>CM057459.1:223777500-225235000 GCA_016271365.2 Neoceratodus forsteri
TACCCTCGGTTGTACATAGTAATCAAACTGAATTCATTAAAGGGAGAAAAGGTTTTAACAATATTAGAAATGCAATAAATATACTAGTTATGGAAATCAAAGAGGCATTGATCTTTCCACTGGATACTGAAAAGACCTTTGACATGAGGATGGGCATATCTGATCCAAATAATGGAGAAAGCACAGCTGGGCTAAATTTTTGAACTGGGCTAAACTAATTTATAAATTCCCAATAGCAATTTGTTTCAACAAATTATGACATCTCTTAGGGTTTTAAGTTTCAAAGAAGTACTAGACAGGGCTGCCCTTGTCTCCCCTCTTTTGCTTTATCAAGTGAACCACTGGCTAATTTGATAAGAGACCATAAAGATATAGATGGGTTTGATGCTGATGGAAGGCAATTCAAAATGTCCTTATACACAGATGATGTTCTTTTATACTTGAGAGAGCCAAGCAAGTCTGTAAACACTATCTTGAATGCTATAAGGGAGTTTGGATTTGTTTCTGGATATAAAATTAACTGAGGCAAATCAGAAGTAATGTGTATCAATCCTGAAACCTACTTTTTCGCAATCTCAAGACTATTCTTTTGGATCTGAACAAAAAAAAATGAAATACTTGGGAATTTTATTAGTCCAAACAAAAAAGCTAATAGACTGGAATATTAATCCACTATTAGGAAAAGTTCAGTCACCATTTTGATGTGCTACCAATAACACCAACCGGAAGAGTATAAGTAATTAAAATGAGTGTACTTCAAAATATTTTATGTACTTTATAGTCACTACCTATTACTATAAATAAAAATTGGTTTCCGAAACGTGATAAGACAGTACAAAAATTTCTATGGGAAAATAAAAAGGCAAGAATAAAAATAAATACATTTAAAGCTCCATATACAGAACCAGGATTAAAACTCCCAGATTTCTGGAAATACTATCACACTGTCCTGATGAATCAAACCGGAGATTACTATGTTACTGAGACACCATGGTGGGCATGATATGAAACCAGTTTTACAAAATATACTATCCCCAACCATATGTTATTCTCTAATATGAGCAAAAAGGAAAGAATGAAGATAAAAAACTGAACTTACTAGAAAATGAAATAAATGAACATAAAAAAGAAAATTTGAGAATAAATAAATATACATACACTGATATATTTAAATTGTAGTCATTTACCATCACTGGGCATGGAATAAAAGAGATGGACAGAAAAAGTAGTAAGATGTCTAAAAGATCTGGGTTCCATGTAATAACGATGACTGTGGAATGGGGCCCCTTGAAGAGGATGCAAACCCTGCAGCACAATGACTTGGAACAAAGTATTTTTGGGGGTGGCTTCACCCCCCCACATTCCCCCCTTGTGGGGAAGGGTTTGTTCCCCACACCCCATTTATTTAACATACTTACTCCAGAGGGGCATACCTCGGGGATAGGGAAATCCGCCAGTCTCCCAAAGTGTCGGCACTGTGGTTCCATCGCCCTCTTCATGGGTCACCGTTCCTCAGTCACCATTTTGATGTGCTACCAAAGATCTGTATGAAGAGAAAGAGAATTGTATGTCTTTTAAGCAGATTATGGAAAAATATAACATTAATCAGAAATACTTTTTTTTTCTCTCTTTTTGCAAATGAGACTATTATAAGAAAGAGCTGGGACCTAGATTAAAAAATTGCCTTTGATGTCTTTTCAGTCAAAATTAATGGCTCTTAGTCAGCAAACAAAAATAATTTCAAAAATATATAACTCTTTGATGGGGGCAGAAGATGGTAGCACATCAACCCCATGAAAGGAATTACCACACTGCTGGAAACAGTGTGGTGGACACAGCTAAAGTCCAAACCATGCATGAAGAATACAGCCAGAGAAGGAAACAAATGGGTAACTGCCAACATTTCACTGGAGTGGTGGTCCATGGTGGCATTGTATTGGAACAGTAAATCACACTTACACACACATTCATGGCAGGATTCCTTGTGGTTTGCACTTTAACAGTTTTCCCTCACTGTTTTACCACACAGTGTTTCCTTCACGGAATTGACATGGAGCCCAGAAGACTCTCCATTTAAAAAATTAAGGCATAAATGGAAAAAAGAGTTACTGATAAGAATAACAGACAAAAAATGGAAAGAAATGATGAAGAAAACAAAACTAATAGTATAAAATAAGTTACATCAAATTCAGCTTAATATTTTTCATAGGCTTTATTATACTCCATATTTATTGAACAAAGCGAACAATTCAATTCCAACTTGGTGTAATAGATGTGGTTCTAGTAAAGGGACATTAGAACATGTTCTAGTTTTATGTAATGATATTGTCCCACTTTGGAATAAAGTCTTTGATACACTTAATAAAATACCAGGGATAAACATATGAATGGATTTGGAACTTTGCATGTTAGGTACCAGCTCTACACAGAGTTTGGCCATTAGCACATGTTGTTAATGATTTTTATTGAATTTAACTTTAAAACAAACAGCATACAATGGTTACACTTTTGAACATATATTTGCGTTTACATAATAAGACAGAAATCAACAGAACTATCTTGACATTATCTGACTGCTATTTCCTTAATAAGGTCAGGATGTTGGCCATGATGACTGTCATGTCAAGAGAAACCTTAGTACCATTGTAAGTATTGAACACACCTGTGTATATTATATACCTATTTGTATGTTATAGCAGAAGCATCTTGTAAATGTATTAACATTTACTTACAGTCACCTTTGGTGGAAGGAGGGATAACACTGTGCAAAGCACAGCCAGGACTTGTTTCTTCCTGGCTGCTTATGAGTCCAAGTGGCTGGGACTGTGGACACGGCATCCTTGAGTAGTCCTGAGATCTGGAAAACAATGTAGGGAACCACAGAGTATACAAATGCCATGCATATATGAACAGATTCATAGATAGGTATTGTGCTACAGTACCATGAGTGAGATTGTGCTAGATGGCTACCAGGGCTATTGGTATGTAAGGTGCCCAGGGAGTGCATCTGTGGAGTCCTGGAAACGGGGTGGTTGAAGGATTCTGGTTATGGGGGGGTTACCACCTGGAACCTATAAGCAAATGGGCACTTATAAGATGTATCTTCCTAACCAATCCCTGTCTGGGGGCTGACATAAGCCATATAGGGGCCCCAACATACGAGGAAGTACAACAAATGATTAACCTTGGAGTAGGAGAGTATGTCCAACTATGCAATTCCCATGAGGGAGGAGAGAATCTCCACAAAACTGGAGATATTGGGGCTGTGCCAGCTGCAGAGAAGGTCTCTGTTAGCCTGAAGTGCCAGTATGGTAAGTCACCTAAATGCCGGCTGTGATAGCTTCAGCCCCGGTGGTCTAATGGCAGACAAGGCAAGGCAAATTTTATTTTAAGACACCCAATCCCTAGAGCTCTGGGTGCCGTACACAAAAATTACAAACAAAGAATAAATAAAAACAACACACCAATAGATAAAACAGAATTAAATAGATAATTATAATAGAATAAAATCAGAAAGATAAACAGATACATAAATGGGTAGCCTGGGACAGAAGCTGGTTCACAGTATGTCAATACCAAGGCAGCATTTAAAAGACAAGGTCCAGGAAAGCTTGATTAAACAAGAAGACCTGGAGGCAGGCCTTGAATACCTCTACTGAAAGGGCCTCCCTTACATCTGGAGGTAGCGAATTCCACAAGATGGAGCCGGTGACACTAAAAGCTCTGTTGCCGGTTATTTTTAACCTTGTCCAAGATGGCCCCTGGAGGAGAAACGGAGGGAGTGGACTGAGGCAGCAGGTGTAAGAAGGTCCGCCAGGTAACCAGGGCCTAGGTTGTGTAGGGCCTTAAGGGTGAGCAAGCCCACCTTAAAGAGAACCCTCCACCTGACTGGCAGCCAGTGTAGTTCACGCAGCACCGAGGTGATCTGGCAGTACTTAGACTGCCCCATCAAAAACCTGGTGGCTGCGTTCTGCACCAGCTATAGCCAACTGAGATCACCTCCCAAGACCCCGAGTTAGTGTGCATTACAGTAGTCAAGCTGCGATGTCATGAAGGCATGCACCTAGGTAGGGAGGTCCAGGGGTGGAACTAGAGGCTTGATCCTGGCGATATTCCTCAGATGATAAAAACTGTTACAGACAACGGATGACGCCTGGGATTCAAATGTCCACTGTCCAGGATAATGCCAAGGTTGCGCACCCTAGAGGAGGCCTTCAATGGCACAGAACCCAAGAAAAGTCCTGTCACTGCATCAGAGGCCATCCTATCAAGCCCTCTCTTTGACTCCACATCCAGTACCTCTGTCTTATCGGGGTTCAGTTGCAACCAGCTGGAGGCCATCCAGTCATTGATCTCAGCAATGCAATTGTTTAGTACGTCCACTGCATTGGATGTCCCAGTGGCAAAAGAAAGGTACATCTGGGTATCATTGGCATAGCAATGAAAACCCAGACTGTACTTCCTAATGATCTCTCCCAGGGTCAGCATGTACATGGTGAACAACATCGGTGACAAGACTGAACCATGAGGTACTCCACAGGGCAGGAGACTAGGGGGGGAGGAGGAGAAATTGCCCATCACTACCCTTTGCCTGCTGTTCATGAGATACGACTCACACCAGCAGATGACAGTGCTGGCGAGTCCACAAAATTCCCTTGGTCGGTTGAGTAACATACAATCGTCCATCGTGTCAAAGGCTGAGGAGAGATTGAGAAGAATGAGAATTGTCTCCTCCCCTTGATCTCTTTTCCTGAGGAGGTTATTATGCACCTGAATTAATGCAGTTTCTGTGCTATGCCTCGCATGAAACCCAGACTGGAGAGGCTCATATAGATCATGGGCCACGAGGTGCCTAGCAGCATGAGTGAGGGTGATAGGGGCATGTTGGTCTGCAGTACCTCCTTTCCTAGATTGCAGATCTGCCTCCAGAGATTGTTAGTATGGGCATGACCAGAGAATGTGGTACAGATCGCCTCAGTGCCCGACAGCGCCAACACCTGTCATGGTCTAGAACCCCAGCTGCATGCAGCACTGTAGACATCCTATACCGGAGTGCATCATTTTGTTTTGGATAAGGTGGCTTGGGCATCTCAAAGGAAGAATGTTGGCAGAGTGCCACACCTAGGACCACTGGGCATCAGTAATGCAGGAGCTAAGATATTTTCCCATTTCCTCCTGGAGTTTCCAGATTGGTTCTGTAGTCTCTTAGCTAGCCATATATTTTGCCAGCCAGGCCCTCAGGCACTTTAGCCATCTGGTGAAGTTGTTGGTGTGTTGGGTGGGAGCCCAGCTCTGCAGGAAGGGCTTGACCACTTCTCTGAATGCAAGAAGTGCCAGTGATCCCTATTTGGGAGGCTCCATTTCTGTTGCAGGGAGTGAAATGTAGTATGCCTGCATCCCTTTCCAGTATACAGTATCTCTCATGAAGTTAATTCCTTGGAGGCCATTGCACCCAATATATTGACCACTTGTCTATCAGTACCTAGGGGTTGCTCCATATAGGGTGTGTGCAAGTTGAATCGGGATACTCTCCACCTTACGAGTAAATTTTACACTAATATCTATCAGCTGAGATTATGGTTGGGTGTAGGTGTAGGGGCTTCCTGGTGGGGCTGGGGTGTAGGTGTAGAGGGCTTCCTGGTGGGCTGCATAACAGGGATGCAGCAGTTCCCACCCACCTATATGCTGCTCCACGTGGACCCATTGTAGGGATAGATCTGTACAGAGGTTGAACCAGTTCCTGGTTTGGGTGGCATGAAAGGCTAGTTTATAGCCTTCAAACCATGGAGTTCATCCACCCTGGCTTCAGTTGCCCGGAGTTTGTTGCTGACTAAACCTAATTTTTTCCCCTCCCAGAGGAAGTCTCGCACTAGGTTGTCAATTTTATGCAGCCACTTCTGGGGTAGGTGGAGAGCGGTCGTGCATGAGCAAGTGAAACATTTTAGGTGCAGTTACCATTTTTATGGCTGCTATCTTGCCTGCCAGTGTCAGAGACAGCCTCTTACATCTATGAAATTCCATCTTGCAAGTCTGAAGGAGGGGTTTGAGATTCAGTTCCCATGTCTGTTCTATTTGTGCAGTTACTCCGATACCCAGATATGTTAGGCCTTCTCTGGCCCACAGGAGCTCAAAACTGGTGGCCATCTCTAGGGTGCATGCAGGGTTCATGGGCATAAGCTCCATTTTGGTCTGATTTAGTTTGAGTCCTGAGAGACATGCAAAAAACTTTAATAGGGTTAGTGGTGGGGGAGGTTGAGATTGTTGCACATTGGCAAGCAGGATGAGCAGATCATCTGCGTACATGAGGGTCGTGTACCTTCTGGCCCCTATCCAAATGCCCAGTATCCATGGATGCTGGTGTATGGCAGCTTCCAAGGGCTCTACAACTAGGATGAGAAGCAGCGGGCGAGGAGGCAGCCTTGTTGGGTGCCCCTGTCCAGTGGGAATGCCACCAACATAGTTCGATTCATGGATACACTTGCAGTGGGTGTATGATAGATGACTTTTGCATGCCTAAACCTTTCCCCAATTCCCAAATGTGTGAGGACTGCCTGTAGGTAGCCCCATTCCAGGGAGTCAAAGACTTTTTCAAAATGCATGGCAAGAGCTGTGACTGGAGTTTGCAGGCCCTTTTCTGTGTGTATGAGGTTGATCAGTGACCTAATATGGCCCGACCTATTCCTCCCTGGAATGAAACCTACTTGGGTGTGGTGAATCAGGTTCATAAGGAAGGGATTTAACCTACTAACCGGCACCTTTAATTGACTTTGCTATCTGCATTAATCAATGAAACAGGTCTGTAAATAAATAAATAAAAACTTGCTGGTGTGGTCATTTCCCTTTTTGGGGAGGACTGTGATAACCACCTCCCTTAGTGTAGAGGGAAGGTACCCTGTTGCTCCACCTCCCAGTATACCTGCGTGAGGAGCGGGCCAATTTAGGGACTAAGCACCTGCATAAACTCTACTAGGAATCCATCTTCTCCCATGGCTTTGCCTCCCTGTAGGGGGTATCCCATGATAACAGAGCTAGCATATGGGTGACCATCAAAACGATGACCCATTTGAGGGCACTATTATCATGAGCGACCTGCCAGAATACCCAGGAGTGCAACTGCGAGGGGAGGGTTGGGCGAGTGGAAAGGGAATATAGTGAGGGGAAGGGGAAGGATAGGGAAAAGTGTTATTACCCTCTAGTGTGCCTACTCTACTGAGCCAACTGTGTGTGTGGTGGGTAGGGAGGCTGGCTCAATGGAGTGGATCCTGGGTTTGGGGCAGGGGCCAGGAAAAGTTTGCTTGTTCCCACAGCTCGGGACTTAAATTTGTTTTAAACCAAGCTGTGCCTCCCAACCTGCACTCCCTGGAGTTGAGAATCCATCATCTGGGGAGGGGGGTGTTAGGGGTTGCAGGTCCCCCTCATACACACTTATGGTACTGTGTGTGCCCTGTCACCTGCAAGTGCATATCACTGGATTGCTTTTTGGTGATAATGCACTCACTGTAATAGCAACCGCCATTCAGCAATCGGTATTATCGCATGGAACCCTGTAGGGACAGTAGGGCAGCAGTGAACTCCTCTGTGGATATTGATTCATCCATGGAGCTGGACTGTTGAAGTTTGAGCTTGGGGAGATAGAGGTCATCCAGAAAGGGCTGAATTGAGTCGGGGGATTGTTGGTGGGTAGTCTTGTATAGTGAGGTATAGAAGTTGGCCATTATATCATTGACCTCCTGGGAGTTAGACAGCACTGCAATTTGCTTCCTGAGTTGGTATGCCAGGACTTTTTCCCATTTGTCCTCACCTTCCCAGTATTTATGCCTCAGCCTTATCATGGCCACTTCTGCCTTCCTGCTGACCAGCTTATTAATTTCTAGGCATAGACCCAGTACTTTCTGCCCAAGTGGAAGTTTAGGAGGGAGGAGCCCACTGGGCTTTGTATTTGTCCTCTGCTCTCTGTACTTTAGCCTAAAATGCAGTAAGTCACTGCTCCCTTTCTCGTCTTAGTCTGGAGGTGTAACCCATGATTGTCCACCTCATGGTGGCCTTAAAGGCCTCCCACTTGACCCTAGCGTTGATTTCAGCAGTGGAGATTTCCTGGAGGAACCAGGTGCTTTCTTCTCTCACCCAGGGAAGGAAACTGGAGTCCCTTAACAGAAGTGGGTCCAGTCTCCAGTTATAGGATACCAGTGGTGGGGGGGCCCCAAGTAATATAAAGCTGTGCTAGAGCATGATTCGAGATTATTATTGGAAGGATGGCAGTGGACAGGGCAGCTTGAGTCAAGTCTGGGGATGTGAGGCAATAGTCTAGCCTGCTTAGTGAGCCATGCACCCCTGACTGGAAAGTGTAGTCATGGACATGTGGATGGAAGGTGCGCCAAATGTCACTGAGACCATTGACCATAATAAGCTGGTTTATGCTCACCTGCCCCAAAAATGTGGTTCTTTACTAAAAGTACTGCGATCCACAAAAGAGTCAAGGGAAAGATTAATGTCTCCTCACATTCATATAGGGCAGCCCGGAGCAGAAAGGGAGCTAAGGGCACTTGTAATGTCATGGAAGAATACTGCTACCCCCCAGTACCCATGTTACCCACAGGCCGTACCTTGTCCTGAAAGCTAAGCAGTTTAAATCATATACAAAACACATTAACACTAGCACATTCATGGAGTTCCATACACTGGAAAAACTATTTACATCGTCATCAACTGAACATTGTTTTGGGGTATGAGCTTCGGCATCAGCCTGCTCCATATTGGGCCTGGAGGCTTGCCAAGCTCCCCCCAAGGGCATGATAGCCAGGGGCTAGCAAAGTCAGCTTAGAGCGGTCTCTAACTAATTGGGGTCAGACCACTGTGGAGTCAGTCGCCACCCTCAGAGCTGTTGTTTGGTACCACCAGTGTGGGGGTAATGTGGTGGACAAGTACCTCTTTGTCATTGACCTAGCACAATTATTCCACACATATAAAGTTATCTAATGACAGCTGTATTTAGTAGGTTGAAATGGGGGCCTTCTACAGGAGATCAAACCTTAAGGGAGCAGCTGCCTTTTCCTGCAGGATTGCAAACATTCTTTACCCTTTGTACCAGCCTTATATACTGTATAGGTTAGCTTCAACTTGTGGGGGGGCAGCTGCACTCAATTAACTGCTCAAGGGTGCCTGTCTGCAAATTTCAACTTTAACTGTTTGACATGCCACCCCCACTCTCCTGCTTGCAGTGTTTGTCTGTGAGTTATTCCACCTGCAAGTTGAAGGAAGAGCAGTAAGGTTAGGCCAGGAACTCTCCCGGACCATCTGCACTCACTTGAACTGTCATTACATTTATTTTCCAATTTATACAAAGTGAGCACCCAAATCAACCTCCATGATCCTTGTTCTGTAACCCAGTGGGCTGCTTCAAGGGTCTGAGACTGGCACTGAGTTGCTGACTGTTGTGAGGGAAGGGCTGCATGTGGCAGTGTGAACCTGAAGAGTGGCACAGCAGCCTTGGGCTGTGAGTGCCCACCTGCCTATGTTTAATGTGCAGTCTTCTCCCTCAGCCCAGAACCCCGAATAGGGTGGCAGCCTTCATGCGAGATTTAGGATGTGAGATCCGCTGGCCATTACTCCCACCCATCATCCCTCCAGTGCTCCACCAACTGCCGGGTACATAGTTTCCCATACAATTGAATACTCACATTTTTACCCACTTAACACATAACAATAACAAGCCACAGTAGGGCAACTTGAAGTGGTGGACCCATTGGTCCTCATGCAGTGCGCTATCTCCTATCTGATAACGAGCTTGGGGGAATGAGCTCACTCAGCCCTTCTCGTCTATCTAAGAGGAGTGGGTGGACAAGAGAGCACGTAGCTTTGGGCCTCCAAGGAATAAGAGACAAGGCATACGTTCCCACATGCCACCCCATCCCTCCCGTGTAGTCCCCCACAGCTCAGAGGCCAGAGGAACAAAAAGGAAGCATGGGTTGTTAGTGTCTTCCTTAGCACCAGGGTGGATCAGCTTCATCGCGGACAGAGAGTCAGGTGGCTCCTCTTGAAGTACTGGTTTGGCACACTGAGCCTCTCAGACCTTTAGGGCGGGTGATATAACATCCTGACAATCGGTATCATCGGCACCCAAGAGTGTACCATTGGGTCCGGGTAGTAGTCCCCTGTGTTCAGCTCCATGTCACATTCATAATGCCCAGGAGTCTCGGCCAATACAGTGAACCTGTTCTAGGTAAAGTAATGACTCCTAACTTCTGGTTCTTCATTCCTCCAGTTGGTGCTCTCTCTCCTCTTCTCCATTGTGTTGCTACCTCTTTCATTGGGATGATGTCTCCGGTGATTCCTCTGTGGTTGTGGCCACTTCCTGGACTTAGTAAGCCCCATCCATTGATTGCTTTGGGCATCATTGTTGTCTCTAGTTGGGGATCAGCCTGGGGAGGGGGAAGGCATCCTGTGAGCTGTGGCCCATTGAATAGACTCCCATGGAGCTGCTACTGTCACCTGCAGTTCTCAGGTTGTGTTGTGCTGAATTGCAGCTCTTAACCTCATCTCCTGGGGCCATGTCCTGTTAATAAAATCTATGAGGGCCTCCGGAGTGGCAAACAGTAGGGGAAAGCCATTGTGGATCAGCCTCATAGACACTGGGTATTGAAGTAAGAAGGAAACGTTGAGAGAGTGTAAAATCCTCATCACATCCGTATACTCTTTCCTTCTAGCTGCAAGTTCTTTTGAGTAGAGATGTGTGAAATGCTCAAATTTGGTTCCGTAAAATATTTTGTGCATTTTGTGAAACAATTCCTGGAAACGAATAGCAAAATTTCATGGCAAAATCATGAATTTTGCCTACGAAATTGCACATTTCTACTGCAAAATGCAGAGTTTTACCAGCCGCCCACTGAGTTTCACATTTCATAACTGCAAGTGAGCAGGCAAGGCTCCTGAAACAACTCTGGGAGGGTACACTGGAGTAACAAGTTCATGTTTCTACCCTCACAGCCATCTGTGAATCTGACAAAGCAGAGGCTATTAAGCCTACCGTGATTCTCTAAATCTTCCACTTTGTCCCACAGCATCCTGATGGCTCTGTGCTAGTCCCAATCTTGTGCTGTGAGAAGCTTCATGTGGTCCTCAGTGTCTGTGACTCATTTGCTCAGCCACATTAACCCAATGAGGAAGCTAGATAACATCTAGATTAGTGCATTGTGTGGCAATTTCCACTGTATTAAACTGAGAGATTAACTCGCCAAATATTTATTTTATTTCAGCAAGTGCTGCTTGAGTTGTGCCACCATCAGGAGTTACGATTTCAGGAGACTGGCCTGCCATCTTCAGAGAAGCCCATCTATGAGAAATCTTCAATTGATGATCCTGCAGGCAATCACAGGCTGGGTTTCTCTTGAGTCAGATCGCTCTGTTCAGTGGATGTTGCCTTGTCGAACTATATGCCATTACTGAAGGTAGGTGCACCAGTTTGGGTAGATTTTGACAGATTTTTCCAAGGTGTTTGGGATCTCAGAAATCAGGCAGCTGTCTTGCTGGTGGCCATTTCAGCTGCAACACTATTCTTGAGTAAACCTGGAATATAAGAATTTTATGCCCATTGCAGTCCAGATAATTATGCTCTCTAGCCCTGTTTTGTATGTGCTTTTTCTCCACAAAGTTTAGAAATTTTGCCAGAATAGGATGGGGCCATACCCGGGGCTGCAGGCAGGACTGTATGGTTTTATTTTATTTTATTTATTTATCAAGTCTAGGATTACAAATACCTTTGAGCCATGGCTCTTTTACAAAGGTTCCACGTCAGAGAAATACAAATTATGGGGAACATCAAGACAGACATTACAACAATGTGGACATTGCAAACAGAGTACAGATTAATACAGTTCAAGGGTAGCATTGTAACAAGGCAGCCAGCAGCATTTGTCAGAGAAAATAGACAACAGATAAAGTGCCAGAGTCATAGGGAGAGGGAAGGGGAGGAATGAAGGAAGGGTGGCGAGAGGGTGAAAAATGCAGAATTCGGTATACCAAGATGTGAGGTAGAATCCAGTGAGGAGGAAGGGAGGGAGGAGGGGGACAACTAGAGCAGAAAGGAAGTGGAGAAACAAGGTTAAGTTGGGCAGTCACAGGAGCTGTAGGTAGTGAGATAGTCCGGAGCCTAGTTTTAAACATACCAATAGTTGGGGCAGAGGAGATGGTTGGGCTGAGGCCATTGAACCAGAGTGGCGCTCGATAAGCAAAAGAGCGTTGTCCCTGTGAAGTGTGACAGTGGGGGACTTTCAGTAGCTGTAGCGTGGATCTCCTAAGGCACCATTTGTTAATTCGGTGTTGTAACAGAGTTGAGACCCCAGAAGGTGTAAGGCCAAGGTAGATTTTTTCACCATGGAGCAAGTGAGAAACTTTATGTGGTTTGATAGTTGGAGCCAGCCAGTCTGAGTGTACAGGTCACATGTGTGGGTGAGATGGTGAGCACCAGTGATGAGCCGGCGTGCTTTATTTAAGGCAGTTGAGAGGCATCTAAGGGTTGTGGTTGTGGCGAGCCATAAATGATGAGACCATAGTCTATTACAGAGATCACGAGCTCAGGACTGCAACCTTCAAAGCTTCTGGTGTGAGGTGGTCTGTGTTTGTAGAGAGACCAAGCCATGTATTAGCAGCTCTAGCTACATTATCTACATGAAGTCCATAGAGAGATTAGGGTCAAGCTGTGCAGTGCAGTGCACATGATCATTGTTAGGTGAGCCCCCACTGGCAGTTTAAGTATTTTAGGCAGCCCCAATCTAAGGAAATCTCTGACGTTGTCCTGCTCCAGTTTCCAGATCCTCCATTTTGTCATGCATGGCCCGGATTGTGTGGGCCTGTTCCTGGGTGATGCTTTGCAGGTCCTGGATAGCTGTGTCCTGGGAAGCGACCATCCTTTCTGTTTTGCAGAATCCTGGAGTCCAGTTGTTGTAGCATAGCAGTCATGTTATTGGAAGCTGTGGTAACTGCATCCAACCTGCTTAAAATGATTACAAACATTTGGTTTATGAATTTCAAGTCCATAGACACCACAGACGGCCTTGCCATGCAGTCCTGCGGCTGGGAGGAGGGTGGGGGCGGAATCGTGTTGCCATCCTGTGATCGGGACAACTCTGGAAGGTATCAAAAGGTAGCTTGCAACTTTATGAGTGCTGTGCCCAGTATTACATTTGCGATTTTAGTCCCTTTAAGTATTAGATCAATGGATGAAAGCTCGGGATCCACAGTGCTCACGATTCAAGTGGCCATCTTGCTCAAGGCTTGAGCCCTGCCCACCGTCAGCACATCTTAAAAAACTAATAAATATAGTTTACTCAGTGTAAGAAGATGTATTGCTAGGTGTTGGAAAATAAGAATCCCTATTTGCATTTGTTGAAGAACTTGTTTTAGATTGTATGGATATGGAATGTCTTCACTCTGAGACTCAAGGTAAAATGAATACATACTGTATAATGAAATGTGAAATCTGATACAAAAGTTAATCGAATTAAATAGGTTTTAAAATGATTGTATCCTTGAAACACCTATAAAAGGCTTCAAAAGTTAACGCTACATATAGGAAGAATAGATTAGTGGGGAGTGGGGGAGGGAATGATGATGACTTCATGCCATGATATGAAATGAGGGGTTCTCTTGGAAGTCTTATATCCTGTAAACTGATGGATGTAGGATGCATGATAACCCAGTATGATGTAATGGTATAATATCTGAACCCCATAAGAAAAGAACAAGCATTTGTCAATGCGGACGTTATTGCAGGTATTTGCAGTGGTGTTTGCTACATATGGTGCTGTACCCTAATGCCCTGTGTGATTGCTGGTATTTGCACTACAAATTTTCAGCATGACCTTTTTGTTACCCCCACCTCATAAAAGCATTTGAGACCTCTGCTTATGAACAGTACCACTGTTATTTTGTTAATTTGTCCTGAACGTTGATTTCCCACAGCGACCACACCATTCTGCTCCACATGTGCAAAAACACAGTTCGGGCAGGATGTGAAAAATGACAGCTGTAGCATTTATGGGGAGGTGTGAAGGGATGGCAATGTTGAACATCTGGAGTGAAAATACAACAATTTCTCGAACTTATGAGCGTACATGGAAACTGCGTAATGAACGCTCATGACACAGTCATTTTGTGGACTTTTGTCACCAAATTTTCAACATAGGCATTTTGGGACCTCTGCTCATGAACAGTGTCTCTGTGATTTTCATAATCTGTCCTGAGCATTGATTTCTCACTGTGACCACACCATTGTGCGCTGGATGTGCAAAACACATTTCAGCCAGGATGTGAAAAATGTCAGCTGTACTGTTAGTAGCGAGGTGTGAAAAATGCCAGTGTTGAAAATCTGGGTAAAATATTTCAAATTCTCGAAGTTATGATGTGCGTGGAAACTTCTTATATGCAGCCTACGTAACACAGTCATTTTGACATTTCACCGAAATTTGCAACATAGGCTTTTGGGAGCCCACCTCATGAACAGTGACACTGTTGTTTAGTTAATCAATCCCAAAAGGTGATTTTGTGCAGTGACCATGAAATCACCTTTGGGGACCGAATAACTCACATGACAGTAACTGAATTCATGAGGTGGGGTCCCAAGAACCCCCTGTTGAAAATGTGGTGCCAAAATTTGCAAAAATGCCCGAGATAGCCACCTAAGTTGAAAAAAAAAAACATTTATGTCATTACACAGCTTACCATCATTTCTTCAGTTTGCATTCGGCTTTCAATAGTGCAGATGTGTTCCCTCCACTGAAGATCATTGCTTGAGCTCCGGTAGTATGGGGTGAGGGGAGGGAGTATACGAAGGGTGGGTGTGGGTTTGGGGAGTGGGCACAAGACACAGCGAGGGACGGTTTTCTGTTTTCACAGGTTTTAAAAAAACAAAAGATGTTGCGAGACAGTTTTCCCATTTACAGGGACAATGGGCATGCTGGGGTGGGCTCCCAGCATGCCACCTGGGTGTTTGTTGGGGGGGGGGCCTGGAGACAATGGGGACTGGGCACTCTGTCTGCACGTACTATGTGTTTGGTGGGGGCAATAACAAGGGAGCAGCATAGGTGGCAGCAGAGGGAGGAAGTGGGAGGGATTTTATTAGCAGCCAGAGGGAAAAGGGTGACGTCAATATGTTAAATACACACACGTTACCACCACTGATTGCAGTGGTGCTTTTCTTGTAACTGAAGACCATTGCGGCCAAACTGCTGTCATAGACAGCTCATGCATCCATTGGTGCAGTAGGGTTGCACACGTTACACTGAGCACTGCATTGGACAGGAGGGTCACACACCTTCAAAAAATCGTACTGTTCCAAACCGTTCCTTGCACGTGCATGCAAGCGAATGCAAAAATAAACAAGCATTTGTCAATGCCAAATGTTGCTTGCTTCTATGTGCTGTTTAGGTATTTGAAGTCATTGGAGTGCAAATATTGAAAATTCGCAAACTTCTGGCGTGCGTGGGAACTGTAATGCACACTCGTAAAACAGTCATTTTTAGGAATTTTTTCACCAAATTTTCAACATAGCCATTTTAAGACCTCTGCTAATGAACAGTGTCACTGTGATTCTCTTAATGTGTCCCATACATTGATTTCGCACACCGACTGTGCCATTGTGCGCTACATGGGTGGAAACACGTTTTGGCTGAGATGTGAAAAATGACAGCTGTACTACTCATAAGAAGGTGTAGTAAAATGGCAATGTTGAAAATCTGGAGTGAAAATATTGAAAATTAGCGAACTTACGAGCCTGCGTAGGAACTGTACAATGCACGCTCGTAAAACAGTCATTTTTGGAATTTTTCCACCAAATTTTCAAAATAGGCTTTTTGAGAGCCCACCTTATGAGCGCTGGCAGTGTCATTTCATTAATTGGGCCAAAAGCGCGATTTTGCGCGAGTGACTGCGAAATCATCCTTTGGGCCCGAATAACCATGACAGTGACATCATTCATGAGAAGAGTCCGAAAAAACCCCATGTTGAAAATTTGGTGCAAAATAAAAATCTGGAATATGAACAAAGTTGAAAAAACCCCATCTAGCCCATTATACAGCTTACCGGCATCTCCTCAGTTCGCGGTCGGCTTTGAAGAGTCGAGATGTGTTCCCAGTCCACGAAGATCGTCGCGCCGAGCTCCGGAGGTAAGTATGGGAGTAGAGGTGTGAAACGAAGTGCGCCCAGTGGTGCAGGTGCGGGTTGTGGGAGGGGCAGGGAGAAGTGCCGTGGGACCGTTTTAATTTACAGGTTTAAAAAAGAGACGACGGACGCTTGCCATGCTGGGGTGGGCTCCCAGCATGGCAGCAGGGAAAGCTGTTTGGGGACGTGGAGCCGACGGGGATTGTGCACTTCGCTGGCCCAAAATAAGGTTTGCCATGCTGGGTGGGGCCTCAGCGTGGGCACCAAAGCTTTGGGGTGTGAGGCGCTGCCAGCACACACTGTGGTTTTCTTTGAAGTGAAGACCACCACTGTCATACACAGCACCCGCATCCATTGGTGCAGGACCGCCACGCCTGCTCAATGGAGCAGTGGATTGCACAGGACAGTCACACCTCAAACTGTCCTATTCTCCCAAAAGGCGTTCATAGCATGCATAACAAGCAAAACGTAAAACAACAAGCAGATTGACTGAGATATATTAAATAGGAGACTTGCTTTCCCAATGCTTAGGTATTATATAGCTTGGGCCTATACAGTACCCCCAATGTGCTGTGCTCTTTTCTTTTATCTGCTTTGCTTTTTTTGTGGTGGACTACTGAAGGCTAAGCACCATCCCTCACCCTCTTGCCCCTTGCCCCTGAGACTTACCTCGTCTGGCGATACCCCTGGCTTGGCCCCTAGGGTGGGGCCATTGGGCAGACACAGACCCTCACAATGCCAGTACAAGGGTGCTGGCAGGGAGCACCTACAAGCATTGCCTCCCTGGCTTACCCACTAGGGCAGGGGATGGAGTCAGGTCATAATGAAAGGACGTCATTGCTAGGTCACTGTAGAGAACTGTGGTGGGCAAACTGTGCTGGAGGACCAGGGCGTCATGAAGGCAGACACCACTTTTTTTTTAGCTAGGTACCCCATGGAGGGTTTGGCATGTAATGATGTGAGGCACTAAAGTACTGATGTTTAGCATGCCCCTAACAGCAACTAGGCATCAGTAGCTGCTGGTCCCCTGGTCCAGCAAGGGGTCAGACAAGTGCCGAGTGCTCACACCTCATCCCCCCCCCAGAGGAAGACTGTAGTCTAAGAGACAATCAACCCTCCTCCACCCAGCTGGCACTTTGACTCCCAGGTCCATTCTTGAACCCATGATGTCAGCGTCGCGAGTGGAATTCTAACTGCTGCGCCAGCAGGCTGGCCATGCTGTGCTCTATTGATGGCCAGTGTAGTAGATTTTTTTTATATTTAAGAAAGTCTGTATTCCACATTTCAGTGAAAAGGTTAAAAGTATGGGAATTGGTTCCGGTGATGTCATTGAGTGGAATGGCAACTTACAGGCAGAGCTCCATCTCTCTTGACCAAAATCCCCATTAGAGTAAGGATAGTAAATACCTGCTGAAATAACCAGATGGAGGGAACAATGGTGGAGCCAGGTCTGGGTGCCAGGAGGGGCGAGTCTGTCAAACAGGGCAGCCAAGACACAGGCAAGTTCCAGTTCAAAGGAATTTTCCAAAATTCTGGAAAACTTTATATGTTGTTTAAAAGTAATACAGCCTATATTTTAATTGCCACATTTTACAAAAATAGTAGTTTCAGACCCCTTTGCCTGAGACTGCCTGTTGCTCAACTCAAGGCTAAGTGACCACGCATTAGTCAGTTTCAAGTCTGTGCATAAATAACCAACTCCACAGACATAGGGGCCTATGCACAATGGGTGTGTGCCATGCATAGAGCACGCAGGGATGGAGTTTGGATGAGAATGCACCCATAGTAGTACAAGACACCCCATCGGCATGCACAACATGTGTGCAGGACACCCGTAGGGCACCAACACTCAGCCACGTGAACCCACCATGTGCTGTGCACATGGGGGCATGCTAAATAGTGACATGTGTAAACCACCACCGTTTACATGTATGAAGCTGCATACAGAGGCTACACATGGTGCACAAGGCACAGCCACTTACACAAGCCAGAGGGCTGCCATGTGAGTCTGCGCTAGGTGGATCAACCAAAGGCAACAAGGCAAAATGGATGCATGTGGCCATAAAGTGACCACCACATGCCTGCAACCACACCAAGGCACAGCCATGGGCAATGCAGAGCACACAGCAGAGGTAGGCCCTCCCGCCATCATGAGCAAATGGGCCATGCCATGCTGCACCAGTGTCCACCTGGGTGGTGCAAGACCATAGCACAGATAGCAACAACGGGACTGCCTGGACCACGGAGCACCATCCTGGCAGTATGCAGCACAGGACAGCAGCCCCAGCCACATGCCAGCATGCCATGGACACCCCCCTGCATGGCATGCAGGCCACCATGAACACAATGTGGCCCCCCTATCAGCTGGCAGGGACTGCCGTCACAGACTCTAAAAGGCCCCGCCATGACACCATGTGTGGGCATGGACAGACACACTGAGGCCAAGCTGCACCCCACATAATGAAATACCCATGCCCCCATGACGTTACACCCATGCCTGCCCTGCCATGATGGCACACATGTGCCTCCCATGATGTGCGCCTGTGCCCCTCCCCCATGATGGCATACCTGTGGCTTCCATGATGGCACATCCCTGTCTGCCCCCATGAAGGCACACCCATGCCTGCCCCCCACAACAGCACACCCATGCCTTCACTCCCCACACACACCCAGGAGTCAGAATCACACATGTGGAGGCCTCTGGAATGCTTTATTGGACACAGCCCATGAGGCAAAAAATGAAATGGAAGATGCAAGAACAATCGCCACCCCACAGACATCCATGCAGGTTGTGTCACAACCCCACCGGTTTCAAGAGGCCATGCACCATTGCAGACACTGATGCATACGCTGGCCTCATGCAGTGGCTGGGATGCCATCACCCCAGGCACTGTCCTCCTCCCCAGCTTGTCCATCACCCAATCTGCCACCTGGCATGGCCACACCTCCTCCTCCTCACTGCTTGACACCTCTTCCAGGTCAGGCTGTGGTCTCCCCATGGAGAGAGGAGACACTGTCAAACATCACAGAACATGCCACAATGGCTAACCACACAGACCTCAGATTGCCCACCCCAGGTGCCTGTGGCAGCCGCACACTGAACCTTTGCCCAAGAACCCCATACTGGTGGCCTGTGATGTGCATAGCCCAGCATAGCAGTGACTTGACAGGGCCACAGTACACTGTGCAGGAGGTACGTCCCATGAATGGGCAGCGAGGAGCTGCAAACCCTTCATGCACACTGGCACGTGCAGTGCTGTGTCACTGTTATACACATGCCTAAGTGGGCCGCAACACATGCATTGTGCGAACGTGTGCTGTGTGCTGGTCTGCAGGCCCCACCTGCACTGACATACCCACCAACAGTACCCGACCAACGGGAGGTCCCTGTACAACATCTTGACCCTCACACTGTCCCACCGTGCATGGCTGTGACTGTCACCATACAGTGGGAAATGTATATCTGAACAATGGGCACCACAGACACACATACTGACCTGGTATGCAGCACAGTCAGCATGTCATGCCATGCCACTGTATGTGAACAGCAGGTGGAGCAGGCCTTCACCAATCCTGAATGTGTGCTCCGATATGCAGTCTATGACTTGCACAGTCTTGTGAATGCACACAGACCCATACACTCAGACACACACACACACACACACACACATATGACTGGGCCAGGACAGGCTACATACCTACCCGGGATGGCGCCGTGACACTCCATTGTGTCCTAGGGCCTATGTTCTTGTGCTCGGCCTCACATCTCACTCCTCTTTCCATGGCTATCTGGGTCATGTAGTGGGGGAATAGCAGTCATCAATGCCCCCTTCTCCTTGTGGGTCCAAGGTTACTCCACCCTGCACAGCTCCAACCTCCTGGGCATGCCCTCCAGCTCCTGTGTGGGGGGCAGGTTGGGAAAGAGAGCAGAGATACACAAGGCACAGGATTAGTACACAGGACATAGGTTGGAACATATGGTCATAGCCCCATCACACTGTGATGCAAGGTACTCACCCACTCATGTTCTGTGACAAATCACAGGGTGTCACATCCATGAGAGTCACACATGTTTACCTCAGTGATGCAAAACAGGTGCAGGGGGTATCGCTCGAGCCCTGTTGCTCCATCAGATGCCATACTGCACTGCAGGACCTCTGCAGGCCACGACATGTAGGGGGAAAGTGTGGACGCACGAGCCTACCACCCATGCAGGGCCAACACACAATGGCCAGTCGACATGCCCCTTTAAAGGTGCCTGCATGCGTGTGTGGAGGTATAAGGCTGGTGAAGTTTTAGAACGAACGGTGCGGCAGTAAACACTCTCAGTGGCAGGATGTGTCCCAGGATTCTGCTGCACATGGTGCTGCTACAGGAGGAAGAGGTGCTCCAAAGGCGCTAAGTGCCACAGGCCAAGATATTTCACCCACATCTCGATGCATTGATGCTCCATGAAATCCACTGCATAAAGCATTTCAGGCTGCTGTAGCACACTACTGAAAACATACGTGACCTGGTTCGTGACAGGATCACTCTGCACACACAGAGGTCCAGGGCCATGTCTGTAGAGACCAAGGTCCTCTCGGCACTTGCCTGCTATGCCACTGACTCCTTCCACAAGGTCACCGGTGACATGTTTGGTGTGTGCCAGTCTTCCATATCCCATGCCTTTGGGGGAGTCACGGACGTCATGTTGGAGCATATGCAGACATACATATCACTCCCCACAACCCCAGAAGACATCCGTAGCACCAAGCAGGGCTTCTACAAGATGCATGAGATGCCAAATGTAGTGGGAGTGATTGATGGCACACACATCGCAATCCTTGCACCCCTCCACGAGCAAGGAGGCATACAGAAACTGGAAGGGTTTCCACAGCTTGAACATCCAGGTAGTGTGTGGTCACCATGGCATGTTCACAAACATATGCCTGAGGTACCCGGGGTCCTGCCATGATGCATACATTCTGGATGATTCCCACATAGGCGCCATGCTATGGGATTGGGTAATCGATGGATGGCTGTTGGGTGAGTATGGCGTCCCCCCCACTGTGTAGCATTATGCTGGCATGCCAGGTGAATGCTACTGACAAATGTCTCCTCTCTCAGCACCTCCAGGTGACAGCAGATATCCCCTGTGTCCTAACTTGATGACATCCATCTACACACCTGCCGACTCTGCAGAGGAGACCTACAACCAAGCCCCCAGGAGAACATAGAACATCATCAAGAGGGCCATCATTCTCCTGAAAATGCACTTTCAGTGCCTGGACTACACCGGGAGTACAATGATGCTGGCATCTGGGAAGGCATGCCTTGTGTTCACCATTTGTGCCATGCTCCATATTATCATGCTGCGCCATGACGTGTCCATTCCTGGAGTACTGCCACACAATGCACCACCGAAGGAGGATGATGCAGTCATTGTCCACAGACAGGAGAACACTGTCGGTCATGAGGCATGGGCAGCGCTGGTCCAGGGTTGCTTCCAACGATAGCCCAGACTGTCATGGCTGCCAGCACTGTTCATGGTGTGCTGCCATATAGGTACGTGTGCTTGTGCCGAGCTGCAACGGGTGTGCATCTGTGGCAGGTGAGAGCATGGCCTGTGAGGGTCAAGACCCTATGTGACCACACCCAATGTGGGACACCTGGTGCGCCGTGATGACCACGCTGCTGAGTGCGCCCATTGGGTGCTGTGACTTACAGGGCCACTGAAAGCACTGCACATGGTGTGCCAGTTGTTGAGCATTTCCTGTGGCATAGGGACACTGTCCGCACACAGGGTTGGATGTGTGTCTGCCTTGTACGTGCTGGGGGGGAAGGATGTGGCATGCTGTGGCACACTATGGTGGTACATGATGTGTGTTGTACTGTGGCGTGGGGGGCCGCAATGTGTACTGGGGGTGTGTGCAGTGGGTCATATGTGCTGTGATGTGCTTCTGTATTGTGTAATGGGGCCACTGTGTATCACTGCAGTGGGGGAACATCACTGCTATTGCATCTCCGGTGCCTGTGCCTACAGCTTGGCAGAGGCACGTGAACCCAGCTGCTGTGTGCCTGACCATGTTCTGCCACCTCCGCGGCCATGACATTTGCCCTCTGTGTGTTCTGTGGGCTGTGGTAGTATGTCCATATTGCCGGTGGGCACAGCGTCCTCTGCCTGGACACCGTCATCGACGTCCATAACCTATGTGGCTGTGTCATCCACATTGTCAATGCTGGCCTCCTTGTCTCACAGCACAATGGATGCTATGCCATGTGTGGAGGTTGTCATGGGTGTGGCTGTAGCTTTGGTCACTGGCGGTTGGGGGGGCTGCCTGCGCCATGTGCATCCGCATGGTGCTGCATCCTATCCTGGCCCAGGCAGTGTTCAGCAAGTCTATCTAGGGCATCAGCAATGCAGTCAATGATCTGCTGAATGGCACACACCTCACTGGTGAGGGCACACAACATGTCGGTTTTGCGGCGCTGCTCGGCTAGGCAGTCAGCCTCCAGCTGGTGCAAGTCATGGTACCTGTCCACCAGTGTCACTTGCATCCTGTATGCACATGTGGGGCCATGCACACACCATGATGACCCCTCATATGGGCTGTCATTCGCGTCCTCTGTGACATGATCTTGGGCAGCACTTGCATCCTACACCACCGCACCTTGCCCCCCCCATGCAGGCTGTGGTCTACCAGTGGAGCACTCCATGCATGGCCCTGCTACAGCTGGGTACCATTGTGTAGCTCTGGACCATCCATCCAAGGTGGCTTTTGTGGCCTGGGTACTGCATTTGCCAGTCTCATGGCCACTATCCACATCACCATCTGTGTCCATGGGGCCTCTGTGTCTTGCTTGGTACCTATGGGGAACAGGGTACAGTTAGTGTGGCATGCATCGTAGACAATTGCATGTGCACTGGGGAGCACATGTCTCAGTCATACTCACTGGTGTCAGAACCTACATGCCTTTGCTCCTCCTCATTCACCAGCATGGCTCTGTTGTCCCTATAATGATGCTTCATCACAGCAGGTGCTGCATTCTACACTGGTGTGTCTGTGGGGGGGGGGAGAGATGTGTGTTAGTACCATTCATAGGATTGCCACCAGATACAGCAAATATACTTAAATCTGATGGCAGAGCAGCACCTTGCTGTTCTTTAATATTTAAGCCCACATAAGGTAACTACCACTACTACTGAACCCCTACAAAGCACTACCAGCTTCTTAGAAAGTAACCTTGGCTTGCAGAAGCAAACATGCATGTCTCGCAAGTCACAACCTTCCTCAGTCTCAGGGTGTGCTCAACTAATAGCTGAATGGGCTGGTTGGGATAGAAATAGAATGTAGGACATGAAAAGTATTAATTTATGAAAAGCAAAATTCCATTTCCCTGCATGTTTCTTCCTGTTAGCGATGGTAGTGATACTTTAAAACAGCCATGTTTAAACTTGAAAGCTAAAAATAACAGTGAATTCTAATCTTTATAGGAGCACAGAATGTGCACCGTAGCATTCCATTCATAGAAACACTAGACTTCCTGTACTTTTTGCTTGCAGTACTGAATGATTTAATGAGCCAAAGACAAAATGCCCTTAATCCTCTAGGAGGATAATTTTCTCACAGTCAAACACCCCAAATTTCATTATTGGCAATTTGAAATAATTTTCAAAAGCTTGTTTTTTATACTTTTTATATAATGTTTTTCACAGGTGTGCAGTTATAACTAACCCAAGATGCAGGGTGAAGAACTTTATTTAACTAACAAGAATTAAGCGGCATTGCAAATATTTTATGGCTTGTAAAGGACAAGTTGAAACAGCAGTTCTGCAATCAGCAGCTAGCCTATTTGAGCTGGACCACAGTGAGAGCTTTCTCACAGTATATTTGCCCTTAACTGAACCAGCTAACCAGACACTGAAGTGCCACTCTTGGACTTGGACTGTAGTTATTGTGTTTAGGCTGGTTTTCACATTATAGTCCCCTAACTTAGCAAAACAATGCTGAGAGGATCTGCTCCCTCCGTGAAGGAGTCTCATTACCCCCACAATCCTTAAGTTCCTACCTCAACACGAGTGGCCTTACCACTTATAAGCAAGCTCACCACTGGGCACTTTGTCATGCACTAAAGGTAATCGCTAAAGTGTGACTGCAGGAGCTGAGATATCTAATGTTAACACTGACTCGGTCCAATATGTACCAGAGATTGCAGAAGATCTGTACCATGTCATGTTTACTTGTTCCTGGTATAATATGCCAAGGACATATTGACTGAATCCATTATGGGAGTCGATTCAAACTTTAGGTGTCTGTTGGAACTTAATGTTCACTGTAGAAGATGAACAGATAATAAAGTTGCTGGTTATCCTAAAGCAATTTCTTATGTGAAACAGTAGTAAAGAGTAGATATCCGGATTTCCTGTAAGCATTTCATTGATCTAAATCTAGATTTAGATTAGTGATGACATGGAATACTGTATGTCTGCTTTGTGTGTAGGAACGGCATGTGTTATAAAGTATTTTTTTTATTTATTTCTTCATTTGGACATAACCTTTCAGCAAAATGCTCATTTTCAAAGGTTCCACGTCTTGACAGGAGGACAACACAGAAAGGTAATTACAGAGTATGAGTGCACAAGTGAAGAGATGCAAGAAATAATAGCAACTGGTCTGACTATTTATAGTTGTAAGCTATCTCATATAGAGGTACATATTGCAGTTAGTACAGCCCAAGGTACATGGTGAGTGCTGTGGGTTTAAGGAACTAATTTAGCGGGAGGTAAAACAGCCAAGGGAGGCATTGTCGTTATTTTATATGAAGGCAGGAGGGGAGAAACTCAAAATAGGCTTTCACACCCTGTATGTTAAAGATCACGTGCAAGGGTTTTTACATATTTTTTATAAAAGCTTGAAAAGCTGACATTCAAGTCCTTGTGTCATGATTAGTGTTTCCTGAAAATTGCATGCTGTTTGGTTTTGTGGTTTTCTTTAAATCAGCATTTGTTAACTTGCTCTACAGTGGCCGAAAACAGTGGAGTTATGTCTGTCCTCTCAGTCAAACTTAGAGTGCGATGACATCATTTTGGAGTAGCTTGCTGTTTCAGATTTCCAATCAGAGCAGTACTTTGTAGAGTTAATGGTCTGCTGAGCACTCCAAGTTTCTTACAAACCCGGTCTCTGGTTTGTCTTTAGATAGATCAGCTTAAAATATATCATTCTCTTCCTCTAAAATGCTGATAATTTCAGTTTGAATGCTGAATTGAAGTAGTGGAAATCTTTCTCTGTGAGAAATCAGCTTGTCTGTATCACAGCTTTCAGTTCTTTCTAATCAAAACTCTGATTTTGTTTCTAACTATATAGCACAGGGATGTTTAATGAATCTAAAATAAATCTAAATTTTGTTCATTCACAGAAACAGTTTGTCTTTGATGTAGCCTTCATAAATATGTTCATGTTAGAACATTTTATTATGTCAGATTGACACAGTGCATGTGCTTGAAATACTGTAGCAGAGTGCGACAGCAACCTGTCTGAATTCACAAATGTCAGTTCTTTGGTGGTTTCTGTGTGAAAATATATCATGTACGTGTACAACTAGAAACACTATGTGGTATCCCAATGCACCGTGTCTCTGCCCCACTGTTGAGGCAGCTGCGGTCTACTGCCACCTGTCCCTGCCCCACAAGCCCCCTGCCTTTTGCTCCACATACGAGACTGCTGCATCCTGCTGCCCACTGTCTTCTCCCACACAGTCAGGGAGTGTGCACCCTGCTGCCTCCATCTCCTGCCTAAAGAATCAGGACTGCTGCACCCTGCCACCCCTGCTCAAACAGTTGGGGATGATGCACACTGCCACCCCCTGCCCAAACAGTTGGGGATGACGTACCCTGCTACCGTCTCTCCCTCACCCTCACAATTAGGGAAACTGCACCTGTTGATCCCTGTTTCTGTCTCCACAGTTAGGTTTGCTTTGTCATGCTAAGCCCTAGTGTGCCAGGTCCCCTGCCTCCACAGCTGCGGCTGCTGTACCATCCTGCCCTAGCCACCAGAGGTGGGGCTTTTTGCTACACCCTGCTACCCACTTCCATTGCCCCCAATGGGCAGGGCTGCTGCACCATCTGTACCCCATCTCATAGTTAGGGCTGCTGTACCCTGATGCCCCCTGTGTTCTGCACCACAGTCAAGACTTCTGCATCATGCTGACCTCTATCCCTTGTCACCAGAGACAGGGCTGCTGCACCCTGCTCCTTTCTACACAGTTGGGGTTGTCATGGCCTGCTGTGCTCTAGTTCCCCATGCTGCTGCAGTTTGGGCTGCTGCGCCATGCTGCCACTTGCCACAAGATGCAGGGCATTTGCTTTGCCCTGTTGCATGCCTCCACAGTTGGGGAAGTTGCACCCTGCTGTCCCCTGTCACCAGAGTCCGATTCTTTGCTATACCCTGCTGCCCACATCCCTTGTTCCAGACAGGCATGGCTGCAGCACCCTGCCCCACAGTTTGGGCTACTGTATCCTGATGCCACCCCTATCTCCTGCCAGAACATTCAGAGCTGCTACACATTGCTGACCTCTGTCCCCATGCTCACAGTAAGGGCCACAGCACCCTGTTGCCCCCTGTCCCTGTCTCCACAGTCAGGGCTGCTGTGCTGTGCTACACCCTAGAGTCTCATGCTGCCTGCATCCACATTTAGGGCTGCTGAGCCTTGCTACACATTTCCATTGCCCTACATGGGCTGGGCTGCTGCACAATGTGCTCCCTGTATCACTGTCAGGGCTGCTGTATCCTGATGCCCACCTGTGTCCTGCCCCACAGTCAAGGCTTCTGCACCATGCTGTCCTTTGTCTCCTGTCACTGTTGCATCCTGCTGCACCACACAGCCCCTTGCCTCCACAGGCAAGGGACAGGGTGCAGCAAATGCCCTTACAATTGTGCTGCACCCTTCCAAAACAGTTGGGGTTGCTGCACCCTGCTACTCTCTCTCTCTCTCTCTCACCCTCACAGTCAGGGTTACTGCACATGTTGCACCCTGTTCCTGTCTCAGCAGAGTGTAGCAAAGGATCCGACTCTGGTGGCAGGGGGACAGCAGGTTGCAACTGCCTCAACTGTGGAGGCCTGCAACAAGGGGGCAGCAAATGCCCTGAATCTTGTGGCAAGTGGCAGCATGGTGCAGCAGCCCAAACTGTAGAGGCATGAGGCTCTAGAGCACAGCAGGCCACAGCAACCACAGCTGTATAGAAAGAAGCAGGGTGCAGCAGCCCCGTCTGTGGTGATAGGTGATAGAAAACAGCATGGTGCAGAAACCTCGACTGTGGGACAGGATACATGGGGCATCAGGGTACAGCAGCCCTGACTGTGAGATGGGGTACACGTGGTGCAGCAGCCCTGCCCATGGAGGCAGAGAACATGGCACTTTAGGGCCTAGTGCAGCACAGCAACCTTGACTGTGGAGACAGGAACAGAGGGCAACATGGACAGCTTCCCTAACTGTGAGGGTGGGGGAGATAGGGCAGGAGGGTGCAGCAACCCCAATTGTTGGGGCAGGGAGCAGCAGGGTGCAGTAGTCCTGATTCTTTAGGCAGGGAATGGAGGCAGCAGTGTGCACAATCCATGACTGTGTAGGAGAAGACAGTAGGTAGCAGGGTGCAGCAGCCTCGAATGTGGAGCAGAAGGCAGGGGGCTTGTGGGACAGGTGGCAGTAAACTGCAGCTGCCTCAACTGTGGGGCAGACACACAGTGCATCTGGATGCCACAGTGGTTCTAGTTGTACACGTACATGAACACACAGAAACCACCAAAGGGCTTAAATTTGTGAGTTCTGACAGTACATGTGCTTGAAATACTGTAGCAGAGCGTGACAAGCTGCTGTTTGGTAATCTGACATGGAAAAAAAAGTTCTTACATGATTGTATTTATGAAGGTTACATCAAAGACAAACTGTTTCTGTGACTAAACAAAATTTAGATTTATTTTATATTTATTAAACAGCCCTGTGTTATATAGTTAGAAAAAAAAATGAGGTTTGATTAGAAAGAACAGAGCTGTGATACAGACAAGCTGATCTCTCACAGAAAAAGATTTCCACTACTTCAGTTCATCACTGGAACTGAAATGATCAGCTTTGTAAAGGAAGAGAATGATATATTTTAAGGTGTTCTATCTAAACACAAACCAGAGACTGGGTTTGTAAGGAACCTGGAGCGCTCAGAAAACCATAAACTCTACAGAGTGCTGCTCTGATTAGGAATCTGAAACAGCAAGCTACTCCAAAATGATGTCATCGCACTATAAGTTTGACTGAGAGGATAGAAATAACTCCACTGTTTTCAGCCTCTGTAGAGCAAGTTAACAAATGCTGATTTAAAGAAAATCACAAACCAAACAGCATGAAATTTTCAGGAAACACTAATCATGACACAAGGACTTGAATTTCAACTTTTAAAGCTTTTATTAAAAATATGCAAAAACCGTTGCACATGATCTTTAATGCAGCCAGGCTTTGTTGTCAATTCAAGTCAAGGGTGGGGGGGGGGTTAAGTAATGAAAGAATGCATACTGTATTTCTGGTAGGACTGGTTATTAAAGTATTTTATCTCTTCCTAAGTATTGAGTACAGTTTTAAAGATGGATATGTTATTTGAAGAAGTAGTATGTTCATGTTTATATATTTAATTATTTTATTGTCATACTTAATGTAATGGTCTTTGACCAAACAATACACTTAAATTACTGGAGATTGCAGAGGTATTACTTCAAGATAAGCAAGGGCACCGAGGGGATGTTATTCAGTGCTCTCGATAATCCTGGCATTGCTCAAAATAAGTCATCTGCTGTCACTAGTGGCTACGGTCAGATATCTCAGCTCCTGCAGTTATAATTTGTTTATTGATTATTATTGATCAGGTGAGGTGAGGTCATGGTGAGAGGGAGTTGCAACATTGACCCCAGCATGCAACTCCCAGCCTCAGAGATTATTCACACAAAAATCACACTCCTGCCAACCCAGAAAGACATGGCTGGGGGTAGCAGGGCTCTCCATCCTGACCCAATTCCAGTGCTGCCTAAGCTGCCTCTCTGGGGGAGTTACACCCACCAACTCAACTGCTGTCTGCTTTACCCCAACCTGAGGGCCAGCCTTTTCCCTGTCTCACCAGAAAGCTCACATCTGAATCATTGTAGATCCCTCCATTCTCTGGATTAACAAGTATACACATTCCAATGTGCAGCTCTGACTCTACCTAGCATGCTGGCACTGCACAGCACTTCTCTGAGTCCTGTGATTGTCCTAACTAGATATTCGTGGACACTAAGTTATAATGTTTAAACCACACACAAGTGAGCTGAGTTCAAGAAACTTAAGAGCACAGACTTACAGCAAATAGCAACAGGAGATCCAGGCAGAAACAGTTTCTAAAAAGTAAGTTTCCAATTCAACAGCCAGTGGCAGCAGCAGCAGCATCAAGCAGGTTAGTCCTCCTTCCCTCTCTCTCCTCAGTCAAAGCAGACCGGCCAATAGTTTACTCCAAGCAGCAGTAAACAACACAGCAAGTGCAAGTAGTGGGTGTTTACTCACCTGGTAAAGGTGATTGTGTTAGTTGTATCCATGACACTCCACGACCCACACTGCAGGGAGACTACAGCACAGATCATCACGCTGGACGACTTCAGCGTCAACAGATTTTATATGTAAATAAGAATTACTAGTATTATACTCTGAATACACTACTAATCATAGTTGGTATCACTAGGAACCGAATTTAGAACTGTACTGATAGGAAATAAACTAAAGGTGGTGGTTAAACCATGGTCAAGTTCTCTTAATATATATATATATATATATATATATATATATATATACACAGATATGGGATAAGGTGGGAGTCACAGAAATAGGGGTTTGGCCTAAAACATTTGCAGTTCAGCAATGGAAGAATCAAACTGAAGAATGGGGACTCCTGGGACCTAGGTATGCTGCAAAATTTGATCTGGGTCACATGTGTATCACTAGCCTATCAGGTGGGTTGAGAACCCATGAGGTAATGTCTGGAGTGTCATGGATACAACATAACACAATGGGTCTACAAGTGATATTGTGTTCCTTGCTACGCAAGAGGCTAAGGCTACAGAGCAGAGAGTGTTTGTTTGTGCACTACATCTCACAGAACATCAAAGGCAACCAGACAAGCAAGAGTAAATGATTTACATTAGCAAAGAAGGACTGTTAAATCTAAGTGTTTATGTTGGTGCTAGCTGGGGGGAGGCTGACTATTGTTTTTTATGATACCAGTCTGGAGAGAAAAATGGTGCTAATTGCAAAAGTTTAACTCGGGTGGGCAGATGGTACATTAGGCAATTTGTATTTGTGAGTGCTCTGTGGTGAGAGGAAAGCTTTTCTTTTAGGCCAGCTTCAAGGGGGTGACAGCAGTTTCAAGAAGCACTTGTTTGTACCATGCAAAGGTGGGTAAGGTGCAATGATCAGTACACAGAGAAGGGCAGCAGTCCACAGCCTGAATTGCTGGGGGGGGGGACTACCCCCATCCCTTGCTCCCCCTGTAGCTCTGCTTCTGGGAAGGAAACTTTTCAGATGGTGCAGTTAAATCAAAACTGGCCTCCTTGACAGATGATGGAGAGGGATTCCAGCCCAATCATTCAGACTCAGTTGGTCCAGATCTCGGAGGCAGCACAGGTCACAACAGCCGCTCCACAGAAACATAGCAGGATCCCTGGCAAGAAGATCAAGATGGAAACAGTAAATAAGGAGATCTTGGCATTTAGAGCTGATGTCAAAGAAGCCATGAAAGAACTCAGGCAAGATGTGGTGCGGATAGAGCAGAGGAGGGACGATTTGGAGTGTCACATTACAGCCACTGAAAACAGAGTCAATGACTGGAAAATTCTATTGAAGAAATTATGGACATACAAATGTACATCCTTATCTGACAAGAACATGCAGATAATTGGGTGCACCAAAAGAATATATGCTTGTATGTCTTACCTGAGGGATCTGAGGGATGTGACCTGCCAGCTTTTCTCCATGCATTTTTCTGCACAGCACTGGAACTAGGCCAAGACGTTCATATAGATACTGAACATACAGACCATATCCTCAGACCTAAACCATCTGCCCTTGATGCATGTCCAGATTCAGTTATAGTGAGGCTCCTTAATTATGCCACTAGAGAAAAACTTTTACAGCTGGTCTGGAGGAACAAAATTGTACTGCACGGACAAAGTAGGATATTCTTTGACAATAACTATTCACCTGATATAATGAGGTTACGAAGGGAATACACAACAGTTTTACCAGTACTTCATCAGCAGAGCTATGCTTCTGTACTCTCTACCCAGCCCATCTCATCATGATTTCTCTGAAGGCAAGAAAGAGTACCTTACCGCTGTGGAAGCTCCAGCAGATCTTCAGAATTGATGGATTAATATCCCAAAGATAGCTCCAGGGAATGTGATCCTTCAGACCCAACCACCAATTCAAACTGCTAAACAAAGAAGATGTAAATCAGCAGCAACCATGGCTTCAATTCAGCTACACCTCCAAGCATTCCACCACAAACAGGTAGCACCATTACATTACTGGCCAAATAGAAATTTCCATATGAAAAGTTGCAAGTGAGTCAGTGGAGCTGGTTGGTGGGGTTGGGGAGGACCAGTGGTTCACAGTGGATGGGAGGCAGTGAGAGGTCAAGGCTATGTGTTACTGTTCTCTCCTAGTCAGTGGTACCCCAGAAGGTACTGGGATTAATATTTACAATTATGGACTCACTATCTCAAGTCAACTGTTTGTTCATTGCCTGTGGGGGGAAGGGATGCACCTTGGGCAGGCCCCCCCTCAATGATGAGAAACACTGATTGAGGAAGTCTCCCAGCCTGTCAGATCTCTCTTGTTCTTTGCTCCCAGGGAATACTGGTGGACATATTACACTCACATATACAGCACAGCCTAATGGTCAAAAGGGCTACTGAGACTGCTGGATGGATGTGTCTTCCTCACCATCTCACCTCATCCTCTGCACCCAACCTACTGGGATGAAGATCAAGCCATGGCCTTAAGGGGGCAAGACTTTTAGTCAGATCTCTGTAAAATGATCACTTGTTTTGGGGGCTCTTTTGTTTAATACATGTTACTGAGAGGACGCATTCAGTCTGGGACTTAGCGACATATTTTTGTACCAGAGTTTAACAAAACAACATTATGATTAGTGCTGAGTGCCCTACAATGACTGCCCCAAGGGGTCATTTAACTCAAGGGTAGCTCTGGTTCTAACTTATCAGTCAGTAGAACTCCAAGGCACTACAGTAGTAAGCACCTCCCTGTTCAATATGCTGACAGGTTACTAGAACTGAGCCCTCAAGTTTGGAAAACAAGGGCCTTACCCTGAAGCAATTACTGGGCTCTGGAGTACAGGAGGAAAGAGGGGTTAGAATAGTTTCAGGGTTTTTGTTCATGCACTAAGATGCTACAATCCAGTATAAATGTTTTTGTCCTTTTGTGTAAAATCTATGGATTTAGCGGTCATATATATAAAATATCAAGGCGCTGAGGTCCTCCTTTCCTCACTCGACTCTAACTCCATCTGGAGAAACAGATGTTTTTTTCCTTACAGTCAAAAGCCCCTGTAACTAGAAGGGGTATACTACATAAAATATTTGTATAACCCCGGGTTGCCATCCACCGCAGGCTACTACACCTGCCTTGCAGGCCTGGACAAGATTGAGGGCCCTGGGTCCTGTTTCTGATGTACAAGAGGGTTCTTTCCCAATAATAACAATGCATAGTGTGGTTCCTCCACCCAGAGTACCATTACAAGTGGGTCTGATTTTTAGCAGTACAACCCCTGGGATGCCATACCAACCCACCTCCCCATATAGTCACCCCCCACATGGATTATCATAAACCAAATAACGTTTTCAAAAACCTGTAATTATTGACTTAAGCTAACAATATGCTCACATGGGATACAGATAATATGCTCATGAGTCAAAGTTTGAAAAGACAGTTAACCAACCGTTTATTTACATGGGGAGGGTTTGAAGAGGGAGATTGGATGCAGAGGTTAAGCAACAATCACATTTGGCAACTGGCATTTCATAATTGTAATCAGCAAACATATAAATAATTATTTTTGTATTTTTTAATTCAAAATACCTTTTTAGTGCAAGCCACTCACCAACCCTTTGATGGACCAGCATTATCTTTCTGACTGACTAGCTGCTTATATTGTTATAAATACACAAACCCCCAACTAGTATCAGTCCCCAGTCCGGATATGGACCCAGCAATCCTACCTCTGGGTACCCAGTACTAACTGTTGCAGGCCTGTACGATGGAGCTGGTTGACCGGCGTTAGTGCACTTTTAAACAAATTAGATTCAAACCCCTTTTTATGATTGCAGTAATTACACAAACCCCCAATTGGTATCAGTCCCCAGTCCGGATATGGACCCCACAATCCTACCTCTGGGTACCCAGTACTAACTGTTGCAGGCCTGTAAAATACAGCTGGTTGGCCGGTGTTGGTGCACTTTTAAACAAATTAGATTCAAACCCATTTTTATGATTGCAGTAACTACTTGCTACTACTTGATGCTTTGGATAGTCAATTAACCTTGAAACTTTAACATCCATACTGTTAGCCTCAGAACTGAGGACACTTTTTGCAACTATTTACAGTTCCCTAGGTACAGGACAATCTCTGCTTCTACTTACGGTTCTGCAGACAGTCTCAGGTGGCATTCGAACTGTAGCTCTAGGGTAGCTGGAACAGCAGAACTCTGGATCTTGAGAAGCTTGAGATGTGTGGCAGGCACCTTGCAGCTTGGACCTTCCTTTTGCAGCAGACTCTTGCAGCGTTCGAAGGCTGGCACCTCTCCCAGCTTCTTGAGCAGTTGAAACTCTGGATAAGCTGAAGTCACAATCTAGAACACAAACCAGCACAGGGACCTGGGCTAGCATGCCTCAGACCTCCACAACCAGGCTTGACCCCTCAGGAGGGAGGCGCAGTGGCAGTGCCTAGCTAGTGACACTGCCAGGCTGATTCCCAAAGCTGACCTTGATAGAAGACCTCTTTTTTGTCCTTCTTCTTTCTGGAAGCTTAAACACATCCCAATACTATTTGCATCTTCAGCCACACTGCCAGCCTAGCAGCCATGGCCCTTTCATATCAGGACACTGTCTCCAGATGCTCACTGAAGACACAGTTGCAATGAGACTTAGGTACATATAATAGGTTCCTCCAAGGACCCTGAACCTGTCACTGCAAACACAGACCTTTACTTGAACAGTCCCTTGATAGTGGGCATCACTTTCCTCACCATGCAGCTGCTCACAACAGAAGATGCTCTCTCTTCTACCTTATGAAGACAAACCTTAGTAATACTGATGAGCGCCCGCATGTCAGGGAGATTCCTATACCATTTTCCATAAACAAGAACCATCCATGGTCATTCCTTTCATGAATGCCCACCCCTTCTCTGTGACATTAAGTCAAACACTGGGTAACACACTTTAGTACCTCCTAAAACCAGTGCCACTTGGCCCCCAAGTAGATCTCTATCTTCCTTGGAATTCACAGATGACTTTCTCACTCAGGAACATTTTAAGCAGTGCTTCTCACCACTGAAGTATAGATTCTTACTGCCCTCTCATATATGTGCATCTCTCTCACAGCTGAAATTTGCTAGGTCTTGCAGCTGTTTCACAGCTGAAGTTGCAAAACAGATGTCCTTGAACAAGGTTTCTCCAAATATGGGGGATGGCAAAATACAGACCCTGGGAGACAGGTAGCTGTCAACCCCCAGGCAGGCCCTTCCTAAGCATTGCAGCCCCATCCCTCTGCAAAGGTGCTAAAGCATCCCTCCCTCTGGAGGGGCTTCCACTGAACCGAACTCAGCACCAAACATCTCTTGGGTATTGGGAGCTTTAGGCAGCTCCTGATTGGCTAAAACACTTGTCATTGTGAAATATTAATATTCATTAAGCGCCTTCAATACCTGATTGGTCCTATAAAAGGGCACCCAGAATTTCCCCAGCTTTTTCACCCATAGTCCCTCAAGTCCATGGCAACAATCCTAGCTCTCTGATTGGTTAGACTAAGGTCAAAGGCTGCTATCGTGGCTGATGTGCAAACAGTTTAATAGGCAGTCCATATGTGTCCCAAGTTTCCAGTTCTGGTGCAGCCAGAATAAACACCTTTATTTGTCAAATGCCCCACAGCCCAAGAGCAGTCCCTGTGCCCTGTAAAATCACTACAACATTTAACAATTTTGTTTAACATCCTACCTATTACTCCTGCAGAAATATACAGTCTCAAGGCAGCAGGCATGCTTACACATTAATATTCATCAAGACTCATTAATATTCATGAGGCGGGTCTGAAACGTTATAGGCGGTCCTTAAATAAAAACAGTAGCAGATTCTCCAGCACCTCCTCTGGGTCTCTGTCCCTCGTACTGCTAAACTTGGGGACCAGGATCAATGGACAAGCATTCGTTGAACTGCAGGAGCGGTCCAAAAATGACAATTCACTAGTATACATGATGAGCGGACTGCTGGCTCAGAGACTTGTGCAGCCAGAGATCATCGATCCTGCAGTTTAGCTCCTCCAGACCCATTTTGGACTGAAAATATTACAAGGGGCGGATGGAGGCTTCAGGAGCACTACAGATCCCAGCCAGGCAGTGGGGAGCATACAGTGGGGAAACAGAGCAAAGGGGCAACGGGAAACAAATAAGGTGGTATCCTTTCAGGATACTGAAGCTTGAATCCTGACACTCACGGGACTGGCTGCAGTATCCCGAAATACCTATGCCCTAAGAAATTTTACATGGTGAAACTGTATTTCAAATGCAGAATTATGTGTGAAAGATTCCTCATGGGCCGAAACACAGTTTCATGACATGAGTTGTGAGAGGAAGGAGGTGCTGGCCGAGCTGCTTCCATGGGTGGGTTAGGAACGGCACGGCCAGCATGGCCATGTGGACCTAGGTTCTGTTCCTGGTATGGCAACAATGTTTGCCTTCCCGCCGTTCGCCCCCCCCCAGTAACATTTATTTACCAACTCTGTGGTCTACTCCCTGAGTTGGTTATTTTATTTACGTGGGGTGCGGGGAGAAGCCCCCCACGCAGGAGGTGCATGGTACAAAGCCCCCCCCACATTAACCATAAGTCCATGTCGGGATGGAGAAATTCAGACTCCTGAACTCAGTCTACTGGAGTTCAGGGAACCGAATTTCAGGATTCCATAATAGATCCAATAATGTAAGCCCCCACAGGAGGGTTACATTTGAATATGTGAATGGACTCCCACCCCTGGCATCTTAACCTTACCTCTGGCTACCACCAGTCATGCTCTAAGCTTACAACACCAGGGGTAATTCTCTCTCACTTTCTAGGGGGCCATTCCATACTCAGTTCCCCTGCAGAATGCTGTACTATTATAGGCCCTCAGTACTTATCTGGTGTAGGTCCTGGGTAAGCATACTGTAGAAGAAACACAGCTCAGTACTGATGCCCCGGTAAGCTGGTGACTAAAATCTTTTCGCTCCCCTCCCTTTTTTTTTTACTTTCTCCTTTATTATTATTATTACTGTTTTACTTATTACTTTGAGACAGTTGTCCCTATGGTGGCCCGTGATCATGGAAAGCCTGACCTATTCTGCCCCAGAACACGCTCACCTTTATAGAGCACACTTCCAGTGCTTTTTGGTTAGGCAATTTACCTTGCCTGTACCTTGAAACCCACACTGTACATAGCTGAGTGTACCCAATGTTTAGGGTCCTACCCAGTTACCCATCTACATCTTTCTGTTGGGGCATGGAAATATTGTTGGACTTTACTATGAGACAGTATACTAAAGCTTAGTATTCTGTTTTTTAGCCCACAGTTCCCTTCACTGGTCCAATATCTGGACACAGTTCAATGTTTATGGTATAAAAGATACAGAGACAGACAATGTGTAGGCAAGCCTTTATTAATACAAGACAGGATGTATGTAGTGAAATGGGTTATTTTCCGAGGGACTGCCTCATGAGCACCTGGTGGATTGGTCGCCATGCTGGATCTGATTCTATGGGATGAGCAGCTGATCTCTGGGGTCCCACTGTGTTTATCCTGCTCAGGATTTAATGCTCTGCTGCTGGGGTGCAGGCCTGCACCACCACACAGCCACAAATGTGTTTTATCTTGAACACATGAGTGAATCTCCAGTGAAGATTTTTGCCCCAAACATCAATGGATTGACTAACCCTGTCAAGACAAAATTCATTCAGTGTTTAAGACACTACTCAGCAGATGCATACTTCACTCAAGGAACACATTTGACTTCGGCAGAGCATTTAAATTAATGGAGGGGGGGTCAGATATAGGATACATGCCATTTTCCATTGATAAATGATGCTATTACTACTATCCCATCCCAAGGAAAAATGCAGAGGGACATAGAAAGATTGACTTTGACGGCAGATAAGGACTGCTTGGCCCACCTAGTCTGCCCATTTTCCTACTTACAGGATAAGCTGCAGGTCCTAGTTAACCAACAGCCTAATTTTTCCTACCCCCCCAAAAGTATTGCCTTATGTCTATCCCATGTATTCTTGAATTCTCCCACAGTTTTAGACCCCACAACCTCCTCAGGAAGGCTGTTCCATGCGTCCACCACCCTCTCTGTGAAAAAATACTTCCTCACATTGCCCCTGAGCCGTCCTCCCTCTATCTTCAAATTGTGTTCCATTGTTCTTGCACATCTCTTTTTCTGAAAGATGCTACCCTATTGGACTTTGTTGATTCCACTGAGGTACATAAAAGTTTCTACCATGTCCCCTCCCCCTTTCCTCAAGGGTATACATATTAAGCTCCTTTAGTCTCTCCTCATAAGGCTTCTTTTGCAGACCCTGCACCATTTTAGTTGCCCTCCTCTGGACCGCCTCCATCCTGTCTGTGTCCTTGCGGAGATGGGGTCTCCAGAACTGTACGCAGTGCTCCGGATGGGGTCTCACCAACTGTCTGTACAGAGGGCTAACAACTTCCTGTTTTCTGCTGATGATGCCTCTCCCTATGCATCCCAGTATTCCCCCAGCCCTCCCTACTGCCTTCTCATATTGCTTGCTAACCTTAAGGTCATCTAATATGATTACCCCCCAGACCCTTTCCTTTTTTTTTTGTTGTTACTACCTCCCCCCCAGTGTAATCTTCCCCTGGGTTTTTGTTTCCCAGGTGCATTATTTTGCATTTCTTTGCATTGAATCCAAGCTGCCATACTTCTGACCATTCCTCTAACCTTGCCAAGTCCTTTCTCATCCTTTCCTCACCTCCTTGTGTATCAAACCTGTTGCAGATCTTTGTATGATCTGCAAAGAGGCATACTTTTCCTTCCAGTCCCTCTGCAATGTCACTTATAAAGACATTAAAAAGGACTGGGCCCAGAACTGAACCCTGTGGTACCCCACTAGTAACCCCTCTTTCTTTAGAGTGGACTCCATTTACAATTATCTTCTCTGTCCTGTTGTCCAGCCAATGTTTTACCCAGGCTACCACCCTGGGACTCACGCCCAGGCTGGCTAGCTTGTTTATTAATCTTTTGTGTGGGACTGTGTCAAATACCTTGCTAAAGTCTAGGTAGGCCATGTCCACAGACCCTCCCTGGTCTATTACTTTGGTCACCCAGTCAAAGAAATCAATTAGATTCATCTGACATGACCTTCCCACTGTGAACCCCATGCTGCCTTGTGTCCTGTGCCTCACTGGACTCTAGGTACTCAACAATTCTTTCCTTTAGAAGTGATTCCATCACTTTCCCTACCACAGAGGTCAAACTGACAGGTCTGTAGTTTCCAGCCTCTGTCTTGCTCCCACTTTTGTGAAGGGGAATCACATCTGCCTTCCTCCAGTCTTCAGGTACCATGCCATCCTCCAATGATTTGTTAGAAAGAGTAGTCAGTGGTGTTACTAGTTCTCCCCTTAATTCTTTTAGAATTCCGGGGACACTGTTTATGATTCCTTTCATGACTCCCTTAGAGTTGAACCAGTTCTATAGTGACCCACAAGGCCACTACATTGTCTCACAGGGCAGGTTATACCAAACGGAAGTCACACTTGTTACTGTTTATCCCCCCCCCCCCCAATACAGCCACTCCTACTTTAAAAACCTTTTTGGACAAACTAATGGAACTTCGTCAGGGCCAGTCACTTCCAGAGGGTGACCTAAATCTTGTAATGTTGACAGAGCTGGATACATCTCGCTCAGCTAAACATAGGTCCTCCCCAGCACAGCGCTACCTTTGCTCTAACTTTGCACACCTAAGGATAATCAACATTTTGTATTGACTCTTCCATCATAGAGGACATTCACAATTTCTCCTCCCAGCAGTAGAGTTATTCCCACACTGATTACTTTTTTACAACTTGTGAATACTTCTTGAATGTCCAACCCATGGATTGTGTGCCTCAGTTATTGTCCAGTCATCATTCCTTGTTGCTTAAACTTGAGTTAGGACAGGAATGGAAGAGATCTTTCTGGCGTCTTAGCACTGTCTTGCTTAAAGACAAGCCATTTCACACCTTTATCACACACCAAATTTTGCAAATTTTGGTGGATAATGAATTGCAAATGGTGAAGGCCATGATCCTGTGAGATACATTAAAGGTGGTAGAAGTACCCTATTCTACCTAAAATAAACAACATCAAACTTAAAGGTACGATCATCTTATGGAACAATTACACAGCTGCCAACTTCTTTATTCCCAAGGGGATATGGTAATAGCAGGTAAAATTAACATAGTAACATAGTATTTGACAGCAGATAAGGACCATTAGGCCCACCCAGTCTGCCCGTATTCCCTACCTGCATCAGTGGTCATTGACCATTGACTCTACTTGGTCATTGGCTTTAGCCTTTCCTACCCATCTCTAGGATTCCCTTGTGCCTATCTCATGCATGTTTAAATCTCCCCATTGTACTAGCTCCCAATACTTTCTGGGGTAGGCTATTCCATGCACCTGCCATCCCTGTGAAGAAAAACTTCCTCACATTCCCCTTTATCCTGCCTCCCTCCAATCTCATATCATGCCCCTGGTCCTTGTATACCTCCTGTACTGAAAGATGTCATCCACTTGCACTGCATTCATGCCTTTAAATACTTGAAGGTTTCAATCATATCTCCCCATTCCCACTTCTCTTTCAGTGTATACATATTGAGATCTTTTAATCTTTCCTTGTATTTCTCCTGGTGCAATCTCTGCACCATCTTTGTTGCCCTTCTCTGAACCGCCTCTACCCTCTCGATATCCTTACAAAGATCCAGGCTCCAGAACTGTACACTGTACTCCAGATGAGGCCTCACCAGTGTTTTGTACAGTGGCTTCACCACCTCCCTTCTCGCTGTGTCATGCATATAGAAAATATCATGATCCTGAAGATTAAATTTCAGTCTCTTATGGATCAATGAGTCCAATAAGCACTGTTTTTAAAGCAATCATTCTACGGGGGGCATAGAGCTCCCAGGTTCTGGCTTGGAGGTTTGCTGCAGCCACTTGTTTACCTGTATTTTATAACTCTGGGACCACCAAATCGGTGTCTTGATCCAGGATTCTAATGTATTCTTCAAGATGTTTATCATTATTTATACACCCCCCCAGATCTGACCTAAGTAGTGGAAAGTCTTGCAAAATTAAACTTACCACACTTAATAGTTAAATAAACTCCCTGGATCCCTAGTGGGTCTCACCAAAATTACACAATTTAGGAAATCCCTATAAAAAACTCACACTGAAATCAGCCTGCTGCTGTTTTAAATGACTAATACCTATTTCACCATGTTGCTCCTTGACTGTTTATTGCTTGCAATCTCCACTGGTAACACCTTACTTGTAAATGTTGTCCCTCTGGGACTGGCATAATTAAGCTTAATGCTAACTCTGCTTTTAATTTCTGCTTCTTGTACCTCACCAGGCTTCACTGGAGTTGGTGAATGTCTGTTATTCCTGTTTGTTCTTTGTCCTTTACTGATGTGGAACCTTTGTAAAAGAGCATGTGTGCTCAAAGGTGTTTTCTGAACTACAAATAAATAAATAAAAACAAATAAATAACAGAAGCCTAACAACAAGCCCTTTGTGGTTCAGTTGGGAAGAACTCCAGTTAGAGATTAAAGCAATAAAAATGCAAAAATGCCTGGGACCAGAAGCTTACTCCCTAGAATAGCATAAGCCCTTTTTGACCAACTCCTTCCTCATGCCCACTGAAGCTTTCAGGCAGTGGTGACTGGTGATTGCCCTCTGCCTTCTTGGTCATATGCTACCTTAGCAGCTGTACCCAAATCCAGGAAAAATACATCTGCTCCTTCCTCTCATTGTTCCAAATCTATTCTAAATGTACAATAGATTACTAATTATTCATGGCCGCCTGGGCACACAGACTTGATCCAGTTCTCCCTACCTAAATCCACCCAGATCATGTGAGCTTCACTAGACAATGTCAAATAATGGATAATATTCATTGTGCCCTTCTTCTGGTCAATTATATTCAAACTAGAAAAATTCCTTCTGCCCTGCTCAGCCTAGGTGCTGACGAAGCTTTTGACAGGGTGGCTCAAAATTTCCTTTGGGGCACTTTGTCAGCCTTTTGCTTCCCAGACACATTCCTTATTTGTCTCTTTGGTTGATATATCAATCTCCCCAGGCCTATATGAGGGTGAGTGGCTCTCTTACTACTATCCACCTGCAGAGAGGAACCTATCAGGATGCCCCTGTTCCCTCTTTTGCTTGCTTTATACATAGAGCCTCTGGCCCGGGCTCTCAGGGGTAAATCTGAATGTAGAAGGTGTCCAGTTGGGGGATCAGGTATACAAGACCACCTTGAATGTGGATGACATCCTACTTACCCTCTTAAATCTGGATGGTTAAATTCCAATGGCACGGACACATCTTTTAGAATTTGACCAGATTTCTGGGTTTAAGTTTAACCTTAGAAAAACAGAGATCTTATTATTTATTTTGTTCCTATCTCGTCCCTTTAATGAGACTTTCCTGTGAGGTGGCATGGTGTGAAAACAAAGTATCTCAGAGTGACTATCCCTAAAGATCTAGGTAGTCCAGAGCTATTAAATTATGAACCTCTTGCCCAAACTTTAATGGATGACCTACTCAAATGGGGTTGCCTCCCACTGACGTTGTTCACAAAAACTGAAGTGGTTCAAATTAATCTCCTCCTTCACCTTTTATACTTCTTCAAAACCATCCCATTATTTCCCACTCAGTAATATTTTAGCTCATAATACAAACTGATCTCCTGGTTCATCTAGAGGAGAAATCAAACACATACAGTATAAGATACTCAGTCCTGCAAATTCCAATATACAACCTACTGAATTTAATGAATTATGTCAGGGCCTCTCATTTATGTACAGTTATGACTTAGAGCCTTGCCCGAGCCTCACCCCCTTGGAAACAAATTTAATTTGCAGTCAATGACCTGCATGATATAGGCCTCCTGTTGTTTGCTAACAAAGGATCACCTCCCATCTTAGCCCCCCTTTATCTTTGTTACAGCTCAAACTCTACGTGTCTGGTACAAGTTTAGACTAAATTGAAACTAACCCAGATCTTTTATTTCGTAAGGTACTGGTGGTAATGACAAATTCCTCCCCAGTCACATCAACCTGACATTCCAGAACTGACAGGGTCTGGGCCTGATCTACAGTATATATGCAATATATCAATTTTGGTTGATAATAATGTATTGCTCTTCAATACCTTCCAAAAGCAGTATTGCTTTACAGGCCATAAGTTTCCAATATCTCAGGTTTGAACTTATATTTTACACAGACAAGCTGGATACAGGCAGCACTCTGATCCTGTGCCACTACTTTTTGTAATGATTCTGTATGCTAATCAAGACAAACAATGGAGCCTCATGATTGGTAACCTTTACCATAGACTCCAGGATCTCTTCAGCTTTTCGATGCAGTCAGTTCTGCATTGTTTGAACAAGGAACTGAAAGCCATGTTCTCTGTACTAAGCTGGCTAAAACATATATTACCATCTTTAGAAATAACCTCTGCTACTTACTTGTGAAAATTTGCTTAGAAATTTCAATACTGATGCTTCAGAACTCCGCATACTAGTGAAATATTTGTTGGCTATGGCCAAAGTTGGAGCAATCTCGGCTGCCACCAAGCAAACTATTTACTTATTTTGGTCTTGCCCAGTTTTATCCCCTTTTGGGAAGAAATAATCTGGACTTTAGACTGCACTGTCACATCCTGGTCACTGGTAGAAAAGCTTTTGCAACTCACTGTCCCCTGGTCTACAGGGCATGTTCAACATTACAGACCAAAAATATGCCACTAGGGGTGTGGTGTGGCATACATTGCTAGTCCCCCAAAGAAAAGCCTCCCTCAGCCAAGCTAGCTTCTCTTACCGATTTGCTAAGTTATCGAATAACTTACCTCCATCACTAAAAAACAATTGCACATTGAACCTGTTTAAGTCTCAGTTTTTCTTGTCCCTCGCCCTATCTGGAGCCTGCAACTGCTACAGATGACTGTCTTGCCTATTTGCTGTGTGGTGCCTTACTTGATCTGTCTGTTACCATGACACTCGTGTATTGCTTTACTACTATGGTGGCACTTATCATATAACTGTTTTGTGCAATTATTTCTTGCCTGTGCCAATAAGTGTTTACTGTTAATAAACTGTAATCTTATTACATTGTATTGTATATTAATGTATTGTTTCTGTATTGTATTGAATTGCACTGTATACTCACATGTACCCTGTAATTGCTTTCTGCTGTTGTTACTGACTATAAACCCTTTAAAATAGGCCCTGCCTAAAGGGTTTATCAAAATCAATCAATAAATTAATCAATAGCTAGAGACCTGTGTTTTTCTTAAATAAAAATAGCAAGAAATAACAAGAAATTCAAGGCACAGTATAAAAAGAAATAATAAGAAATTCAAGGTAAAGCAAAAAACAACAAGAAATTCAAAACATAAAAAGAATTAACAAGAAATTAAACATATCAAAATAATAAAATGAAAACAAACACATGAGTAAAGTGAAAAATTGCTTTTTGGGGGGCAAAAACTAAATAAATGCTTGCAGCAGTTGCTGTTTAGGCGCTGTTGCTACCACAGAGATGGTTCACAAGGAAACAACAGTGGCATTGTTCAATTAACAAAACCTTTCAAGACCATAGCATAATCCTGTGTAATACAATGAGCATCCTAGGAATGTGATTTCTAGTGTATAAGATCATTTTGAGGTAGTTTATGAATATACGTAACAGCAAGAAATAAAACTAAATTTTCAATGAATAAAAAGAAATAAAAAATCTATAAAAATAAAATTAAAATTATAAACAAATAAAATAATTTCATAGGTCTCTATCAATAACTAACTAGCAGATCAACTTGCAGAGTTTTCTACCTATCTACAGGAGGGACAGGGAGAGTAAAAGAGGAGGAGGAGTAGCTCTTTACAATAGGGAAGGAATCAAAGCAACAGAACAAAAGGGAAAACAGGGAGGAGGAGAAGCACTGTGGGTAAATTTGGAGACCGGCAATGGCACCACAATCCACACAGGGGTTGTATACAGACCCCCTTCTCAGGGGAGGAAATGGACAAGGAAATGATAGAAAGTATACTTAGAATGGCAGAAAAAGGGGAGAGATTGCTGATGGGTGATCTGAATATGCCAGATGTTAACTGGAGTTATTCTAGATGCCCTACAGAGGCATGCCTTGAGACAACTAGTATTGGAGCCCACTCGAGAGGAGCAACCTTAGACCTGGTTCTCTCAAATGGAGATGAAGAGGGATCACAGATGTAAAGTGGATAGCCTTCTGGGAACTACCGAGCATTGAACAGTATGGTTCACAATAAACACAGCAATAGAGTCAAGCCATACAATGGCAAAAGTACTGGACTTTAGGAGGGCTGACTTTGCCAAAATGGGTGAGTGCCTAAGGAATGCACTAGCAAATGGGCAGGAAGGAGGGGTGGAAGAACAATGGGGAATAATAAAAACTGCCATCACAGAGGTGACAAGCCTTTGTGTGAAGCAAATAAACAAAATGAAACGATGTAATAAACCACTATGGTTCTCAAAGGAAGTGGCAGTGAAGGTTCAAGAGAAAAAGAAAGCATTCAGGAAGTACAAGGAAACACAGAAGGAGCAGGACAGAGAACTGTAACAGTTAAAGCAAAAGGAAGCTGGGAAGACAGTCAGAACAGCAAAGGCCCAAACCAAGGAAAAGATAGCCAACACAGTTAAGAAGGGGGTTAAAACCTTTATAGGTACATCAGGAACAAGGAAGACCAAGGGAGGGATAGTGAGGCTTAATAAAGAGGAGGGAGGAGGTGGGCAGAGGTGACTGTGAAAAGGCAGAGATACTAAACAATTATTTTTGCTCAGTATTTACAAAGGAAGAGGGCAGGTACCTAAAACAAACAGTAGAAACACTCTGGATACAGAAGTTGATACCAGCCCATTTACAGAAGAAAGGGTTCTGAAAGGGCTCTTAAAACTGAAGGTGAACAAAGCAAAGGGGCCTGATGGGATTCATCCCAGAATTCTAAAAGAACTAAGGGTAGAACTAGTGACACCACTGACTACCCTCTTTAACAAATCATGGGAGGATGGGGTGGTACCCGAGGACTGGAGGAGGGCAGATGTGATTCTCCTTCACTAAAGTGGGAGCAAGGCAGAAGCAGGAAACTACAGACCTTTTAGTTTAACCTCAGTGGTAGGGAAAATGATGGAATCACTTCTGAAGGAAAGAATTGTCGAGTATCTAGAGGCCAGAGGGGCACAGGATCCAAGGCAGCATTGATTCACAGTGGGACGGTCATGCCAGACAAATCTGATAGATTTCTTTGACTGGGTGACCAAAGTAGTAGATCAGGGATGGGCTGTGGACATGGCCTACCTAGACTTTAACAAGGCATTTGACACAGTTCCACACAAAAGATTAATATACAAGTTAGCCAGCCTGGGAGTGGTCCAAGATGACAGCCTAAGTAAAGAATTGGCTGGAGAATAGGACACAGAGTAATAGTAAATGGAGTCCACTCTGAAGAAGGGGGTTACTGGTGGGGTACCGCGGGGATTCAGTATTAGGACCAGTCCTCTTCAATGTCTTTATAAGCGACATTGCAGAGGGACTGGAAGGAAAAATGTATCTTTGCAGATGACACAAAGATCTGCAACAGAGTTGTTACAAAGGTGGGATGGAAAGGATGACAAGGGACTTGGCAAGGTTAGAGGAATGGTCAAATGTATGGCAGCTTAGAGTCAATGCTAAGAAGTACAAGGTAATGCACCTGGGAAACAAAACCCAGGGAAGAGTACACAATGGGGTGAGATACTAACAACAACAAAATGGAAAGGGACCTGGTGGTAGTCATATCAGATGACCTAAAGGTGGGCAAGCAATGTGAGAGGGCAGCAAGGAGGGCTGGGGGGATACTGGGATGCATAGGAGGCATCACCAGTAGAAAACAGGAAGTTATTATCCATCAGTACAGACAGCTGGTGAGACCCCATCTGAGTACTGTGTGCAGTTCTGGAGACCCAATCTCCGCAAAGACATAGACAGGATGGAAGCTGTCCAGAGGAGGGCAACTAAAATGGTGCAGGGTCTGCACCGGAAGACATATGAAGAGAGACTTAAGGAGCTTAATATGTATAGTCTCGAGGAAAGGTGGGAGAGGGGGGACATGATAGAAACTTTCAAGTACCTCAAGGGAATCAACAAAGTCCAAGAGGGTTAGCATCTTTCAAAAAAAGAGGTGTGCAAGAACAAGGGGGCACAATTTGAAGATGGGGTGGGTGGCTCAGAGGTAATTTAAGAAGTATTTTTCACAGAGAGGTTGTGGATGCATGAGCGCCTTCGGAGGAGGTTGTGGAGTCAAAAACAGTGGTGGAATTCAAGCATGCATGGGACAGTCATAAGGCAATTCTGGGGGGTAGGAAGAAGTAGGCTGCTGATTAGCTAGGATCTGCAGCTTATCCATAGGTAGGAAATGGGCAGACTGGGTGGGCCAAGCGGTCACTAACTGCCGTCCAAATTCTCCCTATTTCTTTGTTTCTATGAATGCTGGTATCTCCATCCATGATACTGGTTTCCGTCCCTCTTCCAGGCATGCACCTCCTTCCCAGATTCTTTCTTTATGTATATCTCCTGGCAGCAAAAAGTCTATAACTCATCTCTGAATTAAGCCTCAGGCTCCATCGGTATATACTTGGCACACAATACTAATGGACATTTAGAATATGGAAAAATTAATCTCTTCCCTTTACAATAGACTGATTCAATTCTATCAAAGTGCAATGCTGGGTATTATATATTTCTAATAGAGATTCTGATATTGTTCCTTGACAGGGCACTCAGTTTAGCATAGTCCTAATTCAGGGCATTCAAGAATGGACATGGTGGTACTGTGGCTGTTGTTAGTGCAGGGTTTGTCCTTGAACAGAAGCCTAGAATGCATAACTGTATCTTTATTCCTAACTGAAGAATTTATTATATTAAACCACAGTAAGAATATCTGTCTTGTCAAATGATTCAATAAAAATATAATTTAGAAAAACAGTATGGGGTGAATTTACTTATTTTATTTTGTTAACTGGGTTAGCTGCAGGCAAAGGCTTTTGGTCAGGTTTGACCCTGAGCTCATAAAGGGCAGCTACAAGATAACGTGCATGGTGGTTGCAATTAAAAAAAAACTCTTTTTTGTAGATGACTGTACACTAGAGCTTTGTGGAATGTGGAATTCTGCCAACAAAATTAATTTGCAATGACAATTCTGACAGTGGAATGTATTTCAGAATTTTGGGGTGGCATTCTGAAAACTTCAGAAAGCAATCTGTGTATTCATTAGTACATCCATAGAATACAATTCTATAATTTGCTGATTGATTTACAAGGTGGATTTAAGTAGAATGGCAAGAGTAGCATTCCACATTAATTCTGTGAGGACTGTATGCTATTTCCATGGTTAGCATGTGTAGTAGTACTTGGAAGCTGGTGTGTGTGTGTGCGTGCATGCGTGCGTGCGTGTGTGTGTGTGTGTGTGTGTGTGTGTGTTAGAGCTCTCTGCACACAGCCAGTAATAGTCAGCCTGAGACTACGAGGGTGATAAGTATTTTTTTGCAGTCTGGTGAAATATTTCTAATGTGTACTCATTGCTACCAGAAAAGAGTTTCTTTCCTCCAGTGTTTCAAGCAAGCATATCACAATAATACAATGAAGAAAAGCCATTCAGGCCATGGGCACTGGTGGGTGTAAGGTGATATGCGGACACAAAGTGTGGAGGAAGGGAGCATTACCCCAGGGTTAGCTGTTGTATCTGCTGTACAGCCTTCAGCACCTCAGCTGCTAACAACACCACCAGTAGTACCAGTGTTGCTACCAGAGGCTGTGAGAAGAGTCATGCCTGGGTCAAGTAGTGTACAGATTTGGCATGAGGCCAGGATCAGGGAGAAAGAGAGCTAAGAGTAAGACACTGATGGCCCAGCTGCAGCCCACCATTTCCTATAGCTTACAGAAAATGCTACCTTATCAAGGACGTTCACGCTTATTAAAGAGCTAGTGTACTGCCTGGAATTAATAGTAACTTTCACATGCAGTCAATTATCACTTCTTTTATCTGAAGTAGTATTTCTTTTGTTTGCTAATTAGAAGATTTTCCACCTGGCAGTACTGGGATGAGTGAGGATGTGTGGGGTAGCCCTCTGTATGGAGGCCAAACAAAGCCAGGGCTGTTCCTCCCACTACATAAACGCAGAAACCACACTGACTGTGACATCATTAGTAACTAAGTAGAACCCTTTCTCACTGCCAGATTATTCTCTTTCACATGAAACAGCAAGGATTGACTCTTCTTGGTTGCTAGTGATGTCAGTTTCTTGCATTTTGATTGGTAGCTGGTGAAAGTCACTTCTCGGGCTGCAGGAGTTGTGGTGCCTCAAAGTGTGCTGGTCAAATTTCTTATGATGTAATGGGAGGGAGTGAACAAACTTTTTTTTAGCCTCCACAACACAGTGCTGCTCCACACATCAGCCCAGTACTGCCTGGTAGAAAATCTTCTAATTAGCAGACAGAAAAGTAAACAGAAAATAAAAAAAATACCTCAGATATAAGAAGTGATAGCTGACTGCATCTGAAAATTCCAGTTAATTCCAGGCAGTACATTAGTTTTCATGCCCAGCACATGGATACACAGTTGAATGGGTCCTGAGTTCCCCAAAACATTCTTGGGTGACTGACAAAAGCTTGGAGCATTAGATCTATAAGAATGCCAGCCAGCCAGTAGGAGCAGCAGTATACAGCCCCAGACACAACTCAGTAGTGACTCTGCAATGAAGTCAGTGATATATTTTTCCACCTTGGCATGACCTGAGAAGGGATGATTATCACAACATTGCAGCTATAACGGATAAAGTAAAAATAATAAATGCACATGAACCAGCGAACACTACGAAGAGTATTTAAGTAACCTCCTAACAAGAACTATTTGTTTACATACTGTAGCCTTAGTATGTGTGTTGTGAATTTTTAATTCACCCAAGAACGACAGTAATTCTTGGCTGCTATGTGCTATGCACAGCATTCACATCATGCATACTAAGCAAGTTGACACAGTTGCACAGACTTTTGCCATGCACAGTAACACAATTTACACTTTGCAGTGAATTTGTCCCATGAATTACATAGCAATATTCATGACAATTACATAGTGTGTGTGTTGTGTAGTAATTTGTGTAGTTGCATTGGTGCAATTGTGCACATTTTTATATGAACTGTGGCACTATGCTCTATGCTACATGAATTGAGGAGTTTACTTCACAAGGAGCTAAATCTCAGATCTTGAATTAAACATATTCACAGAGGTGCCCAGCATCAGTTTCCCTAGTGCCAATCAGTAGCCCCACGTCAGGTTCTCTAGAGTCAGTCAGCATTGTCAGTGAAGAACAATCAAAACTAGTCAAAGTCATTACTTTGTACTTTCTCATCTTTTTGCAATTTGCCAGATGACTACTAAAGCCTGTCGGCTAAAGGGGTATGGAGACATAGTGTAACATTGTTTTTGTACATCTTCTGATTCTTTTGCAACCCTTCAAATGATGATGATGATGATGATGCACTTTCTATTTTTTGGTTCTACCCAATAGTGCCAACATGCATTTTGTCGACACCGGGTACAGCACAGGCAAAATATTGTCAGGTGCTACAGCAACAGGCATTTCATCTCCCAGGAGGTACAGCACCAAAGTGCACTCTCAAGGAATGGTCAGCTTTTGTGGGGGAGGGCATCACCCATGTAACTGCCATGTGGGGGGCTTCAATCCCTACACCCCCAGAACTAAATATAATCTCTTCCAGGATGGGCATGCCACGGAATGGGTAGAAACTGTGTGGGGACAAAGGATGACAAGAGTGAGGGATGATTTAAAATCAAGATTGCCCCTTTCACTGCCACCCTTGTTGCAGCATCAAAATTGCCACAACTAAAATCAGTCAGCAACTAGACACCAGGAGGGTCCAAGGGAGGGATTGGAGTTTGTTTTATTTATTTATTTACTGGTACCCCGATCAGTGGGGGGGGGGGGGATTAATGAATTAAACTGTGGCTGAAAAAAGCCTCAGAACTTACCACTGGCAGTGATCCAGTCTGCAGATTTTTCCCCCCTGCAGTTTAATAGATTAACCCATAGTTTGTATATTTATTCCACAGTTTTAAGATGGAATTTCCACAAAAGTTGTGAAAATAATTTCTGAACTTTCACAGAAGCAAAATTCGCACTTTCATGGAAATTCTGCCAGCGGAATTTTGTTTTTCGCACACCCCTAGATGGAACCTGTCACTGGGTACCACTGTATCATGCTACTAAAATTATGAGGTGTTTTGTATATTACTACTGCCATGGAGACCACTCCTACAGTTGTATGAGAGGTCTTGCATGCATTTTTAGGGTATGATAACTGGAAATCAAAGTTGAACAGTTCTGATACCCTAGGAATCTAGATGAGACCACTCTTGCTAATGTACCATCTCCTTGGCATTATTCATTTATTATTGATCAGAGTCAAGCAATAATATATTAAAAAATTATGCAATAGCAAGAAACATTTTAGCAACATGATTGGTTGGTGCCTACCTTGAACGATGATGTTATCCCAGCTCTATATCAAGGTCCAGCACATGACAGCAGTAAAACAAAAACCTCTTCCTCCTCCTTGTGAAAGCACTCATCAGCTTTGTAGTCTCTGCACAACAAACCCCCCAAATGGCCAATAATCTAGATGGCAAGGTAAATAGGCAGGATTTTCCACAGAAAATAAAAGCATAGCTATGACTTCTCACCACTCCATATGCAGAACAGCAACCCACGCCACTGCATGCAGCTTCAGTTTCTTTCTTTCTTGCTAGCCTTGTCAGATGTGCACTAGGCTTCCCATTTCTTTGAAAAGCCACATGCAGAGGTGGTTTTCTCAGTACTTTCAAAGTAATTTTCTTTAAAAAAATAAACCATCAACAGTGGGACCGAGTGACTTACTGATCACATGTGAAGTAGAAGTCTCTTGATCCCCACAAGTCAGTCAGCCCATCAGCTCCATTTTGCGATCACAGCTTCATGCTCCAAAAACTACTCTGTACGCTGAAAACATACACCAGGTCCCAGTGAAGACAGCGGGACTGGCTGAATTAAACTTGGGGACAAAACCAGAGAGAAACCAAAGAAAAAAATAGACAGAGAGAGACACAGACAAACATACACATAGAACACATCATGGGAGTGGGACGCTGAGGGATACAAATGCTGCACCACCTACTGGCCAAAAAAGGAAAATTGGAGCTTATTTAAAAAAAAAATATATATATATTTCTTTTAAAACTGTACTTTATTGATCTTTTTTCTTTTTATAAAAAAGATTCACTGTATAAAAGTAATAACATATTCTAGGGTGTGTGTCATGCTGGGATAATATCACTTCTTGGGTGTCGGATGCACTCAGCCTGCAGTCTCATGACCAACCACCCAAGGAATGACGTTATCCCAGCATGACACACACTCTGTTGTGCATTATTGCTTAATTTAAAAACTCTCTGATGAAGAAGACCATTTCCTGGGCACCTGCATGTGAGTTTTTCTATGCAATCAGAGCATCACACATGAGAGGGAAAGAAGCATTCCAATGGTTGGAAGAACTCACTTTTTTTATTATTGGGGAAACTGCATTTGCCTATAATGCACCAACTAGACAGACTTTATGAGAGCACATAAAAGAATAAGGTGACCAGAGCCAACCAAAAGTATTCTGTTTAGCCAGCTCCATAAACAATTCAACTGTTTGCGGATGACATAAAGGTCTGCAATGGAGTGGACAAACCTGAGGGGGGATGAGAGCATGCACAGGAATCTGGAGAAACTGGAGGAATGGTCCAGGGAATGGCAATTGTCCTTCAACACAAAAAAATGCAAGATCATGCAGTTAGGCAAGAAGAACCTAGGCACAGAATACCATATGGGGGACCAGGCCCTAGAGGTTACTGAGCTGGAAAGGGACCTTGGCATAATCATGTATTTTTAAAAAACAAGCACCCAAACCTAACAAAATGGCAGCTGTTTAGCTAGATTTTGACATTTCCTTAAAAACAAATCCATAAGTGAGTTTTCTGGGCACCCTAAAATCCAGGGTACACAGCTCAATAAGAGTAGCCATTCATTAGTATTCTCTGTACAGGAACAGCAGAAGTTTCTTATCATCTACAGCTGTGGATGGAGATGTTCTACTGGCTTGTATGGCACCAATGAGTCAGCAAGCTCTCTCTCTTTCGCGCTCTCTCTGTCTATCTGTCTGTCTATCTATCTATCTATCTGTGCACGTGGGGGTGTCCAATAAAGTCCAGAAAGCAGTCAAGATCCAATACTTCAAAATTTATTAGAAGCAGAAAAAAATAAAATCAACTTAAAGCGGAACTTGTACATAACTTTAAAAAAAACATAAGGCACAGGAAATCATATCTTTAACAAGAAATAAAAATTCCTGCCAAAAAGGCACCCAGAATCTGGTTAGGCATCTGGTAAGTTTGCCTTCCTACCACACAATGACTCAACACTTGATATTCACTCTGCTTTTATACAAGTGGAGAAGCACATGACTTAGTTAACCCCTCCCTCTACTTGCATCATAAAAGAGGGTCAACCAGGGCTGCCCAGTCCTATAAGGAGTTTGGACTGAGAGGAGGCTGGAAGCACTTTTACAAATAAGTTGTTAGTCTATGTTTTTATTGTACCACAATAGGAGACTTTGGTCCTTTTTAAGTTACACATTTTTATCTCTCTCCTTTTAAATGTGGCATGAATTGCCTTCTCCCTTTTAAAAGTACTAGTTTAACCTTTTTGATGTAAGAAACAAACAAACACCACTTTTCAAATGATTCTCAGTTAACATTCTGAGATATACCATAATTCTGAGCTTCTCATACTAAAAACTAACAAAAAGTCTGTTAACTTGTTCATAAATCACCAGATAATGAAAACGCCATAACAAACTCTTTTTTCGGCATCTTCGCACATTCACACGATCGCACAGTCGCACGATCGCATGTTCGCACAGTCGCACTGCATGAACGTGCGCACATTTGTGAAGGAAACTTAATCTAAACAGCTTGTACTGCAAGCACAGAATGTTCTGAACATTGGGACTTTAATATTTAAAGAAAACGAGCCGGAATTAAGGAAAGGGACAGAAAGACTGCTCAAAGCTGGCCAAGCTTGAGTAGGGGAATGGCAGAAAAGGGAGTGATAGTGAAAGGAAAAGATTAGAAGAGCAGGAGACTGTTGCAACAGATTTTTTTAATATTTTGGCCCACAATGTTCCTCAAAATACCTCCAATACACAGGCAGGTAATTACATATGCTCTGTATCCATGTGAGCATATCAATGTTCGGGAAGGAGTTCACTGACTGTACCACACTCCTCCCCACTCAAGATGAAAACTAGTAGTTTTCACTACTTGTAATAGCATGTAGATCTCTTTTTATAATCAAAAAGAGATGGAGCTTTAGCCCAACCACTCCCAAAGCTCCACCTCGGGGCCCTTTTAATAATGTCATTTTACTTAAATACAATGCATTCTCAAATACAAATATATTCATTCCCCGAGGTCTACATTTGATTCTAACATTATGTCTGCTCCAAAGCGAGACATGAAGTCAGCATTACTATTAGCAGTCCCAGCTCTATGACTAACAGTAAATTTATACGGTTGCAATGTTAGATACCATCTCATAACCTTTGGATTGCTATCCTTCATGTTATGTATCCATCGTAATGGATTATGATCTGTCCATACTGTAAACTGAGTTCCCCATAAATAATACCGTAGGGACTCTATGGCCCATTTGAGTGCCAAACACTCCTTTTCTATTGTGGAGTACTTGGTTTCCCTGACATGTAATTTACAGCTAATATACAGTACAGGATGTTCTTCTCCATGGTGGATTTGAGATAACACAGCCCCCAAACCAACATTAGAAGCATCCGTCTGTAACAAAAACGGTTTATCAAAATCAGGACTTTTTAACACTGGGGAGGAACAAAGTATTGCTTTTATGGCAAGAAATGATTCTTCACATTCTGAATTCCAGATTACTTTTGAGGGCTTGTTCTTTTTTGTTAATTCAATTAGAGGCTAGCTAAAGTAGCAAATTGAGGCACAAACTCTATAGTAGCCTGCTAGGCCTAAAATGAACACACATGTTTTTTGTGAGGGCAGAGGACTCTTGGCTATGGCGTCCACCTTCCCTACCTCTGGTTTTACCTGCCCATTACCAATTATAAATCCCAAATACGGGCTTCCTCCATAGCAAAGGAACATTTGTTTGGGTTGATGGTGAGACCAGCTTGTTTTATAGTCCTTAAAACAGCAGTAAGGTGTTTAACATGGTCTTCCCATGTTGGACTATAAATGATTCGTCATCTAAATAAGCTGCGCTATATCAACGGAGGTCTCAGGAGTTTATCCATCAACCTTTGAAAACTAGCTGTGGCTCCGTGAAGTCAAATGGCATCATTGTGAACTGAAAAGACCCCAAAGGAGTGCAAAAGCAGTTTCTCTTTTGATGCTTCTCAAGCGGAATTTGCCAGTATCCTTTAGTTAAATCAAGTATACTAACATATCTCGCTTGCCCAAGTTGATCAATGATGTCATCTATACGGGGCATTGGATATCCATCAAACTTTGATATTGCGTTGAGTTTTCGGAAGTCTAGACAAATTCTTATCCCTCCCTCTTTTTTAGGGACAAGAACCATAGGAAACGGCCATTCGCTATTAGCTTCTTCTATAATACCCATTTCTTTCATTCTTTCTATCTCTGTGATGACTTCTTGTTTTAATTTCTCAGGAATCCAATAGGGCTTTACTCTAATGGGTGTGTTTTGAAATGTATGGATCTGATGACATATTTCCGTAGTTTTCCCTGGGACTGTTGTAAAAGTATCATGAAACTGACTTAGAACGTGGGCTAGTTCTTGTTTTTGACTGTCTAATAAAGAAGGGTTTATTGTCAAATCTTTGAGACAATTGTTCTCCTTCCAGTCTATCATATGCCAGCTCCATCTCATTGTCAATGGGTTGGAAATACATACATGACTTCAGTAGGCCTATTATGCCATCTTTTCAATAAATTGGCATGGTACACTTTTAGTTTTTGTTTTCTGTCTGGTACTTCCACCAAATATGTAGTGGGGCTAATTTGTTTCTGTATCACATAGGGCCCTTGCCATTTCATAGTTAACTTATTTTCAGTGGATGGAAGCAACAATAAGACACGATCCCCAGAGCTAAAGTGTTTTTCACCCACCTCTATGTCATATCTTTCTTTCTGATAGTCTTGCTTGATTTGATTCTGTTCTTGCGCAACTTGGGTATACTTAGCTATTTTTTTACGTAGCTGAGTAACATAATCAAGGGTAGTGGGATTTTTCCAGGTGGTAATATCCTCCCACTGTTCCTTAACTACGTCTAGGAGACCTCTGGGATTCCTACCATATAATAGTTCAAATGGTGAGAATCCAGTCGATGCTTGAGGTACCTCACGATATGCAAAAATTAACAGTGGCAGATATAGGTCCCAGTGTTTACCCTCATCTTCCACATACTTTTGTACCATTTTCTTCAGTGTTTTGTTGAAGCAGCTCGGCCAAACCATCAGTCTGGGGATGGTATGGAGATGTGTAGACAGCTTCTACCCCCAGAGCTTGGTGAGGCGTTCAAATAACTGAACAAATTGGTTCCCCTATCTGTTAAAATAACTTTTGGTATGCCCTCTGCTAAATACCTTGAGCAACTCCTCTGCTATTTTATCCGCTGTTATTGTGCGTGAGGAATAGCCTCAGGATATTTTGTAGCATAGTCACACAACACAAGGGCAAACCTGTTGCCTTTAGTACTTTTAGGGAGGGTCCTATAATATCCATGGCCAATCTTTCAAGGGCATAACAACCAATGGTAAAGGTTGAAGAGGACTTTGTCCTTTTTGTAACTGGTGCCTCCCTTTGGCACTGGCTGCAACTTTTGCAATATTCAGCCACTTGATCATGAATGCCAGGCCAAAAGAATCTATATAGTAACCTTTTTAAAGTTCTATCCCTTCCTGCATGTCCCCCACATGGTACATCATGTGCCAAGAATATTAACTGTTCTCTATACTGACTAGGAACCACCAGTTGATCTACCATTTCCCCAGTTTTTGGATTTTGGCAAACTCTATACAGCTTATCCTGTTGCAACTTATACATTGGAGGTGTACCTTCCACCCCACCAGCAATAACCTGGGAAAACAAAGGGGTTAGTGTAGGGTCATTCTTTTGGTCACCGATAAAAGAGTCCAACTTTACAGTTTTTACCATGGCATCTTCACAACCTAAGTCCTTTGTTTTATTCCATGTCCATTTTTCTAGTTTCTTTTGCTTTTTTGATTTAACACTTTTTCCAGGAACATCAAATAAAGTATCATCAAAAGGAAACAGTTCACTGTCCATTTGTTCCTGAGATGCTTGAGATCGTGTTACCACAGCAGATATAGAAGAAGAAGCAGTCAATAAATTGTTAAATACGGGAAAGTCATGTCCCAATATCACAGGTACAGGTAGTCTAGGAACCACGCTTGTCTTCAGATGATGTTCCATGCCTGTTGTGGTAATAGTAGCTTTCTGTACAGGATAAAAATGAGTGTCCCCATGAACATAAGTCACCCCAGTTTTCTCCGAGTGTTTCTTTGTAAGAGCACCACTGAGTAAATCAGCACGTACCAGGGTTTGCTTACTTCCTGAATCAATCAATGCCATCACATCCTGTCCTCCAACATTAACAGACACAGTATATTGCCCCCAGTTTGCTAAGGCCAGATGAGAAGGATCAGATTTTTTCTTGGGGCAGAATCTAGTGATGTGTCCCTTGGTCTGACACTTGTGGCAAATAATATCTGGGTTAAATGTTCTCATACTTTTTCTTTCCTCTTTCATCTTAGTAGAAGGACTAGTGGGTGGATGTTTTATCAATACTTGGGAAGTATTTGTTCCATGAGACCCTTTCTGACGTTGTGGGAAAGCTGTAATATAATCTTCAGCTAAACTGATAGCTTTTTCTACTGTGTCAGGTCGATGTTCTCTTACCCACATTTGAACCTCATAAGGTAGTATTTTTACAAATTGTTCTAACACAACTGACTCAACCACTTGATGTATGGTACGAGTTGCAGGTTGTAGCCATTTTGTGCACAAGTCTTGCAATCGAGCACAAGCTTCTTGTGGGGACTCAACAGTATGATATCTGAATGCTCGAAACCTTTGACGATAAGTCTCTGCACTGATGTCATACCTTTTTAATATTGCTTGTTTAACATGATCATAGTTGGTAACATTTCCAGGTTCTACGTGACTATAAGCTAGCTGAGCCTTGCCTGTGAGATATGGGGCTAAACGAATAACCCACTGATCCCTAGGCCACCCACAAGCTGTTGCCACTCTTTCAAATGTTGTAATGTATGCTTCAATATCATCACTGTCCATTAGTCTGGAAATTTTAATGTCCTTTGGGCCCACTAGGTAGAATAGGTCTAGTAGTTCCAATAGCCTGAATAGCCTTAAGAGTCTCCACCCACCTGGTCTCATTTTGTAGACGGTCTCTCTCATTTTGTAGACGGTCTCTTTCTCTCTGCTTCTCCAGCTCGAGCTGTCTCACACATAACCATCTCAGCAAATCATGTACTTCGGAAGGGGGTTCCTCCTCCTCCTCATCTTCTTTGACATCTTCGCCTCCAATAGCTTCTTCCGCTGCCTTTGGTTTACCAGTCTCTTTCCTTCTGACATCACCCAATCCAGCTGCTAGGGGTAGTTGAAATTTGTCCACCATGGTTCTGGTCCATGTACCTTCCGGTGCAGACATTTCCACTTTCTCCATCTTCTTCTGTTCCTCCATAATGACTCTGGACAATATCCACAAGAAAGGTGGCTCTCCTTCCCTTGTGATCCCACTTATCACACCAAATGTGCATGTGGGGGGTGTCCAATAAAGTCCAGAGAGCAGTCAGGATCCGATGTTTCAAAATTTATTAGGAGCAGAAAAAAATATAATGAACTTAAAGCGGAACTTGTACATAACTTTAAAAAAAACATAAGGCACAGGAAATCATATCTTTAACAAGAAATAAAAATTCCTGCCAAAAAGGCACCTAGAATCTGGTTAGGCATCTGGTAGGTTTGCCTTCCTACCACACACTGACTCAACACTTGATATTCACTCTGCTTTTATACAAGTGGAGAAGCACATGACTTAGTTAACCCCTCCCTCTACTTGCATCATAAAAGAGGGTCAACCAGGGCTGCCCAGTCCTATAAGGAGTTTGGACTGAGAGGAGGCTGGAAGCACTTTTACAAATAAGTTGTTAGTCTATGTTTTTATTGTACCACAATAGGAGACTTTGGTCCTTTTTCAGTTAAACATTTTTATCTCTCTCCTTTTAAATGTGGCATGAATTGCCTTCTCCCTTTTAAAAGTACTAGTTTAACCTTTTTGATGTAAGGAACAAACAAACACCATTTTTCAAATGATTCTCAGTTAACATTCTGAGATATACCATAATTCTGAGCTTCTCATACTAAAAACTAACAAAAAGGCTGTTAACTTGTTTATAAATTGCCAGATAATGAAAACGCCATAACAAACTCTTTTTTTGGCATCTTCGCACATTCACATGATCTATTGTCGCACAATCGCTATCGATCAAGACAGTCGCACTGCACGAACGTGCGCACATTCGTGAAGGAAACTTAATCTAAACAGCTTGTACTGCAAGCACAGAATGTTCTGAACATTGGGACTTTAATATTTAAAGAAAACGAGCTGGAATTAAGGAAAAGGACAGAAAGACTGCTCAAAGCTGGCCAAGCTTGAGTAGGGCAATGGCAGAAAAGGGAGTGATAGTGAAAGGAAAAGATTAGAAGAGCAGGAGACTGTTGCAACAGATTTTTTAAATATTTTGGCCCACAATGTTCCTCAAAATACCTCCAATACACAGGCAGGTAATTACATATGCTCTGTATCCATGTGAGCATATCAATTTTCGGGGGGAGTTCACCGACCCTACCACACTATGTATCTATCCATCCTTTAATTTTTAAATTCCCTTCCCCTCCCAGCTCAACCAGTCCTCCCTCATGTTTCCCTGATAGAGTTTCATCCAAAAGTGGACTAGGGTGCCCACACTTGGAACCACCTGCCAATATCCCCTCTCCTCCATGTCGCCTGCGATCCCAAAAATCCTTAGATGGTGACATTGGGTACCCACCCCCAGTGCCACCACACAGTTAAGTTGACACTGAGGTGCTCAGTCCCCAGTGTCAGATCCTCATCCAAAATCTACTAAACCTTCAAGAAAGAAACAGTCCCTTCATTGTCTTTTTTTTTCAAATGACCCTGTGAAAAAGAAAACAGGCCCTTGTCCCAACCACACACTGTGACCAACTACACTCAGCACCCACTATCAAACACACACCCTAACTCAGCTGAACATGTCCCGTGATGTAGATCCACTCTCAGATCAAAGACTTGTCTTGCTGCTGGAACTGGTGATTGTGATATCAGAAAAAACGGTATATCTGGTTTAATGTACTTCAGTGGGTTTTGAACTTATGTACTCATAACTTTGTCATTTTTTTAATTGTTTTACAATACATTTTCAACATGGCTTTTTGGGACCCTAACTCCTGAAGAAGGAAGGTGAAATTTTCCCAATCTGCTCTGAAAGGAAATTTTGCGTTTGCTGAGTAAAATCACTTTTCATGCAGGATTTGAAAATTTTCACCTACTGGCTTTAGGAGCTGCTGCAGTAAAAAGGCAAAGTTGAATATTTGGTGTAAGAATATGGTAAAATAACCAAGTTATGTATGATCATTGAAATATTTTAACATTCACACATAACTTCACTAATTTTTAACATTTTCCACAAAACTTTCAACATGGCTCTTTTGGGATCCCGTGTCAAAAACCAGGCAGGTGAAGTTTTTCAAATTCATCCCAAAAGGTGATTTCACAGTCACTGCATGAAATCACATTTCAGGTGTGATTTGAACATTTCCACCTGATGTGTTTTTGATGTAGGGTCATAAGAATAGGCTCAGAAATCATGAAATAATCACACCTGGTTGTTTATTTATGTGCATTTGCAATAGTAATATACTGGAGGTTATTTATCTCAATATGTATATTTATGTGTGACAGAAATTTTTTTTGTGATATCTTTTTTATGGATATGTGTTCCAAGCCAATCAAGTGATGAAATGTACAGTGATTCCTGTATAATACATTATCCCTTTCCTTTTCCAATTTTCCTTGCCCCCTGCTGTTCCTTCTGTCTAATTTTGCTTTCTCTTCTCTCTTTTTTGTCTGTTTTTTCTTTTCTCTGTTTCTTTGTGTATGTTAAAATAGAATTTTATAGTTCATAAAAAGGAATTCAAGGTTGTTGTATTTTTCTTCATTTATGAAGTGTGACACACGGGTGCTTTAATAGAACTGATATGAATAATTTCTGTAATATATTTATTCAATATAAGATATGTATTTATTCACTTAATTCTCTATGCACTTTATATAGTGTCATGTGATGGTGTCCTTCTTTGATGACATCTGTTTTTCACTATTTAAGATGCATCACCACATGTAAACCTTATGCTTTTTGGAAAAGGTATAGGTCCAAAACATGTCAAAGTGTAAGGAGTGGTGGTTTTTATTGCACCAATAAAAATTTCTACAGCAAAAGAGCAGACATTGTAAGCAGCTTTTTCCAAGGTGGTGAGTGTGGGACCTTTGAATTGCTTGGGTCATAAGACGGCTATTTTGAAAATCTGGTGTACAAATCTGGTAAAATGACAGTATTTCCTCATAACTTTGCTAATTTGCAATATTTTCATTCCAGACTTTCAATGTAGACATTTTTTTTTCACACCACCTCATAAATGTGACAGGTGTTGTTTTCCAAATCCTGGATGAGACTTGTTTTTGCACATGTGGTGTGAAATAATGTTTCAGCCAGTATCCTTATAAATACCACATGTATGTATATGAGGGGCAGTAATTAAATGTTGATCTTGAAAATTTGAGGTCAAAATTTAAAAAAGTATATTAAGAAATGTTTGTAGTAGCAGCCTTTTCCTTAGTGGGTAGTGAGCTGAGTTTTGGCAATGGCTCAGTGACCTTGCTGGATAGACTGAGGCTGAGGGATTGCATTGTCATGTGACCCCCCAACTGGGACAGCTAGGTGCATGGTAGCCCCTGTGGGCTCGACTAACATGTAGTGAACAGAAATCTTCTCTTGGGAAAGGGCCCTGCACCTTTTCACCTATAGGTGACAGATGGCCCTGTTCCTTGGTTGAGAGTTGGATTCTTTGCCCTATGCGTCTGCATCTGTGGCCACATAGAAGCACAAGATCCAGAGGGCACTGCACTTCTGCAGTCCACCAGACAGCCCAATTACTTTTTTTTAACTCTCTTTTTTTCTCCCCACACACTGGCTGGCCCTCAATCTTCTAATGGCCCACCCAGTCCCATCACCCACCATGTCTGGTTCTTATCTCTGGCTGTGACTCAAATCTATACAGCTTCTCCCTGTGGTGGGGTCAGAAGTGGGTACCCCAGTTCCCCCTTCAGAAGCCTTGCTAAGTCAAACCCACTCTAACTGTAACTATAACTGTACTATGTTAATGCACCAGTTAGTGTTCAAGTTAGTGCCACAATAGGAGGGAAGATACCTTCATAATAGTACTTTGAGTTTACAGGTGGACTGTACTGTATGTGTTAATAAAGCAGAACTTGTTTTGTTAATCTGCTCTACAATAGAAATAGAATTAGCATTAAGTAATAAATCCGCTTTAATATTCTTATCAATTTTTACCCAAGTTATTAATCCTCTTTTAAAATATTAGGACATTTTGAAATTGGAGCCGAAGTTGAAAAAAGTGGTGAAGGACCCCCCAGAATGGTGTATAAATGTGGACAGAATGTTGCTGATCGGGTTACCTGAAGTTTGTATATAGCACCAGTGGTAAATACCTAAACTTCCAGGCGGTACTTTTCGTTGTGGCAATTGTTTGTTCTGTGGACATTTTAACCCAGGCACTGGCTTTAAACATCTGACAACAGGTAGGACATATTACAGCAAACATTTTGTCAACTGTTCTTTGGTGGTCATTGTATATGTGGCTACTTGTACCTGTTTGAACTTTTATGTTGGAAAAACAAAAGATTCTTCAAAAACAGAATAGCAGAACACCTTCAAAGTATGAATAACAGATACATGATGAATGCATTAGCATTACATGTTATGCATGCAGAGCCAGGACATAAGTTTAAATTTCAGGCCTTGGAGAAGGTGACAGCCAACACCTGTGTGTGTGTGTGGGGGGGGGGGGACCTGGACAATAAACTTTTACAGACTGAGAGCAGATGAAAAAATATACTTCATGCACATGAAGATAAAGGACTCAATGTGAGTTTTAGTATTGTGCCTTTTTTGAAATATAAGTAAACACAAATTATTGCTTTGTGTGTATATATGTCTTATTAGTGATGTATAATAGAATAGGGTGTTTATGATTCTTGTGAGTTGCTTACACGTATTTTTATATATTTGTATACATTGTCTAAACATGTATTGGTGTCACTTTAATAATATTGTGTGCTTGGCACTTTAGATGAATTGATATCTATCCCTTTAAGAGAGTACTTTAAATAGTGGACTATGAGCATACAAGCCATGCCTGACAAAAGCATCAAAAATGTATGCTGTGTACATGGCAGAGGAGTGCTGCAGTTTGCATGAATGTTTTAAGTTTACCATAATCAAACAGTTTAAATGAGACCAAGCACTGTTGTCTTTTTTTAGAGACTGATTTGCCCTGTTTTCTGTGTTATTAATCCTCCTGTATATCTTCCAGCTTTAGCAGTCCTTTTCCCATGTATATGATGTTATATATAGCCATTCAAAGTGACATCAGACTCACTTTTATGCCATGTTTCTTGTAGACATGTTGTGAATTTATTTATGTAGTATGTGCATTTGTTGTGACCACCAGTCATTGTGGTTTGAAATCACAGAAGGAGCAGAAACAAACCACACAAAAACACATATCCTGGATTTTAGGGGGACAGACTTTGGGAAAATGGAGAGATGCTTGAAAGAGGCATTAAGGGGAATGGGGCAGGAATCAGGGATTGAGGAACAGTGGGCAGTATTTAAAATGGTGATTACAAGAACAACAGAATTAGGCATTAAGCAGGTTAGCAAGGGGAAAAGGAAGAGGAGACCATTATGGTTTTCCAAGGAGGTAGCAGAGAAAGTGAAGACCAAAAAGACTACATTCAGGCAATACAAAAAGACATAGGCAGAAAGGGATAGGGAGAAGTAACAGGAGAAGCAAAGGGAGGAAGGGAGGGAGGTCAGTAAGGGAAGCCAAAGCTCAGACAGGACAGTACATTGCAAAATCAGTGGGTAGAGGGGACAAAACCTTTTACAGGTACATAAGTGAAAAAAGAGAGGCAAAAGAAGGGATAGCGAGACTGAAGAGGGAGGGTGGGGGCCGCGTGGAGGATGACAACAGTAAAGCTGACATACTGAACAGGTATTTCTGCTCAGTCTTTACTGAAGAAGAGGAGGGTAATGGGTCTGAAAGAAGTACAAGAGGTGGGAATAGTGCAGAAATGGACACAAGTCCCTTTACACGAGAAAGGGTCCTGAAGGAACTGGAAGTAATAAGAGTTGAAAAAGCAATGGGGCCATATGGGGTGTACCCCAGCATCCTTAAAGAACTAAGAGAGGTGGTGGTTGAACCTCTAGCAATCCTGTTTAGCCGATCACTGGAAACAGGGGAGGTACCCAAAGACTGGAGGACAGCAGATGCAGTCCCCTTATACAAAAGTGGGAACAAAGAGGAAGCAGGGAACTACAGATCAGTCAGCCTCACCTCGGTAGTGGGGAAGATCATGGAAGCACTACTGAAGGAGAGATTGGTGGAACATCTGGTTGTCAATGGACTACAGGACCCAAGGCAGCATAGTTTCATCGGGGGAGGTCATGTCAGACCAACCTCATTGAATTTTTTGACTGGGTGACTAGGGAGGTGGATCGGGGAAGGCAGTGGACATGGCCTATCTGGTCTTCAGCAAGGCCTTTGACACTGTGCCACATAGAAGACTATTACACAAACTGGGAAATATGGGTGTAGGCAGGACAGTAGTGCAGTGGGCAGATAAGTGGCTGGGTGGCAGGACACAGAGGGTGGTGGTAAATGGCTGTCACTCCACAGAGGGAAGAGTGACCACTGGGGTACTACAGGGATCAGTGCTGGGAGCGGTCCCATTCAACATCTTCATCAGTAACATTGTGCTGAACCCAGAAGGCAGAATGTCTATGTTTGCTGATGACACAAAGCTCTGTAACAGAGTAGACACACCAGAGGGTGTAGACAGAATGAGAAGGGACCTGCAGAAACTTCAAGAATGGTCAGGGGTTTGGCAGTTGAAATTCAATGCAAAGAACTGCAAGATAATGCATATGGGGCACAAAAACCCTGGCACAATATATCAGTTGGGGGAGTGAGGATATAGCATACAGCAAGCAGGAAAGGGATCTTGGGGTTATCATCTCTGATGACCTCAAGGTAGGCAAACAGTGTGACAAGGCAGTAGGTAAAGCAAATAGGATGCTGGGATGCATAGGCAGGGGCATCACCAGCAGGAAAAGGGTGGTCATAATTCCACTATACAAGACACTAGTGAGGCCCCACCTGGAGTACAGTGAACAGTTCTGGAGATCTTACTTATGTAAGAACATAGACAGGGTAGAGAAGGTTCAGAGAAGGGCAGCAAAGATGGTACATGGATTGCATCACAAGTCCTATGAAGACAGGTTGAAGGAATTAAATATGTACTCCCTGGAGGAGAGGAGGGAGAGACGGTATATGATAGAGACATACAAGTATCTTACAGGGATGAACAGGGTGCTGGAATACACTATTTTTAAGTGAAAAAGATGTTCCAGGACCAGAGGGCATGAGATGAAGTTGGAGGGAGGACGATTCAGTGGGAATGTGAGGAAGAATTTCTTCACAGAACAGGTGGTGGACAAGTGGAACACCCTGCCAGAGGAAGTGGTGGGGGCTGAAACAATCACGGGATTTAAGAATGCATGGGATAGACATAAAGGAATTCTAGAGGTCAGGGTTAAGGGGTGACAGACTTCTAGGAAAACATAAAGTAAACTTACAAGCTCAAAAAGGCAGACTGGGTGGGCTGTAGGCCCTTATCTGCCAACACTGTCTATGTATCTATGTATTTGTGTTGTCTGCAAGTTCTTTTAGGAGTTCAGCATTGTTCCAGGACAAAAACAGGACATCCTCTTGATTTTTCCCAAACAGAAGCTTGTCTGTCAGTCAATCGTTCTGCATGTCTAAAGCATCATATTTGTTTGTAACCGAGACGTAATATATTGAGCCTATCTTGGAATCAGCAATTTGCTTTTCCTTGCTTATAACATCTGTTAAGTTGTTGCCTTTGGATTCGTCCTTGTCACAGTTGGTGTTTTTGATTTCTGGGTACACAGGGACTTCCTATAATGCTAAGGCATCCAGCACCCCAATGTTTTCCATAATTTGTTTTAATCTTTCTATTTATCTGTCTCCCATGATGGAGCTCTGCTTCTTCAGGAGACTCCTGGTACTGCCCCACATCTCTGCCCTACCTGAATCCCTGGAGGTTCCCACATGGAGCCGTGGTTATACCCCCCAGGCAAATATGGGTCAGGGCCCTTACACACCAATATCTTTAGGTTTCGACGAGTAACCCCAGTAGTCAGGCAGGCAAGAGCTATCACGGCTAGCATTGGTTTTCCATCTACTTGTTGCTCCAGAGGTGTTTTTTCCCTCTGTTCCTTCCTGTATGGTGTTGCATCCTGACGTTAAGGTGCTAGGGACTGATGTCCACCACACAGCTTCCCCAGCCCCCCCACCAGCAGGGCTTGCTATACCTTGGGCCTCCGCCCAGGGTCCAACAAGCTTTGGACCTTGGTCTCCTCCCTCCCCCAGAGAAGGCGAGCAGTCCCTGGGACCCTCAAGCCTTCTCCCCCGGCTGGCCTTGCAGTGATCCGAGTCCACTCACAAACCAGGATCACCTGCGTCACAAGTGGAAATCCAACCAATGTGCCAATGGGCAGAATTCTGTTTTCCATTATTTTTATGTACAAACTTAGATATGTTGTTGTTACTTGGATCCTGGAGGGTATTATTGTGCTTAGAAAATGGGTATGATTAAAAACTGTTTAAAATAAATGAAAAACGTAAAAATGAAAAAAATAATAATTACGTAATTGTTGATATGTAAAGTAGTTCTTCCAGTGATGAACTACCAGAAGAGGGCACAGTTTTTTTCTTTTACATGAGCTGTTTTTATGTTGATTGCGCACATGTGCAAGAAACATGTTGCGTCAGCTTTGTCCACAAGCAGGTTGTGGAGGTATGGCACTGTTGTGCCCAATGCTCCCACAGCCTGCAAAGGCTTGTCCCCCTTCCCCCAATGCCATGGCACGCTGCTACTGACACTAGTTCAGCCAGCGTGCCACAACTTTCTAAAAAATCAGTCGCTGCAATCAGGGGCCGGCTTGTCATTGCAGCGTCAGCCATCTACTGCAATGAGGGAGTGACCCGTCATTGCAGGGTGGGATGTAAGAGGTCTGATATTGTTTATGAACATGGCGGCGGCTTGCTGCCATATTCACAAACTATATCTGCCCTCCCCATGTTTATTTGCAGATGGGGGAGCCCACTCCCCATCGATATACTGTAACCCCCCCCGGTTTATTGTCTACCGATAGGGTGCTCGATCCCCATCAGCAGAAGGGAATCGCCCCTTTCTGTTGATGGGGGTGCCCAATCCCCATTGGCAAAAATTAATTCCCCTGCCTTTTGTTGTTTGCCGACGGGGTGCCCAATCCCCGTCAGCAGAAACGAATCCCCCCCCCATTTTGTTGTTTGCCGATGGGGGTGCCCAATCACCTGTTGACTACAGGTGGACCCCCCTAATGCCCCTGGAAAGGTAAAAACAGTCCCACAATGTTTTTTGTTTTTTTTTTACCTGAAAAAAAGGAAACGGTCCCTCGTAGTCTCTGGGGCCCCCCTCCCACAACCCGCACCCACCCACTGGCGCAGACTCCTGCTCCCCCACCCTCCCACACCATACTTACCTCCGGAGCTCGGTGCTACGATCTTCTGTGCACTGGGAACACGTCTGCACTCTTCAAAACCGACCGCGAACTGAGGAAGTGCTGATAAGCTGTATAATGTAATGAATAGGGTTTTTTCAACTTTAGTGCATATCTCGGGCATTTTTGGGAATTTTTTCACCAACTTTTCAACATGGGGTTTTTGGGACCCCTCCTCATGAATGCTTGAACTGTCATGGCGTTAATCAGCCCCAAAAGGTGGTTTTGCATTCACTGTGTAGAATCACCCTTCAGGGCCGATTAATGAAACAACAGTGCCAGTGTTCATGAGGTGGGCTCTCAAAAAGCCTGTGTTGCAAATTTGGTGGAAAAAATTCAAAAAATGACTGCTTTACGAGTGTGCGTTGTGCAGTTGCTGCGTACACTCGTAACTTCACGAATTCACAATATTTTCATGCCAGATTTTCAACATTGGCATTTTGTCATACTTCCTTGCGAGCAGTACAGCTGTCATTGCTGACATTGTGGCCGAAATGTGTTTTCGCACTTCTGGCGCAGAATAGCACGGTCGCTGTGGGAACTCAGTGTTCAGGACAGATTAAGAAAATGGCAGTGACACTGTTCATGAGTAGAGGTTCTAAAATGCCTATGTTGAAAATTTGGTAATGATACTCCATAAAATGACTGTGTTATGAGCGTGTGTTGCGCAGTTGGCACGCACGCATGTAGCTTCGCTAATTTATAATATTTTCACTCCAGATTTTCAACATTGCCATTTTCCCAGACCTACTTACGAAGAGTGCAGCTGTCATGTTTCCCATCCTGACCGAAATGTGTTTTCGCATTTCTGGCACAGAATAGAGCAGTCACTGGGAAGTCAGTGTCCAGGGACAGATTAAGAAAATGACAGTGGCACTGTTCATAAGCAGAGGTCCTAAAATCCCTATGTTGAAAATTTGGTGATGAAACTCCATAACATGATTGTGTTACAACCATGCGTTGAACTGTTTCCACGCACCCTTGTAACTTCACAAATTTGTAATACTGTCACGCCACATTTTCAACAGTTGCTTTTTTTCACAACTCCCTATGAACACTACAGCTGTCATTTTTCACATCCTGGCTAAAATATGTTTTTGCACTCCTGCCGGACAATAGCACGGTCACTCTGGGAAATCAGTGTTTGGGACAGATTAAGATCAATCGAGTGATGGGTGGAGTGACTGAGCTCTGTCGGGACTGCTGCAGATTAGTTTGTGGATAGACAAAGGCCCCAATACTAGAGCCCAGTACAAAAGGGCAGCCTGCAGCACTCGGAGAAACAGAAGAAGTGAGGGAGGGGGAGTGAGCGAATTCACCGGAGCGCTGTCAGGACTGCTGCAGATTTCTTTGTGGGCAGAAAAAGGCGTCAATACAGGTAGGGGCCCAGTACAAAAGGCCAGCCTGCAGCGGTGGGAGAAACAGCACGAGTGAGTGAGACAAGGGGACTTAGTGAGCTCAACGGAGCGCTATCAGGATGGCTGGGATTTCTTTGTGGGCAGAAAAAGATGCCAATGCAGGCAGGAGCCCCATACAAAAGGGCAGCTTGCAGCGCCAGGACAAACAGAATGAGCGATGAGAGAGAGAGAGAGCCTGAGTGACCTCAACGGAGCTCTGTCGGGACAGCTGCGGATTTCTTTGTGGACAGACAAAGGTGCCAATGCAGCCAGGAGCCCCATACAAAAGCGCAGTCTGTGGCGCCAAGATAATCAGAATGAGCCAGTGACAGAGCGGTAGTGAGCGACCTCAACAGAGCTCTAGTGTGACTGCTGCAGATTTCTTTGCGGGCAGAAAATGCGGCAATGCAGGCAGGAGCCCAGTACAAAAGGCCAGCTTGCACCACCGGCAGAAATGGAATGCTAAAGTGACAGAGGGGGATTGAGCGAGCTCAGTGGAGCTGTGTCAGGACTGCTTCAGATTTCTTTCTGGCCAGAAAAAGCCGCCAATGCAGGCAGGAGCCCAGTACAAAGGGCAGCCTGCAGCAACAGGAGACACAGATTGAGCGAGTGAGGGAGGGGGAGTCAGTGCGCTCAACGGGGCTCTGTTGGGACTGCTGCAGATTTGTTTGTGGGCAGACAAAGGCAGCAATGCATGCAGGGGCCCAGTACAAAAGGGCAACCTGCAGTGGCAGAAAAACCAGAATGAGAGAGTGAGTGAGCTCAACAGAGCTGCATTGTAACTGCTGCAAATTTCTTTGTCAGCATAAGAAGGCAGCAACACAGGCAGGAGCCCAGTAGAAAAGGGCTGCCTGCAATGCTGGCAGAACAGAATGAGCGAGTGAGACAGAGGGAGTGAGCAACCTCAATGGAGTCAGGACAGCTGTGGATTTCTTTTTGGGTAGAAAAAGCCACCAACACAGGTAGGAGCCCAGTACAAAAGGGCAGCTTGCAGCGCCAGGAGAAACAGAATGAGCGAGTGAGAGAGGGGGAGTGAGCCACCTCAATGGAGCTCTGTCACTCAGGACAGCTGTGGATTTCTTCCTCAGCAGAACAAGGTGCCAACGCAGGCAGCAGCCCAGTACAAAAAAGCAGCCTGCAGCACCGGGAAAAACAGACTGAGCCAGTGACAGAGGGCCACTGAACGAGCTCAACAGACCAACGCAATCAACATTCGGCATTGACAAATGCTTGTTTGTTGTGGTCGTGGTGAATCTCAGTTCAATCCCTCTGAAGTGGTACGTTTTTCGGAGCCCCAAATGCAAGTAGCGGTGTCTCCCTCTTCCTCAACCCTCATTTTGACTGTCTAGAGTTGAAACTGTGCTAGGTGTGATCCAGTAGCACAAGCAGTTAACAGATTGCAGTGCACACTATCAGAAAGTAGGCGGACTTGCTGTGAATGTAAATAAGGCATTACGGTGTCTTACAGCTGATTATTTTTTTGGGGGGTGAATGGGGGAAGACATGGTCAGATGAGAAAAGTGACAAGTTAGCTGTGCAGAGTGCTTAGCATTGTGATAGTGACAGAGCTTGCAGAACCAGCAGCAGACTTGGAGATGAGGGCAGACTGCAAGGGGTGTGGCACCTCATAAGACAGAGCACAATTGAGAATTGATTCTACACTTAAAGGCAAGTGATTCTGAAAAGCAAAATCGATTCTTTCTTTGGTTTTCTGTTTCAGGCGAGCAGTGGTGTAGCCAAAGTGAGGAAGTCTGTCTCAGAGTAGCGCTCATTGTGTGACATGCTACAGCTACTACTTTGAATGATAAATGCCTTTTTTCAAAAAAGATGAGAACATTTTTTTTTGTTAATCCATTTATCCGCCATGCTGCAGTGCAGCCTAGTCCTCCACTGACCTCCCAAGGACCATCAATCTGCATCCAGGAACTTACCTCAGCCCAAGCTTCCTCCACAGCTTACCTCTTGTAGAAGGGTTTGAAAGGGGTACCACACTACCAGTGAGACAGGATCCAGTCTGGGCCCTCAGCCCAAGCTTCTCCCATGATTTTCCCTCTGTGGTGGTGTCCAATGGCTCCACCCACCGATTAAATAGATCCAGTGAGGAAAAGGGCCCTATAGTCCAGTGCAGATCCTGCAAGAGGCTGGTGTCATCCACGCTGCACCCAGCCATTTTCCACGTAGGGAAGGATGGACATTCAATGCCATCTTATACACACCATGCATGCTACTGTGCATAACGCATCAACAGCCACCATCCCTCCAACCCTGAAGTTGCACTGATTGCCCCAAACCTCAGATAGGGATCTGGCCAGTGCCGAGAACCCACAGCACTCCCTCCCAAAGGAGGAGAGTCATCCTCCAGTTGTTCAGTCCTCCAGTCCCAGGCCAGCCACCAGCGAACAGAGTACATGACCGAACCTGGGTAGCCAGCATGGTGCCAAATGTGGCATGGATGCCTCTGCCCTCCGTGCCACTGTGCTAACAAATTTTATTAATATTTACTTTGTGACAAGTTACTGTTGAGGCTGCCATTTTCTATTACATTTAACTAGGAGCAGCATTTGATTCTTAGTGAGTTTAAAACAGCTTAAAAAATTACAGTATGAATTACTTTGGCTTATATTAATACAAAGTGCAGCAGACTGTGGGAGGTGGGAGTTGTTGGCTGGCTGACATCAGTTGTTAACCATCTCATTCTGTAAGCAAGAAAACAAATGGTTGGGCACCATAAGCACCCTCATCCTCTGTTTTTTTTTTAAAAAAAAGAGGTTTTCTGTGATGAGGTGGATGGTTTATTGATGTGAGCTGTTGTGGGGGAGCTCTCACTCACTAAGCAAGAAAAGAAAAATGGCAGGAGTTAGTTTTTCAAAATTCCACAGGCACATAATATTAGAATGAAATGAGGCACCAAAGACTGAGACTTATTATTTTCTGGTCTCTGTTATGGTACCAGCTGGTTGGTGGTTTTAGCCAATCAGTATGAAGATTTTTCTGTATCATTTTCTAAATTTTTATAAATATTTATACATTTTTTATTTCTTACAGCTTCTACAAAGCACTTACCTCTTTGATCTTGTCAAACTGTGCTCGGCATGATGCCTGACTACAATTCCTACTGTCCTATGTTGTGATAAAGTTAAAGATATCAGTAAATATTGGTATGTGTGGCTACATATGCATTAACATTACCATATTAAAATATGTGTTTGATTCAAAATGCATAGTGAACTGATGCTGCCATTACCCATCACATTCATGTAGTGTGATTGAGATTGGTACTGGCAGTGTTTGTGCAACAAAGCAGGTTTTATTTTAATTGAAGAAACAGTTGAAGTTTGTAATACTGTCACTTACTGTATATGCCCATTCCCCTTGTGGTTGCTGCTTGAGGTTTATCAAATGATCAAAATGCGGTGTACAGGTGGGAACTGCGGTCTGGTGTTGCTGCACATGGGTGGTTCCAAAGATCAACAAGTGCTTTGCAGAAGATGTAAGAAAAAACTAAAATTCAAATGGTACATTTGTTAGCTGAAGGCTGCAAGGGACCCTGCATTATGCGGCAGTACTTGTGTAAATGATACGGCATTCTAATTTCTGGATGGTTTCAGTGTTTTTAACTTTAAAAATTTAGTTAACACACTCATAGAAACATAGAAGTTGATGGCAGATAAGGACCACAAGGCCCATCCAGTCTGCCTATTTTTTCTACCTTATGAATGTGTCATAGGCCTTTACTCTGTCAATGGTCTATCTAGTCATACTCATATGTATTGCTCCCTTATGCCTATTCCATGCCTGTTTGAAGCCCTGCACTGTATTCACCCACTCACCTTATAGTTAATAGACCACTGAAAATGCACAAAATCATTAAGTACACAAGTAATGTGTAACAAATGAACAAAAGGTAACTGAATGGGATTAAAGTCCTCTTACCCCTAGGATTAACTGTTACTGCAAAGGGGAATTGTAATCTATTTCTGTAAGTCTGGTTCTTAGTAAGCTCTGCCCATGGCTGTCTTTCCCTCTCAGCTGGGACATAGTACATATTCAGAGAGTGAGGGACATCTCCCTATCCCATCACCCTCAATTTTTCAATATGCAGTAGCTGAAGACAGCTCTGTTTAGTGTGGAAAATGTTCTTAACTTTTTATCTTCAAGTTGGACCTTTTTTGGAGTCTCCAGCAGCTGACAACCATCCCTGAAGGATTTATGCTAAACTGGGCTGCTGAATGGGTTGTTTGAGAAGGAGCCCAGGCTGCAGTGCCTGGAAGGGCTGCTAGAGACCCACACACTTTGTGACATGAGGTATATAGAACCCTCAAGAGCCCAGTTAGGAGCTGGTTACCCTTACAGAAATATAGGTGTGCTGTGTACATGTAGAATGCATGCCACATGCTTAATTGTGCAATGTTTGCATGCAGCTCGCATACACAAAGTGATCCTAAGCGAAACTAGGTCTAAAAAGCAAATCAGGTTTGCATGCTGCAAGCTTGATATGTGTGCAGCAGGTAAGCTGGTGTGAACATCTTCTAAAAATTACATCAGATTCGCATGTTGCACACTTGACATGAATGCAGCAGTTAAGCTGGTGTGAGCATCATTTAAACATCACATCAGGTTCACATGCTGCACGCTTGCCATGTGTGCAGTAGCTAAGCTGGTGCAAATCTCATCTAAAAAACACATCAGCTTCTATTTCTTATACTACCACTTGCAATTAGAGTAATTAAAATACATTTTTGTTTGAATTCCCATAAAAAGTAGTTAAACTCATTAATTCTGATCCTTTTGCAGTTGTCTAATGGCTTTTGATTGTTGTCATTAAATCACCATTAATTTGTAAATTATTGTTTGCTTACTGCATTAAATGCTTAAGATATAACCAGTCAACATCCCCCATTCCAGATGTATGAAGAGGGGCCTCTGTGTTGTGAAGCCTGTCCTTTTTGTTTTGGACCATGCAGATCCCTTATGCATATTTAATGCTACAAATGTGTTTCTCCATGACTGTTTCATCTCACTTACTTTCCTTTTGTCATTCTGTATTGAGCATATATACCATGGCCATGCTCAGCACTCTCTGTCCTGAGGAGGGTCTTGGAAGCATGCACCATACTTCACATTTTGTCACTGAAATGAGAGACAAGGCACTCAAAATGAGGGACACTAACCCACATGATGATCAGGACACATCATGAAACATGGAGATACAATACCTCAAAACACAGTGGAAACCATTGCATTAGCACCTGAGAATGAATTTCTACCATTAAGCAGGGGTGCCATTTAGGTAGGCAGAGGGGGCAGTTGCCCCCTCCCCCCCATGTTGCACTAACTTGTTCTTATGGTATGGCAATAATGGCTTTACATTTGGATTTCATTTTGCACAATAAGTGCCCACCTGGTCTGTGTGTGCTCATGCTGCAGATACTCTGCAGACTTGACTGTGTCCATATTGTGTTGTCCACTCTTCCACCTACTGGCAGCAGCACAGTCACATGTGATGTGGATTAGCTCCAGCCAAGAAAGAACGCATGAGCCTTCCAAGTGTGGCATTGTCTTTCCCACCACAGAGTAGACAGACTACACACTACAGTTTGAAGGAGTCAGTGAACACTGAACTCTCAAAAGCTGTACTGTGGCAGCATATTTTTGTTGGTCTACTCTTAGTGAGTCTCTGTCTCCCCTGGTGACAAAAGGGGCAGAGGGTGAGCTAGAAGCAAACTCAATACTAGGCTTCCTGCTTACTCTACTATGCTCACCATGCAAAAAAAACCAAAACCAGCACAGACCCCCATGGCAGCAAGCTAGGTTTAGCAACAGTGGTGACAGAAGTGTGAGGGCCTTCATAGGCCTTGATCAGTGCAGTGCTGCAACAGCCACAGCAGCAACCAAGCAAGAAGCAAGTAAGTCAGGTTGGGTAGGTTCAGTTGGTGAGTTGACTTGGTCGTGGACTACATAGAAGACCTGTGATGGTCGGTTCTAGCATCCAGCTTCTGGCAGAAGGAGAGAGGGAGAGCAGGCTGAAAACTGGGCTAGTGGCACACTATGCCAGGCTGCAGGTTCTGGCCATATGGCCGGATAAGTAAAAGTAAATATGTTTTGTACAGGGGGATTGGGGAAGGAAGAAGGACTGAAAAATTGATGTGTTTTTCACATTTCTTCACCTTTGGGTGGCTTCTTGACCTATAGGGGATGGGTATTGAGTAAAATGGAGTCAGTAGAAAAATCAGGACAAAGTTCTTGTCTGGGAAGGGAGGGCAGAACTTCAGCCAGGGAAAAAAAATGGTTAGTAACTGGGTGGGTTTAAGCCCAAATCTGATGCACTGCTCCAGGGTATATGCAAATGAATCTTACACATTTGAAGTTTTCCTGATCTGAATATCACTTTTTAGTCAAAACAAATAAGTTGTATCTTTCAGACGTGTTAGACATTCTAGAGCTGTTCCTTGCATTCATGAACAGTTGAACAGTACCCCCCCCCCAGTGAAACTGACCGCCATATCCCCATGCTTAGGCACATTATGACAAAGGGCAAAGGAGACTGCAGGAGTGTGCACTATTGAAATGAATGGGGGTATTTTTTTGTTACTATTTTATACATTATTGATGGAGATTTGGAGATTAATGAAGGCCACCATTAGACTAATAAGGGCTTGTTAGTAGAACAATGGCCTTCATTATTCTCCAACTCACCATCATAATGTATAAAATAGTAATAGAAAATAATTCCATTCATTTCAAGGGGGTATGCCCCAGCACTCTGACCCATGGACATCATCTCCTGAAGACTCCTGCCTCTGGCTCCCTAGTACTCAAGTAAGAGACTTTTTACTTATATCTATGCGTGGTGGGTTGTCTTTAGCAGCATGGCCATACCTACTACAGTGTGTGTGCAAGGGGGGGGGGGACTGACCATATGTGTGTGTGTGTGTGTGTGTGTGTGTGTGCTGAGTTATTGCTACTTTTGTGTTTGCAGCTTAAAATCTGTTTGCTTGAAAGCATGCAAAACTATGGAGAGAAAAGAGGAGAAGTACAGGCCAGACAGAAACATAGAACATAGAAACATAGAATTTGACGTCAGATAAGGACCGCTTGGCCCACCCAGTCTGCCCATTTCTCTACCTAATGGATAAGCTGCAGATCCTAGTTAACCAACAGTCTACTACATCCTATCCCCACCCCCTAGAACTGCCATACGACTGTTCCATGCATTCTTGAATTCCACCAGTTTTTGACTCCACAGCCTCCTCAGGAAGTACGTTCCACGCATCCACAACCATCTCCTTGAAAAAGATACTTTCTCACATTACCCCAAGCCGTTCCCCCCTCTATCTCTAAATTGTGCCCCCTTGTTCTTGCTCACCTCTTTTTCTGAAAGATGCTACCCTCTTGAACTTTGTTGATTCCCTTGAGGTACTTGAAAGTTTCTATCATGTTCCCCCTCTCCCTCCTTTCCTTGATGCTATACATATTAAGCTCCTTAAGTCTCTCTTCATGTGTCTTCTGGTGCAGACCCTGCACCATTTTAGTTGCCCTCCTCTGGACTGCCTCCATCCTGTTTATGTCTTTGTGGAGATTGAGTCTCCAGAACTGCACGCAGTACTCCAGATGAGGTCTCACCAGCAGTCTGTACAGAGGGATAACAACTTCCCTGTTTTCTACTGGTGATGCTTCTCCCATGCATCCCAGTATCCCCCCAGCCCTCCTTACTGCCCTCTCACATTGCTTGCCCACCTTTAGGTCATCTGATATGACTACCCCCAGGTCCCTTTCCATTTTTGTTATTGCTAGTGTCTCACCCCCCCATTGTGTACTCTTCCCCTGGATTTTTGTTTCTCAGGTGCGTTACTTTGCACTTCTTAGCACGGAGTCTAAGCTGCCATACATTTGACCATTCATCCAACCTTGCCAGAATAATTAAGTGATTTTGTTTGTAAGTTTGTGTATTGGGGGTTGGAAAAAACACATGTTTTTCCATGGGTATGTGTGCTACAGTTCAACTGTGAAAATGAGATGAGGGAGAGAAGAAAACTGAAAAGCATAACAGTGGCTATAAGCATGCCACATGCGTGCAGATGTTTTCAGATACAGCATGTGCTGAAGTACACGTGAGTCATATGAGTGTGCAGAAAGTTTGGCTTAGTGGTTAAAGGCACTAAACTGCAAGCCTGAAGACTTGGAGGCATGAAGACCTGGGTTTGAATCTCATCAACCCCCACCTGTGTATGGTGTGATCCTGAACAAGTCACTTAACTTTTATGTGTGCAGTTATTAGTGACCACTTACTTTTGGCACACATGCCATATGCATGCAGTCTTTCCCAATTTACCATAACAATCATGGTTTCCACACTTGCTTGCTGCACGCATGCCATATGCATGCTATCGGTTCCAATTTAACATTCAAATCATACTTGCAGCATGCATATCACTTGGGTAGTTTTATGTGTGCAGCATGAAAACATTTCATATAATTATTTCTGTAAGGGTAACCTTTCCAGAAGGAAATGGAGTGCCCTTGGAGTCTGATTGCCTTACAGAGTTCAATGTGACCACGTGGGGTGCACTCCCACACTTAATACTGTGCACTTTTGGTTGTTCCATATAATGAGGCCTTTAGAGCATTCAGGCTGACTGGCAGACATCTTGCACATGGCTGCTCATGTGATCTGGAAAGTGGCAGGCATCTTGTGTGCACCCACTCATGTGTATTTCAATCACAGCAGCCATTTTTGAATTGCTTGCACGCATGTGTGAGAAACACATTGTGTCACAGTTTATTACAAGCAGGTTGTGAAGGCGCGGCAGTGTTGTGCTGAATGGAAGCAGCCCATTCAGGGGCTGGTCTCTGCCTGGCCAATAGAGGAGCATACCCTGGATCACCACAGTTAACAAGCAGGCCACTAGATCAAGAAATTTGAACCGCTGCAATCAGGGAGTGCCACGTCAGTATGCAATCAGCTGTTTGGTACGCTCCCTGACTGCAGCAGCCAATTACAGAGCTGCAAGCCTCTGGTCCCCCCCTTTAGTGTGCCTTCCTAGTGAAGCACTTCCAAGAAAATAAAAACTGATGGGATAGCCCACTCCCCGTTGGCATAATCCTCCCTCTTCCAAATTTCCCCTGAGCCGAGGGGGGTGTCCAATATCACGCAGCTCTTGCCACCCCCTGCACTTCTATGTGCCGACAGGGATGCCAATGCCCCTGTCAGCATGCCCCCTTATTCATCATTTTGCCAACAGGGGAGCCCACTCCCCATCAGCATAATGCTCACCCCCCCCCAAAATGTATTGTTTGCCTAGGGGAATGCCCAATCCCACTCGGCTCTTGTCTCTCCCTCCCCAGCACTCGATAGGTGCCAGAATTGCAATCCCCCATCTGCTACAGCCCCCCAGTCAGGTGGCACACAGGAGCCCACCCCAGCATGCCAAAACACAATGTCCTGTAAAAAAAACCTTCCTGCAATGTTTTTTTTTATTAAATAAACCTGTAAAGTAAACGGTCCCTCATCAATTCCTCCCCAACCCCGCACCCACCCTCTGGTATCCCACCTCCCCACACCCCCTTACCCCAAACTTACCTCTGGAGCTTGGCGCGATGATCTTCGGTGGACTGGGAACACATCTGCACTCTTCAAAGCCGACCGCGAACTGAGGAAATGCCGGTAAGCTGTATAATGGAATAAATATGTTTTTTTCAACTTTTGATGCATATCTCAAGCATTGTTGGGAATTTTGGCACCAAATTTTGAACATGGGGTTCTTGGGACGACTTCTCATGAATTCTGGCACTGTAATTTTGTTATTCCATCCCGAAAGTGATTTTGCAGTCACTGCATGGAACCACCTTTCGGGACTGATTAACAGAATGACAGTGTCACAGTTCATGAGGTAGACCCCCCAAAACTCTATGTTGAAAATTTGGTGAAAAAAGTCCCAAAAATTACTGTTTTACAAGCATGAGTTGAGCAGTCCCTACGAAAGCTCGTAAGTTCAAGCATTATTAATATTTTCACTCCAGATTTTCAACATTGTCATTTTACTACACCTTCTTATGAACAGTATAGCTGTCATTTGTCACATCTCACCTGAAATGTGTTTTGGCACATGTAGCGCACAATGGCGTGGTCGGTGTGTGAAATCAGTGTTCGAGACACATCAAGAAAATCATAGTGACACTGTTCATGAGCAAAGGTGTTAAAATGGCTATTTTGAAAATTTGGTGAAAAAATTCCCCAAAATGGCTGTTTTACGAGCATGCGTCGTGTAGTTCCTACACACGCTCATAACTTCGAGCATTTGTAATACTTTCACTCCAGATTTTTAGCATTGCCATTTTACCCCACCTCCTTGTGAACAGTATCACTGTTATTTTTCACATGTCACCCGATATGTGTTTTCGGACATGTAGTGTACAATGGCGTGGTCGGTGTGCGAAATCAATGTTCAGGACAGATTAAGAAAATTACAGTGACACTGTTCATGAGCAGAGGTCTTAATCTGGCTATGTTGAAAATTTGTTGACGAAAGTCCATAAAATGACTGTTTTACGAGTGCACATTGTGCAGTTTCCACACACCCTTGTACGTTCACAAATTCGTAATCTTTTCAGTCTAGATTTTCAACATTGGCATTTTTCCACACCTCCTTATGAACAGTACAGCTGTCATTTTTCACAACCTGGCTGAAATGTGCGTTCTCACTTCTGGCGCAGAATAGCACAGTCGCTATGGGAAATCAGTGTTAGGGATAGATTAAGAAAATCATAGTGACGCTGTTCATGAGTTAATTTCCCAAAACGCCTGTGTTGAAACTCTGCTGTAAAGAATCCCCAAACTAATTACATTACAGGTGTGCTTTGCGCAGTTTCTATGCTCACTCATGACTTCACCAGTTTTTTTATATATTCATTCCAGATTTGCAACATTGCTATTTTTTACACCTCCTCATGAACAGTATGGGTGTCATTTTTCACATCCTGTTCGAAATGTGTTTTCACAGCTGTGGTGCCAAATGGCGCAGTCACTATGCAAAATCACCTTTCAGCTAACAAACTGAGAGTGTCTCTGTTCATGCAGTGGGATCACAAAAATCCCATGTTGAAAACTTGGCGTAAACATACCAAGAAATGTCCAAGGTGTTAGGGTTTTCAACCATAAAGCCCTACAGGCGTCAGGGATGTGACTTGGGATTTGTCGACAGTAATGCTCATGCCATTCCACCCCCACCCACACCATGTAGCCAGTGACAGGCTTTGAGGTGCACCTTGGACTCTCTGGCCCCAGAATCCATCCCATTCTGCTATACTGCACCCATTTCATCATATTTCCTTATGGAATGAGATGAGTAAAGCCCGAACACCCAAGGCACACCTCGACACTTGTGAGTGTCTGCAGGGTAGGGTGAGGGGAAATGTTGTGACCGTTCTGGGCAATGACCCAAAGGCACACCCCAATGCCTGCCCATCTCTGCAGGGTAGGGGTGGGGTTGGCTTCAGTTCAGTACTTCACTGCCATTTCTATACTGCATGGGCCCGATTCTCATAGGGGCCTGCATCTGGCACAAGCTGTGGCAAACAGCAGCTTGCACCAATGCCTGGTGCACCCGGGACCCTGCACCTGATTCAGGTACAAGGAGGGGTCCCAGTGACTAAGTCCCCACTCTAGCAGTGACTGGAACCCTGTGGCAAACCCCTGGTGCACTGCACAGTTCCACCGCAGGCCACCAGAGACTAACACAGGACCCCTGTCCTACTAGGTAATGGGCATGTGGACCCAACCTGGTGTGTCGATATCCCCTCACCATGTTTAGTGCAATTGGTACCTGGCCATGGGGGTGAGTGATGGGATATGCTGGGCACTGGGAAGCAGTCTGGACTGGTGTATGGGGGGGTTGGACACCACCTGCTGGGGCATGGGTGGGCACTGTACCACCATATGTTGGTGCTGCAAAAGTACTGATGGGGCAGGCATCAGGGATCAGGAGAGCCACATCAGGACGGGGGTACCAACATAGTACATATTTGGCATCGGGGAGCTGTAAGGGGTGCCACTGGACCACTAGGATGGGGGCCACACATGCAGGGCCACACTCTGGGGTGTATGGTGAATGGACCTTCACCCATGGTGTGCCGCACACAGGCATGTCACCCAGGTGAGAATGTCTAAGTCCCCTTACAGCTGCCCTGGCTGGTCTAAGGACACTTAGAAATTCTCCCCCAGGTGATGTCTGTGAATCGCAGGATGCAGCTTGCATCGGTCACAGTCCCCCCTACTGCAGTGCCACAGTGCATTGCAGATGTAAGCCCTGTTTGGGGCAGGTGGACTGCGGTCGACACAGGCCACCTTTGTTAATCACACAGAGGGCAATCATAGATGCAATGTGCACCTTGGACCATATCTGTTCACCACAAACAGCCTGCATCCAACACAGGGCTTTGAGAATTGGGGCCACATCTGTCTAACTCCTGCACTTCCACTGCTAATGCCAGCAAGCAACCATTTGGCATTGACAAATGCTTGTGTAATAAGCTCTGGCCTATAAGAGGCTCACAGGTGACCAGTGGGAAGCTCATTAATTAGGAACAGACTGCATCTCCTTTTCAATGTCTTTATAAGTGACATTGCAGAGGGACCGGAAGGAAAAGTATGCCTCTTTGCAGATGACACACATATCTGCAGCAAGGTTGATATACAAGGAGGTATGGAAAGGTTGACAAGGGACTTGGCAAGGTTGGAGGGATGGTCAGAAGTGTGGCAGCTTGGATTCAATGCAAAGAACTGCAAAATAATGCACCTGGGAAACAAAAACCCAGGGCAAGATTATACAATGGGGGAAGGGTAGTAACAACAACAAAAATGGAAAGGGACCTGGGGATAATCATATCAGATGACCTTAAGGTTAGAAAGCAATGTGAGAAGGCAGTAGGAAGGGCTGGGGGATATTGGGATGTATAGGAAGAGGCATCACCAGCAGAAAACAGGAACTTGTTATCCCTCTGTACAGACAGTTGGTGATACCTCATCTGGAGTACTGCATCCAGTTCTGGAGACCCCATTTCCACAAGGACATAGACAGGATGGAGGCAGTCCAGAGGAGGGCAACTAAAATGGTGCAGGGTCTGCAAGAGAAGCCATACAAGAAGAGACTAAAGGAGCTTAATATGTATTCCCTTCAGAAAAGGAGGTAGAGGGGGGACATGATAGAAACTTTTAAGTACCTCAGCGGAATCAACAAAGTCCAAGAGGGTAGCATCTTTCAGAAAAAGAGATGTGCAAAAACAAGGGGACACAATTTGAAGATAGAGGGGGGACAGCTCAGAGGCAATATGAGGAAGTACTTTTTCACAGAAAGGGTGGCGGACAAATGGAGCAGCCTTCCTGAGGAGGTTGTAGGCTCTAAAGCTGTGGGAGAATGCATGGGCCAGACATAAGTCCATTCTTGTGGGGGTAGAAAGAAATAGGCTGTTGGTTAACTAGGATCTGCAGCTTATCCTGTATGTAGGGAAATGGGCAGACTAGGTGGGCCAAGCAGTCCTTATCTGCTGTCATAGTCTATGTTTCTGTCTCTCCTGTCTGCAGGCTCAGCCCAGGCTAATGTACAGTACAAAGACTTTATCAGTTCTTATGAGTCTTTCTTAAACATTTTTTATCTGTCTGCAGGAGTGCACCTGATCTGAGGCCAAAATCAAAAGTTGATAGCTATAGTAGCAGAGCCCCCCCCCCACACACTCACACATATACACATGCCCTGAAAAGCTGCTTAAAAGCCTGCAGTTCATTCAAATCAATTCCATTTTCTTACTTAGTTAGGGTTCAGTGCCAACAAGTGTAAAATCATGTACCTAGGGCATAGGAACTCCGATGCTGAGTATAGGATGACAGGAGGTACAGATACTCACTAGACGTGAAAGGGTCCTTGAGGTTATTATATGAGAGGACCTCAAGGTGGTGTATAGTGTGACAAGGATATGGACAGGGCAAATTGGATTCTGGGGTGCATAAGGAGTGTCATCTCCAGTAGGAGGAGGAGGAGGGATGTTGTGCTGCCATTGTATCACTCCCTGGTATACCCCCAGCTGGAGTACTGTGTCCAGTTTTAGAGTCCGTACTTCAGAAAGAACATATGGTGGAGGTTTTCCAGAGGGCAACTAAAATGGTTCAGGATTTTCACAGGAATCCCTACAAGGAAAGGCTGAAGAATCTCTACATGTACACTCTGGAAGACAGGAGGATGAGAGGAGACATGATCAAGCCCTACAAAGTACCTGAGGGGTAAACAGGGTACAATTGAGGAGTTTCCTTCAAATGAGGATGAGCACCCAAACCAAGGGATATAAAATGAAACTTGGGGGGGGGGGTTCAGGATAGTTGTGAAGAAATATTTCTTTACTGAAAGGGTGGTAGATGCCTTGAAAAGACTGCCAGGAGAAGTGGTGGAAGCTAAAATGGTAGGGCCCACGAAGCATGCATTGGACAAACATAGGGGTATATTAGAAAAAGGGGAAGGAGGTGGTTATCGGAGATCAGTAAAGCTATGGAGGTGGAGTAGGTTCAAGTTAATTGCAGAAAAAATCCATTGAGCAAGCTCATTCACAAGCGGGTCATGATGGACACAGGCAGAATAAGACATGCAGTAACATATACAGGCAGGTGTTACAAGTAGATAGAGAACACTTGGGCAGACTGGATGAGCTTAGTGGTCCTTTTCTGTTAACAAGTCCTATGTTTCTATGGCTTCATGTGTTCATTCAGGTGCAGTGTTTATTTAAAGTTGGGCCTACCATACATCCAGATGTAAGGTACAGTAAATCACCGAATTAGATGCAGCCCACCTACAGTACAATAAACAGAATCCCAGTGCTTCGAGAAGTCTTTACTCTTCATAAAGCTGCTTAAAGAGCTGGGGTTCTACTTGCAGTGTCCACACAGTATGCTGATCTTAAAATCAACGCCACATCTGAATGAGTACTTGATTCTTGCTCACTCCATTTCTTCCCCATGTTGAAAGCTGCTTGTCCTGAGTTAGTTGTAGTCTGGCAGCGCCTCGCCTGTGTTGGAAGATGACCAATAAGAGGCACTGAAAGACATCACACTTCACAAACTGTGAAGGCTGCTGCTCACCCATCATCTTGGCAAGAAGAAAGCTGCAGCTGTGGCCACGTATGACTGTTTGGGTGTGGGGATGGGGGACTAAAGGGGACAGAAATAAGGAGATAAAATCACAATAAAAATTGTGAGACCTTCACCAGCTTTCCAAAATGCTTACCAGTAAAAGAACACTCTATGAAGTTTTTCAAATGGCAACACAATCTGATTAACTCTCTGTCTGCCGTCTGACACCAGGCATCAACCGCCATAAAATTACCTAAAGAAGGCAGTGTGGTTATGTGGCTACTGAAATACTGGAGATTACAGATTTATAAGAACAAAAGAATATCACACCGAAGCTAGCACCTGTGTCTATAGCAGCTGTCTCCTGCTTCTCAGTAATTATACTTATACCCTTGAGGTAGTGAATGTTTCTATCATATCCCCCTTTCCCTCCTCTCTTCCAGTGAGTACATATTGAGGTCTCTTAATTTCTCCTCATAATTCTTGTATTGAAAGCTCTGTACCATCTCATTCACCCTTTTCTGGACCATCTCCAGCCTGTTAATATCCTTACAAAGGTGTGACCTCCAGAACTGCATATAGTACTCCATGTGAAGCTTGACCATGGTTTTATATAATGGCATCACTACCTCCCTCCTTATGCTGGTGGTACCCCTGCCTATGTACCCCAGCATGTCACTGGCCTTTCCAACTGTCTTACCACTTTGACATTTTCAGGACTTCTGAAATAAGAACCCCCACGTCCCTTTCCTTCTTTGTGACTGTCAGCAACTCCCCCATCCTGTAGCTTTCCCCAGGGTTTCTGTGTCCCAGTTTCACAATTTTGCACTTTGTTTGAATTAAACTTCAGTTGCCAGTCCTTAGACTATTTTTCAAGCTTCTCCAGATCCCTCCTAATTTTCTCCACCCCCTCTGGCGTATCCACTGTCTTACAGATCTTGGTGTCATCTGCAAACAGGCAGACCTTTCCCTTCAGTCCTTCAGCAATGTCACTAATGAAGACATTGAACAGGACTGGCCACTTGACTAATCCTGCGCCACTCCACTGGTCACCCTCTCTCCCCAGGCTGCATCCCATTTACCACCACTCTCTGCCTCCTGTCTGTTAGCCAATTTCTAACCCAGTTTACCACCCTTTCCCCCATGCCCAGCCTACTCATCTACTTTATCAGCCTGCTATGTGAGACAATGTCAAAGGCTTCGCTTAAATCAATGTAAGCATTGCCCACTGCCCCACCCTGATTTACTTCCTTTGTCACCCAGTCAAAGAGATCAACCAGAATTGCCTGACATGACCTTCCCACTGTGAATCCATGTTGCTTGTGGTCCTGGGCTCTGACGACTTCTAGATGACCCACTATCCTTTCTTTAAGCAATGTCTCTATGATCTTTCCCACTACTGAGGTGAGGCTGACCGGCCTAAAATTCCCACCTCCTCCCTACTGCTGGATTTGTATAGGGGGACCACATGTGCCTTCCTCCAATTCTCTGGTACCACCCCTGTGTTGAATGACTCAATGAACATGGCTGCCTGAGGTACTGCTATCTCCCTTTACAGTTCTCTTAATATCCTTGGGTGTATGCCATCTGGTCCCATGACTTTGTCCACCTTCAATTTAGTCACCTCCTGCAGGATTCTTCTGCCTGTGAATGGACTATTGTCCACCTGTTCACGCCTCCGCAACTGCTGTACTGTGACCCTTGCCCCTTCCCCTCTTCTATGAATACTGAACAGAAAGACACAGTGGATGTCTTGGGGGGGGGCACATGACAGTTCTTAGGCATGGTACTATCACTTCCAAATACCGAAACTGTACATATAAGCAAGCAACATTCAGCATTGACAAATGCCTTGTTTCTTAATCTCTTGGTGCATTTCTCAGTCACATTTTAATGTTGCAGCTGGAGGTACTCTCATCAGAGTCATGAGCTACACATTGCGTCATAGAGCACAGTAGGGTTTTTTTTCCCATCAAATCTGTGAGGTTTTTCCTTTGTGCAGATTGTGCTGCAAATTTCATGACTTCTGTTTTCAACTGCTGAGAATCCGTGAACACTTCAACACGCAAGCAAGGCAGTCTTGCACCCAGGTTTTTTATTCCTTAGGGGCACTGCTTAATGTTGAGCCAACTGAATTTATATATGTTAAAATACGACCCCTGTGCCAGCCTGGTAGTACTACCACTTGTTCCCATGGCAACCTGCATATGGCAATGAAAGAGGTCATTGGGTGCTGGCCATAAGATGAAGAATCATGCATCCCAGAGACTGCTCTCCTTACTTGTGGAGAGGGAAGAAGAGGAACTGGTCCCACTACATCACTGCTGACTAGTGGAGACCAGTCTAAGGGTAAGGATTGTCACCAGACACCTGGTATGCATGCAAGGTGACACGCACATGATTACAATTCCCTGGCAGACCAGGGAGAAAAGTGGAGATACAAGTAAAAAGTCAGTCTGTCCCCAGCTGCCCCCCCGACAGGCTCTTGCATAATCATCATGCCTGGTAACCCACAATGTTGTGGTCCTGGGTAACTCCATTAGAAGGTCAGTGGTGGGGATAGGGGAGGTGTTGACAGTCAGACCCAGTATGAGAGAAACCTTAAAAAGAAAAACTGCTTCTTCTTAATAATGGACAAGTTGAACTTCTATGTATAATATTTCACCAACCTGCAAAGTAGCCACACACAAAACTTTTCTCATTATGGATTCCTCTGATGCCATTGTGAAGGACACTAGATTGAATGCTCCTAAGTGCAAAAAGTGCCTTGCTACAGTAGCAGCCACAGACACTGCCAGCTATTTCCCAAAATTTCTGTGATATTTCCAGAAATATCTGATGCTTTTTGCATTTAAACAGTAGGGGCAGCAGAGAGAAACTCTAAAGAAATTTCGCGAAATATCTCGAAATAGCTGGCAATGTCTGTGGCTACCACTGACTCTGCTCAACATAGAAACATAGAAATTGTTGGCAGGTAAGGACTGCTAGGCCAATCCAGTCTATCAGTAAGGCTTATACTTGACTACAGCTTCTGACCCTCCCTCTATTTTACCTAAGGTTCCCCTATGCCTGTCTCATGCATGTTTAAATCCAACCACAGTGCTCACTCCCACCACCTCCTGTGGCATACCATTCCATGCACCCACCACCCTCTCATGAAGAAAAACATCCTCACATTCCCTCTTAACCTGCGACCTTTCAATTTCATGCCATGCCCTCTTGTTCTCATACTCCTCCTGTATTGGAAGATGTCTTCCACCTGCACAACTATCGGGAGATGAGGAACCAAATCCTGGTTCCCAGGTCTCCAGCGCTCTAGGTGCTAGTGCCTTAGTCACTCCACCACGGGACAGTGTCAGTGTCAGGCTCCTCCTACTTTCCTAGGACAAAGCATCTGATTGGTGTAGAGTAACTCAGGATACCTTTCCTACCTCCAAAGGGAATGTGGAACAGGGAGGTTCTTCAGAGACAACATCTATATCTGGTCAATGCAGATCTCAAGACAGCTCTTCATTCCTGGAATCTGGTGATTGACTTGATCTGACTCGAGAAGGAACTTGCTTTGTTTCCCCAAAATGGGGAACACAAAAGATTATATCCTTCTTTAAAACTTACATGATGCAGTGAACCTCCTTTGGGGCAGCTGGCTGAGCATAACGGGAACAAAAGAAAATCAGATCTATTCTCAAAGCCCCTGGCACAGCACAAGGGGATTGCACCACAAAGAATGGCACAAAGTGCCCCTTGCACCAAATGATGCACCAGAAGCAATTCTCAACAGCAGCCTGCATCAACCACAGACTGCCTGCTCCAAACAGGGAATGCACTGTCCGTGTACCCCAAAATGGGCTGCAAAATGGTGCTAGGGTGCATGTGGCAGATGAAAGCTGCCACACCCCTGCAAATGGGATTCTCAGAACTCCCCCACAAGGAGAAACTCTAAGTACCCTTAGATAAGCCAGGGCTGGTCTAAGGGTACTGAAAAAATTCTCCGCTGGGAGAGTTGACCTGTTTGAGGTAATGTGCCATGGCCCCCCTTCCCAGACCCTATGTCACCTGTAATCATAATAAGTAACATAACCCCACCTGGTGATCTAGTGCCCCCAATCCCCCTTGTCATCCATAGTCATAATAATTAAAATAACCTCTCCTGGTGGCCTAGTGCCCCCCAATCCCAGATGTTGCCTGTAGTCATAATACTTAAAATAATCCCTCTTGGTGGTCTAGTGCCCCCCAATCCCCAAAGCCACCCTGATTCATAAGTATTTAAATAACCCTTCCTGGTGTTCTAGTGCCTCCTGCCCATCCCTGATTCCTCTCCCAAATATTAGTATTCACAAACTCCTTCCCTGGTAGTCTAGTGGACCCCCACCCCAACAGGTATTAACCACCACTCAGCTCCCCCCATCCAGAAACACAGCCAGCAACAGGCACAGTCCACCTCTCACCTCCACAGCTGGCTGCCAACTGAACTGTCATGGAGCACATATTGTATAGCTTATGCACTCATTGAAGAGCGCTCACACCATACAGTATGCGCTCCATGACAGTTCAGCCAGTGGCCAGCTGCAGAGGTGAGAGGTGGGCTGTTCCAGTCACCGGCTATGTTTTGGGGTGGGGGAGCAGTGTGATGGTCAATACCTGTTATGGGGATGGATATCCACTAGACCACCAGGGAAGGAGTTTGTGAATACTAATATTAGGGAGTGAAATCAGGGATCAGGGACACTAGACCACCAGGAAGGGGACAACTACTGCTTATGACTCAGGCAGCATGGAGATTGGGACTGTGGCACTAGACAACCAGAGAGGGTTATTTTTACATTATCTGCTGGATGACATCTGGCCAGTTGAGGGGACCACTAGACCACCAGATAGAGTATTTAATATACATTTACAGATACAGGCATGCCAGAGGGAACCGCTAGATCACCAGGTAAAGAATTTAATAATCATTTACAGATATGCGCATGTCGGGGTGGGGGACCACTAGACCACCAGTGTATAGAGTGGCATATGACTGCCCTGCAGCTTTCAGCAAATCCTCCCAGTGTGCTCTCTGTTTGGCACACAGCCTCAATTGCCACAAGCCATGGGATATTGCTGCCAGAACACTGCCCAATAGAGAATCTGGCATAGGTTCACTGGCACACTGGGCTTTAATGCAAGTTGCCTTTGGTGACAGCTTGCATCAGCCTAATGGCTCTTTGAGAATCAAGCCCAATATCTGACTGAGGTTCCTTTCTCAAGTCCTCTGACATCCTCTAAGTAAGTATGGCATGCCCCCCAACACAGGAGCCATATAGGATCAAGGGTATGTCACTTGTACCATCAGATGAAGAAGATAGGGTATCAGACTTAGACAGTGGGGAATGGCACTCCAGGGATGAGTATTATGTCTCAGGCAGGAAATTTCCTTTGGACAAACTACCCTAATGAACAATCCTGAATTACATTAATCCTTGACAAGGACTGACAGCAGACCTGTAAGAAGACAGACTCACTAAATAAAATACCAATAAGTATTATTTAGCAGCCTCATCTACCCCAGTTCTGACCATAATAAAAGAGAAAAATGATAAAGTCTGATTTGAGGAGGAACAAGCACAAGTACTTCTGTGTGATCTGGGTGTAGTACCACTACTTTTAATAGATAGCTAGGGTACTTATTAGCTTGCCAATAGATGCCTCTTACACATTTTGGGCATGGTCAAGGTACCACAGAGTGGTGTAAATCTTACATGATATGGGAGGCCTAAGTCCCCTTAGGTGCAATCCTAAGTTCCCACCAGGTATAGTGGACTAAGGATACCAGATCCGGTGCACAGAAGGCATAAAGTGTGTACAAGACATGATAAATCAGGGCTGACTAATGAGCTTTGGTCATCTTAGGGCAAAGTTCAATCTAAGGAAGGAGGAACTTTTTTCATTTTTTTCAAGTCAGGGGTCATATCCAACACCCCACAATAGGAACTATGTACTCTAGAGACCCTTCTGTGCTTGAAGCATATATAATTGCTGAGAGGAACTCAGTCACTGACTCTCACCAAATATCTAAGCTGTATTTCCTTCTTCAAAGAGAAAAACAGTCATCAGACGTGGAAGTGTGGTGGACCTGGGAGAGAGAGAGTTGAGGGTTCAGATTCCCAGGAAGGTTAGGCAAATTATATGGCAGGAAACAGATGGAACATCCTACTTGGCACAATGGTGATGGTTTAAATGGAAAATCATAGCATGTTTCATTAGAGTGTCCACAGTCACTGTACACTTCAAATCGGCAGCACAGGCAGATGCTGGAGAATCTGTGGGGACAAGGGTGACTATTGTCATTTTTTTGGACATGCCTTAGGCTACTCCTCTATTGGGATGACATAGCTGGAACTTGCTCTGAGATTTTGGAATTTCATATATTCCCAGAGATCCTCTTGTTTAATAATGGAATTCCTGCCTTAAGTGAATCATCTGTAATTGCTTCCATCACTCCTAGCAGCTTGACTATTGTTTCCCTCTTCATCAGCAATAGTCCAAGCTGCTTATCCCAAATCAGCCCTTGCCACTGTTACTCCCCCCTCCTCTTCCCCACTTGCCCTTAGCACCCTCTGCATCCCTCTTATTCACCACCCCCTTCTGTCACATTAACCTAAGCCTTACACACGGTTATGCGCACCTCCATAGCTTAGGAATTTCCATCCAGGCCTGTAACGTGTTTCTGCTGGACAGAAATATAAATAATCTTTCTTTTTTCTTCTGTGGTTTGTATATGATATCCATACACATCCTGCTTCCATGGGAACTGTATATATAAATATACAGTATATTACATTTGGGTTGTGTTATGTATATTTTTTCTTGTACATGTGACTTGGAATGTATATACTTTGCTCCTATCAGTATTGTAAACATGTTGTTCCTTTTGTATTATGTATAGTTATATGTAACTGTACAATTTTCCCTGCCAACAGCAGGTCCACTTGTAAATGAGCTTGCTCAATGGTGATCGCCTGGATAAATAAATATTTGATTGATTGATTGATTCACCCCAAAATAAGTATCTACTTTGCCTATTTGTGGGGGTGGCCCAAAAGTCCCTTAAAAGGTGCTGACTGTCTCCCATACCCCAACCCAAGCTGAGTCAGTTCTATGAGTAAAAATTCAGAATCATGGAAGAAATGCACACTTTACATGAATTATGGTGGAGAGAAATGTTCTGACCTGATGGTTCAAATGGGAGAAATACATTGAACAATTCTATTACAGGGGCTTTGGGGTCTTTCTAAGAGGGGTGATGGCATTCTTAGGTTAATTTACCTAATTAAGGATTCTTGCATATTATTTAACAGTTGATGTATACATCTGGATTGTAAGTAGTTAAATACATGAGTGTGTAATTAATTGAGTGATGCATGTTATAAGTTTTGTAATACCCACAATTCTTTGCTTAAATGGAAGGGAAGAATAAAGCAATAACATTTATGCTGGGAAAAATGCCAGTAAGAGGAACAAAACTGCCCTGGCCCAGTGGTGCTGAGGGTTAAGGCACTGTTTGTCACACCTCGTGCCATGCTGGTGACCCATGTTCGGGAATGAGCACGGGTCGTTGGGGGTCTGTGGGGATGAGGAAGGATAGAGCATCCAGGGGACTGCTCTTCCTCCTCAGGGAAGGGGTCTTGCCCAGCCAGTGCATTAGCACCCCCCTGGTGGCTACCAGGGGATTACTCTGCCAGGCTGACTGACACAGGGGGATTGGGGCTGCGGTGGATGCCTTTCGAGTGTGCACAGGAGAATGTGCATGTCGAGCAGGGCGTCATTGCATATCCAAGCCCAAGGGAACAATGGAAAAAGGAAAATGGACCTAGCCTTGGTAGGCAATGATGGGGTCTGGGAACTACCCCCCACGCTGAACAGTTGTGTATGCCAGCTGATCTCAGAGATCGCCCGGTCCATGGATTGTCCTCACAAAAGGGTGCGCAAGGTGAGGTGTGGATGCCTGGAACATAAAGAAGCTAGCCTCACCGAGTGTCAGGACTGAATCTTAGACGTGGCGGGATGGAGATAAGCTATGTGCTTCCATCTGAGAGAGTCCAGGACTGAGTAAGGTAGATAAAAGAAAAAAAAAGAGGAACAAAACTTTCCCAGTATGTGACACAGGGAAGGAAACTGTCACAGAGGAATGGGCTTACACCATCAGAAAGGTATCAGCCTTGAGACTGACCAGGCAGTATATAGTCCACGATATATACTCCTGAGATACTGGACTGAAGGTGGATGTGTCCATTAAGAAAACTATTGTATTGGTACTTGAGGTGGCTGCCTTCAAGGACCCACTCAACCATAAATTGCCAAAAGTTCTGAAGAGGTTGTTTCAAGCGTCCTGCATGGTCATTTGCACTGCCTTGCATCAGCTTCAACCATGGGTGGTTGACAGGTCCTCAAAAGTTTTACTATGATACATGCCCTTTCAAGGACACCAGCTCTTTTGACCAGAGTTGGAAACCCAAGTCAAGCATGTATCCAGCTATAAGTTGTCTGTGCCACAAAACAAAAAAAAAAAAAAAAAAAGGACACCATCCCATTCACAACCCAAGGCAGTACCATCCATTGAGATGTCTTTTTTCTCAGAAAAGGTTGCATAATTCTTACAACCCAGGCTGTTTCAACACAATAGAGGAGCTGGAGGCACAGGGTATCATGGAGACACCCAAGACTACAAGAACACAACATTCTGAGATCTGGCTCACCCCCCAGTCTTTCCCCCAATCTTGAGGCATGACTGATGCAATCTACAACAGTCCCATAAGTATTAAGTTCTTTCAAAAGACTACACCATTGAGTTTTTGACACACTCAGGCCAGACATTTTTGATGCCAAAATGGCTCTATTCTGATTGGTGATGCCTTGTGTAGCTCTAAACTGAAATGACAGTCCCTCTAACTGAGCAGTGAAGTTTAACAGAGAAACGTACTAAGTGCCAATGAAAAATTGCCACTGCACTGTGAAATGCATACAAGATACCACTCACAAAGATGGCCACCATTCTCCTATGCACATAAGTGACCATGAGCAAGATGTTTGCCAGCCAGCCCAAATGCACTTAAGGCCTCCCAAGATGGCACTACTGTGAGTGCATGGTATTAAGCATGGAAGCCCACCCCACCAAGTCACATTAAACTCTGTGAGTCAGCTGGAACCCTGGGACACACCCTCTCCCTCTGAGCAAACTAACAAACTGCTACTTGGGCTGTTGAGGGTACCACAAGCCTCCTGGCACATAGGGAGTGGGGCACTAGCAGCCCTACCAGGTACTGCAGCCCTGGGCTCCCTTTCAGACACCCCCATTAGTAGCACATTTCAGATGCACATCAGCTGCTGAAGACTCCACAAAGAGGTTCAAGTTGGAGAGAAAAACTGAAGAAATGTTTCCCCACTCAGTAGGGAGCCATTTCCAGCTACTATGACACCAGGGCTAGAAATTAATGGCATGCCATCCATTTGTGCATAGCAGTTTAAGGCAGAACAACATTTTCATCACTAGTTCCAGAGAGGTAGAATCCTGCTGTCAAGTGAAGAGTGGTGTGTTGCAAAGGGCGGCCAGCACCAAACAAATTGAGAGTTCCAAATATCAGTGCTCCAGCACCTAGTAGAGACCACGCATGACAAGTGAAATACTCCAACAAATTACATTTATTTCTACGTAATACAATACACTGTAAATTGAGCAATCACCTAGTGTGGAGAGCCCCTACCACCTCAGCAAACAGACTTCCAAAGGGGTGTAAATCATACGAGGTACTCATTTCATTTATAATTTAGCAAAGCGTGACATCATCATACATGTGAACATTCAAAACTTTTTACATACAAAATACAATATTCATACCAACATTTTCATCATGTTGTGAGTCATACTGCAATACTGCTTCTCCATGCCACCACTCTGCAGTTTCAAATACTGAGGCATAGCTCTATTGAATAGGTAGAATAATAAATATTTAGAAGGAATACCAAATTTGCAGTTTTCTTATTCTACAACACATTTTTTTCTACTCATGGACAGATTTAAAGTCTCAGGGTAATGGCACTGGGGGCATGTTCTTCACTCTCAGAATTTGTAATCTGTCCCAGCTGAGAGGGGAAGACAGACCATTCCAGCTACTGCCTTTGTGTGCTTTAGTGATTTTGTGCACAATTTAAGTATTAAAAAAAAAACACTCAAATGTTTCTATTGTCCTGTGGAAAAAAATAAGAGAAAGTTGACCAAACTTTTTTTTACAGTTAAACAACAATAGCTATGATGTTATCAAAGGCAATCAGTTAAACGCTATAATATTGAAAATACTCTGCAGCTATAGCATACAGTCTATGATACATTCTAAAAGAATTAGACATATGACAGTGCATGATTGTTGACAGTGTCTAATTTTGCTAACCTGTAACACTTGATAAGGAAGGTAATCATGTCTAATTTTTGATTGTGTTTCAATCAACATACCAATCAGTGTTAGTTTTCTTTTTTTAAGTACCCATTCTTTTGTTTCAATTAACAGTTGATGTTCTAGAGACTGTAGTCCCACCTGCATATTGGAATTCAGCTGCAGATTCTAGGACCTTGCAAATGTTTGCACAGACATTGTAATGCTTTATGTACTGGCATGTCCCACCATTACTGAGTCAAAAGTATCATAATGGATTGGTGCATAACATATTGAAATCTTTAAGTGCCTAACAGTGCATTACAAAAAAGAATTAAGGATGATGAACACCTGTCAAGGGAACTATATCTACTTTTAATCATGATTCAAGTTTACATCATCTGACCAAGATTAAAAGTCTGTGCCAAAAGAAATGATGCATGTGGTATGCAGTTTATATAGGCAGGATAACACTGATCAGTTGCATATGACACTGGATATGGGGAAATTACCAAAGAAAGGTCCAAATGCCGACCTGTGAAGTCCAATAGTTATGTTACTGTATCCTTGATGATCAGTACACAGTACTAACTGTGTATCTTTTTTGAATGTTTATTTTATATGTACCTGTGTCTCAGACTGACATCTAACATTTTTTGTTCTAAAATAACATGTGTTGTTTGATAATCTAATGGAATATAATCCAACAGGTCATTTGGTATAGTTACCCATCTATAATCATTTGACTTCTCAATTACATATGCACTGAAGTGCATATCAAAATATTTCAACTTTACTAACCTTACATATGTAACTACTACATTATCTTTTTGAATGGGAACCATACATAATTTCACCAAACTCAGGGCACTGAAAAGAATTAAATGCCAGTGCAAGCAGCGTTCCAGTTTTGTAGCTTGTCCCATGTATCTCTTCTACAGAACACATTATCAGATAATATTATCAAGTGAAATTAATTGTGCTGTTGTAGGTGTATTAAAACAGAAGCAGTATGTGGTAAAAAGGCTAATCCTACTTCTTCACCATTACATATATTAATCTATTTTTGGGCATTGCTGATACCCACTAATACATGTTTGTAAGCTAATGGCATACAGCTAGAGTTTTGCAAAAGTTATTGAAGTTGATGTACATACTATAAGTGATGATCTATTAAATGGATTGTGGTTAGATTCAAAGTGCATGCACCATAGTGTGACAAGTGGCCTGAACTGCAATATAATAGAAAGGTAATGGATCATGAAGTGATGCTTTGGAATTAAATTTTCATTTGGGTGTAGCCTTTTGAATGTCTCATTGTGATATATGATCAGTTGTTTCAAGTACATCGCTAAACCCTGTGATACAACTGGTGCAAAAATAATGCTACAAATTTCAAGCAGAAGAGAATATAAATACCAGTGAATATTATCACTTGGTATTAAATCACCAATTAGGAATGTAAGCTTTCTTAACAAACAACACATCTGAGAAGTTCTTGGCTTTAAACTGTTATCACTGGAATGTAAATTTACAATAGCACTTGGTTTGTTTTTGGCATCTGAATAACAATAGTCAAAACTGGCAATTAGTTAATTTAAGATAGCTACTGAGAGATATCCTTGTTCAGTGAGATCTTTCAATAATAATGTTACCTCATATGGAGCAACACCCTCTATGATATAATGCATAATACCTATGACAATAATAGTCATAACATGAAAGTACTGTAATGAATTTAAATTTGAGTCTTTTTTTTACTCCAGTTTCACTTGAATTCATATCTCTTACATGTTGGCAGTGACTTTGTATTGTTCTTCTAATGGTTTGATTTTTGTCAGACTGAGACTGTCATATTTATTAATGAGACAGCTATAACAAAATTTTATTTGCACTCAAGCATTTGAAGAAGCTGAAGCCGCACATGGTATGAATTCCTAGATTGTCACCACTTAGGGAACATATTGTACCATGAATGGTAAATTATTTACAGGTATGTTCATCCTCAATGCGAATACCAACTGCTTCAAGAATTAATATGTCATTGATTAATGATTCTAAAATGTTTTCAAAACTGTATTTGTCTCTGTGTGTTGAGTTAAACAATAAGCATAGATGGATGTTAGAAACCACTGAATTGTAACAAGGTGGGATATTTCAAATGAATATGTCCCTGTATACAGTATATCTTGTTCCCAGGGATATACTCCATTCAGACGTGCATACCCTGATCTCTCACTGTGCCCTGGGAAGAGTAGTATCCAGTTCCAGTAAACAGTATGACAAAGGTGAATCCAGGAGCCCAGACTATCATTTAGATGGCTGTTGGTTTCCACCGTTCCCTCTCACCTCATTTATCTTAGCGAAGCCTGCTAGGTGGCCAGGCATGCAGGCAGAACATCCCCTGCAGCAGTAGCAAGCTTTCTGGTCCAGCCACACTGTTCACTATGTGGCATCAGAGCTTGCCATTGGACACCCCAGTCACCATGGCACACTGCCCTGTAGCAGATACCTCAGCCTGACCTGCCTTCCAAAGTGGTGACTTGGATTCACTCCTAAATCCTGGTCATCTACATGGCAGCTCGATGTGCCACCACTGGGTCATTGAGGTGATCCTCTGGAGGCACTGTTAACTTACACACCACTACATGCAGTCTTTGCAGTACAACTGCAGTAAAAATGTAGGACTTGGCCAAAGCCTTTGACACTGTTATGGCAGCTATGCTGGACTATCACCTTAGGAGAAGGAGAATCCAATTTTTAGCTGCCATTTAGTTGTTTTAGTTTTGTTTTTTAGTTAGTTTAGTAGCAGAGCTGGATATAATAGGGGCTTAAAGTGAGTTATTTGTAGGAGTGTAGTCTTTCTTTTTTGGTTAGTTTATATTTTTACCATTTGTTTGCCTGTTTGTCTGTTTGTAGACTCGCGCTCACACTCGTGCTTGCTCTGTGATTCGACAACTTCTGAGTTCTGGAATTTTGTTAGTTTGCTGCCTGACTGCCTGACATTTGTTGTCTACAAGGGTGATTTTACCTGCATCTGCCAGTGTCTCTGGGTGTCCACTAGTGTTTGCTTTTGGCATTTGTGCTTTGTTATCACCTGGGTGGATTGACTGACTGAGCTCTGATACTGCTTCTTCAGGAGTCACGGTCCTGGTCCAGGGCAGTGTTTTGTGACATCTCCTGCCTTTAGTGAGAACAGTGTGGATTCTATAGCCAGGGGAAATGGAGTGAAGCTTTAGGTCTGCTACTCTGTTTGCTCAGTTGTTGGAGCACTTGGACTGGTTTTGCAGCTTCTGCTGACTGGGTCTAAGGCTTGCTGCTGAAAGCTGTTTTCTGTTGCTTGATGTGCTATGAATACTGTAGACACTTTTACCATCTAGCAGGTCTGCTGTCTGTTTTCTGATCAGGTGGAATACTGTGGCACTTTTGGACAGACTTTGCCTATCTGAAAACATACTAGCAGTACCTTCTTTCAGTTGTGTTTGGCAGCTATAATACATAATAATTGCCATCAATGCTATTTTGTGCCAGTTGTCCCACCAAAGTGGATTTCTTGGTGGTGTGAGTGCCAAAATTATTGCTGTGCCTTTTTGAACTTTGTTTGACTTATACAGTTGCACTTTACTTATGAACAGTGAGAGAGCTGTGAGCTTAGTGTTTGTTTTTTATTAGCTCGAGGAGATGAGAGCTCCTTGTGGCTTCTCACTTACAAAACCCTTTTTAGGGCTGCAGTGGGCATAGCCCTGCATACTTTTTATGATGATTTAAGGTACTCCGCATTCCTTCCTAAAATTTTAAGAACTTGGATTGAGTAAACCCTCCCACAACTGCCCACTGTGTGCTGTACAGCCCCAGCCCTCTGTTCCCAATTCCTGTTGACAAAAAATGTCATTTTTCCAGTGGGAGTCATAAAAGGAGTTGCATTAACAAAAAAAGAATGAACCCTTGGGCATTCCCTTGTTTGTTTAGTTTTTGGGCACTTTGTCAATAAAGTAAGAAGGGAGAAGAGAGAGAACGAGAGACTGCATTTCTTTCTTGTCAATTTCAGCAGCTCTCTCTCTCTCTCCTCTGCAACACTGGGGGGGACAGCAGTTCTACAAGAAGGAGGTTTGAGGCAAATTATTAAAAATAGGCTGCTGTCACCTGTTTGGCAGTACAAAGAAATTTAAGGAATGAAGTGTGAGCCTTCCTGAGCAGCATCCACTCTTGCTTAAAACATTTCAAGTGCAGGCTACTTCACAAGCTCCAGAAGACAACTCAGGATTTAAACAAAAAAAAAATAAAAATGAGCAGGCTATGTTTTAATATTATATGAGTACCTGGGGCTCTATTTTCTATTTTAACAATTACCCAGCAGTAGTATTTACAGGAATCAAACCCTCAAGAAAGGACAGCCGGAGAACCTCAGAAGGTACCTGGCAGAAGCTGATTGGACACCTCCGGACAACTGTGATGATACTAATATAGCCCTCGATTACTTTATGTCCATCTTCAATCAGGCCTGTGATCTAGTCACACCTTACAAAACCTCCGAAGTCAAAGGATCCTCAAACCCTTCGCTTTAACGGCCCTCGCTTAAATAAAATGAAATTGTGGGACAATCTCTGGCACGTAGCAAGAAGCGTCTAGAAGACAGGTGAATATAGCGGCCTACAGAGCTGCCAGAAATCAGTGTACTAGGTTAATAAGGAATGCCAAGGCCTCCTATTACAAGGAGCAACTCTTCAAAACCTGGGGCAACAGCCAGCCCAGTTGCACTGAGGGCTGAGGTGCTGGACACCTTACCTCACGCTACACCAGCAATCTACGTCTGGGAATGAGCATCGGCTGCCAGAGGTCAGCAGGGGGAGGAGAAGGATCAAGCTGTCCTTACTTAGAATTATTTTTGGGCTGTTGAAAATTTAAAACCTAGTTTGGTGTGCTTGTAGTGGTGCTGGTTTCCTTTGCTGTCTTTACTTGCTGCAAATTTTGGCCCACCCTTCCTCCTCTGCCCCCCATTCTTAATTATATGCCCTGTTAAATCTGACTGACAGGAGCTAAGCACAGTGAATAGCAGGGGTTGTGGAGTAGGAGGGGAATAAGGGGGAGGAAGCCCACCTGTGGCACAACAAGTGTTTTGACTAATTTATTTTTTGTCTTTGTTTTCATTTTCCTTCTTTAAAAAAAGTACCTGAGGATCAGTGGCAGGATTTTCAGGACAGTAAATGAATAAAGAGGGAACTAGGAGAACTTCAGTAACAGACATGTACTGGAATAGCAATATGAGTGCAGTAAAATGTGGGGAGTGGTGCAATGCAGCGGATGCAGGACAGCTGTATTCAGGCAGACCTTCTGGATGCTGAGGTGCTGCCCTACCTGCAGGCATCTCTCTGGACTGTGGGATGAGGTTGCCAGATTCAGAGTGGAAGTAAACTGGGTCATGAGTACCTTTGCCCCTATCCAGAGACCACCCAGTCCAATGCCACTGTCTCAAAAGATGCCAAGAAAGAGGAGCACTTGGATGACAGTGGGCTCGGGGAGGGTTAGGGTGGTCAGGTAGAGGCTCATCCCAAATCCTGTTCCACCCAATTAGTCATATGTTACACTGGAAAATGGGGAAAACCAAACAGAAGTACCCAGAAAAGTGGAAGGGAAGGATGTGGAGGTCAACCAAGGAGGTGACCTCAGTGGGGAGAGCAGTGGACCCAAGAGTAGGAGGAAGTGAATCCTGGGGGGGGGACACTAACATAAGAGGGCTCCAGCTAGGAACACAGGAAGAGGAGGAATGGGAGCTGAGGTGCCTACCAGGTACAACGGCATGGAGGGGAGGGAGGAAAATCCTGGGGATCACCAGGAAGTCAAGACAGGAGGGTGAGTTGGATGTCATTATCCAGCTAAGTACTAATGACCTGGCAAATGTGGAGCCTAAGAAAGTTCAGGAAGAGTTTAGGAAATTGGGGAGGGGTCTCAAGCAAGTAGCTACTTCTGTCATCTTCTTAGAAGTACTACCTGGGAAAGGCATGGGAGAGCGTAGGGGTGCACGCACCAGGAACGTTAACTCATGGTTGAAGAATTGGTGCTGCGAGGAAGGGTTTGGATTCATTGATGACTGAGGACTCACCTGGAGAGATGGAGGCTTGCTCAAGCCTGATGACCTGTATCCATCCTGGAGGGTAATTTAAGCACTCAATGATAAGTTTAAATGCTACATGGACAAGCATTTAAACTAGCCAAGGTGGGGCAGCAGGCCAGTAAGGAGGGTACCTAATTACCAACCCCCCCCACAGCTAGCAGTGGAACCAGTGAACAGGAGGAGTGGATATCTCTACAAAGCAGTGTGCAAAAGATGGAGATAAGCACCCAAGAGGTGGATAGGCAGAAGGGGGCAAAATTCAGCAGAAGGGCATACAGCAAGGAGAACCATGGACAAAGGGCAACCAGGGAAGGAGAAGGAGTAGAACAGCTAAACAGTTCAGGCAATTTAAATCATGGAAAGCCATGTGTGCCAATGCCAGGAGCCTTAGCAACAAAATGAAGGATCTGGAGGCTGTCATGGTGCAGTCAGATCTGGACATTGTTGCCATCACAGAGCTCTGGTATAATGATGACCGCAACTGGGAGATGACCATTCCTGGCTACAACATATTCAGAAGAGACAGGGCAGGCAAGAAGGGAGGAGGGATGGCACTTTATGTGAAAGATGGCATAAAGGCAGCAGAGATCCAGGATGAAGAAAATGGGGGAAAGATACTGTTGGTTGAGCTGGAAAGGAAAATGGGGTCAGCCATCCACATAGGGGTGGTCTACAGACCACCAGCCCAGGAAGAAGAAACAGATATGGAGCTGATGCTAGCCATCCAAAGGATGGCAGACAAAGGTGAGATGGTGCTGATTGGAGACTTCAACATTCCAGACTTGGCTGAAACCTCCCAGCAGCAACATCAACCAGGAGCAGATTTATCCTGGACTCCCTTCAAGGTGCCTTCTTCAAGCAACTGATCATGGAACCAACTCAGCAGAAGGCAATACTGGACCTCATGCTCACAAATGGGGACAATGAGATGGGGGTAACAGTGGGGAAGCACCGGGGGAACAGTGACCACCAGTCACTGTGGTTTGAAATCACAGAAGGAGCAGAACCAAACCACACAAAAACACGTATCAAGGATTTTAGAGGGGAAGTCTTTGGGAAAATGGGGAGATGCTTGAAAGAGGCATTAATGGGAATGGGGTGGGAATCAGGAGTTGAGGAACAGTGGGCAATATTTAAAATGGGGATTACAAGAGCAACATAATTATGCATTAAGCAGGTTAGCAAGGGGAAAAGGAAGAGGAGGCCATTATGGTTTTCCAAGGAGGTAACAAAGAAAGTGAAAGCCAAAAAGATTGCACTCAGGCAGTACAAAAAGATGCATGTGGAAGGGGATAGAGAAAAGTACCAGGAGAAGAAAAGGAGGCAGGGAGATCAGTAAGGCAAGCCAAAGCTCAGACAGAAGAGGGCACTGCAAAATCAGTGTGTAGCAGGGACAAAACCTTTTACAGGTACATGAGTGAAAAAAGAAAGGCAAAGGGAGAGATAGTAAGGCTGAAGGAGGAGGATGGGAGCCACGTGTAGGAGGAAAATAGTAAAGCTGACATACTGAACAGGTATTTCTGCTCAGTCTTTACTAAGCAAGAGGAGCTGTAATGGGAATGAAGGGAGTACAAGGGGTGGGAATGGTGCAGAAATGGACACAAGTCCCTTTATACTGGAAAGGGACCTGAAGGAACTGGAAGGAATAAGAGTTGATAAAGCAATGGGGCCAGATGTTGTGCACCCCAGGGTCCAAAAGGAACTAAGAGTGGTGGTGGTGGCTGAACCTCTGGCAATCCTGTATAACTGATCGCCGGAAACAGGGGAGGTGCCCAAAGACTGGAGAACAGCAGATGTAGTCCTCTTATACAAAAGCAGGAACAAAGAGGAAGCACGGAATTACAGACCAGTCAAACTGACCTCGATAGTGGGTAAGATCATAGAAGCACTACTAAAGGAGAGATTGGTGGAACATCTGGTTGCCAGTGGACTACAGGACCCAAGGCAGCAATGGAGTCACTGAAGGGAGGTCATGTCAGACCTAACATATTGAATTTTTCAACTGGGTGACAAGGGAGGTGGATCAGGGAGGGCAGTGGATGTGGCCTATCTGGACTTCAGCAAGGCCTTTGACACTGTGTCACATAGAAGGCTTTTAAACAAACTGGGGACTATGGGAATGGGCAGGACAGTAGTGCAGTGGATAGGTAATGGACTGGGTGGCAGGACACAGAGAGTAGTGGTAAATGGCTGGCACTCCACAGAAGAAAGAGTGACCAGTGGGGTACCATAGGTATCAGTGCTGGGACTGGTCCTATTCAATATCTTCATCAGTGACATTGTGCAGAACCTAGAAGGCAGAATTTTTCTGTTCACTGATGACACAAAGCTCTGTAACAGAGTGGACACACCAGAGGGTGTAGACAGAATGAGGTGGAACCTGCGGAAGCTTGAAGAATGGTCAAGGATTTGGCAGTTGAAATTCAATGCAAAGAAGTGCAAGATAATGCATATGGGGCACAAAAACTCTGGAACAACATATCAGTTGGGGGGTGAGGATATAGTATGCACCAAGCAGGAAAGGGACCTTGGGGTTATCATCTCTGATGACCGCAAGGTAGGGAAACAGTGCAACAAAGCAGCAGGTAAAGCAAATAGGATGCTGGATGCATATGCAAGGGCATCACTGGCAGGAAAACGGAGGTCATAATTCCACTATACAAGACACTAGTGAGGCCCCACCTGGAGTACAGTGTACGGTTCTGGAGACCTTACCTATGTAAGGACATAGACAGGGTAGAGAAGGTTCAGAGGAGGGCAACAAAGATGGTTCACGGATTACATCACAAATCCTATGAGGACAGGTTGAAAGAACTTGAATATATACTCCCTGGAGGAGAGAAGGGAGAGAGGGGATATGATAGAGACATACAAGTACCTTACAGGGAGGAACAGGGTGCAGGAACACACTATTTTCCAGCAAAAAAGATGTTCCAGGACTAGAAGGCATGGAATGAAGTTGGAGGGAGGGCGATTCAGAGGAAACATGAGGAAGAATTTCTTCACAGAATGGGTGGTGGACAAGTGGAACACCCTGCCAAAGGAAGTGGTGGGGGCTGAAACAATCATGGGATTTAAGAATGTGTAGGACAGACATCAGGGAATTCTAGAGGTCAGGGGTTAGCGGCAACAGTCTTTTAGGAAACACAGAGTGAACTTACAAGCTCAACTGAGCAGACTGGGTGAGTCATAGGCCCTTCTCTGCCGACAGTGTCTATGTATCTGTGTATCTACGTATTTATGAGCTTCCAAGTACTGCCGTCCTTCTCTGGGGAAGGGAGTGTCAGTGGTTGGTGTATGACTGGCCCCTAGTGGAGGCTGGGGGGCAGCACACCAATACTGCTGATGGGGGGGTGGAGATGGGTTAGAGGTCTGGGGGAACATGTGCTCGCTCTCTCTCTGCCAGCGTCATTGCATGCGTCATCTCCACAGGGGAGAAAATGGAGGAAGGAAAAATGAGTTGCTATGGTGCATGATGGAGGGTGCCTCACAGATCCCACTCTCAGCTAGCGACGGTGCTGGCCACACTGGATCTGGTCTCTGGCAAGGGTTGGGGAACCCCTTCAGCCCTGGCAGGGGAAAAGCCCTAGGGTTAGGGTCAGTGCTGGCTGGTGGAGACCAGGGGATGGGGCCAATGCCTTTGACTATGCATTCACAGACCTACACTCTGTCCTGCCACCTTAATACTTCAAAACCCCATCCACCACAGCTCCTCCTGTCAATACTCCTCCCCCGAATGACAAAATTTGCCATCCACAGTTCTACTTCAAGCAAATCACCATAACACAAACTATGAAACATGTAAAAAGAGTCCTGGGAAAAAACAGAATCAGTAGTGACATGGTAGATATGAAGATACTAGCTCTCGCCTTGAATGAACTAGCCCTGCCAATAACCAATCTCTTTAACATATCACTTAAGACAGGCATCTTCCCAGCCAGGTGGAAGACCACCTTGGCCACCCCATTATCAAAAATGGGGATAGAACCAGCTTGGGAAATGAAAGCCCAGTCTCCATATTTCCACCCTTCTCGAAAGCTCTTGAGAGAACTGTCTCAGATCAGCTCACAGCATACCTGAACAAGTTTGACCTACTCTGCCCACAGCAGCATGAGTTTCAACAAACACATAGCATCGTAACAGTGCTAACTGATTTTACCTCCCATCTGTACAAGGTGCTTGACTCAGGTAGAACAGTGAGGTCTAAAACATTTGATACAGTTAACCACCAGATCCTGACCAGCCACCTTGGGGCTATAGGCCTCCCCACAGATACCACCTCATGGATCAGTAACTACCTAATCAACACAGGACCCAGTGTGTGAAGATTAAAGGAACTACCTCTGACCCAAGGACAGTAACACTTGGGTTCCCTCTGGGTCAATAAGTGGACCCCTCCTGTTCAATCTGTTTATCAATTCCCTCCCAAATGAGTGTCCCACCAAAATACTAATTTACACAGATGACGTAGTACTCTCAGTTTCTGGAATTAACACAGAGGAAATCAACTCGGAACTGCAGCATAACTTCAGAATCTTTGAGTCCTGGTTCACCCAAAATCGACTGCTGCTGAATTATAAGCAGACAAAAATAACGCACTTCTCCTTACCAAATGTAAAAAAGTAAGCTACTCCCCTGGCCATCCTAACTCAAAAAAGAGACATTATTGAACAGGTCACTTGCTTCAAGTACCTCAGAATATACAGTACATAGAAGATACCCTCTCCCTTGCTGTCAATACAAACAACATCATAAAATCCACAAATATAAAACTTGCAATTCTGTATCGACACAGATAGGCCATGACCCCAGAGGCTCTAAACCTAGTTACCCATAGCTCCATTCTGTCTATTGTAGATTATGGCCTAGTGATCTATTATGCTGCATCTGACACAATGCTTAGTCATGTGAAACTTATACTGTTGATTAGTACTAGGGACTAAACACTGCACCCACACCTGCAGCCTCTACAACTCCACAGGTTGGTTTCCGCTGAATCTTAGAGCCAGGTATCAGGCTTGTTTGATAGGTAAAAAAGCCCTTCTAGGACTCACTTCTGTGATCTCAGCCACTCTGTTCTAATGCACCCAGAACCCAAAAGTCACTAGGAGCTCTGCCAAGGGTGCACTCCATGTCCCACTTAAACGAACCTCCCTTACTCAATGATCTCTAGACTATCATGGGCCTAAATGGATAAATAACCTGTTCAGCTCCCTCTTAGACCTCACAAAAATGGGGCCTTTTAAAAAAGACCTGCATGCCTTCTTGACCACTGAAAACCAATTTAACTGCTGTCCCTAACGTATTGATTATCCTTCCCTTGCCTCTATATTCTCACCCCTATCGCCATCCTAGTGCCCTCTTTTGCCACAGCCCTTTCTCAACAGGCCCTTGGAAGATCCCCAGCTATCTATTATCCCTCAGCCATCTCTCTCTAACTCTATCCAATCCCTCCTTTTTTCTTTTTTGCTGGTTGCTGACAAAGCCTCCTGGCTGCTTCCTTCACTGTAGGTGAGCACTTAGTAAAAAAATTGCACCAAATTTTAACTTTACTAAAAGTTTCTTTGTTGTCAGCATGTATTTGTATTAGAATAGCACTAAATCCTTTCTGATATTATTATCTTAACTTTATGTGTATGTGTGTGTGTTTATGAGGTGGGGTCTCAAAAACCTATGTTGAAAATTTGGTGAGAAAATTCCCCAAAATGCCCATGTTACACGTGCATGTTGAGCAGTTTCTATACATGCTCTTAACTGCCAGTTTTTTATATTTTCACTGTCATTTTTTGACACCTCCTTTTGACCAGTACAGCTTTCATTTTTCATATCCTGCCTGAAACATGTTTTCACACCTGTAGTGCAGAATGGAGGGGTCACTGTGCAAAATCAACTTTTGGGATGGACTAACAAAACAACAGTGCCACTTTTCATGTGTGGGCGTCCCAAAACACTCATGCTGAAAATTTGGTGAAAAAATTCCCAAAAATGACTGCATTACGAGTGTGCATTGCACAATTTCTACACACATTTGTAACTTTGCCAATTTATAATATTTTCACTCCAGCTTTTCAACATTGAAATGTTTTCACACCACCTCATGAACAGTGTAGCTGTCATTTTTCACATCCTTCCCCATACTTGTTTTCACACCTGTGGTGCAAAATGGCACAGTCACTTTGCAAAATCACCTTTAGGGATGAATTAATGAAATGACAGTTTAAGTTTTCATAAGGTGGGGTCCTAAAAACGTCATGTTGAAAATTTAATGAAAAAAAATTCCACAAATGGCTGAATTACATGTGGTCATTCAAACTTTTATACGCACACATATAACTTTGCTCATTTTCAATATTTTCACTTCAAATTTTCAATACACCCATTTTATCACACAACCGCTTAAACAATATGGCTCTCATCTTTCACATCCTGCCAAAACTGTGTTTTCACACCTGTGATATGGAATGCCACTTTTCCATGGATTTGAAATGTCTCACCTAAGGGGTTCATGGGGTCGGATGATAAGAACACTATGTTCAACATTTGGGGTCAAAATATGAAAAAAATAAAGTTATGCCCCTGCCTGGCAATCAACAGGGTTTATGCCCTTGCTCCCCCCCACTACCAAACCCATTTGGCGTCACAATACAAAAAAATTACAAAGTTATGCCCATTCCTTGCAAATGATGGGATATATGCCCTCTTGCTCCCCCCACAACCCCACACCCCCAAGCCCAAGACACATACAGACATATCAAGTTAATGCATTAGTAGCCCTAGTGGCTCTGTCAGAGCTTGTCTGGATCCTGGGGTGTGAATGTGTTGTCTCTCCTTTTATGACATTGAAAGACAGACTGCTTATCTATGGATTCTGGACTATATACACTTGAACTTTATTTTTTTACAAGCTTTCAAATGTTCTAATTTTGTTGAGGTTCTCCTGTTTGTTGTAATCATCTGTGCTGTTGGGTGGCAGGGTATTTAAATTGTTTTAAACTGTTATTTTTGTGTTGTTTGTGTGGTGTGAACGTGTGTATGTATGTGTGATTGGGGTGTGTGTTTTTATTTTTTTTAGTGGTTTAATTAGAATTATGTGTGGAGGTGTGCAGGCTGAAAGGCTTACCTACTTGGTGGACTTCCTGTGATCACTCCATCCTTTTTTGGGGCTCCTGTTGTCTTTGCCAGCAGGGGTGCTTAGCCACTGTCAGGATCTTGGGGTCCTAAAAGGGGGGAACAATTGCCGCAGTGAGTACCCTCATTTGGTAACGTGGGGGGTAGGATTGGTGTAGTGTCGACCAGGAGTTGCCCAGGGAGGAAAAGAAACCAGGACAGAGGACCATCATAACTGGTATCCCCTCCCTAGGGCCCTGCCAAATGTCATTGGGCAGCAGGTAGTTCAGCTGGCCTGCTTGGCTCATCCCCTTTGGGCCATTCTTTGTAACACAAGGTCACTGAGGAATAAGACTGCGGTGATGGAGTCATTGCTGATTCCTCAGCTGACCTTGTCTGTATTACTGAGACCTGGGTGGGCGATGATACTGGCCCTGTGCTGGCAGCTTCTATTCCCCCTGGTTATTCAGTCTTGCACTGCCTGTAGAGAGACCACAGAGGGGGCAAGGTGGCAATCTGTTTTAGATCTGCTGAGGGCCTCACTGCATTCCCAATGAGAACACCAGTGTATTTTGAGTGTGTGGCCACTAAATGTCCTTTGAGAGTCAATGACAGGATCGTTCTCATCTACCGGCCTCTGGGGGGTGGGACTCTATTCCTTCAGGAGCAGGCAGACTTCATCACCTAACAGGTGTTGGGAGACCCATAGGATTTTGGTCCTGGGGGATTTTAATGCCTGGGTTGATGATGAATTATGTCTTTTTGGATAAGAACTCATCGAGCTGATGACTCAACTGTGATTGTCTCAGGCAGTTGCCTCCAGAACGCACATAAATGGCACACTCTCAACCTGGTCTTCTCACTTACACTTGACATCACAGTGATCAAGGTTAATCAAGTCAGTTGGTCAGATCATTATGCTGTCCAGTTCCAGTGCAGGGCCCCTTGTAAACTAACCCCTTCTGAGGAAACTATCTGGTGTCATCCAAAAAACAAATCGGAGCCTTGCCAACTCTAGGACTCACTGTATATCTCGAGATTGATTCTAGCTTATGCTCAGGGTTAAGAGGCTGGTATTGAGACTTATAATTCATGATCCAGCCATAGCACCTCCATGGTGCAAGGAGCTTGATCCACCTACTCCCCCAAAAAGATAGATAAGGTGCCACTTTCCCCCTTGGACAGCGGTCATGATCCAGCCATAGCACTTCCACGGTGCAAGGAGCCTGATCCACCTACCCCACAAAGAGATAGATAAGGTACAATACTTGAAAAATTGCCATGATTTCTCTGGGCTGTGTGAATGCTGAACCGGATCATCACTTGCAATTTGCTGTTTTCAATTTCAGCGCCTTCTCAGGGTAGCACTTTTGTTTCCACGCCTGTGTAGATCCCCCTGATTGGCTGGTCTCTCTCACCTGAGACAGGAGTACCCGAGACATGTGGCTTAATGTAAGCCTGCATCCCTGTACTTGGCTTCTAATTTATATATTTTAATTTAGCCTGTTCTGCCCGTTCTGTGTAAAGTAACTTACCATTCCCCTCTGCTGCAGTTTATCTCCAACTGTATGTGCACTGATTCAGTGCTAGGTCTGCAAACTTCCCCTTGATTTTTGCCTTGAACTGAGTTTTAAAAAAGGTTTTGCTGGCTTTGTTAATACATATTTTTTTTTAATCCTATTTAAGACTGTACTGGGTTCACATGTTTACTGCTATGGACTTAGTTAGAAAGTTCGGTGAATTGTAAAATCTGTGTAGCTTCTGTCTTGAGCCTAAGTCTTCTGCCCTTAACTTTCATTCCTAATCATCTTTCTTTGTCCCTCTGTCCTCCTCTGTCTCTGTTCTATCCCTCCTGCCCCCCCCCATCAGTCTGTTCTTTTGTGCTTGTATTGGATTCCCGAGTTAGCCGGCACCTTGCCTCTGTCTGAGACTTCCCCCTGATTTGTCTTTCAAGTGGTGCTCAGCTCTCTTTGTGTGTCTCTGTTTAGACACATCCCCCTCCCCATCTGCTCCTATTTAATCTGCTGTCTCCTTCCTTACAGGTGCCACATGCCCCCTCGGGCAGTGGTCACGATCCAGCCATAGTACCTCCATGGTGCAAGGAGCCTGATCCACTTACCACCAAAGAGATAGATAAGGTACGATGCTTGAAAAATTGCCACGATTTCTCTGGGCTGTGTGAACGCTGAACCGGATCATCACTTGCGATTTGCTGTTTTCAGTTTCAGCGCCTTCTCAGGGTAGTGCTATTGGCTCCACACCTGTGTACAGCTCCTTGATTGGCTGGTCTCACTCACCTGAGACAGGAGCACCCAAGACATGTGGCTTAATGTAAGCCTGCATCCCTGTACTCGGCTTCAAATTTATGTATTTTAATTTAGCCTGTTCTGCTCAGCCTGTGTAAAGTAACTTACCATTCCCCCCCGGTGCAGTTTATCTCCAACTATATGTGCACTGATTCAGTGCTAGCTCTGCAAACTTCCCCTTGATTTTTGGTCCCACCTCCCCTCCCCATCCCTCCTCCCCCTCCCAGGCCTCCTTTAAATGCACACAGTCTCTGCTCACTCCTATCTGATGTTTCAATTTATTTGGTTACTTACTGTCAACAACTGCAATTCCTCCCATCCCCTTTTTGCAACTAAGCCTTCTAGCAACCTTATCTCATTCTGTCTTGCTGAGGCATACTATTTTGGTACTTTAGGTTTGCTTATTGCAGACTAGCATATCCTGTCCTGCTGACTAGCATATTCTATCTTGCTAAGTCACTGTTTTACTTGAAATATCCCTTTTACTGAAAAAAAACAAATTATGGAACTGTGACTGATTTGCCAAAAAACTGTGTTTATTGTCTAAAAATGTTCCCAGCAACCAAGTGTCATAGCCCCTTCGTGACTTTGTAGCTCTCTCTCCAGACTGCAAGGCACCAAGGAAATCGCAGGCCTTTTAGTTGCTAATGAGCTGTTTCCGCTCAGACTGCTAGCCTTTGTGTTGCCCCACTATTAATTTGAGCTACTCTCTCCTTTCTCTAGCCGAGGGCAGTATACATTTATCTTGCTTAACTCCGTTTTTAAACTTTCCCAAACAAGTCGCATACAGAACAACGACCCCTGGGACCTATATAATCTTCCATTGGCCCACTCCACTCTGCACAGGCACTTCTGTCAGCCCCCACTGAAGAAATATATCTCTTGCAATCCAGACATTTTCCATCCTCCTGTCTATTCTCCTTCCCTTAACGAGGAACCCACATCAAATAAGTTTTGTTCAGAGATGTGCCACTGTCAGGGCTAGTCTTAGATCCCCTTTTAGTGCATACTGACCCCTATCTTACCACAGCAGTAACTATCCATGCAACAAATTTGGGGAACTAAAGACTCTGGTTAGCAGCTCCCGTGACAGTACACTCCACTTTTTGAATAAACTACCATGGCAGGTCTCTGCTGGCTTTACTTACTAGCCTGCATTTCCCTGATACCTAATATTAGTGGAGCCCCTGACAGATCTGACTCTAATAAAGGGACATGCCCTACGCCACTAGGACATCCACATAATAATACTATGTATTCATTATGCTGCCCCTGGTTGGCCCTGATTCAGTCAAATTTTGTTGAATCCACTTGAAGGGGGACTTCAAACTACTCGGCTATGCATGGCCCCAAACCCCAGTCAACCATACGCTGCATAGTCAGGTGTTACTCTGCATGGACCTTAATCTACATACTGGCAGGGCAACACAAGAGGTCAACTCGGTCCCTGGATCCCTGCAATCTAACCTACACAAAACACAACAAGGTCCATGCTTTTAAACATCTCCTTGCCAATTTGAGAAGTGTCATGCTCCTCCTACTACTGTGCTCAGGAGACGTCGAGCTCAATCCTGGCCCCACAAAGTTGATTTCATCTCCAACCGAAAATACTACCCTAAAAGGAATCAGTTTTCTGCATGCCAATGTCTGCAGCCTTCTAAAGAAGTTGGAGTCTGTCCAGGTCTGGATTATCCACGCTGCCCCAGAGATACTTGTGATCTCGGAATCCTGGCTTCGGGCATCCACACCAGATAGTAAGGTTAATATCCTCAACTACCTCATCTTCAGAGCAGATAGAAAGACTGGGGGTGGAGGAGTAGCCATTTATGTTAAAAAAAAATTTACAGTATCTATATTAGATGCTACTTCCATTGCCGGGGGCTTTGAATGTCTGTCTCTCAGGGTCGAACCATCCCAATCTGTGGCACTCTGCATAATAGGTTGCTAAAGACCCCCAGCAGCAGGACCACAGCTCCTGGCTCATCTGTCTTCACAAATGGACATGACACCTCTGGAAACAATTATATTAGGTGACCTTAACTATGACTGGATATCGAATGGATCACTACCCCTAAAATAATTCTGCGACTCCAGGGATTCACCCAAATGATTACAGAACCAACGCATGTCAACAAGAAAAATCCAATGAAAAGCACACTTATGGACGTCCTTCTTGTCAGCAAACCACACTACTTTTCCCCTGCTAGTATCCTTCCAGCAGATGTTAGTGACCACTGTCTCATAGCTGGCATAAGAACCATCTTGAACCCACTATCTACATCAACATTTGCTACTAAAAGATCCAGATGGAACTTTGACCCTCTGGCCTGCATACAAGAACTAAAAAACTCCTTGCTCTGGCAGACTTTCTACCTGGCTAAATCAGTGGGTGATGCCTATAATGTTCTCTATGAAATCATAGTGAGTGCCCTAAACAACCATGCTCCTCTAGTTAAAGCGTGCATAAAAACCAGAACCTGCCACTGGTTTTCACCGGATCTGAAGAATGCTTTACTAAAAAGAGACCAGCTATGGAAAAAGGCCCGGAAATCGCAGGCCTATGCAGACTGGTGTCTCTTTAGGGCAGCTAGAAATGCCTGCATGAAAATGGTCAGAGAGGCCAAGGCCAATTATTATCAAAACTAATTACTATCCACATCCAACAGCCCAACCAAATTCTGGTCTACCATAAAGGAACTGTCTGAACACTCACCAGGTAGTGCACTACCCTCCAAAATCACCATCGACAATGTCACTATCAGAGATAAATCTGAAATTCTTCAAGCCTTCAACAACCACTTTGCCACTGCAGGCATGGCATTCGATAATGTACCAGTAAGTAGTCTCCGTCCACAGCTCATTGCCCAGCCTCCAGACCAAAGTAACAAAGATACGATCTTCTCCTTTTCCCCAACCACCATAAAAGAAGTTGACGACCTTATGCTCTGGCTAGATACCAGAAAAAGTGCAGGAGCCAACTCCTTCGACCCATACTTTCTGAAAATAGCATACTACATACTTGCCCCACCAATAACACACTTATTCAACCTGTCCCTATCCCAGGGCTCTATCCTGGTGGAATGGAAAACCACTCATGTTATCCCCCTATTTAAAGCGGGGGACCCATGCAATCTGAACAATTATAGGTCAATCTCTCTTCTACCTGTACTCTCAAAAATGCTGGAAAAAGTTGTGGATTTACAGCTGAGATAATTTCTAGACAACTCTACATTGCTTAACCCCATGCAGTCTGGCTTTAAAGCAAAGCATAGCACTGTTACGGTACTGGCCAAAGTCACTAATGACTGGCAACAGGACCGTGACAATGAAAAATTTGTTTGTGCTGTGTTTTTAGACCTCAGCAAGGCCTTCAATACCGTCGACCACTGCCTACTTCTCTCCACCTTAAAAAACATAGGTATGGATTCAACCTCACTGGAGTGGTTCCAGGATTATCTCTTTGATAGGCAGCAACAAATTAAGACGTAAGGTGAGCTCTCTCCTCTCAAACCAATAAAAAGAGGAGTCCCACAGGGTTCCATACTGGGCCCTCTACTGTTTGTCATCTACATTAACAACTTGGACCTAGGCATTACAGAAGCCAGTATCCACTTGTTTGCCGATGATACGGTACTCTATCTAAGTCGTGACTCCCCTGGAGCCTCATGCACAGATCTACAAACTGAATTCAATACGCTGCAGCATCAGCTTCTCAGCAAAAAGCTACTGCTAAATGCAAACAAAAATGAAGGCCATGCTCTTTACCCCATCTAGCACTAGGGCCTACTCTGCTGCTGCTGGTACCCTTCCTCCCATAACTACCCTTCTAGGCGAAGATCTTGAGTTCGTGCCTAAATTCAAATATCTGGGTATATGGCTGGACAACAAACTCTCCTTTGTGGAGCACACAGAAGAACTGATGAAAAACCTTTGGCAGAGGCTTGACCTCTTCTTCAGAATTAAACACCTTCTGACTGCAGACGCAAGAAGACAGCTTGTTCAATCAACTTTCCTCTCATTAATTGACTACGCTGACATTATCTATGGCCAATGGTCCATCTCACACCTTGCAAAACTGGCTGTCCTGTACCACAGAATGCTAAGATTTATAACTGGTCTCCCATCCTCCACACATCACTGCTCTTTATATGCAGCCGTAGAGTGGCCTTCCCTTCAATATAGGTGGTGTAGAAATGCAGCACTCTATACATTCTGAGCCCTTACCAACAAACTCCCAGATTACATTGTTGCCTGCCTCCCCCTGAGCCCAATCAGTAGCTACGCACTAAGAAGCCACTCGCTAATTTCTCTAAAAGTCCCCAGGATCAGTACCCACTTTGGCAGGGCTGCCATAAGCTATACGTTGCCTATGCTCTGGAACAGGGTACAAAGATCCTTGAGACTCAGCTCTCCTGTCAGTTTTGCCCTGTTTAGGATCACTTATGACAAAATGTTTGACAAAATCTGTAAGTGTTTCCATAGTTCCTAGCTGTCCTGCTGATGGTTCACTCCGTATCCTTATCACATCCAGCCACGAGCCTAGTTCCTCTCCTCCCTATTTTAATCAAGTCCACTAGTCAGCTGCCATAGTGGCTCTTGGCACCCAAGGCACCAGTTTTCCCACATTACTCTCCTCTCACCACATAAGCAGAACATTCAGACCTCATTAGGGGCTCCTATGCAGCCCAGGACCCTCACTCATGTGTGGTAAATGGTCACTGAGGGCTAAAATGCAAAGAATTGTACCCTCTGATGGAGGATTGACTAAGAATGACTAAACATACCACCTCAACTTCTGCATACCACTTCTGTATATACCGACAAGAATGCTTGGAATGTATATCGTGCACCTACCACTTTTCTGTAAATTTGTTTGTAACTATTTGCACATGTTGTACTTAGTATTCTCAATCTACAGATGTATAACTGTCTTGGACAACAGCAGGTCCATCTTGTAAATGAGCTTGCTCAATGATGGTCGCCTGGATAAATATTTGATTTGATTTGATTTGACTTGAATTCAGCCTTGACTGAGGCCCTGGACCTGATTGCACCTAACACATTTGCCCCTTGACCTCCCGACGCCACTCATCATGCTATTGTGCTTAGCTGCATTGGTTGAAGACTAAGGAGCATAGGTTACAGTGTAACTGGAGGACATCGTGCTCTGGGGAGGACAAGTCAGCACTGAAGCTTCATTATTTGGAGCATCAGTGGGCAACTGATTTTAAGAAGACTGAATTTTTGTTCCAATCGATTCCTGCAGCAAGAAATCTCACAGCCACACTGTTCTACACTGTTGACAGTTGGTTGAATCCCTCCTGTGTGCTGTCTGGGACAGCATTTTCTGCAGAAAAGGGTGAGCAGTTTGGGCATTTCTTTCCTGACAAGGTGTCCTTTGTCAGCGTGTGTATTACCTCTTCTGGTCCAGATTTTGCTGCGGAGGATTGACCTCCTAGTGAAGATTGTCTGCTGAGTTGGAGTGAGTTTCGGCCAGTTTTAGTGGATGATGTTCTCTGGGTTCTTATCAGCATGTGTCCCAGCACAGTACTGAGACGGCTTTGGACAGGGTGACACATGATCTCTTCATGGCAAGGGATCAAGGGCACTATTCCATCTTGGTGCTCTTGGTCCTGTCTTCAGCGTTTCACTTTATGGATAATGGGGTGCTTTTGGACTGTCTTTGGAACAGTGTGGGCATTACCAGCACAGCTTTGACTGGTTTAGCTCATATTTAACAAGAAGAGTGCAGCACATAGTCCTTGGGAATTTTTCCTCTGGATCTTTCGTGCTGCCTTGTGGTGTTCCACAGGGTTCCATTTTGGCTCACCTGTTGTTCGCTGTGTATATGCTGCCACTGGGAGAGATCATTAGGTGGTACAATCTGGGGTTTCACTGCTATGCAGATGACCTTTCCACCTCAGATATGCTGCAACAGGTGTTCAGCTGAGATTTATGACTGGATGCTGTCAACCTGGCTATGTCTCAACCACCCTGGCAAGACAGAGGTTATGGTGATTGAGCCAGGGCATGGGGCATTTCTGCTGATGGGAAATTGCCTGCCCTAGTAGTTGGTGGGTGTCCCCTGTCAGCGATTAGTGCAGTCAATGATCTTGGTATTTTTCTTGACGACCATCTTACCCTTGAGCAACACATGTCGTCAGTCATCAGAGTAATTTTTTTTCCATCTCTGGAATATCACCAGGATACGTCCATTATTGATGCCTGCTGACCTGGCTACAGTCATTCATGCATTTGTTACTAGCAGACTCGATTACTGTAACACTCTGCACCTAGGGCTGTCTGGAGGTTTGATGTGTCGACTGCAGCTAGTGCAGAATGCTGTGGCCAGGATGCTGACGAGTATCTAAATGAGGGATCATGTCGCTCCTGTTCTGCATGCTCTGTATTGGCTGCCTGTGAATTCACACATCACCTTCAAGATAGGTTTGCTAACGTACAAGGTCCTTCGTGGTTCAGGACCAGACTACATAAAAAGATCTCCTTGTTCCGTACTCCCCTATCCACCTGCTACACTCTGCCAAAGTTGGTTTGCTGGTTGTACCCTCTTCCCACCCTCTTTCAAGGCCTCTGCTGGAGGCCTTGAAAGCCACCCTAAAAACATATTTGCTTGATAAAGCATTTAATTTTATTTAATAATGTGTTTTTCTCTGTTGGAGATGTTTTTATTGAAATCTGGTTATTTTTATTATGTTTGTTCAGCACTCTGAATCCCCTGACTGGGTGCTATATAAATAAAATTTGCCTTGCCTTACAGTCATCATCATTGAATGCAACTTATTGGAACACAATCTGTGAGGTAAATGATGGCACGTTTTGTGCTGCTGTTAGTAGGATCTTTAACTCATCCACTGTTTGTAGGTGGTAGGAGGTGAGTAAGTAATTTAATTATTGTTAGCATCAAGCAATGGGAAAAAAATTAAGTGATAAGGTTACATGAACCATAACAACCACAAAGAATTGCTATCACCCATTGCAACAAAAACTTTCAAATTAATGGCAGAAAAAACTATATATCTTTTTTCACAATGGCTTTACTTATGTTTACAATGTGCCAGGTTGTTTGTAAAAGGACGACATGCCAGTAGAGGGTAAATAAGTGATGGTTAACCCTGGTACAGCCTTACTTTGTAATGAAAGATGTTATTTAAACATGGTACCATATGTATGATTTAAATGTACTCCCCATACTTTCAACTAACATTGCCATATGCCAGATACTGTACGTTATTTCTTGTGATCAAACCTTAAAAAACATCATTATAAACAGGGATATCTGAAACAGTGCATCCTAACTGGCTGTAATGCTTCAAACAACCTTACATTACTTTTTGAGATGCCTATACAGCCTTATCATAAGAATAATGACTTTTACAATAAATTCTCAAATGTTCACAATTATGTATCACCTTGAGTGCTAAGGAACCATTAGCAAGTTTTATATCTGCCATCCATTGTTCTCACTGCCACAGACAAACTGAACGATTGCTTAGGTTCATATTGTATGTCAGCTAGTGTGGGATCCCTACAGTGAGATTTTCTCACCATTCAGTCTTAGTTCCAAGCCAGTAGTCTCAAACTGAACACTTCCAAAACTGTCTCAATGACCTTTGGATCCTCTTAAAAATTGTAAGATGCCCCTCCACCCCTCCCACAAGACCCTGGATGGCACTCTGCTCAGTAAAGTCTCATCCTACAAGTACCTAGGTGTCTGGCTGGATCCACAACTAAACTTCTCCCAGCATATAGACTACATACTCTCAAAACTTAACCCTGAGCTCAGGATCATGTACCACAGCAGGGATTCTCTCTCCCTATCTGTTCATCTGGAACTTGTGACTGAAATGATTACATCAATTTTTGACTATGCTGACATAGTTTACTGTACCTCCCCCTCCTAAATGCTTTTCAGACTTGATTCCTTCTTTCATGCTTTCTGTCATTTTGTCTCAAACTCCCTAGCTCGGATCCACCATTGCTCACTACTATCCTCACTGAATCCCCCCCACTCCCAGCGCACAGGCATTGTATTCACTCTATCTCCTTTATCTCCAAATACTGGTTTAATCTCCTTTCCTCCTACCTCTCTGACTACCTCATTGCCACTCCCGTCTTCACCCTACTCCCTCTGTTCAATGAACTCCTGCTTCTTTTCTCTTCCCAAACCATCCACTAACATGGGGAGATCTGCCTATACCTATCAGCTCCCCTCACTCTGGAACCCTCTGCCTTCTCTCCTTTGATCCTGCCCCTCTCATGCCTCTATCAGGTCACAACTCTGCCTCTTGCCTGCTCCTACCTTCTCCCATAACAACTACAGCACTTAAATCAGTTTCTTTTTTCATAGTGGGATGTATTATATTTTGTTACTGTAATCTGTTGCAGTGCTGTCACCTTATTGTACCATTACTATACTATTGTCAATTGATTTCACCTTGTACCCATTCTGTACTATTGATCTCCCTGTATTCAATGTTATCTACTTAGTGTAACATGTACTCAATCATTTTATTATATATTGCATTGTTAGAGTTTTCTTTCCCCCTTCCCCAGTTCCCCCTTGGTCGTACCTCAATGTGCCTTTTCCAGTCACCAAATGTTTAAATAAAATAAATAAAATCTGTAATTTACTGCCATCAGTTGTTGTGACAGGAAATAAACGTTTAAATAAAATACATGTCTCCTCCCATCTGAAGAGAATCCTTATGAATATGTATCTCAAATCCAAAGATGATCATTTTGATGTTTACTTGTGCATATGCATATACAGGGTTTTAAATAATTGATTAGCAGTTTTTTTCTTGGGATGATACTAAGTGTACAGAAAGTACTCATATAGATTTTCTAGAAGTGCTATGTTTGTTAAACACAGCGAGGCAAGAGCTATTCATTTTCACAAAGATTTAACACTTTTATGAGCAAAACGCTAATCAATTTTTAGAGTTAAATAAATCCCTGATATAGCACATGCACAAGAAACATCTTACAACAGTACCAAATTTCAGAGGTGTGTCAGTGTTGTGGCCAATGCAGTGGATGCTTTACAGGGCACATCCCTCAGCCACCAATCAAGGGGGATGCTGCCAATGACAGCAGCTTCAAAGAGAGTCAAGGAGTTAAAATGAATCTTCTGCTGCAATCACAAACAGTTTCATCAATGTAGCAGCACCTCCCCCCTTCCTCACAACCTTGTCGGTTCCTGCTGCCCAGCACTCTGTCCTTGGCCCTTGCTCTACCAACAACTTGCTTGTTCTGTGTGCCTTTCCTGGTGAAACCAGCAATGAGCTGGGGATCCTGTTGCCCACCTACACCCCAAGGAAAGCTGATATCAGGGTACCCAATCCCCTTGTCGGCATGTATCTCCCCCTCCCTTCATTAATGTGGCACAATGGGAGCCTAGCCCAGTGTGCTAAAATGTTTCCTACACTGGGATGCCCACTTCAGGTGTTGGATGCACCCCACCCAAAACCTGTCTATAATCTGCCAACATTGAGGTGCCCAATCCCCAAGTCAGCATGCCCCCCACCACTATGTTGGCACACTGAGAGCCCACCCCAGTGTGCCAAAATGTTGTTTTTTTTTAAACCTGCAAAAGAAAGAAAACCATCACCCGGCGTCTTTTTTTCTTTTTTTTAATCTTTACCTGTAAAAAAGAAAATGGCCCACCATCATCTCCCCAGTCCCCCCTCCCACTGAGCACCCACCTCCCTGCACCCCCTCTCACCCATACTTACCCTCCTGAGGTCAGGAACAGTGATCTTTTTTGGATTGGACACATCTGTACTCTTCAAAGCCGGACTGCAAACTGAGGAATCAGGTAAGCGTTGTATAATCGGAGTCAGTGGGTGGGGGTCAACTTAGGTTGATATCTCAGCCATTTTTTAGGAATTGTGGCCCCAAGTTTTCAACATGGGGTTCTTGGTACCCCACCTCATGAACATGTCACTGTCATTTAATCACTTGGTCCCTAATGGTGATTTCACAGTCACTGCACAAAATCACTTTTTGGGACTGATTAATGAAATGACAGTGCCACTGTTCTTGAGGTGGGGTCCCAAAAAACCCATGTTGAAAATCTGGTGAAAGAATTCCAAGAAATGACTGTGGTATGAGTGTGTGTTGTGCAGTTTCTACACATACTCGTAACTTCTCCAATTTTTAATATTTTCACTCCAGATTTTCAACATTGCCATTTTTTCACTCCTTCTCCTCCTTATGAACAATACAGATGACATTTTTCACATCCTGCCCAAAAATGTGTTGTCGCACCTGTGGTCAGAATAGCATGGTCACTGTGGGAAATTGACATTTGGGACAAATTAACAAAATCACAGTGCCACTGTTTATGAGGGGAGGTCACAAAATGTCCATGGTGAAATAATTCCAAAAAATGATTAGGTTATAGGCGTGCATTGTGCAGTTTCTACGCACGCTCGTAACTTCATCAATTTTTCATATTTTCACTCCAGAGTTTTCTACATTGCCTTTTTTTCACACCTCCTCATGAACAGTTCAGCTGTCATTTTTCATATCAAGCCTGAAATGTGTTTTCCAACCTGTGATGCAGAATGGTATAGATGCTTTGAGAAATCACCTTTCAGGATTGAGTAATGAAATGATAGTGCAACTGTTCACAAGGTGGGGTCCCAAAAAGCCCATGTTGAAATTTGGAGTGAAAATCCCAACCATTGCCCAGGGAGTTTGGGTTTCCAACCATTATGCCCCACCATCTAGAGACTGACAGGTGTTGGGGGTGTGACTTGGGGTAGTTGGCCCTAACATTCACCCCATTTTTTGATACTGCACCCATCTTAGCTTATTTTCTTTTGGAAATGGGGTGAATATATGGACTGAAGACCCCAAGGCACACTGCAATACGTGTCAGTGTCTGCAGGATGGAGTGAGGTGGAATGGCATGAGCGTTATGGTCAATGACACAAAGACACACCATCAACACCTGTCAGCCTCTGCAGGGTTGGGGTGGGGTTGGCGTTAGTTCAGTACTTCACTGCCATTCCTATTATGCATTTCTCTAACTCCTGCACTACCAATGCCAATGCCAGCAAGCAAACATTCTGCATTGACAAATGCTTGTTTTAAATATATTTAGTTGCATTTCTGAGCTGCAAAGTTCTATTCATAACTGACATGCTTCCTGGCACCCTCTAGTATTATAGACAGCAGCTCAGCTACTCACTTGAATGCATGTGCAAGTGAATGACAGAACAGTTGTCCACACCATATGATGGTGCCAGGAAGTTCAGCAATTGTTATTACAATCAGTTTACCTTTGTTTTCACTTTTCAGTTTCTTTATTGTGTTCTTTCTTTTCAATTTTGGTGATTTTTGGTACTGTTCAGGTTTCCCATTTTTGTAGGAAGTTCTCTCCTTTTCCAGGAAATATTTTCTCAAATTCAATATCAGTCTACAAACATAGAGAAAACATCAGGTTCCTTGATGGCTGCCCACAGATAGACAGAGAGAGAGAGAGAGAGAGAGAGAGAGAGAGAGAGAGAGAGAGAGAGAGAGAGAGAAAAGATATTGATGCAAATATTACGGTCTCCACATCACAATAGCAACAATGTACTTACTGTTGATGGGACATCCACAAACCATGCATACTCAGCCATGATTTCACATAATTTCCTCAATGATCGTGGTCTCATTCATGATCTATTTTGTACGTATGGAAAAAGTTCTTCACTTCAATACAAATTTTCTTTTATCCCATTCAGTACTTCTTCTTAAGATTCTTTATCTCATTTCAATATATTCTGTCCTTGAATCAGGATGAAACAAGTGTTCCTGACAAAATAAAGAAACATATCACTGCAGTGTTATACTGCAGCACAGGGCAACCACTAACAAAGTGTAAACTTCAAGTTTCCAGTAAGGGTATTGGTCTTCCTATGAATTATCACTATATTATGCCTGTTTTAAGTTACAAACACATTTCCTTCTTAATGCACTTTGGAAACAATATGAAAGGAAATTTAGTAACAACTTACATAGTTACAAAGCCTGTTACATTATCCATCAGAGGTACCAGCTTCAGTTCTGAGAATAATTTGATAATTTGCATGGCCAGCTTTGCCATCTCAGCCAAAGTAGGATAACTGTGAACAGAACTATAACAAGTTATGAGGTGTATGTAATTGTTTTAATATAAAGCAACCTTTGAAACTTGTAAAGAAAAGGACTGGCACTCCAGAAATAATTTATTTATTTTTTTAGTCTTTGGTAACCGGGTAAGGCCCACTAGGCACAAGTGCCTGTTTTCAGGGGTGACCTGGGAGCACTGGGTGGTTAAGTGACTTGCTTAGAGTCACACAGTATGCAAGTGGAGGTTGTGAGAATCAAACTCAGGTCTGGTCTGCTGAATGTACCAAGCTTGTTCACACCTTGTTCCTCTAACCTCTAGGCTATACTGCCAGCAATAATGCTGTGCGACGTTTAATAACTATATGACACAAGGAGGACACAGACAATAACCCCTAGTGCCTCGACCAAAGAGTCTTCCAGGGTGGCATGACAAGTTGTTACAAGGAACCATATTTAAACAGTATGTTTAGAGACACAGTGTCATCAAAAAAAGCACACACACAAATAGGTTCATAATATTACAGAGCAAAACAAAGTGATAAAATAGTTTACATCTGAAAAAATATATGTTCTAGGAAGAAACCCTAAATCATACTGTTTTTACCCCTATACAATATTAAACTACTAAATCCCTGTGCATTACTAATATAGAATAAGTATTTTATTTGTCTAAAAATTATAATAGGAATAATTTGTCTATACAACTAAGTTATATACTGAGTTGATTTTAAGACATAGTTGTACCTGAGGGTAAAGTAATAATATGAAAAGAGAAATGGATGGAGAGGCTTATTTTTGGAAAGAGATACAAAAAGTTAAAGTTTTAACCATTTAAAGCAAAAAAGCCTCAGAAAAAGCAAAATTGGCTAAGTTATTTAATAAGTACATTAAGAGAGAAGAAGAAGGAAAAGTAGTACCAAGCATGAGAAATAAAAATGGAGAAAAGCACTGTAATATTATGAGCCTATGTGTGTGTGCTTTTCTTGATGACACTGTGTCTTTAAGTGTACTGTTTAAATATGGTTCCTTGTAACAACGTCTCACGCCCCCCTGGAAAAGCATTTGGTCGAGGTGCTAAGGGCTATTGTCTGTGTCCTCCTTGTGTCATGCAGTTATTAAATGTTTCACAGCATTATTTCTGAAGTGCAAGTCCTTTTATTTGTGAGTTACTTTGATTTTGCAACCCTACTGAGCACCCCACTTCTCCCCTTAGCGCAGAAAATTCCTTTGGACTTTGAAAGATGTGTCTGATCGTGGAGAGGGTGGAGCAGACTTAGAAAACACAGAGTTCCCCATAATCAAAAGTTGGCGCATGTATTATCTCATGCACAGCAACAGGTGCCACTGAATTGCATTCAGCTGTGCATGGGGCCCAGGATGTTTTATCCCTGTGCTTGCAAGCATCTCATCTTGTGGCATACCATTGTATGAGTGGTATACAGTAGGAGTGGGGAGTCTGACAGAGGGGCATATGTACAAAATCAAATTAACTTTATTTGTAAAAAAGTGCAATTCCAAATTTGTTCAAAGCACTTGGACAACATTGCTAAAAAACACAGACAAACTTAAAACAATATCAATAAAAATTAATACCATAATACCTAAAAAGTTAAAAAAATGTCATAAACTGCACAGCTAATATAATTTTAAATAACCTTTTCAAAGAATCTAAAAGCAATCAGGGAAAGCCAAGCTAAATAAATGTGTTTTAAGAGCAGTCTTAAAGTTCTGGACAGTCAGGCACTCCCTCATCTGATAAGGTAAATAGTTCCACAGTGTAAGGGCCACAAAGGCAAAAGAATGTGCCACAAGGTCTTAAGTCAAACCCTGGGAACCTCTAGCAATCCCTCATCAGAGGAGCAGAGCAGGTGGAGGGGGTGGTAGGGACAAAGGAGATCTTGCAAGTACTGAGGACCTGCCCATGTTTGGCTTTATAGGTCAGTAACCTGACCATGAATGTGATCTGCCACTATACTGGCAGCTAATGCATTCCACGGAGCACAGGTATGATATGGCAAGATATTGAAGAGCCAGTCAACAGCCTGGCCACCGCATTCTGCACCAGTTACAAGCAGTGGATATCAGTTCCTGGAAGCTCTAGGTATAATGACATTTCTGTAGTCAAAGGTGGGAGGTCATGAAGGTGTGGACCAAAGCTGGAAGATAGTCAGACAGGACTAGATGTTTTTCCCAGGTGATAGTCATCAGATGGAAAAAAGAGGTCCTGACACTGTCTGACACTTGATATTTAGCATCATGCCATCATCAAAAACAATGCCCAGATTTCGCACCTGGTCAGAGGTTGTCAGGTGGACACCCCTGAGACAAAGCCCGGAGGGCTGTCCAGATGGCGATCCCACACCCTAATGACCTGGATCCACCTCCAACACCTCAATTTTGGCTGTGTTCAACCACAGCCACCTGGCGCTCATCCAGTCCTGGATCTCAGAGAGGTAGTTGTTAAAGACCGAGAGGGCTCCACCCTGTTCAGGCATGAAGGACACATACAGCTGAGTATCATCTGCATATCAGTGAAAACTCAGACCATACCACCTAATAATGTCTCCCACAGCAGAATATACACTGCCAACAACATGGGTGACAAGATGGAGCCCTGTGGCACCCCACAAGATAGGAGGAGAGGGGATGAGGAATAAATCCCTGAAACCACACTCTGAGTCCTACCCTCAAGGAATGATAAAAACCAACTGAGGACTGTACCAGACAGTTAACAGATCAGCTGCAGGTGCTCCAACAACACACCATGGTCCACAGTGTCAAATGCTGCAGAGAGATCAAGAAGGACCCAGACTGAATGAGTCTTCTGAACCCTCACTATTAGGAGATTATTTAGTACCCGAACAAGTGCGATCTCAGTACTATGTCTCTTCCTGAATCCAGATTGGAGAGGATCATAGACATTATGGATGGTCAAATGATCATCCAGCTGCAACGCAACCACCTTCTCAATAACCTTACCCACAAAGGGCAGGTTAGAGATGGGTCCATAGTTAGCCAGACAGTCCGGGTCAAGGAAGGGTTTTTTAAGGAGCGTTCATACAATCATCTCCATCAGGGGGTCAGGAAATACTCCCATCTCCAATTACCTCCAGATTATCTCAGCTAGAATTGGACCAATTTCCTCAACACACCCCACAAGGAGGCATGTTGGGTCCTGGTCCAAACTACAGCAGGTTGGTCGCAAAGTCTGGATAATCCTCATGATGTCAATGATAACTGGCCAGCAGAAGTCAGACCAGGTAAACCGGGTGCTCGCAAATTTCTGCCAACCTCTGCAACACCCAATAGAGGGGGCTGGACAGATTTCAGATCTGCTGGTAGCAACCTTATCTGTGAAAAAGTGAGCAAACTCATCACACTTTTCTTGTGACAAAACTCCTCCAGACTGAAGACAGGTTAGATTGCACAATTTACTGACAGTCCAGAAGAGCTGAGCTTGTCAATTTCACACAGCAGCAATCTCCCTGGAGAGGAACTCTGCCTTCTTATGAGCGACTGCCAAAAAATAGACCTTATAATGATCCATCAATCTAAATTTGTCATCAACCAGACCTGTTTTCTGCCAGCACCTCTCCAAACTTTGCCACACTCTCCTCAACTCCTTCAGAGTCCCAACAAACTATGGGGACCTTGGACAAAGAGTGAGGGGTGAACAAAGACAGGAGTTATGGAATCCAGGGCAGTTGTCACCACCTTATTGTAGGCTGTGCCAGATCCCCTGGATCCAAGCATTCACTCGGCATACCCAATAGGTCAAGCACTGCCATTAAACCATCTGGGGCCACACCCCTTAAAGGGCAGTACCGAACCATCTCCATAGGGGCAGGTCTATTGGGGGTAGCTGCAAAACTGAACCCTATGATGTGATGGTCAGACCATCCAACTGGTTCCATCACCAAGTCAGAGATCTCCTTCCTCAGGATGAACACCAGATACTGTGAGTGACCATGACTGTGGGTCACAGAGGTAATTACCAGTGTAAGGCCCAACAAAGTCATCATTTGGAGAAAGTCTTGACCAAATTGTGAGAGTTCATTGTCGACCCAGGCATTGAAATCCCCCAGAATTAACCATCTAGGGGATTCCAACACCATGTCAATGATAAAGTCTGTAACTTCCTACAGGAACTCCTTCCCATCACAGGGTGGAAGGTAAATGAGAAGTATCCTGCATCCTACACCCGCACCCGTGATACACTCAAAGGATCTGGTCACCCCCCTTAAACATCCATAAGGCCCAGTTCTTATTTAAAGCAGATGGCTACATCTCCACCCCTACAATCCACCCTCGTGAGGTATATCATTGAGTACCCAGCTAGAACTGCCGATGCCAATACTGGTCCTGCATTTTCATCTAGCCAGTTCTTGGTGATGCAAGCCAGGTCAGATGTACCAAGATCTGCTATCACAGCATTCTTGTCTTTTATAGAGCTGGAATTGCACAACACTACCCGAGTAGGATGCGCAGCCATGAAAGACCACGCTACTTGCCTACATAAAGTAGAGCCCTTGGGTATGGGAACCATGCAAGAAGTACCCCTACCTGATCCCATTTCACTCCAGGGTGTCTCCTTGTCCCCATAATCACAATCTGCTCACTCCCCTCCACTACCCCACCAGGTCCAGTCCCCTCTTCTTCCTCCTTTTGGCTATCCCCAAGGCACAACACTGTCTATATTCCTCAGCTGATAAGTGGTGACAGGCAAAAGGGTGGCGGTTCCTAAGCCTGGTGGGAGAGTAGTGCCTGATCATCCGTACTGTATACCAACATATCATAAATTACGGTAGTCAAACAGCAAGCAACAAGCACACAGCTATATACCATATGCACCCATTCTCAGTCATACACCATCCAAACCCCTAAATTAACCACACAATCCCCAACAAAGCCAACAATAACTTTTACCCTCCCCCAAACAAGAACCACAAACTACTTAAACACAGTAAAGTGAATAAAAACACGAAGAGAAACAATAAATGTAAAATAAAATCCTATGGCAGTATGGCAGTTTTTCTGCAGATCAATGAGAGTCACTAATTCTCTTGAACAGTTTTAATAAAAGTCCATCAGAGCTCTCACCTCTTCAAGCCAATGAACACAACAAATGCCCAAAGCTAAAATTCAGCTCTCACATTTAACTTCAATAATGAGCAAGCAGAGATTATTTGAAAACTGGTAATATTTACAGGCACTCTCACAGCATAAGAAATATGTAATAAAACCAAGCCCAAGAAAGAGTCTGACCAGCAATAGATCAAATTTAGAAACCTTCCAGTGGATCCTGCTGTGGACTGTGGGTATCTTCTCCACAATTCTCCTTTTTTGGTGTCTTTCACTCCGGGACTCCAGGGATCATTACAATGATAGCCCGCCACACTATGCAGCTCTTTCCAGTGATAACCACCTCCACAGCTACAACAGGCTCTACACAGGCAGCAGGCAGGAGCCCTGATCCAGGAGCAAAGGCGAGGTCACCCAAAAAACTCGCCCCGGGAGGCAGCCACCCTGCCCAGATGAACCCACAACTGCAGTACCTGGACCAGTTGCTGCTCACCAGCAGACCCTCCCAAGAGACCTAGAGGCCATCAGTAGCAAACATCTGCCCTCCAGCAGACCCAATCAGACACATCCCATTATGAATCTGGTACACAGCAGCCTCCCCTGGAAAGGTTAGAGCAGGCCCCCCCAAATACTCCCACCAACCTCTGAGTTTGCCAGTCCCAGCAATGCTTCAGGGACTCCTGGCAAAGCACAGTCCACTGATTATTAAACACCAACGATGTTCCTGGGTGAAAGTCCAGCCGCCAAAGTTCCTCGTTTGGTGTTCTGGCTGAACCACCCTCCTTCAGTAGTTCCTCCTCGCTTCTCATGACCTCTTTTCCCATCAAAACAGATCCACCACAGAGTCTACAGACTCCACCAGACCCTTGATGCTCCAAACACCAAGGGATGCCACCAGCAGGTTGGGCAGGTTAAATAATAAGCGTGCAAGCACTGGTATATTTGATTGACCAATGCTAGTGACAAGAAAGCAGAAACTTTGCATTATGGAGTTAGCAACTCCATTTGACAATATACACAGGAGAAAAAAATGTTAACCTAGCAATCCCGGAGACGCCATTCCCTACTTAACTATCTCACTCAAAACCCTGACTATCTACTACTGGAATAAACTAAGAAATAAACCAGCAAAACTAAAAATAACACAGAGAACACGACTCAACAAAAATTAATTCTAAGATACTCTAACGTGCTGTTGCTTCTGATGGATAGCCAGGCTTGGCCACTATCTAGATGAAGTAGGATGTCCACAAAGCCCTCTGCAGGGAAACACCAGACCAAAGTAAGGAGATAACATAGTATTGCTTGCAAATTACTGGACAAACCAAAGAGGGGGAAGGATTTAGCCAAAAATATCCTGTGGTATCCATCTTGTTTTCCTTGCTACCTAGTTGTTCAGCACTGTCACATCCCACTTTAGAATGCAGTTTCTTAAAGATTCATTTCTTGTGTTCCTGGTTGGTGCTATTTCTTATTTAATTTACAGATTTCCCTGTACTGGAGCACATGTTCAATTTATGAACATGATTGCTGTAGTCAGTCTGTGCTTACTGAGAGTGCTGATGACCCACAGATACCAACACAGACCACAAAATTTCTTTAAAAGCACTACTGCAAATAATAGCATGTTGCCTGCAAGACCTCAAGTGAATTGCAGTCTTACTGGCAGCATCTGAATGAGTTTATTACAGCACTCCTAGTGACAGCAAATCATTCAGAGGCCATCACAACAAATAGAAAACAAGCATTTGTCAATGCCCGATACTTGCCACTGGTACTAATGTTGTACTGGATCAAGGTGCAGATCCCATGCCATGCTGGAAAGAAACGGTTGGACCCGGGGGCAGGGCAGGTGGCAGTTATGGTGGGGCAACATAACTGACAAACTCAAGGGAATTTAAAAGAATAAAAAATACTGTTTTCATCATTCTCTTCTTGGGGGGGGGGCTGGGTTCTCAGTGTAGAGGTGTCTCTGCAGTAGTGCTGGTGTAGTCTGGTGTACTTGGGTGACTTCAGAAAGGATTGTGGCTCTAGTCCCACCAGTCTGGTGTGAGAACATCATAAAACTGAACTGCAGGCTGTGGTAGAGATGTGCTCTACGTTAGGAATAATTGAAGCTCCCAGGGACATATTTTTCTAACCTCTCCCCTTTTCTGTCTTAGTAGTCTGCTGCAGCAGTGCCATTTTCCTATCTGATTTATTTCCCATTTTATGCCTCTCTAGATTGGCCACCTACAGTACCTGGGTAGTCTCCCCTCTCACTGTTCTTTCTGGTACATTTTCTTTTCTTTTCTGTCCATATATAGTGCTAAAGTGCCTGCCATGCAGAATAAAATGCTTGATGTGCATATGAATAAGAAAAGCAGGTTAAAGAGCAACTAACACCTTGAAGTAAACTTTAGCAAAACATAATCTTTAGACACAGTCAAGCTTGTATTTCACATTAGTTTTGCATTTCTCCTCCCCATTATTTATAACTGAGATAATTTGCATAAAAACAGGATCTTTGCTCCTGAAGAGTTTATCTATTCCTGCTGCTTTCTCCCTACCTGAAATAATAGTGCAGCCCTTGTGACATCACATGTACTCCCATGATCGCAGATTATGATGTCACAACAGAGGATTATGACCTGAAGTAGGGAGTAAGCAATAAAGGCAGATGTACTCTAAAGGGACTCTTAAGGGCTAAAGATCATGTATTCATGCAAATTTCCATGGTAAGAAATGATGGGGAGGAGAAATATTTAGAATATATATGGAATGCAGGCAGAATTGTACCTAATTATTTTGATTTTTTAAGTTTTCTTTGAGGCATCATTAGCTCGTTAAGAAAGTGCTTATTGTGCTTTAGCAATCATAAAGCACCAAGCATGTTTGCTGGCTGTTGAAATAAAGTGCAGAGGGTACTTTACATGTTTAAAATCCTGATTCTAAAAAGCCTGCAGTGCTTGAATTCAGGTCAGAAGTAGTCTACACTAGCTGGAAGAAGGCTGTAACTTAATGAAAAGTATGTGCATGGTAAAAGATGAGCTATTGTATGACCCAGACATTAACCTTTCCCTGCTCTGACAGAGAGAGAAACATAAGACCAACTGGGCTTGCTGAAAGAGATTTATGAATGTGTCTGTTGGCACAATGGTTTAAAGTCCATGCACTTCATGCTTGAATAGTGTCACTGTCTGGATGCAAATGATTGGTCAAGCCCCTTATAAACTCTCTTGCATTGGATCACTGCGACACACCTCTCAAAGTGCTGTACTATAGCAAAATGCTTTGCCTGTGGCAAGCATAATGAAAGGATTATTTCACATTAAATAACACTTTTTTTTAAATAATGTTGTTAAACAGTCACAGTTTCTCAACATATACCATTTTTATAAACACAAATAACACACAACAGGGTTTAGGTTATGCTCTGACAAGCACACTTCTAGGGGCTATACAGCACTGAGCCTGTACCTTGTGCCTCACTATTCCCATAGGTGTGCATTTATCAGAGCATAACCCACACCCCATTGAGCACTATTGCTTACACAAGTTCATCCACTGTCTAAACTGTAGGAGATTCAAAGACATGAGAGCAGGGCTAGAAGCTGCAAGTGATGAAATATGTGGCTTAAGGGCTATATCTACAAGGCTCTGCAGAGCACCATGATACAGCCATCAGCAAGACACAAGCCAAAGGAGTCTGGGCAGCTGTGAAGGAAGTAGGAGGAGAAGAAGGGGGAGGGATAGCAAAGCCTGTTGAATCAGGACTGTGCACAAGTATTACATTTACCCTATTTTGGCCAGAGGAACCACAATTGACCCTCACAAAGGAAAGTGGGGCCAGTGGGTAAGAACTGCCATGAAACATGCCTTGAGGGGCAGTCCCAAAGAGGACAAGAGGAAGATGCACATAGAGGAGCCAATGCATGGCACGGCAAGGGAGGTGGGTCCATATTTGGCTTTTCAGAATTCAGACTGAATGATATCCACTCTCAACAGTAGTACAACATAAATAGTTGACTTACAATGCATGTTTTTCAACCAGTTCTAATACAGCTTCTTTAGTTTTCTTCTGGATGATTCACACAAACCCTTTCCTGTCTCAAATTCAGAATTAACGTCAGATGCCTTCTTCATAATGGTGTTCCTGTGTTTTTCACAGTCCAGCTTAAGTTTCACAGAAACCTTACACACACACACAAAAAAAAAAAAAATATATATATATACATGATAAATAAAGAGTTTTGTAACATAACCGCAGATATTGTACATGGAATTTGTCTTCAAATAAGGACCACCATAGCTCTCAACCTGTTGCCTCATGAATCAGAGACAAGGCTTAAATAAATCAGGGACAAAGGCCCCAAATCAGGGACACATCTTAAAAACTGATGCTATTCACTCAGAACGCTGACAGAATAAAGGGATTTGTGTTAAGATGCATTTTCTGAAGAAGAACAAGTCTGTTACTTTGATGTTTGACATTATTTTGTGCTTTTAATCCCCACTATTCTGTCACAAAAGCACAAATTTTACGAGGGACAGAGGAAAATTCTGAGGCAAAATCAGGGCTGTTCCTGAAAATCAGGGACCGTTGAGAGGATGAGGACCACATATGGGCTCACACAGTCTGTCCATTTTTTTCCTGCCTATTCTGTCACCACAGACTCTGCCTGGTCTCTGCCCCTCCCCCCACCCGCTTTACTTCTAAGATTTCTTCATGCCTATCTCATGCATGCTTGACAGCCACACTGTTTTCACTCCCACCACCTCCATTTGTAGGCTGTTCCAGGCATTAATCACTTTTTCAGCAAAAAAAAGTACTTCACTCATATTTCTCCTAAGCTTCTCCCCTTCAAGCTTCATTGCATGCCCTCTTGTCCTGGTGCATGTTCTCCTCTAAAATATACTCATCTCCTGTACTTTGTTTATGCCCATGAGGTACTTACAGGTCTCTACTATACTCCCCCTAATTTCTCTCTTCCAGGGTATACATACTGAGATCCCTCAGTCTCTCATGATAGGGCTTTTGATGAAACTCCTGCACCATTTTGGTTGCCTTGCTCTGGACAGCCTCTACCCTCCTTAGAGTGACGACTTCCATTTACTACCACAGTTTCTCACCTATTCATTGATCAGTTCCTAACCCAGTTTATCACCTTGGATCCCATCCTTAAACTGCCTGCTTTATTATAAACTTCTTATGTGGTACCCTCACCACCCTTGGATATAGAGTATATCCCATCGGGCCCCATAGCCTTATCCACTTTCAGGTTTGCAACTACTCTCAGGAATCTTACCTTTGAATGCACTAGTGTCCACTTCCCTTCCCACCCTTATGTTCCTTCTTTATCTATGTGATCTGTCCCACTTCTCGTTACCAGAAAACCAAAACAGAATGTCTTGAACTGTAATTGCAATAACAATATTTCAAAAAAATTACTCACAAGAGAAGACTGAGGTTGATATTTAAGTCTTTGGTAACTGGGTAAGGCCCACTAGGCACAAGTGCCTGTTTTCAGGGGCGACCTGGAAGTACTGGGCGGTTAAGCGACTTGCTCAGAGTCACACAGTATGCAAGTGGAGGTTGCAAGAATCAAACTCAGGTCTGATCTGCTGGATGTATCAAGCTCATTCACACCTCCCAGTGCTCCCAGGTCACCCCTGAAAACAGGCACTTGTGCCTAGTGGACCTTACCCGGTTACCAAAGACTTAAATAAAAAAAAAAAAAAATTGTGACTTGTATTGGTACAAATTGTAGTGTCAGTTCATGATGGTTCATGTTCTCATTATGTTCAATAAAGTACAAATAAAACCTCTTATGTACTCTGATATCACTGTTATCTGCATCTATGCCAACATATTCTGAGAAATCCAAGTCATATTTCTGTACTTCCTGAAGAGTTGGGTTGTCTTTTAACCCATGAGTAAACTTTTCAATCAGTTCTTTCATTATTCCCACTCTGTAGGTTTTCTTGCTGACTTCTTTATAGTTCAGACACACAGTAACATAGAAACATAGAAGTTGACGGCAGATAAGGACCGCAAGGCCCATCCAGTCTGCCCATCAACCAGAGCAAGTGAAGCTCCACAAAGTGTTGTAGCAATAAATGTTTTTTTTTTTCAAACAGAACCAATTGCACATAGTTCTCTCACTTGACGTCTTTAATGTTTGTTAGGCAAAAATGCTGTGGTATTCTGCTTCACTTTTTATACTGTAGGTTGCCATAGTAACAAAGACGATTTTGTGCCAGATTCCTACATACACCCAATAGCATTTTTTTCATACTTAGTTAATGGGATTAATTGTAATGAAGTAGTGTGTAAGCTGACAAAATAAATGGTATCACACACTCCGTTTAAAAAATGTGGAAACCACGATAAGCTGTTATGACACTTGCACAAATCATTTAATCTTAGGCAGAAAGACCATCAGCTTTCAAACTAAACCCTTCTGTTGTTTTTACTTCTACAGTTAAATGGCAGAGTGTCATTTTTACTTTACTGCTTGTTATTCTACAAAACTAAATTGCCAAAGTATTGCACTGTCTGCACTATGCTATAGTCCCCTACATACGATATACCTACATGTCTGAAAACTAATAAATTAGTATAGTGGCTCTGACCAGAGCTTGTCTGGCTCACAGTCAGGTGGCTGGAATGGTGGCAGCTGCTTCAGCAGTAAATTCTTCTTCTTCTTTCCCGGGCCCCAGAGAATGATATCTGCTGCCACGGATATGTAAGAGAACCCTTGCTGCACACAAAAATGCCCTACCACAGACATGCTACTCCCACACTGAAGCCACACCGAATACCAACCAATAAGAATGTGAAATACAACCTGGGAGAGGAGGGGGGAGAGGGAGAGCATGGGAATGACACAAGTACTGCTGTGCGAGCAGTCAAGTTTTTTTTTTTTTAACATTCAACTCTGGGCTGGGCCAGCAAATAAGGTAAAAATAAAAAAACAATAATCTGCACTACAGCAGCAGTAGGATGAAGGAATAAGTGTGTGTGTGTGTGTGTGTGTGTGTGTGTGTGTGTGTGTGTGTGTGGGAGGAAGGAAAACCAGAATGAAAGGAAAAGATAAGGGAAAGGGTGGTGAGGAGGGTCAAAGCAAATTAAAACAAAACTCCAGGCAACAGACATAGATCTGTGGGGAAGAACTTTAAAGAATGTTCTTCAGTAAATCTGGTTGATTTTTTAAGAGCACATATTTTCCCTTCTTTGAGATCCCAGTTTGGCTTCTTGATTTACAGCTCACAAATCCATCTGTATGTAAATATTTCAATATCTCACACATGAGTTTGTAATAAAGTTTTTTTCGAATCTTTTATGCCAATTTGCAGATATTCTGACCTCAGATTAATACTGCTGTTTGCAAGAATTTATGTGTGCTCTTTAACTTGGATAGAGAATTGTGTGCCAATGGCTGTTTGTTTTCAGAATGTTTAAGTTTTCTAAACAGACTGCACTATATGATTTATGTGCAGAGCTGATCAACGTCCCTTCGCATGATCAACGTGACACACTTGAATGACAGTTGGGAAATTATACAGTTTCAAAAGATCTAAAAAAATACATGGCATACTCAGAGGCTGCACCATGTGAATCCCTCATTATTATATAAGAGGTCTTTACATGATACAGCCTTTCCCATTTGTGGGCAAAAAAAAAAATGTCTTAAGAGGGTGTCCAAGGGGGTGTATCTCATGGTATAAGACTACAGGTGAAAGGTTTGAGAGCAAGGACTGCAAGGCTGAGTAGTTTTGTCTGCCCAGATCTCTCAAGAAGAATCTTTTACACTAAAAGACACTGCTCAAATGCACTACTATCTTATTTCAAATCACCACAGTTCAGTTCAAGTGCTTTATAATATGTATGATCTTTTTTTTATTATGCCATCCTCTCTTCAGGCACTGAAGTGGAGTGCTCCCTCCTAGAGCTCATGTATGAGAGCACACTATGGGTACAGTGGCTCTGCACGCACTGGCTGAAGTCACATAGTGATTTATAATAGGTGCATGTATGAACCCTAACACTGTACTGTTACAATTGCACTGCGGTTAGTTAAGAAGTAACACAATGAAAAGCATGCAGTTATCAAAGCAATCAATTTCATAAATATGACACATTTATGAGACAATGTTACACACAGTGTTAAACAGTGATTTACACACTTACAGTGTAAAAAAAAAAACAACATTTCATTTTTAGAGTGCAAAAAAACACCGCTCGGCATGAATATTTTGAAACTGGTTTTTAATATTTATGCTACGCATAGATTTTACAGAAAAAAATAATATTCCTGAAGGATTACTTTGCGAAGACTTTCATTTTTAATCACTTTAATTAATTGTTTTAAGAAAAATACATTTTGTAACTCATACTAATGCTCCATCATAAATCCTGTCTTGTCACTCTTAACTTTTAACAAATTAAAAAGTTATTTTACCTTAAAATTTTTGTTCATATTGAACTTTAACGTGAAAAAAATCTACATGTAGTTCTAGCTATTTTTCCTAGATGTGTTTTTTTTTAACGTGCATGCATGAACAATTCATTGCAATTAACTTACAAACAAATTCATTTTTTTACCCCAAACCCCCAAAGGACCTAATCCCATATGATACCTACAAATCCTTCAAGTTTCATACATTAACTCTTCCACATTTTTTAGCTGTCTGAGTGCAAAAACTGAGGTAGCAAATCAAGCAAAAATGCATGCTTTCAGCTCTTAATATATCCAAAGCTATAAAAACAATCTTTATAAACTTTGGGTGTTAAGAGACCCTAGGACTGAGAAGGTGCATACCAAATTTTGCAGTCCTAGGGTCTAGGATGGCTGAGATATAAAGCTCTGAAAAATTGCCATTTTTAATGAAATCCTAGCACAATCCTAAAATTCAGGAGCTAACATGCCTATATAATATATGTATATTACAAATAGAATAATAGATGCATTCTGGTGTATTACAAGACAGTAATTCATCGAGAGGATCTGGGGGCACAGTAAACCTCGAAGGCGGGCTCGAGGGTTCTGCCCCAAGATCCTCGAGATCGAGATAATTATATGACCACCAGAATGCATTTATTATTTTGTAATATATGGAAAATAAAAATAGTAGTTTCTTACCTTTGCAATAGTCAGGAATGGTGGGTCGAGTTGGTGGTGAAGTAATTCACAGCCAATGATTACGACAACTGGATAACTTTTGAACAGTTTAACAAAGAAAAGCAAGCAGTGTTAATGAAACTGCAAACAAAACAGTAGTAATTTTTCTTTTTGTTGTGGAACCAGTGACACCTAGTACAGAGTGTTACTCGGGTCGGAGTACATCACGTAGTGTCTTTGAAGCAGCCCTAGGTCAAGCTGTTTTTGCAGTGTTTATGTTTTCTTGCTCTTTTATAAAAGTTTTCCTTTCTTCTGACAGGTTTTGTTCTTTTGCCACAGACATTTTTAGTCAGACGCTTACCGCGATGTGAATCTGTAGTCGGCTTTTACTGTATGCGACAGTTACAGTAAAAGCCGGATCGCAGTCACTGAAAGCTGCTCGAGTTGTCCGGTGGCGCTTGCGCTGTTGTGAGTTTGCAATAATACTATCGTTGAGATCTTCAATCGATAGTATTACGAGATCTCAACGATAGTATTATTGAGTTCCATCGATGGTATTACTGCGTTTTGGGCGGTGTATTACAGGGGAATTTTTGTATGTATTTTGGGGGTATTATTTTTATTTTCCATATATTACAGTATAATTTTAGCAGGCTTGCACTGTTTTCTACCTATACTATACTGTGTTTATTTGCACTGTTTTATTACCTGTACTGTTCTAGCCCATAGACTATGGAGTATTCAGGGCCAGATATTCAAAACTTTGCGCCGGGCAAAAACTGTTTGCGCAGGTTTAGTGCGGGATTTGTGCGGGTCTGCTATATTCAAAAGGCCAAATAGTGCGGACAAACTGCATTAGCTCCGGGCAAAATCATAATGTATGCAAGGGGCAAACTGACATGAATACAGGCACAATGCTATATTCAGCAATTAGCACTGCGCAAAGTGGTTTTGCACAACTTAGCGTGACACTTAGCATGGTGCACATTACCACCCAGGAAAAGCTTGTCTTAACCCTGGGCAATCAGCTTTGCACAACACTATGGCTTTGCGTGGTGTTTGCGCGGGTTTTGTGCAACCCTAACAAATAAATATGACACATAGACAAAGCCAAACATAGGGGAAGCATGCTGTTAACTGATGGCATCACAATGATGCCATCATCTGCCATCAGTCCCAGCCATGCCAGGCAGTAAGTGGTAACCTTGCTGCCAGTGGACAGCATGGCAGTGTGGCCATACAGCACACACCTGTGGACCACACTTCCGTGGACACCAACAGATGCCAGCACACATATGCAGCACTGTGGGTATGGAGGATGTTGAGGGGAGAGTGTATGGGTGGCCAGGCTGTGCCACAGACCAGGTGTGGCCACAAGGCTGGGACACATCGTGCAGTGCACATGGGCCAGTATTGGGCATACCCCAACACCAGTGTGCCTTTCTGATAATATATGCCCCCCTGGCCACATACCGCACAGCTGTACAACTGCCACAGCACACAAAGCCGGACATGTATATGTCACTGAGAGCATCCCATGCCAGAGGTGCAGCATCTGTGAGTCACACAACAGTGTAACAGTAATGTCCACTGTCAGTAAACACCTGCAGGTTGGGCCCCTCACTGTGTATAGTGCAGTCATCATCACTGCCCTACACACTATTGGCATTGCTGTGTCCACACACTACTGGCCCCCTTGCTACTGTAGTGTCTGCTGTGCACTGTAGCATGACCTACAGTGTGACAGTTGCATGCAGCACCACCACCATCTGTGCCTATTCTGTGTTGTCCCAGTACAGCTGCAGGCAGCAGCACATGTGGAAGTAGTGTTCAAAACTGTATAATATTCTCCAAGCTGTTTGCGCAGCGCTAACACATTTGCATGGGTTTAGTGCAGGGCTAAACCATTAGCCCAGTGCAAACAGCATGCAAATCAGGACATAATGAGATGCTAATCTGGATGTTTGTCCAGAGACTATGTAAGTAGGCTCATTTGCATGTCACTTTTGAATATGGCAAAATTTAGTGCCGGGCAAACTTGTTTGCACCGAGCTAATGGTTTAGCCCTGCAAAAACCCACGCAAACATGTTAGCACTGCGCAAACAGTTCAGGGAATATTTTACAGTTTTGAACACTGTACTTTCACATACACTACTGCCTGCAGCTGTACTGGGTCCACGCATTTGCTGGCACACACATTGGCCACATAGTTCACCTCTACCTACCTTCACATCGCTGTGCACTGTTTTGCTGTTGTGGTTTGCACTTTCTGGTTGCCATATTCAGAGCTGTCTTATTCCAGGGCTAAGTTTGCCCTGCACTCCCAGCCCAGTTTGGCTGGCCTCATTCCCATGCTATATTGAGAAGCTGTTTGCCCGGGGCTATTCCTTTTGAATGTGGCTTGCTTTGTGCTCCGGGCTAAGTTTGCCCACTGGGCAGTGCTAATTTAGCCCCGGGGCAAAGTTTTGAATATATGGCCCTCAGACTCCAAAATCAGCAGTCCAGAAAACATTTCCAAAGTTTTGTACTCTTGCTGAACTGCAAGAAAAGCTCGTCTTCTTCCAGTTTTCAGATTTCCTTTACTGATCTAATTTTTTTCACTCCATTCCAGTCTGACTTCCATAAAAATCATTCTACCTTCTCCTCTCTTCTATGTGTTATTGACCCCATTCTCAACAGTATTGTCCAGGGACACATTACTGATGCCATTTTCATGGACTTTGCTAAGGCTTTTGATTTAGAGGCCCACCACCTCCTTGTCAATAAGTTGTGGTCTGCTGGTCTTTCCAATCCAGTTGTCAACTGATTCAAATCTTCTCTCTCTCTCTCTCTGGTCATCTCCAGTCAGCACAGGTTGACAATGCCTTGTCTTCCCCTATACAGTCTGGGGTTTCTCAAGGCTCCATGCTGGGTCCTATTCTCCTTTCAGTTTTATTTAATGACATTCCCTCTGTCTGCATCAGCTCATATATTCACATGTATGCAGATGACACTGTATTTTTTGCCTGAAGTGCCTTAGTCTCTGCTCTGGAAGAATCACTTTAGTGTGACTTTGATAATGTCCTACACTGGTTCAAAGCACATGAACTCTGGGTTACTAAGAAGAAGACAGTTTCCATGACCTTTGACACAAGCCATAAGCATGCTAGGCTCCCCTTACCACTAGTTTTCTTTTCACCTTGGATAGCATTTCCCTTGATACTGTTCCCTATATCTAGATGTGACTGGATGGAAGACTCAGCTTCTCCACTCACATTGATGCATCCTGGGAAGGCTCTGCCCCAGGTTCAGTACTCTTAACCACAATAAGGATTGTCTATCACTCCCAGTCCATGAGGAAATAATCACTACAATGTTACTTCTGATGTTTGACTACTCAGATATGGTTTATTGCACTGCCCTGTCCTCTTCTCTCACTACACATGATACTCTTTGCAAAGCCTTTTGATGCTTTGCTAATGATGCTCCCTTTCTAACTCATCATTGGTTCCAACATACCAGCCTCTCATTACTTCCTCTTGCCTCCTGCTGCCTCATTCACTGTGCTTCATTCATTTCAAAATATTTTTTGTCTCTCCTCCTTCCTTAGTTCTCCTCTCTCGCATCCCCTCCTCTTCTTATGCACTTCAGTCTAGTGACTTCAACACTTTCTTCTTCCCTAAATCTAAACCTGCTGTTAAGCAATCTGCTTTCTTTCCTAGGCATCCTTCCATTTGGAACTTCCTCTCCACAGGGCAGGGGCACAAGATGAAAAGGGTGTAAACAAGCTGGACGATAAGGGAGTAACAATAAAGAAGGCAAAAGGGTGTGTGTAGAAGAGACAAGAAATAGTGAGATTAATGAGATTAGACGTTAATCAAGGGGAGAACTGGGAGCAGCACTGGCAGAAAAGGGAGAGGAAAAGAGGGCTGCAGGAAGGGAGAGAAAAAGGTTTGGAAATCCACGTGCACCAACACAAGGAGTCTCGTAAACAACATTCCAAACCTGGAGGGCATCATGGTTTAAGCAAACCTGGACCTGGTGGACATAACTGAGTTGTGGTACACAGAAAATCATGACTGGGACATAGCCATACCAAGCTGCTCTCAATTCAGAAGAGACAGGGAGAGGAGGAGGGGAACGGAAGTTGTTCTGTTTGTGAGGGAGGGTATCAGAGCTATGAAGTGCAAGGGAACCTAGAGGCAAAGGAAGGAATGGAGATGCTGTGTGTCACCCAGAGGACAGGATCTGGGGCCACTATTTATACTGGGGTGATATGTAGACATTTAACACAAGGGGAAAACTTGGATAAAGCACTAGGGGAAACCATCAGCAGGATGGCAAATAATGGAAGATTTCAGTCTGCCTGATATGGATTGGAGCCTTCCAACTACAGCTTTTACTAGACGCAGGCCCGTCTTTGACTCCCTGCAGGGAGTGTTTTTCAGACAGCTAGTCAGTGAACCAGCTAGGGCAGGGCAATACTGGACCTGGTGCTTACTAACAAAGACAGTATTGCAGGCATCACAATGGGCAGTGATCACTGTACAGTGGGGTTCAACATTAAAACAGGTGCAGAGGCAAACCACACAAATATGAGGGTCTTCAACATTAGGCGGGTTGATTTTAAAGATATTGGGACTGCCTCAAAACAATCTAGCAGGTAAGGATTCTCAGGGAAGGGTGGTGGAACAATGCTGAAAATTAAGGGAAGGCACAGTGAAGGCAACCAGCCTCTGCATGAAGGAAGTGAGCAAAAGTGGGAGGAAAAACGATTATTATGGTTCTTCAGGGAAGTGGCGATGAACATGAAGCAAAAAACAGTGGCATTCAGGAGGTACAAAGAAATGCAGAGGGATGAAGATAGGAAGGTATAGAACATAAAACAGAGGGAAGCAGGTAAGGCAGTGAGAGGAGCAACGGTGCAAACAGAGGAAGGCATAGACAAAGGGATGCAGTATAGTGAAGTGGTTTAAGGCTCTGAGCTGCAAATCTGGAGACCTGGATATGAATCCCACAGCCCCCACTAGCATATACTGTGTGACCCTGAGCAAGTCACTTAACTCCCCTGTGCTTCCAGGTTGCACTTGTAAAAAAGCTTACAGCTTAGTGTGTCTCACCTGGTTAAACAATTGAAAAAAAAAAGGTTTGCAAAAAAGGGACAAGACTTTCTTCAGATACCCAAGTGAGAAAAGGAAGGGAAGGGAAAGGACAGAGAGGATAAAGAGGACAATAAAAGGATACTGTACAGAGGATGATCAGGAAAAAACAGACATTCTTAATGGGTACTTCTACTCAGTCTTCACATTGGAGGGAGTTCAGGTTGGCCATGAAGGAGTAGCAGAAACAATGGGTGGGGGGGTGGATGCAAGTCTATTTTCAGAGGAAAAAGTCTGTAAGGGATTTGCGAATCTGAAAGTGGACAAGGCCATGGGACCATACGGGATACACTCAAGGGTTCTAAGGATCTCAGACAGGCACTTGCTGTATCACTATTGGCCTTTTTCAACAACCGATTGAAAATGGAAGTGGTCTCAGAGGACTGGAGGAGAGCAGATGTAGTCCTGCTCGATTAAAGTGGCAGCAGGGAGAGCCTAACAACTATAACCAGTGTCAGTGGCTCAGTAGGTAGCACACTCGCCTCTGAGGCCAGGAGATCAGAGTGCTGTGGATTCAGTTCCCACATCTAGCACTTGGGTTAATATCCCAATACTGACACTGTAGTGCAGCATGAGGGGAGTGCTGCACTTCTGAGGTGTCGTCTTTCAGATAAGGCATTAAACTGAGGTCCCATCTGCCTGGATTGGTGGAAGTTCAGGCAGATGTTAAAGATCCCATGGCACTTATTGAAAATAGTAGGGGATTTCCCTGGTGTCCTGGCCAAATTTTCCCCATTCAATCAATCAATCAATCAAAATCTTTATTTATCCAGGCAGATGTCACTGAGCAGAGCTATTTTGCAAGATGGACCTGGTTAGGATAGACTGATCCATATGTATTCATATGACCAGACAAAGTATAACATGTGGTTAACAATTTACAAAGCAACATAAAACAACATTGATAGGCATACAGCTTACATTATTTACAAATATAACATATGTACAAATTTATGTTGTGGTGATAACAGCTTAAGTAACAGGTGGACAAAGTTTGAGTTCAGAAGGTGAGAAGGTAGGGGTAGTGACTGTATGGACCTTGGGGTACAAGGACATACGGTAAGGGGAAAGGACACCAGCTAATCGGAAACAGTAAGTTAGATCCCATAAATAGTGCTAGATAAAGCTGATAACAGTTGTGTAGATGAATTAACAGAAGTGGATAGGTAGTAGTAGAATATAATAAAAAGCAGAAGAGGTATGGTAATAATTGGACAATAGAGCAGGTTAGAAAACAGACTACATGGAGATGCTGTGGGAGTTGATTCCAACTAGTGGCATGTATAGTACGTGCATGGTTCCTTCATGAAACATAAGTAGAAGGTCTTGAATGAAGAAATGCTGATAACTGAGCTCAGTTTTAAAGTTTTCTGCAGATTGTTCCACATTGTTGGCAGCGTAAAGCTAATGGATGCTCTGCTAGGCAAGAGTGGACTTTGGGAATTTTCAATAAGATATAGGAGTAACTTCTCAGGGCATAGGTGCCTAATAGATTTAGTGGGAGGCAATCTGAAATATATTGTGGAAGTTTTTTTGAAATAGTTCTGTAGGTCCATAAGGCAGCGTTTTTTTCTCTCCTATACTGAAGGGAGGTCCATCCTACAGCTACGTATAGTGAACAATGGTGTGTAGTGAAGGGAAGATCGGTGATAAATCTCAAAGCTCTGTGGTAGAGCGTATCCAGTTTTGAGAGGTGAGAGGTTGGACATTGACTATAAAGGAAGTCTGCATAGTCTATTAGTGAGAAGAAATGTTGCTTGTACCAGCCTCATTTTGGCATCACTTGTAAGAAGGTAGCTAATCCTGAAATAGAGTCCGAGTCTCTGACATAGTCTTTTTAGCAAGTCCTTTAAGTGCTCAGTGAAGAAAAGTTTATGATCTAGCCAAACTCCCAGGTATTGGAACTTTGTAACGAAGTCTAGGTTTTCCCCTAGGATTGTAGAAATCTGTGGTGCAGATCCTGAACTGACCAGATTAGCCGTGTGTATAAAAGGAGAGAGAAGCATCGCTTTGGTTTTCTTAGCGTTAAGTAATAGCTTTTTGTGTAGGAGCTGGTTTTGTAGTAGGTTGAATTCGGTTTGCAGGTTGCTACATGTGGCTTCTGGGGATGGCCGGCTCAGATACAGCACCGTGTCATCCGTGAATAGGCTTACGTTAGCCTTGGCTATACTGTCATCAGTGTTATTGATGTAAATTGCAAACAGTATGGGACCAAGAATAGATCCCTGTGGCACTCCCTTAAGTAGGGGTTTGATAGGTGAGAATTCACCTTTGGCTTTAACTTGCTGTAAATGATAAGCAAGATAACTGGTGAACCATCGAAGGGAGAGTGAGTCTAGACCTATTGACTGAAGAGATGAAAGGAGAAAAAGCCTTACTTAAGTCCAAGAATATGCCGCAGATAAAGTTTTTTTTGTCCGGTTCTTTCTGCCAGCCATTGGTCACTTTTGCAAGGGCTGTGATTGTGCTGCGTCTAGCTCTGAATCCAGATTTTGCAGAATTTAGAAGATTCATTGATTCTAAGTATGATCTCAGTTGTGCACTTACAATTTTTTCCAATAGTTTTGACAGGACAAGGAGAAGGGAAATTGGCCTATAATTATTGAGATCACAGGGATTCCCTGATTTAAACAAGGGTATCACATGCACTGTTTTCCAGATGGACGGAAGGATTCCTTGGGTCAATGATAGCTTGAATAGGTGTATTATAGGTGCAGCTAGTATGTGGCATGCAATCTTTAGAAAGTACAGGTCCATGGAGTCTGCACCAGTGCTTTTCTTAGTGTCCATCTGACATAGGAGATCTTCGACATATTTCATGGTGGCAGGCTGCAGAGAGAATGTAGTATCCGTAACTCAGGCTTCAGTATAATGAGTATCCTGCTGGAAGTGTAACAGGTTTGCAGTAAAATTATTGAAGGCTAACCCTGCAGTTGTAAAATGGTTGTTAATGGAGTCCAGAATTTCCCTTTTATCAATAATGATGTTATTGCCAGATATAATACGAACAGACGAACATATGAAATTTGCCAGCAGATAAAAGCCTAGAGGTCTATCAAGACTGCTCGAATGTGCAGCTATCACCCCTTATTCTGCAGCTGCCCCTCCCTTCCACCCTTCCCCTTCATTAACCATCTCGCTTGTCCTGTCCCATCCCCTTTTGAAGCAGTCCACTGTTCTACTGGATACCACTTCTGCAGGTAACGCATTCCACCCTGCCACCACCCTCTCTGTAAAAAAGTGTCTCCTCATCTCCCTCCTGAACCTTCCTCCCTCCAGTCTCATATCATGGCCACTGGAGTTTCTTCCCTTCCTTACTTTGAACAGCCCCTCTGTACCCATCTTGTTTATTCCTTTCATGTATTTAAAGGTTTCAATCATGTCACCCCGTCCCTCCTCTCCTCCAGTGAGTACATGTTCAACTCCTTCAACCTCCTCTCGTATGATAAGTCCCCCAGCCCCATAATTTTAAGTGGAAGAGAGTTACCTGGTGTGTGACCAGAGAGATCCTTGACGGTGTTACAGAAGTTGTCTGGGTGTTTAGCGGCAGAGTCAAGTTCAGTACAATAATAGGCAGCTTTTGCGTCTCTTGTCATCCTGGTACAGAGGTTTCTAGCTCTCCTAAATGCAAGCCAGTCTGATGGGGTCTTAGATCTTCGTGCTTTTTTCCAAAGTGTATCCCTCCCTAACAGAGCAGATTTTAGTTCAGATGAAAACATGGACTTTTACTAATGGGGTACATTTATTCAAAACCCCTAAGATTATATCATTGAGGACGTCATAAGCAGACTGTACTGAACTTGCCTGGTAAAAATTCTGCTGACGCATGGAATATTTTAGGGCATCCATATAGACACCTGGGTCAAAATTCCACTTCGATCTTTTGACAGAGAATTTCAAGAAAGGTAGAGGTTGATGGACTGATCTTACACCAGCAATGAAGCAGTGATCGCTGGTGTCACTGAAAAAAGTGCCTGCATGAGAGAACAGGTGTGGTTTGGATACTAGTATAACATCCAGCAATGAGTTATTACTGGGATTCTTTTTATTCAGGTGCGTAGGTTCGTTGATGATATCTGTTAGCCCATGAGCATCACAAAAGGATGAGAGAGGTTTGGAAGCCTTGGTTAGCCAATCTAAGTTGAAGTCCCCTAGTATGATAGTTTCCTGGGATCCATTCCCTATAGCGGCACCCAGATTCAATAGAAGTTGGATGCCAGCAGAAGGGGGTCTGTGGCACCATATAACACACATCGAAGTGTTCTGCAAGATTGCTACCTTAAGGGATAGACACTCAAATTCACTTGCAGTGGTTAATCAAATCAAATCAAATTTATTTAAAAAGACGCCCAATCCCGAAGGCTCTGGGCGCCACACAAAAACTGTACAGTGTATCATACTGTATGCATTTCAATTACAATATCATACAAATATAAAATATATAAAACTCAGTCACCGAATGCCTGCATGAATAAAAAAGTCTTCAGACGACTCTTAAAGGCCTCTATAGTGGGAGCCTCTCTCACTACAACTGGCAATAAGTTCCAGAAAGCCGGAGCAGCAACTCCAAACGAACGATCCCTGCAGATTTTAACTTGCTCTCGAACTTTGAGGAGGCCCACTAGAGGAGCGGAGATCTCGGATAGAGGTGTATGGTACCAGGAGATCAGAAAGGTAACCAGGGCCCTGTCCATGTAGGGTCTTATAGGTGAGAAAACCCACCTTGAACAAAACTTTCCACCTGACAGGCAGCCAGTGCAATTCGCTCAATACTGGAGTAATATGACAAAACTTACTCTGCCCGGTCAAAAGCCGGGCAGCAGCATCTTGCACTAGCTGCAGTCTGCGAAGAGAAGTTCCAAGACCCGAGATAGAGTGCATTACAGTAGTCAAGCCTAGAGGTAACTAAGGCATGTACCAAGGTAGGGAGGTCCAGAGCCGGAACAAGGGGCTTAATCCTGGTGATATTTCTAAGATGGAAAAAACAGGAACGAACCATGGAGGATATTTGGACCTCCAAGGACAGGTTCCTGTCAAAGATCACACCAAGATTTCGCACCCATGGGGAGGCCATCAATGACACAGCTCCTAGCACAATGCCAGTCGCAGAATCAGAGGCCATCCCATCACGAGCTCTGTTCGACTCCACTACCAATACCTCAGTCTTATTGGGGTTCAGTCGCAGCCAGCTGGAAGACATCCAGTCATTTATCTCAGCCAGACAGGTATTCAGCACATCCACTGCATTTGATGTTCCTGGGGCAAAGGATAGGTATAGCTGAGTATCATCGGCATAGCAATGAAAACTCAAACCATACCTCCTAATGATCCCCAGGGGCAGCATGTATACTACAACATTGGGGCCAATACCAACCCTGAGGGACTCCACGAAGGAGGCAGGGTGCTGATGAGAAATTACCCATCACAACCCGCTGCCTCCTGTTAGTAAGAATGACTCAAACCATTTGATAACAATACCAGTGAGTCCGCATAACTCCCTCAGGCGGAGAAGCAACACACAATGGTCCACAGTATCAAATGCTGAAGAGAGATCAAGGAGAACAAGAATTGTCTTGTCACCCTGATAGCCCTGAGAAGGTCATTTTGCACCCGAACTAATGCAGTTTCAGTGCTATGTCTGGCCCGAAAAGCTGACTGGAAAGGATCATATAACTCGTGAGTCATGAGATGTTCTCCCAACTGAAGTGATACCACCTTCTCTACAACCTTTCCCAGAAATGGAAGATTGGAGATAGGACGATAATTTGCCCTAATCTCCGGGTCCAGAGAAGCTTTCTTTAAAAGGGGTCTCACCAGAGCCTCCTTCAAGGCATCTGGAAAGACACCCTGACTCAAGGAACACCGGACAATCAGGGCAAACACCGGGCCAACAGTGTCAATGCACCTCATCAAGAAGCGCATTGGCACGGGATCCAGTTCACAGAAGGTATACTTCAGATTGGCCACTATCTCAATGACCTCACGATCCTCCACTGGCCTAAACTCTCCCCAACCAGAGAGAGTGCTCTCAGAAAACAACTGACGACTACTGACAGCAATGATATTACTGGCTGAGGAAACCTCCCGCCGGATCGCAGACACCCTGTCCGAGAAAAACCGAGCAAATTCCTCACAATCCTCATTTGAGGAAACTCTTCCGGGCTGGAGACAAGATGGATGAAGAAGTCTATCAACAGTCCGGAAGAGTGAGGCTGGTCGGCTTCTCCCGGCAGCAATCTCCCGAGACAAAAATATTGCCTTCTTTTGGTTGATTGCCTCCTGATATGCACAATAATGTGCACACAGGACCAGTTTGTCAGCCCCCAGACGGGATTTCCTCCAGCGATGCTCTAATCTCCGACCCAGCTTCTTCATCTCCCTGAGATCGCCATCGTACCAGGGCGACCTCAGGTATGAGGTTCTGGGTCGTCCTGGGCCAGGTGCGAGGGAGTCAATGGCGCCAGATAATACCTTATTATAGGCGTCTACCCCAGCGCCAACGCTCCGGACGCATGCATCACCCACCCTTGATAAATCAGCTGCCACCAGAAAACCATCAGGGGTAAGATCTTTTAATGGGCGACAGCGAAATATCTCAGAAGGGGAAGAGTTTATGAGGGGAGCACTGAACGTGAACTTCACCGTGCAATGATCAGACCAGGCTACTCGGTCAATAGCAAGATCAACGATCTTAAGTCCCAGTGAGAACACCAGGTCCAATGTGTGGCCGTCCTGATGAGTAGGCACGCTGACAGACTGCTCCAGTCCCAAAAGGGACATACTCTGCAGTAACTCATCAGCGCACCTTTGACTTCTATCTACGGCCCAAACATTGAAGTCCCCAAGAAAAGTACATCTTGGGGAATCCAATGTTTCGCCGGCAACAAACTCGGTGAATTCCTGCAGGAACCCCCCCATCGAACCAGAAGGACGATAGATGAGGAGGATCCTGCAGCCCACACCAAGTCCTCCACGAACGGCCACACACTCAAATGAACCTGGGGTTCCCACCGGGTGCACAGTGAAGTCAAGATTAGATTTAAAACAGATAGCTACACTGCCTCCCCTACAATTTTCTCTGGGGCAGTGCACCACAGTATATCCTGGGGGGATTGCAGCCTCAAAAACTGAGTCAAGGCAGGATACTGTATATTTGTCCTTGATGTATATGGCCACCCCTCCGCCTCTCGATTGCCTATCAGTTCTAAATAATAAATAGTCGGGGATATTAATCTCCTTGTCTGCTGTGGCTGGTTTAAGCCAAGGTTCTGAGACCACCAAGACATCTGGAGAGGTGTGACAGATCCATGCCTGGATCGTGGTGATCTTTTTTTCAGACTACATAAGTTGACATGGAGAAAGCTTATGCCTTTGATCTTCGCTAACTCTGAGGGCGATGTGATGGTAACTTGAGGCCCAGAATTAAGCTCTGTGTTGCCGAAACATATAAGTAATAGTAGCAGAAGCATTCTAAGGGCAGCGCAGGATAGTTTACAACTTCTGGACCTTGTACGTCTCCGTGGGTAGTCAACGTGGGTTAGAGGCCCTTTACTAACATTCAGTCACACTAGTGCAGTGAAAAGTAATGCCTTGACTGAGAATTGCAAGGGATGTACAGTTCTGCTGAGAGTAGGTGGCGAGTGTTCTGAAGGCAGTTCAGTTTGTGTCCCACCATAGGTGGAATGTCAAATGTTTGATTGTATCTGCAGGGAGTTGGGGGCATATACATAATTGTCGTTGAACACCTTCCAGTGTGGCATAGCATTCAGTTCCTCTTCCATGGTTGCATGAGGAAGCATATATCGTCCAGCTGGTGAGACGAGAATAAGGAACAGGATGAGCTGCCACATCCTTGTCATCATGATTGGATTCAGGTGGTGAAAACAGACACAGGTGTCTCAAGGTTAGAGGAAAAAGGAAGAAATCATCGAGACAGGGAGTTTAGTAAGATAAGCAGTTGACAGACACAGGGTATCACAAAGTAGGGGGAAGGAAGAAATCACCTAGACTGGGGGTTTAGTAAAGTAAGTAGTTGACAGTGGTGATTCTAATAGATGACGATACACCGAATATGGCTAATGGGCAGAAAAAAAAAATTGTTGGGAGGGTGGACAGAAGTATTCAAAATGATGGCCAGAAGTTGAAGCTTCCGGATGAGGCTGAACAGTTTGGCTGGAGGATGCCTGAGGTAGGGAGAGGAGAGGAACAGTCAATTACTGAGTGATGTAGTTAAATGGGTGTGGAATAAGGAAAGGGCAGGAGAGGAGTCTATATAATAACGTACAGGGAAGGTGAAGGGTGGGTGGGCTTAAAAGCTGCGACTTTTGCTGAACCTTAGGCAGCCGGGAGTCCAGAGTTGTGGTCCCAAGCGGTGGCTATGAGAGCACCAACTGCCCACTGGCCAAGTGCCCCTCGGCTTGAGAGCAGGGAGCCCCTGGAAGGATTTCCTCGGCTAGGGAGAAAGAGAAAAATACTGAATTTAAGTGCTGTTGCAGTCAAAGGCCTACAATCACAGCAGGGATTCCAAATTTGCAGTACAAAAGGGATGTGTATTGGATTGGTGCCCAAAACCTGTCTGGAGCCAAGAGACACTTTCCCAGAGGGGCTGTTACACTTAAGCTTAACACCGGTTACATATATATTTTCTTAACAATATTCCTAAATCCCCACAGTAGTACATCAGGTTCATTTTAACATATTTAGCAGCCTGCACAGTAGAAAACAACAAGGCTAGGAGAAGATGAGTGAGCATGGACCAATCAGAACAGAGCCCTGAAATGCGCTCGTGCTCCCATTGGTTGCAGTTTTTGCTGTACTTTAGGCAGCCGAGAATCTGGAGCTGTGGTACCGAGTGGTGGCTACGAAAGTGCCGACTGCCTGCTGGCCAAGTCCCCCTCAGCTCGAGAGCAGGGAGCACCTGGAAGAATTCCCTTGGCTTAGGAGCCGGGAGTCCAGAGTTGTGGTCCCAAGCAGCGGCTACCAGAGTGCCAACCACCCGATGGCCGAGTCCTCCTCGGCTCAAGAGCAGAGAGTCCCTGGAAGGATTTCCTCAGCTTAGGCAGCCAGAAGTCCGGATTTGTGGTCCTGAACGGTGGCTACGAGAGTGGTGACCACCCGCTGGCCGAGTCCCCCTTGGCTCAAGAGCAGGGAGCCTTTGGAAGGATTTCCTCGGCATTCACTAAAAATACCACTACACTAAAAATACCACTACACTGCACCACTACACTACACTACTAAATTCACTACCATTCATTAAAAATACCACCAACAGCTCAATCTGGTTCAATTTCAGTTGCTTACCATCTGTATCCATCCTCCCTCCGGTCGCCCCTGAAAATGGGACTTCTAGTCCCAGTGGGTCAACAAAATTCAATAAATACATAAATAAATAAGGCAGTGAGTCTGACATCATAAGTGGGGAAATTAATGGAAATCTTGTTAAAGCAAAGGATAGTGGAGTATCTTGAATCCAATGGGTTAGAAGACACAAGGCAGCATGGATTCATGGGGGAGGGATGGGGTCATGCCAGCCAAATCTGAGTGGATGTGGACTACTTGGACTTCAGAAAGTTCTCTGACATTGTGCCACATAGGAAACTGATAAAGAAATTTGGCAGACTAGGATTACATTCAAAGTTGTAAACTGGATAAACATGTGGTTATTAGGTAAGTGGCAAAAGGTGATAGTAAATGGCACTCACTCAAATAAGGGTAGAGTTACCAGTGGGGTATATAGTACCCGATTCTTAGGGCTCAGAGCATAACTCAGTAGTTAGAAGACAGAAAGAGACACAGAACTGATACAATAGTTAATTACAAAACTAAACATAAAATGTTAAGCAAGGCTGAAGGAAAGAACAGAGAAATCATTAATCTCCAAAAGTTGATAAAAACAGATAACACTTTAGCCCATTTTTAAACATATCCACTGAGGGTGAACTCCTAAGCTGGCTAGGAAGGTAGTTCCAAGTCATTGGGCCACCAAGAAAACCCTATAAGCTCTGCACCAAGGGAACAGTTTGTCTGTTTGCTTGAGGATGTGCAAACCTTCTTGGCTTTGGATGCAAAGAATCTTTGAGACTGTCTGGGAAATGCAGAGGCACAGGGCCCTGTGGGCTGTATGTATCCATCTATGTTGCTAAAGATGTAGACACACAGGTGTATCAGGTGAACATTAAAATGTTCAGAAGTGCCGTTAGACTAATCTGTACATGGTTGCTGAGGCTGCACCATTCCATTTTTCACCTACCCTGCTCTTGGCTTATTAAACAGCCCATTTGTTAAATAGACAATTTTTCAGCTGTATCGTTTTTTTATTTTTGTAAGGGTATTTTACAATTCAAACTGCAGATCTGATAATGGTCATAATATTTACTGGAGCTGCAGAAACTGGGAAGTATAAATTTGCACACCAAAACAAATGGAGCATGCAAAACCCAAGCTAATTTTTAAAACACTCCTAATAACACACATAGAATCACTGGAACATAGACTTTGACAGCAGATAAGGACCACTTAGCCCACCCAGTCTGCCCATTTCCCTACCTACTGGATAAGCTGCAGATCCTAGTTAACCAGCAGCCTAATTCTTCCTACCCCCCCACCAGAATTGCCTTATATTTGTCCCATGCATTCTTGAATTCCCCCACTGTTTTTGATCCCACAACCTCCTCAGGAAGGCTGTTCCATGTGTTCACCATCCTCTTTGTGAAAAAATACATCCTCACATTGCCCTTGAGCCACCCCCCTCTATCTTCAAATTGTGCCCCCTTGTTCTTTCACATCTCTTATTCACAGCTGCAAAGGTCTGAGGGTGGCAAGGGCTGTATCCATGCCCTCCACGAGCTGCAGAAATTTCCCCAAAGTTTGAAGCTGCAAAGGTCTGAGGGTCGCGAGGGCTGTATCCGTGCCCTCCCTGAGTTGCAGAAATTTCCCCAAAGCTTAAAGCTGCAAAAGTCTAAGGGTCATGAGGGCTGTATCCATGCTGTCCCCGAGCTGCAGAAATTTCCCCCAAGCTTGAAGCTGCAAAGGCCTGAGGGTCGTGAGAGCTGTAACCATGCCCTCCCTGAACTGCAAAAATTTCCCCCAAGCTTGAAGCTGCAAAGGTCTGAGGGTCGCGAGGGCTGTATCCATGCCCTCCCTGAGCTGCAGAAATTTCCCCCAAGCTTGAAGGTACAAAGAAAGCAGCCATTTACTTGCTGTGGTGTGCCTGTGAACTTGAATTATTTTTTGAATATTTTTGGCACCAAGAACTTAAATGGACATTTAAGGAGCAGACAAACAAATGCTAACTGTATTAATTTACTCTCTCTGTCTATGACTATTAACTACGTATTTGATGCATAGTGCCGCAGTCTTATTTTATGTATTTATTTATCTAAAGGCTTCTCCAGTAAAACAAATCAAAGGAGTCCTAATTTTAAACTCATCCCAGATCGGAGAAATACGCCCGTGGTGGCTAATGTTGCTATATTTCAGTTTTAAAGCCTAATCTAACCCAGTACAAGCTGAAGCAACAAAGTTGGGAGGTCCAATTACACTTGTCGATTAGGCACTGTTTGCTCCCTCCCCCAGCAACTCCCCTTACATACCACAGTATATTAACCACGTTCTGTCTTCTCCTCTCTTCACAGCTGCAAAGGTTTGAGGGTTGCGAGGGCTTTATCCATGCCCTCCCTGAGCTGCAGAAATTTCCCCCAAGCTTGAAGGTATGAAGAAGGTAGCTGTTTACTCCTCGTGGCATGCCTGTGAATTACCCTACTGCCAGTTTGCAGAAGCTACCCCACCACCACCACCCTTTGTGAGCATTCACTTATATATGGGCTAGATGATCACATGACTAATATGTGCGGTGTTAAAAAAAAATTCTAACAGCCTACTTTTTCATTAGCTGGTTCTCTCTCTTCACCACAAGAGGTCCCCCCTCTCACTCCTGCATAAAATTAGTGTCACTAGCCGAAAGAAAAGAAAACACAAAATAGCACACATATTGGGGGAGTACTTTTATTAATATAAACCTGAATTTCACACTGGGGGAAAAATAACTGTAACCTCACTGAAATCCCAGTGACGTGCACACAAAATCAGCAGCCTATTCTAAAAAAAAAAAAATCTCAGAAAAAATTCTCAGAAGTGTCCTAGCATTAGTCTGTCAAGGCTAAGGTGCCATCAGAACCACACAATGAATCAGGAAATAATACAGTATATGCAGCTATATATATTCTGAAGTTGTTATTGAACAGGCCTGTCAATCTTGTGCATTATTCCAATATTAGGAGACTTTCTCTAGTAAAAATGCCACATATAGATACTCTTCTATATAGTTGCCTCATACTTCTAATTTTTGCACCAATCAAAATATCAGTTCCTATTCTGCACCAAAGCCAAAACTCCACCTTTGACTAACACCAAGATTTGCCCCTTCTCAATAAAATATGGCATCTCAGAATGGGAACGTCTCCCATATGGTCGTGCCCTTCCTCACAGAAGGCAGTGACCAGAGACCGTGCATGAATGCCTCTTACATTGTTGGCTACAGCAATTATCTATGCATTATCCTTTTCAAAGTGCGATAATATGAAAAAAATAGCCATCTCTAAACCAACCTGCACCAGACAGAGAAACAAAAGACTGCTCAGCAGACTAAGACATTACCTCAAAAAACTACTGCTGCTTCTTCTACTCTGCTTTGGAAACGTTGCACTAAACTCAGGCCCACCCATTCCTCTGGCCACCCCTGCAGACCTTCCACAACATAAAGGTCTTAGCTTTCTTCACATCAATGCTTGCAGTTTACTGAAAAAACTAGACCTTATACAGACCTGAGCTCTACATGCAATTCCCAGTTTCTTCATGATAACTGAATCCTGGCTTATGCCCTTGACCCCAGACAAATCTATCAATATACAGGGTTACAATATCTACCAATGTGATAGACCATCTAGAGGAGGAGGAGGGGTCGTAATATGTGTTAAGAGCACGTTTGTAGTCATGGTCGTTGATTGCACCTCGAAGGCTAAAGAGTTTGAATGCCTAGCACTAAAATTATCCATTTCCAATGAGAAGACACTCCTTATTGCAGCCTGCTACCGACCACCGTTAGGTGGCATGGCCCTCCTACCGCATCTTCAAAGCCTAATTGACTCAGCTAACACGGAGTGGATGCTACTGGGAGACTTCAATCTAAACTGAAATGATGACAGCTCCATCTGTGTTCAGCTAATGTTCATTTATTTGCAGATGATTCAGTACTCTAAAACACAAACTCTTCCTTGGAAGTGACCCATGAGAATTTATAGCAAGACTTCATTACTCTCCAATATAACCGTATCAAATACAAACTCCTCCTCAATGCCAAAAAGACTAAAGCTATGATTCTTTCACCAAAGGCAATATCTGGACCAACACATATCCCCCAGATTCTAACACTACTGGGTGAACCCCTTGAAATAGTTGAAACCTTTAAATACCTAGGGTTCTGGCTGGATAATAAGCTCAACTTTCTGTGCCACCTGAATGAAGTCTCGAAGAAGCAAAGGCAGCAATTAGACTTATTCTATCATATTAAACATTTGCTCACCTTAGAAGCAAGAAAGAGGGTAGTACAAGCCACATTCCTACCCATACTGGACTATGCTGACTTTATCTACAATCCTTGTCCCTCATCGGTGCTCAATAAACTTGACACCCTTTACCACCAGGCCCTAAGATTTATCTTCAACCTACCCCTTCGCACTCACCACTGCCTACTGTACCAGGAATTGGGTTGGCCCTCACTTTCAACTAGGAGGAAAAGAAGTGCTCTCCTCTGGATCCATAAAGCACTTTTTGATAATCTTCCTGCATACATGTCGAGCCTCTTCAAATGGACCATGGGATCTTATGGTTTAAGATGTTTCTCTATACTGTTTCCAGACTTCTAGAGTGAAAACAACATATGGCCAGGCTGCAATCAGTTTTTCACTCCCATCACTATGGAATACCATGAAAAGCTCATTAAAGCTCTCCTCACTTCCAGGTCTATTCTCATTCAAAGCTCTGATAGCCAAATTTTTGAAGGAAACATGCAATTGTTTTAGATGACTCTGAACCATTAGCCTCTGGCCCAGTATGAATCCCACAACCAGAAGTTCGTTCACCTCTCTTCCCTATTAAGGGATAACCAGCATTTCCTAGCCTATTCCTTCTAATCCTGGCCCTTCTCATCCTATTCTCTCCTACTAATGCTCCCCTCACCCTCACTCTCCCTACTTACCACCAATAAACTTGCATTAGTCTAGGATCGTTGGCTCTTTCACTCTTTTTCTGTAAACTTTTTTATGAATTGCATCTGCCCACAGCAATGTCAGACAAGTGTGTGTTGGCCTTTATTGATCAGTATCTGTACAATGTTTTCACATTACAGATTTATTGCATTTGCGATTATGTGTTGTACTGTACTATTTCCAGGACCACTTTGAAAATGAACTTGCTCAATGGTGTCTAGGCCTGGTTAAATAAAGTTGATTGACTGATTGATTGATTAATTGATTGATTGATTGATTGATTGATTGAAAGATGCTACCCTCCAGGACTTTGTTGATTCTCTTGAAGTACTTAAAGTTTCTATCATGTCTCCCCTCTCCCTCCTTTCCTCGAGGGTATACATATTAAGCTCCTTTAGTTTCTCCTCATATGGCTTCTGGTGCAGACCCTGCACCATTTTAGTTGCCCTCCTCTGGACTGCCTCCATTCTGTCTATGTCCTTGCAGATATGTTGTCTCCAGAACTCCAGATGGGGTCTCACCAACTGTCTGTACAGAGAGATAACAACTTCCTGTTTTCTGCTGGCGATGCATAAACTCATCATTTTCTTGCAGCAACACATGAAATAAATTTATTTTTCAGATGTTACTGATCCTCTAAAGCTACAGTATGGACACTGTATAATAAACAAATAGTCATTCTTGTCCCCATGAAATATATTTAACAAGTCAAAGGGCAGATTTCACCGTTATCTGAAATAACAAGTGAAGACTCACTTGAAATTTTTGTGATGTGCTGACAATGAAGAAAATCAAATCTGCCAGACTATAAACTGGTGTGCTGCTGTTGTTCCCTGCAAGCCCAGCTTACATGGAGCATTCATACTGTTGGAGCACATAATATATTATGTTAAAGATCTAGAGAGAGTCAGGTTAGTCCATAAGGCTGTGTGGAATTTTGTGAAATGTTGTCTGGATTTTGTGGAATTTTTAAATTTTGGTAATGTGGTCATTACTAAGTCATCATGTAAGCTACAGCTCTGAAATTTTTCATGTGCACTCTTTGGGTGGAGGGTCAATAGGCTGCCAAATAGCATGACATTTGATGGATAGTTTCAAAATTATAGGTGTTGAAAGTCTGTCATTTTTTGGGGGTGAAATTTCATGAACATTTTTATCTGCATATACCTCAGCCATCTATTAAGTCAGAAAACTTAAATGTGGCATGATTCTTGGATGATAAGTGTTCTAACAATGTACCAGATCTCATGACAATATTACTCATCATCTCAAAATTATATGTGCTCAAAATCTGTCATTTTATTTTTTGTGGGAAATTTCATGAACCTTTTTCATCTCCATATAACTCAGGCACCTTTGGAACTAGACATGTGCAAATTAGCATGAGTAACCTTTTTGAAATGCTTATAGACTTTTCTAAATAGGGAGAGAATTGGATTACAGATTTTTAAGTTACAGGGGTTCAAAATTGTACTATGTAAATATTTGCAAAATTTTGTGAAAACTCTAAAAAACTTGGATGTTTGTAACTTATCTGCTCTTGCAGGCATATAATTAACATTTGACAAGCATGTCCATAGTCAGTGTATCCTGGTGTCTAACACAACTGGATAAAGTAGTTTAGCAGTTTTAAATTTGCAGAAGAAAAAAAAAATTGGTAACATTTTCTCACATATTTATGGTAGCATATGAATGAAGCATCCAGAATTATTTTTGTGGACTTTGACATTAACAATGCATGTATCACTACTTAATTTGATAAGCTGGCCTGAGCTTTTTTCAGGCCTGCTGTTCCTCTCTGGGTGACTACCCCCCTTCTCTTTTGGCACAACTGTATCAGTAGAACTACTGATCCCATTGATATCCTCTTTGTTCTTTACAGTAACAAACTCCCTTAAAATATGAGTCACCTACTCCTTTTCCTATTGACCTACCATGTTGGAATAGCCAGAATTCTTTCTTTCTGCTGCCCCAGACATTGTCTTCCCTGACTACATCTTTTTGAGTACCTCTAAGTCCCAGACATGCATGTACATCAGGCTCCCTGGATAATACATTTACTGGATGTGATCCTTAAATATCCTGCATTCAGGTTGGAATTGTTGACGCTGGGGGTCTACCCCTGTTGTCCTACCCAGCTCAGCTGTCCATTTCTTCATAAAATTGTGCATCTAATTCCCCAACCTGGTGACCCCCTGCACTACCTTACTCTCATACTCCTATCCTTTAATTAGAATCCCCCAGATAAGGCTGACTAAAATTAGCAAATCCCAGTTTTATGGAATTTTTCACGAAACTTTACAATTTTCACAAAGACTCATGGGATTTGACTTGAAGTCATCAAGCATTTTATTAAACTGACACACACAGTCTCCTTGTAAGGTCTAAGAACCTGCCAAATTTAATGGCATTGCATTCTCTAGTTTTAAAGTTTCAGGGCTGATAAATTTGTAGTTTACATTCTTGCAAAATCTGATTTTTAAATGTTGTAAAATTTTGACTACTTTTAATTCAATCCCATTTAAAGCTGCAAATATGAACTTTTACAGAAATGACCACGTGGTATAGTAGTTTAAATGTTTCAACTCTGGTTAAATGTGGGTATGTTGTTTTAAAATTAGAGGGGAATAACTGAAATTAAAATTTTGGCAACATGTTTGGCAGGCTATAACTCAGTTCCACTTGAAGCTAGAAATCTGAATCTATGTAGATATACAAATGTAATGATAGCCTGTATACCCATCAAATGTTATAACATTTCAAGGAATACTATCAAAATTATACTAAAATTACAGAAATCTAAATTTTGGCTAAATGTTTGGCTACCTATAATTTAGCTCCCATTGAAGCTTGAAACTTTCAGCATGGTGCATGTACCCATGATGGGCGCTTCTCTAAATCCTGACATTGTGGAGAAATGTGGATAAGGAATTTCAAAATTATCTCAAAATAATTTAAAATTTAATTTTGATTAAATATGTGGTCACCCATAACTCTGCTCCGTTTCAACCTATGACTCAAAAATTTGGTACAGTTTTGTACACCATTAGCTCCTGTTTACAGTCCAAAGTTGATGTGATTTGTATGTGCACATTTAAAATTATAGTGAAATAACTGAAATTAAAAATTTGGCAAAATTCCACTGAATTGTTTGAGAAAATTCCATGAAATTCCACATGATTGGAATGATCATTCCACAGGCAATCCACAGATGGAACTTTATACTCTGCACAGCTCTATTAGTCCAGTGCTTGTTTACTTCTGTTTAACAGAGGGAACATGCTCAACAGGGTCACCAGTATGTCAAAAAAAAATGAATACTGGCTGCCTTCTGTATGACTGCAAACTATATCATTTTGAGTCCCAATGTCACCAGCTAGGGATGTGTGTCAAATTCAAATTAGCCATTGAATACCTCAAATACTAGGCATATCTCTTGAATACCCTAATACTGGGGAGTATTCAAGGTATTCAACAGTCAATGAGACTTTGAGATCTCATGAGATCTTTTCATCCAATCCCCAGACTGCTCCACAAGCTTTCCAGAGCTTTATCATGTGCCCTTACTAGTGCACAGAGACACTAAAACTGAGAGGAAGCTGTCTCTCTCTCTCTCTCTCTCTATTTACAGACTTTTTTTTTACTCTTCTGTTTTGTTCTTCATTGGAGAGACTGTGGTGCTCCGCTTGACTAACTGATTGGTTGCTAAAAATATTTTTTACAACAGAATAAATCATATTGTAATCTTCATTCTTCAGGTTTGGGCAGATGGAGGGGGGGATCTGTCTGCAGTCCCAGACTGGGCTGGCTCTTGCTTGCTGGGGGGTTGGAAAGGGGCCTGTTCCAGTGACTGCTGAGATCTTTATAGTGCTGAGCTTTTTTTTTCTCATTTTACAGTAAATAATATACTGCTAAATCTGTTTACATGTGAGGGGGGAAGGAACGACAAAAATTGTAGCATGTACTCAGCTTACTGTGCTGTGCTCTGAAGCTGGCTACTGTCACTTTGCAAAGATGGCTTTGCTGTTATTTCTAGTCTGTTGTTTAATTATTTAAATTGTTGTAAAAAAATCTTTTTTTTTTCTCCTGATGCTGCAGTCTTTTGTTTTGGTAGTGCACTTAAGCATTTGCTGCCTGCCCGCAAGCGCCATAGTCAGTGTATTGAAATCAAGGGGGAAGGAGCACTGCCTTCTTTGCATTGCAGATTTGGGCTTATGCTTATTCCTGCACTTCTAGTTAGTGGTGCTGTTATTTCTTAAAACACCTATAGAAAAATTAGTTTAAGTCCTTTTGTCTTGCCACAGACTTCGTCTGTGCCCTAAGGTTGCCAGGGGCCAGGGGGAAGGGGAGAGCACACTTGCTGCCTAGGATTAGCTGTCTGAGTTTCTGATATTTGTTAAAAGAATAAAGTTACAAACAAATATGTAAAATAAATTGTTGAAGTGTTTTTGTCTCCAGACACCACAGACATTATCTGTGCCCTACATTAGGCAGGGGCCAGGGGGACACCCTTGCTGCCAGTGCCTAGTATTAGTTTTCTAACTGTTAAGTAAAAACGTACAAATAACAGCCTAAAATAAATTATTGAAGTCTTTTTGTCTCTGAAAACTACAGATGTTATCTGTACTTTAGGTAGGAATAAGGTACCTTCTTGCCAGTGCCCAGAATTAACTTTCTTACTGTTGAGTAAAATCCTATGAACAACAGTCCAGCATAAATTGTTGAAGTCTTTTTGTCTCTGGACATCACAGTCACTATCTGTGCTCCAAGGGGGGCACCCTTGCTGCCAGTGTCCAGTATTAGCTTTCTGTCTGTTGAGTAAAAACTTACAAACAACAATCTAAAAAAAAATTGTTGAAGCTTGTTTGTCTTCTGATGCCAAAGATGCTATCTGTGCTCTAGAATGGGCAGTGGCCAGAGGGGTACACTTGAGGCCTAGTATTAGCTTTCTGTGTTTCTGACTATTGTTAAAACAGTAAAAAGTTACAAACAAACTACAATATTAAAAAATTGTTGAAGTCTTCTTCTATCCAAAGTTTGGACACTTCAGGTGTTATCTACAGAGAACCATCGGTTACATTTGCTGACTGCCACTGCTGGATAAGCAAAAGGCAAGATTGTAATTTGTTTCCGGTTCCTGGAAAACTAAAACATTTTTTATACATGATTGCATCAGAAAAAGTAATTATAGCATCAGAAAAATAATATTTGAAAACATTCTTCTACTTTTTTTGCAATTTATCTAACAAGTGAAAATGTCTCACAAGCAATCAAGTACTCTTAGAAAATGTCTGTGGACCAGCCCCTCTAAAAGTGGTTTAGTCAGGGGATGGCTTTTGACATGTATTAGCCATTCTGCTGTCCCATTCACTCCAACCAGACCAGCTGCTACTTCAACCAGTGTTAGCACTTTTTAGTTGTTTTTAACCAGGAGTAGCACACTAAGCGGAAAGCTTTTTTACAGATGCGGCCTGGGAGCACAGGGGAGTTAAGTGACTTGCTCAGAGTCACACAGTATGTAAGTGGAAGCTGTGGGTTTCAAACCCAGGTCTCGTCAGCTGGATGTCACTAGATTTGCAGCTCAGAGCGTTAAACCACTTCTAGTACCACTGCCACCATTACTGTTCCAGTGCATGTCTCAGCCTCCACAGTGACTGATATTGTTGCTACATTGGCTGCCACCATAACTACAACCTCCACTGCTGCTGCCAGTGCCACCATCAGTAGTACCTCTGATACTGCTACAACCACCATCACCTGTACCTCCACAGCTACTGCTACAACCACCACCTGTACCTCCACAGCTACTGCTACAACCACCACCTGTACCTCCACAGCTACTGCTACAACCACCACCTGTACCTCCACAGCTGCTGCTACTGACACCACCTGCACCTCCACAGCTGCTGCTACAACCACCACCTGTACCTCCACAGCTGCTGCTACTGACACCATTACCACCACCAAATCCACCAGTACCACCATGATCACAGTTCATGACAGATGTATTTGGCCATGGCCTTGGTGATCACATCCAAGCATTTATTCTGAGCAAGATGAGAATGGTGAGTCAGTGTCTTCTACGTGAGAATGTGCTCTTACCCCAGAAGATTTAAAAAGGCTTGAAGATGTGTTCCATGCCATATCCTCTGACAGCAATGACCTGAGTGAGTCTGAGAATGCTGAAACTGAGTCCTTACCTCACCTCATTTAACAAGGAAGCACTCAGATCAAAAGTGATAGAAAAAAAAATCAGCTGCTGAAGGCAGTCCCAAAGCTTCCGACACTGTGCCTTCTCATCTTTGACATCAAACTCCTGTTAAAAAAAACTAAGCCATCCATCCTAACTTTCTCTCATCCTCCTAGTAGTTCTGATACTGTATGTAGTGTCAGTTAAAAAAAATCTTCTACACCACTCCAAACTGAATCTGGTGGGTGCGGGAGCAAGCAAAGTACAAGAGAGTTGATGTCTGGTACAAGTTCAAGTGTCAGTGATATCTGGACATATTTTACTGAGCAGGAGAATGGCAAAAGGAGAGCTATGTGTTCACAGTATGGCCAGAGTCTCAGCCATGGTAAAAATGTTGATAAACTGAGCACAACATGTCTCTGGAATCACGTTCTGAAAAAGCATCCTGAGGTGGCTAACTTGGATAAAGCCCTTGCTGGAGTTGTCTCTTCATGCCACTGCACAGTGCATTTAAAAAAAGTCAAATTTGTTTCTTATTCTGTTGATGGTGCTGCTGGTGGTGATGGTGGCAGAGGCAGTCAGCAAGTCACCAAGCACCAGCAAAACCTTGTTTGCAGTCCTGGCCCAAGTATGTTGACAGGCAAAACACCAAGTCCCTAACAAACCAGTTCAGATGGTGAGACAGAAGATGTTCAGTTTGTGTTGCCTCCCTCCCCCCCCCCAGTCTAAATTACTTGCATTTGTCCACTCTGGAGCCAGGGCCAGGAACAAGACAATGGCTTTTCAAAAGCCTTCGCTCATGATAAAGGAAGCATTTCAGGCCCACAGAAGGTTCTTGCCAACTCACCCCACAACTGTTCAGGTCAAGCATCTCATATGTGAGATGATTTCACTGGATCTGCAAACTTATTCTGTTGCTGAACATATGAACATACAAATCTGCCAGCAGAAACAGGCCCCATGGTCAAGTAAGTCTGCTCAAATGTGCTGCTATCACTCCTACATTGAAGCTGCCTCACCCTCCTCTCCACCCTCACACTTACCCCCCCTCTCACCCAGTCCCATCCACTTTTAAAACTGCCCACCTTCTTACAGGACACCGCCTCCTCAGGCAGAGTGTTCCACTTAGCCACAGCCCTCTCTGAGAAAAACATGTCTCCTTGTCTCCCTCTTATATCTTCCCCCCTCCAGTCTGAGACCATGCCCTCTCGTGTCTCTTCCCTTCCTCAACTTAAATATCCCTTCTGTACCTGTCTTGTTTAGCCCCATCAGATACTTATCCCCCTGGTCTCTCCTTTACTCCAGGGAGTACATATTTAACTCACGCAGCCTTCCCTCATAGGGTTAGTCCTCCAATCCTTGGATCATTTTTGTTGCTAAGCACTAGTACTAGCACCAGTAATCTGACATCCTTTTTCAGGTATGGGCACCAGTACTGCATGTGGTACTCCAAGTGTGGCATGACCAGTGACCTATACAGAGGCAGGATCACCTCCCTACTCCTGGAGAAGATTTCTCCCGCAATACACCCCAGCATCCTGTTGACTTTAGCTGCTGCCTTCCTGCACTGTGCTGTGTTGTTCATATTTCCCATTATAAACACCCATAGATCCTTTTCCTCCTCGGTGGTTCCTAACTGAACCCCTCCCAAATGGTAGATCCTCCCTGGGTTCCTTGCTCCAAAGTGCAGTAACTTGCACTTCTTAGCATTGAACCCCAACTGCCACATTTCTGACCATTCCTCCAGTTTATTAAAGTCTATCTGTAGCCCCTGCCTCCCTGCTATGTCATCCTCCACTACCCCCATCTTGGTATCACCAGCAAACAGACTAATCTTACTCCTGAAGCCATGTGATATATCCTGTATGAAAATCCCAATCAGCACCTGGTCCAGAACCCAGTCCTGAGGTACCCTGCTCATCACAGCCCATTAAGATGAGAATTCCTCCCACCTCCACCCTTTGCTGCCTCCTGTTCAGCCAGTTCACTATCCAATTTACCAAGTTTGTCCCTGCCCCCAAGTACTTCAACTTTCCCCCCAACCGCCCATGAGACACCAAATCAAAAGTCTTGCTGAAGTCCAAATATAGGACATCCACTACATGGCCCTTGTCCAGTTCCCGCATCACCTAGTCATAATATTCAATTAGGTTGATCTGGCAGGATCTTCCTGAGATGAACACATGTTGCTGACCATCCTGGAGTCCATTTACTCCCAGAAAGGTCACCAGCCTCTCCTTCAGGATTGTCTCCTTTAGTTTCCCCACAATGGATGTGAGACTTACTGGTCTGTAATTGCCTGGTTCATCCTTTGGGTCACTTTTATGAATCAGCACCACGTGAGCTATCCTCCAGTCCTGTGGTACTCATCCTCTGTCCAGGGAGGTAGTGAACAGGTCCACCAATGATGCCACCAGGACCGCTACCAGTTCTTTCAACACCTTGGGGTGAATGTCATCTGGTCCTGGTGCCTTATCCACACTCAGTGCCTTTAGTAATTCTAATACCCTGCCTTTGTGATTACCTCATCTGTCACTCCCTCCCTCCCTTGCCCACTTTCCCCATCCCCTGAGGTAGCTGCCAACCTTTCTCCTTCATAAATACAGAACAGAAGTACTCATTTAGTACTTTTGCCTGCTTCACCCCCTTCTCACCCCCCGTCTTTCCTAATCCTCACTATATGATCCTTGTAGCACCTTCTCTCCCTTATATACCTGGACAAGTCATTTTCCCCATCCATGATGCCCTGTGCCAGCCTCAGCTATCTGGACACTGGATTCCATAGACTTCTACATTCTTTGCAACCTCAATACCACATACCAATACAAATCACATTTTCTTGTACATTTGTGCCAATTTCTACTAGGCATGCCACAGTCAGGGGGAGAAATTGATGCTGAACCACACTGTGGGCAGGGTTTTCCACTGTACATCTGATGACTGAACCAATACAAACTCACTACATGCATAGCTGTCACTCACAGCACACTGGTATAATGTTTTATTATGCACACAGCATAATGTTTTATTATGCAGGGCTATTTGACAATGTTTTATGTCCCCTTCTCATACCACTCTCCCTAACTTATTAACACTATATCTGAATGGTTCGCTATTGCTCTATGTGCATTCTTCTGTTTCTGTATAATTACATCTTTCTATTATCTATACATAAAAGTATTATTCTTTGACCATGTGTAATGCAGGTCCACCTTGTACATGAGCCTGCTCAATGGTGTTCACCTGGATAAATAAAGACTTGAATGATTGATTGGTGTTCACCTACACCAGTTACACATGGCGGCATAACTGCTGTCGACTCTTCCTTCTCTTTCTCTGGCCTTGGCTGTAACAATACCCAATCCCACCAGATGTCTGCACTCCTTAGTGCTGCAGCCCTTCCAAGCAAACACACTGGTGTTAACATTCTTACATCTTTGCAAGAAATGCCTGACTCCTGGATTAGCACACTAGGTTTGCATGTTGGATTCTTTATTACAGATAATGGGAAGAGCATGGTAAAAGCAGTTTGTGATGGCACTTCCAGGAAATCTGCTGCTTTGATCATATATTGAACCTTGTGTTTACTGGTGGTCTCCAGAGCACTGTGGGTGCATATCATATTGCCGATACTTCAAGATACATCTGTAGCCATCTCCATTATTTTGCTAAGGCAACCGGAGAGTTGCAAACTGTTAAGGACCAGCTTGTGTACTAAACCATCGGCTAATCCAAGATGTCAGTAAATGATGGAAGAACACATTTTACATGTTTCAGCACTTGCTGGAACAGACAAGTGTTTTACATGAGTTACCTACTGAGCACGATATTGGTGGGGAACTGCTCCACCATGACTGGAGCATCATTGAAGGCATGGTCCAGGTTCTGTCTCCCTTTGAGAAATGCACCCATGACCTAAGCTCAAAGACAGCTTCACTGAGTCAGGTTATTCCAGCTGTCAATCTCCTCATGTCAACCATGGAGAGTTTCCAGGAGAACAGCACTATGGACTTGTTTCCAGACTCCATCAAATAACTAATTAAAGGACTTATGAGGGTGTTAAGATCACAGTTTGCAATGGTACATGACAATACTAGTTATGTGTTTGCAACCATGTTGGACACAAGATTCATATTTGCAGCACTGTATCTATCCATGTAGAGTTTCCAGGAGTGCAGCACTATGGACTTGTTTCCAGACCCCGTCAAATACTAATAGAAGGGCTTACTAGGGTGTTAAGATCACAGTTTGCAATGGTACATGACAATACTAGCTATGCGTTTGCAATCATGTTAGACACAAGATTCAAATGTGTGGCACTGTGTGTGTCCATGTAGAGTCCGAGAGAGTGAATACTGGCAGCAACTGTGTAGTAAACTTGAGGGAGTCATGCAGGAGATGAACCTGTTCCATTCAGAGAATGCTGGGGATCTGATAGGTCTGGAGCAATGGCACTGGCAGTCCCAATGACAGTGGTGTGGGTGGTAGCATGTAAATAACAATGTGATTGCCTCCTGATACAGGAAGACAGGGTGAGTTGGCAACCCAGGCCCATTACACTGTACCACAGGTTGCAAAAGCACACCGTTATGAGTTCTCTGCTGAAAAAGCAATGACACAGGACACATTTGTTACCACATTCTGCTGAGCCGATTGTGGACTTTAATGTTGGCCATCTTGGGTACTGTAACACCAAAAAGCAATCATGCCCTGCTTTGAGCCAGGTGGCATGTAAATATCTTGTGTTCCCTCCCACAAGCGTACCTTCAGAGTCCCTCTTCAGCACTGCAGGAGATACTGTTCAGCCATATTGTTACCATTTGCAGTCAGAACATGTGCAGCTGCTTCTTTTTATTAAGCTCAATATGCCTCTGCTTAATTCTTGTAACTGAACAGGGTGTACTACTCAGACTGACAACGTGCTGTCACTGCCTGCCAGATTTGAATACTGACTTAACCATGATACATATTTTTTTCTGATCTCTGCCCTTGATTTTTTGACAAAGGTTCTGGAACAATGATGTTGGATGTGGTTACATATGTTACTTGGAGTTTTGATTTACCTTATGGCTTTATGATTGCAGCTGCTAAAATGAAAATGATCTTGGAAAATTTCTGAAAATATTTTTTTTTTCAATGTGATTTATCCTAACCTGGTATATCCAAGCACTTTGTTACAATATTTACTTCTTATTATGTCATTGTCTTTCAAGCCAGACAACAATCAAGATAGTAGTACAATATACAAAAATAAAAAATGTACAAAAATAAAACATTTAAAAATAAAAAAAATAATTAAAAAAGAAAGTCTGAAAATCTATTGCTCCATTGTGCAACTCATCTTTGCTTTACTGTCTTGAAAACATAAATAGTCTTTCATTTTTTATTCCTCTGCATGCTGTGCAACTCTTTGCTTCAGTGATTCCTTCCTGCAGACCTATATTCAAAAGTTTATGTGGGCCCTAACTGGTTTTTGCCTGCGCAGACCAGGTTTTGCACCATAGTCCAATATTCAAAAGGATTAATTGAGCTGGCAAACAGGGCTAGCACCCACACAAACCACAACAGATGGGGGTATGCAAATGGTGGGCTGTGGACAGGAATATTGGCCCAAGACGATATTCAGCAAATTTGTGCCATGCGAAAGGGCTTAATGTAGTCCTTTTGTGCAGTGCAAATACCACTGAACAAAACCCTTCTTACTCTGGGCAACTCTAGCAGCTGCAGGAGGTAATGCAGCCAACTAGCCAGTTTGTTACTGGGGCACCATGCTCACCCCCTGTGATCCGTGGCACTCCTCCCTTCCGATCACCAGCACCTAGTTTAAAAAAAACTCCCTGATGCTAGTGGTCCCCCTCCTCCCTTAAATCACCAGTCTGTAGTACAAAAAAAAATCCCTAGTGCGAGTGGCCCCTGTTGATCACCAATCCATACTAAAAAAATAACTTCCTGGTGCTAGTGGTCCCCCTCACCCTCCAATAAGCAGCCCATAGTAAAACTTATGACCCCCCCCCAGCATCCAGTGGTTCCCCCGGCACTGAGCCATGGTACTTTAGTCACAGTTCTGCAATCCCTGGCACATCTAGTGCCCCCCCCAACTGTTGCAATGAGCATCCACCCACCCAGTCACCTTGCCAGTATCCTCACTGCCTTGCTGAAGCTTATTGCTATGCAATGATTTGCATACTACTCATTTCTGTTTGCCTGACAGATGACTATGTAACTTTTTATTTCACAAGTTGTGTCAAGGGTCGTTTGTAGAATAAACATTTGTGAATATGTTGTCATGATTTGCAAAGACTGCCTTGGATTTTGAATTTAGACTTTAGTACCAGTCAACTGCTTTTGATCACCCAGCTCCAATTATCTGAAAGTGCAGATGTCTTTCCAGCTGACCAAGTCAGAAGTGCTCTGACGCATTGCCAGCCAAGACTGTTATCAGCATCTCCTTAAGAATTTTACAATGTATTCCATCCCATCAAGTAAAAATACTGATGGGGATCACAGAGTACCACATTAAAGGTTCATATTCCACCACATCTCATAAAAATCTTCATAGGGATCACAAAGAATACCACCTTAAAGGTTCATATTCCACCCCATCTCATAAAAATACCAATAAGTATTGCAAATGGCAGCACGTTAAAGGTAATATCCCAGCCCATCTTGTAAAATACTAATAGGGATCACAAAGAGTGTCACCTTAAAAGTTCATATCCCAGCCCATCTCAATACAACTACAACAGGAATTGTAAAGAGTACCACTGTGAACATTTATATCCTTCTCCCATCTCAGAAAAATACTCATAGGGATTACAGAGTGCCATGTAAACACAGAAGGTTCTTAGAAAGTGGATTGGAAATTTCCTGCTTCCTGATAGGCTAAACAAGTTCTGAGATCCATGTCTTAATTCTCCACAGCTGCCGAGGTTTAAACAAGTCCAGGCAGTGGGATTTGGAATTTGGTTAAGTCACATGCAGAATTCAAGAGCCATTTCATTCTTTCCTTATTTCCATCACAAACAAGGCTGCCACCTTTATTACAAAGATATGAAATTACCCAATGATATGATATGATATGATATGATAGGAAATTACTCACCTCTCCTGGCTGACCTTACTCCTGCTTTCAACTACTTCTTTTGTCTAGCCTAACGATCCCCCCACCCCCTGCAATTAGCCTGCCGCCAGCTTTCCGCCCTCAACCTCCCAGTTGCCAGTCAGAGTATTTAACATTTGTGTCGCTCTCTTTCTTCCTCCTCAAGCACCTGCGCCTGGGCAGTACTCGCTGAAACTACCGGACGACTGCAACTGCCTCCTCGACCACCAACAGACCCCCCGAGCCCCCTGTAGCCGGAATCCAGCTCCTCCAAGTGGGATCTGCAGCAAGGTATGCCCGCTGATCTCTGGTCCAGCCACTCTGAACGGCGAACCCCTGATTGGTGCTTCTCACTTGTAGGCGGATTCCGATTGGACTGCCTGCTATCATGCTGCGTGTCGATTGGAGCATCTTTCCCATAGACACAAACAGGGACTTTTGGTCTGTTCCTCAGCTGCTCTTCTGTCTGGAGAACTGTTTAGCACTAGCAGAAATTTTCTCCCACCCCCAGCACCCCCTCCCAGGCCTCCTTTAAATACAGTGTTGCTCTGCCCCCTCAAGGCTTATGCGCTCTAATTGGGTCATCTGGCTGTGTGGGAGGTGACTGTATCTGGACTACTACTCAGTTGTCTGATCCTCACCTTGTTTCACACTTTTGTCAGGTTCAGCTACTGTCTAATCCTATCCTAATTTCTCCTGAGTCCACAGGCTACCAGCGTATTTAGGGCAACTGCTCTGTTGTCCCACCCCTGCTACACAAATCACTGTACTCAATTGTGGGCAATATGGCCTGCATTATCATCCTATATCTAATCCTGGCAAAAAGTATGACTCATAAAGTACTGATCCAGGATAAGTCAGGAGTCATCCCAGCCTGGGAACCCACTATCATAGCTCCTGCTGCTTCTTCATATTGCACCCCCACTCTTAATGTGTCAGGTATTCATTTTAATTCTCATCCCTCTCCTCTGGCCCTCCTCCCTTCGACAATGTCCTTCCATGCACTTCCCCTGCTAGCCTTGAACGGTCACGTCAGCATCTCCTATGCCCTGGCTAGATGTACCTCAGTGACTGAACACCACACAAGAACTCAAATGAAAAGAGTCGATTTCTACCTGATAAATGCCCTTAAGAAAATGTTTCTAATTCTCCTTTTCTGTTCAGGCAACGTCAAACTATATCCAGGTCCCCTAACTCAAATCACTTCTCCGTTGGAGTTTGCAGCTGCTCCTGGGATGAAACTGATGATGGTCAATATTCTAAGCCTGCTCAAAAAACTTGATCATTTTCAAGTTTGGGTAGCCCACACAGACCCATATCTGTTTATAATTACCAAGTCATGGCTGAAAAAGACTAACACTGATCCTCAAATTACTACACCGGGCTTCAAGCTCTTTAGGGCTGATAGGGATTCGGGGGGGTGGGGTGGTTGTATACGCCAAATCCAAATTTGGTGTTAGCAACATTTCCTGTAAAACTAAGCCTAAAGAATATGAGATTGACTCGCTTAAACTTCACCTTCCATCCACAGAGTGCATTACAATCATTGGTGGCTACAGACCCCCGTCTGGAGGCACAGAAATTCTTAACGTTCTGAAATCCCTAACTTTACCTGCTAACATGGAAACAATAATCCTAGGGGACTTCAATATGGATTGGCTCACTGATAAATCTCGCTCCCTAAAATTCAACTGTGATGAGCTGAGTCTTACGCAGATAGTAACTGAACCCACAAGAATCAATGCCTCTAACTCTGCCAATGGTTCACTCCTAGATGTCATCTTAACTTCCCATCCCCATAAAATCTCGCATTCTGCAGTTTTCCATAATGACATGAGCGACCACAGTATTGTTGTATGCACAAGATTCCAATCTAAAATCCAGCAGCACCCTAAATTCAGAATCAAACACTCATTCCTTAAATTCAATTCAGTAAACTTCCTAACCGATCTAGCTATGATCAGATGGCAAGACCTATATCTTGCCAAAACTGCTGATGATGCCGTATCTGTCCTAAATGACAGCTTCACCACCCTAATTAGCAAGCATACCCCTCTTATTAAAATGAGAGTGCAGAAAATCTCACATCCATGGTTCACCCAAGAGCTCAAATCAGCACTCACCGATAGAGATAAGCTATGGGCTAGGGCCAGGCACACAAAGAACCCGGCAGACTGGCAGGCATTTAGAACTGCCAGAAATGCCTGTGTTAAAAGTGTACATGCTACTAAAGCAAACTTCTACATCTCCACTCTGGAGCAGACCAAAGGAAACTCCCAAAAAATCTGGAAGACTCTGAGATCCATTGAAGGCCATCCTGCTGCTTCCTCCCTTCTCACCAAGATTCTGGCCACGGATGGGATGGTTGAAAATAAACTACAAATTCTCAAAGAACTTAACCTTCACTTTGCCACAGCTGGGTTGGCATTCAGCTCCTCCCCATATGCTGGCCAGATGAATAGCAACACTAGCCCAGTTTCTATACATGCTGCTACACCTCATCCCTTCCAGCTGTGCCTGTTTAGCTACAAAGAAGTCAAAGACATAATTCTTAGCCTTGACACCAAGAAAAGTGCAGGAGATGATGGTCTTGAATCATTTTCCTTGTGGTTAGGCTATGCCCAGTTCACAGCTCCCATCCTCCACATTTTCAGCCTCTCTATTACCACAGCCACTGTTCCATTCTGCTGGAAATCTGCCCATGTTCTTCCTCTCTTCAAATCAGGAGATCCTTGTGACTTAAACAACTACCAGCCTATCTCTAACTTGCTCGTTCTCTCCAAAGCACTGGAAAAACTTATCTACAACCAACTAAAAAAATCACCTTGAAGCACACTTACTCCTAAACCCTGCCCAATCTGGCTTCAGGTCAAAGCACAGTACCATCTCAGCCTTGGCTAAAGTCTCTAATGACTGGATCCTTGCTATGGACACCAAGAAGGTTACTGGTGCAGTCTTCCTAGACCTCAGTAAGGCCTTTGACACTGTAGACCATCACGCCCTAAACACCTGTCTTGCCTACATAGGTGCCACTCCACTTACCTTACAGTGGTTTAGCAGTTATCTCACTGGAAGGATGCAAAAAGTCAAAGCTGATGGCCTACTATCTGCCCCCCTTCCAATTGCTAGAGAAGTCCCCCAAGGCTCCATCTTAGGACCAATCCTTTATTCCCTGTACAACAACAACCTTGACTCCCACATAAAGAACTCTAGCATACATTTCTTTGCGGATGATACGGTTTTGTATGCATCAATCTCTTCCTTATCAGAAGTCAGGGAAGCACTCCAAGCTGACTTTATCCAGTTAGAAAGCAACCGTATCAATGCCAAGCTTCTCTTAAATGCAAAAAAACCAAGGCAATGATTTTCTCGAGACTTGTCTTGCCTGGTGCCCTACCTACCCCACCTAAAACCTTCATAGTTACCTCCCTAGGTGAAACCTTGGAAGTCATACCTAAATTTAAATATCTAGGTATGTGGATAGACAACAAGCTTTCTTTCAATGACCACATCGAGGATCTATCAACGAGGCTTACAGCGCGCTTGGGTTTCTACTTCAGAAATAGGACCCTCTTTTCTCTCACGACCCGCAAAAGACTTGTCCAAGCAACATTCCTTCCCTTGCTTGACTACGGAGACTTTATTTTTATCTCCTTCCCAACCTTGAGCCTATCTAAACTGGATGTACTCTACCACCATGCTCTTTGCTTCATTACTAACTCTGCGTACAGGACCCACTACTGTGATCTTTATGCAGCAGTTGGATGGATCTCTCACCACCAGACACCTCCTGCATGCTGGTATTTGGACCCTCAAATTACTATTCCACAAACTGCCTGACTATATAACGTCTCTCATACACATCTTGCACAGCGCCTACTCCCTAAGGAAATCTGACCTTATCCTAGTAGATGTTCCCAGGACTCGTACCACAACTGGCCAAAGAGCTCTCTCATATGCCCTCCCCAACATTTGGAACCAACTACAAGCCATGCTGAAGCTAACCAGCATCATATCAATTAACTCCTATAAAACACCAGCTGTCTCTAAATTAAAAGACATATGTAGGTGCTACTAGGCCCTCAACTCTAAGCCAACTACCCATGTACCAACTGGCCTTCTGCTTATTAAGCTGAAGTGTGTTGCATAATTTGGCACAAGGTTAAAACTGGAATGTATTGAATATATAGCATAAGGATTTCTATTTTGTATACCTATTGTATTATATCTTTTTTTTCTTTGTTGTTCTACATTTCTTATTTCCTGTCAATGTAATTGCGAACTGTATGTGTATGTGCCTCAGGACCTCCTTGTGAATGAGCTTGCTCAACGGAGTCTTTCCTGCAATAAACTTGAACTTGAACAAAGGGATTAACCCACAAAAGGGTATGGGTTTACTGTGCGTTACTCCACACCTTGAGGGGAGGTTGGAGTCACCAGGCAAAGCTGAGTGACTTCAACCACCAGGCATGGATTAATATTTAGTAAACCCATACCCTGGAGTGGGTTAAGGCTCTTATAACATGGGCTATGTTATGTTAGAGTTTTAACTAAAGAAATAGTAAAATAAAGCCCTGTAAGCCTGCAACTATAGGTATATCAGGGATTAATCAATGGCCAGGTGACCTATTTGGATGAATCAGAAGACCGCTTTTTCAGAACCCATGTTATAATCATATATACTGACCTTCAACAAGGCCCTAAAATTAGATTGTTAAACAAAATAAGTAAATAAATTGAATGTTTTTTATACTCATGCATCATCACTCCTTACACACATAAACTAAATTTAAGTACTATTCCTGAGATTCCATTACTAGTATTTCTTTGATAACCATGAAAAATTCCCCTCCTTTGCTTACCAGTTGCCAGAGAGCTCCCTGATCCATACAGCATCACAGATTAAATAGAGGTTCTGGCTCCACTTGTAATATATGCATATGTGTGTGTGTGTGTGTGTGCGTGCGTGCGCGCATGTGCATCTATAGTATAAATTTATGCCATAGGAATTCTGCAGAATTTTTAATTCATGTATTCCAGATTGCCATCCCATATGTGTGTGTGTGTGGGGGTATTCTACTACTTGAATACTGCAGAATTTTGAGTTCTTGTATTCCATGGAAAACAATCACACAATGTATTGAATGTGTAGAAAGACAAATGACTGACAAGTGAAAATAATCTGTGGTGGGATTATTTTACATTTTAGCAATCCCTTATTGTGTTTTCTGTGGCTTTTAAAACTTTTAGAGGGTTTTTTTTAAGTTGTGTATGGGCCCATTTTATAAGCATAATAGGACATGTTAGGCTGGTGGTTGTGCTAGTTTTACCACACTTCCAGGGGCTGAAGACACTTGGCCTGTGGCCTCATGCCTTTAGGCATGTGATAAAAAGATCACAATCAATGTCCCACCATGTCTTATTGCTTACATAGTTCACCCCCATAAAAACAAAAGCAGATAAAAAATCAAAAGAACTGCATGTGTGTAATTTTATCTATCTTCGGGTTTTGCTCTGTTGGAGTTAAAGTGCCATATCTATCAAATAGACTCAGAAAGGAAATCTCACTGTTACACCCTCATTCCTGTCTCACCACAGCCACATAAAAACAGAGGCAGTTCAAAAAGCAAGCAAACTGTATATGCAAATTTTGCTTTAAAAAAATCTTCTTAACTTTACATATTTCAGTTAGTACTGTGGCTATTATAGTTCTAAATGCTATAGATTAAAAACTGTTCCCCTTAAAATCCGGACTGATATATTATTGTATTTTCACTGGCATTATATGAAAGCCACTAATGAATGTTCATGAAGACTCCTCAAAGACTGGATATAGTATATTGACTTCATTAAAATTGTAGTATGTAAGTTTGCAACAATTTTATTTTGAACTTAGGTATATGCATTAATAATTTGATTAAAGTCAATGGGCTCAATTCACAAAAGCCGGCACTAGTTGCACCAATGGCAGCATGTGCTGATTCCTGGTGCGCCAGGGACCCTGTGATTGGTTCATTACAGTTAGGTAGGGTCCTGGTGGTAAAGTTCCACAAGTTGTGGCAACTGTGGCCATATGCCAAAGAGTTGGCACATCTGCAAGGTTTGCCACAAGCTGTGAGAAGGTCAGGTGGCAGCTGTGCCCATGGACAGTGACCAGTACACAAAGCACAGTACATCCCCACCCTGGTGGCTAGCAGTCCCCCCTCCCCATCCCCGATCTGCCTATATAGCAATAACACTTCCCCTGGTGGTCTAAAGAACCCCCCTCCTTATTCCCAATCTGCCAGTACTTACATAAATATCACTGTCCCTGGAAGTCTACTGAACCCCCCCCCCATATCCCCGATCTGCCCATGTTTACATAATATAATTCCTGCTAATTAAAGGGTCCCAAAAGAAAAGCTTAAATTAAATAACTAGCAAACTAACAAGTAATTCTAATTTCCACTGCTTTCATAGCAGTGTCACTTCAAAAGGAAATTGCACAAGACCCAAAGCCACAGTGACAGGTGATTGTGTTAGAATAAGAATTACAGTGTCACTCTGCCAGCTAGATACATTCAGAATCCTTCTAATGGTAATCTTACAACACATTTACTACACCCTTCCCCTCGTCCAATGAGAAAATGTTTGTAGTCTTAACATCCCAGCAATTAGTTCTGCTTTGCAAATGTTACCAATTGTAGTAGTAGCAAACTTACTAAGTTTCCTTCAAAGGAGGAATTGCTTATAGAGAAGCTACATGTCCTGAATGGGAGGCAGGGCACCATTGAGCTGCCAGTCTACTTAAGGTAACAACGTGCTCCTGTCAATGAATTTTTACTATCTGATCATGTACTGTAACCCATTGTGGCATTAAGTTATTGTGCATTTATTTAATAGTTCTTTGTCCTATGGAATATATGGGTTTAATTGTTATATTGTGTACAGTTTTTCACTGTCTACTGCAGTATGTATGTCATCCTACTCAAGTCCACTCTTTCTTCAAATGTGCTGTCATGTTTTTACCCATATTTGGTGATGCCACGTGTTTCTTGTGCTCTGTACTTCTGTATGCAATCACCGGGTCATGCCTGAAAATAGGTACTGTATTTGTTTGCCTAGTGCACTTGCCTGGTGAACAAAAACTAACTAAATAAATAAATAAGCAATTTATTATAGGCATAGTCTGTTGCTGGAGAGGGTTGAAGCACCACTGCTTACTGCCATTGATGCTATACTACTCACTTATGTTGCACCTAGGAGAATCTAGGAAGGCACTTTCTTCTTTATGTTCATGCCATTTGTAGTCTTTGGTGATTTGAACTGTTCATCCTGCAGACAGATCTACTTTAATGCTGTTGGAACTTGTTGATGTTGAGTTTCAGACGTCCTCGACTTAACAGTTGATTTATGCATTCATTACTGCGGTCACTTCTGTCTTCAAGCCAAAAGGCTCCTTTACTTGCCCATCACTTTTTCTTTTCTCCACAGGGATTTCACTATTCGAACAACATTCCTGCAAGTGGTTTTTGAGCTCTGTGATCCGTGGGTCTGCTGGGATGGGAGTGTTGCAGTGGGTTCAGTTTTGTTGTTAAATATGGAGCACCAGATCTGGTTGGGTGAAGGGTTTTCTTTTAATAAATAACCAGGTTCCTGGTGTGGGCCGAGAGTTCATGACTGACAGAGGGGTTCACCATTCTGTCAGGACCTGCCAAATTTCACCTGACAATATCATTGAGAAAAGAAGCAACTTTCATTTCTAAACTTGAGTATTCATTCATGCAGAATAAATGAAAATGAAATCCGCAATTTCTTTACTCCCAGTGCAGAGTTTTGGAAAATGGGCTATTTTAAAGTTTGTACCCAAGGAGAAGCACTTGCAGCTCATGTTGACATCTACCAGTGGCCAGGCTGAAGACAGAAGTGCTGGTATTTATTTCAAGAACCCACTCACAGTCTTCAAAATTACATCACAAAGATCTGTGTGTTTTTTTGTGGGCAGGGGGGGTGCTAAGGGTGGTAGGGGGGCTGAGACTATCTCCACTGCAAGGGGGGAGGGGTGAATGATCCAAAGTCTGGAGATAGGTGCTGGGGTGGAGTGTATCTAGCAGTATAAACATGTCTTCAGAAGGAAATGAAGTTGAGTTCTGAAACAGTTAATAGGGCTCCTTTAGTCCATATACATGCAGTTGTCGCTCTGTGTCTGTTCTAGCCCTTTTACAGCCATTTTAACTACTTCCACCTTTTTTCATTGCTGCAATCTATTACTGTCATTGAAACATGAGAAATGTGTGCCTGTCAAGGAAATGAGCTACTCTGCATAATTTTCTGCTTCATGTCCTGTGTCTATTGAATGGGGGGGGGGTTCCCTCCTTTCTAACAGCAACACCATATTCCTGTGACAGAAAATTTAGCTGGGGTAATACCTTCTGTTGCAAATAGCTGCAATAGTACATCTCCTAAAAACATAAAGGCCATTTCTTAAGGCACAAGGTGATCTTAATTTGCCATTTTTTCCCATTTTTAACAAAACTAGCAATATTATGGCTAAGCACAGCCTTGCCTTATGATAATTATAGTCACTGCTGACGTATCTGAAACATCTGTATTTTATCTATTTATACACATTCTTTTTTTCCTGATGGACTGTGTGGAGGAAAGGGGTTATACAACAGTTAAACCCTGATTATGATAGTATGATTCCAGTTTACTTATGAAAACTGCTCACTGAGAGTGACCCTAGCCTGGTGCAGTTGTTTGGCGGGGCTGTAAAATATGAATATGTCATGAGTATTTGACAGCGATAAACTCACTGAGAAGAACAGTGCTCTTAAAATGCATTCAGCTACAGTGGTGGACTACAACTGAATGAAAAAGTTTACACAGCTACCTGACATCAAATTACATTGGGGGGATGGAAATAATGCTTGCATGTGTGTTAAAACTGGTGCCGAGTTTAAGGCTGTTTGTGAATAGTGCCAATAACCCTCAAAGACAGAAGATGTAAAACAAAAATCAGTGAGGGGGAAGAAGAGATACATACAGAGCCTATAAATAGCTTTGGTTAATAAAGAATACTGAAAATATAATCGGCAGAATGTACTGGCCCTTTCTTATGAAACAGATTGTTTGGGGATAGCACTAAAGTGTAACTGACAGTAAACGGCAACCAGAAAAAAACTGCAACTCAGAAAAGATTTTTGGGGAATGGTATGCTGGTGCACAATGGGGATAAACAAAGGAGGAAACAGAAACAAGAGTAAGTAAAAATTAGAACATAATTTCAATACAGCTCAACTGAGCTTTTAAATGGAACAGCCTCCAACAGTTGAAGGTGCATGGCATAAAAATGGAGGTGGGGATAACATATAGGATAGTGCATGAGTAACAGTTAACAACAGGGTATTCTTTCACCGAGTTGGTACAGTGATGATGGATTACTTCGAGAGCGCAGCTTAAGAGCTAATCCGGCATCATAGTACCAACGAGGTGAAAGAACAACCCTACCATTAAATGTCACGCATTTACTGTTCTTTATAGTTTATTATGGAACATCCCTCCTGGAAAAAAAAAAAACATTACCACATCTTTCTTTTTTAAATCATTTTTTACTGAGGCTATGTGTGTATGCCCTAACTGTCAGATTGCTGTTCGAGGACACAATGTGTGATGTCCACACTGCAGCAGAATGAAAAGTTGTTCTGCTGTCCTGCGGACATCACTTTTTGGTTCTGCTGCATTGCAGAAGTCACTAGTACAGCAGAACAACATTTTGAGGGAGATGGATTTCGATGAACAATGATGTTCCACAATACACTATAAAGAGAAGACATCCCCATAGCTGCTATACAGCTCAGGTGAGCTTAAAAAAGAATCTCCATGGCTGAAGGTGCAGAGCACAAAAATGAGGCAGAAGAGGGAAAAAAACATGCAGAGCCAAAATATGACTCATGTAAATGTAGATACTACTGCAAATATAGCAGAAATAAAGTACTGTTGCTTTCTTATCTAAGGGGCTGCTTGGTGATAATACTGCATATACTGTGTGACCCTGAGCAAGTCATTTAACTTCCCTGTGTTCCCAGGTCACACCTGTAAACAAGCTTTCAGCTTAGTGTGCCACTCCTGGTTGAACAATTGAAAAAAAAAAATAATGTCAATATTTTTTACTGAACAATACACCACAGCCAGAAAAATTGGCAGATGGGAATTTTTTTTTAGTATACAACTACAAATACTGGGATAAATGAAGAGCAGGGGAAAAACCAAAATAGGACTAGGTCAAAATAGTAACATTGTTTTAGTACAGCTCAAGTGACCTTTTTGAATGATACAATCTCCAAAAGTTGAAAGCACTGAACATTATGGGAGAACTGGATATGCATATGCAGAGCCTAGAAATGGGACTAATACAGGTTCCATGGGATAACGGTGATTGCTGAAAGACAATCATCATTAGGGTAAGTGTACATCACTGAAAATCAGTTTCAGTGATGTACCTCCCAACGCTACAACAAAAAGGGTGCTGGGGACTTTTTTTTGTGGGGGCTACGCCTCCAAACACACACCCCAAAGGGGGCTTCAACCCCGCACACCCCTACTAAAGGATTCTCAGCTCCAGGAGTGTGCATGTCAGGGAGTGCAAATGCAGAAAACAAAGGCATCTGGGTGCAACAAAATGAGTGCGCACCTGGAACTGAACCCGGCACCATCACAACCCTAGCCTGCCACCCACCCACCATGCCACAGGGCCAGCTCAGCAGCCTGCTGCTGCACTACGCCTCACAAACCCTCACTCCCCTTCTGCCCATCACACAGCATGCTCTCCCCCTACCACACGCATGTACATATAATGACATCCTGACACTATATTCGTGGACCCCCTATCCGGTCACCCTCCCTGCCTGGTAGCCCTCTGAGTCACTCTTTTTGAAAGCACTCAATCACAGTCACCATTGTCACAGGCATTGTGGAAAAATAAGTGTGTTCACGTTCATAGAGACTAGACAGAGGGGTGTGCTACAAAAAATTCCCTGGAAAGGGGAAAACCAAGATGAATAGAGATTTGTTTTTCAACATCCTGCCCTCCAGGCATAAACACTGTACCCTTAGTGAATGTCAAGGGTGAGAACTGCATCAAACAAAACATGGAAACTGGAATTCTGCTTTTAAAAAACATTGGCATCAGACTGTCACAAGGAACATCACATTCACACCTAGGTGGCAAAATAGATTGTTGTTTATTCATGAATGATTTAAACACATTATGGAATACATTTTCTCATTAATTGCAGACAGTATAAATTGTTATATAATTCTGTGCAAGGACAGGTCCCTGCTGTGTTCCCCCCCCACACACACACACACAGCCTGACTGACTAGATCAGCAGTGTAAGCTTTGTACTCTGGGATTTAAATTTGCAGTCTCCCTCACAGCTATCAGTCACAACCACCCCCACAACAAACTGAGAGTTACTTTTGGGAATCAGGATCCTTTCTTCTTTAATGTCCAAGAGAATGGTGGTGACACTATTAGAGGGTACTTAGTCATGTCATTCTGAATAAAACAGCATGAGTAGTAAAATACGAGTGTCTCACATATTGATATATTTCACCAATACAGTTACAGCTGAACTGCAGACTACTTCTCTCCACCATTACTTGCTGCATTGTAAATTTCAGTGGTGAGCTGTCACAGGTAGCATTACCATCTTTTAAGAAGCCCAAAGTGGGGCATTTCTTACTGAAACATGATTTTTTGCAGGACAGTATGTAACCTTTACTAATGCAATAGATTTGTTTAATTTTAATACTCAGAATTAAGACTAAGTGTTGTCTTTTTTTTTCTTGTTTCTATTGTTTCTTATCATTTTAAAGTACTTTACTTTAGTCAAGGTATTACAGTTTTCTGCAACATATAGAGGAAAGTTAGAAAATATTTTTTCTGCTATATGGTTAGGACATGTAGCATTTTTCATGTTTATTTGCAGAACACAGTTGCCTAAATCAGGACTGTTCTGCCAAAATGAGGACAGGTGGTGACCCTAGATCATCACTGACATGCACTGGATAACTAGCTGTGGTGAGAACTGAAAGTCTGGCTGATTAGATGAGAGACATAAAACCTCAAAAAATGGAACTGCATAAATGAATAATATAGTGACTAGAAGTGTTACACAGATTACCCTTGATGCCATTACTAGACTCACTGGCATATTTTTATATTTCTCCTTGAAAAGCTCTCTCATACTTTTAAAATCCTTTGATCTGATCCAACTCCAACCTGAGCTTAGGGAACAGCAACAATAACATAAATACAAAAATCCCATTTACCTTTATGCTTCTCCAACATGTCTTAATGGGCCTGAGGGTATTCCTGCTCCAGGGCATAACAATATGCTGTGGGGGAGTGGGGGGCAGCCATGGCTGTTGAAGTGTAAGGTGGTCATAGGGAGCAGGAGGAGGGGAAAGACTACATAATAAAGTTGTACAACCAGTTATTGTTACAACATGCAGGGTACTTTTTTTCATTAAATTTAATAATCACAGATTAAGTTTTATTTGTTGTGCATTTATATTTTGCTTTTATTACTTTTTTTCTGATCCTATTCTCTCTGAATAGTAGGGGTTTTATCATTAGGACTAGGGTTTTTATTAGTGCCATTAATAGTGTTTTCTAGATGTTGTTCTTTGGTTTACCTTATAATTGCTTTGCAATCTAGCAAACAGCTTCAGTCAAATGTCAAATGTTGACCTCGTACTATCCTTTGGTATGTGCATATGTTCCCAGTACATGTTCAATTGGGAAAAAAGACAAATCAACTGAGGAAAATGTAACTGATTGCATAAGCCTTGGCATTGTTAACAAGTTTTCTGAAGTGCATTCTGTCTGGGAGAAACGCAGTTTGCAATTTGCACACACAAACTGAATAAATAAGAACATTTTCACCACGTACTGTAAATGTCTTACTTTTTCCACATTCACATATAAGGCTTGGGGGAAATAGACTGTGGGACACAAATACAACAGACATAGACTTGTTAACCATTGTGGAAAAATAAGTGTGTTCACATTCATAGAGACTAGACTAGGCTATAGTGACGTGAAAGGTTAATTATGATTTTCTACATTTTAAAACTTACTGTGGAGTGTAGATGCCTTCTCCATGCTCTGAGGAGTGATAAAAAGGAAATGGTTTTTGTTTAGATGTTTGTGAAGAATGGAGGTCAGCTACACATCATGTAGACAAAAATCCTGTAGATGGGGAAGAACGAGGGATTATAAATTGAACAGGGAGTGGGAAGGGGAATAAAAAAATAGAAATACAGGTAGATAGATAGATAGATAGATAGATAGATAGATAGATAGATAGATAGATAGGTAAAAGCCTGCAACATGATTCCAGTTGCGGATACACAAACCAAGAAAGTTCCACTGTTCCCATGCATAGAACACAGGTGAACAGATTTTCAGGTGCCTAGGAATGTTATTTCCTGGGAAAATTTCAAAATACAAACACCAGAATCCAGCTAAACAGGTCACAGTTACCTAGGTTGAGGTGTTTGTTTTTTTGAAAACACATACTTTTTAGATATGTTCCACATTTTTAAGTTGTAAAAAAAAAGATGGCAGCCATCACAAATGTAATTTTATCTCACAATAGATAAATCACAAATAATAAAACCCTCATGATTAATATTTTTTACTGTTTGTATCACAGTTATCCAAAAACCCTACTGAGCATGCACAGAAAAAAAAGTATAAAATCCTTATAACTATGGAACCATTTAATATTCTTTTCACAAAATCTTCAAAAGGCATTACCTTGGCATAGGCAACTTCTATAGTGAAACTTTCATTAAAAAATTCTGTACCATCTTGGCTGTACATGAGAACAACAAAATCTATTTTAAATATAGAGAATAAAAATGTAATTAATTAGAAATCAACACTCCATCTCTTGGAAAGCACGCAAGATGCCATCACGAAACTTTATGCATCTTGAGACCCTGCCTGCCAGTCTATGCATACAAATCTTTTGGTTATTTTGTTGAACACCACTAAGGTTATTAAGGTACAACATTTGAGGTTTAACATTAAACACCTTACTCAGCCCTAATTGTACAGGTGCTTGTACAGTAGATATATTATATATGGACTGTTGTGCCCTATACTTAGGGTTGACTAGCCTGTTTAATGTTAAACCTCAAATTGCGCACTTTAATAGCTTTGCACCTGATCAATGGATTTGCACATAATTTGGCATGCATGCATGCATGGTGTAGATCTCTTCATGTGGCAAGTTTTGTTTCAGTTGGATGTGCAGATTCTGAGATCCAGATATTGCAAAAACCTTAAGAGTCAATGCTTTTTGCAGTTTTCCTCACCGCCTTGCGACCAGGCAGTGTGGAATTTTGGTGCAAATTTTTTATGGTAGAAACAGCTTTGGGTAACAGAACTGCCATGCATTTGTTTAGTGAAAAATATGAATCTGTTGCAAAGTGATTCAATTTTCAAGTTCCCCCTTTTTTTTTAATAAGAAGATTACTCTCAATGATAGAGGAATGGGTTCAGAAAAGGATTTTCATCTCACGAAAAAAGATTATTTTTCATGAGGGGCCAATTCTTTTTTGGCAGAAAAAATTCCTTTTCCTTGAGTTGCCATCTTCTTTTTTTTTTCGCACAGCAAACTGTCATAACACTGTCCAGGGATGTCTTTTACAGACTTCCAAGCATGTATCTTGCTCATCAGAAACTGATGAGATTCACTTAGTATTTTTTAGAGCTCCCATGGCCTCTGAACATTTTTATTAACTGTTTGAATACTTCTTCGTCACTCACCAAGATCCTTTTTCATGAAACCTTTTTATTCAAATGAAAAAGGATCACAAGTGGAAAAAAAGGATTTTAGACACAGAAAACATCATTTTCCAAACTGCTAACTTTCTGCAATGGGATCAATCCCTGGGTTTTCTCTGTCCAGTTAGTAGGATTTTTCTCAATGCTATTGACCAGATCACTCTCTTTGCAAACAAGAGAGGAGGGTTCTCCTTCACTGTCATAAATCACATCATTGGAAGAGGTGGACAATGGGCATTGGTCTCCAATTTACTGGGAAGGAGCACTGAAATGGAACACTCAGCTTCCCATCTCGGATTAGAATTAAACACGTGAGCTTTAATGTCAGGGACTTCATTTGTGATGGCCAGTTTCTGGTTATTGTGGGGCTCCCTGACTGAGAACTCCTCCCTGCACTTTGGACTAAATGGTTCTCCTCTCTTGTCTCTGATATCATCAATACAGGCCTGGAGGAAGCTGTGTCCACACTCCAGCTTCTTCTCCTGTACCTGTATCCATTTCTTCATCTGTAGCAATTTTTCCTTCTGTACCCACTTTATCTCCTGTATCCACTCCTTCAGCCATAGCAACTTATTCTTCTGTACCCACTTTTGATCCTGTTGTTGCTCCATTGCTTGTTGCTGCTTCTTGGCCTTTTGCTGCTTCTTCTCCTTCAAAAGTGTCTCCTGTTACCACATCTCCAGTAGTCCCTGCTTCTCCTGTTGGCACTTTTCCTTCAGTTGCCATTTCTTCCTTGCCCAAAAAGCACTGGCCATCATCTGGAACACCCCCATTTCCCCTGCAGCCACCACACCCACACTGATACAAGTTGTTGTTTCTGGTCTCAGCTACTGCCAAAACTGTGACTGTAGGTCAGGAGGACCAACTTTGCCTGCTTGGTAAAATAGACTGGGTGAAGGAGACTTCCTTAACTGGTCCTCCAACTATGAGTAACTGTCAATACTAAGAGCTGTACTGCTTACCGAGGTTGGCACACTGAGACTGTAAATAAAGGTTGTGTTGAGAAAAAGAGAGTGAGGAGCCCCTAGACACTGTCAAAGCCCACACGAACCATCATTTTCCCATTTCCATGGTGCCTAGTGGCACTCCTCACCTTCTGATCACCATTTTACCTATTTTCCTTGTGCCTAGTGTCACACCCCATCCACTGATCACCATCTTCATTGTCCCATTTTTTATTCTCTGGTGTCTAGTGGCACCTCCACCCTCCCATTGCAGGCAAAACAAGAAAGAAAGAAAGAAAGAAAAAAGAAAGAAAGAAAGAAAGAAAGAAAGAAAGAAAGAAAGAAAGAAAGAAAGAAAGAAAGAAAATGATCCCTCAATCTTTTTATCATTTTTTTACACCTGTAAAGAAATGGTCCTTTGCCGATCAGCCCCCCTCAGCCCCACCATCTACTCAGCACCCAGCACCCATCACCCCACACCCTCAGTACACCCACACACACCCTCACTCACCTGAACAGGTCACAGGTTCAAGACCCACTCTCCATTCAAAGACATGTCTTGCTGCTGGAACCGATGACTGCAATATGAGAAACTAAGGTGAATGCAGTTCAATGTATTTCAATGGGGGGGGTTCAACTTTTATGCATAACTTAGCCATTTTTTGAGATTTGGACCTCAAATTTTTGACATAGCCTTTTGGGGATCCCATCTCATGAACAATATGATTGTCATTATGCAACTCCCACCCAAAAGGTGATTTTGTGATCATTTGGTGAAATCACCTTTCAGTTGGATTTGAAAGGTTTTCCTAACTCTGTTCATGAGGTGGGGAAATAAGAAGGCTATGCTGAAAATTTTAGGTCAAAATTATTAAAAATGTCAAAGTTATGACCATTCATTGCAATTTCACTACACACACTTGTAACTTTGGAAATTTTAAATATTTTGACCCAAGATTTTAAACATAGCTTTCTTATTACCACACCTCATGTATGTCATAGCTGTTATTTTTCAAATCCTGGCCAAAATGTGTTTTTGGTGGTGCAGAATGGCATTGCAGTTAGTGAAATTACATTTTGGTTGGGATTCAAAATTGTTCTTTACTGGATACATGAGGTAGGGTAATAAGATGGCTATGCTGACAATTTGATTGCTGTTGTCCTATAAATGGAAGTGTAGGGCCCAGACAGCCCTGTACTTCCACAGCTACATGCAAATACCCATCTATGGAATGATGGGAGCTCAGGGCCCAGAGGGCACTCTCATTGGCAAATAAGTATGTGATTATACTATTTCAAAAAGTAAGGAAATAAATTGCAAAAACTCTTAATGTTCTACTTAGTTAAACCCACAAAAGTAGGGAACTGTGTCATTAGGTTCATCCCCTGCACATGCCAACAGGCAGCTGGGGTGTGCTTTGAGGTCAACGTTCACCCCATTCTATTATACTGTAACCAGCTCAGCTTATTTACTTATGCGATGTGGTGAGTGTTACGGCTGATGACCCCAAGGCACCCCCAACACCTGTTGGTGTGTGCAGGATGGGGGTGGGGTGTTAGGTTTGGAAATCCTAATGCCACATTTCCCTACTTTTGTGGCTTTAACAAAAACTACAGCACTAACAAAGTTTTTTATGTGTGTGTATATATATATATATATATATAGAGAGAGAGAGAGAGAGAGAGAGACAGAGAGAGACAGAGAGAAAGAGGGGCATGATAGCGCCTCTATGGGGTTGAGCAGCAGTTTCTATGTTAAACCTGAACTTGGGCACTTCAATAACTTTGCAACTGATCAATGGGTTTGCATACAGTTTGGTATGCACTGTCCTGTTGTGTAGCTCTCTTGATATGGCAAGCTTTGCTCCTGTCAGATGTGTGGATTCTGAGATCCAGATAGTGAAAAAAAGTAAAAAAAATACCCATATTTGCATTTTTTCCTCATCGCTTTGCAGCTGAATGGAATGGCATTACAGTAGCACTGAACTTTATTTCAATGGGGATTTGAAAGTTTACTGTACTGGGTGCATGCAGTGAGGTGATAAGAAGGTTATGTTAAACATTTGGGATGAAAATTATTTAAGGTGGCACAGTTATAACTATTTGTTGCAATTTCACTGAGCCTGCTTGTAACAGCCAGATACATATGCGCATCTGTGGAGGGATGATCCCACAGTAAAATAAATATACTATTATACTACCTAGAAAATTAAGGAAATACATTGCAAAAACCTTTGTTAATGCATCAGTTAAGGGTTAAAGCATCAAACGTAGGGAAATGTGGTGTCAGGGTTTCCAACCCTAACACCCCACCCCCTCCCTGCACAGATGAAAAGGGATTGGGGTGGCATTGGCATCTCCAGCCCTAATGCACATCCCATTCTCTTGTGCTATGGCTACCCAGCTTATTTTCTAACAGAATGTGATAAGCGTTAGGGCTGGAGATGCCAATGCTACGCCCCAATCCCCCTTCGTCTGTTCGTCTTTGCTTAACCATAACTGATGCATTAATGCAGTTTTTTGATTTTGAGAAATATATATATATATATATATATATATATATATAAAGAGGAAATATTTTAACCAAGAAAAGCAAAGTAAGCCAAAGCTTGTTTCCAGGTGTGACCTTGAAGCACAAAAAAGTTAAAAGACTTGCCCTGGGTCACACAGTATGCGAGTGGGGCTGTGGGATTCAAACCAGGTTTACAGCTCAGATCACTAAAACACTGCACTATACTGCCTGCATTGTACACATACATATATTCTTTGGAAAAGCTGCATTAATGCACCAGTTAGGATTCAGATTAAAGATCAAATGCACAAATTTTATAAAAAGCTTGAATGCCCTTGAATTCACGTTCCTGTGTCATGAATAGTATTTCCTGAATATATCATGCTGTTTGGTTTTGTGGTTTTCTATAAATCAGCATCTGTTAATGTGCTCTGCAGTAACTGAAAAAAGTGAAGAAACAGTGAAGATGTTACTGTCCCAGTCAGTGAGCAATGACATCATACCTGTCCAGCCTGCTGTTTCAGCAATTAAATCCCTGATTGACTAAATAGGCTGTTCCAGTTCCTAGTTAGAGCAGTCTGCAGAGCTAATTGTTTTTACTCAAAGTTTGTTACTAAAACATCTGGTTTGTGTTTAGAGAGATTAGTGTAAAAACATTCTGTTAGCAGGCTCAGTGGCGCTGAGGGTTGAGGCACTGGACGCCTTATCTAGCACTACACCAGCAACCTGTGTTCAGGAATGAGCATGGGCTGCTGGGGATTGGCGGGATAGGAGAAGGATTGAGCGCCCAATGGCTGCTGTCCTTCTCTGGGGTGGGGAGGGTGGCAGACCTCACTGCAATACTGCCACCTTTAGAACCCAAGTGGAAAGTGCAGTAGGAGGCAGCCAGACGTGTTGGGAGGGGCGGACATCAGCTGAGGGCTGGAGCAAAGGCATGTCTCACCATGCCTTTGTCTCACTGGCCCTCCTAGTGTGCTGACACCCACAGGAGGTGGGAGAAAATCAGGAAAAACACCCTGCAGTGGCACTGGTATACGAGTCCCAGTGCTGGCAATCGGTGGAATCCAGGGACAGGCAGCACAAGGTGCACACTCAACTACAGGTCTTATGGAGTTAGGGGGACTCCTTCACCCCAGCCGGGGGGTTATCCAGTGTGCGCAGGTCTAAAAGCGGGGCACCTATATGGGCAATCGAACGTCAGGAGAGCTACGATGCAGGATGCATAGAGTCCTCAAAGTGAGGGGCTACTGTGGGAAGGTAGGAGCATAAAGATAGGGTAAAATCATTCTATTGTCATAAACAGTCGATCATTTGGGGTTCAGTGCTGAACTGAAGTGATATGAATGAATGTCGGTGAGAAATTACCTTGTCTGTATCACAGATGTCAGTTCTCTGCCATCAAAACTATGCATTCCATTCTGGCTATATAACACTGGGTTGGTTAATGGATATAAAATAAAATCTACATTCCATTAATTCATAGAAGCAGTGTGTCTTAGATGTAGCCTCAGTAAATATGTTCATGTGACAACAACGTTGTTTTCATGTCAGATAGACAAACCTGTGTCTGCCACACTCTGCTGTTTGAGGAACATGTACTGTATGAACCCATAAAATTCAGTTCTTTGAGGGTTTCTATATCAAAATGCATCATGTGTGTGTATAACTAGAAATACTATATGGTATACTGATGCCTCTGTCTCCTGCTCGACTGTTGAGGCAGCAGATCTCTGCTTCCTGCTTCCCCTGCCCCCAAATCCCCCTGTCTCCTGCCATCATATGAGGCTGTTGCAACCCGCTGTCCACTGTCTTCTCCACACAGTCAAGGCTGCTGCACCCTACTGTCTCATGCTCAAACAGTTTAGGCTGTTGCACCCTGTTACTTTCTGTCCCCCACCCTATAACACAAGATGCAAGTATTTTTTATTTTTTCTATTAGGTAGTTTTGGGCGGTGTACCAAAGGATTTAACTCTAGTGGCAGGGAGCAGCATGGTGCAACAACTCTAACTGTGGGGGAAAGAGGCTCTATGGTGCAGCAGGGCACAGTGGTGTCAGGGGACAGTGGACATCATGGTGCAGAAGCCTTGACTGTGGTGCAGGACACAGTGGGGAATCAGGATACAGCAGCCCTGACTGTGTAACAGGGTACATGTGGTGGAGCAGTCCTGCCCATTTAGGGCAATGGAAGTGGGTAGCAGGGTGCAGCAAAAGCCCTACCTTTGGTGGCCTGATGGTAGCATGGTGCACCAGCATAAACTGTGAAGGCAGAAACCCTAAGATTAGGACATAGCACAGCACAGCAGCGCTGTCTGTGGAGTCAAGAAAAAGGGGGCAACTATGTGCATTGGTCCTGACTGTGGGGGTGGGGGGTAGAGGGAAGTGGGGTTCAGCAGCCTCAACTGAGAGGCAGTGGATAGGGGTATCAGGATGCATATAATATTTCTAGTTATACACATGCATGATGTGTTTTCACATAGAATCTCACAAAGAACTGAACTTTATGCATTCATACAGTACATGTTCCTGAAACAGCAGAGTGTGGCAGACACATTTTTGTCAATCTGACATAAAAACATTTTTCTCACATAAACCTTTTGACTGAGGCTACATCAAAGACACACTGCTTCTATGAATTAACAGAATGCAGATTTATTTTATATCCATTAAACAACCTCTGAGTTATATAGCCAGAACAGAATGCAGAGTTTTGATGACAGAGAACTGAGATCTGTGATACAGACAAGATAATTTCTCACAGACATTCATTGATACCACTTCAGTACAGCACTAAACTCCAAATGATCAACTTTGTTATGAGAACAGAAAGATAGATTCTAAGCAAGCACATATCTCTAAACACAAGCCAAACGGGTTAGCAACACACTCTGAGTGAAAACAATTAGCTCTACAGACTGCTTTAACTAAGAAATGCAATAGCTTATTCAGTCAATCAGGTATTTAATTGCTGAAGCAGTAGGCTGGACAGGTATGATGTCACTGCTTACTGACAGGGACAGAAACATCTTCACTATTTCTTCACTGTTTTCAGTTACTGCAGAGCACAATAACAGATGCTGACTTAAAGAAAACCACAAAACCAAACAGCTTGATATTTTCAGGAAACATGACAGAAGAACATGAATTCAGTGAATTCAAGCTTTTTATGAAATATGTGTGGGCATTTGATCTTGAAAGCGACAAAGGCAGGGAAATGTTTCCAACCTAACTTCCCACCCCCACCTACCAAGCAGTAAGAGGAGAACACGTTACAGTGTTTGCTGTCCTGAGTCTTGGCAAATCAGTGGTAGAGTCTTCCTTGCGGTTCTCAACCCTAATGTTCACCCTATTCCATGAGCAAATAATGTCAGATGTGAGCTGTTTTCTTCAGGCAGGTCCTATGGGTTCTTGCAACATGTGGGGAGACACAGATTTGTACATCTGAAGACTGTATCAGATGCCACATTTTGCTACTTCTGTCACTTTAATCTGAACCTTACCTGATGTATTAACACAGTTTTGGGCAATTAATTTCCTTACTTATTGATATAGTAGAACTGTATCCTCCTCCGCACTCATGTGAAGGACACATCCATCTGACTGTGAACGAGCAGGGCCCTCCACATACGTATATATCTCTCTGAGTGCAGAGGCATAGGGCCCCTTCCATTCCTCCAGGAAAAGCAATTTATCTGCTTCATTGTAATGTTTTATTTTGAGGGACTCACTCCTTAGAAAAAAATACAGTATATATAAAGAGTGCCTTTTAACTCCCATCAGTTGATTATACAGCATATGGGCAAATATGTGTTTTTGAGTTTTTTAGTCAAACTTAGTAAATTTTTGTTGCTTTGGTCTTCAATTTACCATGGCTGTAGTGCTAGTGGAGATACACCTTTGTTGCATTTTTGATGATGATCAGACTTTAATTGTGGATTTGGCACAATGGTGAAATTGGGAGGTACTTTTGGGGTGCTGTGCGCATCCCATGAATTTTTTGGGAGTATTACGTGTTACTCTTGTAGTAGTCATTGACACTTTTCTATGTATAGATTCTCCCTAACTCCAAATATTGATGGAGTTATGGCTTATTAAAGTTGCAATGTTATCCTATGAGAATATTATTTTTTTGTTTTTAAATGGCCCATAAATTGTTTTGTGAATATTATGTCAGTCTTGTAGTATACATTCAGACATTTTTGACATATTGATTTCCCCTTAATTCCATATATTCATGTCCCAATTCATGCAGACTTATGCTTGAGGGGAGGCATGGGGGGCCTATTTATCTTCTATGTATTCCTGTGGGAAGCCAAAGGACTTGAGAATGAGAAAAAGATAGCCCCACACCACCTTACCAAAGGCTTTTTCAGTGTTGAGGCTCATGACACAGGCCAGTGTATGGGTATGTCCAATGGTTTCAATTATGTTTGTTCACCTGATGCTATCTATGGCCTATCAGCCTGTGAGAAAGCCTGTCTGATTCAGGCAAATGTTATTGGGGAGTAATGGGTTAAGTCTCTTTGCAATTATAGATTTAAATAGTTTTAATTGATATTAAGAAGGCATATTGGAGGACACGAACTACACAGGATTGGGTATTTTCCATCTGTAGGTAAAACTCTAATAGTAGCATAGTTCCAAGTGGGTGATAGGTCTACTCCTTCACACCAGACCTTGTTAAAGACTTTATTCAGTAATGAGGGTTACTTCTTTTTTGAGTGCCTTATAAAATTCACTACTAAAGCCATCTGGACTTAGGCATTTTCCTGTTTTAAGATCCCTGATCGTGATTAATATTTTGGTTTGTGTTATGGGGCAATCTGTTTGTTGCTGTAGTCTGGAGTTAATTTGGAGAGATTTAGGGCTTGGAGATAAGTACGTTTGGCTGTTGGAGTGGTTTCCTTATGTGAGCTGTATACGGATTGGTAGTAAGAGATGAAGGCATTCGAAATTTGTTCAATCCTATGGACCACCTGTCCCATATTTGGGTGTTGAATTGTTGTGATAGCTGCTTTAGCAGCTTGATGTTTGAGTCAGTACGCCACAAATTTAGTTGCTGTGGCTCCCCCTTTATAATACTTCTGTTTCAAGTACAGGAGAGCTTTTTCTATCTCCATTTTTTCAGGTCTTGGATTTGAAGCTTTATTTGTTTGATCTCTGTATCTATCTGCTTGGGTGAGATTTTCAAAGGGCCCTTAGATCCATGCAAGCTGTGTCAAACAACCAGCTTGTGTCAGATCTAGGTGCGCCAATTACTATGCGCCATATTTTGCTAGAAAAATGCTCTCTGTGACAAAGTACCCTGAACTGATGCAAGAGGTCCACTGCAACAACAAAATGATGCAAGGGAGGAGAATGACGCGAGCTGCACCAAAATAAATAATGCACATTGAGTCAAAAATGGTGCAAGATGAGTCAAAACAAGCATTTGTCAATGCCGAATGTTTGCTTGCTGGCATTGGCAGTGGTAGTGTAGAAGTTACAGAGCTGTGTAATAGGAATGGCAGTGAAGTATTGAACTGAAGCCAACCCCACCACCACCCTGCAGAGAGTGACAGGCATTGGGGTGTGCGTTTGGGTCGTCAGGCATAATGGCCATGCCATTTCACCACACCCCACCCTGCAGAGACTGACAAGTGTCACGGTGTTCCTTGGGGTCTTTGGTCCTTATGCGCACCCCTTTCCATTAGGAAATACAGTGGGATGAGTGTGATGTAAGAGAATGGGGTGAACTTTGGGGCTGAAGAGTCCAAGGCATACCTCAATGTTTTTCACTGGCTGCAGGGTGTGGAATGGTATGAGCATTACAGGCAAGAATCCCAAGTCACACCCCTGATGCCTGTCATTCTCTACAGGGTTGGGCGTTATGGTTGGAAACCCTAATACCTCAGGCATTCATTGGTATTTTCCTCCAAATGTTCAACATGGTTTTTTGGACCCCACCTCATGAACAGGGGGAATATCAGTTTCTTAGTGGAAAGCTGCTTATGCACAGTGACTACGGCATTTAGCACCACAGGTGCAAAAACATTCCGATCAGGATGTAAAAAATGACAGCTGTACTGTTCATGGGGAGGTGTAAAAAATGGCAATATTGTAAATCTGCAGTAAAAATATTTTAAAAAATGGTAAAGTCATGAGCGTACATAGAAACTGTGCAATGCACACCCGTAATATAATTAGGTTGGGGATTTTTTTTACAGCAGATTGTCAACTCAGGCATTTTGGTGCCTCCGATCATGAACAGTGTCACTGTGATTTTCTTTATCTGTCCCAAACATTGCTTTCACACACCAACAGCACCATTGTGTGCTGAAAGTGTGAAAACACACTTCGACCATATTGTGAAAAATGACAGCTGTACTGTAAATAAGGCAGTGTAGAAAAATGCCACTGGTGAAAATCTAGGCTTAAAATATTACAAAGTCATGAACTTACGAGGGTGCATGGAAACTGCCCAGTGCTCACTCATAACACAGTTATTTTATGGACTGTTGTCACCAAATTTTCAACATAGCCATTTTAAGACCTCTGCTCATGAACAGTGTAACTGTGATTTTCTTAATCTGTCCCAAACATTGCTTTCACACACCAACAGCACCATCGTGCGCTACATGTGCGAAAGCACATTTTGGGCAGCATATGAAAAATGGCAGCTGTACTGTTCATAAGAAGTGTAATAAAATGGCAATGTTAAAAATCTGGAGTGAAAATATTAAATTTGCAAGCGTATGAGCATGCATAGGAACTGCATCAATGCGCGCTCATAAAACAGTCATTTTGGAATTTTTTCACCAAATTTTCAACATAGCCATTTTAAGACCTCTGCTCATGAACAGTGTCACTGTGATTTTCTTAATTTGTCCCGTACATTGATTTAGCACACCGACTGCGCCATTGTGCGCTACATGAGCGGAAACACATTTTGGGTGAGATGTGAAAAATGACAGCTGTACTGCTTATAAGAAGGTGTGATAAAATGTCAATGTTGAAAATCTGGAGTGAAAATATTGAAAATTTAACGAACTTCTGGCGTGCATAAGACTGCTGGCATACGCTAAATAAAACAGTCGTTTTGAAATTTTCCACCAAATTTTCAAAATAGGCTTTTAAGACCCACCTTATGAACACTGGCAGTGTCATTTCATTAATCAGTCCTGAAAGGTGATTTCGGCAGTAACTGGAAATCAACCTTGGCCCAATAACGCCATGACAGTGACATAATTCATGAGAAGGGGTCCCAAAACCCATGTTGAAAATTTGGGCTAAAATTCCCAAAAATGCCTGAGATATGCAACAAAGTTGAAAACCCCTATCTAGCCCATTATACAGCTTACCGGCATTTCCTCAGTTCTGTTGTGGCTTTGAAGGCTGGCGTGTTCCCGGTCCACGAAGATCGTTCTTGCCGAGGTCAGGGTAAGTATGGGGTGAGGGGTGTGGGAGTAGGGTGTGCAGTGGGTGGGTGAGGGTTGTGGGAGGGGCCAGGGAGACTCGTGGGACTGTTTTTCTTTACAGGTGTTCTTTTTGTTTCCAATGACGACGTAGGACATTTGCCACGCTGGGGTGGGCTCCAGCGTGCACCCAATACTCGGAGGGTGAGGACAGTGGAGCTGATGGGGATTGGGCACCTCCGGCTATATCATGAGTTGCCACACTGGGGTGGGCACCCAGCATGGCATTTGGAAGGCTTTGGGGCGGGGCGCAGCACAGCCGATGGGGATTGGGCACCCCCGTCGGCTATACAGTGTGTGCGTGCATGCTGGGGGGGCCCACACGCCTGCGTGTGTGTGTGGGGGGGAGCTGCGCATGAGCAAGCGATATCTTATCGCTGCTCACTGAAGCGTAGCTCCCCCTTTGAACTGTATGCCACTGCATTTTGGAGCTTGTCATAGACAGCTCCATCATACATTGGCTTACAGGGGCCGCGCCTGCCAACACACTGATTGAATTGGAAGAGCGGGTGACACACCTCCGAAATCTCAGATGATGGCACTATGTTTCTTGCACATGCATGCAAGCAAACATAACAAACATAATAAATGTATCTTAATTTTTGAATACTGTTTTTTTCCTTTTTGTGCGTGCATATGTGACATATGAATGAGGGATCCACTCACTGTAGATCAAGAGAGGATGTGAAATGGTGCAGGTACATGGAGGGGTGAACAAAGTGGTAGACAGTAAGCCCTACCAGAGCTTCAGGCTGATGTAGCACAGCGATACATGGGCAGGGGAGGGGGTGAACAAAGTGGTAGACAGTAAGCCTTACCAGAGCTTCAGGCTGATGTAGCACAGCTGGACTAAGGCAAGGGAGGATGTGAAATGGTACAGGTACATGGGGGTGAACAAAGTGGTAGACAGTAAGCTCTACCCTGAGCTTCAGGCTGATATTTGCAAAGCTGGACTAAGGCAGAAGCACCCGGCATGTTCTTATAGTTCCCATGTATATGTCCATTTATGTTCTTACAGCGCTGATTGCTAACTGAGCCAAGATGTAAAACAGACACTAAAATGTCAGGTTTATTTCAGGTGACCAGGATCGTAGTGGGAGGGGGCAAGTGAAACAATGTCCTGAGAAGTGCTTAAACTTATTAACGTTGCTGTGCCAAGGAGTGATACACGGTCCAGAATCCCTAACGTTTAAATTATGTTTGCAGCCTAAAAGGTGCTTAGGTGGATTGGCATTTACATTACTCAGTGGCAAATCTTTTTCATACTTTTTGTGATCACTGGTTAAGATATAACCACTAACTGATGAGACACTTGGGGGCATGAAACTGTGCTACCAGCAAAGTTGCATTTGCAAAGCCCTGAATATTTATCTGTTGATAATGAAATGAAAACTGTCAGCTGATAACATTCAGCCACTGTCCATTGCACAGAATAGACATCTCACTGATAGATCTGGAGTAAAGGGACATGCACTTGCAAATAACACCACTACAACTCCAGACACGGAAGAAAGAAGTTCATGCACTTTCACGCTGTTAACTTTTCAGCATTTTAAAACAGTTACTTAGCATCTGCACTAAGATGTTACCGTCGCTGAACTGAATTGTGACACCAGAATCCCTCGATCAACATTTGTCAGCAAAGTGAATTGAAAAAATCAATAGATATATAAAATGGTAAGTGACATGAGTCAATAACAACATTCTGCATGTAATACTTGGCTTAAAATTTGAGCACCACCATATTCTGCACCACAGCGTCAAACAGGGATGCCATTTATAATTCAGCTAATGTCAAGCAGTTTTGAGCCATAAAAGTATTACTGTATCAGTATGGTGGCAGCAACAGGATCAGGAAATTATGAAATAAAATGCAACAGACCTCCTGTCGTGCCATATGTTGTAATGGGTGGAGGGAGTGCATGAGCACCCAGGGGTGGGCTGTTAGGCTGCTTTAGATTCACCAGAGAAAAGGGTGGATTCGATTGTGAGCTATGGTTGAATTTGTGTGTTTTTTTTCTATACCTAGTTTTCACTGTTTTGTCAGGGCACATGTCCAACCCTAAGATGTTTAGGGTCACAAGGTGATGTGACTTCATTAAGCATCTGATTTGAGAAAGAGCTGTGTGATTCTATCTAAATGCCAGCTCACGGCAATTCAGAGTAAAAAAAAATATTTTGAAGCTGCATTACCAGACTAAGTGTGCAGTTTAGTGAATTACCACACATGGGTGTGTATATGACAGCACTAAAAGGCACATTAAAGTGCTTCAGTCATGAAAACCTCCCCCACTGGCTGTTGCTGAAATACATAGCAGTATGTTCTTTGTGCATTCTGGCTGTTCTTTGCTTCAGCTGCAGGTAGTACAGTATGTTCAAGTTCGTTTGCATAGGTTTTAGCAGTGAGGAGTTCACATTGACAGAGTCTAGTAAGAGAAAATGCTTGGAATTACACATACAAAGAAGTCTGAGTTTTCACATCAAATGCTGAGGTATTTTTTTTCTGGAGGATTAGAACCCATGGAGTCCATGAAGGTGTGCTTTGGAGAGCTGACCTGTGTAAGGACCGTTAGGAGCCCACACATTTTGGTGGTCCTGCTTTGGCAGGGAACAGTTTATTAAAGTAATGATGTGTGGCTTGTCTCTCTAAGCTAGACAAGACTACACCATTCTATCAGGCAACCAACACAGTTGATCTGTGTGTGTGTGTGGGGGAGCTGCTCACTGAAGCATAGCTCCCTCTTTCAACTGTATGCCACTGCATTTTCAACTGCTGTCATAGACAGCTTCAGCAGTGATTGGAGAACTGTGACCACGCCTGCAAACACACTGACTGAATTGGAAGATGCTGACACACCTCTGAAAAACTCAGATGATGGCACTATGTTTCTTGCACATGCGTGCAAGCAAACATAAAAATGACTCAAGGAAAAAAAAATGATGCAAACTGAGCAAGAAAATAGTGCAAGCTGAATCAAAAACATGGTGCAAGCTGAGACAAAATATGGTGCAAGCTGAGTTAAAAAAACAGTGCAAGTTTAGTAAAAAATTACTTAAAGGCAAGAATGACACAAGCGATGTCGAAAAATACAGCAGACAAAATGGTCAAATCTAAGCCCCCAAAATGTTCTACACTAATCATGCAGGAGAATACTGGCCCTTATTAGTAGCATAGTCAGGCCTGACCACCTGCTGTGGGCCTCTTTATATGTTCTAGTGTCCCTTATACCATCTCTGGCTGGTCTAACAGCAATATGCATCTTAGGCGCAAGGACAGGACTCACATTCCTTGAAAATACCAAATAAGGGGATGGTGCATCATTTCGGTGATGCTGGCATCCCTTCCGACATGGCGCAGGCATTTTTTGGGTGCAAGCATAGTGCAAGCCACTCTGGTGCATGCTGACCTGTTTTTGACACAAGCACCATTTAAAAATAAGAACAGGTGCAAGGTTTGACACATCCTGCTCCTTGCGTCAGTTGTTTTTAATGCAAGCACCCTTCGTCATTCTCTGGCTTTTGAAAATCCAGCCCGTTGTCTCATTTTTACTTCTGTATAAATTAGAGTTCCTGATGGTTATTAGTGAGATCTGAGATGTTTTTTTTTTTTTTGCCTTTCCCATTTCCTATGAACTGTGATAGATATTAATTTCCATGTTAAGAGTGTTTTGTCTCTATCTCACAATATTTGCAGGGGTGTACCTGGTGTGTTGTTATGTTCAACTCCAGAATGCAGGGTTGATTTTAGGTCTTTTATGATTATGGGTTCTCTAAGAGGAGAGAGACATTAAGTCTCCAGTGTGTCTTCTTCAAGGGTATATGAAGATCCACCCAGAGAAAGACCAGCTGGTGATCTGACAGGGTGGAGGTTTCTTTCCATATGGAGTGGAATTGAGGCAGATTTTTTTTGTGAGTGAAATAAGTATCCAGTCGAGAATACATTTGAAATCGATGGGAACAGCAGGTATAATCTCTAGCCAATGGATATCTAGTCCTCTACATATCCTCAAAGCCCAGCTCCTGAAAGAGTAACAAGAAGAACATAAGAATTTGCCAGCAGAAGGAGGTCCATCTAATCTTCCCGGGTTTTCTACCCCCAACTATCAATTTGTCTTGCTATCCTGACTATACTGTCTATCCCATGCCTATTTGAATTCACTGACCATCTTGGCTGCCACTAACCACGGTGGCAGGCTGTTTGAAGGGTCCACCACCTTCTCCATGAAAAACTACTTCCTAACATTTGTTTTGAATTTACCTCCCACCAGGCACATGTTGTGTCCTCTAGTACGTGCAGCCCTGTTTTCCCGGAAGAGGTTCCTGGTTTGTACTGTGTTGATCCCTTTAACAAATTTAAAATGTCTCAATTATGTCTCCTCTGTTCCTCCTGGCTCAAGGGAGAATAAATTTAGCTGGCTGAGCCTAGTTTTGTACATTTCATGATGCAGACCCTGCACCATTTTGGTGGAATGTCTCTGAATGGTTTCCAGATGATCTATGTCCATTTTTAGGTGAGGTCTCCAGAACTGCACACAGTACTCCAAGTGAGGTCTCACCAGGGACCTGTATAGAGGGAGGATTACATCACCCATCCTACTGGTAATACCCCTATCAACACATCCAAGGATGCTGCTTGCCTTTTTTGCATTGCTTCCCCATCTTTAAATCATTTGAGATCATGACACCAAGATCCCGTTCCAGCTTTATTTCTTCTAGTAGCTTCACCTCCAGGACATACTTCATGCATGGGTTCTTTCTACCCAAGTGCATGACTTTACATTTTTTGGCATTGAACCTCAACTGCCAGTTCCTGCACCATTCCTCAACCATCCTGAGATTTGCCTCCATTTCTTGGTCCCCTTCTGTGTGTCAACCCTGTTGCAGAGCTTCATATCATCTGCAAAGAGGCAGACTATCCCTTTCAATTCTTCAGCGATGTCACTGATGAATATGTTGAAAGGATAGGGCCTAGTACTGACCCCTGTAGCATGCCACTTGACACCTTCTGCTCTTGGGACAAGGTGCCATTTACCATAACCCTCTGTGTCCTGCCTTGCAGCCAGCTTGTGATCCATTTAACTACTTTGTCACTGATGCCAGCTTGCTCCAGTTTGTTGGCTAGCCTTCTGTGTGGGACTGTAGGAAAGATTTTACTAAAGTCCAGATACACCACATCCAGTGCTGCCCCCTGGTCTACTTCTCTTGTAACCCAGTCGAAGAATTCTATTAAATTTGTTTGGCACGAGCGTCCTGATGTGACGCCATGCTGCCTTTGGTCAAGTTGCCCATTTGCTTTCAGGTAGTTCATTACCTTTTCATTAAGTAATGTCTTCATTATTTTTCCCACCACTGAAGTCAGACTTACTGGGCGGTAGTTTCCTGCAACCTTCCTGCTACCACTCTTGTGCAATGGCACAACCGTGTCCCTTTTCCAGTCCTGTGTTACTATCCCATGTTCCAGTGAACTGTTAAACAGTTCAGCAAATAGAGCAGCTAGTCCGTTCCTAAGTTATTTTAGAACTCTTGGGTGCATTCCATCGGGGCCCATTGCCTTGTCCACCCTTATTTTAGCAGCTCCTCAAGGACCCTTTCTTTCGTAAAGGGAGATATGTCAGCTCCCCTGGTATGAGGAAGTGTCTTGGCTGGTGCTGGACCATTACCAATGTCTTCATGAGTGAAGACCGAGCAGAAGAATTCATTGAGAACTTCTGTCCTGTCTCTGTCATTTTCCATCAGGTGTACTTCCTTGGTTGCTAGCTGTTTTATTCCTCCTTTGCTCTTTCTTTTTTCTCGAATGTATTGAGAAAATGTTTTGTCCCCCACTTTTCACTTTGCGAGTCAGTTTTTCTTCAGTCTGGGCCTTTGCCACCCTAATAGCTTTCCTGGCTTCCTTGAGTTTCTCTCTGTAGGCTTCTCTATCGTTTTCATACTTGGTCTCCTTGTACTTCTGAAAAGCTTTTCTTTTTTCCCTAACTATAGTAGCTACCTCTTTGGAGAATCAGAGGGGGTTCCTTGACCTTTTAGACATGCTGGTTCATTTAGTGCATAGAGCTGCGACTGACTCTATAGCATGTTTCGACTTTGTCCATTTTTCCTTCACATTCCATGTGGTATCTGTTGCCAGCAGGGGCTGGATCCTTTCCCTCATTTTTGGGAAATCTGCTTTCCTGAAATCGAGCACTCTGATTCTGGAGTGGCAGGGGTCTTCAGTCTTGCTAATGGAGAGCCAGATTGACCTGTGGTCACTGGTACACAGACTGATCCCCGCTTGTACATCTGATATCCTGGCACTGTTAGTACCAGGTACAGGATAGCTGATTCTGTGGTGGGAGAAACCACCATTTGATTCAGTCCTGCCCCCATTAAAGCCATGAGGAAGTCTCTACTCCTCTCTGAGGAGGCTGTGAAGGTGGACTATATCTGGTAGATTGAAGTCCCCAACTAGCAATAGCTTGTCTTTGATGGCCACCATCAGTATGTCTTCCTGAAGAACCTTGTTCTTTTCGATCTCCTGGTTTGGGGATCTATAGATAACGCCAATCCTGATAAGGTTCTTGTTTCCAGCTCCCAGAATGATCAATAGGGCCTTTGCCTCACCTTGTGTTTCTTGAGTCTCAGTAGCATTTATCCCTTCCCTGATATAAATAGTGAACCCCTCCTTTCTCACCTATGTGGTCTCTCCTGAAGAGAGTGTAACCAGAGATGGCGATGTCCCAGGTATGGTTCTCTGAGAAACCAAGTCTCCATGACAGCAGTCCAGTCAAGGCTATCCTCAGCCATCATTGCTGTTAGATCTGTGATTTTGTTTGTAAGGCTATGGGCATTGACACACATTGCCTTCCAGTCTTGGTTTGTCCTGCTTGCTATATGATTTCTCCACTTGTGGTTTGTGTCCCTAATGTTTTGAATGCCCCTATCATGTTTGGTATGCCCATGTGGAGTTATGTACATGGTGCTTGTGATGCCCTGTTTTGGTTTCGATCGAGTTTCCTTAGATGGGGGAGGAGCATTTGTAAGCTCATATGATGGAACTGTTGCTGATGCTCCTTCCTCTCCCTCTAGTTTAAATGGTTGATGAAGATGTTGAATTTTCGGCCAAGAGCACATGTTCCCTCTTTTGTAAGGTGTAGGTTATTGAATCTAAAGAACTCCCTCTCCCAGAAGTTCTGCCAGTTTCCTACATAGCCATAACTTTTTCCTGACACTAATTTTTGAGCCAGGTGTTAAGTTTGATGATGCCCCTTTTTTCTGATCTTCTGCCTGTTAGCGTCCTTGCCCCACACAGGCAAAATTTCTGAGAAGGAGACTTTGGATGAAAGGGAAGTAAGGTTTTCTCCTAGAGTGATTAGATGCTATTTAGTCTCTCCAACTGACCGTCTGGGCAGGTTGTTTGTACCTATATGGATGAGAATGAGCATGTCTCGCTCGGTGTTATGTACAATTCTCTTAATCCTGTTTGTGTCCCTCCATGTTCCTGGGAAGCATCTAACCTCAATTTCTGTTTGGCTGATTTGGTGGATGTGGGACTCTAACCTGCAAATCATAGAGTCACTTATTATTAAGACTCACTTTTTGTTTTGCTTGGACATTTTTGTTGTGGTTTGTTTGTTCATGCATTGTATGAGGGTCCTCTCCACTGTCATGCTTGCACTGGCAGTAGGCTTGGATGAAAGTGGAAAGAACCTGTTTGTAAATTTGATTGGTGTTGCAGTTATGTTGTGAGAGTTATTTTGCTGCGCTTTCTGTTTTCCTACCAACTGGCAGCCCTCTGGTCTGCTAGCTCTTTGGGGGAGTGGCACTGGTGGTTGGTGCCTTAAATCCGAGTGCTGTGCAGCATGGTTGCGTTGCACCCTGAGAAAGTATATTTCAGCATGAGCAGCATGTAGTAGAGTGCATAGACCATTTAGTGCACAGCAAGTACAGCAACGCCCGACCTGCCTTGCGTAAGCTCTGGTTACGAAGGTCCCACAATATCTGCAGTTGATGATGTCCATATTGTTGTGAGGGTAATGGACAAAAAACAAAGTTGCCATAAATCTAAATCTAAATTGTTTAGCTCTCTTGTTGTTCAAGCTAGGAATCTAGGAGGTCATGTATAACATTCTATTAGAGTTACTGATGCCTCAAAGAAAACTTTAAAAAACATGATAATTGGGTACAATTCTGCTTGCATTCCATTTATATTTTATATATTTCTCATCCCCATAATTTATTACTAAGGAAATGTGTATGAATGTATGATCGTTATCCCTTTGAATTTATTTTGAGTTCATCTGTCTTTATAGCTTACTCCCTACTTCAAGCCATAATCCTCTGTTGTGACATCACAGTTTGTTGACATAGGAGTAACTGTGAGGTTACAAACAGTGCTCTGTGACTTCAGGTAGGGAGAAAGCAGCAGGAACAGATGAACTCTTCAGGAGGAAAAATCCTGTTTTCATACAAATTATCTCAATAATAGACAATAGAAAGGAGGAATACAGAACTAATGGAAAATACTGTACAAGCTGGACTGTGTCAAACTATTTTGTTTGATTAAAGTTCACCTGAACGTGTCACCAGCAGTGTTCCCTCTAATTTTCAGTCTCTGTGGGTGGGCGACTGATATGTGTGCACAGCACTTTGTGCAAAAAAATTGATTCATGTGCACAAATTGGATGGCCCAAACAAGTGATATATTTTATTGCCAATAAACAGTAGAAAACATAACCAAACACTCAAATACTCAATACAAAGTATAAATATACATTTTGACACAGTCCGAAGCTTGGATGTGCATTATGCACCATAACAGTATGAATTGGAAACATGTGTAAACTATGTACATTTTAAAGAGTCTTGCGTGCATCTAAAAGGGGGCTGCTAATGATGCATTGCTAAGAAATCAACATTTACTGTTTTTCTCTCCTGTCTTTCCCATTCTTACAGTGAACGTATATTTTATTAAGATCCATTTTTCCACCAGATGCTAAAAACAATTTTGTTCTCATCAGCATATCTAAATGGGTTTCTTTCAAGCAGTTTCTTTATTTGCTCTTAATGCAGTTCATGAGGCTGAAGCCTCTTTCACAGTCAGCACTAGAAGCTTGGAATGCAGTAGTAGTAGTAGTACAATTTATTGTTCAGCATAAAGCAGTTACAATACACTCAAATCAGGACAAAATACATAGTAAATATAAATGGACAATAAATAAATCAACAAGGAACTTAAATATCTTTACAGTACAATTAAATGTACCAGTGTCCCTTGAGTACCTTTTCTCATAAAAACCTCCACAGGACTTCAAGTCCTCCTAATAAACTTTACAAATGAGCTGAAATTAAAAATCTTGCAAAGATCTCTACCATGTTTTTCTCTTTCATAGTAAACAAATATTCCAAAAGATCCTCCAGGGGGAGGCTGAGATCCCCTAACAATCCACCCAGCATTTTTTTCCTAGTTGATTCGTACCTAGGACACAAGAGTACCACATGTTTGAGATCATCTATCATCTCCACTCCACATTTACAATATGGAGAAAGTACCCCTCTCTTTTTTGTCTGAAATGAATGCATTGAGCTTACAGTTTTCAGTTCTGAATATTGTATAGATTCTCCTTTGTTTAGGACGGGTTAAAAAGAGAGATATGGCTCATATTTTATTTATTTATTTAAATCTAGGATTACAACATACCTTAGAGCCAAGGCTCTTTTACAAAGGTTCCACGTCCGTAGTACATACAATTGCATCAAATTGATTACATGGTTACAGCTTAGTTACATGGTACAAGATAACATATTGTAACTTAGGAAGACATTAGGTATTATAAGTGAGGCATGACAAACAGACACTAGGAAGAAGACAGTTGGGGAGGGGCTGAGGAAAGGGATGGCATATGTGTGAGAGGGCAGATTGTGGCAGCCGATGGGCTCTGTCAGGACAACTGTGGGGTAAGTGATTTGGAAGTGGCTGAGGACAGGTAGGTGCAAGTAGAGAACAGAACAGACCCAGGGGTGTTTAGAGGTAGTTTAGAGGACACAGCTTGTTAGGTTGTGCACCCATAGATGTTGGTGCCTATAAGGGAGGGTCGTAGCTTAGTTTTGAAGACACCTAGTGTTGCTGCGGAGGAGGTGTACCCATAAAGACTGTTAAACCAACTTGGGGCCCAGTGAGCAAACGACCTTTGTCCTTGTGATGTGCAGCAGTGGGGGATTTGCAGGATATGTGGCTTAGTACTCCTGGTGTTGACAGTGTTAATTTTGGGTTTAAGGAGTGTGCTGACTCCAGGTGGTGCTTTACCCAGTAGGATTTTCTTAGCTGTGATGCAGGTTTGGTATTTGATTTGGTTGTTAAGTTTCAGAATGTAGTCCCTCTGCTGGTATACCAGGATAGGGCACCATGCTATTTCACAGCTGTACTGTGAAGGGAGCTTTATGCTGTTTTTATGGCTGTGGGCGGAGCCTACAGACATCTTGCTGTCTGTAGCTGGAAAAATGGAGTATTGTGGAATACATATTTTGGAGTTTTCAATGCATCCTTCTACAATCTACAAACCACTATGCCAATTGAAATAAAATACTCCCTTCTTTCTGTTTAGAATGTTGGAGACATAAGTCCAAGCTGCTTATCAGATGGCTGTTAGGAAACTGAAACAGCTTGTTAAATATTGGTTACCTATTAAACTGGAGATTTGTTTTACCCCTTTGAAATGCGACAACTTGTACATTCAAATATTTAAACATTTTCTTGCTATAAACTTTAGTTGGGCAGGTATTATCTTTCAAGAAAGATTTGTACTTCATAAATGTCACCCTTTCCTAGCAAATTTAAAAAGATTTACAGTTTTTTTAACCTCTTAAGACACGATCTGATAAGCACTGTCTATGCCAGGTCTTCTGTGAAGCATTCAGACAAAGTATAAAACAATCAGCATGCATTTTCTACTATGCTTTTTGGGAATAAAATATACTGAGCTACAGCAAATGCACACACACACACACACACACACACACACACACACACACACACACACACACACTCCACATGGCCACAACTTTCAAAATAAATATGGCAATCTAGTATGTTATAAAACAATAAAGAAACTGTTTGTTTATGTCAGTGAACACAGCGAAGTTCAGTTTACAGTAGATTTCCTTTAAATATTTCTTATCCTATATTTTGTATCCTGATAATGCAGGGGAGATACTACATCTCATTGTCATTGGGATCTTCATTTACACATTTTTGCACTGTATTTACTCAGGATGTCCCAGATAAGATGCAATATCTTGTTTTTGGTGGGGTCATGATATTATCCTTTTTATAATGTATTTATTCAGGGTAGCCTAGTCTAAATGTAAAATATTCTTTTCAGTGCGTTCTGATTTTATGCAATGCAGCATAATATTATGTAAATGTAGAGCCCCACTGAAAATGAGATGCCATTTCTTTTGTGAACTATCCAGGATAAACATATAGCAATCAGCAGGCATATTCCAGGAAAACACATTGTAAAAATGTGTAAAAGGAAGACCACACTGAAACTGCCTCTCAGCAGATCTGCATTGTGCAAATTCATTAGAAATAATGTGTGAAAGTACCCCAAAAGCTCTCCACAGCCATTTCGGCTCTGACCAGAGTTTGTTTTTTATGTCATAAACTGATGTCCTTATTTGACTGCTGTCAGTTGGTAGTCTTACAGTTTGAAGTAATTTCCATTAATGGTGTCCTCAAATGAATAGCACCACTATGGTACAGTGACTGCAGCCAGGAAGCAGTGAAGTACCATTGTCCAGCAGAGAATGGGGGAGCTGTGTTTTATCGGAGACTATAGGTTTAATTTTTTTCTGCTTTTTTTCCTTTCAAAGCACCAGGAGAGGGGGATCTCTTAGCTTCTTTGGTGGCAGTTGGTCCAGTCATATTTGAACTGCTCTATGAAGCCTTCATTTCTCTGCTCTCACTATGTCCTGTGCGAAGACATGTCTGTCCTACTAATGTTGCACCACTCCACACTGTCATTGTAGACCTCCTTCAATACATTGTTCAATAGATATGAAATAGATATCTCCCATGAAATCTTTACCTTTTTTTATAACACCCATATAGCTTAAGCTTGGAGAGTTGAACATGACAAGAATGTTTGTCTAAATCAATAAGCATCAATTTGACATCCTGCCTAATCTCCTCAAATGATCTCATGTAAATTTTAAATAAGAGGTGGCCCAATCCAGCCAACATTATTGTTTCCTTAATAAGTTGAATAAAGGGATGTACATATCCCATGCTGGCCAATTTGATGGCTTCTTCTACACACATTCTGGGATATCTTTGTTGGGGCAAAATAAAGTTTCAACAGAAAGAGAATCTGTCATTCACAGATGAGAGAAGTCAAGGAACGTTGTCCTAACTCCAAGGCAAGAATACAGCTTGGAGTTCCATTTGGCAACATTAAGATGTATCTATAAAGTTTATTCAGAATTATTTCTAATTCTCTAACCTTAGTATAACCCCAGATTTCAGAGGAGTATATCATGCTCATTCTTATTTTAGCATTGACAACTCTTAATACCCCTCTGATCGATAACTTCCCCATCTTGCTGTTAAATATTTTTAGAGTATTTACTGAAGATCCCAATTTAAATCGAATAGCGTCCAAATGTTTGGTCCAAGATAGGCTATAGGCAAAACGGACACCTAAATAGTCAGAACACTTAACAGTGTCTATATGGTTACCATTTAGCCTAAAGCCTACCGTATTCTTGGTTTGAGAGCAAAAAACTACAGTGTTGGTCTTGCCAAGATTAACTTTAGTTTCCTTTGAGAACAGAGAGATTCAAAGTGAGCCAATTTTCTTTTAAGACCTAGTGCTGAAGTAGAGAGCAAGACTAAATCGTCTGCATATGCTAAACATTTAATCCTTTGATCATTAATTTTTGGAACATGAAAATCTGGATTACCAAGCTGATCCAAGACTGTATTAATACAGATGTTAAAGAGAGTCAAGGGACAAAATACACCCCTGTCTGATCCCCACATTTGTCTCAAATCTATCAGTTAGATGACCATACTGATTATACTGGACCCTTGCACATATATTTTCATACAGTCTAATAATAACATCAAGAAGTGAGGCTTCCAACTTCAGATACCTTAATGTAGCCCAAAGGATTTTTATACTAATGCTGTCGAAGGCCAAGGAGAAGTCCACAAAACAGCAATATGATCTGTTTTTTCTCACTTTAGTATACTTCCAGATCAGGTGCCGAAGCACATAACAGTGTTGTACTATAGAACAGTCCTTCCAGAAACCATTCTGTGCCTCATTCAATATTGCATTCTCCTTGACCAACGACAGCAATCTGCCAAAAATTATCCTAGAGAAAATCTTCTGTGAAACATCTATCACACTAATAGGCCTATACATTCTTGGGTCATTCGTATCCTCTTTTTTAAAAATTGGGAAGATAACACTACCTGCCCAACTGGCAGGGCAAGAGTACCCCTGAACCAGGCCATTAAACAGCAAAAGAATGAAAGGAATCCACCAGTTGGGAAAACCTTATAGAGATCACCTAGGACCCCATCCGGCCCTGGCACTTTTTTTTTTGCCTTAAGCCCAATCAGTGCCATCCGGATTTTGTCTTCTGTGATCAAGCTAGGTCTTGGAAAAATGTCATCCTCCTGTATTCTGAAAGCATCAGGTGTCTCCTGCTCTTCATGAGAATAATAGAGCTTGGAGAAATGAGATGCCCAAACTTCAGGTGTAATATAGGCTTCAATCCTATTGGCATATCTATTATATCCCTGGCTAACAATATTCCAAAATCGCCTTCCACCCCTATCCAAAACAGCCTGCCTCAGTTTTTCCAAAAGTCCCTGAGTATGTTTATGTCTCTCCCATTCGAGAATTTTCCTACATTTTTCTCTTTTAGCCTTTAGCAATTTAAAATCTGCTGCAGACTTATTTCTTTTCTTCTTATGCTGTCTTAGTTTTCCTCCAAACTCTTTCTTTGCCTATAGGTGTACCGAATTAAACCAAGACTTTTTATAAAGGGGCCTAGGACAGTACATTGTTTTAATCTAGGTCCAAGTAAAGAATGAATTGTTTCCCAATTCTCCAAAATATTAAAGGCCTTACTTCTGTCCAGGACCAACTTGTGAATATCACCTAAGACTCCTGTACTAAGAATTTCATTGAAACTAGCTTGATGAATCGGCCCCCATCTAATCCATCTCTCGTTTATGACTTCCTGACTCTCCTCCTGTTGTGCCTTATTCCTTAAAGTCCCAAAAGGGCATTTGATGTTAATTACAATGGCACAGTGTGCTGATTCCAATCTATCCATGACCTCTAACTTTTGGATCAGCTTTACTGCTTCCAATTTGGTCCAAACCTAATCAAGGGTTGAAGAACCAGTAGATCCTCTATATGTTAAGGATACAACTAGATCTCCCTGAGTTCTCCCATTTAAAATACAGAAATTTCTACTGGCCAAGCCCACTAGCAATTTCCTACCTCTGAGGTTAGATTTTAGATCCAGAGCAGTCCTTGTATATGAGATATTTGGATTAATTATAGATATTGTATGGATCATATCTGAATATTCATCCTCCAAGAAATGAGAAGGAATTCTGGTATTAAAGTCTCCCAAAATAATTATAGGACAGGATATACTCTCATCTAACAATTTGTCAAGTGCCATTTTCAGATCCTGTATGAAAAGGTCAGTGGGATCAGTAGCTCTGCTGAGAGGAGGAAAGTATATATCACAGAGAATTATCTTCTCTTGTCCCTTGCTAATCATTAGAGCCAAAATACCCTATGACTTAATAGAAATGTTTGTGATCTAAAATTTAGCAACGTTTTGATAAAAAAGGAAATACCCCCTTTAAATCTTCCAAACTGTTTATCTTTAGTTGCTGGCAGAGTAAAGACAGAATACCTAGTCAATTTGGGAGTTACTTTCTCTGTACACCATGTTTCTTGCAGTCCAATAATATCAAAATTATCCAGAAATCTCACTACTTCAGGGTCAATTATTTTAAGATGGCTGCCCTCAATATTCCATGAAAGTATAGAACGGGCATCCACATCTCGATTCCCAGCTCCCTTATCCAAATCTAGTTGGCATTCGGAGTTCATTTGTTCGATATTTTCTACAGGCTGCATTTGTCAGGCTGAATCAATAACTGTCAACACTGAGTAGGTATTAGGGTCAATTAGGTTTCAAAAGTCAGTCAGGGAGTTATCTGCCTCTAAGATTGATTCAGGACAATCCTTAGTCTGCGTCAACCTAGAAAAGACTTCATCCAATTCTAAAATGTTAACTAAATGTATTTCCAAACAGTTCAGCTTGCTGGCCAGAGAAAGCAAGCTGCTAGCTGTATGAGGATTTTTAAATGTAATATCAATCTGTGCTGTGGGCTCAGGATCTCCATATAACCTTATGGACTCCACTATGTTTCTGGAGATATAAAATTCTAATGTTCTTTCCAAGAGCAGGAACAAATCTTCCCTAACTTTCCTATGAGAATCCTTGAGTGAAACCTTCCACTCAAAGGTAGTTATGGTCCTACTCAACCATACTTCTTTCTGCTTCAGTACATGATCCTCTATCACTCCTAAGATTTTTCTCTGTGCTATCGTATCCTTCTCACTCTGCATCTCCCTATGGAGAATCTCTTCTGGGGAAGGATAAGACTCTGTAGGAACCTCTGTACATGATAGTTTCATGTTTAGCTTGGAATGTAGCACATACATCAATAAATTTAGCCAGCATGCTGTACTGCATGTTAGTCAAAGCAAAGTGGATCATGTCAGTAAATAATTTTAATTATCCTCCCTTTATTTTTTCAGCAACTATAAATCTGAAGTCATTGTACTGGCTAACAATGTCTGCCTGGTCCACTGATGAAAATAAATAGTCCTGATATTTGCTGTACAGTCTCTCAGTATTTGATAAGCCAAACTCAAAGCTGCAATGTGGCATTGCTGCAAAATCAAAGGCAGATCAGTCAGAAAGTTCACCTGCAGGAAATTGGATGTCCAGATGGTCACATAACAGGCCAATGAATTGCAAAATTGCTGTTGTGCTTACTTCAGCTGTGCAATTAGCCAAAAGCAGTTTTACTGGTTGGCTCCAATAGACAGTTTCATCCAGGTACTGGCTTCTGATCTTTTTTAATTTTGCCCTAGCAATCTGTACAGCTTCAACTGTTGTTAGGTCACTTTTCTAAAACATCTTAGGCCCCATTTGCACTAGGGCATTTGAAATGGTTCTGTGCGCTTGAACCGTTTTAAATGTGTGCTGGCACAGATTGAGTTCGCACATAACTCGGTTGTAACTCACAATTTTGGGAGCATGCTCAAACCCTGATGAGAACAGGGCTTGAGCACGCTTCCAGAAATCCATTTCAAAAGTGAAGTGAGCTACTCACAATGTGAACAGACAGGGTCAGATCCATTCGTGCTTGTTTGTCCTCCCACCTCTCGATCACACAAAGCATCATGGCAAGCAGCTGTGCAAGTGCTGCTGAATCAGAATAGAAGAGGATATGGATTAATAGTTAGTGAGAACACTCTAGCATGCATCAGCTGAAATGGGTCAATGAAGTAGACTGCAGTGTGAACCCTGCAACATGGTAAGCTGTAATTCGTTTTCAAAAACGGATTGCTGAAACATGCTGTAGTGCAAACGGGGCCTTAGACAACCCTGCAACTCCAAAAGTACATAATTTAATACTGTTATGGCAATGTGGTATTCAGCATCGGGCAGCTTCTTAAAGCAGTACTTAGCAATGGGATATTTGATGGATGCATGCATAATTGTATGTGATGTCATTTACCATAGGTATGGTTTACAACGGCTATGCTGGGTATTGTCAAGCTCAGTGGGGGGTTTAAAATGTATTTTTGTAATGTAGTGAGTGAGTCAGTATGATGTGAGAAAGGAGATGCATTTTGGAGACCGTATTTCTCTTCTGTTCCGGATCCATGCCAAGCGTAGTCTAAATTTATGGAATTAAATGAAAAGGACATTTTTTGCACTGTCATTTCTTGCTGTTCACTTTTGAATTACTATCCCCATGTAGCTAACATGGGCAACCTTTTACAAGCACTGATTCATTGAATCTCAAATGTGTATATAATGTGAGACCCCATTTTAAAGAGAAGCACAATCTCATCTCTCTAGACGTATGTACAGTTAGTGTCTCAGCCTGCTAATTGAGAAGGTTATACCCATCCCAGACCCCGACAAATACCTAAAAAAATTACACAGAAACAGACAGTAGGTTGCTTTGATGCTTTTATTGTAAACAAAAACTATAGTTTTCCTATTTTCTTGTACTGAGAAAAAAATGAACACTCTTTCAACGGTGAGGCTTTAAATCCATTATAAACACATTTTCTATGTGAGACACTGCTTGAGGAGGAGGCAGATTACACTGAAGTTGTGCAACTTTAAAACTGAAATAATATAATACACACCCTATGTCAGAGAATCTTTTGCATTGCTTTGTTGGGGGGCACCTACCAAACAAATAAAACATCCCATTTCTGTGAACAGCAGGGGAATACTTTTCATTATCAAGACTGTCTTACTGAAAAGAGGTGTCAAGCCGAAAACATAGCTGTAACTGCAAAGCTGATTGGCTGGAATTATGTCAATCAGTTCCTTTGTTCAATAAGTGGAGCAAGAGTGAGATGTCTAGCTTGTTAACTGCTGGCTTGTTAAAGTTAATGGGTTGTGGCCTCAGGGGTGGGCATACAATGTTTCTTTCCCATTCACTTTCATGTCCTGCTATCTGAGTCTTAAATCTGAGTGATGACTGTTGTCACTACTTCATGAACATGAGGATCCCTGTCAGCTGCTTTGTGCACTACTACTGAAGCAGTGTGCGCGGGTTATTTCTGACTGCTGTGCAGACGCACATGCGCACACCTTAGGGGGAACATAGGTCACCAGCTCTTTAAGGACTATGTTCCAGAGTTCTCCCATAATGAGGATTCCTCGCAACCTTTCAGCTACTCATGATGTCATAGGGTTAGCCTGCACCTGAAAAAATATTAGACATATATCTGTGGCACCCGTGACATAACCATTACATATTGAATGTATTTATGCCATACCTATGAGAATAAAAAATAGTAAATATCAGTGATATTTTTTGTCACTGTGGACCTAGAGTGAGAATATTAGCATTATTCTCTCTCCCAGGTTCATTTATCCACACACTAGGTCAATAGTGGCAATGGAAGTACAGACTGCCATCGAGCCTATGACACTTTTATGTATGGATCACCATCATGCAGTGAGGTTGTGCTGGAATAACACCACTGTTGACGGTGGCCACTGAACAATCAGGACACAGGATTTTTTTCTTACTGTTGTATAATAAAAGGTATGGCATTAATCAAATATGCCATTCCCCTAATTAAAATACCACTGATATTTTCCCTTGTGCAGTTTGATCTTTTGACTTCATGAATGGCTTCACCACTCATGATGACATAAGGTCAAACGGCAACAAAGAACAATACTAGTGATATTTTCATTAGGGCAATGGCATATTGAAATAGATAGATAGATAGATAGATAGATAGATAGATAGATAGATAGATAGATAGATAGATAGATAGACAGACAGACAGACAGACAGACAGATAGATAGATGGATGGGATATGCAATGGTCTAACTTAAAATATGCAATTTATCTTTAAGGGTGAAGTGGCAGGCCATAAATCATGAGTGGCACTGCCATGAGTGAGTTATGAAGGTTCTTCCCACTCACAAGTGATGATAAATTGCTTATGTTGAGTTAGGCTATTGTATATTCAATATGTACATGAGGGCTGCAAAGCATAAAAAGTTTTGTTTTTTAATTCAGTGTTCCTACATCAATCTCCCCTCACCTTCCATGAGCATGGACCAGAAAAGAAAAGAAACCAATGGCAGCCCATTCTGTGCCAAGCATTGATTTCTAGTGGTACCACTGTCCCTTACCCTGTCTCATGTAAAGTATCCCCTGGTGTCTAGTGATACCCCCTCATTCATCCTGTCTCTTGTCAGTCTCTACCTGGTGTCCAGTGGTCATCCCTTAATATATGCCCCTCACATCTAGTGGCATGCTACTACCCATTGTAGACCCCTCACCCTCCTCAGGTGCCAATGTGAACATCCCTTCTCTCATCTGGTGAAACTGCGACTGTTTGGATTTTTTTAGATTTTAGTCTATTTAGCATTTAATCTTAAAGTTATTTTTTGTTTATATTGTAAGCAATATTAGTATAGTTTACTAATTTTAGGTATATTTTATTTCTCTTTCCCAGTGGTGGGAGGACTGGGTGGGGAAGTTAATTAGTGGTTTGTTTTATTTGATTGTGTTTTGTATAGGCTTGGAGGGTGAGAGTTTTGTAGTGAAATCATTATTTAGGATTCGGTATTTATCTAGCAATAAGGGGTGGGTTAATTTTTAAAATTAGGATTGTTTATTTTTGATACATATTAGAATAGTAAATATGTGTTGGGATAGCACAAGGACAGTTGGGCATTATTCCCCCTTCAAACTCAGAGACCTTCATCTTTTTTCCTGTCCTCCCCTATCAATAGAAGTTTATAGACGATGTAGGGCTTTAGGGATTGTTAGAAGAAGGAGGAGGACAAGGCCTGGGTTTGGAGAGGGAATGGAAAGGAGTGGGCGGATAGGGATAGTGGGGACAAGGAGACGCCCTGGGGTGAAATGGGCCCAGGAAAGGGGTCCTCCCTGCCTGGTTCCCATACCCAAGGGTTCTGACTGTAGTCAGCAGGTAACACGGTCATCCTCGGTGGCTCATCCTACTTGGGCGGTGTTGTGCAACGTCAGGTCTATTAGAAACAAAACGGCTATTATAGCTGACTTTGTTGGGACATCAGACCTGGCGTGCATCACTGAGACCTGGCTGGATGAAAATGCTGGACCAGTTTTGGAGGCAGCAGTTCCAGCCGGGTACTCGGTGATACACCGCCCGAGGTTGAATCGTAGGGGCAGGGGTGTTGCCATCTGTTTTAGATCAGAACTGGGCCTAGTGGAGGTACCGGTGGGAATTACCAAATCCTTTGAGTGTATCATGGGCGAGGGTGTGGGGTGCAGGATAATTCTCGTTATACCATCCACCAGGTGATGGAATGTTTTCCTGCGGAAGTCGCAGACCTCATTGTCGACCTGATGATTGGGGTCCCCCAGGGTTGGTTCTGGGGGATTTCAATGCTTGGGTTGTGATGAGGTCTCGTAGTTTAGTCAAGACTTCCTCCAGTTAATGATTTCACTGGGCTTCACACAGGTTATTTCCTCCTCGACCCATATTGGTGGTCATTCACTGGATTTGGTGTTCCTTCTGGGGATGGAGATATCCGACTTGGTGGTGGAACCAGTTGGATGGTCAGACCATCACTCCATTGGGTTCAGTTTTATGGCCACCCCTTGTAGGCCGGCCCCTACGGAGATGGCCCGGTATCGCCTTTTAAGGGGTGTTTCCCCTGACGGCCTGATGGCGGTGCTGGACCTGTCGGGCTTACCGAGAGATTGCATGGATCCAGGAGAGCTGGTACTTGCCTATAATAAGGCGGTGGCAGGGGCCCTGGATTCCATTGCTCCTGTTCGTGTTCGTCCTCTCACTCTTGACCCAAGTCTCCTTGGTTTGATGAGACTTTGAGGGAGTTGAGGAGAGTTGGACGAAGGTTGGAGAGGTGCTGGCGGAGGTCGGGTCAGGATTGTGACAGACTTAGCTTGATGGATCACTATGTGATCTATCAATCAGCAATCTCTCGTAAGAAGGCAGAATTCCTGTTCAGAGAGATTGCTGCTGCACAGAATAGACCAGCTCAGCTCTTCCGGACTGTGGACAGATTGTGCAATCCAGTCTGTCTGCAGCCCAGAAGAACGTTTTCTCAAGAACGGTGTGAGGAGTTTGCTCTATTCTTTTCAGATAAGGTTGCCAGAATCAGATCGGATATCCATCTAACCCTCTCTAATGGGAGTAGTGATGGTCGGCAGGAGATGTGGATACCCAGTTTGTGTGGTCTGACTTGGCCTCCCCTGTCGATGAAATTGTGATGATCACACCAATGTGCGTCTGACCAACTGTAGTTTGGATCCGGCCCCACCGTCTCTTAGTGGGGTGTGTGGATAAAATCAGCCCCGTCCTTGCTGAGATAGTCTGGAGGTCCTTGGAGAGAGGGAATTTTCCAAATCCTCTAAAGGAGGCTGTGGTCCAGCCCCTGCTTAAGAAGTCTCCTTGGACCCGGACTGTCTGGCAAACTACAGGCCTGTCTCTAACTTACCCTTTGTGGGTAAAGTTATTGAGAAGGTGGTTGCATTGCAGTTAGATGATCATTTGACCAGCCACAATCTCTATGATTCTCTCCAGTCTGGAGTTAGAAAAAGACATAGTACCAAGACAGTTCTGGTTTGGGTGCTAAATGACCTCCTAATAGCGAGAGATCGAAGATCTCGTTCCATTCTGGTCTTTCTAGAGCTCTCTGCAGCACTTGATACTGTAGACCATGGTGTGCTATTGGAACGCTTGCGGTCTATCTGTGGACTGTCTGGTACAGTCCTCAGTTGGTTTCGATCTTACCTCGAGGGTAGGACTCAGAGAGTGGTGTCCGGGATCTTTTCCTCGACATCATTCTCCCTATCCTGTGGGGTACTGCAGGGTTCCATTTTGGCACCCATGTTGTTTGCAGTATATATGCTGCCGTTAGGAGCGATTATTAGGCGGTATGGTCTGAGTTTTCACTGCTATGCAGATGATACTCAGCTGTACATGTCCTTTGTGCCCGGCCAAGATGCTGCCTTTTTGGTCTTTAATAACTGTCTTGCTGCAATCCAAGACTGGATGAATGTGAGTTGGCTGAGGTTGAACCCTGATAAAACTGAGGTATTGGCTGTGGGCCAGGATCGCTGGGAGGCGGGTTTATTGGCTGGATCACCCTCGGGTCTATGGCTCGGGGGTATCCCACTAATTACTTCAGACCGAGTGCGGAATCTGGGCGTTGTATTTGATGACTGATTGACATTTAAACCCCAGGTGTCAGCAGTTGTCAAAACCTCTTTTTACCATCTGAGGAACATCGCCCGGGTGAAGCACCTGGTTCCCCCAGACGATCTGCCTACTTTGGTCCACGCCTTCGTTACCTCCCGCCTTGACTACTGCAACTCACTTTACCTAGGGCTTCCTGGGGTTGAGATTCGCCGCCTGCAGCTGGTGCAGAATGCGGCTGCCAGGCTGTTGACGGGCTCATCTAGGTCCAGTCGTATAACGCCTGTGCTCCGCGGTCTGCACTGGTTGCCAGTTTGCTGGCGAATCACCTTCAAGGTCAGTTTGCTGACCTATAAGGCCCTACATGATCAGGGACCTGTTTACCTGAAAGATCTCCTTCACCCCTACTGTCCCTCCCGCTCTCTCCGATCCACTGACGAGGGATTGCTAGAGATTCCAAGGGTTTGTTTAAAAACCTCAGAGGGCCAGATCTTTTAGTTTTATGGCCCCAACCCTGTGGAATTCTCTACCTCGTCAGGTGCGGGACAGCCCGACTGTCCAAAGTTTTAAAGAATCTTTAAAGACTCACCTCTTTAGCAAAGCATATAATGATTTTTAATATTGTTGTTTATTCTATTTTAATTGTTTTATCTAGTATTGTACAGGCGCCTTGGTTTTAGAAAGGCCCCTTATATAAATAAATAAAGATTGAGATAGATTGATCTCCTTTACAGGACTTGTCTGATTGAAAATATGGCTAAACATCTTATTTTGAACCCCAAGATAAGGTTAGAATTAATCACATCTATGGGTAGAATGATTCCTTTATCCAAAACCCTTCCTGTGAAGAAATACTTTCTTATGTCCTCATTGAATTCCCCCTCTCAGACAAGTTTGAGGTCTGCGCCTTGATGATTATATGACCCTTTATCTTAAATAAATCTGAGATGTCCACCTTATAATGTCCCTTTTGTATTTGAAGTTTTCTATCTTGTCTCACTTCTTGTTCTCCAGTGTGTATGTGTTTAGGCTCTCTGGCCTTTACTGACAAGGCCAGCCCTGTTGACCATGAATCATCTGTGTTGCCCTCTGCTGTATATGTTTCATCCTCCCCTTATCCTGTTTCAGATGATGGTTCCAATACCTCATGCAGTACTCCACAAGTGGTATAACCAGTGATCTGTACAGTGGCAAGATCACCTCCTTGTTTTAGATAGTGAAGCCCTTATCTTATAGCTCAGTATCCTATATGCTTTTCTATACACTTTCTCACATTGAGATAACATTTTTTAAATGCTGTAATATTATTGCAACTAAATCCCTGTCTTCTTTGATTGGTCCACAATTACTCCATTAATGCTATATTCTATCCACAGATTCTTCTTGCATATATGCAGCACCCCGTATGTTTTTGCATTGAATATCTGTCGCCATGTTCTGGACAACAGTTCAAGTCTTTCAAAGTCTCTCTTCATCTTGCTAATTCCTTCATCAGTATCTATCCATCTTCAGTTTTGTGTCATCTGCAAATAGACTTATCTTACTATGCAGTCCCACCCTTGTGTTGCTAATAAACACATTGAACAGCACTGGTTCTAGCTTTGATTCCTGAGGCAACCCACACATAGCTTTTCTAACATCCAAAGATTTGCTGTTTAGGCCACTTCTCAATGCTCTGCCTGACCAACAGTTGCTAATCCACCTATTTATTTTTTATGCCTGTTTCTTCTATATTTTAGAAGGCCTTGCTATAGTCAGGGCATTGGATGCCTAAAGACTGGTTCCTATCCACCATCTGTATCATTGCATCAAAGAGACTAATCAGGTTTAATTGACACAATTGTCTTCTGTGAAGCCATGCTAAATTCTGTCCATGGGTCCATTTTCTTCCTGAAAGTCCACTATTTGTTCTTTGTTGATTTATTCTCGCTTAAATGGAGGCAGTGTGGCCTAGGGTTTAGAGAACTAATGTGAGAACTGTAAGAGTGCAAATGCAAGCCTTGCTAGAGTCAAGCAGTATAAAATAGCCACTGTGGGACCTGGGCAAGTCACTTAATCTCCCACTGCTCCTTTTCACTAAACTGTATAAATGGGTAAAAGCAGAATCCCACTACAAATGAGAAGTTCCATCTTAGCTGAGCTATCCTGATTAAATAAATTGTAAAACAAAAAAAAAGCTTCTCCCTCTGTCAATGTCAAACTCACTGGCTCATAGTTACCCAGGTTGTCGCTATCCACATTGCTATGTAGAGGGACTTCATGTGCCATACTCCCACCCTCAGGCACTTCTCCATAAGCAAATGTTTTAAATACGTTTATCTGCCAGAGATGCTTCCAGTGATTGACTCACCTTCTTGAGTACCCTCTTGTACAGCATCTCATGCCCAGGGGATGTGGCCACGTTAATGTCTTGCAGACCTTGCAGAACTCTTTCCCTTGCACCTATCTCTATCATTAACCTACTACACTCGCTACCATTAAACTAGGTATTCTTGCTTTTTGGGGCAGTGGCCATACATTCTATTATAAATACTCAGCTTAGCACAGTAGTCATTTAATATGCTGGCCTTTTCCTTATCCTACTCAGTTTTTATCCCATCTCCCATATCCTCTCAGTGTTCTTCTTTGTATTCCCTTTGTCCATTTTCTATCTGTAGACACTTTTATCATTGATTTTGACTTCCTCTGCTGTCTTTAGTGCTGTGCTTAATTTTTTCTTCCTTACGATGTCCTGTCCAAATTAGCTAGCTTTTCATTGTATGTGGTTTCATTGACCTCATTTGGTTTCTTCTTATATACTGTTAACATTTATCTCTTGTCCTTTACTGCTTCACTCATTTGTTTATTGAACCATTGTCATTTCCTGTGATTTTTGGCCTTTTCACAAATTTCACACACAATTGTGTGGCCACCAAAATTGCATTGCTTATTGTTGTGCATATATTCATTCCCCTTCCTCCGTGAACAGGTCCTTCAGCTGCATTTTGATTTTTGTTCTTATTTTATTGTAGTCTGCCTAAATTTTCCTGCACCTTTTTTATTAATTTCAGACCATTCTGGCTATCTGCTAAGTGCATTTCCCATGGTATGTCAGGGAAGTTAAAGTATATTCTAAGTACTATTCTGACCAAACTTATTGCTTTCTCAGTTTCCACCACATTATCTCATCTGTATTCACCACCTTCCTGATGAGGGGACCTTTGGACTACCTTAATTGTGTATGTGTTACCCCATTTCTGTTAGGTGGAGCCAGAGTAACTACCTCTTCATGCCAATGACTGACTTGTCCTCCATTACTTTTATGCCTTCTTTTATGTGTATTTAATTTATTTATTTAAAATTTAGTGGCTGGGATAGGTACACTGGGCCAGGGCCCATTTACAGGTGTGACCTAGGGGAAGGGATACAACAGGGAGTGATACAGAAATAGCAAAAGTAACAACAATAGGTGCATGAACATGTGCAAAAAAATCACAGTACAGGACAAGTAATGAATTTCACAGACAGACAAAAAATGTAATAATAATACATATATGTTGGTTGTGGGGTTGCCGGGTTGAGAGCTAAAGAACTGTGTCACCAGTGTCAGACTTGACATTTGTACAGAACCAATGAAGTCTAAAGCTCAGATTACAGAGTGCACTGAGCTGTAAGCTATACAACTAAATGACAAAATGAGTAAAACAGATAAAATAGCAGAGGGGGGATGAAGAGGACATGGTTTGTTGTAAGGTGGAGATAGGAAGAGCAAATGTATCTGCAGGTGCATTCTTTAGTGAAGTACAGTACTACAGAATATGTTTTTTTTTAAGTTTATTGTTCGACTTATTTGTCTCTACAATCTTAAAAGCATTCAAAAATACAACAGATAATATAAACAAACAACAATATTTAAAGAGAGTGCTAGGAAAAGAGATGTACTAATTCCTTATTAGGATCAGTGGTGTCATGCCCATGGGGCCCGAGGGCGCATGTGCCCCCCCCCCCCAATATTTCAGACCAATGTTAAAAAAAACAAATCTGCATATTTTATTTTATTTTCAGAAATTGGAAGGCAAAAAACAATCAATGCCTTTTTTACAGTCTTTCATTGTGAGGGTGGTTGGGTTGGGGTCAGGCCATTGATCCGATCTGTTCATTAATTGACCCGATGCTCGTTTCTGGCTGTGGTGTGATTAGTAGTTCATGCTGACAATCAGTTTTCATTGACTCACTTGACCTTTTGGTTTTGTTGTCAGTTCGGCATGAACTCTCATTGGCTCTGCTAGGCTTAGCCAATCATAATTTTACATAGGGTAGATGACGTGCCGCGCGGCAAACTGCCCTTTTTTCTGGTACCATCTCCACTGTGAGTGTGAGGAGCTAAGGGTGAGGAACAACTCATCTCATCCAACGGAGACTATATGTATTTTAAGCAACTGCTGGGAGAGGCACACCGAGATATAGCAACATTGACTTAATTCATCTCTCTCTGACAGAATTAAAAACAAGATCTGTAGAAAAAAATTGGAGGAGGGTGGAAGCCGAAAGTGCTTCCTGCTTTCTTGGTTGAGGGAGGTTGGGGACTGCTCTTTTTCATCAATGGGGGAAAAAAAAAAACAGGACATCGCAACAAAATGAGCACAGCCAGCCAGCAATCATCATCTGGGCCTGCACTAATAGAGTCAAGGCAAGACGCTGCTTAATAATGAATGAATTTATAATAAGTTATTTATTCAAGTAAATGTCTTTTCTTTATACCTTGCTCACTGTGATAAACCCTTGCCAATGCAGCACTGCATCACATACCCCCCCCCAAGTGATCCACATTTCATGGGTCTGATCAGATTTTGAGCTGTAAAAGTCACTGACCCACACACCCCGGCCTGATCTGCTAAGCCCCAGCCTCCCATTCTGTGCATCTAAATCCTGTGGACATAATAGAGTGCAGGCAGATTAGTGGGAGAATGAGGATGAGCGACAGCAGGTGCGGTTTCTCTGATTTAAACTGCAAAAGTAATAAAAAAAATTTTTAAAAAATGTTAGCGGTTGCTGTGATGTTAGAGTTCGACATGGAATCTTATTCTCCAAGGAGCGGGGTGGGGGGCAGGGAAAAAGGCTGGATTAACCCATAAGCCAATGACACCATGGTGTAGGGTCACTGGTATGGGGGGGAGAATGGACTTTGTGCGCAGCAGAATTTCTACATGAAGGTAGCGCTTGTCCCGACCCAAGACAATGCCGGGGGGGGGTGCTCACTACGGCTGCCACACTAAAGAAAAGACAGAAAAAATAAACAATCCCACTATTTATTTCCTGCCTGGCTGCTTGGTCCTTATGTAAAACAACAAGCAATTGTCACCTCCTCCTCTGAGACCACAGTTTAGTCACATCTCCTGCTGAGATATTCCCATTTAGCACCTTTTTAAAGTTACACTTTTGATAAGGCACTAATGGCAGAGGGACTTTGTGAACAACTGGTTGGGGACAGTAGGGGTATTTGATGTTCTTGTGTTGGCACTTCCCACTCCAACAGCAGCAGCTGTCTGTCTGCTGCAATTTCATTTAAATATGGGATCATCTGGGAAAACAAGCTGAAGAAACCAGCCACCACCCCTTAGTCATGGCATGCCATCAGCCAGGTATAAGTATGTGGCATGGGGTCAAGTCACAGCCATTTCTTTCTTCTGGGCTGGGCCGGCTAGCTAGTATAGTAGGTTATGGGTTAGTTGGTTGTCTTTCTATTTACTCCATCCCCGACTGCCAACTTTGTTGCCGACTCCAATGCAACTTAAGCGGTCTCCACATGAGTCACGACTCGACTCCAGTGACTCCGACCGGACTGTCAATTCATTTTGGACTTTATTTCATTCATAATTTTGATTTTTATACTAGTCCGTGTATCTATCCAGAATCAATTACCACCGGTCTGCCGCTCCATTCTGACTGTCTGCCCGCAACCACTGTTGCTTGCTACTTGCAAAATAGGACATCAGGCGGCTAATATTTTGCCAAGCAAAAACTATGTTTTTCCAAATTCTGCTGCTTTCCTTTTCTCATTCATTTCAATGGACGTGGTGGTGCCATTTACTGCAATGCTGTGCTGGGTTGCTGTCTGTGTGCCCGTTTTTTTTTTTTCCCCCTCACTATCACTGTGTCTCGTTTTCTATTGTATAGCAGCACCATATGAGAGACTAGTAGTGAGGATGATGTGCTCTGCAGTCGACTCTGTCTGAGAGTTTTTTTTTTTTATTTAAGCTCCTGAAATATCCTAACCTGGCTCCATCTTCAATGTATGGGGGGGGGGGTGATGATCACAATGTAATACTGTCTGAAATTTGATGCAGCTCTCAGAGCAAAGTTGGTGTGGGGGGGTCAGGCTCATTTTTAAAGGGCAGCTACCATATATGAAAAATGGTTATACTGCAAGGTCAAAGGGAATAGCAGTATGCATCACCTAGTAAATTCTAGTTCAACTTAGTTACCATATGTTACCCTTCCCTTGGTCGAACCTGGGAACAGGTTACTGCACAGTGTACCTTTCACCGTTTATCAAATTTTAAATAAATAAATCATCAGCAGGAACAGATGACACGTGTCATTATTTTTTATGTATAGCATTTATAGTAGATGACTGTAACTGTATGAAAATTCAAATGGTGCATTTCTGACATTAAGCAGTTAGTGAATGAGCTAGGAATGGATTAGGTAGTTAGCTGATTCTATATATGATAAGAAGCACAAAATATACAAATTCAGTTCTTTAAAAATGTCTGAATTACAAAATGTCACTGTACACAGCCTTAACAAAGAATGAGGACAATTTATCATTGCTCTATCATTATAATGGTATTTAGTTTTATGGCCTGCTAAAAGTCACCAAAATGCACCATTTTACTTCAATTTTTCAAAATTTTTCACAAGGGAGCATGCCTCGGTCCCCCTTAGAGAGGTTTGGATTTTGTGCCCCTTCAAAATTTCTGGATGCATGACACCCCTGATTAGGATCTATAAAATGGGTATTTAAGTGTCCACAGCAATATTGATGAATATTAGACAGTCTTTGACCGTTGTGTTAACCACATAATAAAAACAAAACTGGAGTAGAGAAATAGTTAGTAATAGAGGCAGAATACATGTGACACTAGAAGGTATGATTCACTGTGTCCTAGAAACAAATAGTTGTTAACAATGTATGTGTTATTAATCTTTTGGTGTATTTGCTTAACTTTACTGATCATGATGAAATATTTTGCCAGTCTTTCAAGTGTCCATTCATCTTCTGTGAACGTTAGTATCCTAGTTAAGACAGACCTATCGAAGTCAGATCCAGTCAGATCCAGAAGAGACCTAGCCAATAGGCCCTTTCTTTCTTATACCAGGCACAATCCCATAATACGTGCATGAGATTTTCCTTACCACTGGCTGGACAAGAGTAGTTTTGGTTACCATTTTTTTATGTCTAACTAAGAGAATGTTACTATCAAACTGCTCAAATTTATATTTTATAACTGTCCTCCACAGTGTAGCATCAATGAGAGCATCTGAATAATGCTTGTAACCAAATCTGTCATTATTCCTTGCAAATCAATCTGAATAAGAGGATCTGTAAAGATGATAAAGATCCTCCTTTCTCCAAAATTTATTCATTTTTGAGTCAATATATTTTTTTATATTTAATACTGAGTGATATTCTTCTCAACAGAATAGTTCAGGATTCAAATATTATACTCTTGTCAGAGACAGAAAGAAATGTAAAAAGAATACTTGTACATTAGTTATGGGGTTGTCATGTTGAGAGCTAAAGGACTGAGTCACCAGTGTCGGGAATGACAGTTGCACAGAACCAATGAAAGCTGAAGTTCAAATTACAGAGTGCACTACGCTGTAAGCTATACAACTGAGTGGGCAAAATGGGTAAAACAGATAAAGTAGTGGGGGGGGTGGGATGGAGAGGATATGGTTTATTGTAAGGTGGAGAAAGGGAGAACACGTGTATCTGCAGGTGCATTCTTTGGTGAAGTACTGTATAACAGAATATGTTTGGGCTATCTTAAGTTATGACATGTTTGTCCTTTGAAGTTTACAGAGAAATGTACAGTAATGCTAAATCACCTGTGGAGGGAAAAATTCACCTGACAGTGTACAGCCAAGTTGTCTGGAGAGCTGTCTTTTGTCTCCGAGCCCAGTCACAGAGACCTACTTTGGTCTGGTGGTAGCCATTGTCCATTCAGACACCGGGACCATGTTGGCACCAGTCTCCTCAATGTTTATTATTAGCTCTGGTGGTATTAACTCTTATGAGACAGCTTTAGCAGTTCTTTGCAAGAAACCTGTCTTGAGCAGAATGAAATCACTATGGGTGTTTCATGCAGCTTTTGTGCCCTTAGTCCTGCTAAAGCCCATCCCACTTAAAAAAAATGCCCATCTTATTGACAGTGAAATGTGGCCACCATTCTCAGGTAGAAGCTGGGGGAGTTTGGTTTCAGGATGTCAAGGGCAAAAGCATGAACTATGCAAGCATTTATTACAGCACCCTTAGACCGGAGATTTCAGATGATTGTTTCTTAACTGCTCCTCCAAATCCTCAAATAACAGAGTTGATCTCCCATGGGGTTTAGTAGGGAGTGTAACTGTATGGCATTGGGTGTCAGTGTGGCTCAGTTGGTAGCACATCTGCCTCTGGACCAGAAGGTTGTGGGTTCTAGTCCCACATCGGGATAGACTTGCACCTAAAAATCGCTGGCATCCGAGTGCAGTATTGGGGGGTGCTGTACTGCTGGGGTGTGCCGTCTTTCGGATGAGACGTTAAACCGAGGTCCCTTCTGCCCATCCTGGTGTTGTCCTGGTGGGTGTCCAGGTGGAAGTAAAAGAACCCAGGGTACTCTTCAAAAGAGCAGGGAACATTCCCGGTGTCCTGGCCAACATTCCCCTTCCCATAAACCGGTTCATGCAATTATCCAGGCTGTGTGTGGGTGATGATGTGCGATATGGCCGCCACCACACATTCAGTCACTTCACTACCAGTCTAGCATTGCTTGTAAAGCGCTTTGGGATACTGTGTATGAAAAGCGCTATATAAATGCTGATTCTTCTTCTTCTTCTTCTTCCTTTTATTAGAAATCCAGCAGCATAAGAAAAAAAGCATAGGTACATTCATCCACTGATAAAATCCTTAGTAGAAATAAGTCTATAAGCAGTTCCAATAATGCTATGGCTAAGCATTTACCATTCCGCAGACCTTACAGAACCATACACTGAAATCGTCCACTTGGCCATTAACATTTTAACATCATAACTGCCGCCTTCATCAGAACATGTGGTCTGAGAAACAGATTGTGTTTAAAATCAAGACAGTTAAAATGACAGTGCTAAATAAGAACAGTGCTATAGAAACAGCCCATACATCAAGCACAGCAACAGTAAACATTTCCAGTAGTAACATTAAAATCCAAATGAAAGAGTCATATTAAACAGGCAGAACAAGACTCTGGTGAGTAGAGAACGGCAATTCATTACATATATGGTACTTGTAAAAAAAATAGTGTAATATGGACTACATGAATTAAACTACTAGTAAAAAATAGTGTAACATGGAATTCATGAATTAAACTACTAGTGCAATGTACAAAACAGCAGAGATCAATATTCAGCAAGAAGAAACTTGAAAGTGCATTACAATTACACTACTGGCAAAAAAGCATTACAGTACTGGCAAAAAAGTTATATCACTGAGGGAATAATGTTGCATCATAGTCAGGGCCCCTGGTGTTCTGCGGCAGAATTTTCTGATTTCTGCAGCAGGGCTCCTTGACTTCTACGGCAGCATTTTCTGATTTCTGCGGCATGATTTATTCATTTCTCTGGCAGAATGCAGTCCTGTCATTGGCTAAATATGATGTGATGTCATCGATGACATCATATGCTGAGCATAGAGGAGGGGCTTCAGGATAAACGAGATGGGAAAGAAAGCCTGACACTATGGAAAAACAGTATATTTATATGAAAATTTACCAAAACAATGAATTCTGCAACACTATATATATTCTGTGGCATGATGAAAATTCTGCGGCAAATTCCACAACCGCAGAACCGCAGAATTCCAGGGGCCTTGATCAAAGTATAAATCAAAGAGCAAAAATTCTGATGTAACTAAAAACCTCATACATTATGTAGTTGTACTGAGTCATTGAGTCCATATGGTTTTAAAGTATCTAATGTTGCAATCAAAAAGCTTCTCTTCTTATTAATTTATTTTTCAAACTGCCACCTCTCATATCCAGTTCTACTTTTTCAATACCGAAGAAGTGAAGCACAGCTACAGTGGAATGTCTAGTTTCTTGGAAATGTTTAACTATAGCATCGCTCTCACTGTTAGTTCCGATTGAAGTTTTATGCTCTGCCTAGTTTTAGTGCACATTTAGTTTGACCACTATAATAAATTCTACATGCGCTAGTTAATGCATATATCATACCCTCAGTACTGCATTTTGTCGAGCTATTGATGGTAAATCTTTTGCTTGTCATCGGATGAGATATATAATTGATGTTCCTAGTATTGCTCCTAGTGTTTTTGGTATGTTGTGTAATAGTACTATACTGTTGCCATAACACTGTTCTCCATCGCATAAAGGTTGCCCTCAAAACAAACCTCTGCACTATAACAGGCATAGGCTGAACATGTTGTTTTGCTGGTGTTGGGTTGAACAACTCATTTACCACTGCCACTGCCACTGAACAGTCCACACCAGAAGATGTAGCCAAGCTTTCTAGTTTAGCTACTGTGGCATCAAAAGGGTACTCCCTTTAAGTGGCTTTCTTGGTATCCATTTAAGAATAGACATCTTTAGCTTTGTAACTGAAGTTTCCTTAACTGACAATGCAGTGTGACATCTTATACCCGATGCAGGTAAGCTTTTATAGCTTTTGACAACTCAGTTTGATTGTTTGATTGATCATGTGATTGCTCATGTAATTACAGTCATTATCACATTATGGTGATAATGACGATAAAGATTACAAGACTAGTTTAAGAAAAACACTTCAGTTGTTAAAGGGGCCTTGATTGCTGACAGCTTGTTTCAGAAACAATTTGAAAGTTTGTCAGACTGCAAACAATATTGGGAGCAAATATGTTAGCAGTTCTAGTTCCATGAAGTATACTGGGCATGAACATTTTCAGTCATACAGTATGTCAGTAAGAGTGGTTTGAGAAAGTGGAGGATGAGGGAAAATAGATGGGGAGAGGAGGTTGTTTCAAAGTGCAGGAAGTAGGATAATAGAGAAAGGAGACTGGCCTTCTACAAATTTACTGTGAAGGATATGAAAGGAATGAGCAGCAGATGAACAGAGAGAGTAGGAGCACTTGTGCTAACTAGACATTACTGAGGAGAAACAATAGGACTACAAGAGGTGCAAGTAGCATGACTAATGAGTACCTAGTATGTTAAATGTGGGGAGGGGGCATGCAGTGGGGGCCAGGAGAGGAGAGGAGAGTAGGGTTGTTGGGTGCAAATGGTGTGGGGTAGCAGTGTTTTGGGGAACTCTCTGGGAGATGGGGGATGCCTGGGCTACAGGTATACTAGACAGCTGAAGGCAGAGGCGTGCCAGCTGAGGCAGGAGATAAGTGCACTGGTGGGGGGTCACACGGTAATGATGGGAGGTGCAAGGGGGCTGCAGGAACAGGAGTCAAGCAGGGGGAGAGAACAGGAGAGATGCCAAAGGCAGAGGGGCCACAGGGCCTGGAGGTAGGCAAGCATTAGAGAACTGGTGGAAAGCCTTGTTGGGGAAGGGTGCCATGTAGAGGGGAAGGAAGGAAGCAGGGAGTAGGCAGGTCACACTGTATCATCTCCCCCAGTGAGGAAGAAGGCCCAGGGCAGAAGGATGGATGACAGTAAAGGAAAAGGCAAGTACTGGTGCAGAACAGGTTCCTACTGCTGGACAGAGAGGAAGAGGGGAAATGTGAAGGGATGGATATGAACAGAGAGTTGGGAGGAATGAGGCAGTGAGAGGAAGGACATCTGGGATGGTAAGGAGAGGGGGAGAGAGGAGAAAAGATCAGGTAATTGAGGGTGAGTAGGTGAAGTAGAGAAGGGGCAGTGGGGATGAGGAAGTGGGAGGACATGTTGAGGGCAATCAGGAAGGGAAGGTGGAGGAGTGTAAGCATGTTCTGAGGGTCAAACAAAGGGGGGGATGGGGTGGCTGGTGCAAGGAATCAAAGTGGAGTACAGGATGGGCAGGAGGGGAAGGAGGGGACAGGCATGAGTGGGCAGCAGCAGGAGCAGATGGGAGGTAAGGTCCAGCAAATTGGTGTCAGGATGGTGATCTTGGGAAATTCAATAGTAAAGTGGGTAGGGTGAGGTAGGGTGGGAAAGGTCCTGAGCAAACTGTAAGAGGGTGGGATGTATGCACATGAGGCAGGACAGTGGGAAACCTCACATAACATTGCACCCGGGTATGAATTACCTTGCAGGATGTAAAGCAAGGGTAGTGCAGGACAGGTTCAGGGCGGTAGAGAAAATCTATAATGAGGTAGGGAGCTCAGTAGCCTTCTCAGAGGTGCCACCTGTACCAAGGGCTAGCACTGCAAGAAAGGTTAGAATTGAAAAATTCAATGTTTGGCTCAGATGGTGGTGTGAGGCACAAGGGTATGGGATAACTGGAGACTGGGGAGGGACCAGGGAGGACAATGACCTGTTTGCACCAGATAGGTTACATTTAAGTAAAAAGGACAAAAGGGTTATGAAGGGCAAGCTGGAGGAATGTTTGGGAACAAATTTCAATTTAAACTGACTGGGAGGGCAGCAGAGTGTAAAGTACCCTCGAGCACCTGATGAAGAAGGCCAATAGGCCTCCCTTCAAGCAGGTCAGAATAGTGAGGAACTAGCATGGGAAGGGGAGAGGGAAGGAGGGACTTGGGGAGGGGTGGGATAGGGGTAAAGGGGACCTGACTTGTGGTGGAGGGTGGTGTCTCTGAATGCTAGAGGCCAGGGAAACAAAATGTCTGAAATGCAGAAGCTGATAGCCAGTGGAGAGGTGGACATAGCAGCTATTACACAGACATGGGCCAAACCGAACCATGACTGAGACTTTGCAGTCCCCCAGTATAAAATGTATAGGAGGGATAGGGAAACCGGAAGAGGGGAGTGGCTCTGTATGTGAAGGGAGGAAGGGGCAGATGGAAAAACAGAAGTGTGATGGGTACAGGTACAATCCACTAAGGTGAGGAAACTTAGGATGGGGTAGTTTAAAGACCAACTTCACAGGATGAGGAGCTAAAGAAGGTACCGGGGTCCCAATCATAGGAATGGTAGGCTAGGGGAGGTAGTAATAATGTGGGATTTCAATCTGCCTGGGGTGGATTGAACAATCCTGGCTACCTTCAGCACCAGGGAGCAAGTACTACTGTATGCATTTCAGAATGGATTCCTGACACAACGTGCCATGGAGCTCATTAGGCAGGAGGCGATACTGGACCTGGCCCTTTCCAACTGCCAGCATGTTCAGGATGTAAAGGTGGAACTGCCACTTGTAGGAAGTGACTACCACATAGTGTGGTTCCACCTGGACAAAGGCAGATGGAAGGTCAGGTGCAAGATGAAGGTTTTTGGACTTCAGGAAGGCTGACTTTAAGAAGATGGGAGAAATTCTGGTAGGTCACCTTGCCGGGATCAGAAAGGAGTTGGAGGTGCAACAGAAATGAGTCATAGTTAAGGAGAGACTGATGGAGGCCACTAGTGAGTTTGCCAAGATAAAAAGTTATTAATCTAAAGTCAAAAAGCCCCGCTGGTTCAGAAAGCAAGCAGCACATGCAATAAGGGAAAAGAAGTCAGCTTTCCGGAAGTACAAGTGTACCGAGTATTAGGAGGATAGGGAGGCCTATTGTACCAAATCAAGCATGGTGACCAGGGAGGTTAGAGGGGCAAAGGCTGCAAAGGAAGTATGGCTGACACAGGGAGTAAAATCTGTTGAGAAGACCTTCTCCAAATATATAAGGCTTAAGAGGGATATTAAGAATTTGATTGTCAGATTAAAAAAGAACAGGCGTTGGGCAGAAGGAAGTGAAAAGAAAGCAGAGGTACTTAACAAGTACTTCTGCTCCTCTTCACTAGACAGAAGGATGGATCAGCAGCACAAGGTAGTGTGGGGGTGGGGAAGGGGGGCACAGATGGCATAATAGAGGTGGAAAGGGTGCAGAGGGGCATAAAAGCCCTGAAGACAGACAAGCCCTCAGGGTCAGATGGCATGCAACCAAGGGGCCTAAGGGAACTAGTGAAGGTGCTGGTGGGCCTCTGGTAGACCTGTTTAACACCTCTTTAGAGTCCTGGGTGTCATCCGGGACTGAAGAACTGCACATTTGGGGCCTCTCCATAAAAGCGGTCCAAAGGATGAAACAGGAAATTTCAGGCTGGTAAGTCTGACCTCAGTAGAAGGGAAACTCATTGGCAATATACTGAAGGAAAGACTGGTAAGCTTTATTAGTTATTTATTTATTTATTTGCTTTTTGATGACAGGGTAAGTGCACTAGATATTAAATATGATTATTTTCAGGAATGATCCGGGACAGAATGACTCAAAAACAATAATGAAACACAGTACAGAGACATATAAAATCTTCAGTATGAAGGGTAAAGCTAGTAACAGATTATTAAATGGTTGCATGAGTAAATACAAGTAACAAGGAGAAATCAGCATAAATAAAAATGAACATAATGTGAAGCAGCAAAATATACAGTGTAGAAGTTAAAGTAATTGCAGATATAAGGACAGCATAAAAATAAAAATATGCAATGTAGGGGTAAAGTAATTGCAGATATAAGAACAACTTAAAATAGATAAAGAGTAAAAAGGGAGAAAATCAGTACAAGAGCAGCAAGCCCAGGAATGAACAAAGCAAAGTAGCTAACCAGACAAGAAGCAGCATGTATATGTGCAGCAGATTAAGCAGCAAAGACAAGCAGTAGACATGTAGCAATGGTCGGGTGAATCAAGAAGGTAGGAGCAGGTACAGAGGTCAGAGAGAAACAGGTAGTGGTGTAGCTCCCTTTTAAAGCAGGCATGAGAGAGGGAGGGTCAAATGGGCACAGGTAGGAAGTTGCAAAAGTTTGGGGCAAAGTAGGAGAAGGCCTGGGATCCCATAGTTGTCAAGCTTCTAGGAACTGATAATAGAGTCTGGTCTCCAGAACGAAGGATTAAGGGAGGCTTGGGGAGTCAACATTAAGGCTAGGGAGGAAGGAACCCCAGTTGAGCAAAACAGGATGCAAGATGAAAGGCAGCACAGGTTTGTGTTGGGTAGGTCGTGACAAAATAATTTAACTGCTTTTATCAACCAGGTGACCAGGACAGTAGTCGGGGCCAAGTGGATTATGTTCTATATCTGGGATTCAGCAAGGCCTTTGACTATGTGCCTCCTGGCAGACTCATCAGGAAGCTGAAAGACCTGGTGGTAGGGTCCAAGCTTGCTAGATGGGTCAAAAACTAGTTGCAGGACAGAAGCCAAAAGCTGTTGGTCAAGGGAGAATTCTTAGAAACTAGGCCAGTGATCAGTGGAGTCTTACAGGGGGTCAGTGCTCAAATACAAGGTTGTTTACATTTTCATCAGTGACATAGCACATGAGACCAAAGGTAAAATCTGCCTGTTCATGGATGACACAAAGCTCTGTGCGAGGGTGGATATGGAGGAGGGAAGACAGGAACTTAGGGAAGACCTGGCTAGATTGGAGAAGTAGTCTGGCATTTGGCAATGGGATTCAATGCAAAAAAGTGCAAAGTTATGCACTTGGGGGCATGGGTGTAGGCAGGCATACTCCAAGCACTCCATGATGTGCAATTTTATTTAAGGGGGATAGCAAATAGGCTCTGAACTGCTTCCTTTTTTCCATGAAAACTAACAAAGAAAATACTGAACCTTTCTGTAATTTTATTCATAGGGGTTGAAACTAGAAGGACTGGTCACTAATACTCTTTTTGCATCCCAAGGGCAATACAACTTTACAGGCTCTGGGCTGGTATGTGGGTGTCTTAGAGAACAATGCATGGCATTTGTATTTACCCATGCATGGCAACAACCACTGTCATGAGATACAAAAGTTGTATTTATTGTGCCAAATGAGGCAACAAGCACGGTCCTAGTGTACATTTGTATATTGTCTGGCTACACCCGGGGGGTAGCTCACCCTAACATGGGGGGTAGCAGTGAGTCCACTTGGTGTGTAGATCTGAAATCCCTGGCTACACCCCTGCTTGGGGGTGAAGAACCCAGAGATCAGATGTTAGTTGGGTGGTGTGCAGGTTACCAAGTTGGGGGAGGTAAAGGACCTAGAGTTAACCATCATGAGTGACATGAAGCCCTTGGCACACTGCAGGAGAGCAGCAGCAAAGCAGATTGGATACTGGGCTGCATAGCCAGGGGGACTACCAGCAAGAAGTCCAAGGTTATATTGCTGCTGTGTAGGGCACTGATAGGACTGCAACTAGAGTACAGTACTGGTGCCTTTTCTTAGGAAGTAAAAATTAATACTTAAGTAATACTTTATTTATATTTTGGTACCCAATCCCAGGGGCTCTGGCAGCCATTACAGTTAAGGCATGGTTCAGACAGTAAGGATGTTAACTTGCTGGAGATGGTCCAAAGAAGGGTGACAAAAATGATCCAGGTACAACAGGGCAACACCAATGAAGAGAGGCTCAAGGAGTTTTACATTTACTCCCTTGAGAACAGAAGGGGGAAGGGGGAGAGGGGATGGGATCAAGACCTTCAACTACCATAAAGGTATTAACAGGGTGAACACGGAGGGGCTTTTCAGTCTTAGAGGGAGCAAGCCCACTAGGGAGCACAGCTTAAAGCAAGTAGGGGGAGATTCAAGAGAAAGATGAGGAGGCACTTTTTCACTGAGGGAGAGTGGTGGCCAGTTGGTGTGAGTTGCCAGAGGAGGTGGTCTCCCTGAAAACAGTGGACAGATTCAATAGAGGATGGGACAGAATGAAGGGGAACATTAGTGATGGAAAGGGGGGATGGGGGACTTGGGGGTCAGGAGGGATTTGAGGAGGGGAAGGTCCCTCTATAGACAATGGGGGAACTGCATACTCGAGCAGACTAGATAGACTGTAAGGCCTTTATCTGCTGGCATATTCATATGTTCATATGCTCGTATGACACAAGTGAAAACACAAATTGTTGTAAGAATGAAATAATGTGACCCACTGGAATTTGAGCCCAGGCCACCAGAATACCATCCCAGTGCTCTTAACCATTAAGCTATGGCTCACATGGCTGGCCCTATGTTTTCTCTGGACACACATTATTTCTCTGGTGTTGCGCAATCCTGCAACTATGAACAAATATGACACCCAGATTTTTTTATTTTTATTTTAGTGCAGTATTAGCCACTGCTAAGCGATTTAAATCACAAATTGTAGTGAGAAAGAAATAATGTGACCCACTGGGATTTGAACCCAAGTCCCCAAAATACTGCCCCAGTGCTCTTAACCATTAAGCTATGGCTCACATGACTGGGCCTGTGTTTTCCCTGGACACCCATTCTTTCTCAGGTGTTGTGCAATCCTGCAACTAGGAACAAAGATGGCACCCATATATATATTTTTTTTTGTTAGTGCAGTATTAGCCACTGCTAAGCAATTTAAATCACAAATTGTAGTAAGACAGAATGAGCATTACAGTCGGCAATCCAAAGGCACAGTCCTGATGCCTATCAATCTGTACAGGACAGGACATCATGGTTAGAAACTCTAATGCCTTGGGTGTTTGTTGGTACTTGCACTAAAAATTTTCAACATGTCCCCCACCTCGTGAAAGCATTTGGGACCTCTTCTCATGAACAGTGGCACAGTGATTTTGTCAATGTGTCCCGAACTTTGAGTTCCCACAGGGACCATGCCATTGTGCGCCAGATGTGTGAAAACACATATCGGGCAGGATGTGAAGAATGACAGCTTCACCATTCATAGGGAGGTGTGAAGAGATGGCAATGTTGAAAACTGGTAGTGAAAATATTAAAAATGCTTGAACTTCCGAGCTTACATGGAAATTGCATTTAACACAGTAATTTAGTGGAATTATTTCACCAAATTTTCAACATAAGCATTTTGTGACCTCTGCTCATGAACACTGCCACTATGATTTTCTTAATCTGTCCTGAACATTGAATTCCCACAGCAACCGTGCTATTCTACGCTAGACGTGTAAAAGCATATTTCAGGCAGGATGCAAAAAATGACAGCTGTACTGTTCATAAGGAGGTCTGAAAAAATGCCAGTGTTGAAAATCTGGAGTAAAAGTACTACAAAGTTGTAAAGTTATGCGGGTGCGTGGAAACTGCACAACACACGCTTGTAACACAGTTATTTTATGGACGTTTGTCACCAAATTTTCAACACAGGCATTTTAGGACCTCTGCTCATGAGCAGTCACTGTGATTTTATATATGAACATACATACGAACATACAAACATACGAAGCTGCCAGCAGAACAGACCAATTAGTCTATCTAAGTTTACCTGAGTGTGCAGCTAGCACCCTAGATTGTAGCTGCCCTAGCTTCCTCCCCCTCAGTCCCCCGCTTGTCCCAGCCCCTGGCCCCTGACTCTTCCTCTTGCTTTATCCCACTCCTTCTTAAAGCTATTGACTGTCCTACATGTTACCACCCCCTCCGGCAGCGCATTCCAACTAGACACCACCTTCTCAGTGAAGTAGTGTCTCCTCATTTCCCTATTGAAACGTCCTACTTCCAACCTTAGTCCATTCCCCCCTCATCTCTCTTCCACTCCACAGTTTAAACACCCCCTCGGTGCTAAGTTTATTTACTCCCTCAGGTATTTAAACGCTTCAGTCATATCCCCCCTATCCCTCCTCTTCTCCAGTGTGTACATGTTCAGCTTGTACAGCCTAACTTCATATTCCTTTCCTTCCATCCCCTTTAACATTTTTGTTACCCTCATTTGCACCCCCTCCAGTAACATTATATCTCTCCTCAGGTATGGCCTCCAGTATTGCACACAGTACTCCAGGTGTGGGCTGACCAATGATCTGTAGAGAGATAGGATCATGCCCCTGTATTTGCATGAGATCCCCTTTGCTATGCACCCCAGCATCCTGTTTGCCTTTGCAGCTGCTCTCCTGCACTGGGCTGAGTTGTTCATGCTCCCAGTTACCCACACCCTTGGGTCCTTCTCCTCCTCTGTGATCCCAACCTCACCCCCTCAGCCAATAGTCCCTCTTCTGGTTCTTAGCACCGAAGAGCATCACCTTACACTTCTTTGCATTGAATCCTAGCTGCCATTCCACCAACCATGTCTCTAGTTTGGTTAGGTCCCCTTGCAGTTTCTCCCATCCATCCTCTTTGTCCCCCCCACCACTGCCCCCAATTTGGTATCATCTGTGAACAGACTAACCCTGCTTCCTACTCTGTGTGCTATATCGGAGATAAAGAGTCCAAATTGCACCAGTCCTAGCCCTGACCCATGTGGCACCCCACTTATCACTGCTCTAGGTGCCAAGAGCTCACCCACAACCACCACCCTCTGCACCATCCCCTGTAACTAGTTCTCTGTCCATTTAGTCAGCTTTTTTCCCACCCCCCTGCCGTCAGCTTCTCCCAGTCTCTCTTGAGGCACTGTATCAAAGGCTTTACTGAAGTCAAAGTACAGGACATGTGCCGCATGACCCCTGTCCAACTCCCTTGTCACCCAGTCATAATACTCTATTAGGCTGGTTTGACAAGACCTCCCTGAGATGAACCCATGTTGCCACCCATCTTGGAGGCCACTACTCTCTAGGAATACCACCAGCTTCTGCTTCAGCATCACCTTCATAAGCTTACCTACTATGGATGTGAGATAATTTCCTGGCTCCTCCCTAGGCCCACTCTTGTGTATGGGCACCACATGGGCCACCCTCCCCTGTTTCCAGGGAGGCATTGAACAGATCTGCCAGTAACTCAGCCAACAACTCCGCCATCTCCCTCAGCACCCTGAGGTGGATGCCATCAGGACCTGATGCCTTGTCCACCCTTACTGCCATCAGCCCCTCTAGCACCCTAGTCCCTGTGATCACTTTGTCCGTCACCACCTCCCCCCTTTCCCCATCCCCCCAGCCTATGCTGGTAGCGGACCATCCCTCTCCTTAGTGAAAACTGAGCAGAAGTACTCATTTAGAATTTCTGCTTGCTCCTCTCCCTTTTCCACCCAATCCGCTCCCTGCTTTATCCTCACAACATGTTCCTTGCACGTCTTCTTTTCCCTGCCATACCTAAAAAAGTCCATTCCCCCTCCCTTTATGCCCTGTGATAACCTTAATTCCATGGAGGCCTTAGCTTTTTTCACCCTCTTGGCCACCTCCCTTGACCAACTCCCATAAGTCTCCTTATCCTCTCCCTTCCCTGTTCTCCTGTACTTCCGGTATGCAGCCCTCTATGCCCTCACCCCTTGCAGCACTTCCTTGTTCAGCCAGCATGGTTTCTTGGCTCTGCTCTTCTTACTCCTGGCCCTGGTGCAGATTACAGTGGCCTCTGTTAGCCCAGTCTTTATGACTCCCCACTTTTGTTCTGCATCCATCCCCAGCCTTATATCCTGGAGTCTCCCTCATGGTATTGCTCCCATCCTCCCAAAGTCCATCCTACTAAAGTACACCACCTTAGTGCCTGTGCCTCCTGTCTCCCTGCCCAACATGAGAACGAGCCACACTGTTTGGTGGTCATTACCCGCTAGTCAGTCCTCCACCTTTACCTCCCTCACCACCTCCCCATTTGCCAGTACTAGGTTCAGAGTGCTACCAAGCCTTGTAGGCACACTTACCAATTGTGTCAGAAGGCCATCCTGGAATGCATCAAGGAGCACCTGCTTCCTGGTACTGCTAGTGGCTGGGGTTCTCCAGTCAACCCCCTGGTAGGTTAAAATCCCCCACTATCACCACACTCCCCCTTCTACACAACCTCCTTTCTGCTCTGCCAACTCCCCATCCAGTTTCCTGCATTGGGCTAGTGGTCTGTGCACCAATCCCAGCCTCAGCTTTCTGTTCTTGGAGTCCAGGAGCTGCACCCAAAGCACCTCTGTCCTCTTCTCTTCTCCCTCATCCCTTATGCATTTCATCCCTTCCCTCACAAAGAATGCAACCCTCCCTTCCAACCCCCCAGTCCCTGCTGCATATCCTGTATCCCAGGATTGCAGAGTCCCAATCTTGGTACTCTGTGGCCCAAGTCTCTGTCACTGCAACAGTGTCCACCTTCCCCTCTGAAAGGAGCACCTATAGCTCTGCAATTTTGTTCCCCAGGCTTCTTCCATTGAGAGAGACCACCTTCCACCCATACCCCTCCTTCTCCTCACTCTTCTCCTTGGCCTGTGTCTGTCCTTCTGGTAGTCTGCAACCTTTATCCTCATTATTCTTACCGGGTGGTGGTGCCTTCTGTATTACACTCAGACCACTCTGCCCGCCCCCTCCCAGGGTTACTACACCTCCACCTTTACGTATATCTAGGGGGGGTAAGCTCATTAGGCTCCCCTGTCAGGACCTTTCTACCAACCTCAGACTTTTGGCCACCCCCCTCCACTAGTTTAGATCCACCTTAGTGGAGATATACCCATCTAATCTCACCTTTAATACTCCCCTCTCCGCACAAGTGGAGCCTGTCCACGGCATACAAGTCACGATTCCCCCAGACCCTACCCCAGTTAGTCACTAACCCATAATTTTTGGTGTGGCACCAATCCCTCAGCCACTCATTGAACTCCTCAATCCTACCCTTCCCCCATGCTTGCACATGGTACCGGGAGTACCTCCAAGAATGCCACCAACTCCCCCTTCCCCTCACACTGCCTGCCCAACTCCTAGAACCTCCCCCTCACTACTTCCACAGTCTCCCCTGCCAAGTCGTTTGTACCCACATGCAACACTAAATGAGGTTTCTTCCTCTCCCTTGCTGCACATTTGAGTAGTACAAAATCACACATGCCCCCACAATGCGGGGGCATGTGTGATTTTGTATTTTCTTGAAACTTGGCTTCCCAGCCAAATGCCCTTTGGGGTAACCCTTGCCTCAGTGTTTATGTACAGAGGTTCTTTGACATTTGAGTAGTGCCTGCCCTGCCCCTCCTACAGTCAACCCAGGGATAGCTTCAACCCAAATACGGCTTCCACCCCATCTCAGCAAATTGAACTGGGAAGGTGGGGACTGAAGCCGATGGGCTTTGGGCCCCCAGTTGGCAAAGAAGGACTGTTGGGGGTTGCATGATGCTGAGGGAGATTGGGCACCCCCTTGGCACACAACAAAAGTTCGTGGGTGGGAACATTATGCCGATGGGGAGTGGGCTCCCTGTCAGCAAATGAAGTGGGTCGGGGGCATGCCGATAGGGGGATTGGGCACCCCTGTCAACTCTGAGGTGGCCGCATAGAGCCACCATGTTCCTGGTAATGTTACAACAGGCAAGGTACCTCCCTGCAATGACGGGTCGCTCCCTGATTGCAGTGGAATTGCTGACGCTGCAATGAAGAGGTGGCCCCTCATTGCAGCGGCCAAATCGTTTCAAGTTGGTGGAACTTCTGCAGAACCAGTGTCTTCAGGATACTGGGCCTGCACTGGGTGCACACCGCCAAGCCCACAAATGCAGTGCTGGCATTGGCCGCCACACTACCACACCTCTACAACCCTCTTCTCTCCTAAGCTGCCGCATAATGTTTCTTGTGCATGTGCACAAGCAAACATAAAAATGGGTATTTTAAAATACAATTGTATCCTGTTTAGGATTTGATTAGACTCAACATATATGTTTACCTTAGATTAACATAGGTTGGACCTCCTTGAAAATGAGCTTGCTCAATGGAGCTTCTCCTGGGGAAATAAAAAAAAAAAAATAATGAATAGAATATTTACAGCCAATCAGGAAGCTCTATATCACCAATCCTTTTTATAATACATAAAACGGAATGTTTATGTTACAAAGAGCTTGCACTTTTCTTTTTTATCACAATTAATGGTGAGTGCAGTTAGAAAAAATTCACTTTGCAGAGACTTTTGTTATGAAGAGGAACAACATGGTTGTGGCAAACTGCATTCCACTGAGGTGGATGAGGCACTTCTAGATAAAGAATTCCCAAGTGAGAGGAGGGCTGTGCTGATTACCAGCTGGGGGTCAGGATGGGGGGAGCAGGGTGGTGGTTCACTTCCTGCCAGGGTGGGGGGGTGCACTAGACCACCAGGGATATGTTACTTATTATTGAACAGGACAGTGATAGAGGATGGGGAGGGATCACTAGACTACCAGGGAAATGTTAAGAACATAAATAATGCGATGCTGATTTGCAAATGGTGGGACAACTAGACTACCAAGGCATTGATTGTGGTATATGATGATGGCGATCAGAGAATGAGGAAAGAGGGAGGGACCACTGGACTACCAAGGCATCAATTGTGGTATATGACGATGGCGATCAGAGAATGAGGGAAGAGGGAGGGACCATTGGACTACCAGGGAAGATGTCTTTTATATGGGAATGGTGATCAGGAAACATTAAGGGACCGCTAGACTACCAGGGACATACATTTACACTACGGCAATTGGGATCAGAGGGCAGGATCACCGCTTGACACCAGGGACATATTATTGCCATAGGAACTGGTATCGAAGGGTGGGGGAGGCCACTAGCACCCCAGATGGTTCCCTGAACTGGGCTATTTGTGCTGCTAAAGGGTCTTCCTCCCCATGCAAATGAGCCTAAAATGGGAATACAAATGGTCCCTTAGCACCTAGCATGCACAATGGTCTCATTTACATGGGGACTTTTGAATATTACAACTTTTGCCCTGGCGCTAGCCATTGCCGGGGCTCTGTTTTGGGGGTGCTATCTGGTGGGGCAATGTGGCTTAGTCCTGGGCAAAAAAGGACCTATATTCAGACCACTAGCACATTGCGTCATTCATCTGAATACAGCAATGCTGTCAATGCTGCCCCCATCCATCAGGGTCGTACAGGGTGTCATCCTACTCTATCGTAATTGCCTCCTGGGAAACCCATGTACTGCATCCAAACAAAATGGTCATTTCTGCCACCAGAGGATAGTGCTAAATGCCTATGGATCCATGACCTCACCCTATAACATGGAGGCCAGCTATAGTCAGAAAAAAACCTTCATGCTCTGAGAGCGATCACACCAAGTCACTGACCCGCCTGTAGTTCCATTCCTCCACGTATATGTTACTCACTTTGGCTCCACAATATCAAGAGCCCCAAGTGAGAGATCACGGTTCTGAACTAACAAAACTTCTTCTGGACTATCTCACTCAACTGCTTCTTCTCCTACTGCTACTATCAAGCAATATGCACCCGAACCCAGGTCCTTTCTATGGTTCGAGTGCACAGCCTCAAAAATCAGCTGGGCTTAGGTTGGCCTCAATAAACATCTGTAGCATTCTTCCCAAGATGGACAACCTGAAGGTATGGGTATCTCGACATAATCTGGATATGCTGTTCATAGTGGAATCCTGGCTTTCCCCTAAGATACCAGATACAACCATCACACTACCTGGCTATACCCTGTTTAGGCAGGACCGTCTCTCAGAAAGAGGCTGTGGCTGTGTCATATACACCAAAGACTATCTGCAGGAGCATGGCCTGCCTCCTCTCCCTCAGCATGAGTGACAACCTATAAGCACTGGCTGTCAAACTGATCCTAGGTGCACACAATAGAGTGCTTACCTTGCTCTCAGTATACATCCCACCTAAACAGACCACAGCTAGCACCAGCAACCTTATGGACTATATCAGTACCCTCAGCCTCAGCACTGAAATTATACTTCTAGGTGACTTCAGCATCAACTGCCAGTATCAAGGACACCTTGTCTGCCATCCACGTCTCCCAAATGATAGAATCTCCAACAAGAGTCAATTACAAAACTGGCACCAGCACCCTGCTAGATTGCATACTCACTAACCAACTTGCACATATCGACAATATTACTGTACTCCCGGACTCTATGAGCGACCAATCCCCTGCCACATGCACCTGGAATAAAAACTACAGCAAACCTCCTGCCAAAAATATATTAAGCCGTGTTCTCCTAAAAGGTCATATACAACAACTCAAAATAAACCTCAAGTACCAAGATTGGTCTGACCTATATGAAGCCAAGTATGTGGATGTAGCCCTTGACCTCTTCATAACCAAATTCAGTTCTGTCTGGGACAAGCATGCCCCAATAAAAACAAGATTGGTCAAAGGACACTACAAGCCCTGGATTACTCCGGATCTGCTAGAGAAACTCTCCTCAAGAGATCGTCTCTGGCAAGTGGCACTAGCACATGGTGCAGCAGCAAACATCCAACAGTACAAACGGACATGAAATGACTGCATGAAAGCCATCCATCATGCAAAAAGCACCTACTACAAATAAGCACTCACTAATTCGGGGAATAGCAGCAAATCCTTTGGGACAACCTTAATGACATCACTGGGAAAGACCCCAAAAATGCTCCAGCTATGCTCACAATCGATGGGGTGCCATCCTTTGACCCTCTTCTCATTGCCAGCTCCCTGAATTATGCCTTCACGGACCTAAGCAGTGTGCTCCCTGCTAACTTCTTCAATCCCCTCACCACAAATGACCCACAATGGACACTATTGCCTCTCCATGACTAAACACTATTTCACTTCAAAGTAGTCTCTAAAGCTGATGCCAAAAAGTACCTGAAAAAGGTATTAGGGAAGTCAAGACACAGCGGCGACTCCCTAGATTTAAAATTTGTTAGCCTGACACTTGAGGAAGTTCTTAGCCCACTGACACAAATTACAAACCTCTCACTCTGTCACTTTAAATTCCCTCAATGCTGGAAATCTGCGGCAGTTACCCTGGTGCATAAAAGTAGTGATTGGACTCTGCACAATAACTATAGACCAATTTTCATACTCCATTGCTGTCCAAAGCCCTAGAGCTGATTGTGGCCAATCAACTTGTGGAGTACCTCAATCACCATCAACTACTATGTCCTGAACAGCATGGGTTCAGGTGTTGCCACAGCACCATCATGGCCTTGCTAGAATTTATGGGATACATCCACAATGCATTAGACCAAGGCCTCCTGGTAGAAACTGCATTCATTGACCTATCAAAGGCATTTGATATGGTGCATCTGGGTCTCCTCCTCAAACAACTGGCTGACATTGGGCTCTCCTTGGAAACTTTGGGCTGGTTCACTAGCTACCTGGGCAACTGCTATCAACAGGCTAGGATCAGAGATGTGATCTCTGATAGCAGACCTGTCAGATTTGGTGTACTGCAAGGATCCATATTTGGACTGCTGCTGTTCAACTTATTCTTAAATAACCTCCCAGCCTCTAGTTTGCATCAGATGCTCCTTTATGCAGATGATGCAGTCTTATTCACCAGCAGCCAACACCCTGAACATCTGGAGGCGCATCTACAAAGTGGCTTTGTTTCTGTGGAACAGTGGTTTGAGGACCATAGACTGTCTTGGATTACAAAAAGACCAAGACGATGATGTTCTCCACTCCACAAAGCAAATGCAGAGCCTTTCCTCTTGCAATTATGAACATTGAGGTGTCACTCTCAAACTTATTCCACATTTCGAATACATAGGCATCACTATTGATTCCACCCTATCGTATGCCGAGCACATCGACATTACTGCAAGGGCCATCAGTACCAGAATCAGGATCCTATATTGGCTCAGGCACTGTCTTACACACGAAGCCCTGAGCACTGCCATCAATAGTTCAATCATCTCACTCATCGATTATGGGCTGGTGATCTATGGATCTGCAACAGACACAGTCCTCCACCGCATCTCAACCGCACTGAATAAAGCCTGCCATCTCCTCACAGGTGCTGCTAGACTCACGCACACCTGTGATCTCTATACCATGGCTTGCTGGCTACAGCTCAGTGGAAGAATCAGGTACCAAACTTGCCTCCTCACCAGTAAAGCCTCCTTAAACCTTCTATCACCAGGAGTATGGAACCTACTGACCCTCCCCGGAGCACAAAGCAAACCAGAAGCACCACCTCCCAGGTGTTCCATGTGCCAAGGTGCCGCACTTTCTTGGCTCAGCAGAGTTTCTCATACTGGGCCCCCATCTGGACAAATGTGCTACCTCAGGGCATCTATGATGCAGCAATGATTGACTGTTTTGAACACAAACTGCACCAACACCTTCTCGCCACGGGCACCTGAGCCTGCCCCCACTAAATCCCACCTCAAGTCAGTAATCCCATTGCCATAGTCTATACTTACCCACTAGCACTTCTTAACCCTGTCACTGTTCCACTGGGTAGCCCTGACCTTGCACTTCAATGACCACCCTTCCTCTCCCATGGTGCTGTCATGCCCCACCCCACCTCTTTTCCCTACCCCTCCACCTCCTACCCCCACCCACCCCTTTCTCTTACCATTACCTCTCCATCTTCTCCCCTCTTCTCCTCCCTCTGTCTGCTCTACTGATTTTTGTCTCTCCTTGAAGTGGGCATACATTGTACAGTGCCTCAGTATTGTGTAGCCATGTACTTTCTCTGTGTTGTTGTACCATAACATGTATTTGTATATTTGCCACTGGACCACTCTGTATCTGAATGTTCATGTATCACTCTGTACTTATTAACTGACATGGAATCAATTAACAAGCATCCACTCACTGGTGTTATCCAAGATTTCAATAAGTAAAATAAATGAATACAATTTTTGTCCACCGGCACTATTGCAAGATGGAGTGCAAAGTTTTGCACTCCATTTTGAACTTTTTTGAATATCTGGCTCCAGGAGAATTTTCTAAGACAAGACAGTGAACTTTTCCTTCTCATCTACTTTTGTCCTGCATTTTCTCAAGAGCAGCAGCATGTAGCAGCAGCAAAGCAGCTTCTTATTTCAGCATCTCATTTCTTTTTTTTTTCAATTCAGAGTTTATTGAAGATTTTCACAATACAGAGAACAGATCCACATCATACATACAGTAAACAGAATGTACATTGTGAAAATAGAGTAAGATCTATTCCCCCTTCCCCTTCCACTCCCTGAACCCCCTCCCCACTCCTCTACATAGAGCTGCCTCTTTTGTACTTCCCCAAGTAGAAGATGAGGTACCACTACTAGCGAGGTATAAAGCACAAAGGGTCTGCAAGGGGCCCCATACTCTGTTAAACCTTTTAAGTCGATTGTTAAGGCTAGCAATAGCCTTTTTTGTTCTAATATTTTCCAGGAATTCCTGAAGCCATTCCGTGTAAGTGATTTTCGTATTGTCTCTCCAATGCCTCAGGACTAGTTTTTTGACAGACATCGAAATCATGGTTATGTGAGCACTGAAATTGCTGATGAGTCCCCTAATAGACAAACCTCTGCTGAGAAGAAGTCAGTCAAACCTAAGAGGGGATCTGCCCTTTGTTCAATAAGGGCCCAAAAAGAGGCCACTTTCAGACAAGACCAGAAAAAATGTAGCAGGTTACCCTCCTCCTGCATACATTGGGTGCAGGTAGAGGAATCCACAACTCCAAATGTTGCCAACTTCTGAGGAGAATAATAAAGGTTATGCAAAATTTGGAATTGCATCAACCTAAGCCTATCTTGGGTAACAAACTTTGACAATTCTGCCATAAGAGAGGCCAGTTTATGTTCTTCTCTGGGAAAAAGGAGGACCAGTAAGTGGTAGGACCAAAGCTATCAGGACAGATCCATTTATATAGAGTGCTGTATAATTTGGAGACCGCTTCAGGAAAACCTGTTAGGGGATTTGGGTTCTATTGGAAGTAACATTTTGAAGTCTGTGAGGGCGTAGCCCCAAAAACCTTTGTCAGGAGATGGTGCAATTGAAAGACTTTGAAAATATTTGATTTTGGGATGTTGGATTTACTCATGATTTCAGGAGAGGAAAGCCACGACCCATCTTCCTTAACAAAATGCAAGATTGGACAGTCTCCCAATTGTGGGAGCCATTCAGCTGGGAGGGTCTTGCCTTCTTTCTTAATATTAGGGTTACCCCTCAGAGTTTGACACAGATCTTGCAAGTTATTGTATTTCAGAAATGAACACAGCTGGGAACAAACTCTAACAGAAGTCGCTATGGGAAGTAGCCCACAGCTTCGGTGGGAGAAAGCTTAGCTTGTTGTATAAAAGTGTAGAGGAAGAGATATCCTGTGCCTTTATGAGAGCTGTTTCTATTTTTGAGCCAGACAGGCAGGAAGGGAAGAGGAGTCTGGAGCTCATCATCTGATATCCGCCTGAGGTATTTATTAGTGTGACTGACCCAATAATAAAGGCCAACATGTGGTAAACGTAACCCACCCTGACTTTTAGGGGCAGCTAGTTTGTGAAAAGCCATCCATGGTTTTTTGCTGGCCCAAATAAAATCCATAATAAGACTATGGAATTTTTTGAACCAAACCAAAGGAAGCCAGATGTTAGAGAGATTAAGTGGATGAAAGAGATGGGGAAAGATAGTCATCTTAATTAAATTAATTTTGCCCCAGAGAGATATAGGAAGAAGAGACCATCTTTTCAGATCTTGACTAATTATGTGAACTAGGGAATCCAAATTTAACTTCCTAAAATGGGCTAGGTTCCTTGTGAGCTCAATTCCAAGATATTGTAGGGAAACAAATTTCCAGGAGAGCCCCAGAGTCGAGATGGTATGCTTCAGTACTTTATGGTTGAGAGGGAACACCACTGTCTTTGAATATTCAGTTTATAGTTAGATACCTTACTGAATTCCTCAATGATTTCCAACATAGGTGGTATAGATAGAGCTGGTTGAGATAGTTGAAGGAAAAGGTTGTCTGCATAGGCACAGACTTTAATGATTTGGCCCTGGACATCAATACCCTGAATCTCCTGGCAATCAGTCAGTCTATGTATAAGGGGTTCTAAATATATGTTCAAAAGAAGAGGTGAGAGGGGACAGCCTCGCCTTATACCTGAATGTAAGGCAAAAGGCACAGAGGTTGCCCCATTGCTACATATCCTGGCTGTTGGGTTTCTATAGAGAGCATGTATCCACCCCTGGAACTCTGAGGGGAAACTGAATGCCTTCAGAGTACGCAACAAAAAGTTCCAATTGACCCTGTCAAAAGCTTTCTAGGCATCCAGGGAGACCAGTGCTGCTGGGAACTTAGCGTCCCTTGATACCGAGAAAACATGTGCAAGGGTACATAAGTGATCTATGGAGGACCTCTCCTTCAAAAATCCTACCTGTTCTGGCCCTATAAGATCTGGGAGTACCTTACTAACCCGATCAGCTAAGAGTTTAGCCAGGATTTTAATGTCTTGATTAAGGAGTGAAAATAACCTGCAACTAGTCACTAATTCTGGACACTAATCAGGTTTAGGGAATAAAACTATCAGAGCTTCAAACAGGGATTTGTCTGATTCAGTATCTGAAAGAATATGTTGATAAAGTGGCGTGAGCACAGGAATCAACTGTTTTGCAAGAATCTTGTAAAAGTTAGGGGAAAACCCATCAGGCCCAGGGCATTTTTCCAAGTGAAGGTCTTTAATTACTTTAGCCAGTTTGGCCTGCGAAATAGCTGAGATCAGAGAGGACTGTTGAGGTTCTGATAGTGTAGGAAGACAAGACTCTGCTAGGTAATTATCTAGATACTGCTCAGAGGGAGGGTTCAACATGGGGCCATATAACTGCTTGTAATAACTATTGAACTCTACAACAGTATCAGCTGAGGAAGTTATTAAGAAATCATTCTCAGGGGAATGAATGGCTGCAATTAACTTAGATGTTTCTTGCTGTTTGATTCTTAGGGCAAGCAAGCATCCTGCCTTTTCCTCGTGGTCTGTGTATGAAGCCTTCACCTTCAGAATTGTGAATTCTGCCTTTTCCTTCAAAAGTTCTAAGTAGGAGTCTTTTCAATTTCATCAAGTCCTGCTTATACTGTTCAGTAGAACGAGGACTGAGATTGGCTTCTATGCCCCGGATTTGAGGTAGAGAGACACAGTTTGGTCCTCCTGCTTTTTCTTCCGCTAAGAGGTCAACCCAATCAGTATCCCTTATTTACAGGCCTTTAATGCACACCATTCAACATCTGGTTTACCTGTGGAGTTATGACTTATGGAAACAAAATATGTAATTTGGTCTGAAATGTACTTAACTGTGTCTGGATCCTTTAAGAGCTGGTTGTTAACTTTCCAGTGCCCACCTTTTTTGGGGAGAAATGAGAATGAGATCAGGCAAGTGACCAGGCAGTGATCAGAGGGCAGCCCCGACTGAATAGAGGAGTCCAGTATCCCAGGGATTAGTGCTTGTGAAATGAGCAGATAGTCAATTCGGAAAGACGTCCATGTACGTGTGAGGTAAACATGTATTCTCTTTCTTTGGGGTGTAAAATGCACCAGATATCATAGAGGCCTACTTGATCAATCAACTCTCGAAATGCTCTTTGGCCAGGAGAAAGACCCATATGAGAGCATCTCAATCGGTCCATATTTGGATCAAAGATTAAGTTCATGCCCCCCCCCAATAATTATTGGGATAGACAGGAAGAGAACTAGTACATTGATTAACTGCATAAAGAATCCAGTGGTGTTAACATTTGGACCATACACACTACCCAGCAAAACATCTGTTGTATGAAATTTTCCTTTGACCAGAAGAAATTGGCTTTGTGGGTCACAAATAATTTGGGATGGGGAAAAGGGAACCAACCTGTTTATCAAATTTTTGTGCTACCCTCTGCAGAAAACTCTTGCCCTACTTGCTGCCTCCTTAATTTAACAGTTTCAGAACTGAGTAAATGTGATTCTTGTATGAACACAATATCAGTCTTTAAGAGATTCAAATGTTTTAATATCTTGTATTGCTTGATTTGTTGTCTAGCCCCTTTAATGTTCCATGTAGTCAGTCTTAAGACCCTTGCCATTTAATCCCTAAAAGATTGAAGAATAACCCCTTTGATCCTATAGCATATTTACTTATCTCATGTGCCTTCATATTTGTCAACTCTGTGTGACCCTCCCTCCCTGTTCTCCCCCTACTACCTAACCCATTCCTCCCCAGCTCTTTCAAACCCATACTCACAAATACACAGTTCCTGACATCCAAACAACACCCAGCCCTCCACTCCCCCCTTATTGTTGTGAACCTCATTCTACAGCATGCCTCTATACCTCTCCCCTCCCTCCAGCCACCCAGTACTAACCCATCTGAAATGTAAACAAATAATTTTAATAAACATTTTTGCTGACTTTAACTAACAATCTATATCATTTCTACTTAAAACATAATTTGATACTTTTGCCTACCTACCACCTTTTTCCCTATTCCTACCCCTTTTAACTGAGGAGTAGTGAGGCACTTAAAACTTGTATTTGGACAGTGCATAACAGAACACAACATGCAACAGTATACATACTATTATGGTAACAGGCCCACCAAATCTAGGATGCCCTGCTATAATTATTTCAATCTAAAAATAATTAGGCTACCCCCCCCCCCATTACTATTCAGTGCAGAAGGCTGCCAACACCATCTGTTCACATTGTTCAAAAACGTGACAGGACTGTCAATAACCAAATCTGATATGCAGTAGTCAATAGGTGTTTCACAGTGTATGTCCCCTTTCACCTTCTTTTAGCAGCAAATATTTAAGCAGGGCACTTTATGAAACAGCAAAAGAATATAAGACTTTTGAACTTGCTAAACCAAACAAAAATAGGAAACAATCCCATATTCAGGAAGCTTCATAGCCATCTAATCTTTGGCCAAAAGGCATTGTACAGGATTATCCCTAAATGAGACTGTATAAGTGAATAAGATTATCACAAGGGACAGGTTAAGACCCCCCTCATCAAAACACCTAAGGACAATGGGTCCTTCAATCCAGGTACAACCAATTGAACAGGTACACATACAGTAAAAAAAAAAATACTGGAACCATCTTACACAGAATGATGGTCCATTTCAACGCTCGGTAGGTAGAATCACCCTCTTCACAACAAGCTGCAAGCTGTGAGAATTAACTCAGTGGTATAATTCAGATTTATCCCCACCATAATTATACCACATGCTACCTCTAATGGCTTTGCACGTGATTTGCAGTTAGAAAGATCGTGTTTTGGTAGCTGCTCATTAATGCGCACTATCGAGGAGGAGTGCAGTATCCAACAGAAGTCCAGGTTGCTACATAAAAGGAGGAGTCCTTCCAGCTGAGGTACCGGGAGAGTTCTTATGGCATCAATAAGGCACAGGTCATCGGCCCAGTGGTGCTGAGAGTTGAGCCGCTGGATGCCACACCTCATGCCACGCCGGCGACCCGGGTTCGGGAATGAACTCTGGTAGCCGGGGGTCGGCAGGGGAGGGAGAGGATGGAGCATCTGGAGGACAGCATTTCCCTCCCTGGGGAGGGTTCTGGGGTTGTTCAGTGCCCCAGTGACCCCCAAAGGAGATTGGGTGTAACGCATGATCACCAGCCGACGTAAGGGGAGGAGTGCGGCAGACATCAGCAGGGCAGCCGTGCGCAGACGTCATTGCACGCCACCCTCCTAGGGGGAAACTTCACTAGAAAACACCCGCCATGGACTGTGGAGATGATGGAGGCTCAGGGGGCAGGTCTCACACATCCCATCGCTGGTCCACCTTCTCAGGAGGACTCCAGGCCAACCCGGCTGCCAGGTAAGGCCTCTCTAATTACAGATGGACCGTTAGGGGAGAACGGACCCATCCTGGGGGGTGATACAGGAAACTAGATCTGCCTGGGCAGGCGGGGAAGTCTCTCTCCGAGAATCGGGTTCAGGCAGGGAGCAGAAGTCCAGTCAAGAGAGCACCCCAGAAGGATGCCCGGCCATGGAAGAGAATAAATAAAGGATCCAAAAAAAAAAAAAAGAAGGCACAGGTCAGTGCTGGCCCAGCGGTACTGAGGGTTGAGGCGCTGGATGCCACACCTCATGCCATACTGGCAAACCAGGTTCGGGAACAGACTCGAGTCATAGGGGGGTTGGCAGGGAAGGATCAGGATCGAGCATCCATAGACCACTCTCCTGAGCCTGAGGAGGGTTGGGGAAAATCCAGCATACTGTAGTAGCCCCTGGGGATGCCTGGAGGCACTACATGCCAATGGACATGTGGGGGGGCACAGTGAACATCGGCACATTGTGCCTGGACATCATTGCATGTCTGTGCTTCAGTGGGCTTGAAACACCGGGTAGAAAATGGCTGGGCATGACCATGCAGCTTGATAACCACTCCCTGCTTTGCTAGGAGGTCTCATGTGGAACTGCACTGGGGGGGTTGGGGTCTGGTCCGGCTGGGCAGGGTACAGGAAGGCCCTCCAGTGGACTGGCGACAGCCGTGCTGGATCCCCCATCATGTGAGTGAGCCTGGTGCTCTCCTAGTGGGCTGGGCCAGTGGCTGGATGCCCCCACCAGTAATCGCTACAGTAAGGGGAAAATTGAGTTGTGATAAAACAAAAAAAGAAGGCACAGGTCTGTTCACTCATCCCCCAACCAGACAGCCCATCTGCAGGCTTCCCAAGCTGCTACTGCTGTGGCCCTGGCACTATCCAAGCCAGCTGTAACTAACAGACCACCTGACTGACCCCCGGACAGATTCAGACAGCCCACCTCTGGGCTTCCCAAACTGCTGCTGTGGCCCTGGCACTCTCCAAGCCAGCCGCAGCTAACAGACCACCCAACTGACCCCTGGACAGATTCAGACAGCTCATCTGCATGCTTCCCAAGCTGGTGCTGTGGTCCTGGCACTCTCTGAGCCAGCCGCAGCTAACAGACAACCCGACTGACCCCCAGAGAGAGATTCAGGTATGTAGCGGAACTCTGAAACTCATGGTTTTTAAGGCTACTGTTTTGAATGGATGCCCAGTGGAGAAGCCAGGCACTGATTGGCAGTTTCTGCTCCTCGGCTGATTTTCCAACTCCTAGTGCTTCCTGATCTCGGGGAAATCGTTTTCTGTGCTGTGTTCCTGACTGAATTTTTTTAAATGTAATTACTTATGTTATGCATCAATTGGTCTTTTTTTACTTGCCAGTTTAGCTAGTCTATTACAAGCCTCTAGTCTAACCTCTCGGTGCTACTTGCTGCTCTGAGACTAGTGCTGGACAAACTGTATTGTTTAGTAGCTGATGTCTGACTGCATAGACCTAGCTACTGAGTAAGATTGCTGCATTTGTCCATTTCTGCCTCCACTGCCAAACCATGTCTCCTGTCCCACACTGATCACTGTGCTAATTATTAATTTCTCCTCCCTACTTGCAATGTTGTCTCTCCAAACAGCCTAACTTCTTCTCTGCCTTACCTACAAACCCCCTCCTACACCCCCTCCTGCTGCTGCTGCTATTGTCCTTCTCAGATGTCCAGGTGCCAAAGCACAGAACTCCCCTTCCTGTTAACTCCTCTTCTATCTCTAAATAATTGCCCTGCATTTGCCACCTCTTTACCTCATGCTTTGTCTTTCCCCATTGCCTGCCCCCCACTGAGCTTGCTATTTTACTCTAGCTGCATTTAATCCTCTTTCTCTTCTTGTGCCACAGACAGCTCATCTGTGGGCTTCCCAAGCTGCTACTGTGGCCCCAGCACTCTCCGAGCTGGCTGCAGCTAACAGACTGCTCGACTGACCCCTGGACAGATTCAGGTATGCACCAGACCTCCAAAACTCATGGTTTTGAATGTTGCTGTTTTGACTGGATGCCCAGTGGAGGAGCCTGGCACTGACTGGCAGTTTCTGCTCCTTGGCTGATTTTCCAACTCCTGACACCTCCTGATCTTGGGGAAATCTTTCTGTGCTGTGTTCTGGACTGAATTTGTTCACTCCCCCCCCCCCACCTCCTCACAGTATTAAAGACACCCCTGCTCCACGCCTCTCCTCAGTCTAGCAGCTGATTGGTCACTCCACTGCTGCACATTCATATGGCTATTGGCCTCCCTGTCTTCAGTACCTGACTTGACCCACTTTCTTACTGCCCCTTTTTAAAGCAATCTCACCCACAGGGTTGCACATTTGCTCTCAAGTTTTTCTCAAGCCACTCCAGTTAACTCCTCTCAATTACTGCTGTAACCTGCCCTATTGTTAGGGACCTCACCCTAATTCAACTATATACTCTTTCATTTCTTACACTTCCACTGCCTTTGGTGACATACCCAGTCACAGCCAAACCATCCCAGTAGCTGACACCTATGCCTTAGCTGAATTTTCTATGATATCACTAAACTAGAACTAGTGTCATTGCCACCCCACTCAGTAAAGCAATATTACAGTGACTGTTTCCAGGCGCTTTACCAAAATTGCCCTGTGCTTCGGCTAATTTCACAGCTGGCACACCGTTGCTGGCTCAGTGTTACCTCCAGTTACCTACTACATAACAATGGGCACCATCGCTCTTCTACTAGGCCTGCTCACATTTACCCTTCTGGCTCAGACCACCCCCCGTCATGTTTCCCCACCCTCCACCCCAAGCATTTCTCCCCAAAGCCACCCCCAAACAGTTCGGCCCCCCTCCCACCTTGAACACCCCCCTAACTCCTCTGCATCCACCACCTACCAACACCCCCACTCCCTCTGCTCTCCCAGACGCATCCTGGATCCACCTCTTCCTTGCCATACCTACCCTCCGTGCCTTACCCATCCCCTGCACCCTTACTATCAGGACCTCACATCGGCACCACACTAAGGGTCCTTGTTGCCACCATCCCCTAATTAGATTAATCACTCTGCTCTTACTGCTCTCCAGGAATATACACCCAAACCCTGGACCCATGCCAACTAGCCCTCCCATACCCCACTCTGGAGCCGGTCTCCATGTTGCATCACTGAACATACGCAGCCTTCTAAAGAAATCCACCACACTCTTGTGCTGGGTTGTATAACACCAACCTGATATTATTACGTTAGTAGAGACCTGGCTCTTCAATGCAATCTACATGCGGGACACCCTCATAAGCCATGTGCTCCCTGCCCCCAAGCTTGACTGTGGTGCCCAAGCCCTCACTTTAAAAATCACCCCTGACCCAGCCAGGGGCCCACTCTTCCTCACGGTCTCCTACATACCCCCAAGGAACCAGAACCCAGTGGTCCAGTCTCTCATTGACTACCTCACCTCCCTACCACACAAAGCTGAGCAACTGATCCTAGGTGACCATAATGTCAATTAGCTTGGTACCACTGCATCCCATACATGGGACTCCTTCACTGCCCTGGACATGTCCCAGTTAATCACCCAGCCCACTAGATTCAACCAGACAAGTGGCTCCAGCACCTCCAAGATGTAATACTTTCGAACCGCCCTTATAAAATCCAGGATATCAACGTCCTCCCCAACTCACTTAGTAATCACTAACCTGTCCTCTGTCTGTGGTCATCCTCCATACCGAAATCTGTGTCCCAGACCAGCTTGCACCGGCGCCTATGCCCCAGGGGTCTCAAAAACCTAAAATTATATCTAGCACAGCTGGATTGGTCCCCCATCCATCACACCCCTGATATTGACTCTACGCAGATCTCTTCACCAATGCCTTCAGCAAAGCTGGTGACCTTTTCGCCCCCCACTCCAGAATCCATACTAAAAAACAAAATGCCGCATGGATCTCTCCATCCCTTATCCAAAAACTTAAGCATAGGGATAATCTTTGGCACATCGCTGTTGAATCAGGCAAGTTGGCTGATAGACAAGCCTACGATGTGACACGTAATCAGTGCACCTGGGCCATTAGACAGGCCAAGGCAGAGCACTAACAGACCACCCTCGCATCCACCTGAGGTTCCACCCAGACTTTCTGGGACAGCATGAAAGAGCTTAATGGGAATACCCGCTTCCCCCCACCATCCCAGCTCTCCATCGATGGCACTGTCACTACAGACCCAACTCACATAGCTGATTGCCTCAATACTACCTTCTCTGACCTAAACTCTGTCCTCCCAAACAACTTTTTTGACCCAATCCCCATCTCTATCCTCCCTGCCTTGGATCACCCTCCTTTCTACCTGCACACTATATCCCCCCATGTAGCCAGGCCACACCTGCTAAAAGCTCTTGGTAGCAACAACCCCAGCTGTGACCCCGTAGATTTCAGGATCCTCCACCTGGTCTTGAATGTCATTCTAGTCCCCTTTACAGACCTACTAAGCCAGTCTCTATGCCTTGTTCAGTTTCCCAGTGCTTGGAAATCAGCTGAAATCACTCCTATACATAAGGTTGAAGATCGGTCCACACCTAACAACTACTGGCCAATCTCTATCCTCCCCCTGCTCTCTAAAGCCCTAAAAAAAATAGTGTCTATTCAACTCTCTAAGTACCTGGCCAAATATGACATAATGTACCCAGAACAACATGGTTTCTGCCCAGGACACAGTACCACTATTGCTCTCCTGGAGTTCTCTCAATACCTGCACTCTGCTTTTGACTCCGGCAACCTTGCCTGCTCAGTGTTCATAGACCTCTCCAAGGCTTTTGAAACTGTTTGTCACCCCCTCCTGCTCAACTCCCTCCACCAGCTCAGCTTTTCTGCTGATCCCCTTGCCTGGTTCTCCAGCTACCTCTCTGCTAGATCCCAGCGTGTGAAGAAAAAAGGCTCCCTGTCCAATACCCAGCCCATTCGTTCTGGGGTACCCCAGGGCTCCATTCTGGGCCCTATTATTTTCAGCCTCTACCTCAAAACTCTCCCCAGCTCCTGCACAGGAAAAATGCTCCTCTATGCTGACGATGCAGTTCTCTTTGCATCCCACCCCGATCCCTCTTCTCTCCAGGTATCCCTCCAGCACACGTACAACCAAGCTGAAAAGTGGTTCCTTGACCACCAACTTTTCATTAACCTAAAGAAGACTAAGTCAATGCTCTTTTCCTATCAGCAAAAAAAGGCCAAGAATGCCCCCCTCTTCATTCTCCCCAGCACTCTGTACCCACTGGAGCAAGTGACTTCTTACAAATATCTAGGCATCACTTTCGACTCTGCTCTCACCTTCCACACCCACATCAATGCCCTATCCTCCACCATAAATTCTCGGATAGGCCTACTGTACCATCATAGAGATTGCCTCCCCCAAGTTTCCCTCCAGCTGGCCATCACCTCTTCCATCCTGTCGCTAGTGGACTATGGCGTGCCCATTTACGTTGTAGTAGACAATACCTCCTTGACTAAAATCCAGCTCTCAATCAATAAGGCCTGCAGGCTCCTGACTGGAGCCCCTAGCTGCACTCATACTTGCCTGCTTTACTCCACCACCAATCTGCTCTCCTTTGAGGAGCGTCAGCGCTACCAGACCTACCTACTCACCAAAAAATCTCTTTTAGGGCTCTCCCCCTGTGGGAGGGGTCTCTGCTTCCCTTCAGCATGCATCCTCATCTGTTGCCACCCATAGCTCTGTCAAGGCCACCTTTCTGGTTCCCAGACCCAAGACCTCGCAATCCTAGAGGTCCTTCCATTACCGAGCCCCTGCTTGGTTCAACTCCCTCCCACCTTGCATCACAGACATTGGCAAAATTGGTCCCTTCAAAATCGCCCCTCTGGAACCATCTCTTCGATTCTCGTTGCTATAGATGCACCTAATTAAGCCCACTGTGGGGTCCTCCTGTCAGGGCTCCCTGATTTGACAACATCATTCGGATAGCCTATCATCTCCCTCCCTCCCTCCCACCCCACTCCCCATCCATACCTCCACCCTCTCCAGGTATTATCTAAGTATGTCCAGGGCTGTACTCCCAATGTAACCCTTCGGTACCTTGTATTTGACTGTAACCTATTATAAGTAACATTATTATGTAACCCATGTGTACTCTATGTTTAATGTTCTGCACCTATACCGTTCTCACTGTTGTAACCACACAATGTAACTCTGTCAACCCCTCCTCCCCGTGACGAGGTGCCTTTGTAAATGAGTCCATGACTCAAAGGTTGTAAATCTGACTTTTCTAATAAATAAATAAATAAAAACAACATTAATTCCCTTAGGTGCAAGCAGAGATTGACAAAGGTTGGGCAGCAAGGAATTTAGACTGAGAGGAGCCTTGCCATTCAGGCTCTCTTGAGAGTAGAAAAGCGGTCTGGTGTAATGTATGTTAAAACAATATTACCACACTTTCTCTTCTTTTGTTTAATCGAGCTATAATCCCATACATTCATGCCACCATACATGGGTCTCAGAATAGGTCTGGCAGGGCAGTCTTGAGCCTGGTCGCCACCACCTCCGGATCTTCATAGGATAACCAGTTCCCCACTACCAGTACTTGCAACTTGGCTGGATAGACCATTTTAAATTTTATTCTGGCCAAAATGATTTTTTAAACTAGGAGCTGGAAGGCTGATCTTTTCAGCCGCACAGTAGCCATCAGGTCTTGTGCGATATGTATCCTGTTACCCTCCCATCTCACTTCATGCAGTTCTTCTATTTTACTTAAGAAGTGCTGGCATTCTAGGAAATTCAGGAATCTAAATATCAGGGGATGTGGCAGGGCCCCAGCCAGAGGTTTTGGGTGGATGGCCCGATGCACCTTCTCAATGAAGTATTTAGGCCCAAAAGAAGAGGGACCGGAAGTCTTCTCCACCATTTTTTGAATAAAGACAATGGCATCCTGGCCTTCTTCCCCTTCTGGGAGACCTAAGAGGACCACATTGTTCCTGTGGCTGCAGCCTTCTAGGTCTTCCACCTTCAATTCAAGTCGGAACATCTTTTGTCGAATGGTCACCCATTCTGGGTCTTCTTTGTCTGCATGTTTCTCAAGGGAACAGTTTCTTGCTGTATTATCAGAGGCCCGCTGAGCTGCATCCTATAGTGAATGTGTAAGTGATTGAAGCTCATTTGAGATTTTATGTAAATCCTCCTGAAAGGGCTGAAATTCTTCCAGGAATCTGCTGAGCATGAGTGGCTCCTGCTCTTCTGCTGAGCTGGAGGCCCATGGTTTCTTCTGGGCCTTTTCCGGGGATACAGGAGGGGTGTGTCTTTGCAGCACTTTCCTCATCTCGGTGTCCATAGATGCCTCTGAGTGCTCCAAATTGACTATAAGAGTTGGCTCAGTAAAATGTGGTAGGTTGTAAACAGATTTGCATTGATTGTCTATGAAAAAATGAAGTAAAAGATGTTGCATGGCTGGAGCGATGTGCAGGAGCTGCTAACTGGCACTCTGCATTACATGGTCCTCAGTCTCTCATTCCTGAACATCTGGATAATTTTCCAAGATAAGACAGTGAACTTTTCCTTCTCATCCACTATTGTCCTGCATTTTCTCAACAGCAACAGCAGCAGCAGCACGTAGCAACAGCAAAGCAACATCTTATTTCAACTTCTCATTTCTGGACATCAGGAGAATTTCCCAAGACAATTAACATTGGTGTCTTGGGCATTTTTCTCTTGTTCATGTTATCGACAGCAACATTAGCAGCAGCAAAGCATTTTGGCACATGGGCCACAACTTCTCATTACTGGGCATCAGGAGAAGTTCACGAGACGAGACAATTAAATTTGGTTTCTCAGGAACTTTTCTCATGTGCGTGTTCTCAACATGTGTTGACAGTTGCACAACACACCAGCAGCAGCAGTACCTAGCAGCAGCACTGCATTTTGGGACTTGTGGCAGAACTTCTTATTTCAGGGTATCAGGAGAATTTCCCAAAACAATTAACTCTGGTGTTTTTCCTGGCACTTTTCTCTTGTTCGTGTTATCGACAGCAGCAGCAGCAGTACTTAGCAGCAACAAAGACTTTTGGCACTTGAGCCACAATTTCTCATTACTAGACATCAGGAGAAGTTCACAAGACAATTAAACGTGGTTTCTCAGGAACTTTTCTCATGTGCATGTTCTTGACACGTGTTGGCAGTTGCACAGCACAGCAGGAGTACATAACAGTAGCAAAGCATTCTGAATTTCTAGCTACACAGTATGATCTATGGTGAGACAGAATGATGCAGCAGCCTGACCAATTGTTTTTTAAAACACTCCAGAAGAATCCAGGGAGAAGAGAATTTATGTAAACTATAATTTTGGCACACTTCACAGTAACTAAATAGTACAACAAAAGTGTTGGGACACTATACCAACACACAGTATAGTACCATGTAGTTGTACCTGTTGCAGACTGCAACATTTTTATTCTGGTAGTTGGGAAAAATGAAGGAAAGAGATAGCCAGCTAGACAAGACATATAAGTAGGAATGTAGGAGAAATATTACACATAGACAGAAAATATACCAATATTTTTGTATTTTTAAGCTTTTCTGGCGAAGGGGGCATGACAGAATTTTGAAACTCAGAGTATTGGACAGACTATAAAGAAGACATGAATGTTTTTTGGTCTTTTGAAACTTAGATGGAAAATTTTGCTAAAAGATGATCAGGGAAACATTGCCATGGCTTCATGTGATTTCAGTGATTCAATTACAGTGCACACAGTTGCAGTGAAATAATAATAGTGATGCAAGTTACAGCGATTGCCAATATCAGCAACGCACATTTCAGCACATATATATTAACTGCAGGCCAGATTTGTATGCCAAACTGTCTAAATATTCCTGGTGGGTAGGTTCACAGGAGCAACCTGCTCCAACTGGCGGATCCTTTTTACCATCCGCCTCATCACCTGAACGCCCAGTAAAGCACCACCCACAGCATCTGGGGTACCAGTGATGCTGTCTATTACCACCTGAGAGGTACTATCTGAAGTCCTCCAAGCTACCGTGTGCACTCTTGCAGGGCATCGATATCAATAATGGCTGGCAGCAATCACACAATTAAGTTAGGACTGGTTCTATTGTTTTGCAGGGGGGCTATGCATCCCAAACCCCTCCATCTATTAGATTCTAACTCCAAGTCGCACATTGACTCAGAATATCCTGAAAATACAATCGCTCCTATTAGCGGTCACTGTAAAGACACGATCACTGAAAACATGTCACCGCATTGGAGTCATTCAAATAGATTCACTGAAAAGACTTTGCTACTTTGTTGTGCTACCCGTTGCCATCCTCAGCTGGTGGGCCTGCCACTGCTGAAGTTTCACCATGAGACGGTATGATTTGGGGGCCTCACTAAAAATTGAGCCCAATTATTGCATGTGGCACTGGATCTGCCATGGGTCCAGGCACTACAATGCCTAGGTCCATGGACTCCATGCTGCACCTGCTGCTCCACATGAAGCAACTAAAATGACTAAAACTCCTAAAAAAAGGAAAAAAAACAGAGAGAGACAAAAAAAAAGAGCTCTAAAAATGAGTTAATAAAGATTAAGTGATGAAGGAAAGTCATAAATACCACACAAAACAGAAAACTATTGAGAATTAATTGTTTTAACAATTAAAGGTTGTTTTTCTCACTCTCAAGCTCCAACCTGCAGCTCACTAACACCATGTGTACTGCAAATAACAAACTGAAACCAAGTCACCTTTGCTGCCTGCTGGAAATGCACCTTGTGACCTGCAGAAGTTGTGCCATGTGACACAAACTTGTTTTTCCCTAAACTTTGCCTTTCAAATGATAAGGCAAAGTTATAAGGTGAAGTCAAAAGGGGAAGAACAGAATAACCACAATTCCCCATGAAGGGGAACAACTTTGCAAAAGTATCAATGGATGTGGAGTTAGTGGCTTTGCCTGAACTTTGCCTGTGCGTTTAGCTTCACAACATCTCTAGTCACCATATCTTACCTGAGTTGTTCAAACTTGGTGTGTGCTTAGACACACTGCTCAGGAAATCTCATGTTTGGAGCTTCTTGGGTAGAGCATAATCTGTTCTAGGTCACTTTTTACAGATAGTGCCTGTGCCCAAATCCCATCCAGGAAGAGTGGCTCATATACACAATAGTAACTGATATCTTATCTGGATAATCTCAGCTAACTGGGATTATTGTTCAGGATAATGACTTGCAGCAAATCCACTCTAGACACAGAAATATGTGGCTAAAAAGTATTATTATCCTCTGCCAGGGTATCCAAAGATAACCTAGTATATCTAAACATCAAATATATAAGAATCAAGGTTTTTTCAAACAAAATAATAAACTGGTGACTGTTTTATAGGCAACAGAGTAGGATTGCTTACATGGTCAATAAATTTGTAGAGCTATAGTACAGAACAATATTTCCAACTTCTTGAGACATTACATGTTTTATGTGCTGCCAGAGCAGAAGCAGTTTTTGACTAGCATTTCCACACATTTGGTTGCTAAAGGCTTGAAAAAGTATTATCCAAACTCAATGCAGGTGCAATGCACTTTGAAGTGCAAACTCAAAAGTCCACAGAACGTGGCAAAAATAGTTCACATACAATTGCAGCTATTTTCATTGACTGATATTTCCTGACATCTCTATGATATCTCTAGAGAAATTCCTGTCTGCCTGCAGTGCCACTTTTGGGCCACCAGAAAGAATCTGTTTGGAAATATTGCAAACATCTGGAAAAACCTGACCTTCTCATTCGCTGCAACTGTATGAGCTCCACAATGTTTCAATGTTTTAAAAGTAGACCATGAAGTGATTACGGGTGTATGTGCAGCACAGTCACTTTTATCACCCCATTTTCTAGTGCCATGCATATTTTCACCTGTAATGGTGACCATGAATGTATTGAATTTATACCAACACATCATCTTTACGCTCAGTCTTATGTAAATCATCCTTAACCTTTTGGGTTAAAGAAGTGATTTATATAACTGTATAGCATTAGATATATACTGATGTATTGCTGTCAGAAGAAGGGTTCTGACTAGAATTCCTAACACAGCACAACTGTGTTGTTAGGCAGGACTGGAGTTGAAGCACAGCTTCCTGTAAATCTGTCCCCATCCTCCCCGTTCATTAAAATGTTTCCTTCTTCTCCCAATCCCCACTCCCCCCCCACACTATTTTCACCTGGCTAAGTCTCTGTGTGTCGTCCCAGTTACTGACAGCCTCCTGCAGCTAACAGCGCTTGTCTCTCCCTCTCCAAAGCAAATCATTACATGGAAAATCAGTATGGCATTTCTTATCCTGATCTCTTCTGCCTGCCAGCCCACCCTACAGCAAAACTCTGCCACAGCATTCAACTTGAGGGAAATCCAACCACCCCCATCCACTATTATCTTGTTTCCTGTACCCTTCAGCTGTTGGGAAAGCCAACTGTCACCATGCTGCTAGAGAGTGTATTCCCTCCTGGAATGAAGACAGTGATGCCCTTCATTGCTGCAGTCAGCCCACCGTGGGGCAATGCAGAGAGAGGAAGCCCAGCCATTGCTGCCTCACTGCTCAACCTGGAACTAGAAAGGGTGTATCCCCTCCTGGAATGAAGACAGTAATGCCCTTCATTGCTGCAGGCAGCCCACCATGGGGCAGAGTGTAGGCATGAAACCCTGCCACTGCTGCCTCGCTGCTCATCCCGGAGCTGGGTTAACCCAGTCTCCACCTGTTTGAGTCACTGTGTAGTGTCCCAGTTACTAACAGCCTCCTGCTTGCTGAATGTCCAGTGATTATAGTGTATGAATTTGAATGAGTCAATTTCGGCAATGTCAAAATAGCAAGTGTGAAATGGACTATGTACACTTAATATCCCATTGCAATTTCAGTGCTTTCATTTCTTCATTTCCATATGGAGTAGGAGGATATGATTTATTTTTGTCAGGCCAGTTCTGAGCTGGCCATGTGCAGAAGTGGTTGTGGTCACCACCTCTGTAGTTGGTGGACCCCGGTTCAGGACTGACTGCAGGTGATAGCTTTTCTGTGTTGTTATGTTTTAGGGGGAATCACTCTTGTCCCCCCACCCTTCTGACTTTGCTCACCCCTACCCGCAACTTGCCTCCCAACATTTTCCCCTGCTGCCTTGTGCCCCCCCTTTGAATAGCCCCCTTTCCATGTTTTCCCCTGTCCCTCATTGTCATCCCACTTGGTGGTGATTATATTTTTTATATGGGGGGGTGCGGGTGACTTGGCAGGGCATAACCCCCTACATAAAAAGTTACTACCCATTGCGCCCATAAAGAGAGTAAGGAGCCATCGCAGTTTTGGCTCCTCACTGTACTGTTTAGCGTCATTTTGGTTTTTGCCAAAAAGCAGTCACTGTTTTTGTCTGCACTCTTTTTCTTTCACTATTATTGCATAGAACCCTCCTGCTGCTAATGGCACTTGTCTCTCCCTCTCTGAATCAAAACATTTCATGCAACATCAGTATGACATTTCTCATCTTGATCTCTTCTGCCTGCCAGCCCACCCCACAGCACAAAACTGCCACAGCATTTCTTTTCCCTTTTAACTTTCACTCAAAAATCTGCTAAAAAAGTTACATTTTACTATTTGCTGCTGAAGTTGGGATCATAGTCTAGCCGTCACTCCTTGTCTAGCCGTCTCTCCTTCTAACTGCCGCTAATTCTTTTGACAACCAGCCCAGCTGTTTCTCTTTATTTTCCTAGCAGGATCTGATCAAATGAAAGTATCCCTCAAATAAATAAAAAAATAATAAAACTACTGCTCAAATAAAGGTAAATGTTGCAACTCAGTTTGGCTTTCATAATGCACTACCTCAGCATCCTGGCTACCGACAGCCTAGTGCAGCTGACAGCACTTGTCACTTTCTCACTCTGAAGCAAAACGTTACGTAGAACATTAGTTTTACTTTTCTTATTTTGATCTCTTCTGCCTGTCAGTCTACCCCACAGCACACCACAGCAGCAGCACTTTTTTGCCTTTTAGCTTTCACAACAGAATCTAATACAAAAGTTACATTTTACCATTCGCTACAGATGTTGGAATCATGGTCTAGCTGTCACACCTCTTAGCTGCTGCTCACTCTTCTGCCCTTCAGCCCATATATTTTTCTTTATTTTCCCAACAGGATCTGTTTGAATTACAGTATCCCTCAAATAAATTAAAAACTAATAAAACAACTGCTCAAAATAAAGCTAAATGCTGCAACTCATTATGGCTGTCATAATTCAGCTACCTCAGCGCCCTCAGTGCAGTACCTTATATGACCTCTAGGAGTAAGACTACATAAAGACAGTGATAAGTTTACTTTACTGCTGCCAGGTGTCCCAGCAGCACAGCAGGACAAGAGTAAGGTACAGTAGTTACCCCAATAATGAGAAATAAAGACTATTTTTTTTATCAAAGAATAAAAAAAATACTAACACAACAAGGAAAATGCAGCTGCTGACATTCAGAAGAAAGCGACTGCCCAGTTTACAAACCCTGGTCTGAGCCATCATGGCTGCAGTGCATTAAGTAAGCAATAAGACATGACAGGGTGTGCGTTAGACACTTTAACACACAGCTAGGAGGCGTAGTGAGGCACGAGGCCAGCGGCCGAGTGCTTCTAGCCTCCTAGCTGTGTGTTAAAGTGTCTAACGCACACCCTGGAATGTCTTATTGCGCTTATGAAATGGTTATGTAAAATATAGATGCATGTCATAAGTAAAATTAACAGTATTTCATAGTGAAATGCTTAAATATTTGTGTTACTTTTTAACAAAATAGTTCCTCCACCTGTTTTTTTCATTGAGTTGAGGACTTTTGACCTGCTAGTTTTGACCTGCTAAGACAACCTTACTTGTATTTTTTCCCCTGTAGTTGTCATGGCACCCCCCAAACTAGCAGCATGCCTACTTCATTGACTTTTGAAAGTGTGCAACAAGAAATTATGCTGTCCTTTTTTTAAAAATTTCTGTATCTTACGGCACCAGACAGTGCTAGGGAGAACAAGCCATTTTTGTTAACCGTTACGACGATGCAGGAGCGAGCGCTCGGCAGATTGGGAAACAGCTGCTCGTACAGTGACTGCAAGAAGAAATTATGCCATCTTTACCTTTTTATACTTGTATGTACCTTATGGCACCAGGCAGCACTAGGGAGAACATGCCGTTACGACGATGCAGAAGAGAGTGAGAGGAGCGAGCAGGTGGCAGATTTATTTTGATAGTGAGAGGAATGCAGGATTTATGGATGGGAGCTGTGGTCTGGATTGCATGTATGTTTGTGTTTTTATAAATACTTCAAAAATATTGGCTAAAAAACTAATTTATTCCACAGAACATGTCGGCAGAAAAAAACAGTGCTCCCTCAAGTCTGTCGTGCCATTTATTAGTTGCAGTGCAGGGTTAATTAAATACTGAATATCCTACTATTTATTTAGCAGGGTTGCTAAAATGCTGAACGTTTACCATACATTAGTTGTCTACGTCACTGTTGCGAAGTCATCGTTTAAGGCTCCTCGGTCTCTCCGGTACCATTTATTTAAATTTACCACGTAAAGAGGCAGAGCCCAGAAGGCTTGTTTCCAGTTGCGACCTAGGGGATGGTAAGAGCATAGGAAGGTAATAGGCAAGAGTAACACGGTGACAGATTGGGAGACAGCTGCTTGGCGGTTGGCAGAAGTGAGTGAGCGGGCGGCCGGTTGGGAGACAGCTGCTCGGAGGTTCACAGTTAATGTGACTGGGCTTTTTTTTTTTAAATCATGCAGTCAGCTTAAACATTAGTATAAATATTTATGAAATGGGCATCTGAATATTTGCAGATATGTTGACAGATTGAAAATACAGCCTTGTATTTCACTCGCAGTTGGTGAAAATAAGATGGCGGATTTTCAATTTGCCAACATTCTAACTGGTATGTTTACTAGGATCAGTGCCCACAGGGCACTGCTGGTCCTTTTTCCTGTGCACAAGAAGGAATATCACACAGGTATGGACCAATCAGGATGTCTAAATTCTGATGCCTATTTCATAATATGATATGAGAAACAACAAAAGTTGGAGTGGGATTTTTTAATCAGTCTTTTTCTGTTCCCTGTGTTCTCCTTGTCTACCCATTCCTTTCAGCAACTACCCCAGCCCTGCCACTTACCTTTTCCTGGACTTACACATAACCATCATTTGTCCAGGACCATGGGGTTCTGGGTGGAGTGCCAGGCCATTAGTGCATGGTGGAAGGGGTTATCATTCTTCTAGAAGGATCCAGTGCTTTTCTCTTCTGGATGTTCTCTCTCCCTAGTGTTGCCAACCATGCAATAAAATGCATGTACCAACAAGTCACCATGTCAGTATTTGTTGGCATCTCACACCCTTCTGGAGGCCCTGACTATGATCTCTCATAACCTCTGCTGGGTGGCGATCATGCTGCAGGGCACACAGCCTCCCTCACCAGAAAACAGCTGTCTCTGGGACACTCAAACATCCTCCCTCATTTGGCCCCCTACAGCCGGAGCTTACTCCCAAACCTGGGTCACTGTACTTCAAGCAGTAGTGCTACCGTTGTGCAGTAGGTCCAGCTCAAGAGCAGCAGTTTTGAACAGTTTGTGAACTTACAAAATTTGGTATTCATTAATCGTTGCTTCAGAATAAGCCTCAGCTGTAAGTAGAGATGCAGCGAATTTAAAATCTGCCGGAGAAGTGAACGCGAAGTGGCCACTTTGCCTTGGCACTTTGCTAAGCGGAGTGCCCCATAAGAAAGGCCCACTTCACCTTGTTATTATTACTTCTCATTGTCATTCCACCTTCAACGCTAAGTAAGGTGGAGTGACAACAATATTGGCAGCATCCCACCCACACAGTCACCAGAATGAATGTGCATCCCCAAAGTGCTACTGTCTTGTGTCCAGAAAACTCCCCAGTGCTGAAGAAATGAAATGAAAGTGTAACAAGAAATGCAAAGTCTCCCAAAATTAATGGCACACTCAGTCATGCACGCAGTGGTCAGATCACACACACAGTCACCAGAATTAATGTGCATCCCCAAAATGCTACTGTCTTGTGTCCAGAAAATTCCCCAGTGCTGATGAAGTGAAATGAGAGTCTATCAAGAAATGCAATTTCACAGAATTAATGGTGCCATACAAATGCACAGACAGATTAAGATTGTGCTGCACATTCAAAGGATGCATACAAAAAGACAGAACAACACCTAACCAGTGCTTACAAGTCACAAATCCAAATCTGGAAAGGAATACATTTTGCCAGTTGGGGGATTAGTGCACGGCAATAACAATCCTCTACCAGTAAAGATACCACAAAGCAGTATAAAAAATTCATGCAGGTGTGATGTATAGCAGGTTCACACTGCTGCAATTACTCTGTAACACAATAAAAGGTGTCTGATTTAATGGCATGCATCGCACACACACTCACACGCATACTCAAGTAATACATAGCAAATTGAAAACCTTTAGTAATATAACCAAGTGTTTTAAACAGACAAATTGTACACTGCTGTACCACAACAATCAGCAAATAAATGTCAAGAATTACTGGAAATATTACTGTGTGTACATTAACACAGTTATACAAGAAAAATATAACCAAAACAGAAAGACTGCATTTTTCTCCCGGTTACTCTACCTACACCACAAATGCGCCCCTCCCCCAAAGCTCACTTCACAGTACACAGACTGACTGTTCTAAATTAACATTCAACGTCCACACACAACAATAAACACTTGATGATATGAGCACAGAAGGGTTTCCTACAATTGATGTACTAAGTTTTGAGCAAAAAATATTACTCAAAAAGGCATTTTAAACAGCTTTTAGAGGTTTTGAATCACAGAGCTCTGAGAGCAAACTCTCTCCAGCTACCACTGCACACACACTACCCAGGCCAGAATTGAGGCTGTGCTGAACAATCTAGATCCCATGTGACCTGCAATCCCATGAATAACTGCAGCATTTCATTTGGAGCTCAATTACAGAGCAAAGTGAGGTGAATTACATTGATTTCAATGTACTTCACCTTAAAATTGGTGGGAAAGTGGTTTGGGGAAGGCAGAATAATGCAAAGTCATTGGTTTCAATGAACCTTGTGTTCCTCATTATGAAACGAAGTACTCTGCTTCACATTGTGGAGTTCTCTGCAGATTCCACTTTAATCAGCGAATCACTTCATTGAGCAAATTGGGGCCACTTCACCCACCACTACTTACAGTACTGTAACTCACATGCTGTAAGGGAAGGAACATGAATTCCTATGGCTGTACTTCCCCGATGGGCTGTAGCACAAAACTCCCAGACTTAAACTTGTTTATTAATGAGTACAATGGTGGAGTGGAAAAGCCTGGAGAGATACTACAAAACATGCTTACAATACATCCAAGTAACTAGTAAAAAAATGAATGTGTGATTCGTGACATGATTGTGAATCATGATTTGTGACTGCATTTGTGACCGTGATGATGAAGAACGTGATTCGGTGTCAACGGTGTGAGATAACCAATATAAAAACTGTATTGGGAACACGAATGCCTACGGCTGTACTTTCCTGATGAGCTGTAGCACAAACTCCCTGACTTAAAAATGCTCATTAATGAGTACAATGGCAGGGTGGTGAAGCCTGAAAGATACTACAAAACATGCTTACAATACATCCAAGTAACTAGTCAAAAATTAGTGTTGTGATTCATGACGGATCGTGAATCATGATTTGTGACTGCATTTGTGACCATGATGATGAAGAACATGATTCGGTGTTGACGGTGTGAGATAACCAATATGAAAACTGTATTGGGAATGTGAATGTCTATGGCAGTACTTCCCCGATGAGCTGTAGCACAAACTCCCCAACTTAAAAACGTTCATTAATGAGTACAATGGTGGGGTGGTGAAGCCTGGAGAGATACTACAAAACATGCTTACAATACATCCAAGTAACTAGTCAAAAAATTAGTGTTGTGATTCATGATGTGATCGTGAATCGTGATTTGTGACTGCATTTGTGACCGTGATGATGAAGAACGTGATTTGGTGTCGACGGTGTGAGATGAACATTATAGACCCAATCATTAATCATTAACCTATTTGGGCATCCAAATAACTAAGAACTTAGAGGCCCTGGCCAACTTAAAGCTTAGACCTTTATTTAAATCAATAAAAGAAGACTTGGAAAGATGGTCAAAACTTCCGTTGACTTTTTCGGGTAGAGCCAATACGCTTAAAATGGTGGTTATGCCCAAACTTTTTTACCCATTATCGAATTTAAATGTTTATCTTCCAAAGTCCTTTTTTAAACCGCTCTACAAATATTGCTCAGAGTTTTTGTGGAATGGTAGACCCCCTAGAAGGTCTTATTATAAACTTACCCGGCAGCGTAAACTAGGAGGCCTTCAATTACCGGACTTTTACGTATACTACTTAGCAATTCATATGGCAAGGCTGGCTGCATGGGCCTGTGAGGAGGAAACTTCTCTTCCCGGGCTCCATTTGGACCGGCTATTTATTAAAAGCTTTAAGCTCGACTTAGAGTCTCTGCTTTATATTCCATGGGCCAAGGTTCCCAAGATGGTTAGATGTACCTCGCTGGTTGGGATATAAAGCCTTGCATCAATATTATGCAAAGTTCAAAATCTGCATTATATGACTTATCCCAACCCTTACTAAGAAATCCAATCTTTAATCGGGAACCAACCGATGTCCAGTTTTGTAGTAACAATGCCTGCTAAACCACGAGTTAATGATTTCTATTTAAGTAAGTCGTTACTTCCATTTCAGGTATTGGTGGAAAAGTTTGGAGTGAGAGTCCAGTCCTTTTTAAAACTAACCCAAATAATAAGTAGTGTTAAATCCTATTTCTATAAAGGTCCTGGGCCGGAGAACCTGGGAACTATGTTTAGTAGGCTGAAGGAGCTTATACTGTCGGGCAAAGCAATCTCCAAGATCTATAAATATATTATTGTTAGAAGAGATTCTAATGTGTCCCCGACCCCGGCATACTGGGAATTAAACTTGTCCTTGGACAGATCACCAGAGACGTGGGAGAAGGTCTGGGTCGACACCTATAAATATGTTAAACAGGATAGGTTGAGAGACATTTAATTTAGGTTACTACATAATCTATATTTTTCCCCAGCTAAACTCTCTAGACTAAACCGTCGATTTTCTGCAACATGCATAGATTGTAATAGCCCCTTGCATCTAGTTACCATAAGTTTTGGACTTGCCCCAAAATTTCGGGATTGTGGCAATTGGTGAAGCAAGGGATTAGCCAATTTTATGACCTTGCCGCTTTTTTCAACCCGAGGTCTGCATATTTGGGATGTTTGGTAACGTACCTGGCAAGTTATCTAAATACCGAATGGCAATGGTAGCATCTGTTACCAAGTTAATAATTTTACGCCATTGGAGAGATGATTGGACCCCATCATTTAGGGAATGGTGGGACGAATTTTTGAATGCGCTGAATGCAGAAAGATCGTTTTTTTCATTCCTTAATGCTTCACTGAAATTTCAGCAATGTTGGGGTAGTCTGTATCAAAGTCTTAAGGATAGGTACGGTTATTAGAACTGGATATTTCTTTTGCTTTTACCTTAATGGTGTCGACCCTTGTTTGAATTTGTTCCATGTATTGTCCTTTCCTCCTTTGCTCAATATGCACTAGACCCCCTTACATCTAGTTACCATAAGTTTTGGACTTGCCCCAAAATTTCGGGATTGTGGCAATTGGTGAAGCAAGGGATTAGCCAATTTTATGACCTTGCCGCTTTTTTCAACCCGGAGGTCTGCATATTTGGGATGTTTGGTAACGTACCTGGCAAGTTATCTAAATACCGAATGGCAATGGTAGCATCTGTTACCAAGTTAATAATTTTATGCCATTGGAGAGATGATTGGACCCCATCATTTAGGGAATGGTGGGACGAATTTTTGAATGCGCTGAATGCAGAAAGATCATTTTTTTCATTCCTTAATGCTTCACTGAAATTTCAGCAATGTTGGGGTAGTTTGTATCAAAGTCTTAAGGATAGGTACGGTTATTAGAACTGGATATTTCTTTTGCTTTTACCTTAATGGTGTCGACCCTTGTTTGAATTTGTTCCATGTATTGTCCTTTCCTCCTTTGCTCAATATGCACTAGACTAGCTGTTTTCTTCTTTGTTTGTTTAGGTGATGTCCTATGATATAATATTATCCTTTGTTGGTTAATTACCGGGATAGCTGCCAGGTGTGGGGGGGGGGGTTCTTTTATTCCTTATGGGGGGAGTTGGGTTTCTCTCTCCCTTTTTTTATGTTTTTTCTGTATTATTAATTTTATGGTTTGGGAATTGTATCTCCCTTTTGAGTTATTAATTATTTTGGTATGTAATTTGTGTTGGAAATTGTCCAATAAAGTACAGTTATTTGCAAAAGAGATGAACATTATGGAACTGTATTGGGAGGGGAACACAAATGCCTACAGCTGTACTTCCCCGATGAGCTGTAGCACAAATTCCCTGACTTAAAAATGCTCATTAATGAGTACAATGGTGGGGTGGTGAAGCCCGGAGAGATACTACAAAACAGGCTTACAATACATCCAAGTAACTAGAAAAAAAATTAGTGTTGTGATTCGTGATGTGATAGTGAATAGTGATTTGTGATTGCATTTGTGACTGTGATGATGAAGAACGTGATTTGTATCACAAGTGACTCGTGATGATGTTCCTGACTTAAAAACGCATATTAATGAGTACAGTGTTCATGCAGAATTATGCACCACACCTGTCCAGTACTCTGAAGGGAAACCAAAGAAGCAACTGTGACTTAAGTTACAGATGGAGATTGGGCCCTAACGAGTTGCAAATGCACAGACAGATTGAGATTGCACTGCACACTGAAGAGATGCAGATGCAAAAGCACAACACCTAACAAGTGCTCACCATCAGAAATTCAAATCTGGAAAAGAATACCTTTGCCGGTTGGGGCGGGCAGTGTACTGCACTGCTGCAGTAACAGTCACTAGTACCAGCACCAGTAAAGATACCACAAAGAAGTACAAAAATCACACAGCTGCAGTGGATAGCAGGTTCACATTGCTGAAATTATTATGTGGCACAATAAAAGGTGTCTGATTTGATGACACGCATTACACACATACTCACACATATACTAAGTAATGCATAGCAAACTGAAAACTTCAGTAATATAACCACATATTTTAAACAAACTAAAATTATGCACTGCTGCACCCCAACAATCAGCAAAAAAAATGACAAGAATTATTGAAAATATTATTGTGTGTACATTAACACAGTTATACAAGAAAAATATCATCGAAACAGAAAGTGCTGTCTTTTTCTCTAAGTTAATCTACTTACACCACAGATACACCCCTCACCCAAAGCACACTTCCACTGTCTCTCACACAGACTGAATGTTGTACATTAACTTTCAAAATCCACACACAAACAATAAACACTCGATGATCTGAGCACAGGAGGGTTTTCTATAATTGATGAACTAAAGTTTCAGCAAAATAAATGACTCAAAAAGACTTTTTTAACAGCTTTTAGCTTTTAGAAGGTTTGAATCAGAGAGAGCTCTCAGAACAGATTGTCTCCTACAGCTTCCTACGCACACTACCCCAAACTGAGGCTGTGCAGAACAATCTAGAGCCTATTTGACCTGAAATCCCATGAATCACTGCAAAATTCACCTTTGGAGCTTAAAAACAAGGTGAGGTAAGGCGAAGTACATTGTTTTCAATGTACTTCACCTTAAGAATTGGTGGAGTAGTGGATTGGGAAGGCGATGTAACGCAAAGTCATTGTTCTTGAACTTTGCGTTACCCATTATAACGTGAAGTACTCTGCTTCGCGTTGCAGAGCACTCCACAAATCACTTTGCGGAGCGAATTGTGGCCACTTCGCCCACCACTAGCTGTAAGCCATCTGTTAAGGGACAAACATCTAGTTTCCACTAATAAAAAACAAAACAAATAGGTTGAATTTGAATTAGGTTTGCAATGTACTGAGTTCTGATGTCATTGTGATTTATTTTTGCTTGTGACAGGCACGCCTCTTTAGTTGGTTAAACAGTGTGTGCATTAACACCTTCTGTACCAGACTCAAGGGACAATGATGGATGAAGCTCACAAGTAGTTAGCACATCATTTGACCCTCTGAACAGCGTATGCTGTGTTGCTGCTGTAGTTGCTATTCCGATTCGCGTGTACACACTATTCCATTCCAGATCTGATCAAATATGACTCTTCTTTATGATCTAGTACTGCATTGCAGCTGTAGAAATCTGGACAGAACCCCTTGGTTTCCCATTTGCTAAGAATCTGAGATCTTCAACCAGTTGTTGTCTTTCCAGTTTTACATACCTTACTAACATTATCGAACTAGTGAGAAAGTGCCCAGCTTGGTCACAGTCTAACATAAGAAATCATCATCAGGTCATTGGTGGGAGGAGATTAGAGGACCTTTCACTCCAGCATTATAGTAAAATGTCAGTCAGCCACCAACACCATGATTGTATCTCAAAGTTAATAGCAAGCTTTTCTGATTCTGATGCAAATGAATTAAAATAAAGCTCAAAGCCAACACTGTTAAACTATATTGTGTATGGTGAGGGCTTATTCTGCATAGAATTTCATCCAAGCTGAAACGTTGTTGTACCACAGCTCAAAAGTCATGGAACTTGATTGTTCCCTACTCTAGTACAACATTTCATCTCTTTTTAGAAGCACACAAGTCACAACTGAACTCTAACAGAAATGGCTGGATCAACCAGATAGACATCCACGGTGGCAGCGGCATGATCACACAAATCCATGAGTCCAACAAATCCTACAAATGTAGGATCAACCAGATACAAAAAAAACAAGCAGGGTCAACTAGATATAGAAATAATATACTGTACAGCAAGATCAACCAGATATTTTAAATTACTCACATAATAAGTCAGTGTTCCTCACAGTAACGATCCTCTCACTTAGTAAGAAATATGAACTCCATGTTTTTTTTTATTCCTCCCAAATGCAACTGACAGTCAATAGAAACCTGCACTGTAGACATTGGGATGTCTGGTCCCTAACAACCACACCACTGACCCTAGCAACCAGTCTTAAATCATGAACAAAAATGCAGCAGCAAGAATTTCATTTTCTACTAAAAAACAAATCAGACTTTTTTCATATTTTTTTAAGGGGCCCAATATACTATAAAAATACTGAATGGCAACTCTATGCCTAACCAGAGTGTTCTGCCACCTCAGGGTTCTGATTCACAGGGACCTCTCGAGCTTTGCTTTCAAGGTCACAGGGAATAAGAACTCTTCTGTGGCAGAACACAATGGTTGTGCATAGTTGCCCATCCAGTATTCCTGATATAGTCTTCTCATCTCTGTTACAGCAAATACAGCTTAAAACACACACACACACATACACACACACACACACACACACTCACACACATGCACCTGAACTTTCTATAGATCATCTTAGGTCTCTACTGACCAAAAAGTCATCAATCACTGCACATCCTGCCAGTACACAGAGAACCAGCCTCTGAATGCAAGCCCTACACAATCTATATTTGGTACCAGTTGCACCTCATGGTTTTGCAGATTAAAATACCAAACCCAAGATGATTAATAGGAAGCGTGTGTGAGTGTGTGTGTGTGTGTGTGTGTGTGTGTGTCTGTGTGTGTTTTAAGCTGTATTTGATGTACAGTAAAAGAAATGAGAAGAATATAAAGTTTATAGGTGTTGGCTTTGAGCATGTTGAGGGTGGCTGACTGATGTTTTACTATAATGCCGGAGTGAAAGGTCTTCTAATCACCTCCCACCAGTGACCTGTTGATTTTTTCTTAAATTAGACTGACTAAGTCAGGCATTTTCTGAGTAGTTTGATAAAGCTGGTAAGGTATGTAAGTAGTAAGTATGTAAGGAAGTAATTAAGTAAACATTTATTTCTTGAGCGCCCAATACTGGAGGCTCTGGGTGCTTTACAGAGGTAAAGATACAGTGAAAAGATAATTAAATAATAAAATAGCAATATACAATAAACAATTCATAAATCATTAAAACTCCATAAAATCATCATGATAAAATAGCAGCACTTCAGTAATACACAAAATTATAATTGGGTTCCAAAGGCTTCTCAAAGTAGATGTGCCTTTAAACCCCACTTAAAAACCTCTTCCATTTGAGCCACCCTCAAGGATCTTGGGAGTGAGTTCCAGAGGGCCAGGCCAGCCATTCCAAATGCATGGTCTCCCGAGGTTTTCAACTGGGCCCTTGGAAGCACTAGGAGGCCTTCATTGGAGAAGCGGAGTGAACGCACAGGGTGGACAGGGGTCAAGAGGTCACTCAGATATCCAGAGATAAACCTGTATATGGCCTTGTAGGTGAGCAAGCCCACCTTGAAGATGATTTACTACCTCACTGGCAGCCAGTGCAGGTCACACAGGACAGGGGTCACATGGGAAGACCTTGGAAGGCCTGTCAGCAACCTGGCCACTGTGTTCTGCACTAGCTGCAAGTGGCTGAGAGTCCCCCCACTGACCCTGATGTACAGAGCATTACAATAGTCAAGCTGTGAACCATTTCAGATGATGGACAACTCCTAAGCCTCAAGTGTCAATCTGTCATAAAGGATGATGCCCAGATTTCACACCTTAGCAGAAGCTGCCAATGAAGTGGGACCCAGGAACAACCCTGTTCCCAGCCTGGCAGCAACTACATCATACTGGTGATCAGACTTGATCACTAGTACCACCATCTTGTTGGGATTATGTCTCAGTCAGTTAGAGGACATCCAGTCTTGGATCTCAGCCAAACATTTTTTTAGCACCTCCATGGTGTCATTTGTCCCAGGAGCAAAAGACATTTACAGCTGGGTGTCATCTGTATAGCAGTGGAAACCCAAGCTGTAATGTCTAATAATCTCACCAGGGGAATCATGTACATTGCAAACAGCATAGGAAACAGGATCAAGCCCTAGGCAACTCCAATGGGCAGGGGCTTCAGGAAGGAGAATAAATTCAAAATGACTACCCATTGCATCCTGTCTGTCAGAAAGGACTCAAACCAGTTGATGACCGTGCTGATGAGTCCATAAAGCTCTCCAAAGAGATCATGTGGCACTACATGGTCCATAGTGTCAAATGCTGAGGAGAGATCAAGGAGCATGAAAAATGACCAGTTTCCTCTATCTCTCACCATCAGGAGATCATTTTGCACCCTGACTAATGCAATTCCAGTGCTATGCCTAGATCTTAATCCAGACTGGAATGGCTCATAGATGTCAAAGGCTGCAAGCTGTGCTTCGAGCTTCAGTACCACCACTTTCTCAACAACCTTATCTAAAAATGAGAGGTTGGAGATTGGTCAATAATTTGCCAAAACATCTGGGTCAAGCGATGGTTTCATTAGAAGGGGCTTCACCAGTGCCTGTTTCAAGGCACTGGGAAAAAGTCCCTCTGAAAGTGAACACTGGACAATCTCAGCAAACACTGGTCCAACAGACTCAATACAACCCACTAAGAGATGAGTCGGGCCCAGGTCCAGTTCACAAAAAGTGGGCTGCAGCTTCAAGATTACCTGAATGAACTCTGCCACCACACCAACCTAAACTCATCCCAGGCAATAGGAGTGCCTCTGACAACACATGACCCACCACTGAGGGGCTGTTTCTGCCCCACTGGAGAGATCCCAGTCCTAATGGAGGATGCCCTGTCAGAGAAGAACTGAGCAAAATCCTCACACTGAGTGACTGTAACTGCTCTTTTTGGCTGCAGACAAGCAGGATGGAGTAGCCCATCTTCAGTCCGAAAGAGCAGAGACAGTCTGTTCCTCCCTGCAGCAATCTCCCTGGACAGCAACTACTCTGGCTTCTTATGGTTGATTGCCCTTTAATATTTACTGTACTGTATTCTCTAAACCTGTTTGTCCTCTTCAGACTGAGTCCTTCTCCAGCAATGCTCAGACTTCTGACCCCTGGTCTTCATCTCCTTGAGAGCCCCATCAAACCATGGAGATCTCAAGCAAGAAGATCTGGGTTGTATACAGATTGGTGCAACACTGTTGAGCACCTTGGAGACAGCACTATTATGGGATGCCACCATCTCATCCTCACCTGCTGCACAAGCAGCGCTCACATCAGAAAAGTCTGCTACCACCAGTAGTCCCTCTGGGGACAAACCTTGAAAGAGTGTTAGGAGACCATCTCAACAGGGGAAGGACTAACAGAGGGGGCCATTAATCAGAACTCCACCGAATAATGATTGGACCAAGACACTGAATGAACCCTATGATCAGTGACCTCAAGCCCCAGTGAGAACACTAAGTCCAAAGCGTGGCCATGGCTATGGGTCGTAGAGGCAATAGCCTTGTCAGACCCTATGTAAGACTGGAAAGGCTGAAGATCTTCAGTTCTCAGCAAATGGGAAACTGAGTGGTTCTGTCCAGATTTCCTCAACTGCAATGCAGTACTGTGTCATAAAGAAGAGTCACACTTGATCAGATCTGGAATGGGCTAGTGTGTACATGTGAATCAGAATAGTAAATACAGTGGCAACATAGCATACACTGCTCAGAGGGTCAAATGATGGACTAATTACTTGTGAGCTTTGTGTTAATGCACACATGATTTAACCAATTAAAGTGCAGTGCCTGTCACAAGCAAAAATAAGTCACAGTAATATCAGAACTCAGTACATTGCAAACAAATTTGAATTAAACCTACGTGGTTGATTATTATTGGAAATAAAAACATTTCAAGAACTTTTATTGATCGACTCTTCAGTCTTTACAATATATGATACATCATGTTAAAATCACTATACATTGTTTAGACAATTGTGGCAATTAATTTTACAATAATACATATTGCACATCTAGAAATTGCACACATTCTTCAACATCATATTGCACTTACTTAATATTTAAAAGTCAATTCTATTTATACCTATAGGCAGTTATTTATATGTAATTTTTTTCTTTTCGATAATATAAAGAAAAGCAGCCAGTGGTTCCAAGATCCTTTTTTTGTTAGATCCCAGTAACTCATTAATCATGTTCTCTGGTTCCATTTTCATTTCTTCCAGAGTCTCTCCTAATATTCTTTTTCTATCCTTATCATTTAAAGGGCAATCTGGTATTAGATGTTTTGACATATCTTCTGTCTTACAGTTGCATATTACTCTAGTTTTCTTATCGCCTTTATAGCAGTTTATTAGTTTATTGTGTGCATGATATTCAAATCTGAATCTAGTGACTGTTTTTCTTCTCTGTGGATTTTTTTTAGCTGTAAATAAGGTTCCATTACATGAGTTTTTTTGTTATTGGCAAGCCATTCACATCTTTTTATATGATGCACATAGGCGTAATTCCTTCTATGTATAGATGTTTTTCAGTCTTTCTTTAATTTGTAAAAAAAAAAAGTCTTTCAGGTGAATAAAGTATCAGCTAATAAATGTGGTATACCTGCTGGCTTTACAAGCTGGTATATCACTTGTGTACCAGGGAATATCATTTTATTGTTGATGTAGTTTATTTCTTCATCAAGACACTGTCTCTGTAATCTATATTCATCCATTTGATATACCTTAAACCAATATATGATTACTCTTCCCAGAATCATATTTTCCCGGGACATTAGAGCTATTTCATCTCTGAACAATGTTGATGGGGTTCCTAGGGGTAAACCCACACACGATCTATAGAATTTATTTAATTGTGCCCCTATTCATTGGAAACTAGATATTTGTCCCTTGACAGCTGGCTTACAGCTAAGGCTTATTCTGCAGCTGAAGCAATTATTAATGAATACCAAGTGTTTTATGTCCACAAACTGTTTAAAACTGCTGCTCTTGAGCTGTAGCAACTGCATAATGGTAGCACTGTTGCTTGATGGACAGTGACCTGCATTTGGCAGCAAGTTGTGGGGGGTAAATGGGGCAGGATGTTTGAGTGGCCCAGATACAGCTGTCTTCTCAGGTGGGAGGCTGTATTTAGTGGAGGCTGGGAGGGATCATAGTCAGGGGCACCAGAAGGGGTGAAATACCAATAAATACTGACATGGTGGCATGTTGGCATGCACACTTTATTGTATGGTTGGCATCCCTATGGAGCAGGAACAGCCAGAAAAGAAAGGCACTGGATACTTCCAGGATAATGCCAGACCCACTCACCATGCACTAGTGACATGGCACTCTACTCACAACCCCGTGATCCTTGACAAATGGTGGTTAAGTATAAGTCCAGGAGAAGGTAAGTCGCAGGGATGGGTGAGGTGCTGAAAGGAGTGAGTAGACAAGGGTAACATGGGGAACAAAAAAAAAAGTTTGATTAAAAATCTGAATTCCAGCTTTTGTTTTTTCTCATATATTAATGTATAGCAATCGTGTTAGCCCTGACCAGAGTTTGTGATGTGAGCACCGAATGTCCCCAACAGCTGTCCATTACAGGGAATTAATTGGGAAGCCTGGGTGTAAGCTAGAAAACAGCAACTGCTGCTTATTATTAATATGCACAACAAATAGGTTTTGTGCAGAATAATTGTACTTTCTTATGAAATATAATGTAATTTCTTCTGAATGCATTTCCCTTGTCTCAAACATTTGGTAAATGGGGGTTGTTAGTTTTTTTACCCTGTATTAGTTCCAGAACCTTCAATCTTGCATGTAATTTAGATAAAGGGAAATGTACAGTGTTTTTTTTTTGTATATATCTTGAAATCAGTTATGGTGGTTGCAATAGTGCACTTTAAATACATGGAAATAAAACAAAAAAAAGACAGTCTATGTAGATGTAGAGGAAATGACTACAACATGAGCAGATAGATACTGTATTTCAGATTAATCTTGTTAATTTTTTAACTTCTATGTCAGCAATATTAATGCGGTACAAAAACCCTTATATGATTGTCTGTTTAAAGCATAAAATGCCTTTGTGGAACTGAGGTTAATCACTGTGTTGGTTATTTGCATATATTACAGCTCAAAAATAAGCAGCTGAAATCATTCGCTCACAAGAGCAGGTTGAGAAATGCATGCCCTTTTCTGGATATTGACATTTATCATGAGGGAAGAAGTATATGCCACCAAAACAGATACTGAATTTCACTTACCAGCAGGTAAGCTGTATGACATGCAATATGTAATATCAACTGTGTTGTAAAAGTCTTGACACATAATGTACTTTTCTCATTACTTTTGTTTTTATTTATTTAAAACGTTTAACAAAGAAATACATACTAAGCTGATAACAGCTTGTTTCCAGATGAGTCTTGGGGTGAGGGGGAGAGGTGGGGATAGCTAACAATATAATAACAATGTAAAATACAAATAAGTAATACAAGCAGAATCAAAAATGATAGGCAAAATAGTAAAAGAAGCCAAAATGAGAGAATTAAAACACTCTCAGTATACACTGAAGGAAAACAAAAACAAAAAAAATCCAGAACAGTAAGACAGGCAAAACTAGAGAAATAGAAAAAGGAGGAGGGGTCAAAGGCAGTTGCAAGTAGGATGACAAAAGTCAAATAGAAGACACTTTAGGAAGGAGGTAGAAGAGGCAGAATGAATAGAAAGGGGAAGGATGGAGCAAAGCTTAGGAAAGTGGTAAGAAAAAGCAGACTGACCAACTATAGTTTTTCCTGGGAAGAATATTAAGAGAATGGAAAGTATTGTTGTGAAGAGGTTAGGAGGAAGAAGGATGAAGGGAAAGAAGGGATCTGAGATAAGAAAAAAGGGTGCTAAATTAGAATTTGGACATAAAAGAGACACAATGGGAAAGGTGCCTAGCATCAAGAAGAAGAAGAAGAAGAATCAGCATTTATATAGCACTTTTCATACATCCAAAGCACTTTACAAGCAATGCTAGACTTATAGTGAAGTGACTGAATGTGTGGTGGCAGCCATATCGCACATAATTACCCACACACAGCCTGGATAATTGCATGAACCAGTTTATGGGAAGGGGAATGTTGGCCAGGACACTGGGAATGTTCCCTACTCTTTGTGAAGAGTGCCCTGGGTTCTTTTACTTCCACCTGGACACCCACCAGGACAACACCAGGATGGGCAGAAGGGACCTCGGTTTAACGTCTCATCTGAAGGACGACACGCCCCCACAGTACAGCACCCCCCAATACTGCACTCAGAGACCAACAATTTTTAGGTGCAAGTCCAATCCCAGTGTGGGACGAGAACCCTTGACCTTCTGGTCCAGAGGTGGATGTGCTACCAACTGAGCCATGCTGACACCCAAGAGAATGGAATAGTGTTGTGAAAAATTAAGAAATTTTGTTATGCAAAATATTTTGTGAAATTTGTACATTTTGTAAAATATTTTGTGAGTGCAAAATGCAAAATTTTGCCTGACAATGGTGAAATGTCACCAGCGGAATAGCAAAAATCGTCACTTGTGGGTGAAATTTCATCATTTTCGGGAAACATTTTGCATTTCGTAGTGAAATTTTGCAAGTTTGCACCCCACAAAATATTTAATGGAATGGTAGAATTTTGTCAAATATTTCATACGGCAATTTCACTGCAATTTTACAGGTGAAATTTTATTTTCAACATCTCTAGAATGGAAGGAAAGAGTTGAGTAAAGACAACAGTGATGAGTACAATGGGGGAATCTAAAGCAGAGCGTCAGAAAGAATGAAAAAAGGGGGGCCAGTTTGGCAAGGGAGGTTTTAGGGTTGCTACAGTAGACTAAGTCACCATAGTCAAAGACAGGAAGGATCATTTTCAGTACAATTTCTTGTTTCTGTACAAGGCACCAAGCTTCGGATGAAGCTTATGGTGAATTGTTTCAATGTGCACAAAGAAACCAAAATGCCGGTCAAAGCAGACTTCGAGGTACTTAAAGGAGGAGACATTTTCAAGTATAGAATCATCGAAGGTGTTAAACAGGGGAGGAGGAGGAGTAAGGTTGCCAAGCTTCTGATAGGTACCAAAAGCCATAGACAAGAGACAGTTATTTTGGGCATTAAGAGATAGTTGGTTTACCTTGAACCAATGCTGAATGTTGTCAAAATCCAGCTGAAGTCTGGAGGCAAGATCCTGGGGAGAGAAGCCAGAAGCAAAAAGAACTGTGTTGTTGATGTACATATAAATGGATGCAGAGGAACAGACAGAGGGTAGGTCATTTAGGAATATTGAGAAGAGAATAAGACCCAAGACAGACCCTTGAGGGATGCTTGAGCTAATGGGAATAGAAGGTGAAATGGAATTACCTATCTGGACAGCATGAGATCTGACTTTGAGATAAGAACAAAACCATCTGACTGAAGAGTCAGAAAGACCAGCAGCTTTAAGTTTGCTCAGTAGGAGGGTATGCACCACAGTGTCAAAAGCTTTAGCAAGATCACCAAAAATGGCAGGCGTCATCAGTCCTGTATCCATGCCGGTATGTATGGAATCAATGAGACAAAGAAGGGAGGTAGAGTGGAGTGGGATTTCCTTAAACCAGACTGAAAGGGGGTGAAAAAAGAGGAACTGTCAAGAAAGGAAGTAAGCTGTGATAGTGCAATGTGCTCCTGTAACTTAGCCATGGTAGGAAGGACAGAAGTAGAATAACAGCTACCAGGAGAAGTGGGATCACCACTTTTGTGAATGGATATGACAGTAACCTGTTTTCAGATGTCAGGAACAGTAGAAGAGAAAAAGGAAAAATTTTAAAGTAAGGTAATAGGAAGACCAATAGCAGGTGTAGAGTGAAGGAGAAGCTAAGGATTAAGCTCATCAGGACTACCTCCCTTTAATGGATTAACAGAAAGCAGGGCCTTTAGGGAAATTGCAGAAGTGAAAGGGGAGAAGAAGAAAAGAAGAGGAGAAGAAGGCAGGGAGAGGGAAGGGGGGCAGTAAGGAAGGAATAAGAGAAAGAGCACAGGTAGTAAAGTAGGAATTAAAAGAGTTGGCATCAGCATAAGGGTCAGAAAAATGGGAGTCACCAATCTTTAGAGTGGGAGGAGGAGACTGGTTCTGAGGGGAGAAAATGGAATGGATAACCTTCCAAAAATTGGAGGAGTTAGTTATGTTGTTTTGGAGCGTGGAACTCAAAATACTGACAGCTTTAGTACAGGCGTTACAGAGATGCCTGTAGTGGGCCAATGAAGATTGAGAGCCAGTGAGTTTAAAAGTACACCAGGCAAGGTATCTGGAGTGGAGGCAAGTAAGTACCTTAGCTGTTATCCAGGGGAGGTGTGAGCCCCACACTTTGGTTCTATGCATGGGAGCATGACTATCCCATATAGCCAAAAATTTAGATTGAAAGCAATGCAGGACAAAATTTACATTTCAGGCTGCAGAGATGGGAGACCAATCTGTTGACTAAAGATCAGCAAGGAGAGAGGTCAAGTCAAGTGACTTAAACAAACTGAGGTAAATGAATTTAAGAGGAGCTTTAGGACAGTGTAGTTTTCACACGCAGTAAACCATATGATGATCACCAAGTGCATCAGGAAGAATACCTGTATCAGCTACTTGGTGGGGATGAGAAACAAGGACACAGTCAATCAGAGAGTGGTTTAAGGATCTAAAATTTAAATGGGTGGGTTCAGTAATTAATTAGGTCAGCTGCAGTGACTTAACATTGTAAGAGAATTTACTGGCATTAGAATCCATCCAATTTATGTTAAGATCACCAAGTATGAGTAACTCAGCACTCAATGAGGTTAAACAGATAGAGGAAAGAAGTTTGGTAAATGAAGCAGAGGATGCAGCAGGACAGCAGTAAACACCAGCAATAAAGATGAGAATAGAGAAGGGAAGGTAGAATTTGAGGAGGATGAGCTCATGCGAAGAGGGTGAGGAAATAGTGAGAACAGTAGTACACTGGCTCGTAGTTGATATGTAAACTACACCACCACTGCCCTTCTAGAGCAATCTTGCCTGACTAGGGTGTAGCCAGGTAAAGTTATAGCTGAATTTGGGACCTTAGAGGAGAGCCAGGTTTCAAATATAGCTAGAACATCCAGCTTAAGGTTAAGCAAGACAGGTGCTAGCTGGTCAATTTTAGCGAGAAGGCTGCAGATGTTTAAAGGAGCCACCCCCAACCCTTTGGGGAGTAGCAAAGATGAGGGTGTACTGGGACCAGGATTAATCTCACTGTCACCTGCCAACAAAAGTAGTAAGCTGACAAAAAGTAGTAACAAAAGTAGTAAGCAGAATGCGGCTGCCTCAGAGAGGAGCTGTTTTTTTTTCCCCCTCAACCCCTCACTCCCTGCCATGTGGGGTGCCACAGAGCTCTGTGCTTTCAGTCATGTTATTCACAGTATATATGCTGCCATTGGGAGACATTATAAGCCTATACAGACTGAGTTTTAGCTGCTACACAGATGATACTCAGCTGTACATGTCCTTTGTGTCTGACCAGAGTGATGCTGTCTCAGTCTTTAACAACTGCCTCTCTGAGATTCAGGATTGGATGAGTGCCAACTGGTTTAGGTTGAATCTGGATAACACTGAGGTGTTGGTTGTGGACCCAGGTCATTGGGTAGAGGAGCTGTCTGCTGGGCAACCATCCAGGCTATGGATCGGGGGCAGCCAGCTGATAACCTCTGACCGGGTGCAAAATCTGAGCATTATTCTTGATGGTGGTCTGATGCCTAAACCTCAGGTGTCAGCAGTCATCAAGACCTCATTTTACCATCTGATGAATATCGCCAGGGTAAAACACCTGGTCCCAGCCGGCCCAGTGGTGCTGAGGGTTGAGGCGCTGGATGCCACACCTCGTGCCACGCCGGTGACCCGGGTTCGGAATGAGGCCAGGCTGTCAGGGATCATCAGGGAGAGAGAGGATTGAGCATCTGGAGGACAGCTCTTCTCTCCTCTCCTGGGAGGGAGGGGGTTCCGACTCGGCACTTGTCTGGCCTCTGGCAGAAGCTGGGGGCACAACAAGTACATGAGCACACAGAGAAGGTTGGGAGTGAGGATGTCGGTGGGTACGCCTTGATGTCTGGGTGTAGCCACTCCCTTAGAACAAGGGAAAAAGACACTGGAGCACTGAGGGGAAGGAGCGCTGGGTATAGACCCTGATGACTGCTGCCTGCCTGACCGCTGGAGGGGACCCAACGAAAGTTGATTGTTCAGGGTGTACGGGCTCCACTTCTGCACTCCACCTGGGGGACATAGCCACGGCTCCATGGGGGTCTACCGGGGATCCAGGTAAGGCAACAGTGGGGTGATACCCATAGCGACTCCCAACAGAGCAGGGCTCTGGTGTAGAGGAGAGATAGATGAATTGCAATTTCAAAAAAAAAAAAACACCTGGTCCTGCCTGACAGTCTTCCAACACTGGTCCATGCCTTTGTGACCTCCAGCCTAGATTACTGCAGTGCCCTATACCTAGGGCTACCAGGGGTTGACCTCTGCTGGGTGCAGCTGGTGCAGAATGCAGCTGCCAGGGTGTTGACTGGCTTACCAAGGTCTTGCCATGTCACACCTGTGCTCCATGGCCTGCATTAGATGCCGGTTTGGTGGAGGATCACCTTCAAGGTCAGATTACTGACCTACAAGACCCTACACGGACTGGGACAGCAGTACTTGCTAGATCTCCTTTGCCCCCACCACCCCATCAGCCATCTCTGCTCCACCAACAAGGGATTGCTGGAGATTCCCAGAGTCTGTTTGAAAACTTCTGGAGTCAGATCTTTTGCTTTTGTAGCCCTGACCCTGTGGAATTCTCTACCTCATCGGGTTAGAGAGTGCCCGACAGTGGAGACGTTTAAATCTGCCTTGAAAACTCATTTATTTAATTTAGCATTTCCGGAGGCTGACAATTCCTGCTGCTTTTTTTAATTGGTTTTAGGATTATGTTTTTTATTACTCTATATTTTATTGTTTTATTTGTATGAACAACGCTATGATCTATGTGGAATAGCATTTAAGAAATAAAGTTTGCTTGCTTGCTTGCAAAGAGCTTTAACACGCAATTATACTGCTTTGAAGAAGGAAGAAAGGAGGAAGAAAAAGAGGATGAATAGTTAGGGAGATGGGACAGAAGGCGCCAAAGGGTATCTAGATGAAGCCAAGGGGCAGGAAGAAATTGACACAATGGACGCCAGGGGAATGGATGAGAGTTGGAACTGAGGAAGAGGGGAGAGTGGGTGAAGAAGAGAGGGAAACAGTGAGAGAGTAGAAAGAGGAGGTTACAGCAGGTTGAGGAGGGGAGAAGTAAGACAGGTAAGGGATAAGAAAAAAAATAGATATTAATAGCATAATGAAAAGATAAAGGAGACCAAAGAATTAAAAGACGATTAATAAGAAAAGTGACAGGAAAGGGTAACATGGTAGAAATGTAGCAGGCACAGAGAGGATGGCAAACTAGGGTGGCAGAAGGGCAGATAGACCAGCATTAGAAACTATACACAACTGCATAAATTGAACAAAAACAGAGGAGCACACAACATGGATCACAATCCCACTCCCCAAACAACAGTAAATACAGGAACTAGCAAAACAGTTTGGCACTGAAACTTCACTTGCAATATCAGAGTGCAAATTCCTGCAATAGAGCAATTGAGAACAATTAAAATACCCTAGCTTAATGTTACCAACAAGGGCTAGGAAGATTGCAATGAGTGTGGGTATACACATTTAAACTAGCAGGTAGACCAACAAAATGAATAGGAATAGACTTAATATAACAACAGTCAATAACAACGTACAATACCCATATAAGACAAAGTAATACACGTAGCATCAGAAATGTCTTACTAAGGGAACAGAGCCTCCTGCCGACTGCCACCCCATGCTTAAACCCACAGTGTGATGCCCTTAAGCTGCAGCCCTTTAGTGAAAGGACTGCAGCGGAAGACCACTAGTGGGCAACCTGGAAATGGAGGGCCAGAACCCCACCTCCAAAACGACCAGGCAGACCTCTCACCAGAGAAGTGGCACAGGGGCTCAGAGGAAGACGTCCACAGCAGTCCAAAACACCATAGAGCAGCCTTCACAGAGCCCGCCTGGCTCCGATCTCCCTAGCACAATGAATGACAATCCTTGAAACAGCAGAATGCAGCTGCTTTCAAATGCCACCCACTGTTCTAACTGACTAAGCCCCACCTCCAAAATGACCAGGCAGACCTCCCACTGGAGGGTGAAGTGGCAAAGGGGTGCAAGGGAAGAAGTCAACAGCAGTCCAAAACACCAAAGATAAGCCTTCACAGAGCCTGACTGGCTCCAATCTCCCCAGTACACTGAATGACAGTCCTGAAACAGCAGAATGCGGCTGCCTTCAAATGCTGCCTGCTGTTGTAACTGACAAAGCCCCACCTCCAAAACAACCAGGCAGACCTCCCAATGGAGGGTGAAGTGGTACAGGACAGAGGGGAAAAAGTCCACGGTAGTCCAAAACACCAAAGAGCAGCCTTTACAGAGCCCAACTGTCTCCGATCTCCCCAGTACACTGAATGACAGCCCTGGAAACAACAGAATGTGGCTGCCTCCAAATGCCACTTATTGTTCTAACTGACAAAGTCCAACCTCCAAAATGACCAGGCAGACCTCCCACCAGAGGGTGAAGTGGCTGACTGGCTCCTACCTCCCCAGCACACCGAATGATAGCCCTGCAAACAGTGAAATGTGGCTGCCTTCTTCTTAAAGGCCAATATCATGTCTGAAAATGGTCCCTGGGATCAAGGCAGCTGCCTAGTTAACAAACAAATAAAATATATAAATAAAAATATTGTGCCTCTAGTGGTTTCTACATGTAAAGCAACTTTTTTCAACAAGAAAGCTGACCTTTTGGTATATGGCAGCCTCTTCATGGAACCATTTGCCTGTCATCTGTGAAGTTGCTTGCCTGTGTTAACTTTAAAGCAGCTATTTTAAAATGGATTCCCTTTGAATTTAATTGTACTTGATTTTTTAAACTACTGTTTTTATTGTTCACCTGCTTTTATATTTATGTATAGTGCTCCCTCTTTTATTCATCAACCTTCATACATCCTGAATGTTAGTGGATAAAAGAGGGTGGCCGATAATAGAGGGTGGCAGTTAATGGGGGAGATAACATGTCTGGAAAATGGGACAAGAGCTCACACTAGTGGAAAGCTAGGGCGGTGCATAAAAAGGGGCTGGATAAAGAAGGGAGCACTGCATTGTGTTATATTTGCGTCATGCAGGACTATCCTCAAAACAGGCTTGTACCAAGTCATCTTATCCTGATAAAATATAAATTCATTAATTCATTTATTCATTCAAATCAGTTTACATAGGCACAGCTGTAAATCCTACCCTCTGACATTATTATTGCCACCCTTATTTTCAATCCATTTTTGAAACAGGTACATCTGGCAGTGCTGCACTTTTGTTTTGCACCTACAGGTCAGTATTTCAAGACAGCCTTCTGGAAGAGGGGGCAATCTTCTCCAGACAACTTGTAGAAAAGCTGACTCTTTCTTCATGGCAGAGGTGTTGGCAGGACACATGACCTCTATCAGCTCTTGGTCGGCCTGTAGCTATGTCTTTGCCAGGAAGTTGGCATGTGCAATGTGAAGTTCCAGGGAATCTCTTGTTTGGGTTAATACCTCAGAACCCTTCTTGGCCTTGGCAAAGAGCTGTAGCATAGCATGGTCAAGGGTTGGCATCTTAGGACTGCCATACAGGTGACACACAAACTTCTTAATTTTGGCGAGAGAGCCATCACAGCCAATTTCACTGATAAGGAGGGTCTGATTGTGGAAATGTTTCTAGCATGGCATCTTCTCATGGCCACTGAAGGATAAAGTTGGGTTGCAGCCTGTTAGTGCATGGAAGCTGAGCAGGTTGTCCTTCACAAGCTATGCATGCCTCTCAGATATGGCATGTTCTGGGTAGCATCTTTGTTTCCTTGCCATTCCAGAGATCATCCATGTTTTGGCTGCTTTTGTGGACAGATAGTGCACCAACAGAAGCATGACATCTGTAGCTCTAGAGATGACCAACACTTGTTCTTAGCCTCTGTTGACTGCCTCACATGCATTCAGTATCAGCCTGGTGTCAGCCTCTTCATGGTTTTCACCAAGGCTGATATTGTCTCTCCTGGTTAATCTTGCATCTGTAGGATCAGTGAATGTGCCTCCTGTTACCAGTTCATACTGCTGATGTAGCTTCTTACCCCTGTTGATGAGGACCTCAGATAGGAACATGGCAAGATCAGCCTTGTTCTCTTCCAAGGCAATGAACTGGCTCTAAACCAATGGAAGTGGGACATGAGGTCTAGCAATGAGCTTTTGTATGGGCTTTTTCCTTGCCCACCAGCTTGGATTGTGTAACTGATTTTATCAAGTCCACTCCAATGTAGTGATCAAACTTGACATCAACACTTGTGTATTCTCTGAAGTGTTGTGTCACAGACTGCATAAATATGTCAGCATAATCACCAAATGTCTGGCATCCATGAGGCTTTCCAAGTGTTTGAATGAGTGCATGACCATCAGTAAAGACACATGCCTTCAGATCATCAGGAACTTCTGAGGGTCTGTCAAGTCCAGTTATCAGGATGTTGCTCAGCTTTGCCTTTGGTGTGGAGTTCATCTCACTTCCAGCCTTTGCCGGACACTGTGGGACTGGAGAGAGTTCATGCTTTAGGACATTGAGCATTTCCACCTTTCAATCAGCATTCACAGCTGTTTCTTCAGGGGAAGGGTGGGTGGCTGTTGTGGGTTGTTCCCCCCTGCCACTGACTCTCCGTAAGTGGAGCACCTCAGGGTTGAGGTCCCGGCAATCCTCTCAAAGCCGGGTGGACCTCTTCCAATGAAATTGGAGAGAGAATGGGGAATCAAAGCAGAGGGATGACTGGACTGAGCAATAGAAGGCGCTGCTAATTTGAACTTAGAACCAGAGCCTCCACAGACGACTTTAGTTGCCAAAGCACCAACTTCAAAATAGGCATCTGCACCTCATTGGTCCCTAGCAGCCATGATGCTCAGGCAGCCTGGACAAAAGGCTGAGATCGAGCTAGCGGCTAGACTAGATTTTTCTGTTTCTTCAGGGGAGAGGCGGGCGGCTGTTGCGGTCCAGTGCCTTCTCCCATTAAATGCCCAGTAACCACACCCACCCATCACCTGTGGCCAATCAGGCTTGGTGACAGACTGCAACTCATATACCTGACTTCTACTCACACAAGTTGCAGCTATAGTATACACCTCTGACAGTTCTCTTAAGTATCCACTCATATGGTTACCAGGGAAATAGATGGCTAGGGGTTAATGCATATGAACAAGTATTCCACAGAATTTGAATCTGAAAGCCTTCTCAACTTAAAAGGTTACTATTTGAAACCGTTAGAATCTGCCTACTAGTAGAATGCCTATTCAACTTAAATGATTATTGTTTGAATCTGCCTGCAAGTAGATAGTGCATTATTCTGTAAAGTAAGACGACTAGTTCCTACACCCTAACCAAATTGTGTAGCTCATGACTTGCTCTGATTCTTACTGGGGAAGCATAGGTCCAGTTGCTAGTTAGATGGTAGTAAGCCTGAAGTTCCATGTTAATACTGTCATACTTGCGCTATTCCAATAAGGGACATTAAGTGATTAATTGATAGCCACGTGTAGTAATTAGGTGATGTAAGGCAGCTGACTGGGGATAACCAGAATATCCTCCTCTTTAACTCAAGGGTCCACATTACACACGGACATGTCCATAAAGCTAGGCACACCTGCCCAACAGAGGATTACTATTGGCCACAATTTATATCCTGTCCCTCCTCTGGGTGGACGGGCTCATTGGCTCAGATGACCCTGACCTACACGGACCCCAGCAGCTTGATACCCTTCCATACTTTCGCTACCAATTCCCCTCCCAATGTAGATTTCAATCCCTATTGATAGCCTTCAAACTCACTAAGAAAGGCATTTGGTACTCCACCATCATCTATGCAAATAGGCCATACACAAGAGGATTACTCTCATTCCTTAATCCCATCTCACTATGCCTCATCGGAGCCCTCCTGCTCTGGGCAGGAGATATACAACTGAACCCAGGTCCACTTCCTGGCAATCTCCTGATATCCTCCCCACAGGACCAACAGTGGGTGTCCTCGAAGGGCCTGCAGATTGTGCACATGAACACATGCAGTCTGCGACCTAAGATGCAAGAAGTGCAAGCATGGCTGGACCTCTACAATCCAGATGTCCTGGCTGTGTCAGAGACCTGGCTCAAATCTCACATTCTCTCATGCAAGATCGCTGTCCTTGGGCACCACTCCTAATGGAAAGATAGGGCCAATGAAAGAGGGGGAAGGGTACTCATCCATGTAAAAGATACCCTGAACTCAGTCAAGATCAACCTGCAGCACAATACCAGCACGGCCAGTGAATCTATCTTCTTATGCTTCACCCTGGGTCTCTGCAAGCACCTCACTATTGGATGCATATATAATCCTCCTAAGAACGCCCTCCAATCCCTGGAGGCAATCCTAAAGGATATAGCCAAAGATGTCTCCTCTGAACTCCTCATCTTGAGAGACTTCAACCTGAACTGGGTCCAGGATACCAACCAGTCCCTATTTGGCCTGACTGAAGATGCAAACCTTGTTCAGGTAATCTTTGAACTCACTAGACTGAACCACAAAACAGGGAATCGCTCTACCCTTGACTGGGCTCTGGTGATAAACCCCTGTAACATCCAGTCAGCTGGCATCCTAGCTGACACTCTGAGTGACCATTCTCCTATCTTCTGTATTTGGAAGAACATGGTGCCCAGAGTACAACCGTGTATCCTGACCACACAGGATTACACCCACTACACTCCCTACCAATTCACTGGCTATCTTAGCAGCCTAGATTGGAGCCCAATGGGGCGGTGGCCTACTTCCAGAGGATGTTTAACATGGCAGCTAACCTCTTTGCCCCATGAAGGAACTTTGTGCCAAGGGGAGCTGCTACAAATGGATAACCCCACCACTAAAGGCACTGATGATGCACCATGACAAGGCTTGGAAAAAGTTCAAGCACTCCTCCCTACCGGCTGACCTTGTGAATTACAAAACTCTCAGGAACAAGTGCAAACTGGCCATAAAAAAAAAAAGGGAGTATGTCAAGCGCCTTCAGAAAAATAACCTAGGGAACCCTAGACTTTTCTGGACCCACATTAACGAATTGGTGAAGGAGAATGGTAAGTCTGAACCTGGACCCATTGAGGTCAATGGACAACTAATAAATGAAGATCCCTTAATCGCCAACTCATTAAACCACCACTTCACTAACCTTGACTCATACAAGGCTGGCCCACCTCCCCTCAACACAGACCTTAGCACGGGGGTTCCCCCTGCCCTCAACTGCCCATCCTTTCATCTACAGTTAGTCAAGCCTAAAGAGGTTCTCTCACTACTTAAGACTCTAAAAACGTCGGGTTCTGGGGGACTCGATGGGATTCACCCCAGGTTGCTGAAGGATGGGGCCCAGGCCCTTGTCAGACCCCTAACCTGGCTTATCAACCACTCTTTGAAGAAGAGTGCAGTCCCTGAACAGTGGAAACAGGCCTACGTGGTCCCAATCCACCAGGGTGGCCACTGGGAGCCTATTTGCAAGTACAGACCAATCTCTCTGCTCTGCATCCTGTCAAAAATCCAGAAAAAGTTTATCTATGGACAACTCCACAAATACTTGGAGGTCCATAAAATTCTGACATCCTCCCAACGTGGCTTCAGAACTGAGCATGGGACAGATACTGCACTGACCAAATTTGCAACAGACGTACTCCGAGACTTGGACAGGGGTACCCCCACTAGTGCGGTCTTCGTAGACCTTTCCATGGCCTTCGACCCGGTTCACCACAATCTTCTTCTAGCCAAGCTGAGCAACATAGGCCTAGACTGCCATGCTCTAAAGTGGTTCAAAAGTTACTTTACCGGCCGCACGTAGAAGATAAAGTGGAAGGATGCCATATCGAGGCCACTTCCACTAAAAGAGGGGGTGCCTCAGGGGTTGATACTCGGCCCCCCTTCTCTTCTCCCTGTTCACTAATAAACTATCTGACCACTGTGGTGGGAGCTCCATTGTACAGTATGCAGACGATGCTGCCATCTACCATTCCACTGCCAATCTGGGAGGCCTAAGCCATTTACTCCAAGATGATCTCTGGTCACTTGAGCATTGGTTCATAGAGAACAGAATGGTCCTCAATACGGACAAAATTAAGGCAATGTTGTTTGGCCCTAGATCCCTTGGTCAGGATAGAACACAACACCTACAACTTACATCCTTGGCTGGTAACTATCTAGAAGTAGTGCCCTCCCTGAAATACCTCGGCCTTACCCTGGCCCAGTGTCACACCCTGAAGAACCACATGGACTTAGTCACCAAAACCTTACATGAAAACTAGGTATCCTCTGACTGAAATACCAGCTCATTCCCAAAGCCACGATCTCTATCGCCACCAGCATCCTCCTCCCGACACTCACATATACCACCCCCATCGTGCAAGGACTGAGGAAGCTGAAGAGTAACAGACTTCAGGTACTTTACAATAAGGTGACTCACTTCACCTCCCAGGCCAACCCTAGAGATCACCACTGTGACTCTCTATCCTTTTTAAACTGGCCCTCACTGGACGCTTGCCTCCAGTACACTCTGCTCAGCCTAGCCTACAAGTTAGTTGGCCCAACTCCCCCCCCCCAGCATCTGTGGGCTTGTTGCTGTAAAGACTAATCCCAGGCTCCTCTGCATAACAGGTTGAACTCTCCTAGATGTCCCCAGGGTTAGAACCAAGGTGGGTGGTATGTCCTTTGCTCATACCGCTCCTTCCCTATGGAACCTACTCCCCCTTGGGTGCAGGAGGCTCCCTCTATCAAAACCTTCTGCACTAGGCTTAAGGCCCACCTGGTGTAAGCCAGTTCTTGCCATTGCACCAGCTTCTGCTAAGACCCCAGTGATAAATGACTAACCAGGTCTTATCCTCCTCTAGTGTTAAACTTCAAAAATATATACAATTTTATCACTGTTGATCAACCTACTTATTACAGTTGCACTGTGATGTTCCTGTATTGCCATCATAACTGTGTTGTTGTTATATCTGTAACCTGAATTAACGCTGTCACACTGTTTTATTCTCTTGCACTATGTAATCCCGGGTCGCTCCTGAAATAGGGACCTCCAGGGCTCAGTGGGCTTACCCGGTAACCAAAATTTTATAAATAAATAAATAAATTTTGTTAGCAGGAAACCATTGCTTTACACAGATAAACAAATGTTTTTGAGTTGTGCTTCTTTAGTACATCATGAAACTGGATAGTTCTCTTAATTAGTTGCTGTTTGATGTTAACAATTACATTCTGATTTCCTCTGTCTTCAGCTGTCTGCAGGTCACTGACCACTTCACTTTAAGCACTTTATTTTGTTGCCAAAGAGACCATAGGTATACTGTTACTCTCTGGTTCTTCATCTATGTTTTCAGTTTCAAAGGGAGTCAGTGCTCTAGTCACTCTGAACACATCAAATCTAGTAAGCTGTAGTGAGCTTCTTCACATCATCAATATCATGATTCATCCTGGAAGGAAGACTATCAGAACGTGTGAATGAGGTCTCCTTCTCCTCATCTTCCAGGTCAATAAGATGCCTTGTGTCCTGTGAGAGGCATGATTATCCTGACCATGTGATGCAGAACTTGTCCCTGGCTTGGTCATTTTTTGTGATACTAGTGATTCCATCCTGCATCATGCATTTTCTGTTCATCCATTCTCTTGCCTGATCAGTGGAAACTTGACTGAAATGTCTTCTGCTCCTCTTCACAACAAAGTTCCCAGCAGTGAACTCGGAATATAGACTTCTGGTGCTGTCCTATCAAGTACTTTCATATCAGCTAGTTAGACAGGGCCCCACCTAGCACTGCTGGTATTATCATAGATGGTGTTCCATGGCAACATTGCAGCAGATCTTGTCTAATTCTGAGGGCAACATGTACCATCTGCTGGAAGATGTTGGTTTGTTGAAGGGCCATTTGACCTCCATCTTCAACTTCACCAGCTTCTCAGATGAAAACAAACCCTGCTGAGCAGATTTTGTTAGAGTTCTTGCAGTGATGAACTTTGATTACCATGGTACATCAGGAGGGATGATTTTGAGATACTGTAGGTCGCACATAGCTAGTCTTTGGTCCAACCAAGTGTTGAACTTCTTCACAGAATATTACTTTCCTTGACTGATATCTATGAGGCAAATAAGCACCAATATCTCTACACATGCCCTCATATCTGCTCCATGCTTCACCCATGTCATGCACATGGCTACGAGACAATCTTGTGATCAAGTCTACACATAGCATGTCCATACACACATCCCTTGCACCTCCTCTGGTGCTGATGTGGATTTCTTTTGCTTGCATTGTCTCTTAAATATCATCCAGCATGGGAGGTGATAGCTCACTTCAGTTGCTATAAGGTCACAGACTCCAGCTAGTCTCGTACTCATTGTTGGGTCAGTTTTGCTGTACTCAATCACTTCTGCCGACTTCTTCAGTGTTGTCACTTTGTGAACCTTTTTCTTCTCTGTGTTTGGTGAAACATGCAGTTTCCAGTTAATTGCTGGCAGGCAACTACATCATGTAGTTGGAGGAGGACTGCTTGAGGAAGAAGGCTGAGAAACACTCATACAATCAGCACTGGTAGAAGCCTGACATTGCTTCCTTAATCTGGATAGTTTGCTCTCTGTGCTAAACATACTATAACGTGCCTTGTGACACGTCACCTCTAATGCATCAAACTCTAGCTCTGATAGCATTTCGAGTCTTTATAGAACATCCATATAGCGTGTATCACCCAATTTCTTTCTCTTTTCAGCAACAACTCTAATCCTGACTTTCCCTTCAGTCGATGCTGTATGCAGGTCATCCGCTGGTGCATGGTTCTGGCAGAAGAAGCAGCAAGCATAGTCAGTGTCTCTATGTTGAATTTTGCGCTTGATTATGGCTACAGGTTCCATGGCTCATGTGTCTTCAGTCATGCAAGCTATTTATCTGCAAAGACAGAGGATTCCAATAATTAGATTGTTTTCTGAAACAGACTGGACATACTCAACATTGACAGCTTTAGCATAATATACAATTATGACAGCGATGGGGCTATTGAGGCAATCATGACTGTAGTAATTGTCTTAAAAGGTACAATCCCTGTATATTCCAGTTGCAGGTAGCTTAACAAATGCTTACAGAAATATATAGAGGTGCCTAGGAAAGATTTGGTGCAGCAACAATGTTAGTAAACTCATTTTGAGAAAAACACTTTTGTGCTAAATTTTGCTGTACATTCCAGTGTAAATTCAAAATGTAACTGTTGATAGCATTTTTGAGCCTAGAGTTGTGGCAGGGGTGTGTTGGTTGCTTCTATGTCATGTGATGTGGTGGATCACAGCAAAAATTGTAAAGGGAGCAATTAATGGAACAAAAGGGACTTTCATTTTACTTTTGTTCTGTTAATTGCCAGCTATGTCACCCTTGCCACAATCTGCCTAACTTCCCCATGTCAGAAACCAATGTGACAGCTGCAACTGTAGAATTTTTGAGTGGTGAAATGCGGGACATTTATGTGGGACAACTGAGAAGCATTTGGCCAATCAGTACCTGTATCAATATTCAGCAAGGAAGTCGGTGGGCATGGCCAGCTAATGTGGAAGTTATGGAAGAAGTGTAGATCAAACAGGAGCATTGCTGATCATGACAGAATGAGTAGGTTAGTAGTTAGAGGGTGTGAATCTGGGAAAATCCATGGGTCTGGATGGTATCCAACCAAGGGAAATCATGAAGTTAAAAAGCTTTCTGATTAGACTCTTCACTGATATCTTTCAGAACTGCTTACAGACAGGGATGGTGCAAGATGACTGAAAAGTGGCCAATGTTATCCCACTGATCTGGGAGGAGGAAAGGTTATTGCAAAGTTGATACATACTGTACCTGTGGGCCTTACCTAGACTCTTGACAAAGTGTTTGAGCCAATCATAAAAGCTATGGTAATTTAGCAAATGAAAGATAATGGACTATTCTCTAGCACCTAACATAAAACACGGCTTGAAACAGGAAGAGTCTGAGCCACCCACATACACAGCTGTAGCGTATTGCACAGTAGCAAAGGCGATGGAGATTTGTGAGTGAGCCAGTGTCATCTATGTCTAGGAAGCTTTTGTAAGCAGTGCAGCCAGTGGCCTCTTTCCCAAGCCAGGGAGGGAGAATGGGGCTACATGTCTATGGTCACAGCAACCCCCTGTCCCCCTTTGGTCAGCCATGGAAGGATAGATTTTCTCTGCAGTGGAGCTTTTGTGCATGAAGGCTACAACAGCTCAGGTGTATACCTCATGGGAGGTGAAAAGAGTGAGAAGTAAGGGAATATAGGGATGAAAATCCCCACTAGACTGTCAGAATGGCAGGTGATACTATTGGCCTACACTACAGAATGGTTACAAGCCCATGGTGTTGGGACTGAGGGGTCACCATTCCTGATGAGGAAGATCTTCCAAACCAACCAGATAACCTTCTTTGAGGAGATAAGGAAGATGGCTAAGAGTCTCAAGAGTGGGTGTAGATGTGGATTTCAGCAAGGCATTTCACACTGTACCAAACATCACATCAATTGACAAAGTACAGTATGACAACACAGAGTTCAGAGTGCACAGGTAGTAGATAGCAACTTGACTGACAGGGCCAAAGCAGGGAGTAATTGTGTATAGACACCATTCAGAGCAGAGAGATGTTCTGAATGGAATACAGCAGGGGATACTTCTGGGTTAATAAAACAGAGCTAAGTGCAAAAATAAGGCTAAAACAAAATTATAAATCTTCACTAAGATAATGCCAACCATGCCCTTTAGTGCACACTCAATTAATGAAGAAACAACATAAAATTATCCCAGTGCATCCAGTCCTGCTAGAAACATAGAATTTGTTGGCAGAAAATGACTGCTAGGACTACCCAGACTGCCCAGATGGTCCCTACCTAGTCTGTCACCGCAGACCCTAACTGGTTTCTGATGACCCACCCTCCTCCTTACCTATTTACTAATATTCCCTTAAGTGTATCACATGCATGCTACCATTTTCATCTTCACCACTTCTTCTTTCAGAGTAACATAGTACTTTGTCACATCCCTCTTAAATTCCCCTCCTGCTTCAGCTTCATTGCATGCCCTTTAGTCCGGGTGCTCTTTCTCATTTTAAAGACTCCCATCCTGCATGCTGTTCACCCCGTGAGGTACTTGCCAGTCTCCATCATGACCTTTCTCACTCTCATCTCTTCCAAGGTATACACGTTGAGATCCCTCAGTCTCTTCTCATGGGGCTTTAGATGCAACTCCTGCACCATTTTAAATGCCCTCCTCTGGACTGCCGTGTCTATGTGTTTTCTAAGGTGTGGCCTCAAGAAAAGGACACGGTATTGCAGGTTGGTCTCACAAGTGAGTGATATAGTAGCAGCCCCACCTCTCTCCTCATCCTGCTTGAGATACCTCTCTCTATGCATCCCACTGGCCTTACCCACTGCCTTGCCACACTACCTGCTACATTGAGGTAATTGGATATTATAACCCCAAGGTCCCTTTCTTTCTTCATGATTGTCAGTACCCCCCCATCCTATATTCAGCTCCTGGCTTCCTATACCTCAGGTGCATGATTCTGCACTTTTTGGGATTGAACCCCAATTGACATGCTTTTGACTGCTCCTCACATTTCCCCATGTCTCTACTCTCCCTTCTGAGTGTCCACCCTATTACAGATTCCGGTGTCATCTGCAAAAAGGCATACCTTCCCTTCCGGTTCTTCTGCAATATCACTTAGGAATATAATGAGGAGGACCAGTCCCAGTACTGAGTCCTGTGAAGTCCCGCTGCTCACTTTCCCCTCATTAGAGCGAGTGCCATTAACCAATACCCTCTGTCATCTATGTGTTAACCAGGTCCATACCCAAGTCACATCTTTAGATCCCATCTCTAGGCTGCTCAATTTCTTTATCAGTTTTTGGTACAGTACAGTGTCAAAGGCCTTGCTAAAGTTCAGATATGGCACATCCACTGCCCTCTACTGGTTGAGGTCCCTGGTCACCCAGTCAAAATAGCAACTCAGATGCATCTAGCATGACTCCCCACCCCCCATATGAACCCTTGATGCTTTTGGTCTTGAAGCTCACTGGATTCAAAATACTCTATCAACCTTTCCTTTAATAGGGTTTCAAGTACGTTTCCCACCACAAATATAAGTCTGACCAGCCTACAGTTACTAGCCTCCTCCCTGCTGCTGCTGTTATGGAGAGGGACCATGCCTACTCTCCTACAGTCATCAGTAACCTTGCCTGTTTCCAGTACACTTTTTTTGTGGTAATATCTTTTTATTAGACTAACTAAACAATTTTTACTCAAGCTTTCAGTAAATCTTGGATCCCTTCATCTGGTGCAGGGAAAACTAAGCAGCATTTCGTAATATATACAGTACAAGAGTTTGTGGATCCTAGACTGCAGAACAAAATTCAGGCTGTGAAGGAAGCAATTTAAAACAATACAGGTGACTAACAGGAAATAGGCCTCATGTCATTAAAAGGTGAGAGATCAGACATAAAAATGGTGAGCCACTTCAAAGTGATACCATAAGAAAAGATCAACAACTGAAAAAAGTTAATTTAGGTATGTAGGATGAATAATGCTGCCAGTTTAGTAAATTAAGCAGTGTCTGCATATGGGGCTCCTTTAAGACAATTATGTCCCCACAACAGAGGTCAGCAACAGAGGAAGATTTGTACAAATGCATTAAAAAATTCTAAATGGTATGGCCCAGATCCGCAGTGGAAACTGTCAAAACTCAGTTTGGGATCTGGTAATGTAGGACAAAGCCCAAATTTTTGTTCAGCCCATGTTTATCTGTTCCAAAAAGCCTCATGAGTTTTGTGTCCCAAGAAGTCTTGTGTGAATGTTTTTGAGGTTTCCTATCAAAACTGCCACTTTAAGATTCTTCAGAGAATGGCTGTTTTGGGAGACGTTCTCGGCCACTGGTGTCTGGTTGTCTGAGTGTTTGATAGTGGATCGGTGTCCATTCATGTGTTTACAGAGTGTTTGGCCCATTTATCCCACATACTACTCACGTGGACATTTATGGCATCTTATTAGTTAAGTCAAATTGTTGGGTCTGCATGAGAATGACCCTTTTATTTTGTATTCCTGTTTAGTAAATTGAGCAAAGGCAGAGTCACATGTATCAATCATGCTGCATGTTTTGCATCTGGGCTTCTTGCACGGTCTTGTTCCTTGTGTGTCCATTTGAATTGTGGGTCTGTAATTCCTGACCAGTGTTCTTCCCAGATTCAGTGGTTGTCTGTATGATATCATAGGTGGTTCAGAGAATACAGTGGACTCTCATCACTGTGTAGGACTGGTTGCAATTCTCTGATAATTTTCTGTAGTGGTCTGATTGATGGGTTGTACTATATGTCACAACCAGCAGTGTACATTTTATTTTCTCTTTGTACGCCAGTAGCTGTTCTTGTGGTATCTGTCTGGCTCATGCAATCTGATTGTCAATTGCACAAGAGAGGTAGTTTTTGCTGGTGAAGGCTCCTCAAAGTATTTCCAAATTATTGTTCCTGTCTGACTCATCTGTGCATATACATTGGTATCATAGGGCTTGGCTGTAGACCATTGCTTTTTTGTATGATTTTGGTGTATACTCGAATGGTGTAGGTAGTTAAAATGATCTGTTGGATTTCTGTATATTGATGTTTTTATTTTGCCCGGTTGCAGTTCAGTTGTGGTGCCCAGAAAGTTGATTTTTTGTTGAGCGTACTCTGTTTTCAGATTGACTGAGGGATGAAAATTACTGATGGTCCTGTGGCTTCGCTGACATGGCCATGCCCAGCTGGTCAACATCTTTGACCTCTGATGCTGTCAGTTTCCATTCTAGCAGACAGATGTATCAATACTCAATCAGGTTTCTAATAAATGGGAAAACAAACAAGCATTTGTCAATGCCGAATGTTTGCTTGCTGGCATTGGCATTGGTAGTGTAGGAGTTAGAGAGATGCATAATAGGAATGGCAGTGAAGTATTTAACTGACACCAACCCCACCACCACCCTGCAGAGATTGACAGGCATTGGGGTGTGCCTTTGGGTCATCAGGAATAACGGTCATGCCATTTCACCACACCCTACCCTGCAGACACTGACAAGTGTCATGGTGCACCTTGGGGTCTTTGGGCCTTATGCTCACCCCATTCCATAAGGAAATATGGTGAGATGGGTGCAATATAGGAGAATGGGGTGAACTTTGGGGCCGAAGAGTTCAAGACAGACCTCGATGCCTGTCACTGGCTGCAGGGTGTGGGTTGGGGTGTAATGGCATAAGCATTACAGGCAACAATCCCAAGTCACACCCCTGATGCCTGTCAGCCTCTACAGGGTGGGGCGTTATGGTCGGAAACCCTAATGCCCCAGGCGTTTGTTGGCATTTTCATTCCAAATTTTCAAAATGGGTTTCTTGTGACCCCCACCTCATGAACAGTGGCAATATCAGTTTGTTAGCCGAGAGCTGATTTTGCACAGTGTGTGAGAACATATTTCGAACAGGATGTGAAAAGTGACAACTGTACTGTTAATGGGGAAGTGTAAAAAATGGCAATGTTGAAAATCTGGAGTGAAAATGTAAAAAAACTGGTAAAGTCATGAGCGTGCATAGAAACTGCACAATGCACACCCGTAATGTAATTAGTTTGGGAATTTTTTCAGCAGATTGTCAACACAGGCATTTTGGGACCTCCACTCATGAACAGTGTCACTGTGATTTTCTTAATCTGTCCCAACACTGATTTCCTCACAGCTAATTGACGCATTTCTGCACTGAAATGCGAAACACATTTGACCAGGGTGTGAAAAATGATAGCTGTACTGTTCATAAGGAGGTGTGGAAAAATGCCAGTGTTGAAAATCTGGACTGAAAATATTAAAAATTTGTAAACTTACAGGGTGTGTGGAAGCTGCTAATGCACTGTAACAGTCATTTATGGACTTTTGTCACCAAATTTTTAACATAGCCATTTTAAGACCTCTGCTCATGAACAGTGTCACTGTGATTTTCTTAATCTGTCCCGAACATTGATTTTGTACACCAACTGCACCATTGTGTGCTACATGCGTGAAAACACATTTTGGGTGAGATGTGAAAAAATGACAGCTGCACTGCTCCAGGAGATGTGGTAAAATGGCAATGTTAATCTGGAGTGAAAATATTAAAAATTTGTGAAGTTACGAGTGTGCGTAGTTACTGCACAACGCACGCTCGTAACAGTCATTTTTGGAAATTTTTTCACCAAATTTTTAACATAGGGTTTTGGGGGGCCTACCTCACGAATTGTGACACTCTCATTTTGTTACTCAGTCTCAAATGGTGGTTCCACGCAGTGACCACAAAATCATATTTGAGACCGAATAACAAAATGACAGTGACTGAGTTCATGAGGTGGGGCCCCAAGATCCCCATGTCGAATATTTGGTGAAAACATTCCCCAGAATGGCCGAGATACGCACCAAAGTTGGAAAAAAAACATTTATGCCATTATACAGCTTACCAGCATTTCTTCAGTTCGCGGTTGGCTTTGAAGAGTGCAGACGTGTTCCCGGTCCACTGAAGATCGTCACACTGGGCTCCGGAGGTAAGTATGGGGTCGGGGTGTGTAGGGAGGTAGGTGCGGAGAGGGTAGGCACGGGTTGGGGGAGGGGGCAAATCAGTCAATTAGGGACCTTTTTTTTTTTTACAGTTTTATTTTTCTTATTCAGGAAGATGACACAGGACTTTTGCCATGCTGGGGTGGGCTCCCAGCGTGGCAGCTGGAAGGTTATTTTTTGGGGTGTGGCAGTGGAGCTGATGGGGGATTGGGCACCCCCATCAGCCATACCGACTTTTGCCATGCTGGGGTAGGCTCCCAGAGTGGCACCTAGAAGTCTGTCTTTCTTTTTGGGGGGTACAGTGGAGCCAATAGGGGATTAGGCACCCCCATTGCCCATAAGGACTTTTGCCACACTGGGGTGGGCTCCCAGCGTGGCACCTAGAAGCCTGTTTGGGGGGAATGGAGCCAAATGGGGGATTGGGCACCCCTGTCAGTCATACAGTGTACGGGGGGTGGAGGGGAGTGCAAGAGTGCACTGGGGTGGGCTCCCAGCATGCTACATAAGTGTTCATATGAGGGGGTGAACTGTCTATGACAGTTCAGATGCAGTGAAGACGTTCATGTAGGCAATGTCACTACCACTGATTGTGGCGGTGTTTTCCTCAGAACTGTATGCCACAGCATCTGAATGGCTGTCATAGACCGCTTGGACATTCATTGACGCAGTGCAGCCACACCTGCAAAAGGGAGCAGGGCATTGGAAGTGGGGGAGGCACACCTACGAAAACTCGTATGGTGGCACTATGTTTCTTGCACATGTGTGCAAGCAAACATAAAAACTAAAACTGCGTTTTCCTTTCAAGATCAAAAACTATGTATAGATTCTACAAATGTCCTACTTGTAAATCAATGTCTTACATCACTATTATGCCACAGAGCCACTGTTCATGAGTTTGTGTTGTATGGAAGAGTCCCTATCAGATGACAGCTCAAAACAGCACTGAAACTGGATTTCTCACAAAAAAAAACAACTCAGGCTGCAGTTTAAGTTAATGCTTTCACAACAGTGATACATCTCTGGATTCTACACTAATTGAAATACAGACTCCTTTTTTAAAATATGTGTTTTAATAGAAACATAGAAACATAGATTTTGACTGCAGATAAGGACCGCTTGGCCCACCCAGTCTGCCCATTTCCCTACCTATTGGATAAGCTGCAGATCCTAGTTAACCAGCAGCCTACTTCTTCCTACCCCCACCCACTAGAATTGCCTTATGACTGTCCCATGCATGCTTGAATTCCACCACTGTTTTTGACTCCACAACCTCCTCTGGAAGGCCGTTCCATGCATCCACAACCCTCTCTGTGAAAAAATACTTCCTTAAATTACCTCTGAGTCGCCCCCCTTCTATCTTCAAATTGTGCCCCCTTGTTCTTGAGATGTTGAAGATACAGTATAAATTATAGCAAGATAAATAAATGCACAACAGATAGACTGTAGTACAGTTCACCAAAGGGCTAATGAATACACAATTGGGAATAACAGTTAAATTACACAATTATACGAAGACTTGATGTAAAAATGTATACAATAAAGATTGGCATCAAATCTATCATAAAAAATAGATTTTGGCCCAGATATTTAGACTGTGCCAGGCTGCGGTGCAAGCCTGGGCGCAACGCAACTGTGATGTGCTGGGGCCAGGTCCAGGTGATATTCAACGGGGATATGCCACGGCACAGCACCGTTGAATATGGCAGGGTCAACACACATACTGCACATGGTGCAGTGGCACTGCACCAGGGCAAGCCATAGATAGGGAACACAGGGATGTGCCAGCACAAGTGCAGTTGCGCTAGGTGCATCTCCCATGATATTCAGCAGGGGGGCATGCAAATGAGGCCATAATACATGCAAGTTGCAAATGGGGCCATCTGCATGTCATTATGGCCCCATTTGCATGCCTTGCGCAGGGCAGCCCAGCGACTTGTGCCTGGCACCCTGCACAGCATGACGTGTGCAGTGGGAATCCCTGGGCATCCCCTGCCCAGTAGCCACCATTGCATGGCATAAGTGTAAAAAGACATCCCTGGTAGTCTAGTGGCCCCCAGTCCCCGGTTCCCCATGAATATATGACCATCCCTGGTCGTCTAGTGGTCCCCCCTCCCAACCGAGTCCCTGATTCCCCATTACATGTAAAGATGCCCATCCCTGGTGATCTAGTGGAACCCCCCCTCGCCCATTGCTGTGATCATGGTAAATGTGCAATACAACATTCCCTGGTAGTCTAGTGGACCCCTCTCCCTCCCGAGTCCCCGATCATGGTAAAATGCCCACATGTCATTCCCTGGTGATCCAGTGGCACTCACCACCCCAACCACCCACACAGGACCTCTTGCCCACTCTGCCCCCCATCATCTGCTGGTGGCTGCATGCCACCTGCATACTGCCCAGCCACCCACCGAATGACAGATACAGTATGAGCTTGCAGGGCATACTGTACTAGACAGTCCCAAATATGTGAATGAATCATTCACATATTTGGGACTGTCTAGTACAGTATGGGCTGCAAGCCATTTCCACACAGGGAACCAATGGGCTTACAGCTCATACTGTATCTGTCATTCGCCGGCAGTATGTGGGCGGATGCAGCCGGCCAATGATGGCAAGGGGTCCTGTGGGTGGGTGGTGGGGGGTGCCACTGGATCACCAGAGAATGACGTGTGGGTGTTTTACCATGATTGGGGACTCAGGATGGAGTGGGGTCCACTAGACTACCAGGGAATGTTGTAATACACATTTACCGCAATCGAGGCAATGGGCAGGTGGGGTTCTACTAGACCACCAGGGATGGTCATGTACTGCATATATCAGGGACTTGGGGACTGGGGGGCCACTAGACTCCCAGGGATTTCATTGTATACATTTTTCGAGTGATTGTGGCTATGGGTACGGGGGGGTGGTTCCCGGGTCAGTATGTGCTTGTGGATGGTGTTCTGGGTGGGCAGGTGGCCACCCATGGCTGTGCTGCTGTGTTGCACCCTGCAATACTGCAGCCCACCTTTGGGTGGCCAGGAGTTGTTCCTTCTCTGCAAGGGCTTAACTTAGACCCCCCCATGTGGTGCACTGCAGGGTTGCACCAGCATATGCACCACACATCCCGGGCTGAATATCAGGATGTGCCGCATATGCATGGGCATGCCCCCTGCACCTGCACTGCATACCATTACATTGCACCCTGATGCATCAGGAGTTGTACTGCACTGGGGAGCCTTTTCAATATCCCACCAGGGTGCAATGCGGGGTTGTGTCAGCATAACTCTGTTGCGGCAGGCACAACCCCTTTGAATATTAGGGGCATTGTGTTCATGCTTGAGTTAACTACACACTCCAACCAGGCATGTATAGGCAGCCCAAGTCAGCTTCTCAAGAAAAAATTTGTATCGTAGAGGTCAGTTAGGAAAAGCTGTTTCCATTCATTGTGAAGAAATAGTGTCGTGTCATTGTCAATTTTCTAGTATTTTAAAACGAGCCTTTTAACAGCAATTATGTTGGCTTGAACTGTTTTGGTCCCTTGACCAGATAATATGTTTCTATTAAAATTCTGTAAGATAACTGAGCCAACATTCAAGGCATTATTTATATTAGTATTGTCGTAAGTGATTTTTTTTCCTGCACATCGCCCCTCCCATTTCTCCCCAAACTCCCTGACCCCCATCACATTCTTCTGGATTTACCAGCCCCTGTTGATACCCCCAGCTTACTGCCCAGGGTGGGCCATGAGGTACCAGTGAACCTCTCGATGACGGAGAAGGTGTTGGCAGGGAGTACCCGCAGACATTGCCTCCCTGGCTTCCCCCCCCCCGGGGGGGTTCAAGGCTGGCCAGAGATGCAGACTTCAGAATTGGTCAGCGGGTAAGAGCCGGAGGAAGTGATCGAAGCCAGGAGCGGGCATCATGAATGGGCATCTGCAATTTTGGTATGCTGTTTTTTCCCCTGGGAGCAGGGACATGCAGTGACGTCAGTGTTTGCCCTTCCCCCTACAAGTGATGGCACCAGCACAGTGGTACCCACAGCTTCCACTAGGGTTCTGCACTGTGCTGGAGACTCTACCCCCCCCGGAGAAGGAGACCAGTCCCTAGTATGCTTGATCCTTCTCCCCTGGACTCCCTCTGATGTCCCAAATCCATTACTGAACCCGGGTAATTGGCATCGGCAGACAGGCACCCTGCCCCTGTGCCGGTGGGCCAATCATGTTGTGAGTGACTTTAACAGATTCACTCCACCATCAATGAATTGAGTCAGAGGACCGTAAAGCAAGTAAAACCCTGTATTCTTGTTTTCACAGTGTCAACATCTAGAATTATCCTTAAATTTAGCTTTATATACTGTAGTATTAAAGGAGTGAAATAGGCTCTGTTAATTTTTTGAACTGTTTTGATCTATTTATAGAAGTTTTGTACTCATTAATTGTGAAAAGAATTTGTTTCCAGTGAGTATCTGAAATTGAATATTCTGAGTCCTTTGCCCATTTTTTCCTTGACTGCTTTGTAATATTGATTTTGATTCATGTAGAATTACAATATTACTATACACATTTGAATAAATCTTTCAGGTTGTTGCCTTTAGTCTGCTAGCACCTCATCCACTTGTTCACTTTTTCAATAATCGGGGTCCCTTTCCCATCTCGTTCAATTTTTCCAAAATATGTTATGCAATTTTGCATATTTATAGAAGTCTGAAGACAGGTCAGACTTTTCCTTACTGAAATCCAGTCCAAAAATGTCTTGCCACTTAATAAATCTACCCAGCTGTTTCTACCTTTCAGCTGCTATGAATAAAAACAAGCTAATCTACTAGCAATTGTTATGTTTGGGTTATTCCAAAGTTTATTAGATTTGAAAAAAAACGTTGTACTTATATTGGTTTTGGACGGATATGATTTAACTATTGAACTTATATTTCTGCTAATCAAACTGTTACTTTTTGAAACTATGTGGGATCTTACCATAACAAATCAATAGACAAATCTGTATCCGAATTAATATTAACCAGTGCATTTTCTATTGTAAAATCAGTGTGTTGACCATGGGTCTTTAACATAGCATACTTAACCATGTAGGATTTCTCTTTTAGAAGATAGAGCTTTTGCCAAGAGATCCTAGGTTTTCTTTAATGCCACATAAACATTTTAAAAAAAGCTTGACCATTTTGAGATACCATTTGGTATGAATGTCCACCAATATGGGTCATATTAAACACCAAAGATGAGGAATAGCTACCATTTTAAGTACTTGAATCTTATCTATTAATGATAAAGGTAATTTGGACCAACCTGTGATTTTACCTTTCATTATCTCAGTCAGGGGAAGAAAATTATGTTCATATAAGTTGGCCAATGATTTGGACACTTTTATACATAAATAGTCTGTATAATAACATTTGGCTGTGGCTTCAAAAATAGCATGGCTTTACTGAATAGCTGGAATGTTAAAGATCATCATTTCAAACTTATCAACATTTATTGTATAACTGGAGACTACAGAATAGCAAGAAATAACTGCCCTGAGCTCTATCAGGCATTCTTTTGGTTGTTCTAACAGTAATAATAAATCATCAGCATAAGCTTACTTCATGACTATAAGAAATACCTCTGATTTTAGAATTTAGTCTTACTTCTATAAAAATAACTTCTAAGGCCAGAATAAACAAAGTGGGAGATATGGAGCAGCCTTGGGTATCCCCATGAAACAATCTGAAATGCTCAGTAAGATCATCGTTAATTTTTAATTATGACATAGGACTTGGGAAACCCCAACTTTCCAATATATGAAAAAGATATTACCACTCAGTCATGTCAAATGCTAGCCAGCCTGGTAGTGCTGTGGGTTCAGGCACTGGATGCCACACCTCGTGCCACACTGGAGACCCGGGTTGGGGAGTGGACTCAGGCTGCTGGGGATCAGCAGGGGAAGGAAGGGATTGAGCATCCAGAGGACTGCACTCCCTTCCCAGGGAGGTATCCAGGGCTATGCACTGCTCCTTAGTGGCCCCTGATGTAGATCAGGGGCATTGCAAGGAATCTGCAGGGCAGCTTCATAGGGTGGAGTGTTGGCAGTAGTCAGCACGTTGTGCCAAGACACCATTGTACATCCATGCTCCAGGGGGAAAATCAAAGTAGAAAACCCTGGTGGTCCCATGGAGGTAAAAGGGGCTCTGGCAACCCACCCACATCCTGTTGCTGGACCTGTCTCAGTAGATCTCCTGTCCCCTACCCTGGTCTTGTGGCTGTCCCTCTAATCCCAGAAAGGCCACCAAATGTGCATGGGCCCTCCCCCGGAGGTATCCAGGGGTCTGGACAAGCTGTGAGGGCCAAGGTGGAGTCCACTCGAGGAGGTTTCTGGCTGCGAGTAGCAGTGGCTAGTTACGTGGGCACCCTGGAGAGATGCCCTGGACTCTTAGAGATAAATAAAGTGTGAAAAAAAAAACATGTCAAATGCTTTAGTGGCATAAAGTTTTAAAATATTCACATCTTTATTAATTTTTTGGATAAGTTCAATAATACATTGAACTTTGTGTATGCTATTATGAATTTGTTGAGATGTAATTAATAATTTCTGATCAGAATGGATAATACTGTTCAGAACAGGAAGTATTCTGTTATTTAATATATTCACAAAAATGCTATATTCTTTATTTAGAGTTGCAATTGATCTATAGTTTTGCACATTCATGGAACCTTGACCAGGTTTCAGTACTAAAGGAATAAATGCAGATTGAAAAGAGTTTGATAACTTGATATAGATTTGAATTGCATGAAATAATTTTAGTAAATAACTTGTTATAAGTTTTAATTGCATTAAATTATATTTTTAATAATGGGCCCATTATATCTAGAAAAGCATAGTAGAATTCTATAGTGAATCCATCCTTCCCAAAACTTTTACCCTTGGCCGTTGCTTTAATGGTTTCAGTTATTTCTTCTATAGTTTGACAATTCCGTAAATGTGATGTCTGTTGGGGGGACAGTTTATATGGTCATAGAAGAGATGTATAATATTCCAGCTGTGCAAAAGAGGGTGTTGCTTGTGATTTATATAGTTCCCAATGACACTCAAGAAACATCAGGAAATTTCCTGTTTCTTGATATACAAATGAACATCCTTATCCTTGATTGCTGCAATTTCAGATTTCTGGTTGATTACTTTTAGACGTCTTGCCAGAGGTTTCCCCTGCTACCACTCACTGGTTAAATTACAATTTTTCTTATGCATTATCCAACCATTTTTGATACAGAATATTTATGTATTAGTGACAAGACTTTTTAAGTTCTGATATTCTTCTTCTTTTGTATTTTTCCTATATTTAATCTGCATATCAAGAGCATTACATTTGTTTTCAATCTCTTGGGCTTTAGCTTTTCTGTTTTTATTTCTTCAGGAAGCCCAGAGATCATTATTACTTGCAAAATTGCCTTAAAGGTATCCCAAACCTGAATTATCATGCCCCCATCTACATCATGATGATGAAAAAAAATCAGAGATGGCCTGTTTTACTTTTGTCTTATAATTGAAACCTTTTAATACATAATTATTCAATCACCAAGCCTGATTGTTGTTACTATGGAAAGCTAATAAACAAGAGGAAATACAGACTATCTCTAATAAAGAAAAGCACATAAAACAACTAGTTTGTGCAACGTGATGAGGGTTTCCCTGATGTTCTATCAGTTGATTGCTAGTCAACTGTTCACTCAGTCTGCATGGGAGTTATGAGCTAATTAAAAAAAACAATTGAAATAATTGAGGTCACTTCCCATTCATTCCATTTTTTCCTTACTTGATAACTTTTTTTATTTTTTTACATTTTTACAAAAATTTTTCTACCAATGTCTTCTATAGTTTCACTCTGATGAACACTATGGGTGTCAATGTTCAAATCCACCAAAAAATGGGTGTTTGCAGTGTATGCCAGTGTACTCAACAAACACCCATTTTGGAGTGGATTTTAAATGTTGATAATGTTCATCAGAGTGGGACCAAAAAAGACCTTGAGAGAAAAAAATAGGTAAAAATATTAAAAAACAAAAAATGTTATGAACTAAAGAAAAAAAAACTTTAATGGGCTCACACGACTCTTTCATTTTAAAGTGGTTTTTCTTTAGTTAATAACTTTTTCTTTTTTTATATATTTTATCTACTTTTTGTCTTTCAAGATCTTTTTTAGTCCAACTCTGATGAACACTATAGGTATCAACAGCTTAATCTGATTCAAGGTCAGTTGGCATTCATCTGTATCCCCCTCCCCTGGGTCATGCCTGAAAATAGGCAGGATTTGTCTAGTGCACTTACCCGGTCAACAAAAAAAAACTAAACTAAAATCAACATTCAGGTCCACATGTGACAGAGCTGAATTTGGCTCTGTCCCATTTGTTACACAGAAAAACTTAAACACAAGAATCTGTTCTGTCCTTTTCTTCTCTGTCTCTTATCTGTCTGATTGCGCAATCAGATTTTCTTGTGAGACCTAGGAAATGATCACTCTGATGGTCTCATGATTCTCCACCTCCTGCTATCTCTCTGCCTTCATTTGTTGTTTCTGTCTTTTGTTCATCCTTGTGTATCTGCAGTTATAAAATATATGTGAATCTTTACATGAAGCTGGGATCCTTTAGTTTGAAAATGTATATATACATACGGGTTGAGGAGCCATTTCTATGTTAAACCCAAAATTTTGCACCTTAATAACTTTGCAACTGTTTGACGGATTTGCCTGAAATTTGGAATACATGATCAAGAACCATAGGCCTTGGGATCTGCCAAGTTTTGTACTGGTCAGATATACAGCTGCGGAGTTATTAAGCATGATCTGCGCATGCATTTACTCTTTTTCTGGAATTCTACGGTCGTGCCTACAGGTTGCACGGTTTGAGTGACCGACCCAAAATCTTCAGGGAATGTGCGGCCGGGGTTCCTGATGTGCCTTTCAAAGATTTGGTGAAAAAATATTAAACGGTTCAAAAGTTATTCAAAAAACAATTTCCCATTATAAGTCAATGGGAAAAGTTAACAAAAAAGTTCGACATTGTCGCAAATGCATTTTTACTTTCGCAAATGGCCCTGTTACTTTCACAAATCCACCATTTTGTTTTCAGTTAGTGATCAGAAAAATGCTTGGCATTTAAATTTTGGACCCTCTAGCAGCCTAATTCTTTTTGTATTCACCTAGTCGGACCCTGAGGATGCTAGCCATGTCTTTATTTTGGGGTAAAACACACCAGAAATATGTTTTTCAAATTTCTGGAAAAAGTACTTTCACAAAGTACTTTCGTGTTCATGAAAGTGTCGCAAATTTTTGTGAAAGCTTTCGCAAATTGCTACAGTAGTTTTCTAGTCTGTGGGAAAATGACAGCAATTCTTTGGCTCTGCGCTGCAAAAGAACAGTTGGAAGTTTTGGGCTGAAATTTGGAGGGAACGCAGCTGACATCTCACAGATGTGCCTTTCAGTGTTGTGTTGAAAAAATATTACATGGCGGCAAGGTTACGGCACTCCAAAGTTGGCGTTTTTTCCCATAGGATAACATTACAGCGCCCAACACATTACAGGAATCCTTTGGCACCCTGCTGCAAAATAACGGTTTGGTCTTTTGGACTGAAATTTGCAGGGAACACAGCCAACATCCCACAGATGTGCCTTTCAGTGGTTTGGTGAAAAAATATTACAGGGAGGCAAAGTTATGGCGCTCCGAACTTCTATTTTTTTCCCATAGGATAACATTACGGTGTTCACCGCGCATTTCAGGGCCCGTATCTCGGAAACGGTGTGAGATACAGACTTTTCATCAGAAAAATGCTTAGCCCTATGGGGGCTAAGTGCAAAACTAGTCAGGAAAGTCATAAATCATATGACTTTTAAATTGTTTTTCTAAATAGTACGGTTCCTGAGATATACGCTATTTAGTATTCCAACTCCTCATTTTCTGCTCTGAGACCCATTATTATGCATACATTCTTTATACTCACTGTCTTTCTCTATGTAGCTTTTGGGGAAAACCAGTCTGTGCACTTACATTACTGTTATCATTGCCCTTTCAGCTTGCGGTTCCCTACCCGTTTCACTTACCTTTCACGTCTACGACACCATGTGCGTTATCCTTTGCATTTTCATTTCCACTTGTGTTTCTGTCATTTTTTGCCATTTCTGTCTACAGTACTGTTTGTTTTTCTGTTTCACTTTGCGTCACCATGCCCATTGACATTTCCGTTTGCGGGCACCATGTCACTATGTGACAAGACATCATGTGGCAGACCGTTCCCGTCTATGCCACTGTGTGCGTTACTCCTTTCTGTTCTCATTCACGCTTGCGTTACCATGTGCGCCACTGTTAGCACTTCTGTTTGTGTTGCTGTTCCTGTTACTATGTCACAAGACATCATTTGGTGGGCTCAGGGCCGGAAGGCCCACGTTCAACTGCTTTATTACATGGTACATGGTGGCAGCGGGGCCAGAGGGCCCCACATTCCTCAGGCTGCATTATATTCACTATTTCTCATTATCATTCTCAAAAAGAAGGGAAATTAGAGGCAAAAAACTCCATTTAATGCATCAGTTAGGGTTGTTCCACAGCGACAAAAGCGAGGAAATTCGATGTTAGGGTTGAAACCCCCTTTGCACCCCTCCAGCCCACCCCCCAAATGGAATCAGGGTGTGCATTGGGGTCATCGGTCCTAACTGTCACCCCATTCTCCTATTCCTCAGCTTCTTTCCACATGTGATGGGGTGACACTTAGGGCCGATGACCCCAATGCGCATCCCAATTCTATTTGGGGGGGTGGGCTGGAGAGGTGCAAAGGGGGTTTCAACCCTAACATCAAATTTCCTCACTTTTGTCACTGTGGAACAATCCAAACTGATGCATTAAACGGAGTTTTTTGCCTCTAATATATATATATATATATATAGTTGAATTGATTGCAAAAGGCTATTTGGAACTCAGGGGCTACCTTTGAGATGCAGTTTGACCTCCACAAACACTTTTGCAGAGCTGTCAACAGGAGATTAGTTCTGAAACACCGTGTTCTATTTTGTTGCACCTGTAAGGACAGAAACTGACGAATTTCTGATACATTTTGTGAGAAACAGGATATCTCTTAACATGTTCAGGATGAAAAAGTTAATTGCCAGGCAAAGACTTCTTATAAAAAGAAAGCAATCTTTTGTTGGAGAGAGAGATTTGAAATTAAAAGAAACCTTCAGATGAAGGACTTGGCTTTCTCTGTTTGTACTGCCTTTGTAAATAGCTATCCTGAACGGTTTCTTTTTATTTTGTTATTGTCATTGGAAATAATACAATGTTATTTGTGAATTTTATAACTGTTCCTGGTTTTTCTATGCTTCCTGACTCATGCTTCAATGACACCACCCTGAAATGGGTGTTCATACAGTATGCCAGCATACACCACAAACACACATTTTGAGGTGGATTTGAACACTGACACCCATAGTGCTTATCAGAGAGGGACTAAGAAGACATTGACAACAAAAAAAAAACAGGACTCCATTGCAAATGACATATTACATCTCATCTGGACAATCTTGGGTTAATTCATGGTAAAAGTATGTACAAGCAGAGCCCAATACAACAGCAATGCAACCAGCTAACATTTGGCATTATCAAATGTTTGTTTTATACTACCTGAACATTCCATCATATTAGCTACACAATTACAGGGCAGCCAGATAAATAGCATGTAATGGTGTTTGCAATTGTGTAATATCTTAGAAATATGAAAATAAACAGCAGTAGCAGCTTAGATAAAAGGAACACAATGCAGAATTAAGGGCACCACAAACATTGGTAATAAATTCATCAAATATTTGTCAAAGCTTATGAAAATAAATGGCAGACATGAAAAGGAAAATGGGAGAAAGTTTATTAGAGGTCCTGGGTTGGAGTTCCATAGCCTTCACTTGCATGCTTTGTGACCCTGAGCAAATCACTTAACCTCCCTGTGCTCCTGGGTCATCCCTGTAAATCAGCCTTGTGCCGAGTGGGAGAAGAGATGTGTGAAGTTGAAAAACTTCACTCTGCAAAAAAAATCATGAAGTCTGCTGGAATTGCAAAGTGTTGACTTCACAAAGTATTTGGCAGGCAAAATATCACTTTTTCAGGCAAAATTATGGTAAAGATGCAACTTCAACTCAAAAAGTGCCATTTCCCCATAAAAACTCAATGCAAAGAGGTAAAGTAGGCAATTCACAAAGTTATTAATGAAGGCAAATTTCACAACTTCACAGGAACTTGCTGACAAGGTAAAACTTTGCAACATCCATGAGTGGGATTTATCTGGTTACCAAAGAATAAAAATAAATCAATAAAAATAACAGTATAACAATTATTCCCTATCACTTTCAAATTCTATTCTGACATTATAAATGGCTTTGGATGAGAAGTGATGTACTCATCAATTATAAAAAAGGGGTGGGGGGGAGCCACAGGAAGAGTTTGGGGTGTGGTTTACCATCCAGTTTTCACCTCAACCAAAGGTGGAAACCCTACAGAAGGAGTAAGGGGCTTCAGGGAGTCCTAGGTTTCTAGTTGCCTTGTTGGCACAGTTGGTAGTGCAAGCTGAATGGTATATATGGTGGCATGTGTTCAAATCCCAGCTAAGGCAATTATTTCTTTCTCTTCTGTTTGTTTGGATTCCATATATGCGCACACCACATGCTTGTGAATGAAAATGTAATTATACGTGCAGCACCAGGTTGTGCATTAGAGAAAAAACTGCAAGGTGCTTTGTGAGTCCCATGTTTCCAGTTGCCTTGGTGACACAGCTGATCGCACAAGTGGAGTGGCATTCTGGGCTGTCAGGGTTCAAATCCCACCTAAGGCATTTCTTTCTTTCTTTCTTTCTTTCTTACTCTCTTCTGTTTCTTTGGATTCCATATATGTGCACACCGCACCCTTGTGAATGACAATGTAATTATTTTTGCAGCACCAGACTGCGCATTACAGAAAGAATAAGGTGCTTCTGTCAGTCCTAGTTTTCTAGTTGCCTTGGTGGTACTGCGGGTAGTGCAACTGGAATGGTATTCCTTGTGGCATCCGTTCAAATTCCAACTACTGCACTTATTTCTTTCTCTCTTCTGTTTTTTTTATTATTCTATATATGTGTATACCACTGACTTGTAAATGAAAATGTAATTCTGTGCACACCAGCTTGTGTATTACAGAAAGATATAGGACCAATTCTCAAAGCCCCGAGAGTAACACAAGGTGCCTGTGCCAAACATAACTGCTGCAAATGGCACCTTGTGTCAAGTACTGCCCCGGAGCTATTCTCAAAGGCAGCCTACCCCAAACAGGGCTTGTACCACCCGTGCACCCACAAATAGGCTGTGACACGATGCAAGGGTGCATGTGGAGGACGCAAGCTGCCACAGCCCATAAATGGGATTCTCATACCTCCCCCCGAGAGAGAATTTCTAGGTACCCTTAGACCAGCCAGGGTGGCCTAAGGGTACTCAAAAATATATCCCCTGGGAGGGCAGACCTATTTGCAACCATGTCTTGATGCCCTGGTAATCCAGCGGTCCCAACCCGATGTCCCCTAAATGCCAACCACTGTACCTGGTGGTCTAGTGGACTCTCCCCCTGCCCCAATATGCCCATAAGTATCCCAGTCATCCTGGTGGGCTAGCTGTCTTGCTCCCCAACCCTGGCAAAAAGTGCCACAGCACCCCACACCCACCAACCCGTACCCTGAGCTGGGAATGGTACAGCCCTCCTCACTCCACCTCAGCCAGCCTTGACTGAACTGTCACTGCGCATGTATAATATAGTAGGTGCTCACTGATAATCAGTGAGTGCCTACTGCCTTAAATGTGCACAGTGACAGTGCAGTCAGACCAGTCAAGGTGGTGTGAAGAGGGCATGCTGATCCCAGTTCAGAGTATAGGTTGTGGGGGTGCTGTGCACTTGTTGCCAGGGTGGGGGGGGGACTGCTAGTCCACCAGGATGACTGGGATAATATTGGGCATTTCAAGGCAGGGGAGGGACCACTAGACCACTTGGTAAACAGCAATCATCCGATCCAGCATATCGGGGCAGGGGTGGCACACAAGCCACCAAGGTCACTGCTGGACTGGTGCACAGCCAGCTTAGAGCTTGTGCCAAACACTCCTGCTGTGCTGTGTGTTTGGCATCCAGTCTGGCTTGCCACATGCCTTGGGACTTAGCCACCCGGACCCTGCTAGTTGGAGAATCGGGTACATGGTCCCTGGTGCACTGGGTTTCAGCACAAACTGCTGTTTGCCACAGCTTGTGCCAGTCCAAGCCCAATTTAAGAATTGGGCCCAGGGTTTCCATCTGTCTGGTGTTAAACTGATAATCCATTTTTAGTGTTCTTTTCCTGTAATCTGGTTTATCTTAAATGTAGTCCATTTCTTTGCCCATTTTGAGTGCTCAAATACTCTTAAAACTGACTGAGTTAAAACATTCCCTGTTTTAGCTCCATGTCTAGGTTATAAAGAAGTTGTGAGGATCAATTCTGAAATTAGTTAGAATGCCACAAACCCTGGGTGCGCCAAACACATGATGCATGGGGCTTACGGCATTGCCAAACTGGCAATCAGGATTCTCAATCCTGTGTTCCACATGTCTCAGGTTAGACCAGCTTTTACTGGTCTTACTTTGGGGACCATTTTATGGGGTTTGCACCAAATATTTGTCACAAGCTGCCATAAAGGGGGTAATGTGTCACAAATGCCCGCAATCTTTGTGATTCGAGAGCATGGTGGGGCAATGTGTTCAGGGCAGCGCAGGGTTTGACGCAGGGCTTGTGAAAGCCCTGCATCAACCTTTGTGAATTGAGCCCCTGATGTCTCAGGCCTTTGACTGTGAAACTAAACTGTCGGGGAGGTGTAAAGTATAGCCACTAACAATAAATCAGACTAATAACTTCCACTCTGAATTTTAAGTATGGTCTTTTACTGCTGTGATAGGAAACAGTTTTTAAATCTTTATATGTTCTCATTTGTTCCTTTTTGTTTGTCCTAAATTCTGATATATTTGAGGCAATTTTTTGTTCAATTAATTAACTATTTTTTGTTTCCTTTATCACTACATTGATTGCTTCTCTCCTGAGCCCTCAACAGATGCTGTTCTCTTTTATTTATTTTGTTTTCCGCCTCAGCCCTGGCTGGTGCTTCGTTCCTCCTGAGGGAGGAACTCTCTCTCAGGTCCCACCGCACCACTATCAGCCAATCCCCTGTTTTTTTCCCCCACGGCGGGGCTAAGGAGGTGGTGCCCCCTCTCTTGAGACCCAATCCAGAACCACCTGGATCGGCCCGTGGCATGATGGACTGTCATGGAGCCCTGCCAGGCTCGTTTTTCCTCCTGGTTTTCTCCACCCTCTTCCTACCTATGTAATCACATTGGAGCATGCCTCTCAACCTGTATTGCCCTCTAGTCACCACCAGAGGGCAACCAGTGAGCGGGACAACATGTGCCCTCCCCCCTGAGAGAGGAGAGAGGAGAGAAGTCCTCTGGATGCTCAATCCTCTCTCCTCCCGCTGATCCCTGATGGCCTGGGCTTGTTCCCGAAACCAGGTCATCAGTGTGGCATGAGGCGTGGGTTCCAGCACCTCAACCCTCAGCACCACTGGGCTGGCCTGTTCTCATTTTTTATTCTACCTGAACATTCCATCATATTAGCTACACAATAACAGGCAATTAGGATAAATAGCATGGAATGGTGTCTCTGAAATTGTGTAATGTCTTAGAAATATGAAAAGAAACAGCAGTAGCTGCTGAGATAAAGATAACACAATGCAGAATTGAGGGTGCCACAGTCACTGATAATTCATGCTTCAAAACTAGTTAGAGCATAGGAACATAGAGTTTGATGGCAGAAAAGGACCTTCTAACCCATTCAGTCTGCCTATTTTTTATCTGCCTAATATAAAGCTGCAGACCCTTCATGGTCTCAAGCCTCTACCCACCTGCCCCCATCCCCTGCCAATGATGTCTCCAGACCCTATTCAGACTCCAGGTTTCCTTCCCTACTAGTTTTTATTATACTCCTGTGCCTATCCCAATCTTTCCTAAATCCTGTTACCATTTTAGCCTCTACCACTTCCACTGGGAGGCTGTTCCAGGGGTCTACTACCCTTTCCATGAAGACATTCTTTCTCCCATTCCCTCTGATCCTTCCCCTCTCCAACTTGATATTGTGACCTCTAGTCTTGTGACATCTCTTTCTTTAGAAGATGCTTCCTTCTTGTACCTTGTGTATTCCCATCAGGTATTTTAATGTCTGCCATGTCACCCCTCTCTCTCTCCTGATTTCCAGAGATTACAGATCTAGATTCCTCAGCCTTTCCTTGTAGGGCTTCTGATGAAGGTGCTGCACCATTTTGGTGGCCCTCCTTTGTACTCTCTCCATTCTGTCTATATTCTTACGTAGATGAAGCCTCCAGAACTGCACAACATACTCTAGGTGGGGTCTCGGCAGTGATTTACTGTATGTAGGGGCAGTATCACCTCCCTCCGCCTACTGGTTATACCCCCTCTCTATGCAATCCAACATGCAAATTACCTTTCCCACTGTCTTATCACATTGTTTTGCCACCTTTAGGTCACATGATTTAATAACCTCAGGTCTGTCTCCTGCCCTGTTACTGTGACTGTTTCTCCCCCAGTTCATACATGGCCTGTGGGTTTTTATTCCCTAAGTGCATGATTCTGCATTTCTTTGCATTGAATCTCAATTGCCAAGTTCTTGACCAGTCCTCCAACTTCCCCAGGTCCTCCTTCATCCTTTCCACCCTCCCCCCCACGGTGGGCTCACCCTATTGCAGATTTCATTATCATCGGAAAATAGCCACACCTTCCCTTCCAATCATTCCATAATGTCTCCAATGTATACAGTATATTAAAAAGGACCGGGCCCAATACTGACAACTGTGGCACCCTACTTGCCACCCTGCCCTCCCCCGAGTTAACCCCATTTACTACAACCCTCTGGCGTCTATTTCTAAACCAGCTTTCCACCCATTTAACTATTTTAGAACCCACTCACAGGCTGCTCAGTTTGTTCATCAGCCTTCTTTAAGGGACTAGTGTCAAAAGCCTTGCTGAAGGCAAAATATGCTACATTCACCACCCCTCCATGATCCACCACCCTTGTCACCCAATTAAAAAACTCAATTAATTTGTCTGCCAGGATTTCCCCTCTGTGAATCCATGTTGCATCTGATTCTGGAGACCGCTGGCTGCAAGGTACTCCCCAATTATTTCCTTAAGGAGTGACTCCATTACCTTTATCACCATCGAGGTCAGGCTGACCTGCCAGTAATTACCTGTCTCTTCTCTACTACCGCCCTTGCAGAGAGACACCACATCTGCCCTTCTCCAGTCCCCCAGAACCTCCCCTTCCCCGTGTCCAATGACAGGATGAACAATGATGCCAAGAGTGCCACCAACAACTCTGAGTTCTCTTAGCACCCTAGGGTGAACTGCTTCTGGACCCATTGCCTTGTCTACCCATAGCCTGGACAATTCTTTATGGACACTTTCTTCTGTGAATGGACTAGTGTCCTCCTCCAGACCCTTTGAATATCAGAATACATGAATGACACAGATAGGGAAATGGGAGAGCATTTAACAGAGGTTAGAGCAACAAGCTGTGAATGTGCTTGGTGCATTCTACAGACATGGATTTGATTCCCACAACTTCCACTTGCATACTGTGTGACCCTGAGAGCAAGTCAATTAACCTCCCTGGGCTCCTGGGTCGCCCCAGTAAATGGCCTTGTGCCCAATGGAAGTTAGCAGGGTACCAAAGAATACAAATAAATATATTAAAAATACTAGTATAAAAATTATTGCCTATCATTTTAAAGTATTCTGGCATTACAAATGGCTTTGAAGGAGGAGCAACATATTCATCAGTCATAAAAAGGGATGGAGCCAGAGGTGGAGTTGTTTAACATCTTGTTTTCATCTCATCTGAAGGTGGTGACCCTTGATAAAGAGTAGGGTGCTTCTGGGAGTCCCAGGTTTCCAGTTGCCTTTAGTAGCATGTCAGGTAGCACAAGAATGGTATTCTGAGCTGCCTGGGTTCAAATCCCAGCAAAAACACTTATTTTTCTCTCTCTCGCTTGTCTGTTTGGATTCCATACTGTATACAGTATGTCTACACCGCTTCCTTGTGAATGAAAATGTAATCATCTGTACAGCAGCAGGTTGTGCATTAGAGAAAGGTAAGTTGCTTCTAGGAGTCCTTGGTTCCTGGTTTCCTTGGTGGCACAGCTGGTAGCACAACCAGAACAGTATTCTGACAACCAGAACACTATTGTGGGTAGCCTGTGTTCAAATCCCAGCTAAGACACTCTTATTTCTTTCTCTCTTCTGTTTGCTTGGATTCCATATATGTGCACACCTCACCCTTGCCAATGAAAATGTAATTATTCCAGCACCAAGATGAGCATTAGAATAACAGTAAGGTGCTTCTGAGAGTCCCAAGGTTCCTCTTGCCTTTGTGATCTAGCTGGTAATGCAACTGGAATAGTATTCTGGGTGGCCTGGGTTCCAGTCCCAGCTAAGGCACTTATTTCTTTCGTTCACTCTTCTGTTTGTATTCCATATTTGTGCACACTTGAAAATGAAAAATGTAATTATCTGTGCAACACCAGGCCTTGCATTAAAGAAAGAGTAAGGTGCTTCTGGAAGGCCCAGATTTCCAGAAGCCTTGGTAGCGTAGCTGGTAGCACAACTTGAACAATATTCCAGGCTGCCTGGGTTCAAATCCAAGCTAAGGCACATTTCTTTCTCTCTTCTGTTTGTTTAGAAACATAGAAGCATAGAAGTTGACGGCAGATAAGGACCACAAGGCCCATCCAGTCTGCCCATTTTTTTCTGCCTTATGAAGTGCCATAGGCCTTTTCTCTGTCAATGGGCAATCTATTCATACTCATCTGTATTGCTCCCTTATGCCTATCCCATGCCTGTTTGAAGCCCTGCACTGTATTCATATCCACCACTTCCTGAGGTAGGCTTTTCCATACATCCACAACCCTTTATGTGATAAAGAACTTCCTCACATTACCCCTTAATTGGCCTCCCTCTAATCTCATGCTGTGTCCTCTTGTCCTGCTATTTTTCTAATATTAAAACATGTTGGACTCTTTCACCTTGTTAACGCCCTTAAGATGTTTGAATGTTGCGATCATATCACCTCTCTCCCTCCTTTGCTCTAGGGTATACATGTTGAGCTCCATTAATTTGTCCTCATATGTTTTCTGATGTAGTCTCTGCACCATTTTGGTTGCCTTTCTCTGGATTGCCTCTATTTTGTTAATGTTTGAAGGTTTAAATAATCTCTGCTAGTTAATGCCTGACTGCCTTCTTGCCCTGTGTTGCTATCCTGTGTGCCTGACACTAATGGTGCTGGGCATTTGGGGGCCTTAGGCTGGGGTCTCCCAAGGGGAATTGACTGAGGCTGGTGCCTCTTCCCCTTCACCTTTCTGTAACTTGCTAACTTGTTTATGTGGAATAAACAAAGCTGTTGTGTTGTTACCTAGGCACACTTGTGGGGCATTAGCCGCCCTGGTTAATAACCTCTATGTGGTGCTGTTACACTGCCTTGGACTTTGGCAACACTGGATTGTGTTTCTTGCGGTTACTAACTTAAAACTGGAAAAGCTAGGTCAGGTTGATCTCAGTTCATTCTTACACTTCCCCTCCTACCCTACAACAAGGGGGCTTCCCCACTCCACTTGATTATCATGGCTGCCTCACCCTTTCGTTCTCTCTTCTGTCTGTTTGTATTCCATATTTGTGCACACTTGCATTTACAAGGCAACCCTTTACAGGATTGCCTTGTAAATAGGGACTTTTTGAACCCTAATGGCAAATTTCTCTCTATAAATAAAATTGTACTACTACTACTACTACTACTACTACTACTACTTTCTCTCCTCCAGCTCTGTGGACTTAGGATCTACACATATAGCATAATATTGTACTAGGACCATGAACTGCCAGCTAAAGAAGGACTTTTTCCTTATGATGGAGTGGGCTGTCTGCCATTTCATCACTGTCCTTGTAATAGGGACTAGCCCTGTGGCATTGGTCCTACTAAAACTCTTTATCTCTTCCATAACATGTCGTGGTGATCTACTTCCTTGTAGAGGATCAAGGAAGGTCTTGCAGCTTCTGGTCCTCTACCACTGATGCAGACATCTTGTTTTCAAATTGTGCATAACTACCTCTATCAGGAGCCCAGGGGTACACCCTCAGCTATCTCTCCCTCAGAGTTACCCATCCAGCTCTGCTTAGGGACCCTTTGTTTGGCTGCCTCCTGCCTAGGAGGGACATTCATGAGACTTGTGACTTTTGGCCCCCGTTGGCTTTCCTTCAGTTTTGTGTGTTACACAGGGCTGCCTAGTTGGTACACTATATACAGTGGTTTTCATCCCACAGCTAACATTTGTCTTCTTATGTTTTGGTGGTTGGTAAAGTGATGCTATCATCTATATATCTGAGGGGAGAATAGTGAGGGGATGGGTCCCAGCAGGGCGTATGAGAGCAATTCTCGGACAAATTTGACACTGATGCCCAGGAACTATGGTGCAGATAACCCTGTTCATTTTCTATAATATTAATGGGGCTCATAACACTGTGATAAGGTCCCAAATAGTGCAGATGCTGAAAAGGGAAAAATGTGAATTGACCTTTCTCCAGGAGACTCACCTTCAGTAGGAAAAAAAAGTGTAACATTTGAACATAATGGCTTTGTGTTGTTGTGCACTTCCTCCCTTTAATCTGGTAAATAACTGAGAGTCCTGACAATGGGGGCTTGGTGGGTCCCTTTCTTGACTACAGAGATAGTGAGTGATATGGAGGGGTGCTACATTAGCATGGTGAGCAAACTCTATGGAAAGCCTCTGATTTTGGCAAATGTTTACTTGCCCCAGGGTACAACCAAACCAGTAGTCTGATTCTTCTTTAACAAGCTATTCTCGGTTTTAAGTGGTCTACTCCTCTGGTGGTGGGGATTTAAATATCACTATGAATCCTGACAAGGATGCTTCCAATCGACAACCATTTAGGAACTCCCCTCTACAGAAGTACATCCGCAGTGCCCTGAACCATCTAGGTGCCCTAGACATCTGGCAGCATTTGTACCCTAATGCTCAGGGGTATACTCACCATTCTGCCATGTTTCATAGTTATGTGAGATTAAACTATTTATTGACCATTGTGTAACACGTCAACACTCTACACGTGGCTCAGCATGGTCTCATTCAACTTTCTAACCATGTCCCACTTTTAGCCACTCTCCACTTAGGAAAACAAACCCAAAATACCCACTGAAGATTTACCCTGGCTTTCCTAAGGAACAAACACTTTGTTACTAAATTGCACACTCTAGTCCACCAGATTTTATGAGATAATGCAACCCCTGATGTGGACCTGGGCATATTCTGGAATTTCTTAAAATCAGTACTGCGAGGGGAATTTGTTGCATACTCCACTCAACAACATAAAGCCAGGGAGCAGAAACTGGCACATTTGTAGGTTACTATGCAAACCATCCAAATGTTCCACATGCAGGGGGATGCCTCTTTCCTAGGTCAACTGCTGGCTGTTATATAATGGAGAGAGGGGATGGTGGAAGCGTGTGACCAGATAAATGGACTGTGTCCTTCCACCATGCAGTTAAAGCACATATGGTCCTCTTCCTTGACCACAGTGCTGTCATCCCCCCCCCCCCAATCCTCCTGTGTAGTATTTTCCTGCTACGCTTTCACTTCTGGTTCACTTCCAGCTTCAATCGCCATCTGTTGTCCCTGTAATAATTTTAGAAATGTGACCTGTGATAAAGAAAACCATCCCTCACCGATTTTTTTTTCTTTAAAGCAGCAGTACTGGATAATCAGGAAGAGATTATCAAAATTCGGCTATTTGGTTGGAAGCTATCAGCCATAGTTCCAGTTTCCATATCTGTAAAAAAATGTTTCAAGTGATCTTTAGCTTGTTAGATATTTAAAATGTATTTCTATTTTCATGGAGCTACAGTAAATAGCTGCTGCCTAATTTTCAGCCGAGCTTCCCCCTCACATCACATCACATTTTTGTTTACTTCCTTGGGACCATGTGCAGTACATTCCTGCTGTCCCTGTGAAGTAGTGCAAGTCATGCACATGTGGAGTTGGCAGCAGAGGGTTCCAGTTCAACATGGTGGGTGTAAGAAATGTAAACAAAAACAAAGAAAAACTGAGCAAAGTATGGGGTGATAGTACAGTGAAAACAAGAAAGATAACCAGTAAGTGCTGAACAGGGCACAGGGAACAAACTGTTGCAAAAGATCCAGTTTTTGTTATTTAGTACTGCTGCTTTAAACTTGTAAAAAATGAAATGGTCCCTCACTGATCTAACCTCTGCCATCCCATCCTCCCACCCTCTGATCACCATCCCCATTATATATATAATGTTTCCCTGCTATCTACTAGCACCCCCTCACCCTCTGATCACTATCTCCATAGTTGTACAGTCTTTCCCTGGTGTCTAGTGGCACCCCCACCCTCCAATCATCATATCCATATTTGAATAATGTTTCCTTGGTGTCTAGTTGCACCCCCCACTCTCCAGTTGCCGTTCCCATATTTGTATTGTATTTCCCTGGTGTCTAGCGGCACCATCTCCCTCTGATCCCCATCTCCATATTTGTATAGTGTTTCCCTGTTGTCTAATGGCACTCCTCACCTTCCAATCCCCATCCCACTATTTGTATAGTGTTTCCCTGTTGTCTAGAGTCACCCCCACACTCTGATTGCCATTCCTGTATTTTTGTAATGTTTCTCTGATGCTTAGTGGCACCCCTCCTCTGATCCCCATCCCCCTATATGTTTCTGCTGTGTAGTGGCACCCCCTGCCCTCTGATCCCCATCCCCCATATCTTTAAAAAACACGACCACATAAACTGTAGATTGACGTTTCATAGTGTCACTCACTGCCTCGTCAGGATCTTTTGGTGTTTACCAATGTACACAGCTTTAGCTGTGAATACAGTGTCCAATTAAATGACTGGATATTATGGTTAAACTTTAAACTCTCTTCATTTATTTCTTCTTAAACTTTCAGATATTTTCTTTTTGAAGTTGCTGGCTTCTAACCTGTCCCATTTACTAACCTGCTGGCAACTTACTTTACAGAATCTATGTCTATCTGATTCTGTTTGTCTCCATACGTGTGGTTTTGGGTCTTTTTAAGTTATGGAGCAAGATCTCTCCCAGTAGTTCTGATTTATTTTATAGGTGTAAGGTGGACTATAGTATCCAGTGTGAATGGTCTCTGTTTTCAACTTTGAGGTATAACTTTTTCATTTTTGTATATTTTCAACCCAGATTTTCAACATGGGCTTTTCAGGACCCTGCCTCATGACCAATGGTGGTGGAATTATGCAAAAAAGGCCCCAAAGGCTATTTCACGGTCACTTGGCTAAATCACCTTTGGGGCAGGATCTGATCAATGTTTATCAACATTGTTCATGAGATGGGTTCATAAGAAGACTATGTTGAAAATGTGGAGTTAAAATATGTAAAAATCACAAAGTTACAAGCGTAGGTTGAAATTATTCTATTCTCTCTCATAACTTTGGTAATTTTTTTAACATAGCCCTTTTTTCACATCACATCATGAACGTGACAGCTGTCATTTTTCAAATTCTGCCCAAAATGTGTTTTCATACCTGTGGTGTGGAATGACATTTCAGCAGTGCAGAATCACATTTCAGCAGGGATTCAAAAAAGTTCACCTATGTGGTTCATTAGGTGGGTTAATAAAAAGGCTATCCTGAAAATGTGGTGTAGAAATACAGTAAAATGCCAGGTTATGACTGAACATTGCAGTTTTTTAACATTCACTCATAATTTTGCAAATTTTCAAAATATTTTGACTCCAAACTTTCAACATACTCATTTTTCCGCAGCACCTCATAAACATGACAGGTGTCGTTTTCTAAATCCTGGACAATATGTCTTTTCACACTTGTGGTGCAAAATGGCATTTTAGCCAGTACACTATAAATTCTACATTTCATGTTTATAAGAGCAGTCATAAAATGACTATCTTGAAAATTTGGCATCAAAATTAAAAAAAGTAAACGTGTGAAGAGTGCATAGGTTAAAAAGTGAATGTATGAAGACTGAATGTGTCAAGAGTGAATTAATTTGTACTATATGTGTGAAGATTGAATGTTTGAATAGTGAATGTTTGAAAAGTGAATGTGTACTGAATGTGTGAAGAGTGAATGTGTAAAGAGCGAATGTGGCAGGCCCTGCATGTCTGTAGGTGGACAGAGTCTTCCCATAGTGCACAGCCCAAAGGGCTCTGCACATTTGCTTCTGTTCATGCATCATCGAAATTTAGAAATGAAATGAAATTTTTAGCTTCCTTTGGGTCTGAAACAGCCTCTCACATTTTACGCCTGCATCAATACCATTATTTTGCAGCCGTATTGGCTCTGTCCAGAATGTGTTTATTTGAGGCAACACTATTAAGAAGGGGTGCTCTTGGAGCACATAATTTGGCACAACACTTAGAGCCTATAAGGGTGAAGCTTGCATCAGTTGTCATGTGGGGAAGGTACCTTTCCAAAAAGCTATATGCAACAGAGCATAGTACAGGGGGCTGACAGGTGATAGCTTCACACAAAAATGTGTAGTAAACAAGCTTCACAAAAGTTCATCATTCAATTAGATTTTTATTCACTGGCCTGGTGGCGCTGAGGGTTGAGGCATTGGATGCCACACCTCACATCACGCCGGCAACTTGGGTTTGGGAATGAGCTCGGGATGTTGGGGTTTGGCAGGGGCATGAGAAGATTAAGCATCTGGAGGACTCCTCTCCTCTCCTCTCCTCTTCTCTCCTCTCCTGGGGGTGGGTGGGTAGCATACACCACTGTGTTAATGGCTCCCAGTGGAGACTGGGGGCAGTGCACTTGCAGTGCGCACCTATGGGGGTTGGAGGTGTCAGTGGACACCTTACACTTGGGTGCTGGAGTGTGCACATTGCATGCAGGGCATCATTGCACATCTGCACCCTTGAGCAATAGAACACAAGGAAGTAGCCCTGGCACCTGGGAAGGCATAGGTGAGTCCAAGGGATGGCTCCCACATCCAGCATTGGATCTGTCTCAGCCAAGACCTCCAGATCTCCTCCTACACTGCGGCAGCACATCTGGATTATGGAATGCCAGAAAGGAGTGTAGTGGTCCTACCCCAGGGGGCTCAGATTTTGGGGGTTGGGAGGTCAGAAATGTTGAGGGGGGAACTCCCGGGACAGAGGCCAGCTCAAGAAGACCTCAGGCAGGATGGGAAGAAATCTGATCCGAGTTAGCCACACTGGAGAAAGTCCTATGGGGCCGGTAAAGAGGAGCAGGTAAAAAGAGTTAACAAAAATAGTCTATTTTTATTCAAGTAGTTTGTTTATCAGATCCTCAAAATGCCCAATATTTCACTCAACTGGGCTTCATCAGGGAAGAGGATTTATGTATGAACATATAGAAAATGTATTTTCAACTTTTACTTTTAACCTGCATTTATATATTCACAATATTTAAAATGATTTATTTTAGGGAAAGAAGTCACCACCAGGAGACCAATGACTTTCTACAAATTGATTCTCTGTATTCTTTACACTGCAGTACTATTTCAGTTTAAACATTCATCAACTCTCACATATATTCCAGAAGCTTATTTCTTCTTATTGTCTCTTCCCTTTTCTCTATTCCAGTGTCATAATCTCCTCCAAATTTAACATATTTAAACATTATTCCATAAAGCAAATATTAGTGAATAATAATGTGAATAATAATGTTTTCATTTAATTTCCTAAAAGTGCTCTTCTCATACTGTTAATTTCATACTTTCAAGTGTATATGCCTTGATGGAACTGGCCAGATTAGTGCTTTACAAGAATTATTTTAGATTTGTGGAAGCTTATTATAGACAATGAAAGGGAATGGCGATGGGTAGCATGATGGCATCCACGAACACTAACCTTTACATGGAAAACTTTGAAAACCGGTTTATAAACAATCCCCCTTAACCCATTCTTTTGACACATAGTTTTGTACAAGAGATACATAGATGATTTATTATTTTTTGGATGGGTAACATGGAAGAACTACAGTGGCATCCCCCAGGATGAAAACGATTTTAAAGCACTCTGCAGTATGCTGCAGCAGACCTACTGAATAAAACAATGCAATTTCAATGGCAATTAGTCCCTTTTGTCATGCAGGAACCTGTACCATTCACTTTATTCTGGCAGTGTCACATTTTCCAGAATGGCAAAAGGGACTAATTGCCACTGAAATTATATTGCTTCATTCAATAGGTCTTCTGCAGCATTCTGCAGAGTGCTCAAAATGCAGTAGAATTGGGTTTCATCCTGGGGGATGCCACTGTATAACCTTTTTTGACCATTTAAATTAATTGACTGCTGACAATTTGGCATTCACAATCACTGCTAGTGACCAGTCAGTGCCATACCTAGATCTACTAATATAGAACTAAGGAGAAAGACTGGAACACACTTTATATAGGAAAGACACAGGCAGGAATACCCTCCTGCATTACACTACCTACCATCCTTGACAGCTAAAGGACAGTATTCTCTATTCCCAGCTCCTTAGGGTGAATAGAATTTGCAGTGTGGAGACTGACAAGATGGTTGAATCAGATGAAATGGCCAACAGTTTTATAAATTTGAATGTTTAACTTTTGTGAGGCTAGTTTGCTACACATTTTTGAAGCTTGTTTCACCCAAATAAGAGAATAAGAGATCCTGGCACAGGTGCCTTGTTACATCACATGGCAGGCATAACATGTATCCTACACCACCAATCCCTGCCACTGAGGGAATTGTATGAATATCTTAAGGCAGCTAACTTCCCTAATTCGACAGAGACTCAGACATGTTCCCTATTTAAGTGTATCACTGCAGATGAAGTGCCCAGGTCTGGATTGCTATCCAGCCAAATTTTCTAAGACATTTCAGGATCTCCTGATGCCAACATTGTTTGGAACTTTTTGATCTGTACAAAAGGGGTATTCCCCACCTCCTCTCTGGTGTTATGACACCATCTCCACAATCTAAGGGTGGGCAAGGTTCTCACCCTGGCCCAGTTGTACAGACAAATCTCAATTTTAAATTATGACTAGCAAGTCTTCACTGTGGTGTGTGTGTGGCACAGTTGGATCCCCTTTTCCCATCTTTGATGGACTTGGACCAGACAGAGTTTGTCTGGAGATATGAGGCCCACAACAATATCTGATGCACTTTATACCTCATTAACTATACCTGCTCATACTCTTTCCCCCTGAGCCTGACCATCCTTGGTATGGAGAAGACATTCAACCAGGTCTCCTGGCCATTTGATTGGGCCACACTGACTTGGTCTTGACTACATCTGTAGATGCTCTCTCCCCCTGGTCCTAGCCATCCTCGACATAGAGAAGGCTTTCAATCAGGCCTAGTGACCATTTCTTTAGGTCACAGTGACTTGATCTGGCCTTCCAGATGAGGTGGTGGAGCTCTTGCAAGGTCTGTATGCCTCCCTTCAAGCTTAAGTCAGAATAAATGGAACTTTATGAGACTCCATTGCACTGGAGAGGAACACCTATCAAGCACTATCCTCTCTCCATTACAGTTATTCACCCTACTATATACATTGAGCCCTTAGAACTTATAAAATGGGCCACACCAGAGGTGGAGGGCATCCTCCAGAGGGGGGAGAAATTATAATATAATGTTGCTTGTGGACATTTTACTAATTTTCACCTGAGACCTTCCTTCCTCCGGTGTAGGAGCACCTCTCGGCATATGAAGGCCTGGACAGTTTTTGACTCAACACACTGAAAACCTACATAATTCCTTACAATGTTTACCCTTCCCAGAACTTCAGGTGCCAGCTCCAATTCCGGTGATTAATTACAGCTCTGAAATACCTGAGGATCCAAATCACTGAAATCTTGAACCGCATGCAAGGTCTGAACTATGACCCCCTTACATTTGATATCCGATACTGGGAAAAACTTGTACCAACATAAATGGTGTTTGATTAATCCTTGTTGAAAAAATTATGTATGCATTTATAGTAACTGCTATACTATTATTATATGCCTACCTACCTGATGGATATATTGTGCATTGTATATAGTTTAACTCGATAAAAATAAAGTAAAAAAAAAGCTATCAAAGGATATCTACAAAGTGGTCTCACTTAACCTTAAGTTTTCTGAACAGAGTGAACACAATCAGACAGAATATTGTACTGCATCTTCTCTATGTCCTGCAGACCCTCCACTTGATCCTGGAGTGACTGTACTTCTGGGAATGTAGCAAACTGATCTCCCATTTTATATGGAGGACACACCACAGGACCCAATACCGAGGCCAGCAACATCTGAAAGTCAAGGGAGGGTGTGGTCTCCCAAACTTGACTTATTATGCCAGGGTGGCCCAGCTCTGCATTATATATCTATGGTCATGTAGACCACATGTGGCTCATTGATAAAGTATAGAATTTGAATGTAATGATCTATAAAAAATGGATCAATACCTCATTGTCCCCTTGGGGGGGGGGTCTCTCAGTCATACGGCTTTTGCTACTTATAAAGCAGTTACACTGAAAGTCTGGTATTCACTGCTTAAGCAGCTAGCCTTCACAAACCTCTCTGTGTGGCTGGTAGCACTCCCACATGACAGGGTCTGCCCCCTTAATACCATGAATGCCTCCCTGAGGAGGTGAAGTAGACTGGGATTGACTTATGTTCACCAGTTATTGAGAGGAAAGGGGGGGTCACTCTATTTCAGGAGTTGCAGGAGGGTTATCATGTGCCAGTTAACAGATCACATTAGATACCTTCAGTTGTTTGTGGGGGCATAGACTGTTCATAGGGCACTAAAAGGGGAGATGGGGAACCACTTGATGGAGCAGATTTACAGGGCCTTATAAGACCTGAGCCTTGAGACATTGCAGATAATTGGACTGGGTAGTTGAGAACGGGGCACTCCTACAAGGCATGGCTCAAATAGACTTTGTCAGCTATAGTAGTTACATCAGCACCCTATTTAGTGGAATTTGCTTGGAAATGTCAGACATGCTGCTTCTGTACCCCAGTGGTACAAGAAAAATATATGGGAATGGAAAGGGTCTATTGCTGAAAAGGATGTGGGAAGGCACTGGTGAACCAGGTAGGTGCATGTCTCCTGGGAGCAGCCCCTATATGCCCTTACTGGGTGGTGGTGCAAGAGTAATAGAAAAGTTGGGCCCTATGCACCAAAACTAAAACTACCTACAGTATGTTCCACATATCCAAGGTGTGTATGCAACTCTAAGCTGGAATGCCGTCCATCAGGGGTCCCGCAGCCCCCCAGCAGCATTCATGAATGATGTGCTAGCCAGTTATGTGCCAGATTCCCTGGCTGCATGGTCAGCAATATGCCAGGAGTGGTCAGGGGTGTGCTGGGGATGTGCCTGCACTACATGCCATTCACCAAGTTGCATAGTGTTAGGCACAGGGGGTGCAGGTTACAGCAGCTGGGACCCTGTCATAATCCAGTGTGCTTACCCATGGACATCGCCAACCGGTTGCAGTAGGACAGAGAAATGATCCTCCATGCTTCCCCAGACCACTAGGTTGATGGGAAGGGCTGGGGCAGCTTTTCGGGTGAATGCCCATAAATTTTGCATTTTTTCCTATTTACGCAGATCTGCCTCTCCACTGTATGGCTGCCCCATGGGTACAAGGGATACACTATGAGACCCAGGTCAGGCATCCAATTGAATGCCTGCCGAAGTCCACACCTCCACTCTGAGCCACCTTCCATGAACCTGGTGTAAGCACCTTTGGCGAGCAACTTCCCCCATTAGTGAATAGCACCCATTGTTTGGTTCTGTGAATCTGCCGGACTTCCTACTACCCCACCAAGGCTCCAACCCTAGTACTAACACCTCCCCATCTGCCAGAACAAATTCACACTTCTACCTTTAGATAATCACTTCAGCTGAAGCCAAAAAATATCTAGCTCAAGCTCTCAGGAAAATAAGTTCCAATGGTGACTCACTAGACCTCAAGATGGTATCACTCACCATGGATGTCCTACTACCCCCCTCTAACCGAGATCCTAAATCTTTCGCTTACTACAGGTACATTCCCCCAAATCTGGAAAGTGGTAGTGGCCACTCCAGTATTTAAAAGTGGCAACAGAACCAGTCTCACCAACTACTGCCCTATCTCAATCCTCCCACCTTTCTCAAAAGCCCTTGAGAAGATAGTATATGACCAGATAGTTGACTACCTAGATAAGAACAGCCTTCAATGTCCTCAGCAGCATGGTTTCAGAAAGACACATAGCACTATCACGGCTCTAGCTGAATTCACTGGCAATATGCATGAAGCACTTGACCGGGGCTCTTGGTGGGGGCTACCTTTATTGACCTCACCAAAGCCTTCGATACGGTCAATGATGAGTTACTTCCCAGCCAGTTGGCCAAAATGGGGTTATCCACTGATTCAGTAGGCTGGTTCCAGTGTTACCCCTCCAACAGAACACAGCAGGTTAAAATACATAATGTACTATCTGACCACCAAAATGTCTCCACAGGAGTGCCCCAGGGCTCCGTTTTAGGCCCCTTGCTATTCGCCTGTTTCTGAATGACCTTCCTAAAGCTTGCCAATAGAATATCCTTCTATATGCAGATGATGCCGTGCTTTACATCTGTCACTCAGCTCCAGGTGCATTAGAAGCAATGAAGCAAGCAGAGTTTTGTGCAGTGGAAGAGTGGTTCCTAAATTCCAAGCTTCTACTAAATTACAAAAAAGCAAAGACAATGTTGTTGGCCTCCCATCATATCCACCACAAGTCATATCCCATCAAAATACATAACAACAAGAATGAGATACTAGACATGGTCTTTAGCTTTAAATACCTTGGGGTCATCCTGGACTGCTCTCTCTTATATGGGCTACACATTGACCATGTCGCCAAGTCAGCTAGCACCAGAATAGGCCAGCTATATCGGCACAGACACTGCCTCATGGAAAGTGCAATAACACTAGCAGTAAATAGTTTGGTCCTGTCACTAATAGACTGTGGTCTTGTTGTTTATGGGTCCAGCACTGACACTGCCCTCAAGAGAATTAAGGTTGCCCTAAACAAAGTGTGCAGGCTTCTGTTAGGAGCACACTCCTTAACACACATATAAGAGCTCTACTCAAGTACTAGTTGGCTCACTCTGAACAACAGGATCTAATACCAGGTATGTCTGCTTGCAAAAAACTCCACCCTTGGTCTTGTACCCCCAAGAGTGCAGAGATTTCTCAACCATTCCACCAACCCAAGACAAACCAGGGGTACCAGCAAACTACCTTTCAAATCCCATTCCACCACACTTCACAAGGACAGAGATCCTAAGAGTACAGGGCCCCTCTGTGGCTAATTTCTCTCAGCACTGAACAGATTATGGAATCAAAACTCAGTCCTTCCAAAACCAAACTGCAAGCGCATCTTGCAGCACTCAGTATGTGCGACTGTGACCCTAAAACCTAATGCTGCTAGGTTTGTACCCCTTACTACTATTACAGCTGCACTTAACTCATCCTCCAACACACCCTGAAGTCATTCACTCTGGTATAACCTACACTTCTCATTATTATCACCTCTCATCCCCCAATACCATCTCAACCTCTAATCTACACTGATGAAACCCTCTGGGTGACTGCTATTCCCAACCCCATGCCATTAGCTCCCTTCCACAAACCCCCTACCTCTACACCACTGGACCTTCCCTCTCCCTGTCAGTCCCAGTGGTATCCACTTCCTGGCCCCTTTTCCTAACCTATTACCATTTTACCCCCAACTAAACCCTTTGGTGGCACCTCTTCCCTACCTCTTGCTATTTCCAACATCTCCCACCTTTCACAACCCTAGTTCCCTTAAGCTACTTGCTCTCTCTCTCCTGCTTGGACTAGCCCCCATTGGGGCCATCCTGGCACTATATTAAACCCTTTTGTACCCAACGTATACTGTACCTCTTATAATAATTTAGCAATTTACTCTCTGTCTAATGATGTATGTAGTACTGTTAACACTGTAATCCTTGATGTATTGTCTTTTATAACTTCAACTAATTGTGTACTGTCTATAATCCTAAAACATGGAGCTTTTGTAAATGAGCTGTTCAAGCTCAAAGGTACTAATCCAAGAGTCTATAAATAAATAAACAAAGTAAATCTAATAACTGGTTTCTTGGTCCTTTTGACTATTCTCCTCAGAGGGACAAAAACTATATTGCAAATCTTCGCAATTACTGTTAATTTTATTAGCAGCCACAAAAAAGTAAGAACCTGCCTGTGGCTGGCCTCTACTGTACTGTTTGTTACTGAATGAAGAACATTGGTTAATGATATTTATAAAATGGGAAAAAAAAACAAAGCCAATGATTGGCTGTTTGACCCTCCTAGCCGTGTCCTTAATGCCTGGTATTCTACCAACCAGCACTAAGCTCTACCACACTGCCCACTGACAACGACAAATCAGTCAGCAGAGGCAACCAGAAAAAAAAAAAAGACAGGCTGGCACAGCTGACCGCGAAATCAGCAATACGCGCTGACAGAAAGGCAACCGACAATCTTCCGACAGCACGAGCACTCTCTTGAAAGTAAAGCTACCATATAGTAAACCGTTACAAAGCGCTGTAATTTCCGATTCTAAAAATGGATATTAATTTCGCACTGTCATTTGAAGAGATACTCACCGATCTGTCTCCTCAGCGAGATGACGACCGTCTTCAAACTGCCTCAGCTGAACCAGTTTCCCGCAGTGACAGTATGACGGAACCGCAAGGCACAGCACCTCATCAGCAGGTCAATACAACGTCAGACATCCATAATGAAGCAGCGATACCTAAAAAAAGAAAAACAAAACGTAAAAACACTGGCAAATTCGCAACCCTAAGCTAAGGCAGTTTGAAGACGGTCGTCATCTCGCTGAGGAGATAGATCGGTGAGTATCTCTTCAAATGACAGCGCGAAATTAATATCCATTTTTAGGATCGGAAATTACAGCGCTTTGTAACGGTTTACTATATGGTAGCTTTACTTTCAAGAGAGTGCTCGTGATGTCGGAAGATTGTCGGTTGCCTTTCTGTCAGCGTGTATTGCTGATTTCGCACTCAGCTGTGCCAGCCTGAACATGTTGAATTTATTAACTACACAAAATTAAAAAAGTAGTCACGTAAACATCCTGCATTACAATAAATAGTAGTTAAAAACGTTGTAACTTGACAATTTTTTATCTTTTCAAACATTTAAAAGTTTGTCTTCAAATGTTTACAATTTCTTCTGTTTAAATGTAAAAACAATGCTTTACATAAACCTTACCAGTTCATTTTTTGAAAACATTACAACAATATAAAGTGGGACTATTTTATGTCTACATAATTTAAAACAACAACTCTGTCTCTGTTTTAAAAGTTACAAATAAAAAACCTGTTCAATTAAGTAAAGTGTCCTACCATTTAATAAAACCCATTTATAAGCGCAATAATTCTTCGTGTGAGTTTATCGCTGATAAGAGCACTTAGAGCAGGTATTCGGGCGCAAGCGCCTGCGGCTTTAGTACACCCCCTGGGCGTGGCTCTTATCAGGGATGATAAACCACACCTCGTCGTGTGTTATTGCTTGCTCATTGTATGGAAAGGTTGTCTTCAAAGTTTAATAATACTACTCTGGATTGTGAGGAATTCTGGCATCATTTTTCTTGAAACTGAAATATGTAATTTGGGTTTAAATGATAATAGCCAACATGGATTTAAGAGGGGCTACTCATGCATGACAAACCTGATATCATTTTACAATAAAATCAGTTATTGTCTTGACAATGGGATACCAACAGATGTGGTTCTACTTGACTTCAGAAAGGCATTTGACACTATCCCTCATGATATACTGGTTGAAAAAATGATCATAATAGGTTTTAGTTTATCTGTGGTTAGATGGGTTGAAAGCTGACTCATGCATCACACCCAGCATGTGAGAATAAATGGGAACCTATCCGAGGACGGGGATGTCTACAGCAGGGTGCAGCAGGGCTCCATCCTAGGCCCAACCCTGTTTGGTATTTTTATTAGTGACATCCACATTAATCATGGACATTTTCTGTCCAAATTTGCAGATGACACTTAACTAGATGAGGCTGACAACATGGTCCACCAATTAGGGGGTCCCTACTAGTAAATAACTGGTTGCCCTTCCTTTTTTGAGCACATAAATGAACGACAAATTAAGAGGAATACCACTAATGAGTGGAGTAAAGAGTAAGCAGCACAGCCAGGAGCAAGACGAAGATGATCATGCATGAATTCAGGATTAAAGACTCACAGGAATTATGTCAAATCAGTCTGCATCATTCATAATTATTAGCTGATTTTGAAAAAGGACATGTTTACAACAGAAGGAAGCAGCAGTACCTCTTAGTCTGATAAAATATGTTGGTCTGTCAAGTGGACAGAGGAAAGATTATACCAGACAGGTGAACAGCAGCTCTGTGGTTATGTCTGCAATCTACAGGCCATAAACAGCTCACCTTTATAAGGGAATGATTATGAATGAAGATACTATTTTTCATTTTGAAAGGGACTATTCAGGCAATGCAAATGTTAAATGTAAGTCAAGACATGCAGTGATTTTATGAAAATGTGCCATTCACTCATTCCAAAATTTAGTTCCATCCATTAGGACATGCTGCAAAAAAAAAGTGCCATCAGGTTCAGGCAATCCAAAAATTAGTTCAGTCCAATGGGACATGCTACAAATATTGTGCCATCAGGTTTAGGCAATCAAAAAAATGAACTCTGTCCAATAAGATATGATGCAAAAATTGTGCCACCAGGTTCAAGCAATTCAAAAATTAGTTCAGTTTAATAGGACATGCTGCAAAAATTGCACCATTAGCTTCACATTTTCACACATTTTCAGATTTCACACTGTCACATTTTCAACGGCTCATATTAAGATGCATATCTCATTTACTTGGGGGGGTCATTAAAGGTGTAATTCCTTTGGGTTTTCATTTAGATTGCTTAGACTGATTCTGTGCATTTTTGTTATACACAGACTCTGTGTTGAAATCTGCATTTATCAGGCTCATGGTCTCGTTTTCTTGGGGGTCCTTGACAAGGATTTTTTTTTTTTGCACTTACACTTACAAGTGATACTTTCATGCATCATGTTTATATGTGTAGGTTAATTTGAGGCTTGATTTCAACTTGCAGTTATACCTAATTTCAGGATTTTGTCTCTCATTATCTGTCCTTTAATATACCAGGACAATTGGAATGTAAGTTGTAAGCTCATCTTATATGTATTAGGGAGAATGCCACTCCAAGGTTTTTTTTATCACTAGAATGCTTTCTTGGCATACTGAGACATTTTAAAATTTATGTGACAAGAGCTCTCTGGCTGTAGAGAATTCTTGATAACCTTTGCCCTTCTGAGGCTCCTCAGTTTAAGGCATACTGGTGTTAATTAGCTTCTCTGACGTAATCTTCTATTATGTTTTAAATGTATATCTTAAACCAATGAGAATTATTTCTGCTTTTTCTATATAATCTGGTGTTAATAGTATGGGATATTTGAAAAAAACTGCCACAAAGCTTCTGAAGAAGGACCTGGTTGGTTCGAAAGCTAAAGCACTTTGTTTTTTTCTGTAACATCCATGTTGGTCCAATAAAAGGTATCAAATCATTTGTTTCTGGAACCATTAGCTTCAGGCATTTGTGTAGCCTGCTGAATGGCTTACTGAATTACTAGTTTATTTTTCCAAACAATCTCACTCTTCCAACTGCTCCAGATTGTCAACATTGTAGTCACTACCAAATGTGCTTGCTGGCTCATCGTCATAAGTGTAATTACATGGGAAAGTTTTATTTTCAAGAAAGTGAATTCTTCCACATTTTCTGGCAGTAGCCTAGATCATGTGTTTGTTGTCACATTCTGCAAAGTCAAGCACATGTGTCACAGGTACATTCGGTAGTGCTCTAAACAGGGAGGTAAATCCCACATACATACAGGTAAAGAAGGTGAACAGCACTCCAATCCAGAAAAGAATGCTCAGATCACATTACCTGCAGAGCTGAAGAGTCACTCTTAAAATACATTGGTTGGAGGACAGACCATATATTTTAAAGCTACCTGCTCAAGTGCAGGCTACAGGGGCTCTTTGCTTTGCATTTTATGGGATCTTCTTTCCGTTCAATACCTTTTTCTGCCAAATCACATTCAACGAAAGCCTGCACAGAGTCATTGATAAATGGAGAAGGAAGGTCTAATTTTTAATTACAACAGCATCCACATGACCCCAGAAGTAACAAGTGAGAGTGGAATAAATTGCAGCAGCTGGATGATGATAAGGGCCAAAGGGGCTGTTTGCAGTACTGTATCTTGAAGACTAAGAAAGAGGTGACATCACTGTATCAGCAAGGCTACTGCTACTACCACTTGCTGCAGCCGGTAGGGGTGGAGTCTGACCTGCCTCTAGCTGCATGGTGTTTTCATCTTTCTCTCTGTCCAAATAATCATGCCTCAGGTGTAATGAGTGACATCTCTCTATATGTCTGTTTACTGTTGAGGTACCCACAGCATCCTTTTTGCTTTCTCTGCTGATTGTGTTTTTGCATATACAGCATGCTGCTTACATCGCATTGTCAGCAGCCGGAGAAAAGTATGACCATTCATAAGAGGTCACCTTTTTCTTTTATTACCAGGCATTTATGCTGTTGTTTATCACCTGCTGCACCCTTTTGATTTTTCTCAACAGGGGTTGATCCTAGTCTGTTTAACCATTAACTTCATCCAGCTCTTCTGGGCCAATCACTGAACTCAGTTCAGGCTGCAATGCCCCCTCCTTTGTTCATCCTGCACCACACTGTTTGCTTCCTCATCCAAGTCCATCACTGAGGAACTATCACATTCTTCCTCCTGCACATGTTCTGCTGCTGACTCTTTCTAATTCATGCTTTCCACCTTATTATGTATTAAATTCTCCCCCTCCTTGTCTACTTCCTCCATTTTGCCATCACCACCTTCATCAGACTTGTCCTCATCATCAGATTCAGTTGCATGTGAGTTTGTATTGGCTCAGTATACAAACAATATTTGCAAAAGAAAGGGAGGGTAGACTCAAATGTAAACACCATAAAACACATGTAATAGTTTTCCTTATTGTTATCAAGCCCTCAAATTCACTAACAACCAATGTGTGTAGCTCTAGGCCACTTTCTCGGGGCTTTTGTTGGTCTTGTAAATGTACAAAATATTTGTTATTCCTTATACAAAGACTATGCTATCAAAAACTGTATCCCAAGAAAACTTTATTATTCCTTACAAGTTATACTTATCGCACTATATCTGTGTCATTTAATGTTACTGTATTCATTATGCACCAAAAAAGAAACACGCTCATCATGACACCCATGTCTGTTGACTCAGAAAAAACATATAATGCAATGTGGCTTTAGAAATTCAAAATGATTTTGAACCTTGCGCTAAATATGGCAAAAGTCTCTCCAGTGTGTATATGATTAGCCATGTTCCATCAGTATTAAAAGCATCTAAAATGATGCATCAAAACACATTATTTGATACAGAAACTCACTTTAATAGTATTGCTCAATACCCGTGTTTATGTCTGCTCAAATGTGGGTGTGTACCCTTGCCTCCTGTGATGAAGTTAAAAGTCTGTGAGCCCGATATTACACCCAGTATATGTAATTTACTTATACAGCATTTACCTGATAATAGTTTTATAATATAATGTGCTATGATATCATATGGCTTCAAGAAATATACAGTACACTGTATCTTGTGATTGTCCTACCTTATAAAGGCTTGGGCTCACAGTCAGATATGCCTTTTCATAAATAACTGAGCACTCCTATATGTTGAAAATAATAATATTGTGTTTGCTGTACATAATAATCTGTCCTTTACTACCTTATTGCGTACACTTTCTGTTTATCTATACAGATGTTAGGGTACACACATATCGGTAGCATATATTAAAAAACAATTTCTGTTGCTGTAATGTTATAATTCTATATTTATTCTATTTCATAATTAGTTAATTCAGTCATGCTGTTATATGGAGTCGGTACTAGAGTTGGGAGAGAGTTGCAAATTCCATACTAAAGCTGTCAAAAGCTGCAAATTCTGCTTCAGTGGAACTTTTACAAAAGTTCAACAACTTCTGTGGAATTTTCTAAATTTCCACCTTTGGCGAAATAACAAATCTTCAGAATGTGTTTGGTGATTTTTGCCCTGTTCCATGAAATATTTCTCACTGAACTGTGGAATAAAACACATGACTTACAGAACTAATACATTTATCCACAATTCATGCAATTATTCCTCACTTCAGTTCTGCACTGTCCTGTAATAGAAAATGTTTTTTTACCTGGTGTCTAGTGGTGCCCCCACCCTCTGATCACTGACCTCATGCAATTTAATGTTTCCCTGGTGTCTACTGTCACCACCACCCTCTAATCGCTGACCCCATATAATTGAATGTTTCCCTGGTGTATAGTGGCCCCCAGCCTCTAGTCACTGGCCCCATGCAATGTAATGATTATTTGGTCTCTAGTGGCAACCCCACCCTCCAATTGCCAGCCTCATAACAATTTAATGTTTCCCTGGTGTCTAGTGGCAGCCCCCACTCTTTGTTTTCGAGCCCAATAACATGCTATTACTGTATATGGAGTCTGTACTACAGCTAGGTGAGAGTTGCAAATTCTGTACTAAAGCTGTAAATTCAGCTTCAGTGGAGCTTTTGCAAAAGTTCAACAACTTCTGGGGAATTTTCCAAATTTTCACCTTTGGCGAAATAACAAATTTCAAAATGCGTTTGGTGAATTTTTGCCCTGTTCCATGAAATGTTCTCATTGAACTGTAGAATAAAACACATGAATTGTGGAACTAATACATTTATCCACAATTCATGCAGTTATTCCACACTTCAGTTCTGCACTGTTCTGTAATAGAAGAAAAAACTTTACCTGGTGTCTATTGGCACCCCCACCCTCTGGTCGCTGACCTCATGCAATTTAATGTTTCCCTGGTGTCTACTGTCACCACCACCCACTGATCGCTGACCCCATATAATTGAATGTTTCCCTGGTGTCTAGTGGCCTCCCAGCCTTCAGTCACTGGCCCTGTACAATTTAATGTTTCTTTGGTCTCTAGTGGCAGCCCATCCTCCAATGGCTGGCCCCATAACAATTTAATCTTTCCCTGGTGTCTAGTGGCACCCACCACTCTTTGTTTGCCAGGAAAATAACAATTCAATGTTTTCCTCCTGTCTAGTGGTATCCCCTACCATTTGTTTGCCAGGCCAATAACAATTCAATGCTTCCCTCCTGTCTAGTGGCACTCCCCACCCTACCACTGCTGGCCCCACATTTCTTGATGTGTGAATGTGCTGTGCCTCTTTGCAAGTCCTCAACTAAAGTGCCTGACAATTTCACGCTTCTTCCCATTTCTCAGTCTTCGCATCATGCGGTTGTAATGGAGACTGTCTCCATGACTACCACACAATATAAACACTAAGAAATGGGATGTGAGTGAGCACTGAGTTGTCAGGCACTAGAGGTGGGTGAAGTGCTCCCACTTCGCTACATGGAGCACTCGCGATATTATCTCCTCAAATCAAGATAGCTGCAATGAAGCACATTACTCTGCCTATAAATTTGAAGTGCATTGTTTCCAATGAACTTTGCATTACTTCATCTTGTATTACAGCCTTCCCCTTAATTTTAATGTGAAGTGCCATTGATTTTAATGGACTTTGCTTTGCTTCACCTATTTATTGCCATTTGAGGTGAATTTTGAATTGCTTTATAGGATGGCAGGTCACATGGGCTCTATATTGTCTTGCACAGCCTCAGTTCTGCGTAGTGTGTGTAGTGGAAAGCTGTAGACAGTTTGCTGTCATAGCACCGAAAATCAAACCATTGAAAAAGCTTTAAAAAATCACTTTTGATCCAATTATTTTGTTCCAAATTTAGTACATCGACTGTAGGAAACCCTCCTGCGCTTAGATCATCAAGTGTTGATTGTTTCTGTGTGCACTTTGAATGTTAATTTAGAATATTCAGCCTGTGTACTAACAGACACTGTTTAAGTGTGGTTCAGGGGAAGGGCATATCTGTGGTGGCATGAGATTCACATGAGAAAGACAGTTTTTCTAATTGTTTGTACTAGTAGTGTGCGTTAGTATTTATGTGTTTATGTACACACAGTAATACCTGAAGTAATTTCCGATAATTATTTTCTGTTTGTTGTGGTGCAGTGCATATTTTCATTCTGTGTAAAAGATTTGTTTATATAGGCCGGGATATTCAAAGGAGTTGCACCAGTGCAACCTGCATTGTGCCCTGGTGGGATATTGAGAAGGCTGCCAGCCGTAGCACAAACCTCTATGTGCCGGGGTGCAATGCTAATGTATGCGGCACAAATGCAGGGGGCATGCCCACGCACATGTGGCACATCCTGATATTCAGCCCAGGATGTGCGGTGCATATGCATGCACATCCCTGCATTTCGCCACATATGGGGGGCTCAAATTTGAGCCCCAGAAAAGTTGGCACAACTCCTGGCCATCCACAGGTGCACTGCAGTATTGCAGGGTACAACACAGCAGCCCAGCCGCGGGTGGCCACCCACCCACCAAGAACATCATGGGCAAGCACACACACATCCCTGATGGCCAGTCGGCCTCACTCTGTAGTCAGATACGGTAACAAAACAAAACAAGCCTTGCAGTCAAGTGTTCTCTCGAGTCTCGAACTCTTCGAATAGTCGTATGATATCATCCTCAGGAAACAGTGGTCCCCTCCCACTCTTAGTCTCTTGGTACAAATGATCATTCAGGTGGTCTAGTGGGTCTCTTCCTTCGCCCTAGCCATGATTGTAATCTCCATATAATAGCCCTGGTATCCAGTGGCACTCTTCACCATCACCTAGCTCATTTCACATTCTTGCCCACTCCACTTCATCATGGCGGGTGGCTGCACCTGCTCGCATACCACCTGACCTCCTGTTGATCGACAGGTACAGTATGTTGTAAGCCCATTGGTTTCAGGTGGACTAATAGGCTTGCAGTGCATATTGTACTTGACAGTCCCTAGTATGTGAATTACTTCATTCACATATTTGAGATCAGTCTAGTACAGTATGCCCTGCAAGCCTATTGGTCCACACTGGGGACCAACCGGGCTTACAGTCCATACTGCACCTGTCAGTCGCGGGTGGCAGGCGGTGGCGCCGTGGGTTGGTAGCCACCCGCTGACGACGGGAGTGGAACGGGTGGGCAAGGGGTGCTGTGTGGGTGGAGGTGGGTGCCAGTGATCACCAGGGTTATTCCATATGGAGGATTACCATGATCGCAGCTAGGGGCGGGGGGGTTCCACTAGACCAGCAAGGATGGTCATTTTACATTACTCGGGGACTTGAGTGGGAGGGGGGACCACTGGACCACCAGGGATGGTCTGTCATTACAATATTCGGGGATTCGAGGACTCAGGGGGGCACTAGACTGCCAGGGCTTGTTCTGTTTACATTGCAGTGATCACAGCTACTGGTGGGGGGATGCCTCGTGATCCCCATTAAACATGTCATGTTGTGCAGGGCACCAGGCGCAAGTCACCAGGCTGCCCTGCACAAGGCACGTAAATGGGACCATAATGACATGCAAATGGCCCCATTTGCGCCTTGCATATTTTATGGTTTCATTTGCAGTCCCCCTGCTGAATATTACAGGTGATGCACCTAGCACAACTGCACTTGTGCTGGTGCATCCCCGTGCTCCTTATCTGTGGCTTGCTCCAGTGTAGTGCCACTGCGCCATGTGCAGTTTGTGAGCTGACCTTGCCATATTCAATGTTGCTGCACCATGGTGCATCACCATTGAATATCACCTGGTTCTGGCCCCAGCACAGCCCAGTTGTGCTGCACCCAGGCGTGAGCCACTGCCCAGCACAGTCTGACTATCTGGGCCATAGTGTACTGCTCCGTTAAATTTTCTGTGCATTACCTGTAGTGTGTGAGTGTGTGAGCGTGTGTGTGCGTGTGTGTGTGTGTGTGTATGCCATTAAGTCAGACACATTTTATTGTGCCACACAGTAATCGCCACACTCTGAATCGGTTATCCATCTGCAGTATGTTTTACTGCTTCCTTCTATCAAGCTAGAGGACTGCTACTGCAGTGCCCCCCCAACCCACAAAAGGTGTAATTTATTTTTTCCATTTTGGGATTGGTGTGACCACTGGTTAAGGTATTTTTGTGCCTGTGTGGGTGCATCTCTTTATAGTGTGCAATCTGCGTCTGTGCGTTTGCATCTGTTTAGTGCTCAGTCTGCATCTGTAAGCCACAGTTGTGTTTTTTTGGCTTCCTATCCACACCAAATTTCAGAAACCTCAATTTGTTATCAATTTTCTATGTAATCCCAAAAAATGTCTACAAAGAGATGTGCATGCTAAGATGCTTCTGGCCATGGCATTGCTGCCAGTGGCAAGAGTGGCTGTGGGCATGGTAGTATGCAGCAGAAGTGCATAGTTGATGCCAGTAAAGGGATTTCTCTGACTATGTTTTTCACAGCACAATCAGTAGCTTCAATCATGGTTGGAGGAGCTGTTGTCCCCACTGGTGGTAGTGAAGTTGTTGATGGTATGAGTATTGCCCCAATTTCAACACGTGACAACAAGTTAACCAGTTTCCCAAATACTGTGGAGTCTAAAGCTTAATTTGTATAACCACAAGGAAAGGAGGGGGGCATGATAGAAACTATCAAGTACAGAAAGGGAATCAACCACATACAAGAGGGTAGCATATTTCAGAAAAAGAGATGTGCATGAACAAGGGGACAAAATTTGAAAACAGAGGGGGGGACGGATAAGGAGCAACATCAGGAACTATTTTTTCACAGAGAGGTGGTGGGTGCAAGGACAAATAAAAACTAATGATCAATGTTATGGCATGAGAGCAGCAATTGAAGCATTCCCATTATTTGGAGTTGGTACATCTACATGCACACCAACCGCTGCTCCACGTTGTCAGCCTGGTGGTTCACATGGTCCAACTCACTCCACATCAGGCCCAAATCAGCATGTGTGGCAGGTATTCATGCAGGGTTGCCACCATCACCTGCAGATTGTGGAGCAGCTGCTTGCTCCATCGCCCGGCCCCACTTGACACTACGTGCAGGTGGAAGCCATGCTGCCACCTGTTGACCAGCAGGCGCATTACAACCCTGTTTAGCAAGCTTGACCTGACAATCTGCATGGTGGTGGTTCTATAGATGGGTGCGCTGACCACCTGTGCCCAGATGACTTCCCTTGGGGCCACGGCGCACCACCTCACCACACAGATTGCACTTCACTACACTGGTGTCCACAGGCAGCATAGTGAAAAACTCCTACACTAATGAGCTGTGGTGAGGACTGGGCACAGGTGGGGGGGCCCAGATGTTGCTGCCAGCTGCTGCTGGTGCTCAGTTGGGGCTGGGGGTTGGGAAACCTGCTGCTGCTGCTGTGACTGTGACTGCTGTGGCTCTTCCCTCACTTCCACTGAGCCACTGGTGCAGGGGCAATGGCAGGTGGTGGCACTGGTGGGGTGGGGGGTGCTGGTATTACTATAGTAAGGTAATCACTGCAGCCATGGTTAAAGACTTGCATCAGAAGATACTAACATAGTTTATAATGACATTCTCAACTTTCATTAGTTAGTATAAATCAACTTATTTAAAGCTGAATCTCAGCGCCTTTGCTGTACTTTATACCAGGCTAGTATGAGGCCAGGATACTTGCTAACATGCTGCATCAGCAATTTAAAGCTGTTTGTCTAAATACTATTCTAGTTAGACCAGCTGCTTCTAATCATGAAAGAAACAACATTGATAAGCCAATACGGCTCCCCCTCTCTATTTTATAGCAGAAAACATTGTCTCCGTGGACTGCTGTATTACAAAATAAAAGTTAGAACTCACCTCTACCAGTCAGGCAGAAGGCAGGCAAACAGCAGGTCAGGTCAAGAGAGATTTTACATAGGAAGGAAGCACCCAAAAATGGTAAGAGAAAATGTGAAACACATCAAATAAGTAACTTCAGAACAACAGCAAAGATAGAGGCAATTGAGCAATGCACAGGCTGTGTGCAATGTACTTTAAAACCCCCTTTTCAATTTTTTTTGCTGCCTTCCAGGCAGGAAAAACACTGTGGTCCCTCTGCATGAATCAGAGAAGCAGCTAAAACTACAACAATCTGATGTCTCTGTATAACAAATTCTAGCCAGAGCTGATACGGCTGTGGCGAGCTGCCAAATGACCAGTCACATGCGTGTGTAGAACATTTTGAACGACTGGATGTAACTATGACATTTTTTGGAGTTGTTTCACCAAATTTTCAACATGGTCTTTTTGGGACCACACCTAATGAAGAGTGCCACTGTCATTTCATTCACTTGTCCCAAAAAGTGATTTCACAGAGCAACCACGCCATTCTGTGCCACAGGTGCGAAACACATTTTGGGCAGGATGTAAAAAATGACAGCTGCACTGTTAATAAGGAGGTATGCAAAAATGGCAATGTTGAAAATCTGGAGTGAAAATATTAAAAATTGATGAAGTTAGGAGTGTTTGTAGAAACTGTGCAATGCACTCTTGTAACGCAGTCATTTTTTGGACTTTTTTCACCAAATTTGCAACATAGGCTTTTTTGAACCCCACCTCATGAACAGTGGCACTGTCATTTTGTGCTGTGCAGAATCACCTTTCAGGACCAGGTAGCCAAATGACAGTGACAGTGTTGACGAGGTGGGGTCCCAAGATCCCCACGTTGAAAATTTGGAGCCAAAATTCCTAAAATGGCTGATATATCAACATAAGTTGAAAATCCTATTGACTACAATTATACCATGCTTACCTTTGATTCTTCAGTTTGCAGTTCAGCTTTGAAGAGAGTAGACATGTCCCTGTCCTAAGAAGATAACAGCACTGCCCTCCGGAGGTAAGTATGGGGTAAGGGTGGGGGGAGATGCAGGAGGAGGGTGATCAGTGGATGGGTGGGGAGGGGAAGGAGGAGACTTGGGTGACAATGAGGGACTGTTTTCTTTTTTACAGGTTAAAAAAAGACATTGGGGATGGTTTTCTTATTTACAGGAAATAAAAACATAAATTTGGGCACACTGGAGTGGGCTCCCAATGTGCCACATAAGTTGGGGGGCACATGATGCTGACAAGGGGATTGGACACCCCAATGTCAGCATGGGGATGGGGAATGGAGGGAGTGGGGAGGACAGCAGCAGTGGGAGGAAGCGAAAAAAACAACAACATAAATTTGGACACACTGGGGTGGGCTCCCAGTGTGCCACATGAGTTTGGGGGGTACATGATGGTGACATAGGGATTGGGCACCCTGATGTTGGTGCAAAGATGGGGAATGGAGGGAGCGGGGAGGACAGCAGCAGTGGGAGGGAGTTGGAGGAGTGCCATCTGCAAGATGCAAGATGCAGTGATGCATGCATAGTTGCGGTGAATGGCATTCTGCCATTCTCAAGATTGCAATGCCAGCAGAACTGTGCATGTGCATGAGGGGCGCATGTGCAGTTCTCGTATGGATTGAAGAAGTAACAGCCAAAATAGTGTGGCTGTTACTCCATAGCAGCTGACGTTGGTAGAGTGCTCCTAGCTCTGTAGGACTTTCAGAAGGATACTTCCAAAAGTCAAATGGAAGCATGCCACGACTGGCCATTTTCAGGCTACAGATCTCAAAATGGCTGTAGGCTCTGCCCCAAATAATAAATGGAATTCCCCTCTAGGGACAGATAGACACTAGGTCAGTAATCACCACTACCAGTCAGGCAGGAGGCAGGGAAACAGCAGGTCAGGCCAAGTGAAGTTTTATGCAGGAAGGGAGCATCTAAAAATGGTTGGTGGAAATGAGAATTAGTTCAACTATATAACTATTCAGAACAACAGTATATATGCCTTCTTCTTATTTCCATTTTGGTATAGAGGGACTATGTCTGACCTCCTCCAGTTCCCCGATACCTCCTCCATTTTAATTAACAGATTGAACAGGGCTGTCAGAGGTGCAGCCAGCACCCCATTTAGTTTCGTCAGTATCCCGGGGTGCATCCTCTCTGGTCCCATTGCCTTATCCGCTTTTAATACCATTAGTTCCCTAAGGACCCTTCCCTCATAAAAAGGACTTGTGTCCACCTCCTGCCCCTTTATACCTTTGTCTCTTATTGTTGGCCCATTACCTGCCCCCCTCCTCCGTGAATACAGAACAGAAGCATGTGTTTAATATATCTGCCTTTAGGTGGTCTTCCTCCACACAATCCCCACCTTCTTTTAGCCTTACTATCCCCTTCCCTTGTCTTCCCCTTTTCACTTATGTACCTATAAAAAGTGTTATCCCAATTTTTCACTGAAATTGAAATTTTTTCTCTGTTTGCACCTTAGTGCTCCTAACTGCATTCCCCACCTCCCTTTGCTTTTCCTGGTAACTCTTCCTACCCCCCTCCTCCCATGTTTGTTTGTGTTTTCTAAATACCATCTTCTTTGCTCTTACTTTTTCTGCTACCTCCTTAGAGAACTATAGCGGCTTATTTTTCTTCTTGCCCTTGCTGACCTGCTTCTTACAGATATTTGTCGCTCCTTCAATTCCTTCTTTAATAGTTATCCACTGTTTCTCCACTCCCCCAATATTCCATCCTCCTGCTAAGGCTTCTCTCAGGCATTCTCCCATTTTCCTGAAATCAGCCCTCCCAAAGTCCTGGATCCTCATCCTCGTGTGGCTTGATTCTGACCCATCTATTGTATCAAACCACACTGTACGGTGAACACTGTTTCCCAGGTGTTCCCCTACTGTAACCTCTGCCACACTGTTCCTGTTTGTAAGTACAACGTCCAGTAGTGCCCCCTCATGAGTGGGTTCCATGGCCAGTTGCTTGAGAAATGCACCCTGGAGGGACTCCAAGATGATCATACTCCTGGCTATTGCTGCTGTGGGGAAAATGTAAGGTTCCTGCTCAGATTCAAACCTCTGGTCTTTTGCTTGTTAGCCTGTATACATATCCACTGTGCCACAGCCCTGCACACCCTTACAGCTTCATTACATGTCCCCTTATTCTCATACAACTTTTCCTCTGAAAAATACTCCACCTTCGTGCTTTATACATCCCCATGAGGTATTTATATGTCTCTTTTATGTCCTGTCTCCCTCCTCTCTTACATCAGGGATACTGGTGACATAATAAAATTAAAAAACAAAAACAGTGCACACAACATAGCTGGATAACTAGTTTGTGTGATATTACAATTACCTAGTGCAGCACTGAAGCCATCAATTGAAATCAAACAGTTCAATCTTCAAACAAACAGCAGATTTAGAAGCTACAGTGTCAGTAGCAAGCTAATGTAGAAACTGAATACACAGTGGTCTGGCTCATAAAATACAGTTTATCACACTTGTGATGGGACAGGACCTTCACACCACACTCGTGGCAGTAACAAAAGAGATTTATGATCTGACCTCTGACACATGAATAAATTGCATATTTTAATTCAGGACATATGCCCTATTTATCAAGGTAACTTTATCACCACTGGTGTTGTATGAAGACAAACAATTATAAGAAACTGAGCTCAGACTCAAACTTTAGCAGGCTCCCAAAAACCATGTATACACTGACCACATGTCATGAAACCCTGTGAACTTGATTCTGGAGAGTAAGCCAAAGTCTGGGTTACACTCTGCGGTTGTAACCTTAGAAACAAGATTGATCACTAGGCCCGGTGGTGCTGAGGGTTGGGGCGCTGGACGCCACACCTCATGCCATGCCAGCGACCTGGGTTCGGGAACGAGCCCAGGTGCTGGGGGTAGGCAGGGAGAGAGTAGGATTGAGTGACCAGAGGACAGGTCTTCTCTCCCTGTGGTGGGATCCAGGGGCATCTCGGTGCAATAGTGACCTCCGGTGGAGACCGGAGGTACTATCGACGCTGGGATCAAATTTGGGACATGAGCGGCTGATGTCTATGGATCCTTCCGTGCTGATGTCATTGCATGACTATGCATGGGGCACAAGCACACAAAGGAAACCCCCCCTGCACGTGGATAGACGACGGCTCCTCTCCGCCACTGCCACACGCCATCATCAGACCTTGCCTCCGGCCTCTCCCTCCTACTCCTACTCCTTCCCACGCACTCAGATTGTAGAAAGAGCACCAGATGGAGTGGCAGCCCTACCTCAGGGGGCTTGGAGCTGGGGGATTCCCAGTCGGAGGCTGGTGGAGGGGTAGCATACCCTCTGAGGAGGCAAGGGACCAGGTCTGCGGTAGAGCAGCCGGCAAGCAGAGGCAGCCCGAGAGAGTTACAGGAAGCAGGGCGAATAAACAGAGTTAACAAAAAAAAAGATTGATCACTAGCCTCTGCATGTTTATCATTTAAGCATAGCCAGTTTAACCATGCAGCAAGAGGGAAGTATTTGCAACCTTTTTTAGCATAACATTTTATTTCTTTGCTTTGCTGAGCCCATGCCATACAATCCCTAATACATCAGATAGACACACTGATAGATATGTAGGGATAGATAGATAGATAGATAGATAGATAGATAGATAGATAGATAGATAGATGGATGGATGGAGGTTCCATGCCATAATGGTGAAGACATAACTGTGATGGAAAACGGAGAGAGTGCACATCGCTGAAAACTGACAAAGGTGATGTGAACTATAGTGCCCAACAGAAATATCAACTGGTGCTATTTTGTCCTAAATCGAAAAGGAAACTACTTGTTTTATACAGGGAGGCTATGCCCCCCAACCCTCCTTTGCAGGAGGTGTTGCCCCCCCCCACAACCCCCTCTCTTATTATAATCAACTCTGTGGAATTGATACTGGGAAGGGGGCAAACTTGGAAGAGGGCCACACTGGGGACACACATCAGCAGGGGGAGAACAGTGGGGGCAGACCTTACAGACAGGGAGAAACAATGTCGGGAGGGCGGGGTAACAGGATGGTGACAGCAACAAAATATACATGTCTGAAATTTTTAAAAAAATTCAACATGCATACCTACAGTCCTGAAACCAGGTCATCCACTACAGAGGCGGTTCCCTTCACCACCACACCACATGGCCAGCATGGCAGGTCCCTCGAAAACAAAGGTACACAAACCCTTCCGCATACACATGTACCCTATGCGCTCAGTTATACTGTAATATCAATAGCACATAGCTATTAATACTACAGTGCTGTATTACCATTCACTATTTTGACATTGCCCTTTTATCTGTCGCTCACATTCAGTCGCTATCATAATGGGATACCATAGATGTTTACATAGATAGATAGATAGACAGACAGACAGACAGACAAACAAACAGACAGTAATCTGTGGGCAACCATGCAAAAAAGACTGTTTCTATCAAAGGGTGAGGTAACATCATAGCCCTTGAGAGCAAGGCTTGATAAGTCTCTCTGATGTCATCTCTTCCTGTCTTATCTTATATAGTTGCTCATACATTATTTTATATGGTGTTTTTCTGTTTTGTTTGTTAATTAATTTATTTTCTTTCTGATTCTGTCTTGAGCTGTGGTCAAATAAACAGAAAACTGAAAAAGCAAAAATCTTGGGCTTGCTTTTCAAAGCCACATTGTTGATGCAAGGTGCCTGTATCAAAGGGAATTGATGCAAGTGGCACCTTGCATCAAAAGTTGCAGTATTCAAAATTTTTGAACATAGGCTGCATTGAAAATGGGAGGTTATGAGCCAAAGCAGCCCTTCACCACCCTTGCAAAGAAAGTGGTGGTATATCTAGGTGGAAGGGGGCCTATGCCATGCTGGGGCTGCAGCAACCCCTTATTTGGAACTCAAGAAAGCTCTGCCATGGCTGTAAGTCAGGGTTGTGGTTAGACCAGCCATGATCTGGTTTCACAGCCCTGTGCTGCAGGTCAGGAGTGTGCCAAGTGTGGGGGAAGGGAAGCCTGTGAGATTGTGGGACATTGCAGATAGACCTGTATGGGTGCCATAGTGGGTGGTGAGGGCACTACAGGTATGGCAAGATACACAGATGTCACCAGGCAGATGTGCTGTGGACAGTTGTACAGATGCACTAGGATGTGGCACTCCCTGGTATTGATGCACAGATCCTGTTCCGGACCCCATGGTGCATTCAGCCCTGGCAGCTGTCCCAGAATTTGCACAGTTCCCAACATGCGGAGATAGTCAATGGCTGCAGGGTACTAGGTGCAGTCAATGTACAGGGATGTACTATACCCTGGGCAGCACAACATTCCCCTGCTGCACAGCCCACCAAATGGTGGCATACTGCAGGTCCAGGTGCCGGTGTAACTACAGCATGGTGTGAGGGCACCCCAATAAGCTGTTTCCAGACAGGGGTGTGTTAGACGGCAGGACAAAGAACTGGCACCACATGTACTGCAGTGGGGAAGCTCTATCCCTGCCTCCATACCCTGCCCTGTAGGAACAGTACAGGCAGATCCATGCAGATGCCTTACTATACCGTTGGGGACTGTGTCCTTCACAGACATGGGTGATGTACAGTATGGCCCCCCCATGTCTCAATGCTCCTATTCAACAGGGTATAGTGGCAGGGATGGAGCTTCCTCACTGTGATATATGTAGTGCCAGTCCTTTCTCTTGCTATCTTCCAGCCTCCTGTCTGGCACCTGCCTATTGGGGTACTTCCACACCATTCTGTAGCTACACCTACAACTGTACCTGTAGTATGCCATCACAAGGCAAGCTGTGCAGCAGGGAAATGTTGTGCTGCCTGGGGTATGTCCTCATCCACTGACTGCACCTAGTGCCCTGCAGCCACTGACTATCTATGTGTGTTGGGAACTATGCAAGCTCTATGACAGCTGCCAGGGCTGGTGGACCCACGGGGTCCTGGGCAGGGTCCATGCATGAATACCAGGGACTACCATGTCCTAGCAGATCTGAACAATTGACCAGGGGACATCTGCCCAGTGGCACCTGTATACCCTGCCACACCTGCCTCCCACTCTGGCACCACGACAGGTTCATCTACACTGTCCCAGAATATCACAGACTCCACCCCAACAATCCCATGGTCTGGGCCAGTATTGTGCCAGACAGGGAGACTTTATGCAACTCTCTGTCAAACCTCTCCAGTGCACCATATGTTTGCCACAACAGTCTGACAGGGGCAACTCTGGGGACTTTGATGCAGACACCCCATCTGTACTAAAATCGAGTGCAGGGTCCCTAGTGCACTCAGAGGTTGCTGCAGCCAGGGATTGGTACAACATGCTCCAATCTAGCTGTTCTTTGAAAATCATGCCCATTTATTGTAATATAATTAATAGCTACATAAGCTGGCAACATTTCTAGGGATTCATTCTGGAGTGTTTTCAATCATGATGATATCTTCATGATGAGGAATTTGCAGTTTAAGTAAGCATAAGGAATTGTAATAGCCACATGATTCTATACTGTTTTACCACACCATAAAATGGGTAGGGAAACTGCTGCATCCTGATGGGTTAAAAGATGTGAACCGAAAAGAAAACTACCACTGGCTAAACAAGCATTTGTCAATGCCGAATGTTTGCTTGCTAGCATTGGCATTGATAGTGTAGGGAGTTACAGAGCTGCATAATATGAATGGCAGTGACGTATTGAACTGAAGCCAACCCCACCACCACCCTGCAGAGAGTGACAGGCACTGGGGTGTGCTTTTGGGTCGTCAGGCATAATGGCCACGCCGGTTCACCACACCCTACCCTGCAGACACTGACAAGTGTCACGGCGTTCCTTGGGGTCTTTGGCCTTTATGCGCACCCCATTCCATCAGAAAATATGGTGAGATGGGTGCAGTATAGGAGAATGGGGTGAACTTTGGGGCCAAAGAGTCCAAGGCATACCGATGCCTCTCTCACTGGCTGCAGGGTGTGGAATGGTATGAGCATTACAGGCAAGAATCCCAAGTCACACCCTGATTCCTGTCATTCTCTACAGGGTGGGGCGTTATGGTTGGAAACCCTAACACCTCAGGCATTTGTTGGTATTTTCACTTCAAATTTTCAACATTTTTTTTTGTGACCCCCACCTCATGAACAGTGGCATATCAGTTTGTTAGCCAAAGCTGCTTTTGCACACGAATAGGCATTTAGCACCACAGGAGCAAAACACGTTCTGAACAGGATGTGAAAATGACAGCTGTACTGTTCATGGGGAGGTGTAAAAAATGGCAATGTTGCAAATCTGCAGTAAAAATATTAAAAAAACTGGTGAAGTCACGAGCGTGCATAGCAACTGTGCAACGCACACCCATAATGTAATTAGTTTGGAGATTTTTTACAGCAGATTGTCAACACAGGCATTTTGGGACCTCTGATCATGAACAGTGTCACTCTGATTTTCTTTATCTGTTCCGAACAATGATTTCCCACAGCGACCACGCATCTCTGTGCTGAAAGTGTGAAAACACATTTCGGCTATGTTGTGAAAAATGACAGCTGTACTATTCATTAGGAAGTGTGGAAAAATGCCACTGGTGAAAATCTGGACTGAAAATATTACAAAGTCATGAACTTAGGTGGGTGCGTGGAAACTGCACAATGCTCACTCGTAACACAGTCATTTCATGAACTTTTGTCACCAAATTTTCAACATAGCCATTTTAAGACCTCTGCTCATGAACAGTGAAACTGTGATTTTCTTAATGTGTCCCATACATTGATTTCGCACACCGACTGCGCCATTGTGCGCTACATGGGCAGAAACACATTTTAGGCAAGATGTGAAAAATGAAAGCTGTACTGCTCATAAGGAAGTATAATAAAATGGCAATGTTAAAAATCTGGAGTGAAGATATTGAAATTACAAACTTACGAGCGCAAGGAGGGAACTGTGCAATGCACGTCAGAAACAGTCATTTTTAGGAAATTGTTTCACCTGATTTTCAACATAGCCATTTTAAGATCTCTGCTCATGAACAGTGTCACTGTGATTTTCTTAATGTGTCCCACACATTGATTTCGCACATCGACTGCACCATTGTGCGCTACATGGGTGGAAACACGTTTTGGGCAAGATGTGAAAAATGACAACTGTACTGCTCATAAGGAAGTGTAATAAAATGGAAATGTTGAAAATCTGGAGTGAAAATATTGAAAATTCACAAACTTAAGAGCATGTGTAGGAACTGCGCAATGCGCGCTTGTAAAACCTTCATTTTTAGGAATTTTTTCACCAAATTTTCAACATAGCCATTTTAAGACCTCTCCTCATTAACTGTTCACTGTGATTTTCTTTATGTGTCACATACATTGATTTCGCACACCGACTGCGCCATTGTGCGCTACATGGGTGGAAACACATTTTGGGCAAGATGTGAAAAATGACAACTGTACTGCTCATAAAGAGGTATGGTAAAATGGCAATGTTGAAAATCTGGAGCGAAACTATTGAAAATTTGTGAACTTCCGGTGCAGTGAGGAACTGCTCAACACACGCTCGTAAAACAGTCATTTTTAGGAATTTTTCCACCAAATTTTCAATATAGGCTTTTTGAGAGCCCACCATATGAACACTGCACTGTCGTTTTGCTACTCAGTCCTGAAAGGTGATTTTGCACAGTGACTGCGAAATCACCCTTCGGGCCCAATTAATGCCATGGCAGTGAGAGCATTCATGAGAAGGGGTCCCAAAAACCCCATGTTGAAAATTTGGTGCAAAAATTCCAAAAAATGCCTGAGATATGCAGCAAAGTTGAAAAAACCCTATCTATCCCATTATACAGCTTACCGGCATTTACTCAGTTCGCGGTCGGCTTTGAAGAGTGCAGACGTGTTCCCGGTCCATCGAAGATCGTCGCGCCAGAGTCCGAAGTAAGTATGGGGTGAAGGGGTGTGGGGAGGCGGGGTGCGTGGTGGCTGGGCACAGGTTGGGGCAGAGACAGCGAGGGACTGTTTTTCAGCTTCAGGTTTTTTTTTTTTAAATGATGACATGGGACATTTACCACACTGGGGTGGGCTCCCAGCATGGCACAAGGATGGCTGGTGGGGGGGGGCATGGAGCCGACGGGGAAATGGGCACCCCCATCGGTGATAGTATCTGTTGCCACGATGGGGTGGGCTCCCAGCATGGCACCCTGTACTCTGGGGACTAGTGAGCCGACAGGGATTGGGCACCCCTGTCGGCGAGTACGATGAGAGCCATGCTGGGGTGGGAAACCCAGCTTGCATATGGAACTCTGTTTTGGGGGTGCAGTCACGCTGACTACGCAGTATATGTGTGTGTGGTGTGTGTAGGGGGCGTGCATGAGCAGGCAATATCTTATCACTGCTCACTGAAGCGTAGCTCCCCCTTTCAACTGTACTCCACTGCACTACTGCACTTTGGACTGATGTCATAGACAGCTCCAGAAGGCATTGGAGAACTGCGGCCGCACCTGTAAACACACTGACTGAATTGGAGGAGGGCTGCCACACCTCCAAAAACTCGGATGATGGCACTATGTTTCTTGCACATGCGTGCAAGCAAACATAAAAAGTGCGATAAATCAACACACATCACACTATAATAGTAATGCTTTTTGGAAAACATTCCTGACTTCTATTATAAACAGAGCTGCCACCTTTACTCTTACCAAAAAAATCAGTAAGGCCCTAAAAATGAAACTCTCTAGCCAGCCTGGTGATGCTGAGGATTGAGGAGTTGAATGCCACGCCTCACACCATACCAGTGACGTGGGTACAGGAGCAAGCTTGAGACACAAGGGGTCAGCAAGATGGGAGGCAAGGAGCCAGATTGAGCATCCACAAGGCAGCAATCCTCTCTGGGTAGGGACACAGTGTTCCCCTGGCTCTTGGCTGCCACCTGATGGAGGCTAGGTGGCAGTACCAAGCCAAACAGGGAGCCAGTCATTAGGCCGGGTGGGAGGAAGGGGCAGTCACCACAGCTGCAGAGTGCATGTGTGCTTCCACACTCATGCTTGACCACAATCTGGGTTCCCAGGAATTAAGGGAGAAACCCGTGAAAAACCATGTCTCTCCCCTTGTCAAGTCGGCAAGGTGGCAACAAGAGACCAAAAAGGAGGATGGAAAAAAAATGAAACTCCCTAAATATCGGAAAAAAAAGAAACAAATAAATAAATCACATTTTCTTTCCCTTTGTAACATATTAAGCAATATCAGGAAAGAGGTCATCTACCAGCTGTGGTTGCGTAGGGCTGAAACAAACCAATGTGAAATCGATAAAGCTCCAGGTAGAGGAGTGAAATGCTGTTGGGCTTTGTTTATGAACTGCAGTGGTGGCACCTGTTTAGCTTTTTATCTGTTGTGGTGTGTGAGTACATTGTTTAAATAAACCGTAGTCTTTCCAGCACATTTTGCTCTTTTGTACAATTATAGTTTGCCTTTTTCTTTGGGGGGGGAGTTGTGAGGCTTCCTTGATTTCATACCCTTTATAACACCCCTTCCTACACACGTAGTGTACACCAGTTTAGAAAAATAAAGTACTACTTCTACTGTAGCATTACTTTCTTATGCTTCTTTCCTGACCTTTATAGTAAAACTTTATCTTCACTGGCCTATCAGGGAAATCCTTGCTGCTTCCCCTGCACAGATAAAATTGAATCCTTAGCTTTAGAAAATGGGTAAAGACAATCATCTACCCTGATTGGCTGAGACACAATTTTAGGTGGGCGTCTATTAGATAATAGATGCTCACCTAAAAACGAAAGTCAGCCAACAGAGCCCCTTTACCCACAGCAGTATTCCAGCACCCACTCTGTTTCACAATTGGACAATCTCAAAAAAAATTTCAAACTCGGTGCCATTTTTCTACCCAACTTAGCGAGTGATTAAAACAAGTACTCAGCACAGCCAACAGTCGCTGTAAACAAATAAAAATCTATCGGTTTTACCAGCGTTCCCGATACAAAGAATTCCACTTAAAAGCTGAAAATCAGAAAGTAAAGTAATCCATTCAGCACAGCAGATTGCATGTAAAGAAAATAACAGCAGTGCACGAACGAGTCATCTCCTTCACATCCTATGTCCGTAAACAGCATGCATCAGCTGGGGTCCCTTCAGTGCACAAAACACACACCCTCCCATAGGTCCCCCCATACCCACACAGAAAGTCTTTCCCCTCTGAGCCCCCCCCCCGTACCTGGCATGGATGATTAGTCCTGGATGGTGGCAAGCTGCAGGCAGCTACCTGCCATGTTGCTCCCTGTCTCCTGCAATCTGGCTCTGTCCCGTGATATTGTAGTCTGACCCTGGGTACGAGCCAGAATATGAGCAGTTTCAATGCGGGGAAAGATATTAACACAACGGCACTTGCCTCAAGCATAAAACAGGCAGCAGAGCATAAGAAAATAAATGTTCCAGTCATACCTGGTTCCCTATCTCGGCATATAAGAGTGCCAGAGACCTCCAGAATTCCATAGTTCACCAGCTCCACTGCCGCCTTCCCCACCTCACACCTGACTTTTTCCTTGTAAAAAAAATAATCCTTACGCTTTTGTAGCCTCAAAGTTGCGTTGCAACCCTCCAGCCAATTTCAGTGCATCAGGTCATCCACAGCCCCAAAAAAAGCCATTGAAAATCTGGTGGTGGAGGGACACACAACAACTGTACCCAGACCAGCTGACTGGGAAGGCTCAGCATAACAATGTAATACAGCAAGCACCACACTGCCCATGCTACAAAAATAAAAATGATTCAGCAGCAATGACACAGAGTCATGCCTTGTTAGTGAATAAAAACAATATTCCTATTATGAAAAGATGTAATTTGTGCATACAGAAAACAAAGCAAGAGAGGTCAGAACCGGCCACAAATCACCGGTATTTTCCTGAATTAGCCTACCTCAGATGGGAGTCCATCTGCGGTAGGGTGAACCAAGAAAATACCGGTAGTCTCATAGCAGGAGCATTCCTTCTTGCTGTGTATACTGTAACCCTTAGCAACCAACAGGAACCAATCAAAGGCTTCACTGTCAGTGAGAAATAACATTCTAAAATAGAAGCACACAGTTTTAAACAGAAATGGGCACCTGAAGTTAGTAAAAAAGTAAAGAAAAGAAATGTCAGATTATTTAGCAGTTCAGTTTAACATGATAGCAATGACAACAGTAGATGAAATGTTCTCCAACATAACAGAGGAACCACCTACAAAATGCAAACAGCAAGAAAGAAATGTAAGTAAATGTTTTGTCTCCATCAGTGACACTCAGTTAGACAAAATTGAAAGTGATAGGTAAGAAATAAATACAAAAAAGAACACAAAGTGGTCAGTCTCAGTATTTGAATAATGGGCACTACAGAGTAGAATAAACATAGACTGGCATAATGATACATGTGAACAGCTTAATAGCCATCTGCGCAAGTTTTATGCAGAAGCCAGGACTAGCCAGGGGCAGCAGTACTTTGTCACTGGGTATTGTGCATTAAGAGCTGGCATGAACCATCACCTGAATAGCGTCGAACTAGCAAGAAACATAAACATGATAAGTGACCCCCAGTTTAAGTCTTCAAACAATGTGTTGCAATCTGTGTTAAAAAAACTGAGGAAGTCACAGAGAGACACATCAAGTCACTACCCTGCAACCTCATCATCAGACCTTTAGAAACTAAGAGCAAGTGCTGCGCTATTACCCAACACTGCACCTGGGCTTGTAAGAAGGGTATGGTTCAATATCCAACTCCATATGGCAAGACACGCCAAGAGGGATTACGAGACTTAAAGTTGGATTCCTTTGAGTTAAAAACAGATGACACTGGTACTAAGTACATCACTTTAACTCACAACGCAGACACAGAAAAAAACACAAAAACCTGACTGAAATAAATAAAGAGAACACTAGAGGTTTTATTTTTGAAGACCAGAGAACGAATGTTGTCCAGTGAAATGTTTTCTAAAATATTTAGCTAAAGTTCCACCAAAGGCAAAAGCATTCTATGTACACCCCCGTAGGTGTACCCAGGACATCTTAGACACCCAGTCCTGCTGGTAAACTACTGAGCCCATGGGCAAAAACTACCTTGGTTCCCTGATGAGCAAAATTAGCAATGAAGTACATCTGTCTCAGAAATATATGAGCCATAGCATCAGAGCAACAGCAGTCCAACTCCTCTCTGATGCTGGTCTGTCAAACCAAGAAATCACATCAGTGACTGGCCACAGATGTGAGACAAGCCTGTCTACTTATTGGAGACCCTCAGCAACTGATCGTAAACAGTGGAGCTCCATACTAGAAAGTAGCAACACCATGACATCAGGTAAGGTACTATATATTAACATGTAACTCCCTTAGTAAATACCACTGCAAATATGTAAATATTTTCTTTTGTTTTATGTTTAGAGATCCGAGAAAGTAGAAACAAGGAAGAAGACCAGCAAGAAAGGAAGACAGAAAACCAAGAAAACACTGCTGCACAGAAGGAAAACCAGACTGAAGATAATAGACACTTTGACCTCTGTCAGGTCAGAGTGGCTTAGGAACACATAATTTCTTTAGTCCAACATCCTGCACTTTCAATTGTCCTATCAACTTTGTAACCTATAACAAATAATGCACTGAATAAAAACAAAAGTAAATTGTATTTTCTGATTGATCCCATAAAGGGACTACTTTTTCCCTTGTTGTAATATTTTAATCTGATAAAATTGTTTTAAATGTTTATAATTAAACACATGGCTCAGTGTATTTATGTAAAATGGTTTAGCTATTTTCTAAGTGCAATAATACCCTCCAGGGTGGGCGGTATTGGGCAATACTGGACCATCCAGGAGCTATAAGGCCCTCTGCCTGCAGCGTCGGGCCTCATTATGCCCCTGGGCTGTCTGGTATTGCCCAATACCTCCCACCCTGTCAGGTATTATTGCTTGCATGTTTGGCTGACCATACTGTCTTCTGAGCAGTGTAAAAAGATGTTAAGCTGTTTGCTTAAAAGCACTGGGATTTTTATTTTTAAAGATAAAGTATGTTGAATCAAACTTTGTGCTAGTTCTACACTGTGTTTTCAAATCACCCTCCCTCCTTGAAGTTTGCCTCACATCACAGAGCAGATGTGCACGGCTGCAAGATTGTTTGCTTGTAAAACGTAAGTTCTGATATTGTACAAGTGGGTAAACTAATACATGCAAAAAAGCAAAAACAAATGTAATTTTTAAATTAAAAACAGGTATGTTGTTGTGTTAAAAGTAACAAGTAAAAAAGTAACCAATCCCACCTGACTATCATCTGTCTTTCCACACATTCAGCAGCTGGAATGCTAGTTTGCCATGGAATGCAGGAATTCAAATGTCTGCAGAAGTTACTAGCAGAATGTTCACCTATCCACAAATGCACACAACAAAAGGCCTCATTAAGCAAGCAATAATACCTGACAGAGTGGGTGGTATTGGGCAATACCGGACTGCCCAGGGGCGTAATGAGGCCTGATGCCGCAGGTGGAGGGTCTTATAGCTCCTGAATGGTCCGGTATTGCCCAATATCACCCACCCTGGAGGGTATTATTGTACTTAGAAAATGGCTAAACCTTTTTACATAAATACACTGAGCCATGTGTTTAATTTTAAACATTTAAAACAATTTTATTAGATTAAAATATTACAACAAGGGAAAAAGTAGTCCCTTTATGGGATCAATCAGAAAATACAATTTACTTTTGGTTTTATTCAGTGTATTATTTGTTATAGATTATAAAGTTGATAGGACAATTGAAAGTGCAGGATGTTGGACTAAAGAAATTATGTGTACCTAAGCCACTCTGACCTGACAGGCTGTTAGTTTCAAGGTGTCTATTATCTTCAGTCTGGTTTTCCTTCTGTGCAGCTGTGTGTTCTTGGTTTTCTGTTTTCTTTTCTTGCTGGTCTTCTTTCTTGTTTCTACTTTCTCAGATCTCTAAACATAAAACAAAAGAAAATATTTACATATTTGCAATGGTATTTACTAAGGGAGTTACATGTTAATATATAGTACCTTACCTGATGTCATGATGTTGCTACTTCCTAGTATGGAGCTCCACTGTTTATGATCAGTTGCTGAGGGTCTCCAATAAGTAGACAGGCTTGTCTCACATCTGTGGCCAGTCACTGATGTGATTTCTCGATTTGATAGACTAGCATCAGTGAGGAGCTGGACTGCTGTAGCTCTGATGCTATGGTTCGTATATTTCTGAGACAGATGTGCTTCATTGCTAATTTTGCTCATCAGGGAATCAAGGTAGTTTTTGCCCATGGGCTCAGTAGTTTACCAGCAGGACTGGGTGTCTAAGATGTCCTGGGTACACCTACGGGGGTGTACATAAAATGCTTTTGCATTCAGTGGAACTTTAGCTAAATATTTTAGAAAACATTTCACTGGACAACATTCGTTCTCTGGGTCTTCAAAAATAAAACCTCTAGTGTTCTCTTTATTTATTTCAGTCCGGTTTTTGTGTTTTTTTGTGTCTGCATTGTGAGTTAAAGTTATGTACTTAGTACCAGTGTCACCTGTTTTTAACTCAAAGGAATCCAATTTAAAGTCCCGTAATCCCTCTAGGCAGCGTCTTGCCATATGGAGTTTGATATTGAACCATACCCTTCTTAACATAGATTGCAACACATTGTTTGAAGACTTAAACTGGAGGTCATTTATCATGTTTATGTTTCTTGCTAGTTCGACGCTATTCAGATGACAGTTTAAGCCAGCTCTTAATGTATTTATTTCTAACCTATCACTTTCAGTTTTGTCTAACTGAGTGTCACTGATGGAGACAAAATGCTCACTTACATTTCTTTCTTGCTGTTTGTGTTTTGTAGGTGGTTCCTCTGTTATGTTGGAGAACATTTCATCTACTGTTGTCATTGCTGTCATGTTAAACTGAACTGCTAAATAATCTGACATTTCTTTTCTTTACTTTTTTACTGACTTTAGGTGCCCGTTTCTGTTTAAAACTGTGTGCTTCTATTTTAGAATGTTATTTCTCACTGACAGTGAAGCCTTTGATTGGTTCCTGTTGGTTGCTAAGGGTTACAGTATACACAGCATGAAGGAACGCTCCTGCTATGAGACTACCGGTAATTTCTTGGTTCACCCTACCGCAGATGGACTCCCATCTGCGATAGGCTAATTCAGGAAAATACCAGTGATTTGTGGCCAGTTCTGACCTCTCTTGCTTTGTTTTCTGTATGCACAAATTACAACCTTTCATAATAGGAATATTGTTTTTATTTACTAACAAGCCACAACTTAGTGGCACTGCTGCTGAATCATTTTTATTTGTGTAGTGCGGGCAGTGTGGTGCTTGCTGCATTACGTTTTTATGATGAGCCTTCCCAGTCAGCTGGTCTGTGTACAGTAGTTGTGCGTCTCCCCACCACCAGATTTTCAATGGCTTTTTTTGGGGCTGTGGATGACCTGACGTGCTGAAACTGGCTGGAGGGCTGCAATGAGACTTTGAGGCTACAAAAGCGTAAGGATTATTGTTTTTTTACTGGGAAAGAGTCGGGTGCGAGGGGGGGGAAGGTGGCAGTGGAGCTGGTGAACTACGGAATTCTGGAGGTCTTTGGCACTCTTATATGCCGAGATAGGGAACCAGGTACAACCAGAATATTTCTTTTCTTATGCTCTGCTGCCTGTTTTATGCTTGAGTCAAGTGCCATTGTGTTAATGTCTTTCCCCGCATTGAAACTGCTCATATTCTGGCTCGTACCCAGGGTCAGACTACAATATCACGGGACAGAGCCAGATTGCAGGAGACAGGGAGCAACATGGCAGGTAGCTGCCTGCAGCTTGCCACCATCCAGGACTAATCATCCATGCCAGGTATGGGGGGGGGGGCTCAGAGGGGAAAGACTTTCTGTGTGGGTATGGGGGGACCTATGGGAGGGTGTGTGTTTTGTGCACTGAAGGGACCCCAGCTGATGCATGCTGTTTACAGACACAGGATGTGAAGGAGATGACTTGTTCATGCACTGCTGTTATTTTCTTTACATGCGATCTGCTGTGCCAAATGGATTACTTTGCTTTCTTGATTTTTGGCTTTTAAGTGGAATTCTTTGTATTGGGAATGCTGGTAAAACCAATAGATTTTCATTTGTTTACAGTGACTGTTGGGTGTGCTGAGTACTGGTTTTAATCACTCGCTAAGTTGGATAGAAAAATGGCGCCGACTTTGAAATTTTTTTTGACAGATTGTCCAATTGGGAAACAGAGTGGGTGCTGGCATACTGCTGTGGGTAAAGGGGCTCTGTTGGCTGGCTGTCGTTTTTAGGTGGGCATCTATTGTCTGATAGACGCCCACCTAAAAGCGCGTCTCAGCCAATCAGGGGAGATGATTGTCTTTGCCCATTTTCTAACACCATATATTACATTGGATATCTGGTCAGGCAGTGTCTGTAAAATGATGTTACTGTTTGATTAAAAGCACAGGAATTTTTTTTTTAATATAAAGTTAAAGTATCTTGAATCAAATGTAACTTCATCAGTGCTGTGTGATTTTGTGATGGTTCTAAATGTTTTTTTAACAACCCCCTCACCCTCCTCAAAGTTTGCAGTAAGACATGTCACAGTATGGGTAGTTATGTGATAACTGCACTTATGATGCTGAAGACACTTAGCAAAAATGGCTCATGTCTCACAATGCCCCTGGGCTTATGTTTATCACATAAGTACCCACACGTCTTGCCTTATAGCTTACATAGTGACATAGCTACTGTGGTACAACAGCATTCTGACATCACTACTGTGGTGCAACAGCCTTGTGACATCACTATACAGTAACAGAGCACTACATACCTAGAAGTAGATAGAAAACTTTAAGTTTTTGCAAAAAGAAAATCTTTTATGTCTTGAAATGCAGTGCCACCAAACATGAATCGGGTCAGCCTTATTAAGCTCCCTACCCCATGTACTACATTTCAAAAAATAAAGATTTTCTTTTTGCAAAAACATAAGCTTTACTTTCTACTTCAAGTTATGTAGCACTCTGTTACTGTGGAGTGACTTGTCTTGGTGCTAGGTAAGCTCTGTCAGTAGCGCACCCATGCTGAAAAGCTATGTGCTGTGTTTTTCCTGGATTTTTGACATCACTACTCTAGTACACACAACATCATGAAGTGTATAGAATTTCATGCACAACACTGAACCATATACTGGCGAGAGAGAGAGAGAGAGAGAGAGAGAGAGAGAGATAGATAGATAGATAGATAGATAGACAGATAGATAGATAGACAGACAGACAGACAGACAAATACTGTAGATGAAATCTAGAACCCATTAATTAAAATTTGCAGTGTCAGTGGCTCAGCAGGTTGCACACTTGCCTCTGAGGCCGGAATATCAGAAGGCTGTGGGTTCTATCCCCACACCAGGCACTTGGGTTAAATCCCAATACTGACAATGTACTGCAGCATGAGGAGGGTGCTGCATTCCTGAGGTGCCGTCTTTCAGATGAGACGTTAAACCAAGGATCTGTCTGCCTGTTCTAGTGGTTGTTCATGTGGACATTAAGGATCCCATGCCAATTCTCAAAAAGAGTAGGGGAAGTTTTTATTTGGAAAAATAAACAATCAAGGAAAAGAAAAAACAAATTAGTCATACAGAATTATAACAAAGGAAGGGTATCAGGCACCATTACATTCAAAAGAAAAGTCTAAGAATTCCAACAAAAAAATGAAGAAGCAATATGCAAACCCATCCTATAATCAAAAAAAGCGCAAAAAGGACTCCTAAATCTAGTTCAATTCACAGAAGATAAAGCCAGGATAAAAAAAACTCTTAAGGAGGTAGAAAATGGACCCAGACATTTCTCCATATTTTAGCCAAAATGAAACTAGCAACCAATCCACCCTCACTGCAATGACTCTGGGTTCCTATTCAACCCTAGTGAAACTGTGTGAAACTAACCTAGTAAGCTAATTACTCTGTACTGATTCTACCGTGTTACATTGCCTTAATGTATTGTTTTACCTGGCTAACAATGTACAATTTGTCACAATGTGTTGTTCTATTTATGGACCTGGAGCCTTTGCAAAGCAGTCTTTGACTCAAAGGATTGTAATTCTAAAATTTCAATAAATAAATAAATAATTAAATAAAATAAAGGGCCCAGTGGCCCAACTCTCCATCCTGCATATATTGTACAGTTCAGATTCTACCATTGTAAGCAGGGCAGGGGAGATCGCTGATTGTTATAACAAAAAACCACATCTTTATTTATTTTTTTATTTTTAGTTGTTTAACCAGGTATAGCACACTAAGCTGAAAGCTTTTTTACAGGAGCGACCTGGGAGCACAAGGAGGTTAAGTGACTTGCTCAGGGTCACACAGTACGCAAGTGGAAGCTGTGGGATTCAAACCCAGGTCTGGTCTGCTGGATGTCACCATCTAGACTGCCATAGATAATATTTAGAGGTGGTGACCAACAGTCTCAAAATACCAACATCGTACATGTCTTTAGAGGGGAAGGTGCCCAGGATTATGTCACTAAAGAGAGGCTGGACCAGCCAAGATCACACCAACACATAGTCAAAAGAGACCAGTAGGATCTGGCATAAGGACAATCTGTCATCATTTCCAGATTCTGAGCACACCCCTCTCTAGGACAATATCTGTCAGATAAACCTTTATGCTTAGCGTTGGCCTTAACGCTTAATCTCTCATGGCAGCTCAGCCAGAGAACATCCCACATTTATGTGGAAAGTGTGAGAGAGGATCTGGCAAGGTTGGAGGAGTGGTCAGAAAGGTGCCAGCTACAATTTAATGCAAAATTATGCATATAGGGATAAAAACCAAAAAAAGGCAAAATACTGGCTGGCAGGGGGACTGGAGATAACAGATCAGGAAAGGGACCTGAGGATTACTATTTTGGGGAGCCTAAAAGTTCGGAGTCAGTGCCACAAGGCAGCAGGGAAAGCACTCAGAATGTTGGCATGCATAGGGAAGGGCTTTACAAGCAGCAGGAGGAATGTGATCATGCCACTATACAAGACCATGGTCAGAGCACACCTGGAATATGGGGTACAGTTCTGGAGGCCACACTTACAAGGGGACAAGGACAGGCTGGAGAGGGTCCAGAGAAGGGCTACCAGAATGGTGAGTGGGATACAGGAGAAGTGATACGAGGAAAGACTGGGTGAGCTGGGCCTTTAGACACTGGAGGAGAGGAGGGAAAGGGGGAAATGGTTGAAACATTCAAGTACTTGAAAGGTGTAAACAGGGTGAGTGTTGACAACATCTTCAGACTGAATGAGAACAAATCCACTAGGGGGCATGCATTCAAATGGGAGGGGGCAGATTTAAAGTGACATCAGGAGGAAATTCTTTACTGAGAGGGTAGTGGGATCATGGAACAGTGTGCCGGAATGGGTGGTGGGGGTTGATTAAGTGGACAAATTAAAAAAAGCATGGGATACATACATGGGCCTAAGCCACCTAACCAATAGGGGGCAGTAAGAAAATGGAGGGTGGAGGTCTTCCTAGAGGGGGGGAACTCAAGCAGACTGGATGGACCAAGCGGTTGTTTTCTGGCGACAAATTTCTATGTTTCTATGTTTATTTTGAGATTCTAGTGTCAGTCAAAGAATCATGAACCATCTGAGGTAGTGTAAGAGAAATGCCTGGGTAAGCAGGTTCAACTGAAAATATTGCGCCAAGATGGCATTGTACAGTCTCTTTAGAGTCGATTTTGTCTAGGGAGAAAGCTGTCTTCCACGTCAAGGTTTATCTGAGAAAGTCCATAAAAATGGGAAAGCTCATCTGGATAAGGTGAAAGAAAAGGAAGTCTGAGTCCAATTCTGAAGACAGGTTCCAGCCAGTGTGCCATCCAAGGTTTCTAAATCTGCTTATCTGAGTCCAAATAAGACCCAAGATTCCATTTGACAAAATGGCAAAAGGAAGATACCAGTGGGTTAAACATGTTTAGGCCACCTTCTTCACAGGTAGATACGATATGTTTCATTTTAGAGGGTTGAGCCAACTACCCCAAATCATTTCAAAAAATAAACTATAAAACTGAGCCTCCAAAGATTTAGGAAGGGGAAAAACCATACACAGGTGTAAAAATAATGGAAACTGACAAGTTTTCTGCACTACCACCTTTTTTCCAATTATGCTGAGCTATGTCCCCAGTCCTAAACTGAATAACCAGTATTTTAGTCGGGGTAGAGGTAAGTCCAATCCCTCTAGTAGAGCCCATGGAAGCCCTCCTAAGCCTAATGATAGGCCCTGACATTTTTGAATATTAAGCTTCAGCCCCAAAATAGGTATAAAAGAATGAAAGATATTCAGTGCCATACAGTACAAAGGGACATCATGCACCAGCAAGGTGACATCATCTGCATATGCCACAACCTTTATCTCACTGGAACCATCTGGACTTGAATGACCATGGATCTGCAGATGCATTTGAATTTTGCGGATAATGGGTCTATTCAGAACGTATATAGAAGAGGGCTAAGAGGACAGCCTTGTCACACCCCTCTTTTTATGGAAATCCTCTGGCCCCAGTGCCCATTTATAAGAGGTACAATAGTAGCCGATGAATAAATAGCCTGAAGCCAAAAGCAAAAATTAATCAGTATGCCATAATACGAAAGAACAGAGAACGCGAGATGGTGGGACATGCTATCAAATGCCTTCTACTGGTCAAGTGACAGCAGGTATCCCACCCCCTTTGGGTGTCATTCTGATGTAAGACTTCACAAAGCAAAATTAGGATATCCACAATACGCCTTTCGCGAACCGCACAAGTCTGCACTAGAGATTTTACCAATTTGGAGAAGACAGTCAATCTCTTATTTAGGACGGTCATCAGGAACTTAAGATCAGTATTCAGAAGACACAGTGGTCTCCAGCTACACTAATCAGCATCAAGGCCTTCCTTATACAAAGGATCTGAATGGCTTCCGAAAATGAGGAAGACATGCTCCCCGTCTGGAGAAACCAATTAAAAACTTCCATCAAAATCTCCACCAGTGGGTCACAAAAGGTTTTATAAAACTCTGCAGAGAGTCTGTCTGCTGCTGTGACTCTGTTGGAACGATGGCGAGAAATAGCCTGCTTAACCTCCAAAGGGGAGATGACTCTGGTAAGATCAATGACGGTTTGAGGTGGTATGGCAGGAACCTTTATCAAAGCCAAAAAAACTTTCAGTGACAGGTTTGGGCCTGGGCTGCCAAATAGGTCCTTGTGATGGGCATGGACCTGCACTAAAATGCCAGCCTTATCTGTCTCCTCCATACCTGCAGGTGTGTAAACCTTAGTAAGGTTCCTATGTCATACTAAATCTTACAACTTTCAAAAGGGTCTCCCAGGCACCTGGACTCCTACATCCCATTGTGGTGCTCCATTAAAAGAGAAGAGCTCCTATGGTACTGTAAAGTCTTTATTCTGTTCTTAATGTTATTCAGTTGAGAGGTAAAATCACCCCCCCACCATGTTCATGAGGGTGAGTAACCTAACCAATTGGATCCTTAATGCCAGATATTCTTTTTAGGCACTTTTCTGCCTGGATTGGGACAGTCTAATACATAATACCTCGATGTCCCATTTTGTGTCCTCCCAATAAGATCTCAAGTCATCCGTCATGCAAGCCACAGATTTATGAGCATGAAGAAGGTCTAGGATCACCCTCTGGTTGTAGGAGTCTAAAAGAAGATATTCTTAAGACATCAGTACCCCCTCCAGGGCATAAAAGTTACAGATTCCCCCGAAGGAGTCCACCAACAACTGATGATTGGAGATTTCAATTGGTACAAAATGCACATCCTGGGCTTGAAGGTGGGAAGATATCAAGATAAATGCTGGATATCTTCCCACCTTTCCACCTTCAAGCCCAAGCTGGATAACAAAAGAACTGATACAGCTAATGAAGGACAGGGATTCCAGTTGGAAAGCTTTTAAAGCGTCTCCATCCCCCCATCTATGGAATGCCTACAGGCAGCTACGTAATGCCTGCAAGTGGATGACAAAGTCTCTCAAAAATAAATACTTTACCAATCTTCAGCAAAACACACTGGGGAATCCTCGTAGTTTCTGGGCATCAATTGGGTCCATACTAAACCCTAAAACCAACAAGCAAATAATGCAACTTACATCCCCATCAGGCACAATCAATGACCCAGGGGGCATCACAGACTTTTTCAATGCCATGTTTACAAACGTGACGCAGTACCTTAGCAAACTCCCTCCACAGCCTCCATCAAACCTAAACAACAATGATAGCCCCCCACTCCCTTAAATCCTGGTGCCTCCACCCCCCCCTTTCTATTTCAGAGGTATTGATGCCACTACCATTGCAAAACTCCTGATAACCCTCCCTACTAGGGACAGCCCTAGAAGTGATGGGATCTACCCTGCTTTCCTGAGGATCATCTCCCCAGCCCTGGTCAGACCACTAACACACATTTTTAACCTTGCACTGTCCATGTCAACAATGCTGTACACCTGGAAACATGCAAATGTGATCCCCATTTTCAAGGCAGGAGACCCACTATCCCCAGAAAACTATGGACCCATTTCCCTGCTCCCACACCTTAGAAAACTACTAGAGAAGATTGTCCATTCCCAGCTATCCGAACACCTCAATAAGTTCAATCTCCTATGTCCCCTCCAACACAGTTTCTGGAAACATCACAGCACCTCTTCTGCCCTGGCAGTTTTCTCTAATCACATCCTCAAAAACATGGACATGGGTAAGGCCATGGGTGCAGTCTTCATCGACTTGTCAAAGGCATTCAACCTTGTTGACCACCATCTCCTTCTTTCCACACTTCGAGATTTTGGCTGTGCCCCTGGACTCACAGCCTGGTTCCGTAGCTACCTCACAAACAGGTTCCAATACTTGCTCATAGGCAAAGGTGCCTCAGCTTCTCTTCCTATAAGCACTGGAGTTCCCCAGGGATCAATTCTAGGCCCCCTTCTCTTCTTCATACTTATCAATGCATTGCCAGCTGACAGCTTAAACTGCAATGCGCTCCTTTATGCGGATGACCTAGTCCTGTATCACAGCACAGTGATAAGTCCTTGGAACCAATCTTCTCGAACCTCTCAGAGAATGATGGGGTGGTGGAAAAATGGTTCACATCCAGAAAACTCCTAGTCAATGGGAAAAAGACGAAGGCCATGCTTTTTGGATCCAAGACCTTCTTAAACAAGGCCACCAATTCTAATACCGCCCTCACCGTATGTACACCCACAGGCCCCCCACTCGAGCAGATCACCTCTTTTAAATACCTCGGTGTTACCCTTGACCCCTCCCACACATTTAATGACCACACAACCCTGACCGTAAAAAAGATCAATCAAAAACTTGGTGCGGCATACCGTGTAATTCTCCTACTTTCACCTGAAGCTCGACTCACCATTGCGCAAGGCAACCTTCTCCCTCTCCTGGACTACTGCTCCCCCATCTACTCCTTCATGTCTCTAAAGCAACACTCCCACATAAAACATGGAATATAATGCTATCTGTCGCTTTATTCTCAAAGCCCCCTCATTAATCCACCACTGCACGCTCTACCAGTCCCTAGAATGGCTCCCTCTCCAGGCACACCTTAACTATGCTGCTGGCTGCCTGGTGGACAGTGCTCTCAGGAGTAACCAGCTATCCCCCTACACTCCCCTACTCATTACTAGAGCAGCCACTAGACCCCTGAGGGCCTCCTCCATTCCTACCCTTGAAGTTCCTAGTGTTTCCACTGCAATGTCAGCAAGGCTTTCTCTGTAGCTGCCCCCTCACTCTGGAACAGTTTTCCCACTTCCATTCATACATCTCCATCCCGTGAGACTTTCAAATCTAACCTTAAGGCCTGGCTACTGGAAGAGTCCACCTGCAAATGCTCGCTAGGCTGCATGGAAGCCATTAGCCACCTTAAACCTGCCTTTACTGTGGCCACTTGCCCCCTTTTCCCCTGAACACTACCAACACGCATGACTCTCATGATGACTAGCACAGCCTACCTGACAGGCTCCCCCCAACCTACCTGCTCTGGCAACCTGACAGGACAGGTGTGTCTACATTGATTATATCAATAGCGGTCTGCCAGTTTAAATCTGCTCTGTTGTCTAACTTTTGTGTGAATGTTTAAGTAGCCTGTGCATATGCTAACCACTTCCCCTCTAATCTCTGTCTGTTTTCCCTAACTAATGTTACCCCCATGCCTGTATACATCATGCAAATGACTTTCTCACTTAACTAAAATGTTGCTTAATCTGAATACTATAATGTAAACTGTGCCCACTGTTGATTTCCCTGTATTGCCACCCTGTGGCCCGGGTCGTGACTGAAAATGGTCCACTGGATCAGTGCACCTACCCAATTATCAAAAACATAAATAAGTAAATAAATAAATAAATAAAATCTATTTAGGTGGCCAGAGAGTCTTGGTGATACGTGTAGCCACCTGCTTTATGCAGACACCTATAAGCATCCACCAAGGAGGCATCCAGCACAATCTTAAGGAGAGCATTGGTGTCACAGAACAATTTGGTCATGGCTGCACCCCTGTCCTTCCCAGAAAGGCCACAACTGAAATCCTCACAAACAGAATGTGCCTGTAGGTGTGCAAATAAGGTAGAATTAAGCAAAAAAGATACACCCTCGCCTTTTTCGTCTGGGGCGATTACAAGCTAATCAACCTGAAACAGGAATCCTGATAGGTTACATCCACGAGAAGAGCTCTACCTGGAGCAATGTCAACCAAGTGTGAGACAGAAAATGAGCAACCCTGAAAGAGGATGCCTAGCCCATCACACAGATTGTTCCCAATGGACCAGAACAATGGGCCCCAACACCAATGCATTTGGACCTGTGAAATGTCGTGAGTAGTCTTCAGCCAACTTTCCTGTAAGAACAGGACAGCAAAGGCAAAATCTTTCAGAATAGCAAAAAGCAATGTTTTCCTGGTTGTAGCTTTAATGCTATTCATATTAAGAGTAGCTAAATGTAGTGAGGGGGCTATGACATGCTAGGTGGGGGGCATAAAACAGACAAGAGGCATCAAGTACAGTCCATCAAGGGCACCACAGTATTCTTGGTGACCATCCTTTGTTTCTTTTGAAGTATTTTCATCTTGGATTTAAGCTTGGGTATATCCTCTTCCATATTCATCATTGCCGGAATCTTGGAGAACACGTAAGAAGATGTATTCTCTGAGTCCATACCAAGTTTCTACTCTAAAGGATCCTCACGCAAAGCCTCAAACTTTTTCTCTAGAGGGATCAGAGCACTTCCTGGCGAAATCTTTAGGGGCTGAGACCCAGACTTGTGGGATCAAAGCAAACATTTTCTACTAACCACTGTCATCTCAGTGGAAGGCATGTCAGCCACCTCTGGCTGTGGCATTGATACTGGAAGGCATGGGGTCAAAATGTCACAAGGCAGAGTGCCGTGCGACTTAATCACATGGTGCAATTTATTTATTTTGATCTGTGGGGGGCTCCACCCCCATACCCCTTGTTGCGCCCCCTGGATCCCCCCACTTAGGATTCTAACTTCTGAAGGGTCCAACACAGAGAGTGCACAGGTCCGAGGTTCACGCAAAATGCAGTACTCTATTAAGCATACCAAATTATGACCTGGTAGGGTTCAAGTTTTGGGGAACAGTATCCACTATAACAGAAGCAAGTGGGAGGGCAGAATTACTGTTTTTTACATAGGCACAGGCATAAAAGAGTCCATTGAAGCCTGGGAGGGTCCTCCACCAGTAGCTAAGGATCAGAAGCAACCTCCTGTGAGGGAGGAAGATCCTCAACAGAGTCTGGTTGATGCGCTAGAGAAGCAGCCAGTTCTCTGCTCCATTTGGAGTGCCTTCTCAAAAAGCAAATCCAGGGTGTCCATGACATCCTGATTGTGAGTAGCCCATTGACAAGTTCAAAACAAATGCCCCGATTCCTCACAAAGATTACAGCATACATCATTTAGACAGTGGAATCAGGAATATCCTAGGGAAAGACACAGGTTGCAGCGCATCGTATCACATGCATTGCTCAGATGTGCATCAGAACCACATCTAAAGCAGGTTTTGGGCTATCCAGGGTAAAAATATTGTGCCTGGTCCTGCCCCAAAAAAGAAGACGCTTGGAATGTGTTGCAAGCCAGAGGTTATATATCGCAGCATGACTTTAAAACACCGAAGTCCAAAAATAATCAAGTCAAGACTGGACTCAGGATCCCCAAGAACTTGACAGCATTTTGAGAGCCAGTACTTAATGTCCTGCACATTAACTGCCTCATTTTTTAACATCACAGTCAATATACGGATTGCTGGTTTCATCAGAGGCACCGCTTGAAAATGAGCCCAGAGGGAAGTGTCCTTTAGCTTGTTATAGAAGGCCCAAAATCTGTCCAAATAGACTGGAGACCAAAAAACTAAGGTCAAAATAACCCATCAGCTGGGGTATGAAGCAAAACATACAATTCATTTAGGTTAACATGTAATGAATCTTTCAGCAATAAATGGCCCACATAGGCCCTGTCCTATGATAAGTCCAAGCCCACTTTGTGCAAGAGCTGCACTGCTTTCCTCCATTGGGCCAGTGAAGGAGATTTGGCAAAAACATCAGACTTCCAAAACTTGGACCATTTCTGGCCGTTAGACAGATCACCGCCCACAGGCAAGGAAGGTGAAGGCTTGAAAGGTGGTACCTGGTCAGCAAGATAAACTCTGTCTGCCTAAGACAGGTTCAATGAAATGCCCTGCACTACAGTAGGAAGGTCCTCCTCAAGGATAGAATAACTGGCCAGTACAGAAGTCTCCCCAACCCTCTTATGTACATCATCCAAGTTTGGGGAGCAGGGAACAGATACAGAGACCAGGACAGCCTCCACCTTACTCTGAGAGGTCCATACGGGAGTAATCCCATCGGAAGGAAATGAGGGTGCTTTGATGCCTTCCAATGCCAGCTCGATAATATCAGAAGCAGGGGTAGGGGCATTGTCAGAGAAGAAATAGAAGAAGAAGACATTAATGCAGCAATTGGCAAGACGTCTTGCAGTCCAGGTCGCACCTCCCCTGTGGTGCAGATTCCAAAAGGGGACAAATCAGGTGAGAAATCACGTGCTGTTGTCTCCTGTGGTGAGTCAGGGTGTCATTGCCCTTTCTCATCCCTTAACCACCCAGCCTCATTTAAAGCTTTGATGGGATCAATTCTTAGGTGGGTAGGAGTGGCTTTGAGAGGGAGTCCGAGCAGTTGGGTCTGGTAACTTCTCCCAGGGAATGAACTGCTGGAACTGTAAGCAGAGCATAGGGCTGCCTGTCAGACATCCAGGAGCCTACCAGAATCCCAGGTACAATTGTTAGCAAACGAAGAGCTTGGGGAGTGAGTACAAATGGTCAGCTGCATACCAGAGTGAAGGGGAGGCATAATGCGGGGACAGTCAAGTCCTCCCACTGCCTTCGGAGAGTCAGAGCAAAGCGAAACATTAGGCACAGAAATCGGAGTCAATGTTACCTTGGAAGTATCGGACACCAACTCTGAAGGGTCCATCCCACCTTGACATTGTACTGCCACTCCCACACAATTCAAAGCAGCTCCTCTCCATAACAACAGAGACTTGCCCTGCAATGTAAACAATTCCTCCTTCTTACAGAGGCATGCAGCAACTGGTATTATGTCAAGTTGGCGAAAATAAAATGGTGATTGTGAAAACAGAAAGTGTTTCACGGTGACCAGAATTAGGGTGACATTTGCATTTCCCCCCTCCACAAAGTGCTAAGACCTCAGAGTTGGTATATTTAGAAAGGGGCAGGGGCACCCTAGTTCCGGTCTTCATGAAACACTCGCTGTTTTCATGGTCGCCATTTTGCTTTTGCCGACATGACATGGAACCGCAGTATCCTCCTCGGCCATCAATTTTAACAGGTAATATTTTTTTCAATTTCAGCTCATCACAGAGTTTCATATCAGCCTCCTGCAAGTGAGGCTCCTCAAAGAACAATCCCCAGTCTTCTGGTGAACAAGCAGTGCTTGATGTAGAGTCAGGCAAGAAACCATCCTGTGATCGAGAAACCAATTCAGCCCTAGTAAGATGGGTGGTTGTGAAAGGGGCCAGCTTTCACCACTCAGAGCTCCTGCTCCACCATCCACATCAGGATCTGCCATCTTAAGAATCCCAAGTCTACAGCACCCCCTGCCCAAAGGGTAAGGATTTTTATTAGGGAAAGAAAATCAGACATGTACGTCATCACATAAAATATACAGAAGGGAAACAAAACATATCTTAAGGGAACACCATCAGAAATCAGGTTAAAAAAATATATCTTTAGTACAGAAATCAAGTAAAAAAATAACACAAGCTTTAACCTCAACTATGAAAATAAATAGCAAAAACTGGTCAAGTTTTTCTTATATAATGCATTATCAAAAAGAGAAAAGAAAAAGGGAAATAAAGTCACACAATAACAATAGGTAAGAACTCAAAGAGCATTTAAGTTATAGGGATATCAGAATCAGTGATCCATGGCATATTTCGCCATATTGCCCTTAACACCCTAGCCAACATATTCTTAGCTTTTTGCTTATGTATTTGTCTTAATTCTGATGTACGTTTCTCTGTAAGTTCATGATATGAAATCTGTTTCTGCTGTAAGCTAAATAAAAATCTAGTATTCCAGGTAAACCTTTTTATGCACAGCAAAACTCTGTGCAGTGAGTTCTTGTTCCTTTGTTAGTCAAACCATGGTAATGTCCATACATTACATCTTCAAAAGTAATGGAAGAGAACCATGGTTCCTTCCAAATAGTAGCAATCTCACCCCAAAAACTAGTAATGGAAGAACAGGTAAAAAACAAGTGGTCCAGAGTTTCCAGTTTTTGCACATAGAAGGGCCTGTTATAGAGTCGTTCCTCAAGTGCCTTGTGCTTCTGGTTGTCTTTAACGTTGATTTTCAAATGACAGCTAAGCCAATGAATGTCCTACATTTTAGCTGGGATACACCGTTCTTTAAAAAGGTGTTGCAGATCAGACAAAAATTGGGGGGGGGCATTTTGGAAATGTTTCTTGTTCTCTATAGTTGTTTTCCTGTATCCAGTCATACAACACCTTTCTAGGTTTGGTCAAGACCATTAAGCTGGTAACGTTCCAGCTCTTAAGTTTCACAGAAGACTCTCTAATATACAAAGGAACTAGAATATGATGGCTAAGTGGGCCTAGTCTGCCCCTTTCCCATTGCTGATACCAAGCATGGCATGAAAACTAAAAGATTGATACCCAGTTTTGACATGTGCGCTGTAACAGGGGCCTTATATTAGCATATAAAAAAATGACATAGAAGAAAACAATAGGATTCCCCATTCCCAAACCCCCCCATGTAATAGGTAAATAAATAATGTTTTGTTTTAAAGGATTTAGTCTGCTACCCCAGACTGCTTGGAAGAATACATTAAATAAAGTAGTTTCTAGGTTCTTTGGGGGAGGAAAAACACAGCTAATGAATAAAAATATGGGCACTAAATATGTCTTAACCAAGTATATCCTCTTCTTGTTCCCTAACCTGCACTTATTCCACTGAGCCACTAGACTTTTTCCTTGTTGTAATTTACTGTTCCAATTTTCCAAATTATCCTGTTGCATCCCAAAAGTAATCCCTAACAATTAATTTTTTTCTTTACACAGAGTAATCCCTGCTACTATATCAGAAGGTACCAGGGGCTGTCCCATCTCAAACCCTGAGCACTTCTGAATGATTAAATTTCCCCCTGAAACTAACTGAACTATAACATTTACAGATACACAAAGCTTCTTGTGTGGACTGGACATCAGGTGATATTGTGCAGAGGTCATCTGTGTAAGCAATGGCTGCAAAAGGAACTGTATAGTCAGATGTAGCTATCTGCTTGATAATGGGAGAGGAATTTAGAGCACTCAATAGGGGGTCTATACAAAAAGCATAAAGTAGTGGGCTCAACAGGCACCCTTGATGCCCCCCCATAAAACTGGGACCATAGGGCCCAACCACCCATTTATCACTGGGGTGACTGTAGCATATTTATATAGACCACCGAGCCAATGTATAAATGTCTGAGGAATCCCGTAATGTGTTAATACTGCCCATAAGAAGGAATGACTGACCGAATTAAACGCCCTTTGTTGGTCCAGAGACAGCAGAAAGCCTGTCAAAGTTCCTGCACAATGTTGCACTAAGAGCTCCCTCAATAAGATCAGATGTTCAGTTATAGAATGTCCTGGCAGGGCACTAGTCTGTGCCTTTGATATTAGCTCTTTTGCCACCACTAATAATCTTTTATTCAAATTTTTTGATAACATTTTAAAATCTGTGTTAAGGAGGCTAATTGGTCTCCAATTTGTAATGTCCTGCCTATTTCCTTTTTTAAAAAGAAAAGTAAGGTTACCATTCATCATACATAATGAGGGGGCCTGATTATCTAATATGTGAGAATATACCACTGCTAATTCTGGGGCAAGTTCCTTTCCCATGCACTTTTACATTTCTCCTGTGAGCCCATCACCTCCGGGAGCTTTATCATTAGTCAAGGATGAAATAGCAAACACAACCTCATCTGGGGTGATAGGCACAGTCAACTGAGTCCGCTTTTCTAGGAATATAGTTGGGACAGTGCAAGACTGAAAACAATCAACCGGATCCAGCAAGTCTATATTATCCAGCTGGCAAAGACTCATTGAATAACTTCAGACTACACGCAGGATATCCTGCAGTGTTGTATGTACCACCTGATCTGGACCCACTAGACCATCCGTGTGTTTATGTTGGATTCCATTCCTGCAATGTTCGAAGGGGACAAATGGTACCCTGATTACCATAAGTTCCATATTTTTGCTGATACTGCAAACTCTGAGCCTGCGACAGATGATATTATGTCATGTCTTTTTTAACTTGCTGAATTTGCTTAGTAAGGTTTTGCCCTGTTGTGTAGGCTATTGTTAAAAGGTGCTGTAATAGTTTTCTGTTAGGTAAATACGCCATGTATGTTGTGTTCCTTTGATCTCTGCTGTACTTTTTCAAAATAGAAACCGAATCTGTAAGAGTATCTTCCCACCAAAGGGAGGGGGTCTGTATACATTATTAAAACTGATTTTCTTGCTTGAATAAAGTACTGTAAATGTATTACTAAAGATTCCTAAGTAAAAGTAAGGAATTCAATTTCCAGTCTCCAGGGCCATTACCTTTTTTTTAACCCTTGACCTAGTGTAGCATGGATCATGTTGTAGTCTGAAAATTCAGCAGGTAAGATTCTGGCAGATTGGATAGATATTGTTGCAGTTATAAAACAAGCATTTGTCAATGCCGAATGTTTGCTTGCTGGTATTAGCATTGGAAATGCAGGAGTTAGACAGATGCAGTATAGGAATGGCAGTGAAGTACTGAACTTCACGCCAACCCTACCTCCATTCTATAGAGATGGACAGGCATTGGGGTAAGTGTTTGGGTTGTCTCCCAGTACGGTCATGCCATGTCAACTCACCCTATTCTGCAGACACTGACACATGTTGAGGTGTGCCTTTGGGTGTTTGGATTTATAGTCACCCCATTCCATAAGGACATATGCTGAAATGGGTGCACCATAGGAGAATGGAGTGAAGTCTGGGGCCGAAGAGTCCAAGGTACACCTCGATGCCTGACAGTGGCTGGGGGAGTGGGATGACATGAGCAGTACAGTTGGCAATCCAAAGGCACACCTGAATGCCTGTCAGTCTGTACAGGGTGGGACGCTGTGGTTAGAAACCCTAATGCCCTGGGTGTTTGTTGGTATTTGCACTACAAATTTTCAGCATGGCATTTTTCTGAACCACTCCTTCATGAAAGCATTTGGGACCTCTTCTCATGAAGAGTGGCAGCGTCATTTTGTCAATGTGTCCTGTACTTTGAGTTCCAACAGTGACCATGCCATTCTGCACCACATATATGAAAACACAGAGCAGGCAGGATGTGAAGAATGACAGCTGTACCATCCATAAGGAGGTGTGAAGAGATGGCAATGTTGAAAATCTGTAGTGGGAATATTAAAAATGCTTGCACTTCTGAGCATAAGTGGAAACTGTGCAATGCATGCGCATAATACAGGCATTTTATGGACTTTCATCACAAAATTTTCAACATAGGCATTTTAGGACTTCTGCTCATGAACAGTGTCACTGTGATTTTCTTAATGTGTCCCAAACAGTGATTTCCCACAGCTACCATGCTATTCTGCACCAGAAGTGCAAAAACACATTTCGGCCAGGTTGTGAAAAATGACAGCTGTACTGTTCATAAGGAGGTTGGGGAAAATGGCAATGTTGAAAATCTGGAGTGAAAATATTACAAATTTGAGAAGTTCCGAGCATGTATGTGGAAACTGAGCAATGCACACTTGTAACACAGTCATTTTATGGACTTTTATCACAGAATTTTAAACATAGGCATTTTAGGACTTCTACTCATGAACAGTGTCACTGTGACTTTCTTAATGTGTCCCAAACACTGATTTCCCACAGCGACCACGCTATTCTGCACTGGAAGTGTGAAAACACATTTCAGCCAGGATGTGAACAATGACAGCTGCACTGTTCATAAGGAGGTGTTGGAAAATGGCAATGCTGAAAATCTGGAGTGAAAATATTACAAATTTGTGAAGTTATGAGCGTGTGTGGAAACTGCGCAATGCACACTCATAACAGTCATTTTATGGACTTTCATCACAAAATCTTCAACATAGGCATTTTAGGATCTCTGCTCATGAACAGTGTCACTGTGATTTTCTTAATGAGTAACGAACACTGATTTCCCACAGCGACCGTGCTATTTTGAGCTGGAAGTGCGAAAACACATTTTGGCCAGGATGTGAAAAATGGCAGCTGTATTGTTCATAAGAAGGCATGGCAAAATGGCAATGTTGAAAATCTGGAGTGAAAATATTGCAAATTCACGAAGTTATGAGCATGCGTAGCAACTGCACTCTGCATGCTCGTAAAACAGTCATTTCTTGGATTTTTTCACCCAAACTTGCAATATAGACTTATTGAGAGTTCACCTCATCAACACTGGCACTGTCATTTCGTTTATCAGTCCCAAAAGGTGATTCCATGCAGTGAATGCGAAGTCACCTTTCTGGACCAAATAACACCATGACAGTGCCTGAATTCATGAGGAGGGGTCCCAATAACCCCATGTTGAAAATTTGGTGGCAAAATTTCCAAAAATGCCTGAGATATGCACCAAAGTTGAAAAAACCCTATTTATGCCATTATACAGCTTATCGGCATTTCTTCAGTTCGCGGTCAGCTTTGAAGAGTGCAGACCTGTTCTCAGTCCACCGAAGATCATCGCACTCAGCTCCTGAGGTAAGTATGGGGTGGGGTGTGTGGGGAGGCAGGGTGCACAGAGGGTGGGTGCGGGTTGGGGACAAGGCCACCGGAATCAACAAAGGACTGTTTCCTGATTTACAGGTTAAAACAAAAAAAAAATGGTGGGATGGTTTTTTGTTTTCACGAGGCATTTGGCACACTGGGGAGGGCTCCCATCATGCCACCTGACTGTTTTTCTTTGGGGAGGGCTGTAGCTGATGGGGGATTGGGCACCCCATCAGCACATACCGAGGGAGGGGCACAAGAGCTGAAGGGGATTGGGCACCCCGCTCGGCAGAAAGAGAACAGTTTTTTTTCAGGGGGGACATTATGCCAATGGGGAGTGGGCTTCCCATCTGCAAATTAAACTGGGCAGGGAAGGGACTGAAGCTGATGGGGATTGGGGCCCCTATTGGCAAACAAAGACAGTTTTGGGGGGCGCATTATGGTGAGGGGGATTCGGCACCCCCTCGACATTGGGGGCTTTGCAATATTGTTTATGAACATGGCGGTGGCTTGCTGCTGTGTTCACAAACAATATTACATTAGGCAACATTCCACCCTGCAATGACAGGTCGCTCCCTCATTGCAGCAGAATGGCTGATGCTGCAATGATGAGGTGGCCCCTGATTGCTGCAGTGAAAACATTACAAGTTGGTGGCACTTTCAGAAGCCAGTGCCATCAGCACACTGTGCCTCCATTGGTTCACCAGTGCTAAGCTCCCAAATGCTATTTCTCCATTGGCTGCCATAGTGCTGTGCCTCCACAACCCACTTCTCCCCATAGCTGCCGCATAATGTTTCTTGCACATGCGTGCAAGCAAACATAAAAATAATCTATTCTGGTGGCCAAAGGTCCCTTTTGAAATCTCAGATGTGATTGTCCCATGGCTGATAGGTATACAGCCTTCAAGCTGGCTTTCTAAATCATGGATTTTAAAAAGGACATGTGACAAAATAGCTTTTTGGTTTTAGTGTTGCACCGTCTATCTGATAAAGATACCCCACAATTAAAATCCCCTCCATAAAATCACATTTTGTGATGAGTGTGAGTAAGGTTGAATGGCCTAAAAGAGTTCTATCCTTGTTGCCTTTGATTGTGCAGTGTAGATATTTTCCAGCCTGTGTAAAGTATTGTACATTTTTACATCCAAGATTAGTGGTCTATCAGGTACCAAGTCTATCAGTTTTAGTAAATCAAAAGGTAGGGTATGGAATAGCACAGCTACCCCAGAACATGAATCCATTTCTATGGACCAATAGGAGGCCCTACCTGCCACAACTTAATGGCTTGTTTCACCTCAAGGGTCATGTGCAGCCTGGTGTCATGGATGAAAAAAGTCCCTGAAGGGAGGGACTTTAGGTGTGAAAAAACTATCTGTTTCTTTGTATGATTATTAACACTATTTGTGTTAATGATATAAAAAGAAAGCAGAGAGTTCATACAGGGTTTTGATAGAAGCACAACATCTCATACAACCATAAATATTCATGGAGGCTTCTTATTTCAAGGTTTATTAGCTCTGGTAAGTCTCTGTTTACCCTTCCTTTTAGACTGAGATTCCTCTTCCAATTCCCCCTTATCTGAGGCAGGGGGTCCATCCATGTCGGACTCTGGATCATGTAAGGATGACCATAAGGAGGAGGTGTCAGACTCATTACCTGAGATGGCCACTGTGACATTCAGACAGCTAGTTCTGATTAATCTAAGATTTTTGTAATATTAAAATGTGTTATTGAATGTCTGTCATGAGAGATGCTGACAGACTGTGGAATGACACCCCTTCCCAGGTTTTAGCTACAACGTGTTACCTGGAAGGCCAAGAGATAATTACAGGTTAGAAGAAACTTAAAAATAAGCATCTCCTGTTTATGTGACTAATTGCAGCTTGCCAACTTCCAAGATAGATCATAAATGTTTATGACATTCAGAGGAAACACAGTTAATAGTTACATGGTGATACAAAGCATGTTACACCTCTGTGAGATCTGGCAGAGAGACATAACAAGTCCTTTGATGTCCTGGAAAGGGGAAGCTGCTCATAAGATCAAAGAAAGTCATATGAGAAAATGAGTTGTGCTGATGTCACAGAATTTAATACTTTGATAAGACATCCTGTTTTGCATAGATATATATTTTTATATTCTGACAGGGAGGGGCTAGGTGACCTCATTTTAAGAGGTTGGCAAAGCCAGTTTTTAAACAGTATTCTGTTTTCCATTTTGATACAAACGTTTAGACTCTGAAAAAGAAACATCTACAGCACTGTGAGATAAGAATACATTAGAACAGACAAGTCTAAGTGTATTAGTGGCAGAAATCTGGACTTTTTAAAACCTTATTAAGTGATTTGTATGTTTTGTGATATATGGTTCTGTATTTACATTTTACATTGTTTTATCTATCTTGAAGTAAACCTCTACTTTAGAGACTACTTGGTGTGCCTTTGAAATTCTTTTTCTTGACAAGGGAAGCATACACGGATAAAGCTGACGCTGTACAAAGCTTACAGGTTTTACCAAACTGGGAAAAGGTAAGAAGTTATTCTGAGGTCTTTAATAGAGTTTTAAGGGTTCATTTTGTATGCCTGGTTAGGTGCCTGTAGGCGAAAGATATCTGGCCCTCCCAAAGAGCAGAATTATCTGAACCTGTACATTGGGTATGCTAACAAGAGGTTCACAGTTTGAATCCCTCCAAGACTTGAGACCAAAGGTTTATTCGAACCCACAAAACAGACAGGAGGGTTACCCTGTTTCTGCTAACTGTTCACAAGACTGCGCTCGGAGGTTGGCACTGTGGAAGTAGAGGGTCTGACCTGCTGAGTGGGTTTGTGACAGATTGGTTGGCAGCGGTGGGATAATTTTGGTATTACAAGCTTTTATTGTTCAGTGTGTCAGCCTTAGACTGTGAGCTCACTTGCAAAGAAAGAAAAAGGTAGTGATTTATTTTTTAAAAAGGAGACAGAACTATATCACTTGGCGTGCAGTCAAGTTCCTACCCGTTTTATTTTTTTTTCTAAAGTGCAAGTCAGAGTAGCAGTAGTTAGGGGAGAAGATGGCTTCCAACTACAGCAGGAACACTGTAGACTACTTAAAGCAGTTGTGTGGGGACAGAGGAGTCCCGCTTGAGGTGAAAGCCAGCAAACAGAACCTTGTGGATGCCCTGATGGTAAGAGATGCCCAGAGCACTGAGTCACAGACAGTGACTGAAAAGGGCCAAACCTTGAGTGTGGCAGGTCTAGAGGCCAGTGCAGTGTCCAGATCCGATGAGGAGGGCAACAGGGTGACTGTCAGTGAAGGGCCACAGCAGCAGGGGGAAGGTCACCATTATCCTGGAGCCAGAAATACTCAGGCTGCAGATTGAGTTGTGCCAAATGGAGCTGGAGTTCCAGGAGAGGACAGAGCAAGAACGCTGAGAGGAAGAGCGAGAACGCCAAGAGGCAGAGCATGCACAGAGAGATGCTGACCATGAGGAGTGTGAGCGCCAGAGGCAATACGAACTGAAGAAGCTATGACTCCAACCAGCGGCACCAGAGCAGGTAAGTGGCTTGGGTTTAACTAGAACTACAGGACTGGGTTACAAATTGAATTCCAAATTGATAGCCGAATTTAAAGAGGGGGAGGATATGGATGCCTTTTTAAATTATTTTGAAAAAGTTTGTATTCTGGCTAAAATTCCGAGGGAGTCCTGGAACTTTGAGCTATCCCCGCAACTTACCGGGAAAGCTCAGGATGCATTGGGTCAAATAGACAATGAGGACAGTAATGATTACAGCAAATTTAAAGCTGCACTGTTTAAAGAAATTTGAATTAACTGTTGAATCATACAGTGCTAAATTCCGTAAGCTCAGGAGAAGCTCTGACATGAGCTATGAGGAGCTAGCCATGAAACGTCAGTTTTTAAAACGTTGGTGGGAAGGAATTGAAGCAAACTCTGTTGATAAAATTGCAAATCTGATTTTGTTAGACCACTTTTTCTGGGCATGCCCAGCACAGCTGAAAACCTGGCTGGAGGACCGAGATCCCAAAACAGTGCAAGAGGCTGCTGAACTCTTGGACCACTATGCCAAAAGCAGACCTACTCTAAGAGCGAATGGGGTGGGCATGGCAGCGCAGAAAGGGAAAAGCGCACCTTCAGGGCAGCTAAAACCCTCACTGTCTCCACCAAAACCAGTTAGCCTCAGGTTTCAGAGAAAAGATTTCTCTGATAGAAGAAATGAATGTTGGTTGTGTAAAGAAACTGGGTATATTGCCAGACAGTGTCCCCAAAAGGCAAGCAATACAGAACAGGGGGCTAGGAAGGAAGTGGGTTGTTTGTGTGTCCCTGGAAGCATGCCTGTGAACATGAGGGAACACATGCACCCAGTCATGGTGAATGGTGTACAGACACAAAGGTTAAGGGACACAGGGGCATCCCTGACCTTGGTAAAGGGGGATCTAGTAGGGCCTGGTCAGCTTATACCCAATAAATATGTCACTGTACAGGACTTTACTGGTGTGGTGAAAATATTGCCCCTCGCTAGTGTTCTCCTAGACTGGGGTGAAACAGGGGGAACTGTGCAACAGGCGGCTGTAGCCAAAACCTTAGCAGTGGATGTGATCCTGGGCAACAATCTCAAACAGGGGATGGTATGTGCAGTTACCCGTAGCCAAGCGGCAAGGGAAAATTGTAGTTCTCTGAACCTCACAGAAGCCATTGTGGAAACCACTGACAGGCTGGTTCCCCAGCCTGTGTCTCCAGATGGGGAGACTAACAAAAAGGGGGTAGAAATTTCCCCAAAAGTGAGTAACCACACAGCTACAGAGGGTTACTCTGAAGAGGTAGGGTGACACATTATCAGAGGGTTGGGATTAACAGTGATCCTGAGTGCCCTGATGCTAGTGCTAGGGACCCTAGTTTAGTGACTGAAGGGGACCTGTCCCATGCCTTGGGAATGTGTGAGGGGTTTGCAGCTGCTCAGAGAAGTGACCCTAGTCTAGAGAAGCTAAGGGCTTGGGCAGACTCGGACAGCACACAGAGAGGTGACGGCAGACATAAGGTTTATTGGGAAAATGGTCTTATGCATACTCAGGCAGTACAGACAGAGGGAGGGGTGCTAGGCAGGCAGCTTGTCATTCCCCAAGGGTATCGTGAGCAGTTGCTCAAGATTGCACATGATATTCCCTTGTCTGATCATTTGGGAATTGCGCACACTATGCAGTGGTTGGCCCAGAATTTCTATTGGCCTAACTTCACCCAGCAGGTGAAGAAGTATTGTAGGTCTTGTCACCAGTGCCAAGAAATAGGGAAGGTGGGCAAGAAAACCCAAGCCGCCCTGATTCCATTGCCCAAAGTGGAGGAGTCATTCCAGAGGGTGGGAATGGATATTGTGGGGCCTTTAAATACCCCCAGCTCCTCAGGGAAGAGATTCATCCTGACTGTGGTGGATTATGCCACCCAGTACCCAGAGGCAGTCGCCCTATCCTCACTGAGGATACACAAAGTGGCAGATGCCTTACATGGGATTTTCTCCCATGTTGGGTTTCCGCAGGAGGTTAGCACTGACCGAGGGGGTTCCTTCATGTCAGACCTGATGAAATGTTTAAGAGAGAAGTGTGTGGTTGTGCAGAGATGCATGACACCATATCACCTACATGCCAAAAGGCTTGAGGAAAGATTCAATGGTACCCTGAAGTCAATGCTCCGGGTGTTTGCTGAACAGCATGGGAGGGACTGGGCGAAATACCTTCCCCACCTGTTGTTTGCATACGTGGAGGTGCCCCAAGAGTCAACAGGATATTCCCCCTTCAATCTCTTATATGGACGTATGGAAAGTCATATGAGAAAATTAGTTGTGCTGAGGTCACAGAATTAAATACTTTGATAAAACATCATGTTTTGCATAGATATATATTTTTATATTCTGACAGGGAGGAGCTAGGTGACCTCACATAAACAGGTTGGCAAAGCCAGTTTTTAAACAGTATTCTGTTTTCCATTTTGACAGAAATGTTTGGACTCTGAAAAAGAAACATCTACAGCACTATGAGATAAGAATACCTTAGAACAGACAAGTCTAAGTGTATTAGTGGTAGGAATCTGCACTTTTTAAAACCTTATTCTTTTAAGTGATTTATATGTTTTGTGATATATGGTTCTGTATTTACAGTTTACATTTTTTATCTATTTTGAAGTAAACCTCTACTTTAGAGGCTACTTGGTGTGCCTTTGAAATTCTTTTTCTTGACAAGGGAAGCATACATAGTTAAAACTGACACTGTACAAAGCTTACGAGTTTTACCAAACTGAGAAAAGGTAAGAATTTATTCTGAGGTGAAAGATATCTGGCCCTCCAGAAGAGCAGAATTATTTGTGTCTGTACATTGGGTACGCTAACAAGAGGTTCACAGTTTGAATCCCTCCAAGACTTGAGACCAAAGGTTGATCCGAATCCACAAAACAGACAGGAGGGTTACCCTGTTTCACTTAACTGTTCACAAGACTGCACTCAGAGGTTGGCACTGTGGGAGCAGAGGGCCTGACCTGCTGAGTGGGTTTACGACAGCCACCACCTCAGTTAGTACATCAAATCTATTAGAGCTGTGAAATTTCAGAGGTTTTGGGGATTTTTGAAGCAGGCACTTCCCAAGCTTGCCTTCTTCTAGTGGCCATTATTTCTTTTGTTCTTTTTGGGGTGGGAAATTGGGAGCATATCAGAGCTGCTCGCAGAAGGGACTACTTCCATGTTTTCCACAACAGGCTGTTCTTGTGGAGTTTCAGGCATTAGAAGTTTCAGTCATTAGAAGAACAGCTTCACTTTCCTCCATATCAACTAACTGAACTTCTGTACGGGTAGAAAGGGGAGGGTACCTCCTCTCTGGGATCAGTGTCCATTGTAGAAGGAGGAGGGAGAGGAGTTGCAGGTGGAGGCTGCCTAGGGGCCTGCTGCCTTGCCCTCTCCCTCTGAGCAAGCACCATCAAGAGACACTGCTCCTCACTGTCAGCTTGGTCTGGCTGATTGTGGGCTGCCCAGGGGCATGTATGGTAAGTGTGACCCACTGTTTCACATAAATTACATCTTTGTTCATTCCTGCAAAAAACACCAGTATGACCTAATTCATTGCAGATGGTACATTTCAGCTTATCACGTAAACTACTTATATGCCCCACAGACCCACAGTGATAACAGACTTTTGGCTGGCCTGCATAAAACAGCACTCCCTATCCCTACCCAGAAAAAAAACAGTTGGGCAGATGTTCAAGTCCCGTGTCTGTGCTGTTTAGGATCACAGGTATGCGAAATCCTCCTGTCCAAATCTGTTCATCATTGAATATGGCTTCAGGATTACCCAGAACTGTGCATTGCTGCTTTAACCAGTACAAAAAGTCCATAATACTGACACCTTCATTTCTGAATGATACAGTTATAGTACAGTTTGCTGGTTTTGTCAGTGGGATCACCTCAAAGGGGACCCACAAAGATGCGATTTCAAGAGGCGATATTTTGTCCAGAATTTTTGTGACCCAGAACTCAACTTGAAGCTGAGATCAAAAGCTGCTTCCCCCGACACATGTATCAGGGCATACATCTCAGCTACTGAAAAATCCTTAGAGCTTTTCAATAAAGTTCTAGCCACAAATTTTCTGTCTGGGAAAGTCTCCACACCTCCCTTATACAGTAGGTGTACAGCATTGTGCCACTTTGTAGGATACATAGCAGCACGAATGAAAGAGGCATAAGATCTCAGCCTAGCACCCTCTGTGTGAGAAGCCCTTTGGTTTGCATCTGGCATCTCTTGCCCAGTTTCAGTAGGCCTATGGTGCAGAAATGGTCCAGCCTGAGACTCACCTCCCTGACTCTGTGAGTTTCTGCATTCCAACCGGGAAACAGGAGTATGGGGCAATTGAAGGCATTGAGTGAGATGCAAGGGGGAAGATACACAAGCAATTGGATCCACATTGATACCCTGCACGTCCAGTCTCTCATTATTATTGTCAGACTGTGAAAGTACAGGAACAACTGGAGTTGCTGAAGTATAAGCTTGTGGCATTATAATCAGCTGGGATCCAGTTACCCATTGTCCCCTCTGCTCATCCTTTTCCCATTCAGCTAATCGAAGCGCTGTCTCAACCCACCAAGGTTGGGTGCTTCCTGGCTCAGTATTTGTAATAGTGTCCCATCTTAAGCTGGGCATAATATTGTCCACATATGCCATTCCCAACAGGACATTTCACAGTATTTTATGCTTGTTACCCTTAAAGACAAAAAGAGGTTCACCGCTCGTACCTGCAGTTAGTGAAAATGTTCAGGCATGGGCTGCAACACCTCCTTCCCCCGATCAGGAATTTGCATTAAGCCACCAACTTCTACTGCATTCATGGAGCACTGTGTCAGCAGGCTGGTTCTGGGCCTGCACAGTCCGGTTGCTAAGCAATGCATCACTCCATCCCTGCTTCTCCAACTCGAGGGCTGCAAGCGCTCACTGAATGTCTTGTTTGTGGTGTAGGAAGTGCTCTTATTCAGACAAAAGCAACTCTTCCAGGTCCAGAGACTCACTTTCAGCAGGTAGTACAGTGAGTATCCCTTCTTCATTATTCCTTGGCACAATTTCAGTCAACACAAATGGTGATTTTCTCTGCTTCATAGTAACATTTTTAGGGTCTTGTTGTGGAAGCGTTACAGCTACCTCTGGTGCCACTGATACCGGTGTGTTGTAATATTGCTCAGCCTCTTGAGGTATGGAGGTAGAGGAGGAGGCCTGCTCCTCCACTCCCACAAATCCATCCTCTTCACAGCTCCAGGAGAAGTGGCCATCTTGACAGACAGTGGTTCCCCCTACAGGAAAGCAGGGTAGGAGAATTTCCCCAGTGTTTTGACCAAGTTTCCCACATTCACTAAAAATGCCACCAACAGCTAAACTGGTTTAACATCAGTTGTCATCCATCTGTATCCTCTATCCCTTGGGACGAGGCCTGAAATAGGCAGAAATGCATAGTACTCCTTTGCCGGTCAACAAAAACAAAATAAAAAAAAAATGTGTTATTTGTTATATCCTACAGAGTTACTTTCTACAGGGTTTGGGGGTCCACCCCTCTTGTAGCACTTCCTCTCAGTCTCCTCTCCTACCTATTACTTCTTCATCCTCTGTCTCTCCCCTTCCCTCTTCCAGTACATTCTTAATCTTTCCCTTCCTCACAAACCCCTTTCAATCATGGTCCATACTGCCTGTGCCACCACCTCCCCCACTCCTCTTACTTTTCTCTCTAGTCTCTCCTCATCTCTCTCTGCCAATTGATATCCACACCACTAGCACTTATATTATCTCTTAAATTGTCTGTTGTTGCCTTATTATTGCCTGTTTTATTGCCTTTTGTAACATTACTGTTGTTCTTCATTTTTGTCTGTGCTGTATGCCTCCTTTTAAACCTATAGTCAAAATTTCTATTGTTATGCGATTATCTCTTCATGTAATAGTTAGTACTCATGTACATTCTCCTTGTAGCTTTGCATAATGGTGTCTGTACTCTCCCGGGTCATGCCTAAAAATAGCCTTTCTAGCTAGTGCACCTACCCAGTAAACAAAAACCAAATAAATAAAAAATAAATTATATTCCAAGATTCAATATAGAGCATGTAAAGAGAAGAGAATCATATTACATTATGATATAGAGTCGAGATGGCACTGAGGGGCCAGCTTTGTATATCTTTCAGTTTATAATCTGGACCATGACATCCTCCTGTCCAGACTAAAGAGTGTAGGAGTGGTAGATGTGGACTGGTTTGGGTCTTACCTGAAAGGGCATCAACAACTTGAAGTAATAAATGAATTAAAATCAAATTTAGCCCTAATAGTGTCTGGCGTACCCCAGGGTTCAATTTTAGTGCCTACCTTCTTCTTCTTTGATATATACATATATGTACACATTTATTCTGAAGAATCCACATATAAAATGCCATCTCCATGCAGAATCAAATAGAATTCAGGTTACAGGAGATCTATAATGACTTGCAGGGTTTGTTTTTACAATCTAGACTTGCACTTAAGGAAAAAAATGTACATCAGTAGAGCTAAAAATTGTGGATCCATCTACAACTACTTTACAATTTAAAACTATACACTATATATACAGTAGCACCCCTCATTTAGAATCCCATTTACAGTTTGTGAATGAGCAAGGGTGAGCAGTTAATATTGGATAAAGTTTGTAAATGGAGAAATACGGCTTTCTTATTTAGCTAACTCCCCACCAATTACCTGCACATTGGCTGAGGACCACACCTTAATTAAGCCAATCTCAGGCTGATGCACCCTATAAAGGTAAGCCATTTGAGGCAGATGCAGTTTAGAGTAGGGACCCAGCTAATGGGTAGTCTACCTCAACATTGGTAGCTGGGTGACTTTGCAACAGGGCCTGAGGTGAATACCAAGAGAACCCTACTCCTTTTGAAATTAATTAAGTAAATTGCCAATCCAGGCTGAAAAAATATGTTTATTGTTACATTTACCTCTGTTGGGGGCTTGGGTGTGTTCTGACTTGCTGATTTTCTTTCAGACTGTGGACAGGTTACTTCTTCTTGGCTGTCTGCAGCTGAAAAGAGCATTTTCAGTTGCTTTGTGCAAAGAATTTGCTCATTTTATCTCTGATAGGGTGTCCTCTATCTGGTCCAGAATCTCATCAGTGGGGCTGGGTCAGCTCACAGTGGTGGGCCTTGTGTGGGCAGAGGCAGTCCTATTGTTTGGGGGGAGCTTTGGCTGGTGGGGGTGGCAGAGGTCTTTGAGGTAATCTCAAAATTGCGGCCCCCTTTTTGTGAACTGGACCCAGGCCCAATTCAACTCCTAGAGGGATGTGCTGAGTCCATTGGTCCAGTGTTCGCAAAGGTGGTCCAGTGCTCATTCTCATAGGGGTTCTTCCTCAATGCCTTGAAGGAGGCATTGGTGGGGCCCCTTCTGAAGAAACCATCTCTCAACCCTGACGTCTTGGCTAATTATCGACCTATCTCCAATCTCCCATTTCTGGGGAAAGTTATTGAGAAAATGGTGGTTCTGCAGCTCAAGGTGCACCTCTCTGCCTTTGACATCTATGAGTCATTCCAGTCTGGGTTTAGGGCAAGGCATAGCACTGAAACAGCATTAGTCAGGGTGCAAAATGACCTCCTCAGGGCAAGAGATCGAGGAGACATGTCAATTCTCGTTCTCGCTTCTAGATTGCCTTAGAGAGTACTGTGGACTCACTGGTACTGTCACCAACTGGTTTGTGTCCTATTTCATGAACAGGATGCAATGGGTAGTGATTGGGAATTTCTGATCCTGCCCCAAACCTCTGCCCTGTGGAGTTCCTTAAGGTTCAGTCTTGGCACCGATGTTGTTCAGGGTGTACATGTTCCCCTTGGGTGAGCTCATTAGATGTCATAGTCTGGGGTTTCACTGCTATGCAGGTGATACTCAGCTGTATATATCTTTTGCCCCCAGGACAAATAACACTGCAGCAGTGCTAAATAAATGCCTGGACAAGATCCAAGACTGGATGTCCTCTAACTGGCTCTGATTAAACTCTACTAGACAGAGCCATTGGTGATAGAGCCTGGTCGCCGGTATGATGCAGCTGCCACAGGGTTGTTCCTTGTCCCTACTCCATTGATGGCTGCTACTAGGGAAAAAAATCTGGGCGTCATCCTTGTCGATGGTCTAACGCTTGCATCTCAGGTGTTGGCTGTCATCCAGAGAGGTTTTCTCCACTTAAGGAATGTTACTTGGATTAAACTCCAGGTTTCACCTGGTGACCAGCCTGAGCTGGTACACGCCTTTGTCGTGTCAGGGCTAGACTACTGAAATGCTATTTGCTTTGGGGTCAGTGGAGTGACCCTCCATTGACTGCAGCTGGTGCAGAATGCAGTGGCCAGCCTGCTGACAGGTTTTCCCAGATCTGGTCATGTGACCACAGTGCTGTATGATCTGCACGGGCTGCCTGTCAGATGGAAGATCATCTTCAGTGTGGGCTTGCTCACCTATAAGGTGCCATGCGGATTGGGCCCTGGCTACCTGAGTGATCTCCTGACCCCTGCCATCCTGGTACACTCATGCCCACTCCTCCACTAAGGGTCTGCTAGTGGTTCCAAGGACCAAGCTGAAAACCTTGGCAGATCAAATGTTTGAGGTGGCCTGCCTGACCCACTGAAACTTGCTCCCCAGATCTCTGAGGGAGGCCCTGTTGATGGAGGCTTTTAAAAGGGGTCTCAAGGCACACCTTTTTAACAAAGCATTTTTTAATTAGCTACAGCAATGATTTTACTGCTATTTATTTATTTTGATTTTGTTTGATAATTATTGACCCTTTTATTCTTGTTTGTAAAATGTATATGTCCTTGCACTACCTTATAAAGTGCCCAGAGCCTCCGGAATTGGGTGTGATAATAAAGCTTACTTACTTACTTATTTACTTCAGAAGTTAAAACATTAGAAATACCTGTATTTCATCTAATATAAGCCACGGCTTCTATTAAAATGTGTTATTATGATCTACGACTTATATTTGATGGCGGCTTGTAGTGCAAAATCAAATGTTTAAGTGTGAAAATGAAAATATTTCACATCCTAAATATGATCAAGTATATTATTACTAGATTCCTTCATAACAAAATAAGCACAACAAACATGAACAAAAAATTAAAAAGATATACAATAATAATCCTATATACAGACACTAAAATCACAGAGAGTCCCACATACAGGGCCAGATATTCAAAACTTTGCCCCGGGGCAAAATTAGCACTGCCCAGCGGGCAAACATAGCCCAGAGCACAGAGCACGCTATATTCAAAAGGAATAGCCCAGGGCAAACAGCTTCCGAATATGGCATGGTAATGAGGCCATGCAAACTGGGTTGGGAGTGCAGGGCAAAAATAGCCCTGGAATAAGACAGCACTGAATAAAGCAACCAGGAAGTGCAACCCACAACAACAACACAGTACACAGCAACATGAGGGCAGGTACAGACGAACTACGTGGCCAATGTGAGTGCCAGCAAATGCATGGACTCAGTACAGCTGCAGGAGCAGCAGATGTGGAAAGAACAGTGATCAAAACTGTATAATATTCCCGTACCGTTAGCGCCGCTAACACATTAGCGTGGCATTGAGCGCAGAGCCAGTGTTAGCCCGGAGCAAACACGCTTGCCCGCTAAATGTGCCATATTCAAAAGTGCTATGCAAATGAGCCTACTACGTAGTCTCTGGGCAAACAACCGGATTAGTATCTCATTATACCCTGATTTACATGCAGTTTGCCCAGCGTTACTGCAGAGTCCCACAGAGCCACCTGTAGGTCAGTCTGGAAGTACAGGGCTGACCAGGTCAACCGCAGCTCCACCTGTAGGTCAGTCTGGCAGTGCATGATGATAGCTGCAGGCTACATGTAAACAGTACAGCATAGCATATTATACCCCAGGGGACAGCACACCATAGGCACAGGTGGTGGTGGTGCTACATGCAACTGTCACATTGTGGGCATGCTACAGTGCACAGCAGAAACTACAGTAGCAAAGGGGCAAGTAGTGCGTGGACACAGCAATGCCTATGGTGTGTGGGGTGATGATGACTGCACTCATACACAGTGAGCGGCCCAACCTGGGATGTTTTCTGACACTGGACATTACTGTTACACTGTTGTGACCCACAGATGCTGCACCTGTGGCATGGATGCTCACAGTGACTGTACATTCCTGGCTTTGTGTGCTATGGCAGTTGTACAGCTGTGAGGTATGTGGCCGGGGGCATATATTATCCAAAAGGCACACTGGTGTTGGGGTATTCCCAGTACTGACCCATGTACACTGCATGATGTGTCCCAGCCTTGTGGCCACACCTGATCTGTAGCACAGCCTCGCCACCCATATATGCCCCTCAACATCCTCCATGCCCACAGTGCTGCATGTGTGCTGGCATCTGTTGGTGTCCACGGAACTGTGGTCCACAGGTGTGTGCTGTATGGCCACACTGCCGTGCTGTTCACTGGTGGCAGGGTCACCACTTACTGCCTGGCATGGCTGGGACTGGGACAGATGATGGCATCATTGTGATGCCATCAGTTACAGCATGCTTCCTCTATGTTTGGCTTTATCTATGTGTCATATTTATTTGTTAGGGTCGCGCAAAACCCATGCTAAACCGGCGCAAACACCGCGCAAAGCCATAATGTCGCGAAAAGCTGATTGCCCAGGATTAAGACCAGCTTTTCCTGGGCGGTAATGTGCACCGCGCTAAGTGTCGCGCTAAGTCGCGCAAAACCACTTAGCGCGGCGCTAGTTGCTGAATATAGCATTACGCCTGTATTCATGTCAGTTTGCCCCTTGCATACATTATAATTTTGCCCGGTGCTAATGCAGTTTGCCCGCGTTATTTGGCCTTTTGAATATGGCAGACCCGCGCTAATCCCGCGCTAAACCTGCGCAAATGGTTTCTGCCCAGCGCAAAGTTTTGAATATCTGGCCCACAGAGTTTTATCTGACATGACTTTAACCCTGATTAGAAGCCATGGCTTCTATTTGAGGGCAGCTTTTATTAAAAGCATGCATTATGACCAGCAGCTTCTATTTGAGGGTGGCTTCTATTTGATGAAATATAATAAGCAGAATTAGCATGACTTCACTTGATTTCATTTAATGCTTTTACCTTGGCTGGAGTCACTACTATGACTTGATTCTAATGCTTCACCTCCACAGATCACCTCTCCATTAAAATGTAACATTAAAATTAAATCAAATAAATGGTAATGAAAATAAAATAAGAACAAAAAATGCTACAGCTTAGTTTTAAGCCTGCTCACTCACTTACTTATCAAAACACAAATATGTCAACTTCTTGCTCATACTTAAACCCTTGGGGCTTGATTCTCAAAGGTTGATGATGGGCTTCCACATGTCTTGCGTCAAACCCTATGTTGGACACATTGGTGCACCATGTACCCAATTCTAAAAGGTCACATACATTTGCGACTCTATCCTTTTTACAGTGACCCGTACCAGATATTTGGTGCAAACCCTATAAAAAAGGTTGGCAAAGTTAGACCATTAAAAGCTGATCTAACTTAGTGCAAGTGGTACATGGGATCAAGAATTCCGATTGCCAATTGGGAAAAGCCGCAAGCCCCATGCGCTGTGTATTCAGTGCACCTGGGGTTTCCAGCATTCTAAAGCTTTTGAAAATCAAGCCCTTGGTCTCTTTCTTGCTAGACTGTGAACATATTCACTGCACGATGGGGCTGCACTGAAGTAACTGGCAGATTTTGTGATGTAGCATTTAAGTTACACATGTAGAAAACAAGCAACTCAAGGAAAATGAGAGTAAATTTAAGGAAGGTTTGTTGAGATAAAATATAAGTGAAACAACTTACCAACTTGTACAAAACATATATTGATCAAATTAAAGGTATATTCCTTTCAACTGGGTAACCAGAGCAGCAGACAAGGAGAATGCAGTTGATATATTGTAGTACATCTAGACTTTAGAAAGGTCATTGACTCAGTCCCCCACAGGAGGCTGGTCAAAATGATTTGGGACATTAGATAGAGGGAAAAAATAGCAAAAATGGTAGTGAGCCAACTAAGGGGTAGAACACAGAGTGTGATAGTAAATAGGGAGCTTTTAGGGGTAAGGGAGGTAACAAGTGGGGTCCCTCAAAGGTCAGTACTGCAACCAGTTCTCTTCAGTAAATGCATCTGTGACACAGGTGAAGGTATCAAAGGTAAGATCTATCTCTTTGCAGAAAACACATAGATCTGCGCTAGTGAGGAGGGAACCAAGGGAGAATCTGGGCAGGTTGGAGAGCTGGTCAAAGATGTGGCAGCAGACCTTCAATGCAAAAAAAATGTAAATGTAAAGTAATGAACATTGGAAAAAGGAACCCAATGGTGCAATATGAAATGGGTGAGGATCTACTGGATAGCACTATGAAAGAAAAGAATTTTGGAGTGATGATATCGGAGACTCTAAAAATGTCTGCATGCTGCAAAAGTGCAGTGAGCAAAAAGAACAGAATACTGCCACGCACAGGGAGGGAATAATAAGTAGACATCGGGAGGTGATACTGTCACAGTACAGGTCACTGGTGCATCTGAAATGCTTCACAAGGTACTGCAGGCCAGCCCTGAGGAAAGACTCCAACAAGATGGAGGCAGTAAAGCACAGGGCTGCTAAGCTGGTCCATGGCCTAGAGAAAATGATGTATGTGGGGAGGCTGCAGGTATTAAACATGTACACTCTGGAGAAGAGGAGGGAAAGGGGTGACACGACTGAGACATACAAGTAACTGCATGGGATAAATGGAATGGATTCCAAGGAACTCTTCTTCTCGAGTTCAAATACAGGGATGAGAGGGAATTCATTAAAGCTGTCAGGGGAAGATTCAGAATGGATGCCTACATTACAACAAGTGGAATACATTATCAGAGGAAGTGGTATAAGCCAAATTAATCAGCAGCTCCAAGCAGGGATGGGACAGGCATGTAGGAAACAGAAACAGGGAAGATTACAAAGGGAAGGATTGCCACTAGGGCAAAGCAGAATAGTTAGGTAGGGTGAGCAGACTGGATGGGTCAAGAGTTTTTTTTCTGCCATCAACGTCTACATATCTAGGTGCAGTATGTATCTCCTAAAAGATCCAATGTCTTCTGTTTTCCAAGGACCTGTATAGCTACAATACATTTTAACTAGTTTTTCCTGACACACCGTGATACTTGAGAATCCATGGTCAGCTTTCTGTCAAGGTTGCCCCTCAGGTCTCAAACCACTTCTGCAGCTTTCAACTGCAACCCAGTAAGCACAGACAGGCTGAGGTTCTCTTTTGGTGCCAACAACAGTTGATACAATTAGTAACGTAGTCTTCTGTGAGCTGATTCTCAACCTCCTCATGGCTTTCAGAGTTTTGAACTTCAGTCAAGCCCTTAAAGAGCTTACCATCAACAGATACACTCAGAAATGTTATCTAACTGTCTGGCAGTGAAATGTGTACCGAATATGTTCACATATTTTCAATGGGGAAAGAGACAGTATATGAGGGGATAAGCACTCTGGGTTATTTAGAGAAGTGTCTGGTTTTATCTAATAGCAGCTAGGGAACTAGAAACGTCACAGTGCTGTGGCACCTTACAGACAACAACCTATGTTTATTTTTTTTAGTATTTATTTCAAAAGTTCTATCAAGAAAGACAAACTGAGCTGTCAACAGATCATGTCTAGATGTGTACTGGGGGAGGGGGGGGAGGGGAGAATTGGAGCAGAGATTATGGCAGAGTTAAACTAAAATGAGTATCACAGCTGTCAGCCATATCTTTGTTTTTAGCTTGTTTACAGGAAAGTTGTCAATTGAAGTATCGTGCACTTGCTGGAGAGCAGTTTCTTATTCAGTGTGCTGCATCATCATCCACCATAACTTGCAACTGCAGTGAATCAAACACTTCTAATAATAAAACATTATGGTTCAGACAGTATGGAAATGGAACACTGCTAAAGATGGAAGGAAGCGGAAAACATTATGCTCTTGAAGGAAATTTTCTCAATTTTTCATCAATAAGTACAGTTCATTCGGGAGTATATGTGTGTTATACAAGGTAAAAATTACTAGAACATGTATTTTGCAAGCTTAGTTCACATTTAGCTTTAGAACCCCTTTTATAGTACCTCAGGTCTTAGATGACATTTTTTATCTTAAATCTGTTTAGTGACACACTATAATTATCACCTGCCAGAAATGCAACACATTTTCTGTTCCTCTACTGAATTAAGTGCCATCTTGCAAGAATACACCAAAGCAAAGACAGATTAGCTGCACACTAACAAAAATGGAACTGCTCAGTCGTTGTCCGCAAATACAAATACAATACTTTATTGTATAACAGTATATAGCAAGCTGACCACCAGCCAGTCACCTGTATGAAAAGAATACCCCAAAAATAAACCAAATGGCTGTTGCTGTTTCTATCTTAAATAATGATGTCTGTGAACCACATCAGAATAAGTGGATCACCACTTCTGAAGATCTAAATATGGCCCAAATAAATTAATGAAAAGAAACACAGAAACTTGGAATTTGTAAGCAAGAAAAGACCACTTAGCCCACCCAGTCTGCTGAGGTGCTTCCTGACTAGCCTATTTATGCAGACCTTAACTGGTCTCTGACGACCCTCCCTACTCACTACCTATTTCCTAATATTCTACTATTTCTATCCAACACATGCTTGAAGTCCCGCACTCTATTTGCCTCCTCCACTTCCACTGGCAGTCTATTCCAGGTGTTCACCACTCTTTCAGTGAAGTAGTACTTCCTCACATCCCTCCTAAACTTCCCACCTTCTAGCTTCATTGCAAGTCCTCTGGTTTTGGTGCTTTTCCTCATTTGAAAAAGACTCCACTCCTGCAGCCTGTTCACCCCAAACAGTCTTTTATAGGGCAATATCATGTTCCCTCACTCTCCTGTCTTCCATGGTGTACATATTTAGATCCCTCAGTCTGTCCTTATAGGGCTTTTGGTTCGACCCCTGCATCACTATAGTTGCCCTCTTCTGGATTGCTTCTACCCTTTCCATGTCCTTTTTGAGGTGCAGCCTCCAGAACTAGACACAGTACTCCAGGTGTGGTCTCACCAGTGAGCAATATAGTGGCAACACCACCTCCCACCTCCTACTGAAAATACCTCTCCCTAGGCATCTCAGCATCCCACTGGCCCTACCACCTGTTTTGTAACACTGCCCTGTTGCTTTCAGGTAATCAGATATGATAACTCTAAGGCCCCTTTCCTGCTTAATGACTGACACTACCTCCCCGTATCCTATATGCAGGGTTCCTATGCACTAGGAGCATTATTTTGTACTTTTTGGCATTGAACCTCAACTGCTATGCTTTTGACCACTCCTGAAACTTCCTAAAATCCTTATACATTCCTTCCATCTCTACCTTATTGTCCACACTATTACTGTACAGATTTAGGTATCATTTGCACAAAGACATACATTTCCTTCCAGTTCATCTGTAATGTCTCTTATAAAGACATTGAAGAGGACTGGTCCCAGTACTGAGCCCTGTGGCACCCTACTGGTCACTGTCCTTTCATTAGAGTGAGTGCCATTAAACATCACCTTCTGTCGCCCACCTGTTGGCCAGTTTCTAACCCAGTTTACCACATTAGATCTCACCCCTAGGCTGCTCGATTTCCTAATCTGTCTTCCGTGTGGCACAGTGTTGAAAGCCTTGCTGCAGTCCAGATAGGCCACATGCAGTGCCCTGCCCTGAACAATTTCTCTTGTCACCCAGATGATGAACTCAAACAGATTTATCTGGCATGATCTGCCCAGCAAAAATCTGTTCTGCCTTTGGTCTTGCAGCTCATTGGATTCAAGATACTCTACCAACCTTTCTTTAACAGCGTTTTGTTAATTTCCCTAGTGTTTCCATTAATTTCCCCAAAACTGAGGTGAGGCTCACTAGTCTATAGTTGCTACACTCTTCCCTGCTGCCACTGTTATATAGAGTGACCATACCTGCTCTCCTCCAGTCTTCTGGAACCACACCTGATACAGTGAGCTGTAGAATAAGGTGATCAGTAGGGCAGCCAACACCTCTCTGAGATCTTCCAGTACCCATCTGGTCCCATAGCCTTGTCCACTTTTACAGCTATATGTCTCTTCAGGATCTCATCTGAAAATAGAATTGAATCTGTCTCTTCTCCCCCTTTGTTCCTGCTGATCACTGGTGGTCTGCCCCCTAACACCCATTGCAAAGACTGAGCAGAAGTACTGTTCAGGATTTCTGCTTTTTCCTGATCCTCTTCTGCACAGTCTTCTTTTGCCTTCCACCTTATTCTCAGTATTCCACCCCTCACTTTCCTCTTCTTACTTACTGTATGTACCTGAAGTCTTATTCGCATTTGCTACCCCTCTGACTATCCTTTTCTCTTTCTGTGCCTTTGCTGTCCTCACTACCTTACCTGCTTACCTCTGTTTTACCTGGTACACCACCCGGTCTTCCTTCTACTATGTTTCCTTATATCTCCTGAATGCCATACTATTTTTCCTTCACCACATTGGCCACTTCCCTAGAGTACCACAAAGATCTCTTTTTGCTTTTGTTTTTACTCACTTCCTTCATACAGAGGCTGGTTGCCTTAATTATGCCATCCTTTATCCCCCCCCCCATTCTTCTACCCCTCTCTGGCATCCCCCCCGTACTAGGAACTTTCTGAAGCAGTCTCACATTTCCTTAAAATCTGCATCCTCATGTCCAGGACCTTCATCCTTGTGTGGTTTGCCTTTGCTCACTTCTTAATGTTAAATCACACTGTATGGCAATCATGGACCTAGGGACTGCCCACTGTGACATTTGCACTGCTGTCCCTATTTGTAAGCAACAGATCCCACACTGCTCTGTCCCTAGTGGGTTCATTGGCTAGCTGCCTGAGAAAGACCCCTGTAGGGAGTCAATGATGCCCCTCTTCCTTGTGGAAGCTGCAGCTGGAAGGCTCTACATCTGGTAAATTGAAGTCACCAACTGGTAGCACCTCCCCTTTATTTGCCATCCTGTTGATGTGCTCCTCAAATGCCTTACCCAGCTCCTCTCCCTGACCAGGAGATCTGTATACTGTCCCTGTATGGATAGTGGCCCCAGTGCCTGTCTCCCGGATAACCAACAGCATCCCCAGTCCTTCCTCTTCCTCCAGGTGCCACTTCATTTCCATAATCTTAATTCCCTCCCTCATATATAGTACAACCCCTCCTCTTGTCCTCCTTTCCCTGTCTTTCCCAAACAGAGTGTAGCCTGGTATGGCCATATCCCAGTCATGACTATCAGTGTGGCATGACTCCATTATGGCCACCAAATCATGTCTAGTCTTCTCCATGATAGCCTCCATGTTTGGAAAGTTATTTTCCAGACTCCTTGCATTGGCACACTTGGTTCTTCTTACTATACCTCTCACTGCCTGCCTCCCTGCTTTCTCCTTCCCTTATTGCCCATGCTGTTTTCTGAAGCTCCCCCGACTCCACTTTTTTCTTGGTACCCTCTCCATTGTCTGTCTCTTTACTCCTTTCTTCTTGCTATCCTGCTATATACCCCCTTTGTACTCTGCCTTGTCCCCACCACATCTTCCTGCACCTCCGCACTGGGGGAGCTTCCTCACCTTGGGCCCTCCCTCCTTGCTGCTTCATCATCTGGGGGAGGCAGTGTTTACCTCCTTAGGTATTGCAGCCACCACCCCCCACACACATACACACCCTGGCTAGTTTAAATACTCATCCTAGTAGCATGTAAACCTCCCACTAAGGACTGTGGTCCCCCTCCTGGAAGGATGCAGGTTGTCTTCCCTATGGATGCCCATATCCTCCCATGCTGGCCCCCAGACCCCAATGTAGTCAACGCCCTCTTCCATGCACCATGCCTTCAACCAACTGTTAAAAGCCATGGTGTGAAATGCCCTTTCCTCTCCTCAGTGGTACATAGGTAACACCATGGCAAAGGTCACTGTGCATGTTACTTGCTTCAAGCCCCTCCCCAGCTCCTTGAAATTACCCTGCACTACTCCGACCCTAGCCCTAGCCAGGTCATTTGTCTCTAAGTGGACAATGGCATCTAGCTCCCTCCTATCTCCTGCCACCCTAGTGATTCTCTGGATCTGCTCTCCATCCCTCCAAGCCAAACACCAAGGAGGCACTTCAACTCCCTTCCCCTTCCCTGCCTCCCCTGCTCCCAAGATCTTGGTTTCTTTTACCCTTTTTAAAACATATTTCCAGTATCTGCTCAGTGGTTGTCATTATAATTCTCTATATATAACATGTATTTATGCAATGTCTGTAAAAATAAACTGCACTAAATAACCCTGATATTTTTGCTTGACATGGATCGTCAATGAGAATTTCATAACATTCTAACTCTGCGTAGATGATAAATCACATATTCTCACCGTATGTCCTGCAAAATAGAAGCCCAGCAGCATTGTTTAATGGGATGTTATAGTACAAAGAAAGTTCTGCTTATTAAACTTTAACTCACATGAGACAGCAGAAAAATCCAATAGTTTTACTGCAAAAACCCATGCCAATACGTAAATCAAATATAACATGAGCCTAATGAAAATATGCCTAATAGTTTACTTGTGAACTATGACCCCTGTAACATCACTCATGGCTTCACCACTTGTGATGCCATGGGGTCACAGACCACTCCTAAAATATATGGCAACATTTATATTTGGCTCATGCCATATCTTATATATGGTATGTGGCATAATTTATTTATTTTCAAACAATTTGCCAAGAAAGGCACACTGAGCTGAAATATCTCATTTCTAGATGCATAATTAATGCATGTATTAATTATAAATGTAGTATTCTGGAACTGTACAATTTTACCAGGATAAAAACTAAATCAAATCTACTCATGAGCCCATTTGTAATTTTATCCTGTGCATTTATCTATTGTATAATAGCAGAGACGACCATTGCCTCAAGATTCTTGTAGATGTACAAGAAAAAAACAGAACTCACTGTGAGGACTATGGAGCAGTTGAGCTATACTTGACTATCGGAACTGGAGATTCAATAACGTGCCCTGGAATAAGCTGCTATAAGAATTCAGGGAGATCTGCTGTAACATGGTATAAGGTAAGGCATTTTTATTCATGTATTTATTGGATTTTGTTAAGTGGGGAGGCTCACTGAAACATATGTCCCTTTTTCAGGAGTGACCCAAGATAAGTCTCGCAAGGCTCTAAGCTGCAAATTTGGTGACATCCAGCAGACCTGACCTGGGTTTGAATCCCACAGCTTCCACTTGCATACTGTGTGACCCTGAGCAAGTCACTTAAGCTCCTTGTGCTCCCAGGTCTCTCCTGTAAAAAAGCTTTCAGCTTAGTGTGCTATACCTGGTTAAACAACGAAATAAAATAAGTTACATACAGTGAATGGCATTTGTTTGATACCTTGTACCATTGCACGGGACTCTTTTCTCAGTAAAAAAAAAATACCTATATACATTATCAGCATAAAATGGACATTGCTTTTGAATGCTAGATATTTTGTATCCACTTTGCAAGCCTATAATTCAAATAAGTACCTGCAGGAATGCCATAAAATACATAAGGAGGTTATAATATTTGTACCACAGTACAGTGCAGGTGGCATAGGGCTTGTTCTGTATAAAAGGTGAATTTTATTCCTTCTGTTTCATGTTATGTGAATTTAATAGATAGGCAACATACTATATACTGATCACATTGATAGGTTAAGAGAGGATTAGGAAGAGATATGGCTCTCAGGAAGCACATAGGAGTGGGGCAAAATGAAAAAATTAAATAAATTTGAGTACTGTAAGCAGTCCGGAACATAAGTCATTTCATGAATTTAGAAAACTGAATATAAATGCCAAACAAATTAAGTTCTCATTGCACTGTAGGAGAAGCATTGACTCCCTCAGTAGCACTGGATAAAACACATGTGACATTTGTGGCTGAAGAAGACAAACATTCTAGTATCAATTTTTATTAAATGACCTAAAAAGTGTTACAGATGTCTAGTAAACAGGCTATTGCAGGTTAAAAATGTCAATTGGAGCTTAATAAGCAGAAATAAGCTTTTATCATAGATGTAACTGATTGTTAATTATGCATTTAACAATGATATATAAAGGTGATTATTTTCACTTTTATTGAGCCTCTTAAAGTCTTTAATAAGCATCCAGAAATATTTTAATAAAAGTGCATTTACGATTAGAGTAAATGTGGTCTAGTGATTTCTTGATGGTCTATCTTTAGTACCGTTAGCTACTATGTGAGAGACTAAGGTTTGCACCCAACTCCAGAAAGGAAAAAAACTAAGGGAAAACATGGACAGGATAAGGAAGAAAGGGGCGAGTACATGGTTAGTCAGATATACTAAATCAATACTTTTGTCAAGGGTTCTTTGCTGAGGAGGTAGGCCCACTCTCAGACAGTAGGAGACAGTTCAAGGGAAACACAGGGGACAAGCATGAGTCTGAAAGATTAAAACAGAATGCTGCTAACAGGACTAGGGAATCTAAAAACCAACAAATTACCAGGTTGAGACAGGATTCACACTAGCATGCTGTAGGGAAGTAGACAGATGCTAGCAGAGTGACCCGTTGTCCACTAGACAAATTGGTAGTAACCAGTTTAGTGCAAGAGGAATGGCAGGTTGCAAATGTGGTTCCCTTATATAGAGAGGGCAATCTGGATAACTATTGACTGCTGAGCCTGGCATCACTAGTGGGAAAATGTTTGGAGATAATTACTGAGATGAAGATACTTGCATTTTCAGTGGAAAGGGGCCTGACAGATAGCAACCAGCACGGGCTCACAAGGGACAACCAGCCCTGTCGGTTCCATGTCATAAGGGCGATCAAAAAACAGTGATCGACATTAGGGTAAGTGTACATCACCAAAAATGAATTTTGGCAATGTACACTCGTGACAAGGACAAAAATGGCACCCGAGACCTACGGGTTTAGTTTTTAGTGAGGGAGGCTGCACCCCTGCACCCCCACATGGGGAACTTTTCCCACTGCACCCCCACCATGGATTCTCAACTCCAGGGGGCTGCATGTCATGGGGGGGTGAAAAACTTTAAAAAATGGAATGCCACCTGCAGGAAAAAAGCTGTGCTGCACCAGACCCAAACCCTGCACCCTGCCTGCACCTCCCAGCTGACCACCCTCTCCACCGCACTAGTAGGCCAGCTTGGTAGCTGCCTGCCACACCCCTCCCACATGCCATCCCTCCCCTGCCTCTCCCCCCCACTGCATTTGCATGCACGCGTATATGCACATACTTCCTGTTGCTCTATTTGCCCACCCCAGTATCTAGTTACCCCCCTGCAAGGTAGCCATGAACACAGGTGCCATAATTGAGTCACTTTTTTTGTAGGCGCCCAGTTTTGTTCGCCTTGTTCATGTGATACTACCCTGTCAAACTAATGTAATATACTTTTCCTAATGTAGTACCACATGTGGCAGAGATGTGCCAGGCAGTGGATGTACCATACCTGAAGTCTAGCAAAGTCTGTAACTCTGTTCCACATAGGAAACTTGCTAAAAAGGTGAGGGTTCTGGAGCAAGGGAAGGAAATAACTGGTGGGATGAAAAACTGGCTGATGGATAGAACCTGGAGGGTGGTCCTAAATGATAAATTCTCTTGGGGCAGGGCAGTGACTAGTTGGGTAATGCAGGAGCTTGTCCTAGGCCACTTCTACTTAATATGTATATATGTGGCATAGGAGAGTATATCCAGGGTAAGATGAGTGTCTGCAGATTATACCAAGCTCTGCAGCAGGGTCAACCATAAAGGAGTTATTTACATTATGAGACAGGAAGTGAGGAGATTGAAGATGTGGTCCAGTATTTGGCAGTTGCCATTCTATGTCAAAAAGTGCAAGATAATTCACATAGCAAGGAAAATCCTGGAATAGTGTGTTATTTTATTTATTTATTTTATTTATTTATTTATTGAAGAGAATCGGAATTACAATCCTTTGAGTCATTGACTCCTTTGCAAAGGCTCCACTTCAGTACAAACAAACAAACAAACAAACAAAAAAAGCACAACATTTGCTAGTATTTATACATAGGTCACCATGTTCAGTGTGTAAACATTGGATCAAGTATCTTATGTAGTCCTTTGGTCTAGGTTAAGATACAGAGTAGGTTACAGTTACGGAGGGTCCTAAGTGAACCCGGAGTCAGAGTTTATATACAGTGTGATCATGGGACTTTGTGGATGCAGTCAGGATTAAGGTTAGGCAGTTAACCCTACCATTGTGGATTTTTTTATAATATTTTGTTATAATGACAGGATGCCAGTAGAAAGTACAGAGGAGGAGTAAGACCTGGGGAAGTTGACCAACAATGGTCTAAAGCCACATACACTGTGTAACAGACTACAGGAGGGCTAACATAATACTGGGGTACATAGGGAGGGGGTTACTGGCAGATGGAGGGAGGTGACAGTGCCTCTGTATAGATCACTGGAGACTGCATCTAAAGAGTAACAGGGCTATATTAAACAGAGTGCAATAAAGGGCCACAGAAATAATCCATGGCCAGCAAGGCATGGTGTACTATGAGAGCCTAAAGAGTCTCAACATGCATTTACTGGAGAACAGGAGAAAGATGTAGATCTGATAGAGACTTTCAAGTTCATAAAAAAGGGTTCAACAGAGTGGACACAGCAAGTTTGTGTAGACTCAGAAACAATGCATACCAGGGTCTGTGTGCTCAAGCTGAAGGAGGAAGGTTAATGCAGTTACAGTATTAGATGTGGCAAGAGATTTCAGTGACAGCTCTAGAAAAATTCCCTGCCTGTCTGCAGTACCATTGTAGAGTCATCAGATCTTTAGAAATTTCACCAAGCATCTGGAAATACCTGACCATGTGAATTGCTGCAACTGTCATTGACATTAAGAAGTATTACTTCACAGGAAGAGTGGTAGATGGGTGAAAAGAACTTCCTGACAAGGTTGTAGACACAAAGACAAAGCAGAAGTAAAGAGTAAGTGGGATGCGTATAAAGGGGTATCAAATGGAAAAATAAAGAAGGAAAATGGGGGGATTTGTAGAAAGGGCGGGAGGGAGGACCAACACTAGAGCATCTCCAAGTAGGGAGTCTTAGGACAGACTAGATGGAGTATTCAGATCTATTTCTGTCCATCACTTTCTTTAAATTAATACATTTTATTGATTTTCAAAGCAAGAAAACACAAAATACATAATAATTTGATGGATCCACCCCCTCAACAACATTCAGATGGAGTACAAGGCTGCGTATATAGATACAATATGACAGATGAATTACTTGAAATATGTGTGGTGAATATACAATTGCTAACCACATAGGTACTAACATAAGCACTAATGTTGATATTTTGTGTCACCCAAAGTACATTAACTTGCTCCTTCCTCTGGCAACAGCAGAGTGTAAAACGTGTCCCATCTTTTTCAAAAGCTCTGAGTGAGTTTCTGGTGCTGGATATCACATTTTTCAAGTTTGAGTGCCTCCAGTATTGCATGGTGCAATTCTCTATACAATGGAACAGTATCATCCAGCCAATGTTTTAATAAAATCTCATTGGTGATATCAGCTATAAACATAGGGCCCTTTGCACGATGCCAACATGCAGTGGGAATCGGGCGCATAGACATACATATGCAGGAATTCCGTGCACCGGGAGTCCTGCAGATCCAAGGTGACATTCACCAAAGGTGCACTGGACAGGTAAGCACTCAATTCCCCAGCTACACAGGCAGCTATGTGCCAGGTTTGTGTTGGGGGGGGGGAGACTAGGGGCATACACACACTACACACCATTCACAATGACATGTAGTGCTGTGCACGGGGGTGTGAGAGGGCACCGGTTGTGGCAGGGAGCCCTGCTGCAAGTGCCATATGTGATGTGTGCATATATAACCCCTACCCAGTCCGGCAACAGGATGCAACCCCCAACAGAGACCCTGATACTGTTCCATATGTCAGCCCCACACACACACACCAGTGCCCCAGCCTTGCTCACAGAAATGAGAACCCCCATCATGCACACACACACATATGACTGCTCCATCCCCATACTTGTAATGACACCCCACACACACACAGCTGAGCCCTGTCCCCATTCAAGTAATGATATCCTCCTATACACATCTGAGCCCTCTCCCCATATGTATGTAACCCCCCCACCTCGACCAGAGCCCTGTTGTGGCAGACACAGACCATTATATCGCAACCTGACCACTGCTTGACTCCCAATCCCATCTTCCCTGCCCCCTCATTGATGGTCAGTGGCGCCCCCCCACATCACCGACAACACCACCCCCCATCCCTGCAAGTTGGTGCCGTGGCTATGGAGAGTCAGTGGCACATCCCTTAGCACACCTTCTCAGCCACTGGCCATCCAACTGATGCTGGGAGCACACTGCTGGCAGCACACTCCCAGCATCAGTTGGACAGCCGGTGACCAAGGAAGTGTGCGGAGGGATGTGCTGCTGGCCGTCCATAGCCACAGCATCAACTTGCAGGTATGGGGGGTCAGGTGTGCTGTTGTCAGTGCTGTGGGTGGGGGACAACTGACCACCAATAAGGGGGCAGGGAAGATGGGATCAGGTCTTGCAGTGGTCGGGTTGAGATGTAATGGACTGTGTCCACCATGACTCTGGTTGGAGGGGTTGTACACATATGGGGAAGGGGCTCAGATGTGTGTGGGGGGACATCATTACATCAATGGTGATGGGGCTCAGATGTGTGTGGGGGGATCATTACATGAACAGCGATGGGGCTCAGTTGTGTGTGTGCATGGGGAGGTGTCATTACATGCATGGGGATGGGAAGCTGTGTGTGCTGGGGGGTGCTTATTTCTGTGAATGGGGATGGTGCACTGGTGTGTGTGGGGGGAAGGCTGCCATATTGGATGGGAGTGGGAGTTCTCTTGGGAGTGGGGGTTTGTACCCTAATGCCAGAACTGGGTGGGTACCCTGCTGTGGGGGGTGCTGTGCACCGGCCTGGCCAGGGTTGGCCCGTGGAGCCACATGGGTGGGTATCAGGCTTGGGACCATTGGACAAGGGGACTGTCTGTGCTTTCCCTGGGTGCCTGCATGCTATGCATGCACTGGATCCTGTGTCTTCCAATGTAGGGGATCTACTCAGGGACTCTGGATGGGTATCTGATTAGCTTTCCACCTGGGTCTGCTACTCTGCCCCCATCCACTCTGCCTATTCCTGCATGCCGGGGCTGGGGACACAGACAAGGGTCACGATTATACAAGCTCAAAGACTCTATCCACAGACGAGAGCTACACGGGTGTGGGATATGCATCTCTGGCATGCACCTTCCTCCTGTTTGTGAATAGGCACCATAATATGGTATTTTCTGTGACCTATCAGCAGATACAGTACTATGCCTAATAAACAAATCTGTGGTGTGAAGTATGTGTCATGACCTAGTAAGAGATCTCATATCTGCTGTACCTTTTCCCGTAGGGATTTAGCCTTGACACAGTCCCCCAGCAAATGCTTCAGGGTACCCTTCTATAGTTTACAGGTAGAACATAGGTGAGATGCTAAGTGGTCCATATGCCGTAGTTTAACAGGTGTGTAGTACAGATCATGGGCTACTTTGTATTGCATCATCGTCAGACAATCACATTTAACAAACTTGTGGAAGTCTTCCTACATTTTGATTCTTGTTTCCTGGTTTAGTAATTCAGGAAACTATTCTTGCCAGTATACACTAGTGTCACTGCCTGTGGGGGCACTAATTTTGCATAGTTTTTTGTATATTAACAAAGTGGCATGTGTCTGACAGGCTAATGCTTGCAACTTATTACATATCTTCAGTTTGGTGAAGAACCAAGGTCTGGGACCAAATATACTGTACAGCATGTGCTATAGCTGGAAAAATTGGAAAACCAACCCTATGCCAAGGTTATTCCAGGATTTGAAGGTGGCAAATGTGACAAGGCTTTTGCTTTCAATTAGGTAACCCAGGGAAGCAATGTTTGCTTGCCTTAGGAAAGATGGTGGGATAATCTGTTTTAGTATTTGAAAACTGGGTTTATTCTAATACACTGCGTAAGATCAAAGATGGGCTTAGTACCCAGTAAGGAGAGTACCTGTTTACTGATGAGCACAGAACAGCCAGTTGGCATCGGCTTTAGGATCTTTGGTATCTTACTATAGGGTACGTTCAGTAAAGCTCTGATAGCCACTCCTGCCTTTGTGCACAGATCCAACTCAATCTTCCATCGAGGCATACTGATGAGTCCTGGTAGGACGAAACACGTGTCTATGTCTTCTGTTAGCACCCTTTGCAAACTGTGTGAGAGGCCTTTCGGCACCATGCAATTCTGCTTAAAGTTGGACCAGCATAACATTCTGTGGTGATTTGCATATGCAGCCCATGATGCCTTGCATTGTGGGGGCATGTGTGATGTATTTTATATATATATATATATATATATGGTCAAGGCAACACAACAGGGGATACTTCTCCACCACAGAAATTGACTTGCCCTTGTTGCTAAGTAATATAATCTTTTATCAGGGAGATGAAGAGCCCCCTGGTGTTTAGGTGGGGGTGAATCTGTTATATGCCCTCTTAGGGGTTTTAACATTCCAGAGGAATTCTGACATTACCAATTTGACCTGGGTAGACTAGGTCTCTGGGATTGCCTTCAACAACATACTTACGGAGTACAAAAACCTTGGCAGTACATTCGTTTTTATCATATTTATTCTGTAGTGATAGTGACAGAACTGTTCATATTGTCAAATCCTGTTTCACTTGATTCATTAGACTATCTGGAGTCTTGGTAAACATGACCTTCTTGCTCCTTGCAACATGTATACCCAGGTATTTGATAGTATCTGTGGTCCACATCCCCTCTCCCACTTCATGATGTTTGCCCTGCATGTGTGGTGATTAAGTGGCATCAAGAAGATTTAGCTAGATTAAGTCTGTACCCCGAGAGAGCTCCAGATTTGTGTAACGTGTCCAGAACAGCATATACTGATTTTTTGGATTTAATAGGTTCAGCAAGATATTGTCTGCATATGTAGATATTACGTATCTCTGGTCTGCCATGTGAACACTTTCATCTGTGAGAAATGTTATGGTCAGAGGTTCAAGATAAATGTTAAAGAGGTAGGGTGATAGTGGGCACCCCTGTCGTATACCTTTCCCTAATGCAAATGCTTCAGAGTACACCCTATTACATACAATCTTAGCCAATGAGTTTGAGTTTAGTAGCTTCACCCAATTTAGGAAATGCAAGGAAATCTTAACATGGAGTATAGGAAGTCCCAAGACACCTTGTCAAATGCTTTTTCTGCATCCAGGGACATCAGCACTGCTGGCACTCGTGAGTCTCTGGAAATGGAAATTATGCAAGCTACTTTTCTTATATGGCCAGTAGAGAGTCTTCCTTGCATAAAAAAACACACTTGTTCAGTTCCAGCCAGATACATCCATACCCTCCTCACTCTTGCTGACAAGACTTTTACTAAATGGGTCATGAGGGCTGGAAGAGCCTTCCCTCCCCTGGATCTGACCCAGGGTTCACCCTCCACCCCCCGGACTGCCTTCATTACAGGGGTTTGTTCCACAGAGCTGCACCACATGTCGTGAGGGCTGGAAGAGCCTGCCCTCCCGTGGACCTGACTCGGGGATCGCCCCCCACCCCCTGGACTGCTGTAGTTACAGGGGTTTCATTCAACGAAGCTGCACCGAGGGTCGTGAGGGCTGGAAGAGCCTGCCCTCCTCTGGACCTAACTCGAGGATCGCCCACCACCCCCCGGACTGCCGTAGTTACAGAGGTTTCGTTCAACGGAGCTGCACCGTGGGTCATGAGGGCTGGAAGAGCCTGCCATCCCCTGGACCTGACCCAGGGATTGCCCCCCAACCCCTGGACTGCCAGGGGTTTCGTTCAACGGAGCTGCACCACGGGTTGTGAGGGCTGGAAGAGCCTGCCCTTCCCTGGACCTCGTTCAGGGATCGCCCCCCCACCCCCCAGACTGACGTAGGTACGCTTTCAAAGACACAGGAGCAGCCCCAGGCTCTTACACAAGGTGTGTTGTTTTGGTGCCAAACCCCATTTTAAATCTGGATTTGTACAAAGGACCTTGAGATTCCAAAACCTCACACACGCCTTAAGAGTCAGCGCAGCACTGAAGACAGTTTTTTTCATGAATTTCTCTGCTGCATATATATACAGTTCCTTATGTATAATCAAGTTGCCTTAAGAGTATTTTCACAGTTAGTGTGATCCTAGAGCTGCCTGTATTGTAAATTAATCAAGTAGTCCTTAAGAGTAATTTTCACAGTTAGTGATATCCTACAGTTACCTTCAGTTGAAATAACTCAAGTTTCTTTAAGAATTAATTCACAGGTAGGGTAATCCTACAGTTGCCTTTACTTGAAACTAATCAAGCTTCCTAAAGAGTAAATTCAGTTAATGAAATCCTACAGTTGCCTTATTTGAAATTAATCTAGTTTCCTTAGGAGTAATTGCACAGCCGGTGAAATCCTACAGTCGCTTTTATATTTTTTTAAAAATAAGCACTTTAGCTCTTTGATTATTTTCCGGAGTATTTTCCTGTCTGAGCGCAATGTACCGCAGCCTACAACACAATGAACAGATTTTGAAATGATCACGTTCCTACTTAAAAACTGTGTCAACCAGAATCGCTTTTGACCTTACAGATAATTCAGTACCCTAAAAATCTCAGTAACCTTTTGTCTTTAGTCCTTACCTTAGCCCCGCCTCTAAATCCAACATTGATAATCTCCCCTCTCTCCTCAGTTACAGGGGTTTCGTCCAACGGAGCTGCACTGTGGATCATGAGGACTGGAAGAGCCTGCCTCCCCTGGACATGACTCGGGGATTGCCCCCCAACCCCCGGACTGCCGTAGGTTCACTTTTGAAGGACACAGGAGCAGCGCCAGGCTCTTACAGGCGTGTTGTTTTGACCCGCCGCTCTACCACCACTCCCCTCTCGCCCTACCATCACCACGTTGGTGGATCAATCAGCTCACTTTCCCACCATCAGGTTATATTCCTTGAACACTAGGGGGATCCTGCCAGCCAACACTTATCTCCCTTCCTTCATCCCTTGCACAAACACATCCCTAGTAGTACTCTGGAAACTTGCTTTACTCCACACTATCCTATCCCCCCCCCAGCAAAGAATATCTCCAGCACCACTGTAAGTGGACACCTGCCAGAATCTCAGCCTCCTCGGGCACATCACCCCATTGCTCATAGCCCGACCATCTTTTTCTGCTCTCCACTAACGTACCTCATACTCTGACCACCCCACTGCCCCCCCACCCACCACCGGTCCACCCCTACTCCCTGTACACAGTGGAAGGTGGTCCCTCTCTATCCTAGCCATACCTGCCCTCAACTCCCTAACCATCCCCTGCACTGCCCCCCCAGATCCTTGCATCTGCTCAAGCACCACTACCACAACCGCTGTAGTCCTTTTCTCCATCTCATCACCTTACTCCTCATGCTCTCTGGGAATGTCCACCCTAACCCTGGACCGGGACCCGCTACCCCCCCGTCGCCTCCTACTGGACATGGCGTCCGCTTGCCTCTATGAATATCTGCAGTCTCCCAAGGAAGACTGCTGCAATCCAGTGTTGGGTCTCACAGCACACACCCGACATTCTTGCAGTAGTGGAGACCTGGCTCTCCCAATCAACTCCAGACTCTGCTGTCTCCCTTCCCGGCTTCACCCTCTTCAGAGAAGATTGTGTGGGTAAGCATGGCAGCAGGTGTGCAGTCTACCTGCGTGACTCCCTCCTGGGTCACGTACTACCTAACCCCAAACTCGACCATGGGGCCCAAGCCATCACCATGAAAATCACCCCGGACCTGGGCCATGGCCCTCTTTACCTCACAACCACCTACATACCCCCATGGGCACAAAGTCTAGCTATCCACTCTCTCACTGACTATCTCTCCACCCTTCCACACAAGGCTGAACAGCTCATCCTAGGAGACCTCAACATCAACTGGCTTGGCTCCACTGCAGCACACATTAAGGACAACTTCACAGCCCTTGACCTATCCCAATTGGTTACTCGGCCCACCAGATTTAACCAATCTAGTGGGACCAGCTCCCTCCTAGATATAGTACTCTCAAACTGCCCACACAAAATCAATTCTGTTAATGTCCTAGCCAACTCCCTTAGCGACCACTCACCAATTCTCTGTTTCTGGACCTCCCCATGCTCAATCCTGCATACTATGCCACCCCCCGTCACCGCTTCTGCCCCGTGGGCCTTAATAAGCTAAAGCGGTACCTTGCCCAGCTCGATTGGTCCCCGATCTCCCTTGCAATGGATATAGATACTGCTCTAGGCTTCCTCACCAGTGCCTTCTGCAAGGCCTGTGACATCTTTGCCCCTGTCACCAACACTCGCTCCAAGAGGCAAAATGCTGTCTGGATTTCCCCCTCTCTGATCTAGCAACTGAAGCAGCAGGATAACCTATGGCACACTGTGGTTGAGTCAGGCAGGACAGCTGACAGGCAAGCCTATAAAGCCACTCGCAACCGATGCACCTGGGCCATAAGACAAGCCAAGGCCAGTTACTATCAAACTGCCTTAACCTCATCCTGGGGCTCTGCCCGAGCTTTCTGGGATAACATAAAAGAGCTTAATGGGAAGACCTGCTCTCCCCCCCCCCCAAGATGGTTATTAACGGCACAAGTAATACTGACCAACCACTTATTGAGGACTGCCTCAACACAACATTTTCTGACCTAAGTGCAGTTCTTCCTGCCCACTTCTTTGACCCTATCCTTGCATTCAACCACCCAGCTATTTCCCGATCCCCATTTCTTTTCAGGACCATCTCTCCCCATGACACGAAACCACTCCTTCTAAAAGCCCTCTCCTCCCACAACCCATGCTGTGACCCCGTTGACTCCAGGATACTCCACCTAACACTTGATGTCATGTTAGCTCCCCTCACGGATCTTCTTAATCAATCCCTATGCCTTGGCCAATTCCCAAGCGCATGCAAATTGGCTAAAATTACCCCTATCCATAAAAATGGAAACCGCACATTACCAAACAATTACAGACCTATCTCCATCCCCACCAAAGCCCTGGAGAAAATAGTATCTACCCAACTTGTGGATTACCTATCCAAATACAACATACTATGCCCAGAGCAGCATGGCTTCTGCCCTGGTCACAGCACCTCTACAGCCCTTTTGGAGTTCTCCCACCAAATACACTCTGCACTTGATGCTGGGGAGATCGCTGGGGCACTGTTCATTGACCTATCCAAGGCCTTTGACGGTGTGTGTCACCCACTAATGCTTGACTCCCTCCATCAGCTGGGGTTCTCATTTGGCCCTCTGGCCTGGTTCTCCAGCTATCTCCAGGATAGATCCTAACGGGCCAAATTAAATGGTATCCTATCAACAGCCCTACCTGTATGCTCCGGGGTCCCTCAAGGCTCCATCCTGGGCCCCACATTGTTCAGTCTCTTTTTAAACATCCTCCCCAGCTCCTGCACAGGCAAAATGCTTCTATACGCCGATGACGCAGTCCTCGTCTCCTCACACCCCGACCCACTCACACTTCAGAGCTCCCTGCAACTCATCTTTAGCCAAGCTGAAAAGTGGTTCCTTGACCATCGTCTGGTTCTGAACCTCAAGAAGATGAAATCTATGATGTTTGCACACCGCCAAAGCAACTCCAGAAATGCTCCCCTTCACATCATTCCCAGCACTCTCCACCCCCTTGAACAGGTATCAACATACAAATACCTGGGCATCACCTTCAAATTGGCATTCTCCTTCCATGCCCATCTTAATGCTTTGTCCTCTGCCATGAATGCCCGGATTGGACTCCTCTACCACCACAAAGACTGCATCCCTGAGTTTGCCCTATGGCTGGCTATCACTTTCGCCATTCTGTCTTTGGTTGATTATGGACTCCCTACCTATGCAGCTGCCGACCCCACTGCCCTTACCAAAGTCCAGACCTTTATCAACAAAGCCTGTAAGCTCCTGACCGGTGCCCACAGCAGAACTCACACATGCCAGCTCTACTCCACCTCTAACATACTCACGTTTGAAGAACGCCTGCAATTCCACACCTGTATACTGGCAAAAAAGGCTCTACTTGGGCTTTGACCCCCAGGTATCACTACACCCCTTCAACAGGCCTCCCATTTGGTCATCACCCACAATACTACCAAAGTCACCTTCCAGGTGCCTAGAGCTAGGACCTCACTCGCCCAAAGGTCTTTTCACTACAGAGCACCTTCCTGGTATAACTCCCTCCCAACGCACATTACAAGCATCCCCAAAATCGGTCCCTTCAAAATAGCCCTACGCAAACATCTCACTGACACTCAGAGCTGTAAATGTCCATTATAGAGCTTTCCAAGAGCACCACTCTGAACCAATCTGTCTCTTTAGTATTATGTATGTACTAACTTACTTAGAATTGCTTGTTGTAGTCTGTACACCATGCACTGTACCCTGTGTGCTCCACTGGGACACTAAACAGCTTAGTTTTATTTGCTCTACTGTATCTTACCTATTTTGGTCACTGAAATACCTTGCTTCGTATACTCCTTTGTATCTCACCTGTATTGTTCCCCAATATCTTGCCTCACAAATATGTTGTCCCCTCCCCTCCCTGTGATGATGTACCTTTGTAAATGAGTCTTTGACTCAAAGGTTTGTAAATCCAATTTGTGAATTAAATAAATAAAATAAAATAAAATTTGAATGTCAAAGGTTGAGCAAGGAGATGGGTCCATAGCTAAATGTTTTGGATGTTTTTTCTGGCTTGGGTAAGAGGGTAATGTGGGCTTTCTGTAAAGCAATATCTAATGACTTCAATGCAGCCAATGAATTAGAGAGGGTGACCAGGTGTGAGGCCACCTCATCTAGTAGGATCTTATAGAGATTTGGTGAGAAACCAGCCTGGTCAGGTGCCTGGTCTCATGTCAAACTTTTGATGACTAGTCATGGTTCCCCACGCTATGATATTCCTTTCCACTATTTGTGATTGCTTCTGAGTTAGTTTAAGAAGTCTGGCTTCTTTTAAAAAGGTGCTGATGTCTCCCAATGGGTTTATTTGGGAGTATAAAGCTTTTTATATAATGTGCCAAAAGCTGCTGCTAAGTTTCTAGGTTTGTTTACTAGCAGGCTCTTCTCAAAGGACATAGGAATAATCAGACAAGAGGCTATGCAATAGCCTATCCACTGATGTCCATTTTTTCCAGATGTTTTTCTAGACCTAACTTAAAACTGTTAACTGTTCTACATTCCACCACCTCCATAGCTAAACTATTCCAGATTCTCACCACTCTCTGAGAGAACCATGCTCTCCTCCTTTCAGTCAAGAAATGTATACCTCTTAGTTATAAATTATGACCCCTAACTTCTTGTTTATTGTTTAAAAATTCAGTATTAAGATGGTTTCTGAGGTCTTTATTTGTAATGGTTTAAATATTAATATCATGTTACCCTTAAGTCTCCTCGCCTCCAGTTTCTACAAGCCCAATCTATCAAACCTCTTCTCATAACCCAGTCCTTCCATCCCCTTAAAGAACAGCTGACGCCTTTGGAAAAACTTTGGAGAACATAATATTTAGACACAATATTTCATATACACGTATATGTATTTTAACAGATTTCTCCCCACCATTGCTTATTACTGAAGAAATGTCCACAAAAACAAGTTTTTATCCCTCAGAGTTTATCTGCCTCTGTAGCTTACTCCCTAATTGACATTATAATGCTCTGTTGTAACATCATAGTCTGTTGCCATGGGAATAACTATGGTGTCACAAGCAGAATATTATGACATCAGGTTGGGAAGATATAATAAGAGCTGATAAACCCTCAAGGAACAACTCTCCTATTTTCATGTACTGTATATGACATCAGTAATAAATAATGAAGATAAGAAATACAGAGCTAATGAGATACTGTATATAAGCTGTTTTGTGTCTAAATATTATATTTTTCAAAGTTCTTTTTGAGGCGTTGGTGGCTCTTTAATGACCTTTGTAGTTTTCCTATGTATTGTTTTCAGATTGTCTATATTCCTTTGTTTGATGGACTCCATAATGTTCCACAGTATTCCAGACATAGATGAATCAGTGACTGTACAAAAACAGCAACACCATCTCTCTCTCTCCTTACATATTAAATTTTCCTTATACACCCGAAGATGTTATTACACTTTGACACAATTTCATCAGTGTTTTGAAGATTTTAACTTACTATCCACTATAAGTCCCAGATCTTTCTCACAGTCTGAAGTTATTAGTTTTTGCCACCAATATAATATTTTGCCTGCATATTATTACTACCAACTTATTGCATATTATTACTACATCACCATGCACTTATCAAGGTTAACATTCATTTTGTTGTGTAATGACCATATGTATAAATTATTCAGATCATCCTGTAGCGAGATAATACCCTGCTCAGTGTTCACAATGTGGTGTACTTTAGCATCTGGCCCCAAAACTGACTCCTGGGGAACTCTGCTAGTCACTTTGATTTCTGAAGATTCATAGCCATTTTTTTTAACTGTGTGCACCCCATTTTCTAGCCAAGATTTAATCCAGTTTACTAACCCTGGGTTAAAACCATTACCTACAATTTTCCTTATTAGCTCAGCATGTGGAGCTTTATCAACGACTTTGGAGAGATCTAAGAAAATAACATCCAATGACTTTCCTTGGTCAAGTGCCTCACTGACCTTAAAAAATAGTCCATCATATTTGTTATACAAAACCTGCTTTGTCTACACCTATGCAGTGTTACATCCCATATTGCTCTCATCCATGAATCTGTTGATTCTAGCTCTCAAACATTTTTCAAAGAATTTTCCCACCACTGAAGTCAAGCTCACTGATCTATAATTAACTTTATCATTCTTTTTCCCTTCTTAAAAAATTGGTGTAACAACCACTCCTTTCCATTGTAATGGGGCATGCCCCGTTTCCAAAGATATATTAAATATTTTTCTTAATGGATCAGCCAGCAATGTTTCCAATTCCTTCAACACCTGGGATGCAAACAGAGATGTGTGAAATTCCAAAATTTCATTACGCAAACTATTTCATGGGTGCAAAATGCAAAATTTTGCCTATGAAATGTGACATTTTGCCTACAGAACAGCAATATTTCACCCACAAGTGGGCATAACTTTGCTGTTTCAGGCAAAATTGTGCATTTTGTGTCAAAGTTACGCATTTCATAACTCCGCACCTGGTGAAAAATTTCATGGAATGGCAGAATTTTGAAAAATCTTTCATGCGGCAAAATTGCAGATTTTGCAGCAATTTTGCCAGAGAAATTTAATTTTGCAATATCTCTAGGTGCAAACCATCAGGACCCTTTGCTTTATTCTCATTTATGTTCTGCAACAGGCTTAAAACTGTGTCTTTCTCTACTCTACATATGTTACCAACTTTAGGAATGTCCACTTTTTGTAACTCTGTATCCTGAAATATGGGTCCAAAAAATGTATTTAGGATGCCTGTTTTATCCCTTTCTCCCTCAAACTCCAGCACATTTTCCACTAGTGACCCTACTGTTCTATCCCCACCTCTTTTAGATTTCATATAGTTCCAAAATGCTTCTGTATTATTTTTAGTGGTTTGAGTTGTATCTAGTTCTTTCCTCCTTTTGGCATCTCTAATCTCTTTTTTACAGATCTTAGTCATGCTCCTATACTGCTCCCACAGCTTTGGGTCATTTGCTATTTTTGCCTTTTTAAACAATTTTCTCATCTTATTTATTTATGCTGACAGGCTTCTTGTTATCCATACTGGTATTCTCCCCTTCCTATTATATTTTGCTACAACAGGCACAGACCTCTCATCAGTGATTTTGTTAACAAAGATCTTTCAGATACTGTACACATCCTTTCTTTCCATCTCTTTTTCTCCATTCCCAGTTTTGTACTTGCTATTTCATAGCTTCATAGTTGGCCCTGTTATAACATTTCCTCTTTGATAATCCCATATTTCTTATCTTGTCTCTCTATATGTTGAAAGATAGCATAGAATGATCATTGTCACCCAGCAGTTCACAAACGTTACATTCATACAAATCATCTCCAAGACCACTCAGAAAAACATCTAAGGTAGTATTACCTCTTGTTGGTCTTTGTACATATTGTTCCAGATGCAAGCTTAACAAGCTGCCAGCTAAATGTTTATTTTGGCTACTGCCCCCTTCTGCTGACCTCCAGTCTACATCTGGGATGTTTAAATCCCCCATTAAAATGATATTATTCCTTCCCATATGTTCCAACACCACATCAATTAATACTTTGTCTGAACTAGCTTTTTGGTTTGATGGCCTGACGTTTAAGCACAAAATGATATAACTTGAATGCTTTTTCCTTATTTTTAGCCAGATAGATTCTGTATCATCCTGGTCAAGTTGATTCATTTCTTCTACCCTTAAGTATTTGGCTATGTATACTGCTACACCACCACCTTTCTGTCCCCTTCTGTCCCTTCTAAATAAATTGTACCTATCAATTTCCTTGGTCCAGTTGTAATCTTCTGATTACCATGTTTCTGCTGCAACAGTTACATCTGTTTTTTCCCTGTATAGTATAACTTCTAGCTCACCAAACTTATTTCAAAGGTGTCTGTCATTTATCAGTAGACATTCCCATACTTTATCTTTTATCCCTGCCTTATTAACTGGAATGTTCTTTCTTTGTCCTTTGTCAGTTGCCCCACAGTTGTAGTGCCTAATAATGCTTCCTCCCCCATTCCCCTCACCAATCAGTTTAAACTCCTGTCCAAATATTTGTTTAGACTATCTCCTAACAATCTGGTGCCATACATATTAAGATGCAGTCCACCTCTTCTTCTGTACAGTTCTCTTTTATAGTAGAACTTGTATCAGTTGTCTGCAAACATGAATCCCTCCTTGTTAGCCCATGTTCTCAGCTAGTTATTTATTTTCTTAATTGCTCTTGACCGTCCAGCCTCTGCTCTAGGGACAGGCAAAGATCCTGAAATTATGACTCTGTTTCCTTGTGCCTTTAACCTATTGCCTATGTTCATAAAGTCATGTTTGATATCATCATCAAGTCTATACCCAGTTATTTACACCTACATGCAGTGCCACTATGGGACTTTTCCCAGCTCCTTTCAGTAAACTATCTACTGTACGTTGTCTTTTATATCTGTAACTTTTGCTCCAGTTAGTCTACTCACTGAGGTCTTGTCCTTTATCTCTTTGCAGATGATTGTATGTGTGTATCTTATTATAGAGTCACCTATGACCACAATTTCTGTGTTAGATTTTCCCCTGGTAACCACTTGTTCTAAAGACTCTAATGTCCCTTGGGTCACTGTTAGTTGCTGAAATCTGTACACCAGTTCAGTTGGACTAAACGCCTCTGCTCTCCATCCCCTTTTTCTGGGTCCCTTCCTCCTTACTGTTATCCAGCATGGTAACTCATCTGTTTCCTCCTCTTCACTGTCAGTATCATTCAGAGTTATTTTCCTTTTTTCACCCAAGCTTTCACTATTACTATCTTGGCCACTAACTTTTATGACTCAACTTCACTGCACGTCTCTCCTGTCAACTCTCTAAACATGTTGTCAACAAATGTTTCCAAATTCTGAATCATTTTGGTTCCAGTTTTTTTTTTCTCTCTTAGTCCCTTGTTTCATCCTCCAGTGTGTTTATATAGTTGCACTTTGTGCAGATAAGGGTCATTCCTTTCACTACCCATACCCCACATAAACATCTTGCACTTAATACATTCAGTAAGAACTTTAACTGTAACATTGGTTTCAATAATTACTTCCTCAGACATGTCATACCTTTCTTTGACTCTTAATTCTTTGAGATAGTTTTTACCTGAGAGAGCCACAATTCCTGGTGCCTGTTCTTGCTGTTCCGGCTGACACAGCAGACATTTGGCTCTATCATGTCTGCCTCCACAGCCAACACTTGCAGGGACCCTTAGGTATATAGTTGGTAACCCGGAAGTATAGTTCTGGGGTTACACTCTGCTGTCTTCCACAACCTGCAATACAGTTGTTTTTTTATACACACACTGCCCAAGTCTCTAATATACCTAGAGATGCAGCGAATTTAAACTCCACCAGTGAAGTGAATGCAAAGTGGCCACTTCACATTGACACTTCGCTATGTGGAGTGCCCCATAGGAAAGGCTCACTTCACCTTGTTATTATTACTTTGCATTGTCACTCCACCTTAAATACAAAGTAAGGCACAGCGACAACAATATTGGCAGCACCTCACCCACACAGTCACCAGAATGAATGTGCATCCCCAAAGTTGTACTGTCTTGTGTCCAGAAAACTCCCCAGTGCTGACAAAGTGAAATGAGAGCGTATCAAGAAATGCAAAGTCTCCCAGAATTAATGGTGCACTCAGTCATGCGCGCAGTGGTCACACACAGAGTCACCAGAATTAATGTGTATCCCCAAAATGCTACTGCCTCGTGTCCAGAAAATTCCCCAGTGCTGACGAAGTGAAATGAGAGTGTAGCAAGAAATGCAGTCTCCCAGAATTAATGGTGGACTGCAAATGCACAGACAGATTAAGATTGCGCTGCGCACTCAAGGGATGCATACGAAAAGGCACAACAACATCTAACTAGTGCTCACAAGTCACAAATCCATATCTGGAAATGAATACATTTTGCCAGTTGAGGGATTAGTGCACAGCAGTAACAATCCACCACCAGTAAAGATACCACAAAGCAGTATAAAAAATTCATGCAGGTGCGGTGGATAGCAGGTTCACACTGCTGCAACTACTCTGTGGCACAATAAAAGGTGTCTGATTTAATGGCACGCATCACACACACACTCACACACACACTACAAGTAATGCATAGCAAGTTGAAAACCTTTAGTAATATAACCAAATGTTTTAAGCTGACAAATTATACACTGCAGCACCACAACAATCAGCAAAAAAATGTCAAGAATTACTGAAAATATTACTGTGTGTACATTAACACAGATATACAAGAAAAATATAACCAAAACAGAAAGACTGCCTTTTTCTCCCAGTTAATGTACCTACACCACAAATACGCCCCTCCCCCAAAGCACACTTCACAGTACACAGACTGACTGTTCTAAATTAACATTCAAAATCCATACACAACAATAAACACTCAATGATATGAGCACAGAAGGGTTTCCTACAATCTATGTACTAAATTTTGAGCAACAAAAATGACTCAAAGGCATTTTAAACAGCTTTTAGAGGTTTTGAATCGCAGAGCTCTGAGAGCAAACTGTCTCCAGCTACCACTACACTCACACTACCCAGGCCAGAATTGAGGCTGTGCAGAACAATCTAGAGTCCATGTGACCTGCAATCCCATGAATCACTGCAGAATTTCATTTGGAGCTCAATTACAAGGTGAAGTGAGGCAAATTACATTGATTTCAATGTACTTCACCTTAAAATTGGTGGAGAAATGGTTTGGGGAAGGTGGAATAATGCAAAGTCATTGGTTTCAATGGACTTTGTGTTCCTCATTATGAAGTGAAGTACTCCACTTCACATTGTGGAGTATTCCACAGAGTTCACGTTAGTCCGTGAATCACTTCTCGGAGTGAATTGAGGCCACTTCGGCCACCACTACTTACAGTACTGTAACTCACATGCTGTACAGGAAAGAATGTAAATGCCTATGACTGTATTTCCTTGATGAGCTGAGCCTGTATCATAAAACTCCCCAATTTAAAAACTCTTATTAATGAGTACAGTGGTGGGGTGTTAAAGCCAGGAGAGATACTACAAAACAGGCTTACAATACATCCAAGTAACTAGTAAACAATTAATGTTGTGATTTGTGACATGATCGTGAATCGTGATTTGTGACTGCATTTGTGACCATGATGAAGAAGAACGTGATTCGGTGTCGACATGTGAGATAACCAATATGGAACTGTATTGGGTAGGCGAATGCCTACAGCTGTACTTCCCCAATGAGCTGTAACACAAAACTCCCCAACTTAAAAACACTTATTAATGAGTACAATGGTGGGGTGGTGAAGCCTGGAGAGATGCTACAAAACAGGCTTACAATACATCCAAGTAACCAGTAAAAAAATTAATATTGTGATTCATGATGTGAATCGTGATTTGTGACTGCATTTGTGGCCATGATGATGAAGAACATGATTCAGTGTTGAGGGTGTGAGATAACCAATATGGAACTGTATTGGGAACACAAATGCCTATGGCTGTACTTCCCCGATGAGCTGCAGCACAAAACTCCCCAACTTAAAAAACTCTTATTAATGAGTACAATGGTGGGGTGGTGAAGCCTGGAGAGATACTACAAAACAGGCTTACAATACATCCAAGTAACTAGTAAAAAATGTATGTTGTGATTCGTGATGTGATTGCGAATCGTGATTTGTGACTGCATTTGTGACCGTGATGATGAAGAACGTGATTTGTATCACGAGTGACTTGTGATGATGGTCCTGACATAAAAACTTGTATTAATGAGTACAATATTCATGCAGAATTATGCACCACATCAGTCCAGTACTCTGAAGGGAAGCCAAAGAAACAACTGTGACTTAAGTTACAGATGGAGATTGGGTCCTAAAGAGATGCAAATGCACAGACAGATTGTGCTGTGCACTGAAGAGATGCAGACACAAAGGCACAACACCTAACCAGTGCTCACAATCAGAAATCCAAATCTGGAAAAGAATACCTTTGTTGGTTGGGGCGGGCCATGGGGGGCAGTGTACTGCACTGCTGCAGTAACAGTCACTAGTACTAGTACCAGTAAAGATACCACAAAGAAGTACAAAAATCACACAGCTGCTGTGGATAGCAGGTTCACATTGCTGAAATTATTATGCGGCACAATAAAAGGTGTCTAATTTGATGCCACGCGTCACACACATACTCACACGCACACTAAGTAATGCATAGCAAATTGAAAACTTCAGTAATATAACCACATATTTTAAACAAACTAAAATTATGCACTGCTGCATCACAACAATCAGCAAAAAACTGCAAGAATTATTGAAACTATTACTGAGTGTACATTAACACAGTTATACAAGAAAAATATCACCAAAACAGAAAGAACTGTCTTTTCCTCCAAGTTAGTCTACCTCCACCACATATACGCCCCTTCCCCAAAGCACACTTCCACTGTCTCTCAGTATACAGACTGAATGTCATATAACATTCAAAATCCATACACAGATAATAAATGCTCGATTATGTGAGCACTGGAGGGTTTCCTACAATCGATGAACTAAAGTTTCAGCAAAATAAATTACTCAAAAAGGCTTTTTTAATAGCTTTTAAAGGTTTGAATCACAGAGAGCTCTCAGAGCAGATTGTCTCCTACAGCTTCTTACACACACTACCCCAAACTGAGGCTGTGCAGAACAATCTAGAGCCCATGTGACCTGAAATCCCATGAATCACTGCACAATTTGCATTTGGAGCTTAAAAACAAGGCAAAGTGAGGTGAAGTACATTGTTTTCAATGTACTTCGACCTAAGAATTGGTGGAGTAGTGGTTTGGGAAGGTGGAGTAACGTGAAGTAATTGTTTTCAATGGACTTTGCTTTACCCATTATAATGCAAAGTACTCTACTTCACGTTGTGGAGCATTCCGCGAATTCACTTTTGCTTCGCAATTCACTTTGTGGAACGAATTGGAGCCACTTCGCCCATCTCTAAATATACCCTGCTCTTGTCAATCCTTGCAGAGAAGAGAAAAAATTACTTTAATTACACAGTTCTCCTTATTATAGCCACCCTGAGTGACCCCTAGCTGCAGTTCACCTCACCACTTTGGGAACTACAGCTCCCAGCTGCCCTTTCCTCCCAATGCCTTCTGAGGAGACTTTTGCTCTTTGTTATGATATTACAGTTCAGAAATGTACAATACCAGCTGGAATACCTATGTCAGCAGACAGCAGTGCACTCCCCAGCAGGCTTGCCTCTGCTGTGTCTGCCTCTGCCAATGCTTGCCAACACTCGCAGGGACCCCTAGGTATATAATTGGTAACCTGGAAGTATAGTTTCGGGGTTACACTCTGCCATCCACCACAACCTGCAATACAACAGTTTTTTTAAAACACACACACACACTGCCCAAGTCTCTAATATACCTGCTCTTCCCAGTTCTTGCAGGGAAGTGAAAAAAAATGGCTTGAATTTCACAAATCCTCTTATTTAAACCACCCTGAGTGGCCCCAATCTATAGTTCACCTAGCCACTTTGTGAACTACAGCCCCCAGCTGCCCTTGCCTCCTAATGCCTCCCGAGGAGACTTTTACTCTTCATTATGATTTTACGGTTCAGAACTGCACAATACTAGCCAGAATACCTCTGTCAGCAGTCAGCAGTGCACTCCCTAGCAGGCTTGTCTCTGCCATGTCTGCCGTCACCCATGCTTACTGGTTTGAACTCCTTTAATGAGTCATGCCATTTCTTGTCCTATAGCAAGCAACCTTTTCCCCCGATCCACATATTTCAATCTGGCTTGGAATACTGCATGCTCAGTCTGGTCTCTTAATATTTTCCCATATTTAGCCTAAAAAGAAATTAATTTTAGCCATTCCACCTCCATAGATATGGGAGAGATTGTTTTTTTTTTCCTGTTCTAGTCTCCTGCAACAATTGCTTACATTCTTATTCTCATTTTCTTATCCTAGTGGATAGTAATCTGATTAGTCATACCTCCTGAGTGCTTTTAAAAGCACACCATAAGCTTACCTCGCTCTTTACTCAGCACAATTTTCACAAAAGAAGAGTGTGGCACACTCTTTACTTTTAGAGATGCAAAATGTGTCTTTGGGTAAGTTATTATTTGTTCTCCATACCCTATCCCTATCCAGATTATCCACAGGCTGAATACTGAGCTGTACTGCTCTGGACAGGATTTCAAAACAAAAGACACTTACAGAGTGGAAATCCAGTCTAGAAAATGATCTGTGCACTGGGGAGGTAAATGTATACTCTATGTCTGTTGAACGTAGAGCTGGGTGAAAGCTGTGAATTCCACTTTAGAGGAACGTCTGTGAAATTTCACAACTTTTGCAGAATTTTCCAAACTTCCACCTTTGGAGCATCCTAAAGACTGCTCTCTTCCTCCAGAGGGAACGGGAGGTTAGCTGCCTGTGCACGATGGACACCTAGCGGAGGCCACAGGAACTGACCCCCAGAGCATGCCGGTGGGGGGAGGTGGGGCAGATGTTGGCAGGCTGCCATTGACGTCATTGCACGCCATTCCTCCTGACTAGAAAATGGGAAAATGGGGCAATGCAGTACAGTGCTCACCTCATCCAAGAGGTCTAGGAATGTCACCTTATGGTTCCCTGGACACTGAGTCTCAGATTCCGACAAAGAGACAGCCGGACCCCCTCCAAAGGGGTTCCATGTCAGAAGGGTGACTGGGGAATAGCTAACCATTACAATGGCGCTGAACCCAAAGCACCAACACTTTTGGTAAAGTAATCCCCCTGCACCCTCCCTTGTGGGGCACTTTGCCCCCACAACCCTCTTAATTTAGATTCCCACTCTGGGGGGGCACAACCCAGGGATGGGGGCAGAACCATGGTCATGCTAAATCATCAGTGCTGTGGTTCTATCGCCATTGTGACAGTTTGTCATTATTTGTTCACCCACTTCAGATAATACCCTCCAAACGTTGCCCAAGTCTTAGTACTCAGTACACATATACTAGCTACTACAGGCTGCTCCTTTCCCCCTACTCTCTACTCTACTTAGGCTTCTTCAGCATACTACACATTCCCACCACCCCTTTCCCCACACACCACAACATTCATACACTCCCCCCTCTCTCTCTCTCTCTCTCTCTCTCTCTCCTTTCTCTCTCTCACTATCCCACCCACTCTCCCCAACCTCCACCTTCCCTCCTATTTTTGTGCTCTCCCACAGTCTCTCTCTCTTCCTCTCTCTCTCTCTCTCTCCCTCTCTCTCTCTCTCTCTCCTATATGCCCTCTCCTCACCTCAACCACTAGCTCCCCCTCAGCCTGTGTCACCTTCCCTCAAACTACCCCTTTCTCTACCCCCTCTGCTCCCTCCTCCTAGGCTAACAAGACAATGCCAACTCTAGCAGCACCTTTTGAGACAGGTAGAATGATAAACTGTGCCTCGACTATAGTCAAATGTTAGTGCTTGAATGGCTATGCATTGCACATTTTATCTTCATAATGTATGTTTAAAGTCTACTTGTTGCTCCTGTTGTATACCCCTATCTCTGATTGTAACCCCTGTCTCTGTTAACCTTTGTTCAATATATGACTTGGAACCTTTGTAAAAGAGTTGCAAACTCAAAGGTTGTAATCTGAACTGCTAAATAAATAAATAAAAAAATTAAAAAGCCCCATGGGGGGTAAGCCAGGGGGAACACCTGTGAAGAACTCCCCAGGCACTGAGCCTCAGATTCCAATGGGGGAAATCCAGGCTCCCCAAACCCCAAAGGTCCCACCCTGAGGGGTATGTCAGGGGGAACAGCAGGGATGGTAAGTCCAGGGGGATGGATGACAGGGCTGGGGCAGAGGCTGGCCTGATGTGGGACAGTCTGGGGGGGGTGAATAAAAGCATGCTAAATAAAAAAATAAAGAAATGTTTCTCCTGGTGTCTAGTGGTACCCCCACCCTCTAATTGCCATCCCCCTATGAAAGAAATGTTTCCCTGGTGTCTAGCAGTCCCCCACATTGCCCACACCAAACTGATTATAGCAAACTGCCACCCCCTCTTTTCCATAATCTTTTTGGGTCACTGCTGCAGGGAGTCCATTGGGTGACTGGTACAGCCCTCATATGGAGTGTGCTCTGCAATGATGATCAAGACATGATTGTGTTGAGCTGACCTGAAAAAAAGTTCATTACATTTCCAACCCTAGTGATTCCAAAGTTATCTATTTTTTCAACCGCAATTACCAGCATGAAAAGTGCTAACATTAGACTCATAAGAGCTTTAAATAAAATCTTGAAGTTATCTCTGCAGGAATTCATGCTTTTCTGATTTTTGATTCACATTCAGCTGCCTCTTTTTCCCAATAGTGCTGCAGAGCACTTTCATGTGGGTTCCATGGGTTCAGGTGCAAGTCTGGGTGTCTGCAGTCATGCAATACCATTGTTATGAGTGCTACCAGAGTCAGTGCACATTGACAAGCAAGCAGCTACCCTAGCTTCTGCCCCTGCAGTGACCCCACGTGCAGGCCAAGAAGAGGGTTCTCCATCTCTTCTACAAGGTGTTAATGCAGGGTGAGCATCAACACAGGATGCCATGGGGGAGTGGTGCAGTAAAAGGGGTGTAATTCCACCCCCCACTATCATCTGCATGATGGCTGCAGACACTGTCAGTGCCCCTGGTTTAACAGCAGAATCATAGCTGTTGGAGCAGAGCATAACAGTTGGACCCTAAAGTGGAACTGGTAATAGCAGAAGGGTTAAAAAGTTTGATAAAAAAACTAGAAAGACACAGTATGTGGTTTTCCTTAATGAAATACCTCCAGTATCTTCTGATATGGCAGCTGATATTGTTTCATGTGTTGTCTGACTCCATCTGAAGTTTAGTGTATCCAATATAGAAGCAACCTCTCTTTTATGTAATTCAATGCAGTACTCTCTGGTGGGATTTATTTATTTATTTAAATGTTTTACCAGAAAAGTACACTGAGTAGAGTATTGCTCTATTCCAGGTGTGTCCTGGGGGAGGGGGACAGTGGGTATAAATAATATAAGCATATATACAATCAGGATGGGATACAAGGAACAGAACAGTTAGGTTCAGGACATCAGTAAAAATACAAGGATATACACACAACAATAGGCAAAATACATCAAAAGTCAAATTGTGCATATAAGATAGTAGGAGCCAAGCAGTGTCAGCACGCTGTTAGCATGGTCATTTGACATAGGCGCAGGAGGGGGAGAAATGTGCTTTGATCAGAGGACTGAGTTGCTGAGTTGTGGGCATGAGCTGGATGGCAGTAGTGAGGGAGTTCCACAGTTTAGTCATGCGGTGTCTAAAGGCAGCCTGGCCAGCAGAGAAGGGCATATGCAGTACATCCAGGAGATGGGCATCAAAGTTTTTGAGGAGGTATGCTGGGGGGCTGGACAGTGAGGGCAAAAGTGAGATAGGGTGACAAGGACTGGGACCAGAACTTGGCCATGAGACTCATGCAATGGGACAGCCTATGGTCTTGGAGTGAGGGGAGGTTGAGAGTCTGGTAAAGTGTGCAGGGGTGTGTGGAGGGAGGGCAGTCAAGTGCAAAATGGCAGAAAGAGGGTGTCCAGTCTGGCGAGCGTGAACTTTGGAGTGGCACCGTAGACTACATTCCCGTAATCGAATACAGGGAGGATCATTTTCTGTACAAGTGCATGGCGGGCTGGCAACGGGTTGCAACCACAATTGCAGAACAGGGAACCCAGCTTGGGGTGGAACTTTTTGTGGAGGGCATTGATGTGTACAGAAAAGTCAAGTGCTGATTGAGCCAGACCCCAAGATATCTAAAGGAAGAGCAGGCCTCCACAGTGGTCCCATCCAGGGTGCAGAAAGAGGGGGTGAGGGGAGCCGAGAGAGTCGCTGCCTTGTGCCGAAGGACATTGAGACCGTATTCTTGGCATTGAGAAAAGGCTGATTCACACAAAATCAGAGCTGAACATTGTTGAAGTCCTGCTGTAGCCTGGATGTCACATCAGCAGTTGAGGGGCCTGATGTATACAGTACTGTGTTGTCCGCATACCTATGGATGGATGTGTGTGGGCAGGCAGTGGGGAGATCATTCAGGAAGATAGAGAAAAGAAACGGGCCGAGTACTGAGCCTTGAGGAACTCCAGTTGGTGACTGGGGGGGGATGTAGATGTGGAGTTTTCAATTCTGACAGATTGGGACCTGCCTACCAAATAGGAGTGGAACCAGCTGGTGGCAGCTGTGGAGAGCCCAGCAAAGGAGAGCTTGTCCAGGAGGAGTTCATGGGAGACAGTGTCAAAAGCCTTTGCCAGGTCTATGAAAATAGCTAAGGTGATGTGGCCTTTTTCTATCCCAGCAATAATGGTGTCAGTGAACCATAGCAGAGAAGTGTCAGTGGAGTGGGACTTCCTGAAGCCAAACTGGTAGGGGGAAAAGAAAGAGGAGGACTTGGGAAAAGAAGAAATTTGTGAGAGTGTGAGGTGCTCCTGAAGTTTTGCCAGTATGGGGAGGAGGGAAACTGACCAGTAGTTGCCAGGGGCAGAGAGGTCACCTCCCTTCAGGAGCGAGATAACAGTTGTGTGCTTCCAAGCTGAAGGTACAGATGCTATGGAGAAGGAGAGATAAAAAAAAGGTGCCGGGGGTAGCGATGGCAGGAGCAACCAGGTAGAGCAGTTTGGCATCCAGCCCAGAGGAACATTTGCCCTTAGAAGGATTTAGGGCAACCATGGCATTGTAGACTCCCAATGGGGTGACCTGACAGAAGGAGAAAGAGGGGGCTGGAGACCTGGCCCAACATTAGGGGCTAAGGAGGTAGCTTTTTGATGGTAGGGAGAGAGTGAGGACATGAGTGATGAGGTATAGTTTGTGAAAAAAGAGTTAAATACAACGGCCACTTCTGGAGGGTCCGACACTAAGGTACTACCTATATTAAAGACCGTGATTGGGGGCTGGGAAGGTGGTGAGAAGAGCAAATTGACTGCCTTCTAGAATTTAGCCTGGTTGTTTAGGTTAGAATGGAATGTGGCTTTGAAGTTATTGGCTTTTTCCAACCAGATTAGCCTAGTGCAGGTATTGCACAGGGAATGATATTTACTCTGTGCTATGGGGGAATTGGAGGTTTTGAGTGACTTCCAAGCCTGGTCTCTGGCTCTGATAGAGGACATGTCAGCTGTGATCCACGGCAGGTAAGTGCCCCCTCACTTGAGTCCTTCTGTGTGGAGCATGACTGTCCCAGATGGCTAAAAATGTGGTCTTGAAATATTCCAGAGCAGAGTCTATGGATGAGGCCAGGGGTATGGGAGACCAGTCTGTGGCTGCCAAGTCATTTAGTAATGAGGTATGGTCCAGGGATTTGAATGAACGGGTAATGATGGTTTTGGGAGAGGGGGCGTTAGGCTGAAATATTTTTCGTACCACGTATATCATGTGGTGGTCACTTAGGGCATCTGGTAGTAGGCCTGAGGCAATTATCCGGTGTTGATGAGAGGTAAGGGGCCCAGTACCATAGAGACTGGTTCTGCAATTTGTGGTTTAGACATGTAGGTTCAGAGATCAGTTGGGTCAGGTTTAGAGCAGCCACCTGGTTGAGAAACCTTGAGGTAGTGCAGGAGAGGCAATTCAGACTGAGGTCACCGAGGATATGATGCTCGCCCCTGATGTGCTAGATTTTAAGGTGCTCAGCTGGTCTAAGATAGAGGGTATAGGTGAATTGGAGGAGCAGTAGAATCCCACTAGGAATATGGGGATAGTGTGAGGGAGGGAAAATTTGATCAGCAGAGCATCTATGGACTGCGTGGACAGAAGTAGGTTAATGGGGTAAACTGGAGGGTGGATAAGATATACATAGCTATGCCGCCACCCCTTTTGTTACCAAGGCGGTTGTGGTGGATGACTGTGTACCCTGGGATGGAGATTTCAGTGTCCTTGTTGTGATGCTTTAGCCAGGTTTCCGAAATGATCAAGATGTCCAGCCTTAAGGTTAAGGCAGATCGCTGCAGTAAAGGTATTTTATGCAGTAGGCTGCAGATATTAAGGTGCATGACTTTTAGGCCCCGTGGCAGTTGTGAGGTGGTGAAGAGAACAGTAGGCCCTGGGTTAGGCTCAACATCCCTGGATAGCAGGAGTAATAGAGTTAACATGAGCTTGGTGAAAGGTGTGGGCCATTGAGGTTTCTGGGCGGTGGCAAATGACTGAGAGGACACCTCGGGGGGGGCACTGAACTGAGGAATTTAGCACTCATAGGTCAGTGTGGAAGTTGGGTGGTAGAACAGAGGGGCTAACAATCCATCTGAGTAATTGGGCTGCATTGGGAGGCTCAGTGGGGAAGGTAACAAGGGATGGTGTCAGCACAGGTTTGATGCTAAGAGTCAAACTTTTAGACTGCTCTTTGGGGTTGGAGGAGGGAGGGAGTGACACAAATGGTAGGAGAGAAGTGACTAAAATTAAGTAGAGAGGTAACATTTTAAGACTGTAATTAGGTTATTTCTAATATGCCTGGGGGTAGCGGCCTCTAGTGATGGGAGAAAATTACCTGCAAATGGAGAAACCAACTGGTAGGATTTACAGCATCACGTGACTCTCACTACATAGTTCTTAGTTCACCAAGGGTGGTGGTGGGAGCAGTGGGGTAGCTGATGCAAAGCATCAGTGGGGCAATCTGTTTGCGATCTAGCATCCACGGAAATGTCGTACCTGTTGTTGAGCTCCTATTTTGGGGAGGGCAGCATCAGGGGCCCTCACGACCTACATGGGCGGATTTGGGAGTTGCGGAGAAAGAACAGGTGTGGATGGTTAAAACAGGTAAGGGGGGTCTGGACTACCAGGGGGAGGGACATAGGAACACAGTGGAAACATAGCTTGTGGCTAGGAGTAGGACAAAGTAGCTGCCCTAAAGTTCCTCCAAGCAGCTTCCCTACAATTAAAATTACTGTGGCTAGGAGAAGGACATGCAGCTTCCATAAAATTTTAAAATAACTGCTGAGTCACAGGACCATCTGTCTGAGAGTAGCAAATTAATATAATGACAGGGTCTATGTAAAAAGTTGGACTAACTGACTGAAAGTAGATTCAATTACACTTAAATAGAGGTCTAGTACAAAACTTAAGGTACAGATTAAATAAATTGAAATAGGGCTCGATGTAAAAAGCTGGGCTAACTACGCTGTAAAAATCAAAATGCAGACTTAAAGTAACACCTGAAATACAGTGCTGAGCTGCGACTAACGTAGCAATTTAAATCAGAAATACTATCTTGAAAGTAACATTTGAACATCAGAATGTCTATCTTCATTATTACACCGACTGTAAGTCTGGAGCAGTCCTGTGTAGAATTTAAAATTGGTGCTAAAACTTCAACTTCAATCCGTTTGCAATCTAGCATCCATAGGAATGTCATATCTGTTGTGGAGTTCCTATTTTGGGGAGGGCAGCATCTGGGGGCCTCATGACCTCCATGGGTGGTTTTGGGAGCTGTTGTGGAGCTCCTATTTCTGGGAGGGCAGCATCAGGGGCCCTCACTACCTCTGTGGGAGGATTTGTGGGATCGAGTGTAGTATCAGTTTTTGCTAGGATATCGTGCAGGATACTGCAGGAACTAAATGTAATTTGGTGATAATTACTTCAGATTGTCATGCAGTACAATGTGAAACCTCACATAGATAGCGTGACCCTGGTAGATGACACTGTACACCTCATTTCATGTCATTGCTGATAAAACCTCTAATAGCTGAAACCTCCTCCTACTCTAGAATTACAGAACTCTTAAACATTGAGAATGTGGTTGCACACTGATGACATTTACCAACCATGAAAATGCGCTGAAGTAGTGTAACTGTATTGGCCTGTCCCAGACTTTAATTTAAAAAAAAAAGTTTCTAGCCTTAACAGTTCAAAAGATAGCCCTTTCTAAAGAAATGACATTTTAAAGGCCTAACTTGTGAACCATTAGGACTAGAAACGTAGTTTCTTTTTAAATAAAAGCATGGAGTTAGTTTGCTAGATGTATATTACATCAATACACATTCAACGTGTCAGTACACAGAAACACACATTGATTTACATTAGCAAAATTCATTCTTAGTGTATCTACATTGCAAAAGTGCATTTTCAGAATATTGATACATTGAAAAGGTGTCAATGTACTACCATTCGATGCATCAGTACACAGAAATACACACTGATATGCAGTGAAAAAATTCATTTTTAATATACCTACATTGCAAACGTGCATTTTCAGCTTATGGATACATTGAAAAGATGTTAACATTGTGTAACTACAGCAAACCAACTCTGTGCTTTTATTTGAAAAAATAAATTAATTTTTTAGCCCTTATGGTTCAAAATCTAGCTCTTTAAAAATAAATACCTTTAAAAAGAGACAATTGTAGCCGGCCTGGTGGCATGGAGGGCTGACAAATTGGCTCTATACTTCCTGCCACGGCGACCCAGGTTCCAGAATGAACACTGGTCGATGGCAGTTGGCTGGGGCAGGAGAAGACAGAACATCTGAGGGACTGCTCCCCTCTCCCAGTGAGGGGAGGGATGTTGGTCCATCCTTAGACTGCCACCGTGGAGCATGGGTGGCATGAAGGGTGGGAGCTGTGAGAACATCAGTCATGTGTGCCTCCACGCACATGCCTTGATGTCCTGCAGCAGGTGCCAGGAAAATACAGGAAAATTGGTGTCAGAGGCTTAATGAAGTCCTGCCCATTTGTCCCTAGCCTGTACCATTACTCGGGAAGCTCACTTCTGTCGAATCTGAACAATGATTTCAGGGGAAGGGGACGACCCTCCCCTCTCCAGCCCCACCACGTGGGGGAAGTAAGTTGTGAGGGAATCTGCTGACAAGGTGAGTCTTGAGGGAGGCAGATGCCAGCTGGGGACAGCAGGGACAGGGATGATGAGCTGCCCCAGATACAAGACGAAATAAACACCTTAGTGGAAAAAAGAAAAAAAAAGATGACTTTTGAACGATTTCTGCTAAAAACTTAATTTTATTTTTAAATGAAAACCTGGAGTCAGATCCATGCAGTTCCACCATGTTAACACATTTTCAATGTATGGATACACTGAAATACATGTTAATACAGTAAAGCTTATTTTTAATGTATCAATACTGTAAATGAGAAATTTAAGTATGTTAATACATTGAAAGAGTATAGTCATAGTGTTACTATAGTATATCAACTTGACTCCAAGCTTTCATTTAGAAAATTAATTTCTAACATTTACAGTTGGAAACTCGGCCCTTTTTAAAGATTGTGTCCCCCTATTCAAAGGTCTCTGTTTATGCTGCAAAAAGTCCCAGTTCTGAGTGCAAACTAGCAAAAGACCCTACGTGTGCTACAGTATATTCAGATAGGTTCTGAGCACAGTGCGAGTGCCATAAACCTGTTTGGATGTGGCCTATATAGAGCACATCCCTAATTAAGCTAATAATAGGTGTGCATGGCACAAAACACAACCCCCAATTGGCTGCAGAAAGGTACAGTATGTGTCTGTACAACAATAAAAGCTTCAAGGAGCAATAGCAGTCAGCACCTCACAAATGAGGCAGTATAGCGCAGTGGTTAAAGGCTCTGAGCTGCAAATCTGGAGACCTTGGTTTGAAACCCACAGCCCCCACTTGCATACTCTGTGACCCTGAGCAAGTCACTTAACTTCCCTGTGCTTCCAGGTTGCACCTGTAAACAAGATTTCAGCTTAGCGTGTCTCACCTGGTTAAACAATTGGAAAAAAAAAAAGTGCTAACACTCTTGCACTAACTTGTTAAATCCCTTAAGGCCCAATGCAAATAAGTTGACCTTTTTGCTCACATAAAGTGTTGAGAGATCATTTGCCTCCAATTATCCTCATTGTCTAGTGAGATGCTAACATTTCCTCCCTTGAGTGCACTGAGGCCTATCCCTCCTACATGCAGTGTCCCCCTCACCCCCATCAAGCAGGCATCCCCAGTGCCATGCATGTTTTAAAACTAGAAGGAAAACAACCACACCCGGCCCCTCGTGTCACACCAGTCCCATTAAAAATCATGTATTGCAGTCTCCCTGGCAGTCTAACAGTACCCCTTCCTAATCGCTATACTCAGTAAAATGTTATTTACTGACCTGGTAGAGGTGATTAATCAAGTACCCTTTATTGTACTCCGCAGCCTGAAACCACTGGGATATTCCCCATCCATGCTATAGGTTGATGCACGATCCAACCAAATTTGAGCTGGCCTTAGGGCAACCCCTTGTCCCATCCTAGCTGCTCCAGTATGATACTTCCTCAGCAATCAGCATGATACCTAGATACAGGGAACAAGATTCCAACAGACAACCAGCCAAGGCACCACAACCTCTTTAGCTAGTACTTGGTAATCCCACTTAAACCATGTCTCTTGTATGTTAATAAATCAGGCTAAGTTAATAAGCAAACAGGCATTTCTTTTATTCCAGATTAATCACCACCTTGTCACTAGTTTTAATACACTGATAATCAATGACACATTCATTAATGGAACTATTAAGCTAAAGGGATTCATCACATTTTACTTTAACCCTGTGGGTTTCTGCTTGTCTTGTACAGATTGCATCTGCCATCCTGGGTGGGGCTGCGGAGTACTATAAAGGGTACTCAAATAATCACTTTTACCAGGTGAGTAAATAACATTATTTCTTGTAACCTTTATAGTACTCCACAGCCTGAAACCACTGAGATCTGTGTCGCAGTGTCTCTGTCATGTGTCATTGGGGAGGAAAAATGGCAGACTGTGTGCCTTGAGTGGTTCCCCCTTCCCCAGTATCACTCTCCCAAAGGACACCCTATCAGTGGATGCCACGTCCAGGTGGTAGTGTCTGGAAAAGGTGTGTACTGATGACCATGTGGCTGCTGAGCAGATATCTGAAATCGACACTTGGCGTCTGTCCACTCAAGAGGTAGCTACTGCTCGAGTGGAGTGTGCCTTGATCCCAGCAGGTGGTTCCAGCCCTTCCTGTTTGTAGGCCTCTGCAATGGTGCACCTCAACCACTGAACTATGATGTCTTTCGAGGCTGACTGCCCGGCTTTCTTAACTGTTGTTAAGACAAATAACCTGTCTGACTTTCGGATGAAGGATACTGGTCATTGCAAGGTAAACCCTCAGCTGTTGGCCAACATCCAGTGGGTGAAGGATGGTAGCGGTGTAGTCTGAGCTTGTGTGCAGGACTGGTAAATATACTTCCTAATCTAAATCAAATGGGGTGGCCACCTTCAGGATAAATGAGGGCATCATTCTAATGGTGACTCTATCATTGAGGAATGTTAGCAATGGTTCCCTACATGATAGGGCCTGAAGTTCCCCTATTCTTCTGGCTGAGCATATTGCAACTAAAAATACAGTTTTTAAAGTACACCAGAAGAGTGAGTCTTGTTGGAACAGGTGCCCCTGGAGTGCCTCCAGCACAATGTTCAGTTGCCATGGTTCACATATCTTCCAAACTCTGGGTGAGGCTAAGGAAATTGCCCTCAAGAATCTGATCACATCTGAGTGAGCCGTGATGTTACCAACCTCTGGCAATGGGCTTCTAATGGATGAAACTGAGGACATTTGAACTGTGAGAGAGGAGCGGCTAAGGCCTTTGTTTGCCCCGTCATTCAAAAAGTCCAGAATTTATGGGAGTCCAGCCACTGAAGGAGATGTCCCTTCTTCTCGGTACCGTTTGCTGAAGATTTTCCAATGTCTGTGGTATGCTGATTTGGTGACTGTCTTCTAGATTGTATAAGGTGATCCACAACCCTGAGATTATATCCCAGGTTTGCTAGTCTCTCCCTTTCAGTAGCCATGTCGTTAGCTTCAGTGACCATGGATTCAGATGGAGAATCAGTCCCTGGTTCAGCAGATCCTGCCATTGTGGCAGTGGCATTGGTGAGTCTGCCAACATTGCTTGAATAAGGGCATTCCAGGGTCTCCTGGGCAAGTCCGGTGACACCATCACCAACGTTGTTCCGGTGGCTCATATTCTGTGGAGTACCTTGTGAATCATTGTGAGCGGTAGGAACACAACTGCTGTGCTGAATGTCCAAGGTGCTGACAGAGTGTCTATTTCCTGAGCACTTTGATCTTTGAACCTGGAATGAAACTTTGTCAGTTGTGTGTTGTGTCTCGTCGCCATCAAGTCTACTTGTAATGGACCCCACCTGCGCTGAATTTTGTGGAATGCCTTCTCATTGAGCTTCCATTCTGCCTGATTTATAGTCACCCTGCTCAGCCAGTCCACCTCCATGTTGGACTTCCCTGCCACATATATTGCTGTTATTGTCTGAAGATGTTTCTCCACCCAGTGTAAAACCTTCAGAGACTCTGTTATCATGGTCTTGCTGTGTGTACCTCCCTGCTTGTTCAGGTACGCTACTGTCACCTGGTTGTCGCATTTCACCAACACTGTCTGTTTGACAATCAGTGGGTGGAAGAATTTCAGTGCGAGTAAGACTGCTCGCATCTCCAAGACGTTGATTGGCAGTAGTGACCCCCTTGTGGACCATACTCCTTGGGGCACCTGATTGCTGAATGTCACCCCCCATCCCATCAGGCTCGCATCTGTGGTGATGATGGCCATGGCTGGGCTGGATAGTGTTTGACCTCATATCAGGTTTGGTCTGTAAGTCCACCATCGTAGTTGTGACAGAATCTTTGGGAGCAGTGTTATTCAGAATTTGAAGTCCTGGGATGATTGGTCCCATGTCTCTATTAGGTATCTTTGCAACAGTCTCATGTGCAGTGTGGCCCATGGAACCATGTCTATTGTTGCAGCCATGAACCCCAGGATTTGAATGTGGTCCCATGATGCCACTGTTGGGTTTCTTGATGATCCTGCTGACCTGTGTGCAAAGACTGTGTATCTTGTCCTCTGTGGCTGTCACCCTCTCTTGTAGGGTGTCTATCATCATCCCCAAGTGAGAGAGACTGAGTTGGTGTTAGCTTACTCTTTTCCCAGTTGATCACCCATCTATGTTCTTGGAGGCGTTGTACTGCCAAATTCATGTTCTGCTGTGCCTGCTCTGCTGTTCTCACTTGGAACAACCAGTCATCCAGGTATGGTATGACGTACTCCTTCCTTGTGCAGATGAGCTGCCAGAACTACTAGGGTGTTGGTAAATACTCTGGGAGCTGTTGCCAGTCCGAAGGGTAAGCAAGTATATTGGTAATGTTCTCCTTTGATGTTGAACCAGAGGTACTTTTGATGTGACAGCCATATGGGAATGTGCAGATATGAATCTTTCAGATCTATTGATGTAAGATAGTCCCCTGGTTGTATTGCTAGCAGGGTGGATCATAGGGTTTCCATTTTGAACTTTTTGTAAACCACGAACTTGCTGAGATATTTGAGGTCCAGGACTGGTCTCATACCTCCCATCTTCGTTGGGACCACAAAGAATAAAGAGTACACTCCGGTGTCTCTCTCTCATCCCTTGGAACTATAGAGATAGCCCCATTCCTCAGTAAGTCCTGTATTGCCAGGTCTATGGCTTGACTCTTTTTTGGACATTGCAGAGTGGGGGAAGCAAAGCTTCTGTGAGGAACTGACTTGCTTTTGAGTTTGATGGCATACCCCCTTGAAACCACTTCTGTCATCCACTTGTCTGTTGTTGTATGGGTCCACTGATATGAAAATCCCTGGAGTCTCCTTACAATGGGTGAGGGATTTACTTGGGCCCGCGTACCCTCATTGCTTTTTCCCTTGATCTTTAAAGTTTGGTTTGTAACCTCTGCTGTTGAACGGCGTGTTCAAGGCAGGCCTGGCTTTGTTTCCATATTCTCTGTGCTGGAACCTTTGCAGCTGGTTCCATTGTCTAGATCTGTGTGTGGTATAATGTTGTGACTTGCTCATGAAGGGTTTAGACTTAGGACGTAAAATCTTGTCCAATGGTAGATATACATCCTTCTCCCATTGGGTCAGTTTCCCCCCGATCTGCTTTTTTCAGGTAAGGGGTGAGGGCCTCACTGAACAGGGCCCCTTCCCCTTAAAGACAATTCCATCATGGTGCCCTTGGGTGCATTGCTTGCCTGCCATAGTTTCAGCCATAGGGCAGGTCTGGCCCTGTTAACCAGTACCGTTGCTCTTGAACTAAGCCTTAGTGTGTCGGAGGAATCATCCATAACGTATCTGACTGCTTGTAATGCACATTCTGCCAGGTCTGCCAGAGGGGAATCCTCAGGAATGGCCTTGGTTACGGCTTCCATCCTGTGCAGGAGTGCCCTGCTTGTGAACCAGATGGCCGTATCTGCAGCTCTTAACATACCGGAGACTTTGTGAATTTTCTTCAGGTGTTCCTCTATTTTCTTGTCATTGGGGTCCCTCAATGCGGCTGTGCTTTTTATTGGAATGGTAGTGCACTTGGAGAGCTGTGATATGGGCTGGTCCACTTTGGGTGCCTTCCCCCAGGCTTCTCTTCTGGTATCTGATAAGGGGTACCAGCGTGAACCATGTTCTTCTCCAGTAACCTGGTTGGGTCCATAGTGTCATACTCTTTAGTGAGAATAGTTTCTATGGTCCTACAGGATGGGAAGTGCACCCTCTCCTTTGGTTTGCCCCACAATAACAGTGGGTCTTCCTATGTGGATGGCTGTTCAATTCCGCCCACAATCCATAAGGCTGCCTTCACCATCCTTATCAGCTCCTTGATATTCTCTCCATGGCAAATTCTCTTTGTTTTGTCTAGTATTTCTTTATCATGTTCACCTGGTGCTTTTGTCACACTTTCCATGTCTTCCTTGTGCCTCTTAGCAGGCAGTTTGACCCCAGTTGTATCTTGTGAGGGTTTTCTTGGGAGGGGTATTGGGTTCCCTAATTTTAGGAAGTCGAGTACTTGAATTAGGAATTGCACCTGATTGGTGTCCAGTGCCAAAGGGGCTGTTGGCAGGGACGGGCTATCTCCATCTGAGGTTTGCTCCTCTGAACATCTGGAACCCCTGTTCTCTATGATGGTGCAGACTGTGCAGGCCATGTCACCCTTATCCGCTGCTGGAAATGGGATACCACATTCCCTGCATTTCCTCATCATTCCATGTGTCTCTTGACAATCTGTGGAAGTTAAGTAAAAAAAACTGCATCACGTATGGACTGTCCATTGTGCCAGGCTAGAAATACAAATTCAGAATAATATCACTTTCCTTTAATGTTGTCTAGATCCCTGCCGCTGTCTACCTTCTGAGCACTGAGGGGGAGAGGATGGGAGGTGTTATCCTGTTGGCAGCTAAGGTCGTTCTTTGTTTGGGATAACCAGCTGATCTGTATTCATGTTCATGTATGAAGTTGGAGTTTTTCACCCTAGATAAGATGGCCACCGAAATCATGCGATGAGTAGTGAGACTTGGGATAGCCCCATTTGTTGTACTATCTGGGTCCCAGGCAATATGGCCGCTGAAGTCCCATGGGAGTTCCCCGCTGCACCTGCAAGTGCTGCTTCAAGATAACTGCTTATTAAGTCTTGTGAAACTTCTGGGGCTTCTGGGATATAAACTGGTTCCTAAGTGAAGGCATCCTGCTGAGCGGTCAGTGTGAGTCTTGGTGGGAGGAGAAGTAATTTCCTACTGAGCCCACCTAGGCTACTAGGAAGGACTTTTTATTGCCCTTTGTCTTTTGGATGCTGGCCATGCAGTTTTGGCCAAAGATGGCTGTGGGGAACTCAGAGGGCAGAGCAGGATGCACCCAGGGACTAGCAGAGTCCTAGATCAAGAGCCCATGGATGTTATTTTCTGGTGACCCTGAAAAGAACACCCAGGAAAGACAGGGGCCACAATCTTCCACCTCAATTTTATTTTTGTGACTGAGGGAGTTGCTAGAGGTCCCCAGTCATGATCACTGTGGTTTCATTCAGTGGTGTTGGGAGGGATTGGCGGCAATGTGAGGGTGCTACTGGAAGGCCACTCACAAGCCCCAGGCACAGTAACTTTGTTTGTGGACAGGCTGATGGGGTGGCATGTCACTCCAAGAGGGACTAGCCTAAACCTCCAAGGAGTTGCTGGGTTGTTGAGTGGCTGCATTTATGTCAGTAGCTGTGACACTGGTGGTGGAGGGAATGCTACTGGAGGGATCCCTCTCCACACTGTTCACTAATTTTAGCACAGTCAGCAGAAGTTGCAGGCAAGGAAACATGTAGACCCTTCCAATATAGGTTTTCTATATAACTCCTCGGCACTGGTATAGATGCAAACTTAGAGAGAGGGAAGACTAAATGTTAATGAACAGGCAGTGTTAGTATGGTGCTCCAGTACGCTCTGGTTACCATGCATCTTGTTAGTTGCTGAAAGACAGGAGAAAAAATAGGTGCTGTATGTGAGAAATTTGTTGAAATATCCAGGTTGTTGGGATCAGTCTTGGATCACGACCAACCTCCTTAGGATACACGAAGTAAAGTGAAGCAGCTAGGATGGGACATGGGGGTTGGCCTAAGGCCAGCTCGAATTTGGTTGGATCATGCATCAGCCTACAGGATGGATGGAAAATATCCCAGTGGTTTCAGGCTGCTGAGTACTATAAAGGGTAGAGGAGATAATAAGCACTACCTCTGGTAGTCTGGCAGTACACCCATCCCCCACTTGATCCCCTTACCAAGTATAAGGATGTGCATTCCCTGGTGTCCAATGATACTCCACCCACCAATCCCATGATGACAGTGACACAACCCTCCCCTTGCATCCACTGTCAGCTGCCGTCTGCCCCACAAGTCAGGAGTATTGCCATACACTAGCATCTACATTGTGTATATATATATATATATATATATATATATATATATATATATACAATCACTGCTATTAGCATATAGCAATAGCTATGCTATTCACTAAAAATACCACCAACAGCTTAATCTGGTTCAAGGTCAGTTGGCATTCATCTGTATCCCCCTCCCCCGGGTCGTGCCTGAAAATAGGCAGGATTTGTCTAGTGCACTTACCTGTCAACAAAAAACTAAATAAATAAATATATATATATATATATATATATATATATATATATATATATACACATATATATATATATATATATGTATGTAAATATACAGGACTACTTGTGAACCTGCACAGAAGTGCCATCTTTCAAGTCCTGTGTTTCAATAATACACTAGATGCGTACTTGGGTATGTGGGTGTTATATATGTGTGAGGCAGATGGCTGTTGGATGTGGAGGTGGGCAGGGGGTTGTGCCAGCTGTGATGCTTGAGTCAGTGGGATGCACCTGGGGTACCACTGAACACTAGGAAATATCTGCAATTATGCTGGGTAAGAACAGAAGGTGTGGGGTACTGATGTACTATCAGGAATAGTGTTCATTCTACTGAGTATGGGGATTAAATGAGGGGGGTACCATATGTATGCTGCCCCCCTTTATGTGCATGAATGCATGGTAGGTATTAACGCTCATGCACTGATAGATTAGCATCATACTAAGTGTATATCTGAATAGAACTGCAGCTGTGCTAACAGGATGTGTGCCATGCTATTCACACTTTGTACAACATTCCCTGTTTGCAGTCCATTAGAGTGTTTTCTACAGAGAAGTGCAAGGAGTTTTATCGATTTGTTTGCTGACAAGTTGTTGGCTATTAGATCTAGCATCTCCCTGGGTGGCCTAGTGTGTGCCAGCAATAGTCATCCCTTGTGTGATGTACTGTAGATTTGCCTGCCAGAGATGTGTTTTAGCCGGTCTCAGAGGCTGAAGTACTCTGGGTTGTCTCCAGCTTGTGCCCTACCAACTGTGTTCTGGACCTGGGTCCTACATGGCTGATCCCAGGCTGTGCTGAGTTCCTGGGTCCAGTGTTTGCCAAGATTGTTAATGGGTTCCTTATGGAGGGAATATTTCCAATGGCCTTAAAAAGCCAGTTGTTAGATCCCTTCTGAAGAAACCATTTTAGGACCCTGACGCTCTTGTGAATTACAGACCTGTCTCTAACCTCCCCTTTCTGGGGAAGGTTAGGTTAGAGACCTGTCTCTAACCTCCCCTTTCTGGGGAAGGTTATTGAGAAGGTGGTGGTGGAGCAGCTGACAGAGCACCTCAAGTTTTTTCTCATCTATGAACCTCTCCAGTCTGGCTTTCAGTCCCAACACAGCACTGGGACTGTTCTCATTAAGATAACTCTTGACCTCCTCCAACGAGGGACAGTGGGCAATGTTCTATCTTGGTGCTCTTGGACCTTTCTTTACTGTTTGACACAGTTGACCATGGTGTTCTTTTGGATCACCTGTGGGGCTATGTGGGTCTCTCTGGCTGTTTTGGGCTGGTTTGAATCCTACTTGTTTGGGAGGACACAGTAGGTGGCCTTAGGGAATTTCACCTTGGTGGCCTATGTGCTTCCCTGCGGAGTCCTGCAAGGCTCAATCTTGACCCCACGTTGTTTTCTGTGTATATGTTGCTGCTTGGGGAGATCATAAGAAGGTATGGAGTTGGGTTTCACTGCTATGCAGGTGACACTCAGCTTTACATATATTGTTCCCCTAATGATGATATGCCTGCCTCAGTGCTAATTCAAGAAAAAAAATAATGCTGAGTAATGCAAAGAAATCTTCAAGTGACTTCACACTGGGTTTTTCAAAACCAAATTCTCTTTATTTTGCTTGATAATACGCCCTAACTTTTCTCACTGTTTCAAAGTGCCTTTTCAAAGGACTTTTTATTTATCTGAAAACATAAAATGCATGTTTCAATATTCATTTTAAGATACTTTTCAAATGTATAATTTTTAAATTTTTTATATCTTAACTTTTTTCCTATTGTTTTCTTTCTAGAACAAAGTATTTACCAAGCTGTTTTTGCAAGAATTTCACATTTCATTGGTTATTGAAGATAGAAATAATAAATTGTCGGCATCTCTTGAAAAAGGAAAAAAAACATAAAACATAGGAGGAAAAAACATTTGTTTGTTTTAAAACACCTTTAGGTATATATGCTACAATTAATTTAATATTTCTTTTATATACTGCATTCATCTTTATACTAGTGACTTTTGAATGTGTTCTTAATTCTCAGTTTGTAAACAGTTGTTTTCTTGCTATACAATTCAAAAAAATAAAAATTATGAATAATTACGAGTCGTTACCTTCAAATGAAAACAAAAATTCATTATGTTTAAAATAGTGCTGATATTGTTATGTCACTTACTGAGTTAGTAATAATAAATTTCAGATTCTGTGTACATCTTACAAAACATGTTTGCACAACATATCTGCTGCTTTAAGCTTGCTCATCTTAACCAGGCTTTTACTGACACAACACTGAGTGCAAATTACTCACAAAAATCTACAAACAAGGCTTGTTAACATTCAGGATGCTTAATGTTGAAAACGCTCTGAATGAGGTTCACTGACCCTTATATCACTGCCATCATCAAATCTCCACACAGTGGTCAATAATATTATAACAGAGACTCAAAGAAGTTATACAAAACTGTTTACATAGAATGTCTTTTGATACACAGTTTTACAATAATTTACAGAAATCATTTAAACAAACACTGTTTCTAAACACTGTGTGGAGATTTGATGATGGCTGTGATCACAGAATTTATTTTTTTATTAAAGACATTTTTAAAATGATTGGATATTTGATTTAGATGGAGGCAAAACAACCAATGGTATAATTTTATTTAAAAATTGCTGCTAATTAATCCTGACACACCACATTCTTTTTTTCCTTTCAAGTAACCCCCAGATCTTGCCATGTTTTTGCAGTCTATGCCTGCAAAAGTATTAAAAAGCATTGGAGAATACAGTAGTTAAATGATGTCAGAAAGAGGTTGCATCATGGCATGCAACACACATTTCTATTTAAGTAACCCCATAATAATGTTAAAAGAAGTAGGGCAGCACCGTCTTCTGTTTGGCTTTGAGCTGGGGCTTGAAAATGGTGTTTATCTTCATCAGTTTAGCTTTGTCTCCTAATACATTAATAAGCAAAGGGTAAAACAGACTACAAATTGGGTGGGGGGGCTTAAGGTCAGCAAGGAATAATGATTTTCCTCCATGACAGTTAGTACTGTCTCACTGGCCTCATATCGTTTCACTATTTATAATACCCACACCCCCAAGAAAACGTCAGCATACAAGAACATATACAAAAATTAAAAGGCGATAAATTTAATGCATTACATTTACATTTCCAATGTTTCATCATACATACATGTAAACATTTTTTCTTTTTGCTAGTTTCTGTTTTTTTTTTTTTTAATATTTAACTGAAGTAATAACTGGTGCTATGGTCCCCATCCCTTGATGGTGGGGTGAGTGATATGTGCAGTGTTATATAATAAACTGATAATGATTTTGTGTGAGCCATGCATCACAGCTGAGCACATTGAGCTTGGTAGTGATGACATTGTAAAAGCAGAGCTGTCTTCAGGAAGACGAGGTGGAAATGTGTGTTGTAGTCCTTGTGCTACCAATGCTGCTGAGCATGGTACACTGGACTGCGGAGCAGCCAGTGCCAGTGGGAGTGTGGGGATACTTGCTAGCAGGAGGTATAGTAGTGGGAATTGCAGTAGAGGTGACTTGCTGGACATGAGAATAATCAAATGAATGGCTAAACCTGAACCTCTGGTAATTTGAATTTCAGAAAATCTAAGAATGCAATAATGTAATGAACTAGCCTGGAGTGATAGGGTGAGGCAGTATCACCAGTTGTACTGAACATCTCTGAAGGAACCAGTTTTGGAGGGCATCTGAGAAAATACAAAGTTAGTTTAGCCAGTGCAGGTGAAATGACAATCCTGTCTTTCCAGAATTGAATGGGATCACTACCTTGGATAGACAGTGGCTCTCCTAGATAAGCCTCCATCATATATTCTGGTGGGGTGTCAGTGCCTTCCTTCATAACATCTGCTGGTGCTGGCAGTCATTGTCAAAATGCTCCCAAATGTCCTTTGTTGCCTGTGGATCATCACTATGTCATCTACAATGTCACCATACTGATGCCTGGCACTGGAAACATGCGAAGTCAACAAAGGAGGAGACTCATATAAGCAAGAGGAGGTTGATTCTTGGATGTTTCTTCACATTGTCTTTGCTGCTTGGTTTGCAACACTGCAGTTTCTGCTTGATACAGTTGATACACCCAGGGGAAATGCACATATCTTTTTAAATAGCTATTGCTTTGGTTAGTGCACCTACCCAGTCATCAAAAACTAAATAAAAAAAAAAATCTGGGATCCAGTAGTGTTATGCCAATTTTTTTATCTGATCAAAGGATTTCAAATCTACTTGCAATTTGTGTCTGAAAAGTCCACATTCGGAAATTAGCTAGTATCAATTTAGAATGTAGTTCCTGGTAAATATTTTGAATTAACTGAATAAATAAACATCTTTTGCACTTATTTCATGTGATACTACTGAGATGATTAAGATGAACTAGTAGTGTCACCACCACCTCCTTCACCACCATTCACATAGTCATTCTCACCACTACCAGTGCTTCCACCTCAGTGACCCCCAACACTAGCCTTTCTTTGCTGGGTTGCTGTATAAGGTCTAAAATGACAATATTTGTGTGTCTGTGTGTGTGTGTGTGTGTGTGTGTGTGTGTGAGATTCAAGTAGACTCACCAAGGGAAGGGCTGTGCTAAGGGTTGCTGATGCTGCACTGATATCTTTTGTGGCCTGTTCATAAGATCTCTGAAGAGGAAGAAGCTTTTGCAGGACACATCACTTCACCCAGGACAGATATCCCCCACAGACTGAATCATCACATTCCATAGTCCTAAATGTAGCTTTCTGCCACACTAGTCTTTCCACCATATAAAAGAAGGAGGTCCACCTTGTCACTACATCTTTAAGAAAGCAATGTTGTGGAACATTGTGCCTCTGTTGGTTCTAATGAAGGAACTCAGCTTGTTTGTGGAAACCATGGAAATATGTAGTGATGACTCATGCAGTGTCATGTACTTTATTTAATTACACATTTGTCAAGCACAACTCACCCCAGATTCAGTGCATTTGCAAAACAAGGTACTTGGTAGAAATCCTTATCATTCATGGCCTTCAGCATACTACTCCCGCTGTCTGTCATGAACATTCCCATCATCATAACATGAGGGTATATATCCAGATGTCTAACAGTGCTTGGATGAACCATAGAATATTTTCCCTTCTGTGCTTACCCTCCATGACCGACGCGTTAAGTAAAGTAGTTAGTTCCTCTATTGGTGTGCTTTGATTTGTGGGGTCATTGGTAAAATAATACCCCACAGCAGATCTTATTGCTTTATTAGCTACATGATTGGACAATTGGTGTTCATTGGAAACAATAGGGTGGTGACTACAAGATGGCTTCTTTTTTTTCGGCACAGTTGAATGACATGGCTGGGCTGGATGCCCTGAAGGGCAGCACCGGCATTACTATGACACTGACTACTAGGGGGCTGTAAGTGGGCTTGGCGATTACATTTTCCTGCCTGACCAACCCTTTTTCTTGCTTTTCTCTTTTGCATTGTATTTCTTTAATTGGGGCATCTCCTCCCATGGTGTCCTCCACTCCTCTGTATGACAGTACTCATCAGAATGTGTTGGTATAAGTGGCAGCACACTTTAAACCTTCTCTGCTTCATATTCCTCCTCTCCTGCGTGAACTTCCTCTTCTCTCACTTCATCCTCTTGCTTCTCCTCCTTTTCAACTTCTTCATCCCCTTTCCCGTGCCCCTCTGTCTCGGTTTTGTATGATTCTTCAGCTTTCCCCTGCCCTTTTACCTCGTCTTCATCTTCATCATGTGTTTCTGCTTCTCCTTCCACTACCACCTCAGACTCGTGCTGTTCCCCAGATCCAACAGCTCCACTTCCTCATCCTCCTCACTGGTACTGTCCTCCACTATAAGCTGTTTTGGTGGTGGTAGTACTACTGGCTTGCTTTTATAAAATTGCAGGCTTGGTATGCATCACCCTAACACAAGGAATTCCACTTTTTCCTAAGGTGACAAGACAGAAGTAGTATCAGTGCCTAACCCAGAGTCACGGTCACCTTCCTCATGCAATAACTGAGCAGCAGAACTGTGCTTGCTGATGTTACTGTTGCTGAGGCCTGATTAGGAGGCCTGAGGGTGGAGGGAAGCATCAGATAGACAGACAGACAGACACAGTAGGTAGATTTTTATACAGGCAAAGACTATAAGGATCATTAGTCCTATCTTCAAAGTCATTCAGTGTTGTACAAACTACCTATGTACATGATGTACAGTTCACAGATTCTAGTGGGAGGAAGGAGAAAGTAGGTTGTTGGTAAAACCAGGGTCTGCAGCTTATCTGATAGGTAGGGAAATGAGCAGACTGGGTGGGCCAAGCGGTCCTCATTTGCTGTCAAAATATATGTTTCTATGTATGCACAGTTTGGTTGTATGCATGAATTCAGCTTGTCCCATGCATGTGCATACATCAGGGATCCACTGTACATATTGTACAGTTCACAAAGAGTATTTACATGGATACTACAGGTAGATAAATTTGATTCTGTCGATATTCTGGAAATGCACTTTTAATTTATTGATATACTAATAATGCATTTCTACTATGTTGACAGACAGAAGTTGTTTCAGTATATTATTATATGAACATACGAACATACGAAATTTGCCAGCAGATAAAGGCCTAGAGGTCTATTAAGTCTGCTCGAATGTGCAGCTAGCACCCCTTATTATTATTATAGAGTAAGTATACTTTCAAAATGGATAGGGAATTAGCTGTGTCCTGAATGGCTTAGACAGTTCAGAATCCAGTGCCTTACAGGGTGACAACCTCCAGGTCAGGAACCCTCCGAGCAATTAGGATGCAGCACACCGAGAGATCCATGCCTCCCAGAAACCTTATCTAAAGTTTTTTGATAGCCACGTTGAGGGAGGGAGTTGCTGAAGCAAAATTGGGCCAGCCAAGGAGAGCCAAGGAGAGCCAATTTGCAAAACAACACTTATCCAACACAAAAACAGTTTATACATGTCACCATGCTTACTTACAGGGAGATATTGAGTTGGATGTTCAAAGGCTTCCGATTACCGCAAGCCCTGGATGCACCAAAGATATGGCGCACCGGGCTTGAGGCAATCTAACAGGATTTTCAATCCCTGTGCAGCAACTGACACAAGTTGGGTCATCTTTTAATGGTCTAGCTTACTTCAGTCTTGGGGACCATTTTTACAGAACTTTTGCCACAGATTTGCCAGAAGCTGCAATAAATCGGGAAAACTGTTGCAACTGCGCCTGTCCTTCGAAAATCAGGCACAGTTGCAGCATAAGGGATTGATGCATGGGTGATTTCAATTTGTTGTGGCACAGGACTTAATGAAAGCCCTGTGCCACCATTTGAAAATCCAGCCCATTATTTTTAGCCTATTAGATGTCATGCATGCACACACTTCTATTACCATGAAAACTGTCAGTGCAAGAAATTATTACCTGGTCATCTAGAGCCAATTTTTTTTCTTATCAGAAAGAAAAAGAACAGTGAACATTACCTAATTAGTCCAGGGCCCAACCCAATTTATAAGGGAATAATAAAAAAAAACTGTCCTCCTCCTCCTCCCCCAAACTATCTGACAGATCCAGTGCCCGACCCATCAGGGAATAAAAGAAAATATGTTCCTCTTCCCCCAAAGTATTTGAATGGCCTGGTACCCAATCCAGTCTGTCAGTGAATAAAAAAATACATATCTTCCTATGCTGCTGCACTACTACCAGAGAGTTTGGGCCTCTTGTCACTTCCGGCCTGCAGTGCCATACTGTTGGAGACCGAGGAGGGGCTGAGAGCACACACTTCTACGGCAGTAATCCTAAGTGCATATGAGCCTAGATCCACTGCCTGACTCTGCCTCTCTCACTGTCTTTCCTTCTCTCAGTGCTTAATCTCAGCTCTGCACTCTCCCTAACACACATGCAGGGTTCTCATTGCCATGCTTGATCTAACCCAGCATGCTGAACAGTGGAGCACCTGTCCCTGGGTGACACCCTTTTGAGTGATAGAGCCCATCAATAGCAATATCTTTTGAACAAAACAGTAGGTGTGGGCATCATCAATTTACCTTACTCTCATGGAATAAGAAAAAATCTGCCCCCCCCCCACAAACTTCCAGACATATTTGATGCTGAACCTAGCCTTTCAGGGAAAAACAAATCTGTCCCTCTTCCCCCAACTTTGACAGATCCGGTGCTATACAGAGCACAAGCGTTAGAGTCTGGAGGTGCTGGGCCTCTATAATACAATAGAATTTGGTTTTATTTAATGACTTTTATAAACATCGTTTCCCAATGTGTTTCACAAGACATAGTAGTTCTATACTGGTACGGCAGAGAATGTAGAATAGAAAAGAATTTCTGGTGCCCAACCTGGCCTGACAGGGAATAAAAAAAAATCTGGCACCCTCTCCCAAGTACCTAATGGGGTCCAATGATCAGCCCAGTCCATTAGAAAATTTAAAGAAAAAAAAATGTTCCCCCCTCGCCTAACTACCTTGACAGATCCAGTGTCCAACTCAAATGATCAGAGAATAAAATAAATCCAGTATCCAACCTGATCCCTCGGAGAATAAAAAATTTGGCCTGCTCTCTCCCCCCTCCAGCTACTTGACTGGTCTGATACCCAGCCCTGCCCATCAGAGAATTAAGAAAAAATTTCCTATCTCCCAAACTGCATGTTTGGTCAGGTATGCAACCCAGCCAGTAAGGGAATTAAAAAGTCCTCCCTCCTCAACAACCTGATGGGTCCAGTGTCCAATGCAGTTCATCAAGAAATATAAAACATCTGTCCACCATCACCCAAACTGCCTGAGAGATCCAGAGCCCAACATGACCTATCATAGGATTAAAAAAAATGCCCCCCTCTCCCAGCAACCGTAAAGGTTTAGTGCCCAACCTGAAATGTAAGGGAATTAAAATAATCCTATCCCCTCCTCCAACAACCTGATGGGCCAATGTTCATCGTGGCACATAAGGGAATAAAAATGTCTGACCCTCCCCCATCAACTTAACAGGTCTGGTACCTAAGCCAGCTGTGAGGGAATAAAAAAAAAAATCTGTCCATCTTCCCTCCCTGACAATCTTACTAGTCCAGTGCCCAACCTGGCTCATCAGGGAATGAAAACAACTCTGTCCCCCTCCTGCAAACTACCTGATGGGTCCAGTGCCCATCCTGGCTCATTGGGGAATAAAAACAACTCTGTCCCCCTACCACAAACTCCCTGATGGGTCTAGTGCCCAACCTGGCTCATCAGGGAATGAAAACAACTCTGTCCCCCTCCCACAAACCTCCTGATGGGTCAATGACCAACCTGTCTTATCATGAAATAAAATAAAATTGGGCCCCTCTTCCCTAACTACTGAATGGGTCCAGTTCCCAACATGACCTGTTAGAGAACAAAAAAAAAAATTCATCCTTCACCCTCCCAACTACCTGCTGAGCCCAGGGCCAAACCCAGACCATCGTTCAATTAAGAAAACAAAAATCTGTCCCCTTCCTCTCAACAACCTAATGAATCCCAAGCCCACCCAGGCCCATCAGAGAGCAAACAAAATTTGCCTCAATCCTCCTAACTACCTGATAGGTCTGGTGCCCAGCCTGGCCCATCGGGGAATGAAAAAGAAAAAATTCCATCCCTCTCCCCCCAAAACACCTGTCTGGTAAAGGTGGCCATCCCAGACCATTAGAGACTAAAACAAAATCAGTAATATGGAGGGAGTGACATAAGCGAATTTGTTGCTGATGGGATGAAACTAATAGCCTGGTGTTGTGTGGAATTGAATCATTGTGTACAGTGTAGGGAGCATTACTGAAAAGCAGTGCCACTGTGTCAAAGCCCTCCCTGTAGTCAGAGTCCACAAAAAAAAATCTATAACACTGATATTTGATGTGGTATTCATATAACTACAATTATAACAGTGAGCCTGGTAAGACCGAATAGCCAAGATAACAACCCCCCAAAAAAACGAAGATCAATCTTTTTAAGACCAGCCAAAACTTTCTTTTTTTTTGATGCTGGTCATGCTAATTGTCAACACTTTCTCTCTGTTTTACATTGACCTAGGCTGTTACTACACACTGAAAGCCATTTCAAGCTACAGCAGCTTCCAGTAGTGGTTGCTCACCTAGTTGTTGGGTACACCCTTTCTCCCAGCCACATGCTTAAATATCTCTCTGTGCAAAAAAAAAAAAAGTTACAGCTCTTTGAACCTATTCAGAACCAGGCACAATAGCAACATAGCCTTTTGCACTGCACTTGTGATTGCACATGACCAGCCCTGATTGATATTCAGATGGTTAGCACTTGCCAATGTGGTGTCACTAACCAACTGAATATTGGGCCATGCTGGCACAGTACTAAGTGGATCTGCTTTACATCAGCATGGACAAAGGTTGCATATGACCCACAGGAGATTGCACTGCCCAAAACGGAGCAGCACCACATCTCCTCTGGGGTGCATTCAACCTGAGCACGCAAAAGAGCTCATTGGGCATGTAAAGTGCCAAGTGGTTATCTGCATGCCCATTATAGGCTCATTTCAATGAGGCACAGCAGTCCCTTAGCACCCATCCTGAAGAAAAACATTCATCCCTGGTGGTGTAGTGGTCACCCCCAACCCTGGATTGCCCAGCCTTCAGGAATAAATGAATCCTTGGTGGTATAGTGATTCCCCTACCCCATGATCACCCATTCTTCATCATATCAGGTTTCCCTGGTGATATAGTGGCCCACTAACTATTTACTGACCCCCACAACTGCCTATGACCTCTGTTCTGCAAACCTCTAGCCTCAGTTATGATGGTCCATTAAACCGAGAGGTGTCACAGCCTTCATCTCCCCTCTTCAGCTAGCTGCCATCTAACAGTCATGGAGCATAATCATGTGCTCATGCTCTGTGATTGTCAGATGGCAGCGAGCTGTGGAGGTGATAGTACGGCTGGGCTGGCTTCATTTCATGGAGCATTGCAATTGGGGTGGGGGTGGGGTGGGGAAACCTGATATGATGAAGAATGGGAGATCGTGGGAACCGCTGTATCACCAGGAAACTCAGATGTACTATAGAATAGGTGATTAGGGGTGGGGGGATACCTTGCTGAAGGGGCTGTGGCTACAGTACAGCCATCTGGCCTACGATAGGTGAAGGCACAGGCTCAGTGCTCAGATAAGATGTGGTTTTCAGCAGTGTTTAACAGCAGTGCTCAGGGGGCTGTTTACTGCCACCGCAAACCTTTGAAGATGCTGCTGCTCTGGTAAGCATGAATGACCCTGTAATTTGCATGTGTGCAGCAGTATAGGTAGAGCCTTGGCACTGCAGGGTTTGGGCAGTGCTCTGGGGGCCTCTGAATATGGCCTTGCCTAGAGATGTGCAAAGTTGGCAAATTTTACTCCGTGAAATACATAGATACATAGATACATAGATACATAGACAGTGTCAGCAGATAAGGGCCTATGGCCCACCCAGTCTGCCCATTTCAGCTTGTAAGTTCAGTTTGTTTTCCTAGAAGTCTATTTCCCCTTACCCCTGACCTCTAGAATTCCTTTATGTCTATCCCATGCATTCTTAAATCCCATGATTGTTTCAGCTCCCACCACTTCCTCTGGCAGGGTGTTCCACTTGTCCACCACCCGTTCTGTGAAGAAATTCTTTCTCATGTTTCCTCTGAATCATCCACCCTCCAACTTCATCCCATGCCCTCTAGTCCTGGAACATCTTTTTCGCTTAAAAATAGTGTTTTCCTGCACCCTGTTCCTCCCTGTAAGATACTTGTATGTCTCTATCATATCCCCTCTCTCCCTCCTCTCCTCCAGGGAGTACATGTTCAGTTCCTTCAACCTGTAATTTATAAAGTTTGCCACATTCCCAAAGAACAAAGTGCCAGCTTAGTGAAGGTTTTGGCAGACAAAGTGATGCTTTTTCAGGTGAAGTTAAGGCAAAGTTGCAACTTCACTTTAACCTCACCTTAACTTTGCCTCAAAAAGTGCCATTTCCCATGGAAAACCCATTGTAAAGTGACAAAATGATGAAGTGGGCAACTCGAAGAATTATTCGAAAAGGCACATTTCACAACTTCACCGTAACTTCTCTGGCAAAGTAAAACTTCACAACATCTCTTGCCCCTGCACCTGGAACACTGGTGCAAAACCAAGTTAGCACTTCCACTAACCACATTTTCGCTGCACTAATCTTTGAATATGGGTCACCTTGTAGGGGAATTAATGCAATACAAAAAGTCCCAGGCATTATTAGGATGTGACTGACTTGGAGAAAAATTATATCAGTATATAAAAAGCTACTTTTTGGGAGAAACAAAAGTTAATGTACATTAAAAAAGACATTCACCATTGCTCCCAATAGCATCACATGATACACTGCAGCAACAGGGACTATTTTTCATGTATAGTACAACAACTCATTCAAATTTATTTTTGTACTTGTTAATTTTTTATCTTTAGGTGTTTTAGAGTGGACCCATCTTATAAGCATAATACGTTGATTCAGGGGCATTGGTTGTCTGTAGTTAATACACTTTAGGTGCTAAAGACACTCAGTGCAATCTCCTTGTGCCTGACTATGCACCTGGGCATGCATTAACTATAGACAACCAAAACCCTGATTGTGTCTTATTACTTACTTATACTGCACTGACATGGTTATAGCACACATCCACAGTATTGAGAAAAATATGTTTTTCATGTAACAAAATATTTTAAGGTTAGCTTCTAAACATTTTCTTTTTGAATTTTATTTATACACAAGCAAAATAATTACCAGTGGAATGACTTTGGAAATGAAAATATGTTTTCAAAGACATTTAATCTTGTTACATAAAATTGACTTTTCACCACCGTGACCCAAAATCTTCACTGGAGGATAATAATACAGCAGTTGAGGTTTTACTTGAAAAATAATGATAACCTGGTTAATAAACACATCTTGCCTTCAGCCTTGGGGATTATGAACATGGGATATCATTATATTCTCAAACCCTGACCTCTACCATTATCATTTTGTATAGTGAACTTGCTCTTTTAATCATTCTTATCATATGGCAAGGAAGACATCTCAGTTGTGATTGGCTAGTGTCCCTTGGTAGATGGCATTACTACTAACAATTGAGAGATGGTTCCAACAACATAAATTCTTCATGAATTATAAATAAAACAAACTGTGCTGTTTGCTAATAACCAATGTAAATACAAATCCCACCAACTGTCAATACTCAACAACAAAAAGGGCCCACTTGACTGTTGCCAGCAACTCTAATTATAATAAACTGAGACCATCCTTCCACAACTCACCCTCTGTGCAATCCTATCCCTACATAAAACTTACTTTTGAAGAAGGTTCCATCACTGGCACCATTCTCATTCTCTGCAGTGCATTCACAGGCTCAGCAAAAGTCTGAAGCTAGCCACTCACTGCCAGAAGAACCAGATCAAAGGTAGAAGTCCATTTTATTTCATGATTTCTTTGTAATCCTTTAAAAAGCGTGAAGTGTTTCCAAAAAGTAAAATGTAGACCACTCAGGTGTGGAGGTGCATAACCTTTTGTAAAGCATCAGACTGATGTGAAACACATGAGGTGATGCACAACTTTTGCAACTTTTGTGCCTGCGGGGTCTGCATTTTACTTTTTGGAAGCACTTTGCACTTTTATATGGATTACAATTAAAGCATGAAATAAAGTGATGTTTGCCTTTGATTTGGTTCTTCTTGTGGTAAGTGCCCAGCTTCAGGTCTTGGTTATATTTAATTTGCTGTGAGTACACAGATCTTAGTGCAACTCTTTCTCTTTGATGCAGATTCCCTGGCTCCCCTGCTCCGCCTGTCACAGATCACTGAATAGTTGTAATGGGAGGGCCCGGGATAATGCAGCTGCAATGTATGCTCCAGTAGTCAGAGTAGAGATCAGGGGGCAACAATGTGAAAAACACAACTTTGGGGGCTGACATCAGTTGCTGGTCCACACTCCACATGGACTATACTGCCAAAGTAATAGACATGTTGTTTAAAATGAATGGATTATAGTAGCCCAGTACAACATTGAAGCATGCCAGGAATTCATTTTTGCTAAAAGGTAATGATTCTTTTTGAAGGCTTAGTGGCACTTCTTTGAAGTGTAATTTTTATATTTCAAGGTGAGAAAATGTGACAATGTGTATTATTTGTTTACGTACATTATTTAGAATAAAAAAGTTATCACAAAGAAAAAAGAAAGGCCTTCTCTTATACTGGAGGATGACAAGATCTCTTTGAGGAAAATATATGAACAAGATGCTGACCGTTACATGTGCGACTTCAATATTTCTGAGAATAACAGTGACTGGATTGTAAGAAGACTGGTTACAGTAAGAACTATAGGTAGGCAGTCTTTTGAAAGCAAAACTAAATGTCATCAAAATGTTGTAACTGTTACTGTTTACTGTATATCACTCAATAACCTGCAGTACTTGCTAAACTGTGCATCTCTGACTCTGAAAAAGAGTTTGTTCAGTGCAATAGCATATTATTTATAAATGTGAAGCTAAAGCAATTGTTCCATCCTTTAAAACTGGTTTCTGCTACACGTAAACATTACAACCGGGTACTATAGGAAACAGCATATTAGTAATATTCACAATTGAATGTTCCATCTGAGCTGCACAATGGGGACTAATGACAAATATATTTAGTTTGCTGCAAAAGATGTTTTATATTGTTAACTTGCACTGACAAATCATCTGCCTTCAGTAAAATGGCCCAACAGATTGTGTCCTTACAAATTGTTGGATGCCCTTTTTTCATTGCCTTTTAGTTCTGCCACATGGTTACTGAGCACAGCTTTATAAATGGAAAGAAGAGGGTCTTCGAGATATTTATGAGGACAAACTCACATAAAGAAGTATGACATCGGGGACAGATATTCAAAAGTTAGCATGGGTGTAAGGAGTGTTTGCCCATGCTAACTGGGTTTTGCACCCCATTCATGGGCGGGATCTATATTCAGACACCACCACAGCATGGCAAAACCTGTTAGCGCCTGAGCACACCTCTGTACCTATGTAGACAGTGTAATGCTGAGGGGTGCGATATGGTGACTGACACAGCCCTCCTCTCACCTTTTCGGCCTGTTAGCATATGGGATGACAGGGAGCATGTGTACAATACAGGCAGTGCAATAACCCTTTGATCAGTACACTTACCAATAAAGCAGACAATGCATGAGCTTCAAGAGTCCCCTTCTCCCCCGAAGTGTTAGGCCATGAAAGGGCCTTCAGATAACAGGTTGTGTATCTCTGTCCAAGTGTGGAAACAGAAATTTCCCAGCAGAAGAAGGCCTTTTGGTCTATCAAGTGTACACAGTGTAGAGGTACATGCCCCATAGAGGTTCATGTCCATCCACCCTTCTCTATCCCCCATGCTTAACACCCCTCTTGAAGTTCTTCACAATTTTTGTATTGACTACTGCCCACCTCTGGGGGCTTCATCAACCCTTCCTCCAACCTTTCTATAAAATAGTACTTCCTGGCATACCTCCTAGATTCCCCCAAATAACCTGATGTTTTTTCCTCTGTGTTGTATTCCCTGTTGTCATGAACAGTTCACTAGAGTCAACCCTAGTTATGCTCTTCATATATATAAAAGTCTCAGTCATATCCATCTTGTAGTTCCAGGTCTTCAATGAGTACATATTTAGACTCTAGCACAGAAAAAATAGAGTAGCACTCAGTGTGTGTATCTGCAAAATGTGTTACTGAAGTCAATATTCAACAGGTTCCACAAGTGCAGAGCAGTAATAAAAACACACAGCAGTATAACAGACAGCCTAGCAGATGCTCAAATTTAGAAGCTACAGTCTCTACTATGTACAATACTTAATGTTAGCCCTGGGACTTAACAACATTAATTGGAAATTGATTGAGCTGCTACCTTTTAAACCAATTACAATATATAATATTTTAGTCAGTCTTCAGTCTTTGTTGAACAGAGCTCTGGATAGCTCAGCGGAGTTGCAATAGGCTGTGGAGCTTTGCACTGGTTTCATGGAGCCAGGGCTATTGTATGTCTGTCTTATAAGACAGGCAGCATGTAATCCAATGGCAAATGGTCCTGTGGCTAGTGGACAGAAGGTCAATAGAGTGGGCTGATTGGGGACTGGGAGGCTAAAAGTTGTTTCTAGAGCTGTCCAGCTAACACAACAGTACTGTTTCTGCTCACTACTCCAGTGACACAGTTTCAGGAATAGACTTAGGCTGCTGGAAGCTGGAAGGAGGAAGTTACACTAAGTGTCCTACCAACAGATGCCAATAGTACAGCTGCACACCAATGCACACATACACGTGCATCACTGTATGCTGGCAAACCTCACAACTGGGGAGAAAAGCATGGTGGGAAATCCCTGACCAGCAAGATAATATCCAGTGCCCCATCCTCACCAAATCCTGACCATATCCTGTATGTTGCAATTCCCAGGACCCATAAACAGGAATCTGGGATAAGTACCTAGGCAAGGTGGAAGCAAAGGAAATAGATAAAGGCTTTAAAAAGCTGTTCCTCCTCCCCCCCAGAGTAACCCTACTGAGTTCTGGGGACATTTCAGCCCCATCCCACAGTCTCTGTCACTTTCCCTCACCATCTCTACCAAAGACTCCCCCCACTGTGATGGAGCCTATTGGGGCCCCTGTACCAACCACACAGGACAGCTAAGTTGATGGTGGTAGGGAGGGCAGTCAGCTTTGTTAGGTCTAAGGCTTCTCTGCTTCAGGATTTACTCTATTTTCTCTGTTACTCTTGGATTGCACAGAGAGATGGATCAATAGTGCACATGCACACACAAAGCATGCCCTGTATGCCAGAGTCCATCTGCACCCCCCCTTGCAAAAGCTTAAATTTTTCCATTACATATGGGCACCTAGGTGGTGGTAGAGTAGTAGATGCTGGCTCCCTCCCTCCCAGAGCAGGAGGACAGTGTCCTGTGGTATGTTCTTTGTTCATCTCCCTGGCCAGCCCCCAATGTCTTCGGTGCATTTCTGAACCAGGGTCACCAATGTCATGAGTGACAACCCTGTTACTGCACCAACAGGCAAGCCCTCCTCCAAAAAATGCTGTTTCTAACAGCATAAGTTATAGGAAGGATGGGAGTGCACTTAGGACATTGCCAAGGCTGCATGATATAAGACATCTAGGCTGCAGATGGCAGGGGACACATCTGCGGCTGATGAAAGCTGATCGTTACTTTTGAGATGCATGATGTCAATTTGAAATGGCATCTGGCTACATCGGGGGAGCAAGGGGAGGAGGAAAGGAAGTTGGGAGCTATGGGGGATCAGGGATGGGGTGGGAAGGCTGGATTCAAGGACATTATTAAGGAAATGCAACTAGTGTGATGCCTGGGCTGCATGACATATGTTATCCAACCTGTGGAGAATGTCAGGCGGGGGGGTATACATATGCTGCAATGTCTTGGTGGTTGCCCCTCTGAAAAGGTAGATGATCAGGCTTAAATGGCAGTTGAAGGTACACAGGGGTGCTAGGAAGTGAGCAGGCAGCTGAGGAGGATGGAGAGGAGTGGAGGATGGATATGGGCATATGGGGTGGTAATGTTGGCAGGACAGGTAGGCTAGGCATGAGAGTGGCAGGAACTGTGATCTCTAGTGGTAGGGGTGGGAGAAAGAGATGAGTGTAGAAATGAGGTAGCAAGCATGGTTATAAAGGAGCACCACCTCCAGAGGATACCAACATAGCATTTGAATAGTGCGCACTACACAATTCGCTGCAACTGCGATTAATTTCATTACATGGAGTGATGCAATTTGCACTTTGCAATGAGTTTTTAATGTGAACTGCATCAATCTGTATAGCAAAATTCACCAAAGGAACACAGTGCATACGTAAAGTGACAATTCACATAGCAAAATTTGCACAATTGTGCCAATTTTCTAAGTGCATTTCCACACTACACTATGTGCTGCACAATTGTCAGAGTTTTTTCCCTTCACCAGCACCTAGGTGGAGTAGTCAAAAAAACAGGAACCTGACCTTCCAATGAGGAAGAGACAGAAAAGGCTGGGAGTAGGTGCAGGAATGTAGTAATTTATTGGAGACTCCCTAGTTAGGGAAGTAGGTGAGGTGAAATGGATGATTACTGGACCTGGATTGTATCTCAGAAGAAGTGGCTTGCCTACCTAAAGTGTTGTTTAAATCAGTGTTATCCAGGGCCAATCAATGCAGTTAGCTGTCATCCATGCTGGCACTAACTACATAAGGAGCATTAGTTCATTAGACATGAGGAAGTTAGTCATAGAAGTAGGGATGCTACTGGAGGGAAATGTATCTGTGGATCTTTCACAAGATATTTCTGGTCCTGGGGAATACAGAGGGGTAGCAGCAAACCATTAGGAAAGCTCATACTATACTTGGCTAGGGATCTGGTTCAAACTGGAGGGTTTTCTTTTTCTGGCCAGCTGGATGTCATTAAGGAGCAAAGGCTTCCTGGACATGGAGATCCAAGATGGCTGACAGAAAGGAATAGGCAAAGTCAGGTCTCTCATGATGGTCTGAGAATAATCCTATATATTTTTGTCTGGATGCCTTCTTTGTTTCTAAAGTGATTGTTTTAAACTTTATTTTGGGTGATTCTGAGATGCTGGTCAAGCTGACCAAGCTAAACATTGGACCATTAATTTTAAACTGTGAATACGTTTGTGTTTATGTACATAAGTGGACTTAAGGCTCTTACCTGCGCTTATTTTGTGAGTTGTGTCTGATATGTCCAGATTCAGCCTTAGGAGAACCAAAGACATAACAGAGAGCTCTTGCAAATGGAACTTTGTCAGAAGTGAAAAATACAAACCAGATGGGCCTCAACTGATGACAGCAATGCTGCCGCTGATGCTGCTATTCCCTTTACTATCACTGCCACTGCTGCTTCAATGGGAGCATTTGAATCTACTGTCACCTCTGTCCTTGTTCCTGATATGGTTCTCACCTTGCAATTACAGCCAGCAACACAGCCTCAATCAGTAAAAGGTAAAGATTGGACCAGCATAGGTGCTGGAACTTGCAGGTGAGGGGTGGCAGCAGTGCCCCCCCCCCAACTGTTTCCCATGAACATTGAAAATTCCACTTTAAATGCATGCAAGGTCAGAAGGGAAGCAATGGTGGCCTCTTTTGTAATTACTACAGCCCCCCACCACACACTTTTCCCCATATTCTGGCATCCATGCCTGGACCCTAGCATGGAACTTGCCTGACAGTTCTTTTGGGAAGACCTGCTACAACTGCTGCCACAACCTCTGCTGTAGTGAAAGAAGTTTCTAACAGTGTTCCAGGTCACTGCAGATATGGGTGAATCTGGCCCCTCACAACTCGAGACAGTAGTGGTAAAAATGAATAAGGAGTCAGAGAGTAGAGATGATTCTCCACAGCAAACATTTCATGGGAAGGAACTGTTCCCTGAAGCAGGTAACAAAGATAAAGAAGATTCTGAAATCAATGCTGGTATTGGCCACAGTTCAAAAACAGTTTTGCCTCCTACTGGGCTGGTAACCTCGGCAACATCAGGAGAGGGGGGAGAAGATGGCTTAGACATAGCTGCAACAGAGGATAAGGCTACGAAATTAAAATACTGTACTGAGTCATCTGGAAATCAAGAGAACTCTGCTACTTTCACAGTTGTTAACCTTAATGATAGCCAAAATGTTAAAATAATAGATAACCCCTTTATCAGACTACTGCCACCTCAGGCTTCCTCTTCTGAACCACGAACACTCAGAGGAGCCATAAAGTCTGCCATGTGCAGTCAGTACAGGGTTTCAGATTCCCACTAAAACTTAACTCTGAAAGGGAAACTGAACCTGCTACCAGCCACCTTTTTAACAGATGAGCAACTCAAACTTAACCCAAGCTGGAAAAGAAACAGGGGAATGAACACTGGGGAAGAAACATTTACTGCCATTAATACCGTTAATGTTGTAAATACTTCAACTGCTTCCTCCCCCTTTAACATTAAAATCACAGTACCATCTGAAGTTTTATCAAAATCTCTTTGTTTATGTCAAGCCGAAAGGGAAATTTATCTACTTTACAAATTAACTAAAGCAGTATCTCCCCTCCTATCTGCCTCTTCAAATGATTCTACAGGACTGCTGTCAATTCCAGCTCAAATTACATTACCACCACTGCAATCTGCTAGGCAGTCCAGTATCCCACATATACGCTGCAAGTATACCCGCAGGTAATAGCTGAAAATCCAGGATTATAAAACGAAGAAAGGAAGGGAGGTCAGCGGGAGGCTACATTTGTATCAGCCAATGCCATAGCTCCAGCTATAGAACATATCATACCAGGAAATGATAACAGATCTATTGACTAGGCGATGGACATTAAACAGGACAGTCAAGCAATTTACTAGGAAATAATATAGGATTTTAGACAATACATAGCACTCTAGCAAGTTTAGCATCCTCAGTGTCTAGTATAAACTTGAAAATGGAGCCCCTCAGCTTAAGAAAAGAATCACTTGAAAAAAGAGTCAGTACAGTAGAAAACACTGTTCATCCACTATTTGAAACAGTTCCCAAGCATGAGCTCTAGTTAAAGTTTCTAATTGAAATACTTCAGATACCAAGATGATAGGTCTAGGAGAGGCAATCTTAAACTGATTAAAGTGGCAGAAGGTTTAGAAGGATATGGAGATCAAATGTTTTGAAGAAATGGTTACAACAGCAATAGGTCATAAATACCCAGAAGAGGCCATTTTGCTGGACCGTGCCAAGTGGGGACCACCTAATAAATAAATCTCTCCAACTGCAGTCTTCCATAAATGTTTTCCATTGAACAGTGTTCAGCAAACCCTATAGATTCCTGGAAAAAGAAGCCATATTACATAAAGCAAGAATGCAAGAGGACTTACTTTCAAAAACATTAAGTTCCATGTTTATCTGGAATGCAGTCAAGCCACACAAAATACATGCATATCTTTTCACCAAGTGGAAGGGATGCTGAGATTAAAAAGAATAATATACTCCCTTTTACCTCCAGTCAAGCTGAAAGTTTTAATTGAACAGTAAATTCATGTTATTTTACAAATCCTGTGGATGCTGCTAGAGCCCAGGCAGTGGTTGATATTCCACCAGAATCTGCATGAGTCCTAGGTTATCAAGAGTCCCTGAATAAAGGTCAACTGGTATTGTCCAATAGATTTAATGCACTCCACAAGAACCTGGATATGGACTCAGCCATTGCCAATTTTTTGTCTTCGGTTTCTGAAACTAAAACATCCCTGGAATCTTTTAAACTGCACAGTCATTACATCTATGATAAAACTCAAGAATCTGAGCTGTATCAGGAAAAACAATTAACAGCTGACATTAATTTTGTATTTCTATAATGAATACATAATCCTGGAGATGATAGAGTGATCTATTGTGACTTGGTGGATGGCATACACTAACAGATGAACTATTATGGAATTTTGTCTTTCACTTTTTTCAGTAGTTCACTCTGTATCACTTTGCTTGACTGAATTACACATTGCACACACTACATTTTTGAATACTCTAATTTCTCTCTTGCTGAAACCATTAGCTGACTGTATGCAATCACTCTGCATGTTGTAGAACACATAGGCACTAAATTTATATAATGGTATACTGCTTCTTTTCTGTTAATAGTAGCATATTAAATTACCTGCATTTTGGAGGCTCCTCACCCTGTTACTAGTGGTGGATGAAGTGGCCGAAATTCGCTCTGCAGAATCCACAAGGTACTCCGCAACGCGAAGCGGAGTACGTCACGTCATAATGGGGAACATGAAGTCCATTGGAAACAATGAATTTGCATTATTCTGCCTTCCCCAAACAACTTCTCCACCAGTTTTAAGGTGAAGTACATAGAAATCAATGTACTTCACCTCACATCACCTTGTTTTTGAGTTCCAAAGGTGAATTTTGCAGTGCTTAATGGGACTGCAGGTCACATGGGCTCTAGATTGTTGTGCACGGCCTCAGTTCTGTGTAGTGTGTGTGTAGTGGAAGATGGAGACAGTTTCCTTTCACAGCTCTGCAACTCAAATCCTCTAAAAGCTGTTAAAAAAGTATTTTTGAACTATTTTTTTGCTCACAATTTAGTACATAGATTATAGGAAACCCTCCTGTGCTCACATCATCGAGTGTTTATTGTTTGTGTGTGGATTTTGAATGGCAGTTTAGAACAGTCAGTCTGTACTGTGAAGTGTGCTTTAGGGGAGGGACATATCTGTGATGTAGGCAGATTAACTGGGAGAAAAAGGCAGTCTTTCTGTTTTGGTTATATTTTTCTTGTCTAACTGTGTTAATGTATGCACAGTAATATTTCCAGTAATTCTTGACATTTTTTTGCTGATTGTTGTGGTGCAGCAGTGTATAATTTCAGTTTGTTTAAAACATTTGATTATATTACTAAAGGTTTTCAATTTGTTACGTATTACTTGTAGTGCATGAGTGTGTGTGCAATGTGTGCCAGTAAATCAGACACCTTTTATTGTGCCACAGAGTAATGAGAAGTGTGAACCTGCTATCCACTGTACCTGCATGAATTTTTTTATACTGCTTTCTGGTATCTTTATTGGTAGTGGACTGTTACTGCCATGCACTACCTCCCCAAAATGGCAAAGGTATTCTTTTCCAGATTTGGATTTGTGACTTGCAAGCACTGGTTAGGTGTTGTTGTGCCTTTGTGTCTGCATCTCTTGAGTGCACAGCACAATCTTAATCTGCCTGTGTGTTTGTAGTACACCATTAATTCTGGGAGACCACATTTCTTGTTACGCTCTCATTTCATTTAGTCAGCACTGGGGAATTTTCTGGACACAAGACAGTAGCATTTTGGGGATGCACATTAATTCTGGTGACTGTGTGACTACTGCACACATGACGTCTGAGTGTGCTATTAATTTTGGAAGACTTTGCTTTTCTTGTGCTCTAATTACACTTTGTCATCACTGGGGAGTTTTCTGGACACAAGACATGAGCATTTTGGGGATGCACATTAATTTTGGTGACTGCGTGTGTGAAGGGCTGCCAATATTGTTGTCACTTTGCCTTACTTCACGTTAAGGCAGAATGACAACGTGAATAATTACAAGGCAAAGTGAGCCTTTTGCATTGGCCATTTCACATAGCGGAGCGACAACGTAAAGTGTCCACTTCACATGCACTTCACCGGCGAAATTTAAATTTGCTGCATCTCTATCTGTTACCCACTAACATGGACGAAGACAATCACAGATTTCCTTGATTTGCTTACCTTTACAGGGTAAGTAGTCAGACCTCTAGCTGTCTTTGTTAATATCAGAATAGGTGGGGTTTAAGGTGGATGGGGATGTGTGGGTGTGGTGTCTTGGTTTATATGGGATGGGAATAGGAGGATAAGGGATTACTTTAGTGGGGCACACAGTAGGTAGGGAGTTTGGTTTAAGGGAGTGTAAGGAAAATCAGTGTTTCAGAGAGGAGGTGATATCAGTAATATATAAAAGAATCTACGTAATTATTACTACTTTTATAAGGCATGAAATAAAGGAAAAGCTGTACATTTTAGACACATAACCATAAATAATTTGAATTATTACTTTTGGTATGGATATAGAATTGCAGTTACTGTCTTGGAAATTAAATTATGTGAGAGATCAAATAAAAAACAACAAAATCTTTAACTACATACAGTAAACAGAAAAAACAAACAGATATTCTTTTGCAGGAAACACATTTTACTCAAAACAATTTTGCTTTGTTTAAAAAGAGATTCCAGTCATATTAGTCCTTGGAAAACAGGAGATGATGGAAGGTTTGATACATTTTATTGGACCAATAAGTGTTTTGTGCAAAGATGGAATTATATATAGGCTTTCAGGGCCTCACAGATCCCTTCACCTTGTGAAGAAGGGACCTGTGAGGCCCCAAAAGCTTGTGCATAATTCTATCTTTGTACAAGACACTCGTTGTTCCAATAAAAGGTATCAAAACTTCCATTGCGCTTTGTTTAAAAAAATTGGGGCCAGGTATAGTTTCTTTTTTTTAGCCTAATTCCCATGGTGTGGTATTATTTACAAAAAAGAATGGACTTCTAAAATTAGGTAGATCACTATCAGACAATATGGGTAGGTTTGTAATACGGGAAATAATACCAGGCCATGTTTTCACAGTGGCAAGCATATAAGGTCCTAACTAAAACAACCATTTTTTTCAACAGACTTTTTCTGAAAATGCTCATTCTTTTTATATGTGCATCAGTCATATTCTCTCACTGACTTCTTCTTGCTAGCAACAGAATTGTCTCAAATTACCAATACTCATCATCATAATTTAATTATTTCGGATCATGCTCTTATCACGCTTAAACTTAGATTAAGCATCAAAAAAGCTCTGAATATTTGGTGTCTCAATCCAGCTATCCTATCAAAAACAGAATTTACTAAATTATTAAATTAAGAGATTTCTTTTTTTTTTAAATCACTCCACACTGGAAATAACAGAAAAAATAAAATTGAATTTCTTTAAAGCATTCTTATGAGGTATCACTATTCCATATACAATCAGTAAATACAAATGTGTGAATACGGAACTGAATAGTCTTCAGTAAAAAAAATTAAAGACCTTGAATCCTCCTACTTGTTACAGCCAACAGGTACAATATGGAGTAATATTACGCAAGCAAGCATAAAATATAATGCTAGCTTTACTAAGAAAGCAGAACATCAATTGTAAAAATCTAGATCATACTATTATAATATGACGATAAACTGGAGAAACTGGTGGCCTTACAAATTAAATAAGAGCAATGTCATAGGATTATTAGTTCAATCTTTAATAAGGAGGGCAACAAAGTAACATCACCTGAATTGATCAATCAGGTGGTCTATGGACATTATGCCAATTTCTATATCTCATAAAGACTGACTGTTTCAGATGGTATTAAACAATTTATTGCAGACTTAGAACATACAACCGTATTACTCACTCAAATCTTAAAATTAGAAACAACTGTTCTTCATTAGAAATCAGTAATACAACAAAAAAAATAGCATCTGGCAAGTCATCAGGACAGGATGACATCCCTATCGACATCTACAAAAAAAATGTGGAAATCGCTTGATTTCCCCCATATGGCCTCTTTATTTAACAAGGTCATTTATCTGAGAACATTACCAGACACATTTTATGATGCTTTTATTTGCATTTTTTGAAAGAAAGAAAAATATCCAGAATAGTGTTTATCCTATAGACCCATTTCCCTTCTAAATTCTGACCAAAAAGTTTATGCTAATGTTTTAGCATCCAGAAAAAAACTGGTAGTTCTGTATCTTTTATATTCAGACAAGACAGGGTTTATTAAAGGTGGACAATGGCATACTAATACCCATTAAGCCGTCAACACAGTCGATTATGTTATAGGATCAGGCTTTGTAGTACTAACTTTAGATGCAGAGAAAGCATTTGACCGCAGTAAATGGGATTTTATTCTTGCCATTCTAGATAAGATGGGATTTGGGCCTAACTTCCTGGCATGGGTGAAATTGCTCTACCATATACCAGCCACTCAGGTTAGGACTAATTGTAACCCTTCCCCCAAAAATACTGTTAAAATATGGTACTCTTCAGGAATGACCCCTATCACCCTTACTTGTCTCTTTGGCAATCAAGCCTTTGGCCTTAGCAATCAGGAACATCAAGAGCTAAATGGTGTTTCTATCAACAGAGTGAATTAAAGATTTGCCTTTGTGCTGATGACATCCTGCTCATGATACCTGAGGTCTCTTTAACATCTTTATACTCGTTTGAAGAAACATTTGGCAGAGCTACAGGATATAAAGTTAACAGGGGCAAATCTGAAATTATATACTGGGCTCATCTGATGATAATACTAAAACACCTTTATTTGATAGGTCTAAGGACAGGATCTTGCTGTCATTACGTATCTGGGCATTAACCTGTCCAAAAATAATTCAGATCTATACAAACTTAGGTATATCCCACTATTACAAACATCTCCAAAGACCTTGAAAGCTGGACAATGCTACCTTGAACCTTAATAGGAAGGGTATATATTATTAAAATGTCAATACTATCAAAAGTTTAATTTCAATTTCAGCTGGTACCAATTATAGTTCCTGACTGTATTTTAAGATACCAACTACGGAACCAACTACATTTTTATGGATGAAAAACGATCCAGAATTTCATTAGTAAAATTAAATGTGAAGGAGATCTTGGACTTCTAGATTTACAGCTATATTGTTATTTAGGGCAATTGAGCCAGATCAAAGACTGATTTAGAAATCCACTATCTCCAAACTATCCCCACTTTCTCAGAGTAACAATAAAGCAGCTTTAATGTTAAAATTCACATACTGCCAAACAATTACAAAGCATCAGAATGAACACATGCAGAAACCTCGACCAGTTTCACACATAGTGCATCTTCAGGAGGATGAACCAATAGCATTATAGAGGGTCATAAATACAAAATTTAGTTAATGTGGCAATGTTACCTATGTGCAGATTATTTCATTTTAAAGTGCAAAAGCATATAAATACAGTGAAGATAAAAATAGCTGAACATCCAACACTCCAAAAACATCACATAGTACTAAAAATATCTCATTTAATGTATTTACAAGCCTGGGGCCAAACATGAAACTGCTTGCTACAACTGATCACCTAAAGAGGCGTAGTGTTGTTGTCAGTCAGTCCAAATGAGAATTTGTATGAAAATGCTGATGTAATTTATAGTCTTTCTTGCCAGTGCTGGAGGAATATATCTAGTTTGTCCTCTGTAGCCTAGGAAAAAAGAACACACACAACAAATTTGCATTATTAGCTGTTACTTGAAGGGCATATTCTGGGCTCTAGTATAGTGATTGTATACATATACATATATCTATATAGTAAGAACTGGGGAAAGAAGTCTCATTTCGTAATGCATGGTACTGTAGTAACTCTGTACAGTCATTCAGGCCTTGGGAGTTCATGGCTCCCAGCACGAAAATCCAAAAAGACTCTCTCTGAAGTAGTTTATCTTTAAGATTACCTCCCCTGGGTCCCAATGGAATCTTTTCAATGGCACAAAATTTCAATGGTCATTGTTATTTTTCTGTACAAGACAGGCCAAGACATTCTTACTGTCACCACCTGAAGTCAACCTTAAATGTTCTCCAGTGCGAACCTTAAGTGGTCTGTAGGCCATACTAACATAAAAAGCTCCACATTCACATGTGGCCATATACACCACATTCTCTGTGGAGCAATTGAAAAAATCACAAACATCATAGGATTTTGTGGCATTGCATGTTGTAAATCTGCTAGTTTGTAGAACATAGGGCCAAAATTTACAGTTCAAACACACGAAGTTCCCCTTTGGTAGGGGTGGCTACCAGTTTCCAGTGTTGCTCTTCCCCCCCTTATTTTCCTGTTGGCAACTATGTACCAATTTGTCCCATAAGTTCTGACCACTCCCATACACCATCCTTGGTATCTTTTATTTATTTTTTTATTTTTATTTTAGTCTTTGGTAACTGAGTAAGGCCCACTATGCACAAATGCCTGTTTTCAGGGGCAACCTGGGAGCACTGGGTGGTTAAGTGACTTGCTCAGAGTCACACAGTATGCAAGTGGAGGTTGTAAGAATCAAGCTCTGGTCTAGTCTGCTGGATGTACCAAGCTCGTTCACACCTCATTCCTCTAACCTCTAGGCTATACTGCTTAGTTACTTCCTATAATAAAGGTTCAGTAACCAGTATGCCCCACTTACTATTAATGATTCTCTGCACCTGTGCAGTGTGCCTAGAGAATGTGGTGACAAAATTGGTTCTAGGCAGTCCTTTTTCCCTCTGTTTGACTGTTAGAAGTTCCTCCCTGGAGGTCATGGTTGCCTCCTAGTAGGCCCTTTCCACCACAATTGTACTGTAGCCTCTATCAGTAAAGTGCCCACATGCTTCTACTACCTCCACAATATAGTCAACATCATCAGAGCAGTTTCTCAATATCTGAGATTTGGGAATATTGTTGATCATATGGCGTGGATGGCAGCTGGATAATAGAAACAATTAGTTTCTGTCAGTTTCTTTTTGGAACAATTTTGTCTGAAGTGTGCCATCTGGCAATTTAGAGATTTGCAAATCCAGAAAAGATACAGTCTGAATGCCACTCTGTGCTGATAATTGCAAATTCTCATTGCTCTTTTCCAAATAAGTCACACAATTGTTAAATCCATCCAGCCTGCCTCTGCACACCATAAATATGTTGTCTATAAAATGATGGCAGATGTCAATCTTATCAAAAAAGGATTGCTCTGGATGTCAAAGACTGTTGTTCTTTCTTACATAACAGATAGAGATTGGCATATTTGGGTGTGAATGTCGCACCCATTGCTGTCCCAGTGATTTACAGATAATTTGTGCCCTGAAATAGAAAATTATTTTTCTTGATAACATGTTCAGTACATCCAAGCAGAAACTGTTTATGTTGATCATCCAAATCTGTGTCCAAATCAAGTTAATATTCCAGGGCTTTTAGCCCCTCCCCCCCCATGGGGGATATTGGTGTAAAGGGATGTTAGATCAGTGATCAGTTGAAATAATTTGCACACAGATAGCACTGCCACTTTAAATAATTTTTGTATTTAAGACCCTCTAAAATGCTGTTGGTTCATCCTTCTGAAGATGCACTGTGTGAGAAACCAGTCAAGGAATCTTTGTGTGTGTTCATCCTGATGCTTTGTAAATGTTTGGCAGTATGTGAATTTTAACATTAAAGCTGCTTTGTTGTTACTCTGAGAAATGTGGATACTTGCCTTTTGGACCTTGATATCCTCTATGTAACCCCACAAATGGGGGTCACTGAAAAGCCTTCCTTGGATGTGCCTAAATGCCCTTTGCCATGCTGGTGTCCTGGGTTTCTGCTGTTTTAAACAGCCTTTGTATGAGAGTGCCTAAGTGCCTCTGCTGCTGTCTCTTTAAGAGCTGCCTAAATGCAGTGGTAATCTTCTGACTTGGGGGGACTGTGTGTTTCTGTGCCCAAGTCCTGCCTGGGCCACTGAGTAAATGCTCTGTTTCTGCCATCGCTATATGCGCAGAGGGAGCCTTTTGGAACACTGTAACTGTTTGCCAGAACTCATTTAGAGTAATAGTGAGAATGAGGTTAGTCTAACCTGCCTTTCTTGCAGCACAAACTGTTTCTGTGAAGCCCCATGATTTTGGTTCTCAGCTGCAGAACTGGACCAATTGGGTTGGGGGAGCCCTAAAATGGAGACTACTTGGGCCAATCAGGAAAGGGACTCTAAGCTGAAGACTGCTACAAGGGGGCTGTGTGGAAGGAGCCTCTGGGAGATGTAGTTTTAAAGTATTGGTGCCTTTTTGCACCAATAGAGTGAGCCTGTTGTGACTGACAGAAAGAATCAGCCAACTGGAACCTTTTGGATTTGGGGGAAATGCCCGGGCTGCCTGCTGAGAAAGGCAGTACAGAGATGGAGCTGGAAGAGTGAGCAGCTCATGGGACTGCTGCCCATGGGGCAGTGTGGGAACTGCGTGGAAGGCCTGAGTCTGGCCTGTCTGTTTTCACCTCTCCTGGAGGGAGAGGAAAGGACTGTTTTTCTCAGACCAAGTTTCTGATTAGAAGCAGCTGTTGTGGTCCGTGTCATGGGCACAGTGAGCAGAGAGGAACCAGAAAAAAGAGTCTTTATTTCGGACTGCAACTCCAAACAGAAAGCAAAATGTTGTTGTGCTCTGAGGTTTGGTGCAGAAGAGATCTGAGCTGACAGTGAAGAGAGAAGGAGCCCTGTTGTTCGAGCAGCATGTAGTTGCGTGGGAAGCACATGTGTAGGCCCCAAAGTTGGTCTGTGGCCGTTGGTAATCATAGTTCAGACTGAATCTGAGTTTTTGAGGAGGAAGAAGAAGCAGAAGTGTGGGACCAGGCTTAACCTGAAGAAGACTGAAAGTTTGCTGAACGCAATCGGCCTGTCAGGGACTGCTGATGCTGTGCATGCTCCTGGGTATTTTGCAGTAATTGCGATCGGGATCATGGAGCAGTCTGCTTGGTACAGTACTATCCTTTACATATAAATGTGCCTTAAATTGGAGAGGGATTGTGATCTCAATTTCCCTTTCTCTGCAGTGTGTGCTGAATGCTGGAAACCGAGAAACACCACCATCCATCCTGTAATCTGTATTGGGTATCGTGAGTACAATTCAGGGCAACCCCCTACAACAATATATGAATCAAAAGTGTGCCATCTGATTTATTTGTGCTTTCCTTTTCTTGAACTGAGCCTCTGCACTGGATTACAATTTTGTTGTGCATGACTTTCTTTTCTTTAGGGACCCAACCCGCTGCACCAGTCGACCAACCCCAGGCAATGGACCTGCATAGCCCCCCCCCCCCATCCTGGGTACCCAGAGAGTGTGACATTGGGACTCTAAGTGCATGCACAGTACTGTGATTGTTAATGTGTTCAAACCAATTAACCTGATTTTCCCCCTCCTTGTTACAACTATCCTGAATAAATCAGATCTGTTTGTTTCTGCAAATTTACATTGACTGTAGTGTCGGTTCATGCTTAAGGTATTGCATTGTTGCTGTTGTACTGCATCACCTTGTTTTACAGGGGGTCCTCAGGGACATGCTGCAGAATCAGTCCTGAGGGTAAGTGGATACTATATGTGTAATGAGTGTGCATATGTGGGGTATTGGGAAGGTAAACCCTATGTACTGTGTGGGCCACTAGTGGGAATAGAAGGGGGTCACAGTGTCCCATTGGGCTGTGCCCAAGCTAGTTTAACCACTACCAACCATGACCTCTGAGTGGAGGCACCTGTCATTAGACCTAGGCCCTTTAACCTGTCACTAGCCATACAGGCAGGGGTAGTAGCCCTAGGGATAGTGCCACCTAGGGGTTACTTCTATATCCAGCAATCTCCTGGATAGCTGAGCTGTTTTGTCATTTGACTATCTCCAAACTATACCTTAGAAGTTAATCAAACTCTGTATAAAGATTTAACTTCCATTCTGCATGCAGGGTCACCTAAAGTAAAATATAAAGGACTATTGCCTTCAACCACAAACACCGGTATGGTATGGCAAAGTGCATAATAAAATTGACTGGCACAATAAGATTGGTCTTGTAATGCCACTAATAATGAATTATAGTTTCAAGCCATCGTTATGGATACTAGTATGTAGATGATGATATTCAAATGGACAGACGTAATTGAGTCAAGGCTACAAAAATAATCTTTCCAAAATGTTTTTACAGTTACAGGAGCAGCTTCAGATATCAGATCATCATCTTTTTAGAGATGTTCAGCTACATGATTATGTGAATAAGACAAATGCCTCTTTAAATATCCCAACACTTTCTTCAGTTCAATTTGATGTTACCAAACTCATCATCATCTAAAATTAATATCAATAATATATTATACACTTATTACTTATAATATTAATGCATTCCTTTTGAAATCTAATTGGGAGCTGGATGTTGGAATAGCCTTGTCAAATATAGAATGGAAAGAAATGTTGACTTCACTTCATACAAGTTGTATTTCATCAAAACTTCAGCAATTAATTACATTTTACATAGAATATTTTATACCCCTAACAAACCTAATAAAATGAATCCTAATATTTCAGACAACTGTTCATGCTGTGATCTATCGGTAATTTAACTCATGTTTTTCACATATTCCAAGCTACACCTGTTTTGGAAAGAAAATGTTGGTAGAATATCTTTTTGTCTCAGCAAATCTGTAACAGTTGAAAAAGAACTAATTCTAATTGTTTTTTTAGTGACACTACTCTCACATCAGCACAATCATACCTCCTCCTTCTATGTTTAATAAATACAAATAAATATATTCTTCATAATTGAAAGAATAGTAGTAGTAATAAAACTGTAATATTCAGCAGCATGCCATTACAGCTTAAAATCAACAGACACAATACAACTGAAAACCACACATTAATACAATTAAAATCTTACACACTTTAATACATACATGAATAAATGGAATCTAACTAAAATGTATAAACCTGAGTCTTTTCACTGGCATACAAAGAGTTTCCCATTCTTAATCCTTTTAATAATGTAAAAGTAGCTAGAAAGCTTATTAATAATAAGTGGATTGTACACAGTAAACAAAAAGTTTAGCGGATCATTCTAGATGCTCACTTAGTTCTGAGAAGATACCACTTGTCCATGAAAGGTGGGGCTTCTTGTACCAGGCACACTGAAAAACTACATGCTCTAAGTTTTCTGTACCCCCACTGAGCATGAGCAGGGCATTTCATCTGACTTAGGAAAGTGCACATATCTAGCTACTAGGATATTGCTGAGGAAAGTCTCAAACTTGTAACTCAGAAAAGAAGATCTTATTTTGGGGTCCAGGATGTGGTCTAGATAGGCTCTGATCCCAAACCAGGCCTGATTTTCAGCATACCATGGACAGAACTTTTATGTAGCAATAACATCCAAGTCCAGAGCTTCATTCTGCAGTCTAATTTTCTTCTTTATGCAACAGGTGTCTGGATAAATGGAGTGTGAAGATTCCATTTATCTGAGTCACTGAGTGGATAAATTTATTTATCCATGTAATGACTATGTCACACTCCATTTATTTACATAGTTTCTACGTAAGCATCCCGCCCCCCCCCACACCGGCTAGTCGGCACTACTTCCAGCCACTTTTGGTTTCCCTCTCTCACATACACAGGCCTGATAGAATAATCTCTCACTTATACTTCTGGATACCATAATCTCACTCCTACTTAATTCCTCACCAGACCCGTCCCTACCAAAAATGAGAGCACATAAACATATTTTTCTTTTTCAGAATTAAAGGCAGGCAGTTCCTACTTTTCTACCTCTGGCTCAGTGACTCTGCACCCCAGTGCTACAATCACCAGTCATCAGACCACGGCAAACACAAGAGTGTGGAGAGCTGAGACACAAAACAAATTGGCATTTGGCACTTCCACACAAGCAACACCAAAATAATTACTGTCACAATTATTCTGAAATTTTTTCAGCAAGCATCTCTCACCTCATAGTGATTCCCACTTTGGCTCCCTCTGCTGACATGGCTCTCAGTCCACCTTGCTCTGTATTTACACACATCTCATCCCGCTTCCTGCCTATACCACTCCCAGGGTCCAAAACTAAAACCAGCTGCAGTACAATCATTGTTATTCAAAAAAATAAATAAATAAACACCCACCGGACAATATGTACAAAGGCTCACTCCCTTACTAAACTATGATGCCATTTTTTTCAAACTTTTCAGAAACTCACTCCTAAACCAATCAACATAAACACCACATACATCACTCCTGGCGTCATGATCTAGCATCCAAGGCAACAACACAAAGAAGTGGAGCAGCTTTTTAAAAAATAATAAACCTCTAAATGAAAACAAAAAAAACAAAAACAAAACACTTTTGAACAAAAATAATGTATCACACAGTGTCTTCCCCTATTGCATAAATGAAATATGCAGGTGCGACTGTGTGATAAAGCACTTATCTTGGTTAGCTGCCATTGAACTTTCATAATCATCACTCATGGCTTTGCCACTCGTGAGGTTAATTGAGGTCAATGGCAAATAACTAAGATAAATGCTTTATCACCCATTTGCCCCCTGCATATCCTTTATTTACATACTGCTTGTATTTTAGGTTGAGAGTAATTCCTATTCTGTGATATTTAAGTAAATAGCCTAACTGATAGTATTCTAAGAGAGAATGGACATAAGTTAGCCATGGGAAATTTCTACAGCCTATCTGCCTCCACTGAATTGAAAGAATAGTAATTCCCCTATTTATAACCAAAGGATGAATTTAATCGTCAGTCTAATAAAAGTTGAAAAAGGCAGGCAACTGTCTTAATAAGGATGGAAGTCAAATACAAGGAGAACACGGATGAGGGGGTTTACAAACATTTTCATGGAATATATCTGAGCTAAGTTAGGGAAAAGGGGGGCAGAAGAATGACCCTGGAAGTGTGCTATGTGCCTCAAGCAACTTAGGGGTGCATCATGTCTAGCTGGTTGGGAAAATTATGAAAGCAATCAAACTGGATGAAGCAGTAATCCTGGGGGACTTTAATCTCCTGGGCATAGGCCAACAACTTGAGAGAGCTATTGGAATGGATTAGATCAAGTTTCTGTCCACTTTAAGGGATTGCTTCCTAGATCAGCATGTCCAACATGGGACTCAACTTGTCACCACTATTGACATTGTTCTCAGTGGGGAACAGAATGGAGTAGCATAGTAAGATTATATGTTTGTATGTATAGCTGCTGTGTCTCTTATGTTTATTAGAGAGCATTCTCAATTTTTTTGTCTGAGAGAACTATGAAGCAAAGTGATCAGTTCTGGCAAAAAAAGGACTTGAGAAAAAACTCTTAGAACCATAGAAGGCACATGTATGTACATATTAACATATTATAAATCATTTTAACATCTTTGTTTAAGAAAATGAAATTTAATTTTAAAAGCTCGCCTAATGGTGTAGAGGGCTAAGGCATTGAGTGCCTTACCTCCTGCAATGCCATGCCAGAGACCCGTGTTGGGGAATGAGCTCAGGATGCCGGGGGACAGCCAGGCTTGGGGGGGGGCTGGGAGAGGGTTGAGAGACCACCTGGCAGCTTTTTTCTTTGGGATTGGTGTGGTTGGCTGTCTTGGTTTTGGGCTGCCACTGCGTGAAGGCCCAGTGGTAGTGCTTGAGAAGCCAAGTAACAGACATACGTTCCAAAGGGGAGGGAGTTATGGTTACAGGATGCATGCTCAAGTCCACGAGCATCCATTGCCCATGTATGCTGCAGTTGGGTCTGGGATGGGAGAGAAAAACAAAGGAAAATGGAAGGCAAGGCAAGCATCAATGACACCTGCACCCCACACCTCCTCCCACCACATCACCAGGGTGCCAGGTCAGTAGCACTGTATTCAGCCATCGGAGTTGGGGAAGATGGTCCTCTCCCTCCTGACCCTGCCACTCTGGGAAATCTGTAGAAGTACTATCCACCCAATTTATGCCTGGGGAGACAGGGTCAGTATGACTTCCTCAGGTTGCTGATCGCTACACTTATGCAGCCAAGAATTTTGTTAGCTTTTCCCACTGACCTATTGCATTGAGCAGTTGACTTAAGGGTGTTCATCACTGCTACCTGAAAATCCTTTTCTTCTCCTTACTCAGTGATGGCCACTTCCCCAATCCATACTCAGTCCTTGGATTCTTCCCTCCACCATGTATTTCCTTGCACATCTTGGCACTGAAGCCCAGTTGCCAGGTTTCAGACTGCATCTCTAGCCTTTCCAAGTCCTCCCTTATGTTTCTAACCCCTCATTACTATCAATCCAGGAAAACAGCTTGGTGTCATCTGCCAAGAGGCAGATTGTGTCCTTGATGCTGTCTCCAGAATTCCTGATGAATACATTGAACAGCACTGGCCTGCACACCGGTGCCCTGTGAAAACTCACTTGTGACATTCCTCGTGCCCAAGTGTTCACAACTGATCACCACCCTCTACATTCTCCCACCCAACATATTTCCCACTTATCTAGTTATTTCTCACCCTAAGGTTCCCAAAAGACCTGCTGGAGTGCCTGCCTCTGTTCCACTGTTGATATTTTACAGAGCACTTGGTCCCCTCCTGAAGTGTGAACTCACTCTGCTGTCAGACTGGAGGCATAAAAAGACTGGGTAGACTGGCATTAAGGTTGCATTAATAGGAGGCTTCATAGTAAAAGTATATCAGTGCCAAGCATTGGGTCACTATCTTGAGTGAAGAACCACAAGAAATAGTCATGGACATCACTGCGCACTGGCCTGTGTTCTTGCAATATACCGGCTAACCACTAGCACTCACTGACTCAATGACTTGTGGACACACTCACATGCACAGCACTGTTTCTGCTGGCTCTTTAACAGCCTTGTAGATAACGCACAGTACAGTTTTAGCATTTGAAATCAGTGGCCTAAGGAACACTAAGCATTACAATTAGTTGCGACTGAAGCCACTGTGACAGAAGTATTGGGATATCTTCAGTCATGATGGAGCATGATGGTGGGCATCACTGTCGCAGGAGTGCCAGAGTGGCATTGCAGGGCTACGATGCCAGTGCAGGTCAGGTGATTTGTCTCAAAGCACAATGTCTGAGCATGCTCTTGCCTCACCACAAAACAAAGTGCAAACTGAATATGAAAACATATATTTTATTCAAATATGAATAGATTAATACTCACAAATAGCTGTGGTCTGGGCTAGAACCAAGATTTCATGTCAAACAGCAGCACATTGAAATAGCTACTATTTGGCAAAACATGTTGCCAATAGCCCAGACCACAGCTGTTTGTGAGTCTTAATCTATTTATATTTAAATAAAATACTTTTTTGCATATTCATTGTGTGCTTTGTATTGTTTTGTAGTGAGGCAAGAACACACCCAGACACTGTGCTTTGTGACTTGTGAGTGTCTGTGGTTCTGTCACACCCAGAGCCATTGATCTTTCTGCTTGCATCCTTCAGCAGGGTTTCTGGGATGCTGACCAAAGAAAAACATGGATACCAAGCTAATCATCCATGTAGGCTACCAGCAACCTGCCAGTTTAAATGACAGACTTATTTTCTACTAACATCTTTTAGCCACTTTGTGGTTCACCATCGTAGTCTGTCTTTTTTACCCTCAACCTTGTCATATCATTGCTTGTGTGTTTCTGTGTGTGGGGTGGGCATACTCACATGTGCATTCCAGCTACATGTGCAGATCTATTTTCATTTTCCACAGATGTCTCTGTCTCTTTCCCCCACAGTTGTCACCTTTTAGCCTTCTTACTAGACCCTGTTAATTAATCCTCACTTGAGGATTACTCAGCTCATTCACTCCTACTATGCCTTTTCATTCCCACCATCATCTCTTTGTTTTCCAGATTCTGTTCTTACCTTGTCTATTATCACTTTTTCTTCTAGAGCTTCCTCCATTTCTTTCCTCTTGTTTATAGGCTTTATTTCCCCTTACCTCTCCACTAACTTTGATTTTTTCTCTTTTAGACAATTCCTGAAGAAGACCTATGGTTGAAATGTGATTCTAACTCTATTTTCCATTTTCAGCATGCATTTAATTTTATCAGTTTGTTTTCCTTACCTAACATTGCACAAAGTTGTCTAAACTCATACATGCACAAGTTCAATGGTGTTTCAGTGCCATATTGTCAAGTGAATGTGCATGAATGCACTCTGGAGCATCACATGGTCATGATAGGACTGAGTCACCAGAGTTAAGAAATTATGGCAAAAAGTAAAGAAATTTACATTAAATTGAAATCTTGGAACATAGTTCAGAGGAACAGCCTTACAGAAGGCTATAGAGACATATTTAATATGAGAAGTCAAAAGCCAGCAACAAGCTAACATTGTCCCTACCTCCCTATTTAGTGGTTTTTAAGACTCTTCCAAGAAAGTAATCATTTAAATTTTCAGTTGTCTAGCTCCAAACACAGCTAAGTTGTAAGCAGAGAAATATCTTCTGAAATGTTCACAAACATAAGAAATTGCCAGATTCTATGCCAATATAAGATCCCCCTGTCCCTCATCCAAATATCATGCAACTTGGCATCCCTTTAGAACCCATTAAAACAAGTATGCATGCCAAATTATACATCTCTAAGAATGACTGTGTTATAAGCAATTAAAGAATTTTGAAAAAATCAGTGAAATGTATTGAATTTTGCAAATATTCCACAAAAACAGAGTTTGCTAATTTCACCCAGCTTTATGTTCAGCTATTCTATGTTCTTCATCAATCATGTACAATTTGAGTGTTCTATTCTCTTTACATAATTGCTGATCTTGTGTTCAGTTTATTTTATTTTGCCTTTTGACTTTTACTGTAATGTAATGTTTGTCATTGTAACATCCAATGGTTGTATCTAAAAATAGGCATTTATTTGTCTAACATACCTAGCTGGTTAACAAAAACCTAAACAGGACTGGCCCATTGGCACATTGGTAGCTTTGCCACTCACAATACCAGTTACTTGGATTTGGGAGCAGATATGTCATTGGGGGCCAGATGAGTGGAGGAGGACTGAGCATCCGAGAGGACACTGTCTTCCTCCTGTAAGGGAGGGCAGCAAGCTCTGCCCCAACATCACCAACTAGGTGACCATGTGTGGTGATGTGAGTGACAGTGGCTAAGGGTTGGGGGATGCCCCTGGATGGTATGCATCAGCACACTCATGTGTGGAACATCAAGCCATCAACTCCACAGAGTATCTTGAAGGTTGATGGAGAGAAACAAGGATAACCTTCTGGCTGCAGCAGGATGATGCCACAGCCTGTCACAGACACAACACCTCCTACGGGGCACAAGGGAGCCTGCCTGACCAAGCAAGGCATTTGGAGTGGACCTGGGGTACCCTGACAGCCCTTCCACAGGGGGCAATATGTTTAGGAACAGGTAGGCCTAGGGTAATGATGTGTGATGAGGCTGGATGGACTAATGATAGAAGGGGGTTAGCTAGTGAGACATGGTCAAAATAGACTACATATATATGTGTGTATATATATATATATGTATATATATATATATATATATATACACTAAATAAATGAAAAAAATTAACTTACATATTATTTTTACCATATTTTACAGTTACGGATACACAAACTGTACCAAACATTCTTGATCCCAGAGGTGAAAAAAACATTGAAGTAGAAGCTGGTAAGTTAAAAGAGAAAGCTCTACCCTTTTTATTAAAAAGAATGTTGGGGTCTGTATTATTAATCTGCTTTTGAACAATATAAGGAATAATGTGTGGGCACCTATACACAACAAGCCTGTGTTTCCATCAAGGAGTTGAGATACCAGCATATGGACCTTCATAGTAAAGCTCGAGAGGTCCAAGGCGGTATCTCAACTCCAAGATGGAAACATAAGGTGAGTTATGTATGGGAGCCCATATTTTATTTTTTATAGTGTATGGTTAAAAAAATGTAGCTGGACTTTCTTTTGTTTTAACTGCACAATAAGGCTGAGGTACAGTGAGCAGAGAAAGTGAAACCAGGCAGCGGGAGTCAACACGAGGTAATCACAGGTGCAGTTAATGAAAGAATATGCACAGTAAGGTTTTTAGAACATGCACAACAACTTCAGAAAATTCACAATAACTTTAGAATGTGCACAACAAGGTTTTTCAACTGCTTGAATTCCGTGCTCAATAAGACCTAACCATACACTATAATACTACAGTATATTTTGAAATGCTTCTTAATGCATGGAATAAGTTACAGGAGATGGTAAATTACAAGTCTGTATTTCCATTGAAAGGACCTGAAGGCAACATAATCAGTCATTATCATAAACCAGAAGAGTGAAACTTCTGGGGTTGAAAATATAGTATATTCAGAACCCCGGGATGGAGTTATAGGCCTAGTAATTTACAGTTGGAGTTTGTTTTATTATGTACAAATATCAGGTTAAACATTATTTGTAAGGTTTAACAAAAGCACAGATAAATGAATATCTTTCCTTGTCAGCAGAATGTGAATGAAACTGGCATTGCTTTCCTCAGAATAGTGGCCACACAGTATAACAATTGGATATACAGTAGTTTGAGTGGCATGGACATTCCAATAAAAGCCATAATTCACAGTTTTGACATCAAAACTTTGAATTATGAGAATTCTGATTTCACAATTGTGAATTAGGACAGTGTAAGGCTATCTGTAAGTTATAAGGATTGACCATATATTATTAGAAGAACAATATACTGTTTAAGAAACCATCAGTAACAAGACAGTAACATAGAAACATAGAATTTGATGGTGGATAAGGACCATTTGGCCCACCTAGTCTGCCCATTTCCCTACCTAATGGATAAGCTGCAGATCCTAGTTAACCAGCAGCCTACTTCCTCCTACCCCCCCACTAGAATTGCCATATGTCTGTCCCATGCATTCTTGAATTTCCCCACTTTTTTTGTTTCAACTACCTCCACAGGAAGGCCATTCCATGTATCCACAACCCTCTCCATGAAAAAACATTTCCTCACATTACCTCTGGGCTGTTCTCCCTCTATCTTCAAATTGTACCCCCTTATTCTTACACATCTCTTTTTCTGAAAGATGCTACCCTCTTGGATTTTGTTGATTCCTTTGAAGTACTTGAAAGTTTCTATCATGCCCCCCCCTTTCCTCGAAGGTATACATATTGAGCTCCTTTAATCTCTCTTCATATGTCTTCTGGTGCAGACCCTGCAATATTTTAGTTGCCCTCCTCTGGACTGCCTCCATCCTGTCTATGTCCTTGCAGAGATGGGGTCTCTAGAACTGAATGCAGTACTCCAGATGGGGTCTCACCAACTGTCTGTACAGAGGGATAACAACTTCTTGTTTTCTACTGGTGGTGCCTCTCTCTATGCATCCCAGTATCCCGCCAGCCCTCCTTACTGCCTTCTCACATTGCTTGCCCACCTTTAGGTAATCTGATATGACTTCCTCAGGTCCCTTTCTGTTTTTGTTGTTGTTAGTATCTCAACCAGGAACCAGAAGAACTGTGGGTCACCCTGGAAACAGGAAATGGGACATCCATAAGAACTGGAGTTGTCTACAGGCCCCAGACCAGGGGGAGGACATTGACACATTAATGTTAGAAGATATACAAAACATGACAGCTAAAGGGGAGGTTCTGATAATGGGAGACTTCAACATGCTGGATACAGATTGGTCAATACCAGCAGGAACATCTGCCAGAACTAGACACGTGGTGGATTCCCTGCAGGGGGAGAGCCTCAAACAACTGGTACAACAACCCACAAGAGACAGGACTATCCTATATCTAGTACTGACTAACAGGGAAGGGATCACAGATCTCCAGGTAGAAGGTCACCTGGGGGCCAGTGACCATCACATGGTATGGTTCAATTTGGCCACTACATCTAAATCATCCCATTCCAAGGCACAAATATGGGACTTCAGAGGAGCTGACATTGATAAGATGGCCAACAGAGTTAAGCTAGCCCTGGCAAAAAGAAACACAGGTGAGGGGGTACAGGCAAAGTGGGCAAGCATTAAGGATGCAATACTTGAAGCAACATCCCATTGTGTTAGACAGAAAAGGAAGTGCAAAAGAAGAAGGAAACCACTTTGGTTCTCAAAATACAGTAGCAGAAAAGGTTAGAGCCAAAAGTCTGGCCTTCAGGAAATATAAGGGAGCACAGCAGGATGAAGATAGGGAGGCATACCAAACTGCCCTAGGGAAGCAGGGAAGGCAGTAAGGCAGGCAAAGTCCCAAACTGAGGAAACACTAGCACAAACAGTAAAAGAAGGTGACAAGACTTTCTATAGATACATTAGTGAAAGGAGAAATTCCAGAGGGGGTATTGCTAAGCTCAAAGGAGAAAAGGGGGCATGTGAGGAGGAGGACCCTGTAAAAGCATCTATCCTAAATAGATACTTTTGCTCAGTATTTACTGAAGAGAAGGTAGGGCAGGGCCCACAGCTCAGCACCATGGACACAGGGGGAGGGAGGTGAGCACTACCCCTTTTACAAAAAGAAAGGATCCTACAAGAGCTCGCTAAGCTCAGGGTGGACAAGGCAATGGGACCTGATGGCATACATCCCAGGATACTTAAGGAGCTAAGGGTGGAACTAGCAGATCCATTAGCAGAACTATTTAGTGAGTCTCTGAGCAAAGGAGAGGGCCCAGAAGACTGGAGAAAGGCTCATGTGATCCCCCTCCACAAGAGTGGTAGCAGGGAGGAGGCAGGGAACTATAGACCAGTCAGTCTTACCTCAGTAGTTGGCAAGATTATGGAGGCACTCCTTAAGGAAAGGATAGTGCAACACCTGGAATCCATAGGGGCACAGGATCCAAGACAGCATGGGTTTACAAAAGGAAGGTCCTGTCAAACTAATCTCATAGATTTCTTTGACTGGGTAACCAGAGTGGTGGACCAAGGGGAGCAGTTGATGTCACCTACCTTGACTTCAGCAAAGCTTTCGACACTGTTCCACATAGAAGATTGATAAATAAGCTGGGTAGGCTCGGGGTGGCTCAGAAGTTGGTCAACTGGGTGGCAAACTGGTTGACGGGCAGAAAACAGAGAGTGATGGTAAATGGTATACAGTCAGAAGAGATGCAAGTCACAAGTGGAGTACCTCAGGGATCAGTCCTGGGGCCAGTCCTCTTCAATATCTTCATTAGTGACATTGTAGATGGACTAGAGGGTAAGGCTTGTCTGTTTGCAGATGACACCAAGCTCTGCAAGAGTAGATGATCCAGATGGGGTGGACAGAATGAGAAGAGATCTGGATAAACTAGTAAAATGGTCAGAAGAGTGGCAACTGGGATTTAATGCAAAGAAGTGCAAGACCATACGCATAGCGAAGAGAAACCCTGAAGCCACCTACAGGCTGGAAGGAGAATTGCTGGCAGTCACAAAGGAAGAAAGAGACTTGGGCATCATCATCACCGATGACCTGAAATCATCCAAGCAGACCTCTAAAGCAGTAGGTAAGGCTAGGTGGATGTTAGGGTGTATTAGTAGGGGTATCACAAGTCATAAGAGGGAGGTAATAATCCCTCTTTACAAGACACTGGTTAGGCCCCATCAGGAGTACTGCGTGCAGTACTGGAGGCCACACCTTCACAAGGACATTAACCAAATTGTGGCAGTCCAGAGAAGGACAACCAAAATGGTGCAGGGACTGCATCAGAAGACATATGAGGACAGATTAACAGAGCTCAATATGTATACCCTTGAGCAAAGGAGGGAGAGAGGTGATATGATCGAAACATTCAAACACCTTAAGGGCATTAACAAAGTGAAAGAGTCTAACATGTTTAGAGGGAGGCCAATTAAGGGGGAATGTGAAGAAATTCTTTTTCGCAGAAAGAGTGGTGTATGCATGGACGGCCTACCTCAGGAAGTGGTGGCTATGAATACAGTGCAGGGCTTCAAACAGGCATGGGATAGGCATAAGGGAGCAATACAGATGAGTATGAATAGATAGGCCACCAACAGAGCAAAGGCCGATGGCACATTTATAAGGTAGAAAAAGAAATGGGCAGACTGGATGGGCCTTTGCAGTCTTTATCTCGTCAACCTCTATGTTTCTATGTTTCTAACCCCCCAATTGTGTACTCTTCCCCTGGGTTTTTGTTTCCCAGGTGCAATACTTCACACTTCTTTGTGTTGAATCTAAGCTGTCATACATTTGACCATTCCTCCAACTTTGCTAAGTAAAATCAAATCAAATTTTATTTCTAAAGCGCTTTTCTAAAATCAAAGTGCATACACAATATTAAAACAACCGTTAAACAGTTAAAAAACACAAAATTAAAAGGCTGCAAAAATAAAACTAAACATCCTCTCCAAATGCTAGGCCAAATAAATATGTTTTTAAAGAGGATTTAAACATCTCAGTGGACAGGCGCTCTCTGATCCGATGAGGTAGAGTGTTCCACAGGGTCGGGGCTACAAAAGCAAATGCCCTAGCACCTGATGTCTGAAGATGGACCCTGGGAACCTCTAACAATCCCTCGTCGGAGGAGCAGAGCGGAGAGGATGGAGGGGGCGGTAAGGTCGAAGAAGGTCTTGCAAGTAACCTGGTCCCTGTCCATGTAGAGTCTTATAAGTCAGCAACACGACCTTGAAGGTGATCCTCCAGCACACTGGCAGCCAGTGCAATTCGTGCATCACAGGCGTGACATGGTGAGATCTAGACTGCCCTGTCAACAGCCTGGCAGCTGCATTTTGCACCATCTGCAGGTGACGGAGATCCACCCCCAGTAACCCTAGGTATACAGCATTGCAGTAGTCAAGATGAGAGGACACAAAGGCGTGAACCAATAGAGGAAGGTCAACGGGTGGAACAAGGTGCTCTATCCTGGTGATGTTCCTCAGATGGAAAAATGAGTACTTGACAACTGCTGACACCTGTGCTTTAAGCGTCAGTTCATTATCAAGCACAACCCCCAGATTCTGCACCTTTTCAGAAGGTCTCAACTGATCAACCCCAGCACCAGGCTGGACGGTTGCCCAGGAGTCTACTTCTCTACCCGGTGACCTGGGTCCACCACCAACACCTCAGTCTTATCCGGATTTAGTTTCAAACAGTTAGCACTCATCCAATCTTGAATCTCAGCGAGGCAGTTGTTAAAGACCGAGATCGCACTAAATCTGTTCAGCTTCAAAGGACATGAAGAGCTGAGTATCATCTGCACAGCAGTGAAAACTCAGCCCATACTGCCTTATAATGTCTCCCAACAGCAGCATATACACCACGAACAACATGGGAGACAGTACAGAACCCTGTGGAACCCCGCAAGGAAGGGCAAAGTCCCTTCTCATCCTTTCCACCCCACCTTCTGTATCGACCCTGTTGCAGATCTTTGTGTCGTCTGCAAAGAGATATACTTTTCCTTCCAGTCCCACTGCAATGTCACTTATAAAGACATTCCAGTAATTCCATCAAAGGTACTGGTGACATTGTAAACCATGGAAGCAAAGCCTGATGTTACCAGAGTTCCAAGATGAATCTGGCTGGCCTTATCAATGATTAAGGCTATACTTTTGTCATGGAACATTTTGGAGAAAATCATGGTATTCTCATGGTCAAAATGACAGAAATGATAGAAATCACAACAAAAGTCACTACAAGTCATGGCTCCATAGTGTGTTTAACAAATTACCTCTATTTTTGGCATATTTGTTTATGTACCACATTAGGAAAGATATAAATGTTTTAAAAATGTTATTGTTAGGCTGCTGCATTAGGGAGAGTCAGCACATTCTGCTGCCATCTCAGGAATGGGGCTCACATTCAACCACCAGAATTACACACAGGGGCTGATTGGGGACCAAGATGGCAACCTGGATGCTATTTTTATTAAGTATAAAACTATCTGAACATTTGTTCCATCCCATAATTCTATGGATGAGATGCCAGATTGATCAGATTATCAATTTCTAATATCACATTGATGGTATAACAGGATGACAATGTTTCTCTTTCCCTACAGAAAAGAATAAAAATTTACATATTACATACAGTTTTAAAGAAGGGACAGCATGTCACATGTTGTACTGAAATGAATTTATCTTGAGGAACATTGATATACTTTGAAACCTTCACATTGAGCTTGCATTACAAATTAAAGTGCATGTTACTTCTTCAGTTTTTTAGGGTGTAGTTCTTTAATTTTACTTTTGGTTCAGTTGCATCAGCGAATTCAAAGGTATGATTTTCAGCTTGAGACTTCACTGGCATTCAGTTTTAGTCTATTTTTGTTTCACTTTTTTTCAGGCAAGCCTCTAGAAATAAAATGCAGGGTCGATTTTCACTTTGAAAGAAACTTCTCTCCACTTGTTAGATGGTCTATCATAGGACGAGAAAATGCTGAATCAGAAACAAACAGACTTGATCAAAGAGAAAGCTGGTGGGTGCAGAATGATTAATGTGTGAAAAAAAAAGTGACTGTTACGCAACTAGCTACAAGGTGTGATATATCTAAGGATGTTTCACATATTTTAAGTAATCAGTTGAACTTGTTGATTTTGGGTCACAAAAGTCCACATGTTCTGCTGTTGGAGATGGTGTTGAGATGGTTTTATACAATACAGTAGTTTGGTTAGACTGCTTACAGTAAATAGGTCACATTTTTCTTCAGTAAATCTTCTAGTGGTTTAATTTTTAAAGCTGCTGCTAAAATTGAGAATGTAGTGACTTCATTTATCATACTGGCTCTCATGTATTGTCTTACTGAGCCCCTTTAAGTTAAAGAAAAAATGACAGACCTTACCCTATGAAAATACCATACTTGGGTAGTGTACCAGACTAGCAGAAGAAGAGATACATGTTATAATTTGTGAGAGGACCAGGTGGTGGAGTGTGGGTGGGAGATAACTAAAGGGGTGGGGTGTCTAAAGGGCTACCCCAGATATCTGGAGTGCTACAAACAGTTTGGGCCAAATAAATATTTTAGAGTCCCCGATACAAATAGTCAGTAACTACTGAATTGGCTCTTTGGAGAGAGCATGGACAAGAAGGGACACTGTCTGTTGGTTTCCTACCTTACCCTGAGCAGCCATTGAGGGATCCATCCCTTATCTTTCCTCAGGCCAAATGGCTGGGCCTTCCCAGCAGCAGGGAGAAGAAAGGGGACAGGGAGCCTTAGGCTGCTAACCCTGACCAAATGGTATGGTAGGGAGGGAAGGGAGCAAGGGAGGGAAGTAAGGGAGGGACAGGAAAGACAGAGGAGGGGGGATTTAGACAGGAAATGACCCATAGGCCAATCAGCAGGAACTGGGGTTAGGGGAAGGTGGATAGGGTGGGTAATATAAGGCTAGCTCTTTGGATGTCTAGCCTTTTCTGACTGGGATCCTGAGGAGACAGATAACTCACATACCCACACTTCAAATGAAGGGACAAGTGAGGAACAGGCAGCAAGCAGGGCTGGAAGGCTAGGAGAAGTTATATAGGAAAGCACAATGAACCCAGTCTTTCTCAAGCAGGATTGCTGCAGGGGTTTATCAGACCATTTTCCCAGTTTTTCCACTGTAAACAGGGTTTTTTGTCTGAGATTTGCAGTCACCAGGTTAGGGCCCAAGGTGCTGAGATTAGGGGACAAGAGTATAGGTAAGACTTTGTCGCAGCCATTATAAGCAGATGGGGAGTCTGGGTCTGCCGGGTGTCACATTGCCAGGCAGTACAACCAGAGTTGTTCTCAGAAGTGGAGGGGATATCACCTGACTGGGCATGTTCCTGACCCTTAACAGAGAAGGAAGGAGATGTCACAATGCCTCACCATATGTGATAGACAGTGGCATTGCTCCTCCCTTCTTCCTGAGGCTTCTGGTGCAGACCACCACCACTTCCCCACCAAGAGGTAGGATGAGAGGGGGAGGACACCTTGTCCATGTTAGGGGGCTACACAGACCAGTCTCCCATTGCACTCCACATGACTCACATACTGTAATACTGGAAGTTTTACTAAACATATGGCTGTGGCCATTTGACCAATGTACAGATATGGTTATTGTCCCCGGTGGAAGAGGTTATGGGATCTTAACTGATTAAATCTGAAGGTATTCACATGCCCATAGGTGATTTTTCTTTCACCAGCTGAGTAAATTAGAAAGGGACCAGAGAGGGCTGACACCTGAGGAGTAATATGATGAGGGAAGGTAAATAGGGTGTCTTTAGTATGTCTGCAGCAAATGTTTGAATTCATATATCCTAACTGCAGTAGCTGAGTGACTAGACTATCCCACACTTTAATTACAAACCAGAAATGAACAAGTCTAAATGGATGTTTCATGCATTTTGACTTTGCTGTGTCCATAATAAGTGAGCTATATAATGAGGCACTGTACACTAAAGAAATCATCAAGCAAAACAGTAAAATAACTCTCTGAAATGTTTGTGTTTTTCAGTATTGAAGAAGAAACAGTAGTGGGGAAAATTTTAATTCATACAGCAAATCTGAGTAATGTTACTGAAGAGGACTTCAACAGCACTTTTGAATGTTTTGCACAGAATTCTGTAGGGAACGCCACTGGACTATTAAGGCTGAAAAAGAAGATACACAAAGGTACAGCAAAAAAAGTCATGTGATGTTTCTAGAGCTGTGCACAATGCAGAATTTCACTGGTGGAGTTTGTGCAGAATGTCAGTACACTTCTGATATGTTTTTCAGAATTTCCTATCGAATTTCAAGGAATTCTCAAAGGCATTTCAATAACCACAGAATAACTCTCCATGGATTACAGAAACTGTGGAAATCTTTTTGCAGATTGCTAAAATAATAATCCAGACTTTGTGTTAACCAGTAACTCATTAAAATTTTGAAATTTCTGATAGAATTCCATAGAATTCTGTGAAATTTTCCAAAATTCTGTGGAAGTCCATCCTGTTGGAATGTGACATTTCCTCCAGTACTAGTTGTTTCTCTATGGGAATTTGTTGAGTTTTCTCTGAGATAGGGTTGGGATTTTTTGCAATGCGTATGGAAATATCATATATTTTACTGAAAGATGAAGCACCTACTAGTGTTGTGCAGAATGCAGAATTCCGCCAGCTAAATTTGCATGGAATGACCATTCAGACAGTGGAATTTCTGCTAGAATTTCACAGTTTTTCCTGTGGAATTCTGCCTGCTGCAATCTACAGAATAAAATTCCTCAGAACAGCATTTTTTCCACAAAAAATATAGAGCTCTGCATAATAATATTCTGAAAAACAGCATTTTATTTTCAGCAGAAAATCATTCCACAACCATTTCTGTGGATGATATCGAGACCCACTGAATACAGTTCCACAGAAATGTAGTGAAAAACCTCATTCCATGTTTTTCTGCTGCTAAATTCTGCCATTCCATTTTCAGCGAAAATCAGTGGAATTTCAAAAATTCCAAAAATTTCATTCTGCCATAATTAGAATATTCCTCAAGGGACTAGTACTTACCACACTGGCAATCTTTCTTTTACAATAGTTGCTTTTCCCAGTCTTTAGTAGGTCTGGTCAGATTGATTTAGCTTTGGATGGTGTGAAATTAGGGTCTGGATCAGATAAGTGGCACTCATCACTGTGATGTATTTAATATGTTAGGGTGGCTACAGCCTGGAAAGCAAAGAGAATATCTGTGGCTAACATTTTGCCATGAGTTAATGTTCTCCAATAAAGGATATCCTTTAGATCATTTAGTAGAAACTCAATCATTAGGTACTGAGTCAGTAAACTTGAGGCTGACATCTCAAAAGATACCTCTGACAAGAATGCACAATAGAGTTGGTGATCATATTCTGTAAAATAGTTTAGCCTGTTACTGGAACAAACTCCTGCATGAATTAAAAAACAATCTGTAGTATGCCTACTTTAAATTACATTTGAGTAAGTATCTGAGCGCAGCTTGTTGATGTTTTAGTTAATTTCGTAAATCCATTGTATGTATGTACGTATTTTGTATTGTAGTTTGTAAACTTATTTATACCATAGGACATTGTTGTACATGAGGATGAAACTCCAACAATTTGTATCTTGTATAAAAAAAAATATCAAATCAAATTTTTATCAAATTAAAAACTATCAAATCCAAAAATCAGGGCTAGAGATGCAGCAAATTTTAAATCCTCCGGCGAAGTAGATGCAAAGTGACTACTTTGCATTGGCGGAGCACAACACAAAGTGACCACTGCAAAGTGATCACTTCGTCTTCTCATTATGACTTTGCGTTGCCATTCTGCCTTAACGCAAAGTAAGGTGAAGTGACAACAAAATAGGCAGCCCCCCACACATAACATGGCTTACAGTACTGTAAGTCACATGCTTTAGCCAGGCAGGAAGGAAATGAGTCAGAAAAGCAGTTACTTTCACTTTCTCTTATGCCGTTGTAGAGGGAGGAAGCCTGTTTGGTGAGAGAGGAGGAGAACAGTTTGTTTCATAGTGATTTTGAGCAGAAAAAAAACAGCTTTTTTAAAAGCTTAATTTTTATTTAGTTTTTGTACTGTGTTTGTCATTTTTTGGGGGGTATTGAATCTTATTTATAAGTTTTATTTAATTTTATGTGTGTTTGTGACTGTGTGTGTGCATATCTGAGAGCGTGAGACTGAGTGCAGGTGAAGGTTAGGCATTGTTGATAGTCGGGGACTTGTGTGCAATAGACCCAGGACAAGGAGAGTCTGTGGCCCGTGGGCATGGCCAGAGGAGAGGAGTGCGCACATATGGGGCAATCAGGTGTTACTGGACTACTCCTGACTCTTGGGTGTTGTTTGCCCTCCGTGAAAGCAGCAGCAGCAGCACCAGTGCCACCGGTGGCTGTGCATCCACCTACTCTGCTACTACCACCACCACCAGTACCAGCTACAGGGGCTCCAGCAGCACCCCCTCCACTACCTCCAGTGTCACAGGTGGAGCCCCAGGTAAATGTAGGTGGTCCAAGCAGTATATCTGTCCCCCCCCCCACAGCTCCCCAGTGTGGCAGTTTTTTAACTGTGTGAGGGGAGACACCACAATTGTGGTTTGCCATCTGTGTGGTGTGCTGGTGCACTGTGATTCCCGTGGGACATATTTGGGGACCACTGCCCAGTGCACGCACATGGCAGACCACCACAAGGCAGAGTGGCAGGCTGCCACCAAAGGGGATAAGTGTCCACCTACTGGCCTTTCTGTGGCAGTGGCAGAGAGTGCTGGGGGTGAAGTTGTGCCTCACCACTGCAGCAGGAGGAGGGCAACTGCAGCAGCAGCTCCACCACCACCACCGCCATCACAGCCACCAGCACCACCATCTCCACCACCACTACTACCTGAATTTCCAGCTGCAGTGGACCCCGCCACAGTGCCTGCAACACAGGCCAACATTGCACTGGTGTGGGTGGCTCTCTAGGAAAACAATGAGAGGGTGGGTGTTCTGCAGCAGCAGGTTGATCAAATCCAGCAACAGCAGCTGCAAATAATGACAATGCTGCACCTGCTGCTCGAACACCATGGCATCCCCATTAAGGGAATTTTTTCTGGACCCCTTCCCCCACTACTGTGCTGTACAGTTTTTGTGTGTTTTTTTTTTTGTTTGTTTAATAATAGATATTTTCCCTTCTGTTGTTTCAGTGCCTCAATAATATTGACTTTTTGTTTTGAAGTGCTTGTGGACAAGCTGTTGTGAGCAGTGCAAGTATGATGTGTATAACTGCATGTGTGCCATCAGTGTTGTTTCCTCTGTGTGTGTGTGTGTGTGTGTGTGAGACATCAGACATTGTGCAGCATGTTGCAAACATACATTGCTGTTACTGACTTGTTGCAGTGTTTATGCTATAAAGAATAGCTAGCAGAATAAGGTACATTTTATTGTCACCATCATCATCAGTGGACTAAGTGATACAATACTTTTTCAGAGGTGTCTGGCCAGAGTGCACCTTAGTTACATTATAAACTGCACACATAACTTTTAGGAGAGCATATGTTTTTTGTGCTATGATCTCCACAAAGTCATGTGTGCACTGTGAGTGACTGAGGTACACAGTGACCCGATACCTCTGAAAAAATATCATATCACTTAGTCCACTGGTGCTGATGGTACCAATAAAATATACATCAGGTATTCTTTGTTATCTTTATTCTTGATATTGCAATAAGTCTTACCACATGTATGTTTGCATGAAGCTGGACAATGTATGCACACACAGAAAAGAACAGTGACAGCACACATGCAGTTTAGCACAGCATACTCACATTGCTCAGTCTTCATGCTGTTTGTGAAACACTTAAAATCCGATTCATGAGTCCCGACACAAAGTAAACATTACTGAGGCTCTATAACTATTTTGTTTGTGAAACAGACATGAAAGAGATTCACCAAGTTACAGCATTGCATCCAATATATATGGGTGCCTTACTTCCAGGGGAATCTTTCTTGCTCCACGTGTCCTTAAATAGTGCAATATATTTCTTTGAAAACTGCCCGTAATTTCATTACAGTGTGTCGCATCATGGAGCAATTCCCGTTCAGAAAAGCTGCCCAAATTCTGTCCCCCTTTCTCAGCAATGTTAGGATGTGATGCCAGAAAGAGCGCAGGTGAATGCACCATTATAGTGAATGTCCAATTGGCAGCTTTCTGAATGTTTCTGTATGTTATAATGGTCAGTTTGTGGTGAAACGTGTGGGCATATTTCCAGTAACAAGAGCCTTGTTAGTGAAAATGTGCCCACATTTCACCACAAAGTGAACATTCTAACATAAAGAAACATTGGGATAGCTGACAGACATTCACTATAGTGGAGCATGCACCCGTGCTCCCCTTGGCATCGTGTTCTAACGTAGCTGAGAAAGGGGGGCAGAATTTGGGTGGCTTTTCTGACAGAAATTTTTCTGTGACATGACACACTGTAATGAAATTATGGGCGGTTTTCACAGAAATGTATTGCTCTATGTGGAGCAAGAAAGATTCCCCTGGAAGTAAGGTGCCCACATATTAGGTTAGGTGCAACACCATAACTATGTAACATGGTGAATCTCTGTAAAGCAGCAGAGAAACAATCTGTTGAGAACTCTGACCTGTATTTTTTAATGCTATGTTACAACTTCCTTTACTTACATCCTGACTCATATGATACTATAATTTTCAGTATTTGAGTCTGCTGTACTACCTTTTTTCATGTGTGAAATAATGAAATGAGCATTCCTTTTAATATGGTGCCAACCAGGTCTTTGTCAGTATTTTCCACTGCTTTTCTCCATCACATCAGTTAGTTGTTATATATCACTTCTGTTGTTAATTAACAGTTATGCAGCAGTGTTGTATGACCCCACAGAACAATGTTTATTGAAAAGCAGCTGCAAATAAATACAAACCTGGTCATAACAATATTGAAAGGTGTGCTCATTTTTTTTCATACATAACAAAAAGTGGTCAACTAAGTAAAGCAGGCAGAAATTGTGAAAAGAAGTGTATCATTCAAGTCACGACTCGTAGGTAACTAGTGGCTGGCAATGTAAAATAGCATAAAAAATTACAGTTCAAAATTGTCACCACATTCTTGCAATGCTGCTTTAATTGATAATGTCAGTATGACATCATGAGCTCACAATAACACAACACACAAAATGCATCCGCCTTGTGTCCAGAAAATTGACAAGTGGTAACAAAGTGAAATGGGAATGTTTCAGCACATACAAAGTCCCCCAGAATTAATGGTGCACTCAGTCATGCGTGCAGTGGTGGTACAGAGTCCCCAGATTTTTTTCTGCATGCCCAAAATGCATCTGCCTTATGTCCAGAAAATTGACAAGTGGTAACAAAGTGAAATGGGAGTGTTTCAGCACATACAAAGTCCCCCAGAATTTATGGTGCACTCAGTCATGCGTGCAGTGGTGGTACAGAGTCCCTAGATTTTTTCTGCATGCCCAAAATGAATCTGCCTTGTGTCCAGAAAATTGACAAGTGGTAAAGTGAAATGGGAGCATTTCAGCATATACAAAGTCCCCCAGAATTAATGGTGCACTCAGTCATGTGCACAGTGGTGGCACAGAGTCCACAGATATTTCCTGCATGCCTAAAATGCATCCGTCTTGTGTCCAGAAAATTGACAAGTGGTAACAAAGTGAAATGGGAGTGTTTCAGCACATACAAAGTCCCCCAGAATAAAATGATGACCATGAGCGAACTGTTGCTGGTCCAATGTGTGCTGCGATTCGAGCAAATGCAATGTGATCATCTCAACTGGATGGAAAGGAGCCTTTTGTCTGTACACTAACAGTAGCCTTGGTGAGTTTAAATATATAGATACTGTATATATTTGTGTATTTTGTAGGTGAGTGTGGTTGACATGGACAAGTACTCATGGTATTGTTCTGTATCACAGGTCACAGATACTGTTGGTGTGCACATTCCAGTGCTCAATTAGAACTGTTTGCATAGAAATTTAAAATGGATAACTCTCAGGCACATGAAGGTAAGTATTTTATTTTGGGGTGGTGGGGGGAAGCATATTTGCAGGTTTGTCTGTAATGGTTTCTTATTTGGTTACTTCTTCACAGATTTCATCTGCATCCTTCTCGAGTCTGGTTGTTAATGACGGTCATGGTCATCTAATGAAACAACTTCTACGTGTTGCATGTGTGCCCCAGCACGGGGGGCCTGATGTTGAAAAACTTGTTTGGATAAGGCCACTTTGACAGAACAACAAAGCATCTGGAAGTTTCCTAAAAAAAGAAATGAATGACTTCTTACAACTTGATTGTAATTTGTCCCTGGTTCTCAATCTCAAGTCAACTTGCATTTCAAAACCACATCTTGTCAAGTAACACAACCTGTGTGCAACTTTTTCAACACTGTCATGGTCAGGGCTGCACAGCTCCAGGTTCAGAATACAGTGCATGAATGATATCTTACAGAAATAGTTTTGGTGATGTACACATGTCACCTAGTTTATGAATCGTACTCAGTTGCATTTGATGCAGTCTTTCCAAAACAATGAAATGGATGAAATAAAATCTTCATACTTACCAGAATGGATTTCAAATGGATATTCCACAGGTTCCTCTGTACGGTACAGCAGTAGTACCATTCCTACCGAGTTTCAGCGAAGGACAGTTTTTTTGTTAACCTGTAAAAAAACCAAATAAGTGTGCCGTATGTGTTTTACCATTGTGACTCTGAAAAGCTACAGAAAACAAAACATACAACTAAAAGAAGTTAAATAGCATAACAAACATTAGTACACATACTCACTTTATGGTTTAAATATTAAGAAGCTTTGTACCTGTGGCTGATGGATGTGGTCTCCTGTTCGATTCCCTCTGCCTTGGCATGGTAAATGTAAATGTAATGGGTGTGAGGGAATTTTTATATATCCTAAAGCTATATTTGCTATTAAATGCCTTGAAGCTATGCTTGCTTTAAAAGCCATGCTGTAACAAAGTAATAATGAATGTAGTAGACATTTCTGAGTTCATGTTTTGTTCTTTTAAGGGTTATAGAATTTGTACTGAGGTTACTTGAAGTACATTTGTAAAAAACAGAAAGCTAGATAAAACTGAGCAGAACTGTTGTACCAGCCTGCATGGCAGGCTTGGACAAAATATAAAGATAAGAGCACGTAGTGGCATTGAAGATAAGCTGTACGTTGCTATGGTGTGAGTGAAACTCATTGTCTCTCTCAGGTCAGCTTGACCCAGGCATATGTATCAAGCAGTAATGGGAAAGAAATAAATTGCATGTTTTATTTTACATTGCTGAAAACTTGTTATGCTGTCTTATGATTGGCTTATACTGAAATGTTGGTATTTTTCAAGATAAGAAGTGCAAAATCTAGCTTATAAAAAGCTACTGTAAATTGTAATCAGGGAACTTCTCCATTGTAGAAGTCCCACATGCATGTGTGAGATATTTGATCAAATAAAGCGACGTTAAGACAAAACCCAGTGGTGTGGTTTTTGGCCCGTGATGACAGGAGTGGTTGCTCAGGTAATACTTACAGTGAGAGAATTTGCGATCACAGTTTTTTGGCGTAGTCGGCAGGATGGCTTCGCCTCTCCGTGTTGCGCCGTGATCGGACTACCTAGTCCCGGCACAGGGAAGGTGCCCTGTGTTTTAGTCCCATCACTTGTGTGACACCTAGGGATTGGTGACAGCCATCATTTACTGTCTTAGGTGCTAGGGTGGCACCGGAAGTGCTAAGTTACAATTTCTGACGCCAGGGACGCCCAAATAAGAGAAGTGTTAGGTGGGCACTTCGCATAAGAGATAGGCGCCAGTAAACGGGACCAAAATGGGAAATATGGGGGACCTCTACCAGATGGATCTCAAGCTAGTACTGTTAAGAGATTTTTTTTGTTTTGTTTTTAAACTGCAACCCAGAGCTCTGGAAAAAGACTTGGTTTGGCAGGTTACTAAAATGGCCAAAAGAAAACATTTGAAAGAGTTAATAGCTGCAGTGTTTGGAAATTATCATGAAGGTCCTGCAGTCAGTTTTCTTACTCAGACTTGTGTATCTGAAAAGAAGAAAAAAAAAAAATACCTTGGCATCGGGTTTCCAAGGTGTGGCACACATAAGATCTCCACGTTCAACAGCAGTAATACTTTCATCTAAGTTGCCAAGACCTTCATCTTTTTCCTTAACAAAGAAAAACAACTGCCACAGTTTTGATGTTATCACCATCTTTGTGCCTGACTGGTTCCTAATAAGGACTATTGCATGAATCCGGTTATTATTTACCTCTGCAAGTGTAATGTTTTCAGCAAAATTACACCTATTTGTAGAACTTTAAATCAACTGAAGAAGGTCCAGTCAGTCCAGACTCTGCAATCAAGCTTATTGTTTCTACTTTATGAAGTTAAGTCTGGGGAAGGCACTCTAACTCCAGCGAGAAGATTCTGCTTCAATTGACCTTCAAGCAATACATCTATTTTCTTCGCTGCTGCTTGTTCCAAACATGGCTGGTACTTTCTACAACCCTATTGCTCTGTTATGGACTGTGTTCTTAATGGTTTATTGTCAATTGTTACCTTTTTATGGACTGGTAATCTTTATGCAAGGGTGTAATCAACTACGACAAAACAAATGCCATGCCAGTGTGTGTGTGTGTGTGGCTATTCCATTAAAAGGACTCAATGCACCCCTGGCCAGTGTGTCTACTACTCAGCCATCCAGCAGCTAGCCACAAAATGAACACTGACTTTCTACTATGCTGGTGTTTGTTTTAAATTACTGTCTGCATTGCCCCATATGCCTTGTGGGTTACCACCATTCTGCAAATGACATTTCATCTGTACTGTAACTACATCAACCTGTGGATACTTATATGAACTTATGAACTGTTAATTTCATGGACTGTTATGTTTTATAAGGACTTATCTATCAAGAGACATTATCAACAGATTCTTCAACAAGCTCCCAGGGTGTGCCACACCTCAACACAAGGTAGCATCTACCTTATTCACTCTCAAAGTGAATTCCATGAACTCTTTTTATCAACAAAATTGTCATGTTATATTGTGTTATATGTGTGTCACATGTTAGCATTTTCACATATTTCAATTGTGGTGTTGACATCCTCAATTCTGTATTATGTTTTACAAACTCACGATTTGTGTTCCGTCTGTAACCACCCCTGTGCCAACTCCAAAACAGGATGCTTTTTATAAATGCCTCGACTATCTGTATGCTGGCAACCAGTTTTAAATCATATACCTAGTCACCTAGTCTAACAGTCTAAAAGTAGAAATGTTTAGTTTTTTTTTGTTTTTTTTTGTAACCTTCAGTTATTTACTAATATCTTTACATTTATGTTCAATTTTTTGTGAATGTTCGAGTCCCTCAGGGGCCTCCTATCTTCAGGGTGAAAATTATTAACAGTGGTCAGTGGCCAAGGTTTTAGTAATCAGTGACCAAACTTTTATCAACAATGTGTAGTTGGCTAACCATAAAACTGAGGAAATAAAAAGGTGTAAAATGGCTAGTGTAAATTGCTAAAGGGCTAGTAAAAGGTAAAAATGGTTAGTAAATGACTAAATGATGCCAACATGTAAATTAGTATATCTAGTAGCAAAAGGCTGCAAGTGGAAAATACCACTATGTCACTTAATATGTGTGCGTGTAAGACTTTAAAAGGGTTAATTGTAAATTCTATACAATGAGAAAAAAAAATAGCTAAAGCATAAAATGAGGCGTGCGAAGATATGCACAAATTCCAGCCTTGCATTTTTTCTAAGCTTTACACATAAATATGGGACCCATGGTCATGGCTTAAGCGTAGTTGGTGACTGGGGTGCTACTCTCTCCATTGGGTGACAGTACTTGTAAGTGGTCATATTGGCACTCTGGCTACTGACTGTCCTAATCAAACTTCTCCTACAATGCCTGTGCAACACAATGGTGTCACGGGACGCCACCCACCTGCCCCCTTGCTACAACCCAAACAAAAGGACCCCATTAAACTGGAGGGGGTGTTTTCCATTACAAAATGAGCCAGATTGTGACCAAAATATAAAGCGAAAAAAAGTAAAAAGGGATCGGTTAGTTGATACGTAGTATCAAAAGGGGGGATAGTGTGAGGGAATTTTTATATATCCTAAAGCTATATTTGCTATTAAATGCCTTGAAGCTATGCTTGCTTTAAAAGCCATGCTGTAACAAAGTAATAATGAATGTAGTAGACATTTCTGAGTTCATGTTTTGTTCTTTTAAGGGTTATAGAATTTGTACTGAGGTTACTTGAAGTACATTTGTAAAAAACAGAAAGCTAGATAAAACTGAGCAGAACTGGTTGTACCAGCCTGCATGGCAGGCTTGGACAAAATATAAAGATAAGAGCACGTAGTGGCATTGAAGATAAGCTGCACTTGCTATGGTGTGAGTGAAACTCATTGTCTCTTCCTAGGTCAGCTTTGACCCAGGCATATGTATCAAGCAGTAATGGGAAAGAAATGAATTGCATGTTTTATTTTACATTGCTGAAAACTAGTTATGCTGTCTTATGATTGGCTTATACTGAAATGTTGGTATTTTCAAGATAAGAAGTGCAAAATCTAGCTTATAAAAGCTACTGTAAATTGTAATCAGGAACTTCTCCATTGTAGAAGTCCCACATGCATGTGTGAGATATTTGATCAAATAAAGCGACGTTAAGACAAAACCCAGTGGTGTGGTTTTTGGCCCGTGACGACGGGAGTGGTTGCTCAGGTAATACTTACAGTGAGAGAATTTGCGATCACATGGGGAAATATTGTCTGAATGACACTGGTGGTGGGTGCTGGTGGTGAGGCTAGCTGCATGCAGCACATGATGACATTCTCTGTTATATCTTCCTGCATCTGGTGGTGGTGGCAGTGGCTAACTTCAGTCCCGGTGGTGGTGGTCCGGAGGCAGACAGACTCATGCTTAGTGGTGGCAGTGGCTAACATCAGTCCTGGTGGTGGTGGTCCAGGGTGGACAGACTCATGCTCAGTGGTGGCAGTGGCTAACATCAGTCCCAGTGGTGGTGGTCTGGAGGTGGACAGACTCATGCTCAGTGGTGGCAGTGGCTAACATCAATCCCAGTGGTGGTGGTGGTGGTCTGGCGGGCACACCACCTTTTAACAACTTTAGTTAAAACCTGACAACATTAACCACATCATCATCCTCATAAAGAAAGCTACCGTCACAGTCATTTATGTCTAAAGTCTGACCACTGGGAAATTCTTTCTCCACTGTGTCATCATCTACATCAGCGGTGGGCTGTTTCATGCTGCCACTGCCAGTGTCATCAGGATGGTCCATTTCCACATTGCCAAAACCACCATGACTAGGCTGGGGTATGAATACCGAGGTTGCAGTCTGTGCTGGTATGTACCTCTCATTCATTTTAATGAATGTTAGGAAACTAACATTTGCAGGAGACAGGTTTGTTCGACGATCCCTGACTATTGCACCTGCTGAGCTGAATACCCTCTCAACACTTACACTGGAGGGTGGGCATGTGAGGTACTTCAGTTCCACTGCAGTCAGCTCTGGCCATTCACTGACCTTTCCACTCCAGTACAAAAGAGGATCATCAGTTATTGTCAGATGCCTGTTTTCAGACAGATATGACTCAACCATTCTCTGTACAGCACTAAGTCCAGTGGTTGATGCATCATCCTGTTCTACCGCATCATTTATTTCACAAATCCCCATTTGGGACAAATCCTCCCAAAACGGGTTGACGCCAGCCACTTTGGATGACAGACCACCTGGAACTGCAGTCCCCTTCCCCTTGAAGGATATGCTTGATGGTCCTCTAGATACATCTTCAGCCAGATTATGTTGCTGAGGTTTGCTGACCTTGGCACGTGACTTCTGTGCCCCATGAACCAAGCACACCAGTTGACCACTGATATTTTTTATCTGTTCAGGCCCTCCCTCCAGTACTGATGCAATTCCATGTTTGTATCATGGGTCCAGCATTGTTGCTATGGTAAAGTTGTCACTACACTGAATGATCACAATGTGACGATTCTGGTCGAATACTGTCAGCATGTGTTGCAGCAACATACTGCTACCACTGTCTCCGGCAACATCAAGGCCATGCTGTACATTCACCAATGTCTGCCTCAGCACCTGCAGCAGTGGAATTGATTGGCTAATGGAGGCAGACTCTCCACTCACTGCCTGTGTGGCATGTTCAAAAGGCCGCAAAATTGTTATTACAGAGTCCATGAGGCACCACTGTTCAGTCGTCATAGACATGGAAGCCCCGGAACTGTCATGGCTAGTGTGCATCACAAGATATTCTGAGATGGCTTTGTACTGATCATACAACCTCTCTGCCAAGTATAAAGTGGAGTTCCTTCGGGTGACAACTTCCAGCTTCAAGGGGTGCTGAGGCAGGCTGTTTTGTTTCTGTAACTGCCGCAGTTGGTCATGGGCCTTTCCGATCGTGAAAAGTGAGAGCAGATACGTCATGCAACGGTCAGCATTTCCTTTACATCAGGGTGCTGCAGAAACTCCTGCACCACAAGATTTAAAGAATGGGCCATGCATGGAACACGAAAAAAAACACCATTCGTGATGCATTTCACCACATTTGACCCATTGTCACTTGGTATGAACCCAGTTCTCAGGGACAGGGGATTCAGCCACTTGTCAATTTCAGTCAGTACCACATCCAACATGTTCTCACCAGTGTGTGAACAGGTCACATTGTGCATAGCAATCGTTGCATGCTGTCGAATTCCTGGAAGATTGCTACCATGACAATCCACCTTACTGCACTGATTATTCACACTACCAACATCACAAACAACCCCCGGCACCTGCACCCAGTGTGCAGTTATACACAAATATGAACTCCCCACTGTTTTGCCACTTGTCCACATATCCATACTTAAATGGATGAATAAAGAGGAGGAATGTTGAAGGGCATATCTTACTGAGTCAGACACAGTACGGAACAACTTGGGGACAGCACGGGTAGAAAAGTATGTCCTGGATGGGACTTTCAATTTTGGACAGGCACCTGCAGCAAACCACTGGAACCCAGAATTCTCCACAAAGGAGAAGGGCAAAAGATCAATTGCCAGCATTTCAGCTAAAGCAGCATTAAGTTCACGTGACACTGTATGATGGGCGGGTACTTTAGCTTATGCCTCTCATGTTTGCCCCACAGTATGAAGAACACAGCTTTAATCACTCCAAATTGTCACATCCATCCAGCATGAAAAAGTGATACAGGACTGTCATTAGCTCAAACATTTAAAGCAGAAATTTATATTGCACTCTGAGAAAAAAAATCATAAACAACAGCAGCACCAAATTTCTACAGTTCTCTAGCTCAGAAACACAGAAGGCTGCAGCTCTATAAGTCTGTGTGCAGACACAAGATTCCAAGGGTGCACGTTACCAGGATAAACTCAATACAAATACAAATTCCAAACACACAACTGCCATAGCAGTAGCAGTCTGCATGCCATTGCACTGGATTGACAGATTTTAAAATGAGTTCAACAACTTAATTCTTTATTTGCCAAACAGCAGTAGCAATCTCCAAATCCCATGCTCAGAAAACACCATCATCACAGACGTTTGCTGGCATAGTCCACATTGTGGTTCCACATACTTTTTTTTTTACATACAAATTTAAACCCAGTCCTGCTGACCGTTGCTGTTCAGAGCATTTCCACCCTAGCTCGTCACTTCACTCTTGAGCCATAACTTCTGGCCAGTTTACCCATGCTGACTATGAGCAGTTCCCTAGCGCATAAGTCCACTAAAATATAAATTCCTACCTTAGCCACTGTTGCTACTGCCACTGCTGTTCTTGCTGCTTACACCTTCATGGCTGGAGAATACCATGCAAATATTAGAAAAATTAGGCAGTTTTCACTCTTTTGGGACCAATTTACCCGCACCGTACTGCCTCCATTGCTGTGGACTGTTTGAGGCCTTTTCCCACTCTCTCAAACTGTCTCTCCCTCCCTCCCTCTCTCAAGCATGTGCAGTTGTGTGTGCCCAATTCCCTTTCAAGCAGGTGCATTAACACCGCTGCATGGTAGACTGCTTTTTACGACTGTGGGCAGAGCCTACAGGAGTATTGCAGGTACAAAAGGAGTGACGTCATGTTTTCTGTTCGTGGAACTGACTGAAGGTGTAAATAGTCTCCTCCGCCCTACTCTCCTCCAAGGAATATTTTCCACCCTCGAATAAATGCACTATCATGTTAGTCAATGGTTGCTGGGTACTATTTTCTTACTTAAATGAGTGGTACAAGAACTGGAACCTGAGTAGTGGGAGGCAGCATTGTTTTTTTGGGGGAAGTAAAGTCCACCCCACCTCCACCTAAGAAGCTCCAAAAGGTCCATCCCACCTTTTTTTATTCATGTGGGAGTGGCAAGAGGTGGATCTATCATCCTGAAAGAAGACTCACATGTTTGGGATGTGGACCAAGGAACAGAACAAGTCTGACAGAAGATACTTAAAATGCTTTCAAACTGACTTAAAAACCCTTGGAACAAATGATTATCAGAGTCACCAGGTGTCTCAAAAGGAAAGACTAAGAAGTGTCTAAAAACTAAGGAAAATAGGTAGCTTTCGGGTATGTCTTCAACATTTATATACTAAAACCAAAGTTCAGCTTTTGGGATTAACAATATTTGTTTACCATATTCTATCAATCTAAATATGTAGTTTGTCTTTTTAGTAGTTTTAAAATCTTGAAAGCAGTGGTGTTACTAATGCATTTAGAAATACATTTTTTAATTGTCTTTACAGATAACCTTAAAAGCATTGGTGTTACTAATGCATTTAGAAATACATTTGTTTAATTGTCTTTACAAATAAATCATGCATGTTCATGTGAGGGCATATTTTTGGGGGGATGGGGTTCAAATTATTTTAATCATGGGCACAATATTTGGTAAACACAGTCTGTGATGAAGTGTATTTTTCTTATTAAGTTTGAGAAGTGGAGTTGACTTGTAGAAATGGATAGTACAGACACCATAGAAGTAGAATGGGTTAAACACTTCCTGGAACTTTCTGCATAACAAGTTCCCCATGGCACCTCACAGCATTTGACACCACTATCCTAAGAGCAGTCAGTGTGATACTTTACAGGACATTGCATAACAAAAGACCTAGCCTTCCCTTTTTCAAATAATATACCAACTTCATTCTCAGGCAGTCAGTTCTGGCCTACTGTTATATTCTACTGAATCTTCTTAAAGGAAAACTGCATGTTAAAATCAGGAATATATGTATTACTACCAGTTTTGAGTTCTCACTTCAATCCAGTGTTTTGTTTTTGCCTAGGCAGTTAGAGGAGTTTTTCTAATTTTCCCTGTGTGTTTTATGATGTCTGGGGGCTGTCATTCAAGTTTGTCTTATTGCATCTTCTCCAAGTTAGTCTTCACAGTGTACCCTTTGGTTTGATGTCTAATAGCCCCTACAGCAGGCCAGTGTCTTGTTACAATATCTTGCTTAGCCACAGCAGAGAAAAAACACTGCAGCCAGGATTCACAGTGCTATACAATATACTATAGAAAGTTACATGTTTAAACACATACACACACACACACACACACACACACACACACACACACACACACACACACACACACACACACACCCCAAGCAGAACACAGCTGGATAAGGCAACAGTATTTAGGAAACTTGTCATACTTACCCAGAGTCTAGCAATGTGTATCCTGGCTGGTACTATAGGTGTTTACAACTGAATGATAATAGCCACATTTGCTTCACTTGCAAATAGGTAGGCATTTGTGTCTAATTTCTGTTTGACTTACTGTAGGTTACACATAGAATCTGAAAAATGCATAACATGCTGTATTGTGATTCAATGAACTGATAAATGGGGATTTTGGTTTCTTTTACAAATTCATTTTTCCTGACCATGGATATACTAAAATAAAAATTTCCTCAACAAAATGTTTTTAAATAAACAGTTTAACTCACAGCAGCAGAAGAAGCATGTTGACATTAAAAGCTTAGTGGCGTGGATGCAGAGGCACCAGTATTTAAACATGACTTTGGTAGAGGATTAATTGTGACTGGGGGTGAGGGAGGGAATGAGTCTTGATATTTGTAGCATAATGGTTTTCAGAAACTTCAGCCTTCAATGGGTTAGACTCTGCAGCCATCTGTACAGTATATCACTAAGCCATATGCAGTGTGTGGTATGGGTAAAATCCATATCACCAGACCAGGACCAGTGCTGTAAAATCTGCACTGGGCTCAGCTTGTGCAAATATTGCTGATCCAGTCGATCAAATAAATACATGCAAATAAATAAAGAAATGAATACTCGGCTTCGCCTCATGCTTCAACCCACCCCAGGAGTGACGTTATTACATGATAACACACACTCTGTCATGCCTTATTGCTTTAATATGCCCTTTCTCAATGTACTATACTTTGTTCAGTTAGTGTATGCAGCAGCCTTCATGTGAACACTCTGGGTTTCTCTTTGACTCCTGATGTCTATTTGCTTTAGCTATTGTATATTGTTTGAACTGATTTGGTCTTCTTGATGTAGTGCCTGTGTGCCTAAACTATGTAATCTGTTTATCTACTGCTACCCATGTATCTCCAGTGAATGATTGTTATAACTGTCTGCTCTCTGAGCCATTGTTTTTGGACTTGTTAACTGCGCTGTCTTTATATTAGTTTCAACGAGGTGCCTTTGTAAATGAATCTCTGACTCAAAGGTTTGTAAATCTGATATTTTTTAAATAAATGTTTATGTTTAAGCCCATGGAACACCCTTATCTAGTTAATGCATTTACAGTCGTAGTAGCTCTTTCAGAGCTTTTTTTTATGACTAGTGTTTTATTCAGACAGAAGAGGAAATCCAGGTTAAAAAAATCTTTTAAAAGTAAAAAAAATACAGCAACGCAGACCCAGTACACTGTGCAGTAGTGTCCTGATCTACCCAGGTCTGTCAGATCCTTTGAGATCCGGGGGGGGGCATTCTGATTTCATGAGGACAGGTCTGCCCATCCCTAGTGGCCAAGGCTATGACCAGCAGGATAGACTATTGGTTGACATCCCCTGAAGTCACAACAAGGGTCCTTCACACTTCAATTGCCCCAATCTATCTTCGGATAATACCCCCATAACCTTACTGTTCATGCTAGAAAGTGGATAGATGAGGTCTCCCCAGTGGAGATGAGACCACTTGCTGCTCCAGGAGAAGGAGTGCAGGGAATGGATGATTCAAGAAACTATTGTAAAAACTACTTCCTGGACAACCCTGTAGGTTCAGCAACACCAGAGGGGATTTGGGAGGGATAGGAGGGAACAATGAGGGTGAAAATCATCAGTCTGGCTTGCTTTCAGAGGAAGCAGAAAAAAAAAGAAATGGAAGAATTAGAAAAGGCCTTGAAAAAAAAGAGTATAGCTGTAAGATGGATGCCTCTCAATTGCATGACTCCATACTCACCCATGAGATTAAGTCCCTAAGAATAAAATGAAATACATTGGCAACAAGGAAAGCTGAGCTTTACATACAGAGAACCAGATTCAAATACTGGGCAGATAGAGAGAAAAATAGTAATCTACTAGCCTTCAAACTAAAAAAACAACAGGCAGAGAGGCACATTAATCAGATGAAAGACAGCAAGGGCAAGGGGAGGACAACCCTCAAAGACATTAATGAGATAATGCAAGCTTTTTACAAGGTGCTCTATGCCTCCCACGTACAGTGGGTTGAACAGGAGTTCAACAGGTGGGTTCATGGCAAATCTGCCACTCACCAAGCTCACGAATAAGTAGAGGGACAAATTAGAAACCCCCTTATCTGAGCAAGATCTCTGAAAGGGAATCCTCTCAATGGCTTCCCACAAGTCACCGGGGAGTGATGGCTACCCAGCAGACTTCTACAAGATGGTGTTACAGCACATAACAAATCCACTACTCTCCATGCTGAATGAGGCTAATGCCCAAGGGGAGCTTCCGACCTCCCTCAGGAAAGCTATAATCACAGCGCTTCCAAAGGAGGGGAAGGACCCTACCAACCCAGCTAGCTACCACCCTATTTCCCTGATAAATGCTGATGCCAAAATTATAGCCAAGACATTAGTTGCCAGGTTGGATGGCATTTTTCACTCCTTAATCCACTCCTCCCAGGTTAGGTTTGTGAAAGAGAGAGCCAGCACGGACCATATAAGAGCATTAATTGCCCTGATCCAGGCTGCAGGCAGCCATTCCACTCTGGCTGCGGTTGTTATGGTAGATTTTCAAAAACCATTTGACTCAGTGGTGTCAGGAGGTCTAAACCTCACTCTCAGGTTCTTGGCAATAATGGGCATGCAAGGAATCACAGACACGTTACATAAGAGTAATAAAGCTTGTTTATTACTACCAAAAGGAAAATCACAGTTGCCTTAAGCAGTTCTTACCAATAGGAACTGGGAGCCAATGCTAAGAGTTCCCTATACCTCGAGGAATCTCCATGTCTCCTGTGGTCTCTGAGGTATAAGATGTAATGTCTTACATTATATACCTACGATAATTACCATGGTTACTGTAAGGCAGAAACATTTCTAGTTACAGAGATGAGCCCTATTGGCTAAATTAGATGTGGCTTCTCGGTCCAAGATAACATTATACAATTTTGTAGTAGTCAGCACTTTGTAGAAAGAAAGAGGTACAGTTTGTACATAGCCGTGTAATAATACAAATCATCAGAAGATGGCAATGCTGACTCATATATCATAATCATTACAAGGACACAGATGTCCTAACATCTTGTACGCAAGAAATACATATGTATATTGGAAAGTAAAGTGTATAACAATAATGTGCATACATATTCTGACATCTATTCTTATACAGTAGAGGTCCCTAGCCCTATATGTTAGTATATCATATACCTAAATGCTAACTGTCTGCGGTGTACCTGTGGGGATGTCAATTAGGATGCAGTGACCTCATGTAAAAGTGGAGTGGAAATTCCTGCATGTAGTCCTGTATCAGGGCAACTTTGGGAACAGCTTCTGTACATGGGTCCACACCCTATATCAGAATCCTATGGTGAGAATATTAGCAAATATCATTCTATCTGAGCCATTCCAGCTACACAGAGGAACCAGGCAAGGCTCCCCCCTTTCACTATTGCTCTTTGTAATAGCTATGGAATCCCTGGCAGCAGCCATAGGAACCCACGCACAAAATAAGGGCATCACACGGGGAGCAGCTGAATTCTCCGCAAAATGATATGCTGGTGACTGTCTGATCCTGATATAAGACATAGGACAAGCCCTTCCATACCTATTACAAATACTGCAATCTTTTGCAGCCATTTCAGGCCTACAAATAAACATTGGCAGTTGTGTTTTTTGTTTATGTTTTAAGTTTTGTTTGTGGGGTATTTTCTTTTCTTTCTCCGGGTTCTTCCACCTGTGATATGCCTTGTAGATCTACCTCCCAGGTCGTGCACTAGTCATCCTCCACTCTTCATGCCCTCCACCCTTTTTTACCCCCACCTTTATCATTTTCTGTCTATCAGCGCTGTAGAGCACTCGGCATTGCCAGCAGGGGTTGGAGGTGGAGTGGGGGGTGCAAACAGTGGAGGATGGATGAATGGGGCACTCGCATCAGGGTAGTTAAGCCCAGAAGATGCCCTGGGGTGAAATGGATTCTGAAACGTGGTTCACCGTGCCTAGTCTCCATACCCAAGGGCACCACCATTATGGGTGGGCAGGTGGTCGGGATGGCCCAGGAAGCCCGTCCAACTCAAGCGATGTTCGCAACATCAGCTCTATTAAGAACAAGACTGCAATTATTGCAGATCTTGTGGGGACAACAGATCTGGTGTGCATCACCGAAACCTGGCTGGATGAAAACGCTAGCCCCTTATTTGAGGCTGCAATCCCAGCCGGGTATTCAGTGATACACCACCCGAGGTTGGACTGCAGGGGTGGGGGGGGTAGCGGTCTGTTTTAAGGCCGAATTGGGCCTCACAAGTGAACCAGTTGAGGATGCCAGATCTTTTGAGTGTACCACTGTAGCAGGTGTAGGTTGTAGGATAGCCCTCATCTATTGTACACCCGAGGATGAGAAGCCATTCCTTCAGGAAGTAGTGGACTTCGTGATCGATATGGCATTTGAGTTGCCTAGGCTGAAGGTCCTGGGCGACTTCAATGCCTGGATCGATGACAAACTCTCACAGTTTGGACAGCACTTCCTCCCGTTGATGACATCACTGGGCCTTACACAGATTGTTACCTCTACTACTCATAAATACATTCACTCGCTTGACTTGGTCTTTCTCCTGGGAATCGAAGCCTCTGATGTGGGTGTGGAACCTGTTGGATGGTCCAATCACTACACCATGAGATTCAATTTTTGTGCCCCCTTGCATGGGTCTACCCCTGTGGAGATGGTCAGGTACTGCCCCTTATGGGACTTTTGAGCCCTGGAGGCCTAGTGGCGGTGCTTTATCTATCGGAATTTCCTGTGGCAAGCAGGAACCCAGGGGCTCTGGTTCTGGCCTGTAATAAAGTCATTACCACAGCACTGGAATCTGTGGCTCCTGTCCATGTTTATCATCTCTCCCCCTGCCCTCGGTCCTCATGGTTTGGTGGGACCTTGAGGGAGTTGCGGCGACTAGGATGAAGGTTAGAGCACTGCTGGTGGAAATATGCCCTGGAGACTGACCATCTCAGACTGCTAGAGCATTATCAACTCTACCAGTCAGCAATCTTCCTTAAGAAGACAGAGTTCCTGTCCGGGGTGATTGCTGCCGCTCAGAACCAACTGGCTCAGCTCTTTTGAACTGTAGACAGGCTGTGCAACTCAGCCTGTCTGCAGGTTCAAAGAGCTTTTTCACAATTGGAGTGTGAAGAGCTTGCTTGGTTCTTTGCTGATAAGGTGGCCGATATCAGGGCAGAGATCCATTTGACACATTCTATGGGAGATGTTGGTGATCGGTACCTGGCCACTGTCCCTCACTTCTCCTGGAGCACTTTTGACTGGCCAGAGATCATGTATGTTATGCGGATTGTCCAGGATATGAACCCTACATGCTGTATTCTATATCCGGACCCAACTACCCTGATTATGGGTTGTTGTGACACAGATAGTCCAGTGCTCCCTGGAGTCAGCTTAGTTTCCTAGCTCCCTGAAGGAGGCGGTGGTAACACCCCTCTTGAAGAAAGCTTCCCTGGACCCAGACTGCCTGGCAAACTACAGACCTATCTCTAACCTCTGCTTTGTGGGGAAGGTAATTGAGAAAGTATTGGCTGTACAGCTGAAGAACCATTTGATCATCCATAACATCTACAAACCTTTCCAATCCAGTTTTTGTAAGAGGCATAGTACTGAGACTGTACTGGTTCGTTTGCTCAATAATATCTTGATGGCGAGAGATCAGAAAAGCTGGTCTGTCTTGCTACTTCTTGATCTCACCTCAACTTTTGGCACCATGGATCATGGGGTACTGCTCGAGCAACTGAGGTTCATCTGTGGCCTGACTTGTTCAGTCCTCAGATGGTTTAGGTCTTTCCTCACTGGCAGAACTCAGAGGGTTGTTTCAGGGATTTATTCTTCTGACCCTCTCCCTCTGTCATGTGGGGTTCCTCAGGGCTCTGTGCTGTCCCCCATGTTGTTCGTGGTGTATATGCTGCTCCTCGGAGACATTGTAAGATGGTATGGGCTGAGGTTTCACTGCTATGCTGATGATACCCAGCTCTACTTGTCTTTCACACCTGACAAGGATACAGCATCCTCAGTATTTAATAACTGCCTTGCTGAAATCCAGGATTGGATGAATTCTAGCTGGCTGAAGTTGAACTCAGGGAAGACAGAGGTGATGGCTGTGGATCCTGGTCGCCAGATAGAGGGGTTGGGGGCTAGTCGGCCCACTGGGCTTTTGCTGGGGGGCTCCCAGCTACTAACCTCTGAACTGGTGTGGGACCAGGGGGTGATGCTTGATGATGGGCTGACGCTTTAATCTCAGGTGTCAGCTGTCATTAAGTCATCCTTTTACCATCTAAGGAACATCACTAGGATCAAGCACCTTGTTCCATCTGGTGACCTTCCCACACTGATCCAAGCCTTTGTGACCTCACGCCTTGATTACTGCAACCTCTATACTTGGGGCTTCCAGGGGTTGATAGCTGCTGCTTGCAGCTGGTGCAGAATGCTGTGGCCCTATTATTGACGGGGATTCCTCAGACTTCCCATATTACACTGGTGCTGCACGAACTGCACTGGCTGCCAGTTCAGTGGTGGATCACCTTCAAAGTTGGATTACTGACTTATAAAGCCGTACACAGACTTGGTCCCGATTACCTGAAAGACTCCTGTTGCATTATTGCCCCTGCCGTATCGTCTACCGGCCAATGAGGGCTGCTTATGATTCCAAGGGTAGTTTTGAAATCTTCTGGGGCTCGCGATTTATGTATGCTGCCCCAGCCCTTTGGAATTCTCTACCCCGCCGACTTCAAGAGTGTGTGGCAGTGGGGGGGTGGTTTAAACAGGCACTGAAGACCTATTTATGGAGCAAAGCTTATTGTAATCAGTATTGATATTTCCTGGATTTTACTGTGTTTTAATATATTACTGTTTTATCTGCTGTTTTATGTCTTGTAATGTGCCTTGATATTTGAAAGGCACAGGATAAATAAAGATGATGATGATGATGACATTCTTCCTATAAACAAAAGTCCAATTCCCAAGAGTCTAATGAGCTCTGAGGTAGCCTGCAGCAATAAGGGGATTAAATACCTGGGGTTCCAAATACCAAAGCTGCTGCATAAATTAATACCCAGACAACATGAACCCCTTTATTCAACTCCTTCAGAGAGAAAAAGATAGCTGAAAACATCTCAACCTCTCCTTATCAGGAAATATAGAGACCATAAAAGTGATGGTGGCCCCCCAGGTCTTCAATGTTCTAGCCCACCTCCCAATAGAAGTCCCAAAAATATGGTTTAAGAAACTGAATGGGGTTATACATAGCTTCTTATGGGGGTAGGATAAGCCAAGATTTAGCTGTGCTAAACTGAGGGCACTTAAGGATAGGGGAGGAAGAAATTTACCACATTTCCAATACTTTGCTATGGCCTCAGTAATGTGGCTGTCAGTATGGATGTTTGGGGAGAACAAGTCCAACACCCCAGTCTGGGTGCACATTGAGACCGCAGTCCTGGATGGAACCCACCCAGCTGACTTTCTAACAAGCCCTGTTCCAAAACAATGATGTATGGCTCACCATCACAGCAGCCCACAAAGCCATGCAAACAGTAGGGAACCTGGCAAAGCTGCACCTGCACCGAGCATATTTAGCCCTCTGTGGAAGAACCTTTACTTCCACATAGATGGCATGGAGAAGCAAAAACATACATACAATTGAAGACATGTTGGGTTCATATGGTACAATGCTGCTGACCTTTCAGAAAGCACGAAGTATTCTCTGGCTAGGACTGAATTTTGGAGGTATCTCTAGCTCAGAAGCTTATATATAGCCTGGGGGAAATAGAAATGTACTTGTCAAACATGTAAGAGTAAACAAGGTACCACGGCCACCCTGCTCCCAATATCCATGTGGCTTAAGACGCCAAAGGGCCTTGTGGGAAGAATACAGGGGATGATTAAACAAGCAAGCCTGGACCCACTATGAGGGCCAGAATGAAATGTCAGACTATGTTACACATCACAATAGGGGATCAGGAGTGGGAGGGGTGCTGGAGGCTGGCTAAAGGTGCCTGTAAAGACCAAAAAAGTCACTTAATACATAAGAAAATAATGCACCTCTGGTACCGTACACCCACAGTATTGCATAGCATGGGACTGGTACCATTGAACACATGCTGGAGGTGCAATGCCAACAAAGCAGACCTGGCACATATACTGTGGGAGTGCCCAACCATTGCGATGTTCTGGAGGCAGATACTGGGAACTTGCACAGACATACTAAAAGTTCAGATTCCTGCATCCTCGCCCCCTTAATACTGTTGGGCCTTCAAACAATAGAGGGCAAACGCAGTGACTTCTGCAGGCCATGGTGGAAGCAAAGAAACTCCTTCTGATGAGGTAGAGAAGATCTACAGCCCCCTCCCTGGGGGAGAGGTACAGAACAATGGAGAGTCTTGCCTCCAAATCCAAACTACTACACTTCCCCCAGCAAATGAACCCCGGATATCAGGGTCAGGGGCCCATACATGCACTACATCCATAACAAGAGCATAAGGACTCAGCAGGACTGGAGGAAAGAGCTCCTGACCCCCAAAGCCAGGTATGACCACAGCCTTTGACAAAGATTATTAAAGGCTACTGGGTTAGAACCAAGAGCTTAGAGTCTTCCCTCCCCATAAATCTCCATGGCCCCCTCAGATAAAATAATCTGCCCACATAAAAGCATAAGCCAGACAAAATATTATATTATGAAGGTAGGAATCCTAATAAATGATGGCTAAGTGGTGTGGGGCAATAAAATAATCTGTCAAATGAAATAATTTCTTAAGGAATAACATTGAACAACTGTGGATAAATGTCTGTAGAGAAGTGTCCCTGTGAATTGCTATACATGTAAAAGTTATAATCAAATGTAAGGATATTGTGTGAATACTGTTTCCTGTATGTTAAATATGTGATGCTTGATAAAAAGATTAACTGTAAAAAGTATATAGAGACCATGACACAGGGAATCAGACAACACCCCACAATAGATGGTTTCCTAACTCCAGATGGTGCAGAGCATTGGATTGCACTGTATGACGATGACATTATGTTGTACCTGGCTGCCCCAGAAAATGATTGTCCAGTGCTCTGGGACCTACTGCAATGTTTGGAACCCTGTCTGGGTACAAACTCAAAGAAAGCAAAACCAAGGTCTTGCCAATAAATTACACCCCTCCTGCCTCTCTGGTGTCCCAGTTTCTCTCTAGATGGGGCCTACAATAGATTAAATATTTAGGTGTTAATTTATCATCACACCCTCACAATTGGTTGTGGCTAATTATGCCCCACTGCAAGCATAGCTACAGGTGGATCTCAGTAAATGGATTGTGCTCCCTTTGTCTCTACAGTGATGGGTTGCAACCATTAAAATGATGGTGCTGCCGAAGTTCCTGTGCTTCTTTCATTCCATTGCCCTTCTGATCCGAAGGACCATCTATGCAACCTGGCAGAGGCTGATCTCTAGGGTTCAATGGCTAGGCCACACCCCTGAGGGTTCATTTTTCCACCCTGCGCAGGCCAAAAGGTCAGGGTAGTCATGTCCATCCAGGCCTCGTGCTATATTTTGAGGCATCACAGCTCAACCAGTTATTTATAGGCTTAGTAATAAACCCACTCAACAGTGGATGCAGACAGATCGGGCAGCAATCCTCCTCACCCTCCAGAATGGGGACTCCTTGACTGCCATTCTTTTAAGCAGCATGGCTCCTGTGTTTCCCCATTCGAATACACTTCCCTCAGAGTATGGAGGAGCTGGTTAAGCAAAGCCAGCCTTAAGGAGCAGGTGCTGTTGTTACTCCCTTCCATTTACATAATGATCTAGCCCCAGTAAAATTTGACACAGGGTACAACTAGCACTGAAGGGGGCTTTTATATCCCTTTCAACATTTGCAGGGGCAAATGATCAAGGACTTCCAGACTGTAAGAAAAACTCTGGGCCTGCTGCTCACAGATAGGGTTACGTATTTCCAGACATGTGAATGCTTAGCTACTTGGTTGAGACAGGGACCTCTCTTGGGCTCCAGGAATCCCCATATACTCTTAATGATCACAGCTCTGATCAGAAATACTGTTCCACATCCTATATCCTAGCTGTATGCCATACTCCTTGAAATATGGCTACCTCACAGCTGAAGGTCTTTGAGAAATGAAACCAGGAAATGGAAATGCCACTCAAATTGGAGTTATGGCATATAAGCTGCACTAATACACATAAAATATCCGCTTCAATAACATGGCTGGAATTTTCCTTGAAGTGCTTGGTGGGGTTCTTTTTTACACCAGCACAACATGTACAAAGTAAAACTGCACATAACATATACTGCTGGAGACAATGAGGTGAGTCTCAAGCTGAGCATTAGCATATATTCTGGCAGTGCCCCAAACTAAAAACCTTTCTCAATGCATTCAGACTGGCACTGCAGGAAATATTTAGGCCAGCCTAAGCCATTACAGATTCCCAGTTTCTTTTTTACTTTATCTGCAAGGTTTACTGGATCCTATGAATAATTATCCCCTTGGATTGCTACTACCAGTGGCAACAAAATGTATCACCAGGAGATGGCTTACCCAAGTGATTTGCATCCCTTACAGAAATATAAGTGTGCTGTGTACATGCAGAATGCATGTCACATGCTTAATTGTGCAGTGTTTCCATGCAGTTTGCATACACAAAGTGAACCTAAGAGAACCAGGTCTAAAAAGCAAATCAGGTTGACATAAGAACAAATCCCAATACTTGAAAAATAAAGGAGGCTATTCTGGTCAGAGGAGAGGTGGCATTAACCCTATTGCTCAACCTAAGTCCATACTACATAGTAGAAGTAATTAGCCACATTACAATACTTCAGCCAATGAGTCCAAACAGGAGGATTTTTTCTAGGAGGACTTAGAAAACACTCGACAAACGGCAGTCAGCACAGTTTTGAGAGCCAGTCTTGGAACAAAGGAATCTGAGGGGCAAACATCCAGTGCAGTCGACAACCACTGCAGGAATAAACCCACCAGAAGGGGTGGCAGAAAGCATCGGAGCCAAAACAAGGGGCAGAAGGGACAGATAATTCCTAAGAAAATTGTTATCAACATCTCTGACATTACATTAAATGAAGACCAACTCGCAGTTCTCCAAAAAGGATCATCATTTGTACCAACACAAAATTCCAGACATTTTGAATTATATTTGGATCTCCATTGCTTTACCAGGAATTTAAATTTAAAAGCATTTTTCAACAAAAAGACTATGGGTTTGGGACCAGCTGGTGCAATTGGAGATGCCTGTGACACATCACCGGCTATAGTGGAGGTAAGCAAATTTAGACCCCCATCTACTTTCATGCCCCCTTACAGTGATGCAGGCAAAGTTTTTGAAACTACCTGTGAGAGGCCATTTAGAACCCTCCTCGATCAGGATGCTTCATCCACTTTTATTAACATTTCTACGTGGAAGCAGAAGCACTTAAAGGTCTGGAATTGAATTCTGACTTGACTATTAAACCTGCAGATGAAGGTGGATCAGTGGTGGTGATGAATACATTGAATTATATTATCGAAGCAAAAAGACAGCTTAATGATGTCATTTTTTTACCAGCCACTGAACGCTGATCCCACAATGGTTTTCAAACAACAAATTGATACATTTCTTTATGAATCTGAATGTGAGGGTTTAATAGATCATGGGGAGATGTTGTTTCTAAATGAAACTAACCCTGTTCGAGCCAGTTCTTACACTTTACTTAAGATTCATAAAAACTTGTGGGATCCCCCTGAGCAACCCATTGTGGCTGGTACTGGCTCATTATTAGAACCATTATCCAAATATGTGGATTTCCACATAAAAGATTATGTGACAGCTTTACCATCATTTACTAGGGACATAGGTCAATTTCTGGAGATTTTAAACAATATGCAGATAGAACCTGAATGGTTTCTGGTGTCTTTGGATACAGCTTCATTGTATACCAATATACCCCATGATGGTGGCCTACGTGCATTGGACTATTATTGGTCCTTGGATGCACAATTGACTCATGGTAAAAATAATTTTCTTTTGGAATGAGCTGAACATGTCCTTACATAAACTATTTTCTTTTTCAGGATTCCTTTTACCTACAAATTAAAGGGGCGGCAAAGGGTGCAACCCTTGCACCCAGTTATCCCAATCTTTATTTGGGAAAATGGGAAAAGCACACTGTTTATGATAGTCATACTAACCCATTTTATGACAAGATAGACATCTGGCACCGCTATATTGATGATATCTTTATGGTGTGGCATGGCACTCTTGACAAACTCAAAAGGTTTTGTTAGATACTTGGAAGTTAGTGATGAGAATCTGAAATTTTTAATACAACAGGATCTCCACTCTGTTTCTTTTCTGGATGTCAGTGTTTTTAAGGAAGAGGATGGCTGCCTTGGCACTAGACTCCATAGAAAGGAAACAGATAGGAATTCATTGTTATTAGCATCAAGTTGCCACCCACGCCATTTGGTATCCAGTATACCTAAGGTACAAAAGTTAAGGGTCAGACAGAACTGTAGTAATGATGTGGATTTCATTACTTATGGTATGGACTTATGTGACAGATTTTTGGAGAGGGGTTACTCCTATAGTGTTACACAAGAAGCTTTCAGAGAAGTAGGCTGTACTGAGAGATCTGATCTTTTGAAGCCAAAAATTAAACAGAAAGAACACAGAACTAATTTTGTTACCACTTACACTAGACATTCAAAAGAAATTGAGAATATCATTAATATCAATTGAAACATCTTGCAGGGGGGCCCATTATTGTTAGAAGTCACTCAGCTTAAACCGAGAATGGTCTACAAAAGAGGCCCTAATTTACAGGACAGATTGGTCCATAGTTACACTGGACCTTCTAGTGCAATGGGCGATACAAATAGGCTCCCACTCACTAATGGCATGCACAGTTGTGGTAACTGCAAGTTCTATATTTCTGTACTTAAGTGTAGTACCTTCACCAGCTGCAATAGTGCAAAAACCTATGAAATTAGGGATTTTATCACATGCAGCACCCTAAATGTTGTTTATCTGGCAATATGTCAATGTGGCCCTTTTTATGTAGGTAAAACAACAAGAGCATTGAAGGTATGAATGGGTGAGCATCTACAATCTATTGCCAATAAAGATTCCAGAAGTGCACTTGCCATTCATTGTGACATGAATCAAATTAAGCATTTGGAGCATGTTTTTAGATTCTGTGGTCCAGAGGTTGTGAAACTTGGCCCCCGTGGGGGTGATTTGGATGCAAAATTGAAATACAGAGAATCCTACTGGATCTATACCCTGGGAGCCCTTATGGCTCCAGGTTTGAATGATAAGATTGATTTATTAACCTGTTTACAGAAAAGGTAACCCCTCTCCTATGTCTGGAGCTCACATATATATATATATATATATATATTTATTTTTACCTTTGTTAATATTATGGTTTGGTGGCATTTTCCTTCTTTCTTTTTTTCCTCACCAACCCCTTCTCCCCTCCTCCCTCCTTCCCTTTGTTCCTTTTTCTTCTCCCTCACCTTAGTCTTTTCCATTTCCCCCTCCTTTCCCCCTTCCCCAGTTCCTTTCTTTCCATCCTTTGTCTTCCCCCTTTTCCTCCTCTTCCCTCCTTTCCCCTTCCCACTCCCCCTTCCATTTTGACTCTCTTTAGATTGTGACTTATATATTTGGCCTTTTCTTTTTCAATGGTTATACATTTAAGTTTTTTATATTGTTCAAAATATTTGCTTTATCTTACCATTACCAAAGGTGGCAGTCGCGCTGGACTAGCCTCCATTACTACGCTTTGCTACTTTGTTTTATTTTAGCCTTACATTTGTTTCATTTTTGTTTTAACTGAGTTTATTTAATATTATTTTCTTTTTATTCGTGAATTGTTTTTTTAGTGTCTAGCATTTATTTTTCATGTTGCCAGTTTTTGTTTTTTATGCCTGTTTGTGTGAAGGAGAGTTGGTGGCAGTCGTTTGCTGGATTACGGATTGTGGAGTGGCCCAGAGTGTGGAGTCGGCTGTTGAGACTGTGCTGAAATTATGGCTTGGTCGTCAAAACAACTGGGGAATTTTGTGCTTTGCTGCCCGGGAGCTGGGAGGAGTACAGACCTGTGAGTGTTTTCGATTTGAGGATTTGATCGGAATCAGTGCTATTCGGGTGCTGGTCCTGGATTGAGTTTCTTGGCTCTTGGATCTGGTTGTGGAACATGACTGTGCTGCTGTAACCTGTAATTTTGGCTTGACATACTAGCTGCTGACAACAGGAATGGGCCCGACTCCATTGGTGATCCCCCACGGGACTTGCAGCCTCACAGGGGGGGAGGGTAGTTGTTCAGCCAGGGAACTGGCTGATATGCCGTGGTTCCCCTAGACTTGCGGGTTTGGCTGTGGAGTAGCCAGTGCCCAGGTGTTGTGGTGAGACTGCAATATTTCCTGCCAGGTTTCATGTGGAGTTGGAGTTGGTCTCCCCTGGTCTATTGCTGGCTGCTGATATGGATTCCTCGGCTGGCTCTGATCGGTCTTGAATTTTCGGTGGCCCTTTTACCTTATGACAAAATAATACCCTGGATTATCCCCTACTTCTGGATTCATTTGGTGGCTCCTACACTTCATGGATGACTGATTCTTGGGATTATTTTCATCCTGCTCGGGATCTAAGGATTACATTCTCTGTGTGGTCTCCCTGGTGGTGAGGGGACCCGGGTGTCCACATATTTTTGACTTTATTTATTTTTCTGTATTGAATGTTTTGGTGGTCTTATTTTACTGTGGACACCTACTGAGTAGACTGTGATTTTTTATTTGGTCAGCGAGAGTGCCTGAACTTCCCTTTTTCCCCATCCGTGAGAGGGATTGTGGGGTGGGGGCAAATTCATAATTCGCAATTTTGTGTTCTGCATGTCCTGTGAGAGGGGATTGCAGAAGCTCCCGAGTTAAGTTAAGTGTGGGAGCGACCTATCCAATTAATGTCGAATAGGGTGGGGTTTTAACTTTTGTTTTATTATATGTTAGGGTGGGTTAGTAGAATAATTTTAGGCCATATTTTAATCTTATTTTATTGTATGTTATTATATATTAATCTTTGTTTGGTTTATTTGATTTAATAGTTTGAGTTTTTATTTTTAGCATAATAGTGTTTTGGTTGAGGGTGGGGTTTGAAGGTATTTTTTTATCTATTTATAATGTCTTGGGAAGGTTCAGTGATGGTTAGGCATTATTCCCTCACGAGGCTCAGGGAGTTATGCCCCTTTGAATGTCCCCCATTGCCGTTCGACACCTATTTCAGGTGTTGGGCTTTGGGCATTCTTAGGAAGCGTAAAAGAAGGTGGAAAGCTGGACCTGCTGGGGGACAGGAAAGGGGAGGGCAGATTGGGGTTGTGGGGTCCAGGAGATGCCCTGGGGTGAAATGGGGTCAGGATAGAGGTTATTCTTGTCTTGTCCCCCTACCCAAGGGCTCAGATTTTAGTGGGCAGGTGCAAAGGTCTTCCCCGGCAGCACATCCCACCTTGGCAGTGTTATGCAATGCCAGATCTATTAAAAACAAGACAGCTATTATAGCTGATCTTGTTGAATCAACTGATCTGGCTTGCATCACCAAGACATGGCTGGATGAAAATCCAGGTCCTATATTGGCCTCAGCAACTCCAGACGGGTTCTCGGTGATACACCATCCAAGGTTGGATCGTAGGAGTGGGGGTGTGGCCATTATGTTTAAGACTGAGCTGGGCCTTGTGGATGTGCCATAGGGAAGTACCAGATACTTTGAATATAACCTGGGAGAGGGTGTAGGCTGTGGGATTCTCCTCATCCACCGTCCACCAGGAGATGGTGGAGAATTCTTGTAGGAGATAGCAGACTTCATCATCGACATGGTGTTTAGGTCCCGCAGATTGATAGTTCTGAGGGACTTCAATGCCTGGGTTGATGATGAACTCTCGCATTTTGGTCAAAATCTCCACCAGCTAATGACGACGCTGGGCCTAACACAGGTGGTTACCTCCTCGACCCATGTAGGGGGTCATTCATTGGACCTGATCTTTCTTTTGGGTATGGAGATTGCTGATTTGGGGGTGGAACCAGTCAGCTGGTCTGACCATCACACCATAAGGTTCAGCTTTATGGTTCCCCCTAATAGGTCTGCCCCTACAGAGATGGTTCAGTACCACCCTTTAAGGGGCATTAACCCCAGTGACCTAATGGCAGCACTGGATCTATCGGGCTTGTCGGGTGAATGTATGAGTCCAGACGATCTTGTACTAGCCTGTAACTAGGCTGTGGGAGATGCTCTGGACGAGATTGCTCCTGTTCGTGTTTGGCCTCTCACCCTTCATTCAAGGAGCCCTTGGTTTGATGGCTTCATGAAGGAGTTGGCCGAAGGCTGGAGAGAGTCTGATGGAAGTCCGGCCATGATGCTGACAGGCTTAGGTTGATGGCACATTATGATGGCTATCAATCAGAAATCACCTGTAAGAAGGCAGAATTCCTGTCCAGGGAGATTTCTGCTGCACAGAATCGACTGGCTCAACTTTTCTGGACTGTTGACAGATTGTGCAATCCAATCTGTCTCCAGCCCAGAGAAGCTTTTTCTCAGCTGAGATGCAAGAAGTTCACTCAGTTTTTTTTCAGATAAGGTTGCCAGCATCAGGTCTGGCATCAGTCCGACCTTTCCTATGAGGGATTGCAGTGGCCGACAGGAAGTGGCATGCACTCGGTCTGTCTGGTCAGATTTTCGCTGGCTGGAGTTCACTGACATTGTGAAGATCATCCAAACATTGCGACCAACCAGTTGTAGTTTGGATCCGGGTCCTACACCCCTTTTAGTGGGATGTGTAGAAGTTATCTGCCCGACACTTGCTGACATTGTCTGGAAGTCTTTGGAGAGTGGGGTCTTTCCTGACCCCCTCAAGGAGGCGGTCGTTCGACCACTCCTAAAAAAAACCTTCTTGGATCCAGATTGTCTAGCCAACTACCGGCTTATCTCTAACCTGCCATTCGTTGGTAAGGTTATTGAAAAGGCTGTTGCACTGCAATTGGATTATCATCTTACAACTCACTATGTCTATGATACTCTCCAGTCTGTTTTTTAGGAAGAAGCATAGCATGGAGACTGCCCTTGTCCGGGTATTGAATGATCTCCTAATGGCTAGAGATTGAAAGGCATGTACCATCTTGGTCCTTCTTGATCTCTCTGCTGCATTTGACACTGTAGATCATGGTGTGCTGTTGGAGTGCCTGTGTTTTTTATGTGGGCTGCCTGGTACAGTCCTTAAATGGTTCCGTTCCTACCTCACGGACAGGTCTCAGAGAGTTGCCACTGGAATTTATCCCTCTGGCTCTCACTCCCTGCCTTGTGGGGTACCACAGGGTTCCATCCTAGCCCCCATGTTGTTTGCAGTGTATATGCTGCCATTGGGAGATATCTTCAGGTGATACAGTCTGGGTTTTCACTGCTATGCAGATGATACTCAGCTGTATTTGTCCTTTCTGCCCGGACAAGATGATGCACTCTCCGTGCTAAATAACTGCCTTGCTGAGATCAGACTTTGGATGAGTTCCAGCTGGCTGAGACTGAATCCAGATAAGACTGAAGTGCTGGTAGTGGATCCAGGTCATCCGGGGGTGGGTTTGGGAGCTGGACAACCATCAGGCCTATTACTTGGTGGTATGTCGCTCACTACCTCCAATCAGGTGCATAACCTGGGTGTTATTTTTGATGATGGTTTGACCCTAAAATGTCAGGTGTCAGCTGTCATCAAATCCTCTTTTTACCATCTGAGGAATATCGCCTGGGTGAAACACCTGGTTCCTCTAGGTGATCTTCCAACATTGGTCCATGCCTTTGTCACTACCCATCTTGATTACTACAATTCCCTCTACCTAGAGCTACCTGGGTTTGATATCCGCTGCCTGCAGCTGGTGCAGAATGCGGCGGCCAGGCTTTTGACTGGGACTTCTAGAACCAGTCATATTACACCTGTGCTCTGCAAACTGCACTAGCTGCCTGTTTGGTGGCAGATCACCTTTAAGGTTGGTTTACTAACCTTTAAAGCCCTACATGATCAGGGACTTGGTTACCTGAAAGATCTCCTGGTACCCTACTGCCCCCTCCATCCTCTCCGTTCTGCTAACGAGGGATTGCTGGAGATTCCCAGCGTTTGATTAAAGACATCAGGATCTTGTGCCTTTGCTTTTTTAGTGCCAACCCTGTGGAATTCTCTACCTTGTTGGTTAAGAGAATGCCCGACTGTCGATAGGTTCAAAATAGAGTTAAAAACATATTTATTTAGTTTAGCTTTTTAGCTACGGATGATTTGTTTTAATGTCTGATTTTGTCTTTATGTATATGGTTTTTACGTACAGCGCCTTGGTTTTGAAAGGCGCTATAAAAATAAAGATGATTTGATTTGATTTGATTATTATTGTTATTTTTTCACAGATAAATCTGATGATTAATAATACCATGACATGGAGTATTACACCGTGTATCCCGGTGGCTGTGAGCTGTTCTCCTGTCTAGTATAGTATTATTATAAATTCTACAACAATATTTTATTACTTTAAGTTGGATATCACCAAGGCTGCTGTATTTTTAATCATGTTTGTCTATATAAAGAGAGAAACTCTAACACATTATAGTCTATAATGTATAATTGGCTGTTTACCACAGAAAGGTGTATGCTAACAGATCATTAGCTCTGCTTTTTTAGATTCACATATATAAGAATTCAATTGATGTTTATATGTGTAAAATGAATGTTGCCAGCATAACTGTATATGTACTAGCAATCACTACCTTGGTATGTGTAGCTTTAAATTTACCCTATTTATACAAGCCTGTTTTTACAAGGTACCACCCCGTGATGATGTGCTGGTAGCACAAAACCAGTTGGGATCTTTTGTTGCTTGTTAGCCTATGGCTTATTGTGGTGTCTGCTTTTTTCAATAAATTATGCCCTGTGTGTGAGCCTAGCTGAGGAGTGCTGAGTTTTGTTGTTTTCCTTTCATCACCAGGAGATGGCTTTCCTGAGTGATTCCCATCCCTTACAGAAATATAAGTGTGCTGTGTACATGCAGAATGCATGCCATATGCTTAATTGTGCAGTGTTTGCATGCAGTTTGCATACACAAAGTGAACCTAAGAGAACCAGGTCTAAAAAGCAAATCAGGTTTGCACGCTGCAAGCTTGACATGTGTGCAGCAGGTAAGCTGGTGCGAATATCTTCTAAAAATCACATTAGGTTCACATGTTGCATGCTTACCATGAGTACAGCAGTTAAGCTGGTGTGAACATCATTTAAAAATCACATCAGGTTCGAATGTTGCACGCCTGCCATGTGTGTAGCAACTAATCTGGTGCAAATCACATCTAAAAACACAAATGTTTCTATTTCTCATATTACTTCTAGCAAGTAGAACCATTAAAACACATTTTTCAATGATTTCCCATTAAACTTTGGTAAACTCATTAATTCTGATCCTTTTGCAAGTTGTTTAATGTTCTTTGTTTTTGTCATTAAATTATATTAATTTGTAAAGTATTGTTTGATTACTGCATTAAATGCCTAGGATATAGCCAGTCAACATCCCTCATGCCAGATGAACAAAGAGGGGCCACTGTGCAGTGAAGCATTGCCTTTTTGTTTTGGGCAATGCAAATCCCTTTATGCATATTTAGTGCTACAAATGGGTTTCTCCATGACTGTTTCAGCTCACTTACTTTCCTTTTGTCATTCTGTATGGAGCATCTACACTATGGCCATGCTCAGTACTCTTTTTACTGAATAGGGTCTTGGGGGCATGTAGCATACCTTACATTTTGCCACTGAAATGAGGGACATAGACACTCAAAATGAGGGACAATGAGGGTTGCTAACCTTCATGATGATCAGGACACATCCTAAAACATGGAAATATAATACCTTAGAACACAGTGAAAACCATTGTATTTACCTGTACAAATATTAGCACCTGAGAATTAATTTCTACCATAAAGCAGGGGTGCCATTTAGATAGGGCAGAGGGTGGCAGTTGCCCCACCACCCACATTTGTGCCTAGGTTGCTTTTATGGTGTGGCAATAATGGCATTCAATTTGGATTTATTCTTTTGCACAATAAGTGCCCCCCCGGCCTGTGTGTGCTCACCCTGCAGGCACACTCCTGACTCGACTGTGTGTGTATTGTGTTGTCCACTCTCTCCACCTAACAGTGGTGGCACCACTACATGTGACATGGAGGAGCTCCAGCCAAGCAAGAGCACATGAGTCATACAAGTGTGACACTGTCTTTCCTGCCACAGAGTAGACAGGCTGCACACTACAGTTTGGAGGAGTCAGTGAGCACTGAACTGGGCTGGTGGCACACTGGGCCATGCTGCAGGTTCTGGCTAGATGGCCAGATAAGTAAAAGTAAATAATGTTTTTTCACAGGCGGATTGGGGAAGGAGGAAGGAGGAAGGACTGAAATATTGATGTGTTTTTCATGTTTCTGCACATTTGGGCGGCTTCATGACTCACATGGGATGGGTATTGAATGGAATGGAGTTGGGAAGAGAAATTGGCACAAAGGTTTATTTTGGGGGTGGTCAGAACTTTAACCAGGAAAATAATTGGTTAGTAACTGGTGGAATTAAGCTCAAATCTGATAAACTGCATTGGGGTATAGACAGATGAGTCTTATACATTTACATTTTTCTCGATTTGCATATCACTTTTCAGTCACAACAAATGTGTTTACCTTTTAGAGATGTTCCAGTCATTCTAGAGCTTGCCACCTAGGGGCTAACTAGCACCTGACCTCCACTGGTTTTTGGCTCTCCACTGCTGAAATCTGAAATGGCACCCCTACCATAAAGTCTAAATTTACAGGATATTCTGTGTGTGAACAGCATATTTTTCATGAGGGATAGATAAGGAGTAGAGCAGTTTTCAGGGGTAAAATGAGGGCTGTCCCTTCCATTCATGGTGCCTAGTTGCTCATTGCAACACCAGAAAGGAATGTATGTGTGATTCACATGGAAAAACTAAGGGGCCTTAACTGGCTGAATTCTGATAGCTCAGTTGGTTAAGAGCTAAAGCACAGATTGCTGAGGTCCTGGGCTAAAATCCCAGTGAGAGTCACACTTCTCCTTTCATTTCTACAATTGGATTCCTTGCCTTCATAGACATTTGAGTGGTATGGTATGCACAGATTATTGGAGCCCCCCCTCCAGTGAAGCTGACTTTCACATCCCCATGCTCAGGCACATTATGGCATAGGGCAAGAGAGACTGCAGAGGCATGCTCCATTGAAATGAATGGGGGATCTTTTTTATTACTAGTTTATACATTGCTGATGGAGAGCTGGAGATTAATGAAGGCCACCACTCAAATAACAAGGGCCTTAATAGTAGAACAGTGGCCTTCATTGTCCTCCAACTTGCCATCATAAAGTATAAAACAGTAATTAAAAATAACTCTATTTCATTTCAAGGGGTTACTCCCCAGCACACTGAACCACAGATATTATCTCTTAAAGACTACTGTCTCTGGCTCCCTAGTGCTCAGATAAGAAACTTTCAACTTACATCTATACTTAGTGGGTTGTTTGTAGCAGCATGGCCTCACCCGCTACAGTGTGTGTGCATGTGGGGGTGGGACTGGCTATGTGGGTGGGTGTCGAGTTATTGCTATGTTTGTGTTTGCCCTTTAAATAATGTTTGCATGGAAGCATTCAAAACTATGGAGAGAAAATACTAGTAGTACAGGCCAGACAAAAGTAATTAAGTAGGGTGTGAGGAGAACCACATTTGTTCCCTTGGTGTGTGTTCTACAGTTCGGTTGTGCAGATGAGATGATGGGGACAAGAAAACCTAAAATAATTTGTTTTTATTAGATATACTTTATTAGTTTTTGAAACATAAAACATGAACAATAATCAAACTGTAACAATACACACATGAAAACAGATGAAGAGGATAAACAATAACCAAACAAAATGAACAGCCACAAAAAAACCCTAACTACCCCCCCTTCCAGAACCCTCAAACCCCTTCCAGGAACAAAAAAAGTATAACAGTGGCTATAAGCATGCTGCATGCTTGCAGATATATGCAGATTTATATTGAAGTACAAGTAAGCCATACGTGTGCAGGCAGTATAGCTTAGTGGTTAAAGGCACTGAACTGCAAACCAGGAGACCTGAAGATCAGGGTTTCAATCTCATCAACTCCCACTTGTATACTGTGTGATTCTAGGCAAATGACTTAACTTTTATGTGTGCAGTTATCAATGACTACTTGCTTTTTGCACACATGCCACATGCATGCAGTCTGTGCCAATTTAACATAAAAAGCATGCTTTCCACATTTGCATACTGTACGCATGCCACATGCATGCAATTGGTTCCAATTTAACATTTAAATCCTGCTTGTAGCACGCATATCACATGGGTACTTTTATGTGAGCAGCATGAAAACATTTCATATTATTATTTCTGTAAGGGATGGTCCCTTACAGAAATATAGGTGTGCTGTGTACATGCAGAATGCATGCCACATGCTTAATTGTGCAATGTTTGCATGCGGTTCATATACACAAAGTGAATATATACCAACCAGATCTAAAAAGCAAATCAGGTTTGCACGCTGCAAGCTTGACATGTGTGCAGCAGGTAAGCTGGTGTGAACATCTTCTAAAAAGTACAAGTTTGCATGTAGCACGCTGGACATGATTGCAGCCGTTAAGCTGGTGTGAACATCATTTAAACATCACATCAGGCTCACATGCTACACGCTTGTCATGTGTGCAGCAGCTATTCTGGTGAAAATCTCATCTTAAAAAATACATCAGTTTCTATTTCTTATACTACTGCTAGCAATTAGAGTCATTAAAATACATTTGTATTTGAATTCCCATAAAAATTAGGTAAATTCATTTTGCAAGTTGTTTAATGACTTTTGATTTTTGTCATTAAATCATTAATTTGTAAAGTATTGTTTGTTTACTGCATTAAATACCTAGGATATAGCCAGTCAACATCCCCCATTCCAGATGTACAAAGAGGGGTCTCTGTGTTGTGAAGCCTATCCTTTTTGTGGCACAATCACATGTGATGTGGAAGAGATCCAGCCAAGAAAGAGCACATGAGTCTTGCAAGTGCAACACTGTCATTCCTGCCACAGAGTTGACAGACTGCACACTACAGTTTGAAGGAGTCAGTGAACACTGAACTCTCAATAGCAGTGTTGTGGCAACATATTTTTGTTGGTCTACTCTTAGTGAGTCTCTGTCTCACCTGATGGCTGAAGGGGCAGATATTGAGCTAGAAGCCAACTCAAGACTAGGCTACCTATTTACTCTACTAGGCTCGCCTTGCAAAAATAACAGCACACACACTCACAGCAGTAAGCTAGGCTTAGCAGCAGTGGTGACAGTGGTGTGGGTGGCCTTCATAGGCCTTGATCAGTGCAGTGCAGCAGTAGCCACAGCAGCAACTAAGTAAGAAGCAAGCAGCAGAGGTTAGGTGGGTTCGGTTAGTAAGGTGACTTGGTCACGGACCATGTTGGGGACCTGTGATTGTCAGTTCAAGCATTCAGCTTCTGGTGGAAGGAGAGAGGGGGAGCAGACTGGAAACTGGGCTGGTCGCACACTGTGCCAGGCTGCAGGTTCTGGCCATATGGCCATATAAGAAAAAGTAAATATATTTTTTACAGGGGATTGAGGAAGGAGGAAGGACTGAAATATTGATGTGTTTTTCATGTTTCTTCACCTTTGGATGGTTTCAAGACCCATAGGGATGGGTATTGAATGGAATGGAGTTGGTGAGAAAATTGAGACAATGTTCTTTTTTTGGGGACAGAACTTCAGCCAGGAAAAAAATTGATTAGTAACTGGGTGGGTTTAAGCCAAAATCCTGCTCCTGGGTATATACAGATGGATCTTATACATTTGAATCTTCCCTGATTTGCATAACACTTTTCAGTCAAAACAAATAAGTTGTACCTTAACGAGATGTTACAGACATTCTATAGCTGTCCCTTGCATTCACGAACAGTTGAGCGGTATGGTTTGCACAGAGTATTGGAGCCCCACTATAGTCGGGATTATGAGCCCCCCTCCCAGTGAAACTGACCTCCACATCCCCATGCTCAGGCATATTAAGACACAGGGCAAAGGAGACTGCAGAGGTGTGCACCATTGAAATGAATAGGGGTATTTTTTTATTACTATTTTGTACATTATTGATGGAGAGTTGGAGATTATTGAAGGCCACCACTCGACTAACAAGGGCCTTGTTAGTAGAACAGTGGCCTTCATTATTCTCCAACTCACCATCATAATGTATAAAATAGTAATTAAAAATAACTCCATTCATTTCAAGGGAGGACGCCCCAGAACTTTGACCCATGGACGTCTTCTCTTAAAGACTCCTACCTCTGGCTCCCTAGTACTCAAGAAAGAGATGTTTTATTTATATCTATACTTGGTGGGTTGCCTGTAGCAGCATGGTCATACCCGCTACAGTGTGTGCGCATGAGGGTGGGGACTTGTCATATGAGTGTGTGTCAAGATATTACTAGTTTTGCATTTGCACCTTGAAGTCTGTTTCCATGGAAGCATTCAAAACTATGGAGAGAAAATAGTAGTAGTACAGACCAGACAGAAGTAATTAAGTGATTTTGTGAGTAAGTTTCTGTATTGAGGTGGGAAAAACCACATGTGTTTCCATTGGTACATGTGCTACAGTTCAACTATGAAACTGAGATGAGTAAGAGAAGAAAACTGAAAAGAGTAACAGTGACTACAAGCATGCTGCATGCATGCAGATGTAGTCAGATACAGTATACATTGAAGTACAAGTGAGCCATATGTGTGCAGATAGTATGGCTTAGTGGTTAAAGGCACTGAACTGCAAGCCAGTAGACTTAGAGGCATGACAACCTGGGTTTGAATCTCATCAACCCCCACTTACGTATGGTGTGATCCTGAACAAGTCAATTATTTTTTAAGTGCAGTTATCAGTGACCACTTGCTTTTTTCATGCATGCAGTCTTTCCCAATTTAACATAAAAATCATGGTTTCCACACTTGCTTGCTGCACGCATGCCATATGCATGCAGTCGGTCCCAATTTAACATTTAAATCATACTTGCAGCATGCATATCACTTGGGTAGTTTTATGTGTGCAGCATGAAAACATTTCATATAATTATTTCTGTAAAGGGTGGATGAGTGGCTAACATTAGTTAATGCCGCATATTAGCCAGAAAGTCTGACCTTTGTCTCTAGAGATCAAGTAAATTGGGACAGAACAGATGGAATAGGTGACTTTCATGTGTTACGAACCGAGACCCATTTTATGTGCCCTAATTTGAGCTTAGTGCAATGAGGGGCCGGGGAACTGGAGCAGGGGGAAAATGTGGCTATAAATTTGTCTTGCCCAATGAGATCATTTACACAGCTTAATGCTAGAGCACTCATTTTACCATTTTATATGAGTGGTACTTATGTCTTTATGAGTGTAATTAATTAACTCTTATCTGCACTGTCTGCACTTTCATACAGCTTATCAAAAAACTGTACAGTGAAGCTACCCACCCAGCATAAGCCACACCTCCACTGGTTCATGGCAGCCATAACAGAAGCTAAAAGGTTGTTGCTTAGGTGCTGGCACTCAAAGGATATTCCCACTTTTAATGAGTGGGAGGACAATATGCATAGATTGGCACGGCATGACAGACTCTTGCACTTATCAGTTAGCAAGCATAGCTTGTTCACCATGGTCTGGGGTCCTTACTTAGCCATTAATAGCCCCAAGAACCCAAGCCAAAGGGAGGGAAGGGGTACAAGATGCTTTTAACCAACCTGGGAATCCAGGCATCAAGCAGATATGGTGCATATTACTCTTTCACTTCACAAAATGCCAGATAATTTATTGACTTAAAAGGCCTTTCACAGGCCTGGATCCAAATACCAACCGCCTCTCAAGTTAAAATTTATGTTAGGTTATCTATGTTTAATAAATTGTTTTTCTTGATGGCCTTGTGCCTAAGACTGTTTGAGTCAGGGTCTGCTGGAAACTAATGCCGTGTGAACGTGTGTGCAGGGTGGTGCAGGCAAGTTTGTTAGAGGCACAAATAATTGCTTTTAGACCTACCTGAAGACTATGGGCAGGATTTTCAAAGCGTGGCACAGGGCTTGCACTTAGTCCTGCGCCATGGCACTTAGGTTCTGGCAGTGCACCAAACCCTTCACTGAAACTGCATCTGATTTTACAATCGTGGGCACAGTTGTGACAGTTTTCACGAATTACAGCAGCTTGCACCAAAATATCTGGTGCAACATCCCTAAAGACGACCCCAGGATTGCCGCATGTTAGACCAAAAAAAGTTGGTCTAACTTTCGGCAATTGCCACACAGGATAGAAAATCCTGTTAGATCTCTACAATCTCCAGTGCACCAGGGCTTGCAGCAATCTTAGACTTTTGAAAATCCTGCCGTGTGTGTAAATTTCCATTTATTCATTAGCATGTAATCCATGGAGCTGGAAATCCTGCACCAGCGTTGGATAGGATGTGATATTGTTTATGATGAATTGGTTGTAGGCTTTATACGTTATGCAAAACTTCTGTAAAATATGTGTTAAAAAATAAATTCAGAGGCACTCTCAGATAAGGGTGCCGGAATGATACCAGATAAATACCCCACCCAAGGTGCCACCAAATAACATACCGGAAGTAATGGTTCCACAGAGGAAATGGTAACAGAGGGTAGAAATCATTATTGTGACAGGAGATTTAATAGCTAAGCTAATAATTGAAGCTTGTAATGTGAAGGGGCTGGGATCTGTGTTGAAAAGAGCTTTCATCCTGAAGTAATTAAAACAATGGAGCTCTGACAAAGGACTATTGCAAGAGGTGAGACTTACACCCCAAGAGCTTTTAAAACAAGCATATCTGGGTAGGCCAAGTGATTGCTGCATCTTATCCTGGATGCAAGAAAGCAGGGGTAGCTATTTTGTTATGAAATGGAATGTCCTAGAAGGCTAAATACCAACTTGGAGACCAGAAGGGGCACATTTCTATAAGCTCTCTTGCAAAATAGGCTAGGGCTATACTCATAGTGAATATTTACAGTACAACCCCTGCTTCCTCAGATTTTTTTAAAACGCTCATTCACCATATGTACTCCCTGAAGGAAAGAAGGAAGAGGGGGACATGATTGAAACCTTCAAGTACCTTAAGGGCATAAACAGGGTTTATACAGAGGGCATCCTTAACCTAAGAAAGGAGGGTTCTACAAGAGGGCATAGCCTGAAATTAATGGGGGGTCGATTCAAGAAGGAATTGAGGAGGCAGGTTTTCACCAAAAGGGTGGTGAAGGGGTGGAATGAGTTGCAGGAAGAGGTAGTGGCAGCAAAGAGAGTGGCCAATTTCATGGATGGGTTGGATAGGGTAACAAAGATGATTAGGACCAAAGGGGGCACCACTGGGAAGGAGATAGGAGAGGGTAACAGAATGGTGGGGATTGACTCCAGGAGGATTTGGGGAAGGGGAAGCAGCTCCTTGAAATTAATGAGCTGCACACTCAAGCAGACCAGATGGACCATAATGGCCTGTTTCTGCTGGCAGTTTCATATGTTCATATGTTTCTGCATACCCACAGGTGAAGGTCATAGAAGGGGGAGTGGAATGTGAAAGAGAATGTGCAGCTAGACAGATCCTCAGAAGCACAGAACTCAGGAAGGTGGCGAGCCAGAACACTAACTGCCTTACAAGGAGAATGTGGTCTTACTGGCCTGCGGAGAGAGCTCCACACTAGAGAGAAAAGCTTTTCATTTTATTCAGCTCCAGATAATAGTTATTGAAGAACAGACAGATAGTATCTTCCTAAAACCTGTTTACATACTGTACAAAAGTGTGAAATAAGCTCCATGACAAACACAGAAACACAGAAGTTGTTGGCAGATAAGAACCTCTTGGCCCACCTAGTCTGCCCAATTTTCCCTGCCTACTCTGCCACCATAGAGCCTACTCGATCTCCAGTTGTTTTCCCCCCTTGCCTTACCTACCAGGGTCCCCTTGTATCTGTCTCATGCATGCTTGAATCCTGTCACTGTTTTGGCACCCACCACCTTCACTGGAAGGCTGTTCCAGATGTCCAGCACCCTCTCCATGAAGAAGTATTTACTCACATTTCTTCTGAGCCTCTCCCCCCCAACTTCATAGCATGACCCCTTGTCCTTGAGCTTCTTTTCTATGGAAAATGCTATGGCCCTGTACATTATTAATACCTGTTAGGTATTTGAATGTTTCCATCATATCCATCCTTTCCCTCCTCTCCTCCAGAGAGTGCATATTCAGTTCCTTGAATCTCTCCTCATAGGGATTTTGATGCAGGTCCTGCACCGTTTTGGTAGCCCTTGTTTTACTGGCTCCACCTTATCAATGTGCTTCCAGAGGTAGGGCATCCAGAACTGGATACAGTACTCAGGGTGGGGTCTTACCAGTGATATGTACGGGGTAATATTACCTCCTTCTTCCTACTTGTGATACCCCTCCCTATGCACTCAAGCATCCTGCTAGCCTTCCCCCACTGCCTTATCACACTGCTTGGCTTCCTTCGGGTCATCAGAAATGATTACTCCAAGGTCCCTTTCCTGTTTGGTGGTTGCCAGTACTTCACCTCCAAATTGATATGTAGCCCATGGGTTTCTGTGCCCCAAGTGCATGATTTTGCACTTTTTTTTGCTTTGAAACCCATCTGCCAAACCCATGACCATTCTTCCAACTTTTTCAAATCATCCCTCATTTTTTCCTCCACCCCCAATACACCTACTCTGTTGTAGATTTCTGTGACATCAATGAACTGTCATACTTTCCCTTCTAGCCCTTCCGCAATGTCACTAATAAAGACATTGAGGAGGACCGGGCCTAGTATTGAGCCCCGAGGCATCCCACTTGTCACCTTGCCTTCTCCAGAGTGGACACCATTTATCACCACTTTCTGACTCCTGTAGCTTAACCAACTTCTTACCCAGTTTGTAACTTTTTGACCCCCCTCCCAGACAGGACAGCTTGTTCACCAGTCTTCTATGTGGAATGCTATCAAAGACCTTACTGAAATCCAGGTAGTCCACATCTACTGTTCCTCCCTGATCCACTACCCTAGTCACCCAGTCAAAGAACTTGATGAAGTCTGTCTGGCAAGACCTCCCCCCTGTGAAACCATGTTGCCTTGGATATTGTAATCCACTAGTTATAAGGTATTCCACTATCCTTTCCTTCAGTAATGTTTCCATTAATTTGCCCACAACCAAAGTCTGGCTGACAGGTTCTGGCCTGACTCCTCCCTGTTCCAACTTTTGTGTAGTGGGACCACATCTGCCCTCCTCCTCTAGTCCCTCGGCACTTACCCTTCTCCTAATGATAAGTTGAACAGAGTTGTCAGAGGTGCAACCAGCACCTCGTTGATCTCCTCTGTATCCTGAGGTGTACCCCATCAGGTCTCATTGCCTTGTCTACTTTTAATTGTGCTAGTACCTTGAGAACTTTCTCATCTGTAAAAGGACTGGTGTCTGCCTCCCTACCATTTATGCCCTTGTCCCTTATCTTTGGTCGGTCACCTACCCCTTCTTCTGTAAATACTGAACAAAAGTATTAGTTCAATATGTCTGCCTTCTTTTGGTCCTCCTCCTCATAAACCCCTTCTTCCTCTTTTATCCTTATTATTCCCCTTTTGGTCTTCCTCTTCTCGCTTATACAGTATATAAAGAAAGTTGTATCCCCTTCTTTTACTGATTAGTTAATATTCTCCTCTGTTTGTGTCTTTGCACATCTAACTGCCTTCCCCACCTCCCTTTGTTTCTCCTGGTAGTTTTCCCCATCCTCCTCCTTCTGTGTCTTTTTGTACTTTTGAAATGCTAGTTTTTGTGCTCTTACTTTTTCTGCTATGTCTTTAGAGAATCATAGTGGAGTATTTTTTTTCCTCTTGCCCTTGTTGACCTGTTCGACACAGAGGTTTCTTACTTTTTTAATGCCCCCCTTTATTTTTGCCCATAGTTCCTCTATTCCCCCCACCGATCCTATATCCCTGCAGGACATCCCTGAGGCATTCTCCCATTTTCCTGAAACCAGCCCTCCTGAAGTCCATGATCCTAGTCTTAGTGCAGCTCAGTTCTTGCCCAGTCCTTATATTGAACCACACTGTACAGTGATCACTAGACTGCAGGATGTCACCCACCATGACGTCATCAACACTGTCCCCATTTGTCAGTACCAGGTGCAGTATTGCTTCCCCATGACTGGGCTTCTTAACCAGTTGCCTGAGGAACACCCCTTGCAGGGAGTACTTCTTTTTTTTTCTATTGTGTTTATAGCCTTCACCCCCCTGGCTGCCCCTCTGACTGCCCCCCCAGCCCCATCATCCCAGTATCACTGGGACTTACTTGTACGGAGTTCTTTGCTGCACTGTCACCTGGTGTGGAGCCTGTGGAGGGTCAGTTGTCATCTGCAGCCAGGGCATTTTTTCTTCCATTTTCTCCCTTGACTCTGTTGCTGGGGTGTTCACCCCAGATGTGCGTGCGTGGATGCGAGCATGTGTCTGCAGAAGTCGTGCAGCACCCTCACTTCCTATGGTGCCCTGCAGACTTGCACTACCATCTCGCCTCCACCTGGGGGCAGAACTTTTGGCAGGAGCACTAACCCTCCTTCCCCAGGAGAGGAGAGCAGTCCTCTGGATGCTCAATCCTCTCCCTCCCCAGCCGACCCCCAGCATGGGGCGCTGTCATGGCAGGAGGTAAGGCACAGATGCCTCAGCCATCCACACCACTGAGCCATCCTGCAGAGACTACTTCTGACTATTGCTGCCACTGGTAGGCTCAAATCCACGTCTGGTAGATTGAAGTCCACACCAGCAACACCTCCCCCTTGCATGCTATCCATTGCTATGTTGGATGGCTTCCATCATGTCCTTATTGACCTCTCCCTCCTATGCTGGAGGTCTGTAGATCACTCCTATGTGAATAGTGGCCCTCTCACGTGTTTCCAGGGTAACCCACTGTACCTCAGCTCCTCTTTGCTCTCCCTTTATTTCCATGGCTTTCATTTTGTCCCTAACATAAACAGCCACTCTTCACCCTTTTTCACCTACCTGTCTTTTCTGAACAGAGTATACCATGGTATGACCACATTCCAGTCCTGGCTTTCCTTGCAGCAGGACTAGGTAATTGCAACCATATCCAGGTCTGTTTCTGTCATGGTAGCCTCTAGGTCTACAATCTTGTTGCCTAGACTTTGAGCATTTGCACACATGGCTCTCCAGATTGTGCTGCCACCCCCCCCACCTGTTTCCCATTTGCTTCCCTTTGTTTCCTCTACTATCTATGTCATTATCACTCTTGCCTTCTGTTTTTCTGAATTCCTTTGTTATATGGTTCTTTGAAGGGGTTTCATCCTCTCAGGATTCCCTTTGCTAATCTAATTTTCCTGTGGGGGACAGTTCATGTGTCCCTTTGTCTTTCTGTCTCCCCATTTGGCTAGTTTAAATGTTGGCCAATATAGCATTTAAACTGTCCACTGAGGACCACAGTGCCCCTCCTAGATAGATGCAGTCCATTGCCCCTGTACAGGCCCTTATCCCTCCCGGGAAACCCTCCTCCCTACACCATTCCTTCAACCATGCATTGAAGTTCCTGGTGTAGAGAATCCAGTCCTCCTCCTTGTCATGGACAAGTAGCACTTTCAAGAAGGTCACAGATTGTGCCACCTGCCTAAGACCCCTTCCCAGTTTGCTGAACACCTCCTGAATTATTGCTGGCTCATCCCTAGCCAGGTGATTAGCCCCTAGATGGACAATGGCATCTAACTCTCCCTCCATCCTGCTGCCCCAGTGATCATTTGGATCTTCTTTCCATCCCTGCAAGCCATGGGACCAAGAAGGCACTGAACTTCCCTCTCCTCATCCTTACCTGTCCCCAACCCTATCCCCCTCACTATGGAGTCCCCCACCAAGATTCATGTCCTCCTCCTCTGGAGTCCTCTGCCCCCCTTGGGGTCTTCACTATTTAGGACCCCTACATCCACCCCAGTGACTACTTTTGGAGTCTCTGTGGGATGTTCCCATGCTGCCAGTATGGTGTAGGAGTTTTGCAGTGGAACCAGGTGTGGGAAGTGCCTACGCTCCACCACCCTAACCCTCCCTGAGCCCACTGTTGTCCCGCTGCTTTTCCTTCTGGGCAACCTCTGAGGTAGTGGTGGCAGACTAGGTGGTCTCTGGGTGGTTGAGAAGGTCATTCGAACACAAGATACCTTGGCCTTGAGTCTGGCAACATCTTCCCTCATCCCAGAGAGGTGAATGCAGATAGAGCAGCAAAGCAGCCTCCAGAAAGTCTCCCTGAAGACTGCCACCTCACAGCCACTGCACTGCACCACTGTCATCATCCTGTCCTATCTCCTTTCTCTGTTCTTTTACCTCTTTAATTTCCCTTTATTACCCTACTCAATATAGGGAGTTTCAACAACCCCAAGGTTTTTGTAAGTTTTGAACCTCTAGTGTAGCTTAGTCCAGTATAGGGTGCTATACCTTTTTTCCTACCTGATGCCTCGTGGCTGTAGACACCTGCTTATCCCTTTTACCTCTTCATGGTTAGTGGGGCAGAATGTGGGGCCACTGGCTGCCTCCCCTTGCTGTTTCCCTCCTGGCAGCATGCCCTGTGTTGTCCTTTGTGCTTTGGTAGTTCGCGCAGGGGTTCACTTGATGGATACTTAATTATATATCAGGCAATGGCTGATTGGCTCACTTGAGGAGAACCCCGATTGACTGTGGCTAGTGAGTCCTTATATAGCAATCCAAAACCAACCTAAAATCAGAAATGTGACTCACTCAGCCCCACCTCCAATTATCACCAAGCTGAGGCTCCAGGCCAAACAATTCTCACCCAGCCCCCAAAACAACAGAGCATCTCTGCATCTCCAGACAGTCTCCAACTATGCAAGTATTCAGCTTCATCTCAAGCTTTGCCATAGCCCATAGGGAGGGAGCTAAATTATAGCACCTTAATGCAGGGTATTTAAATGAGAAGATTGTTTGCTTCAAAATTTGAGAAGCTATAGGGACCTATCTGGAATTTAACACAGTTAAGGATTCACATCCTAAATTTTATTTTGGATGCCATTAAAGCTGTACTTAGGAGACAGATGATGTCTTCTGCTTCATACAGGAAGAGGCAAGCTTCTGAAAGAGTAACAAAATTAACAGAAAAATTGGCTCTGATGGAGATGGAACAGAAAAGGATGAGGCAGAATAATACACTATTGGAAATACAGAAGGTCAGGGCAGAACTAAACCAAACAATGCTGAGGACGGTAGAGACAAAGCTGTGTTTTATCAGGTGAACTTATTATGAATATGGTGAGAGGGTGAGCTGCCTTCTAGTCTTTCATCTTTGAAAGCAGAAGGTGGACAGATGCATTCACAAGATCAAAGTAGGGCAGAGGGAGGTGCTAAGCCCAGTGGAGATAGAAGACAAATTCTGCCCATTTTATGGGACTTTATATAGCAGGGAAGAATTAGAAAGGCATGAGCAGTGGGTCAGGCAGTTAGATAAAGTGCACCTACCTAAGTTGTCTGAGGAATCCTGTGGTAGTCTGAATAAACCTATATCTGAAGCAGAAATCTCAGAGGTCATTAAACAGTTAGCAAGCAATAAGTCTCAACTGACGGCTTCATTAGTGAATTTTGTAAGACCTTTGCTGATGATCTCACCCCCATACTACACACATTATTTGCAGCAATTAACTCTGAAGTAGATGCACCACCCTCCTGGCAAAAAACACTGATTACCATTCTGCCCAAGCTGACTAAAGTCACCACACAATGCTGGTCATATTTTTACTAAACCAAAATGCAAATATTTTTAAAAACATTTTAGCGAACAGACTTCAGGAGCTAGTGTGAACGTTGGTAAGGCCTGGGGTTATTATGTCTCAAGACAGAATGCTGCATGGCACAATCATGCTGCGCGATTTATGCCATGCGGCATCTGTCTTTGTTCTGTAGGGGGCTCTGCCCCCCTCACCCCCTGTTATGGAGGGCTGCATCCCCCTGAACCCCTCCAATAAAGATTCTCAACGCCGCTGGGGGTCCAACTTGGAGAGCGCACAGGTCTGGGTTCGCCATAAGGTCGTACTCTATTATGCGTGTGACATTATGACCCTGTACAACATTTGGTACACCCTGACCAGACAGGGCTTATCCCTAAAAGATTCATTCAGGACAATATCAGAAACTCCTTAATGTAATGCATGCAACAAAAGGGAGTGCAGCAACAAGCATGGTGATCTCCATAGATACGGAAATGCTGTTTGATTGCTTAAACTGATGCTTTCTATGGGGAACTCTGAAATCATTCAGTATTGGGGTAGGGGAGGAATTCCAGAACTGAGTTACAGCCATGTATGATGCACCTAAAGCACATGTTAGACTAAGTGTGGTTGTCTCATAGGGTTTTGACATTGCAAGAGGCATCCAGCAGGGCTGTCCGCTTTCCCCATAGTTATCCATACTTCATACTTCATATTGAGCCCCTAGCAGTGTGGATCAGGGACAACAGAGCAATAGAGGAGGAAGTAGTAAATGGAGAAAAGGTGAAAGTAGCAATATATGCTGGTAAAACCCTGCTATTTCTGAGAAATCCAGAGTTCAACCTGATCCCATTGCTTGAAGTCCTTGCAGACTTTGGGAGGGTTTGGGGCTTTAAAGCCAACACTGATAAAATAGAAATTATGCTCCTCGCCGGCTAGATTTCTTCAAGCTGAAACAGGATATATCCCTTCAAATAAGTTAAGACTCAATGCAGGTACCTGGAAGTGCAGATCCCAGTTCACCTGGATAAGTTATACAAAATCTAATATCAACCACTACTGCCAGCAATGGAGTCACAATTAAAACGGAGGGCCACACTACAGCTGTCCATCACAGAGAGAGCAGGAGTAATAAGGATGAACATAATTCCTCACTTCTGGTTTCTATTCACCTCCCTCCCAATTCAGCTGGGCAGTGAAGAATGGCAAAGGGTGAAGAAAACATGGTCTATATTCTTGTGGAAAAATACCAAACCCAGATTGCCCTTGCAGTTATTAATGGAGAATGAGAAACAGGAAGGCCTAGGAATTCTACACTTCCAGCAATATTTCAATGCTTGTCAGATCCAACACATACATGCCTTTATGGACACAGAAGGGGCCCAGATTTGGTGACCTTAGAGGGGGAAGAAGTTACAGACTGAATGTTGAATAAGTTGGATACAAATGAGATCAAGGAGGTGTGGAACCCATGGTCACTCACTCTCCTACTGGCTTAGCTGCAGGCCCTTTAATGGGAGGGCACACAAACAGAGGCCTGCCTCCTGACCCTGTTTAGAACAGCAGAGGGATTCATCCCAAGCAAAATGGACCCTACTTATAAAAAATGGGAAGGCCAGGGACTCTGCACAGTGGGAGAGCTCTTTCAATTGGTGGGTGACAAACATTTTTTTCTGACATTACAATTTGGATATCAGTTACTTCATATAGATTACTATTGCTGTTTACAGATAAGATGCTATTTGACCTCTGAACCACAAACACATTACTAAAGAGAGAGAAAGGCCCACTTTAAGGATTTGTAAGGGGGTTTAAGCATGACACCGATGCTGAACATCTGGTCTCAAGGTTGTGCAAACTCTGTAGGGCTTCAAAGTCTAGTGAGTGAGTAGCAATTCAGGAAAGATGGAAGGTCGAGGCAGGCTATAATCTGATGGAAGTAGAGTGGGACACTTTCTGTCTGGGAGCCAAAAAAGTAACAGCTAATAATATATGGAGGGAACATAGACGGAAGGTCCTCATCAGGCATTTTAAGACCCCAGCCACTATGGCCCATTTTAGCCCCTCCTCCCCTGATTCATGCTGGTGCAACTGTGGGATTTGTGCCCACCACAAGTTTGGTTTTTGGAGTTAGCAGTAGAGCTATTGGAGGGACCGAAGAGATTGCACCACCATCACACATAAATCTGATATGGGGCCTCACTCCTGCTGGGGTGAAATCTAATGGGGAAGCTCTACCCTTTCTATGTTCAAACTGTGGCCAATGCTAAGACAATCACTCAGCGGTGGCTATGCCCCCACCCCCAACCCCAAACATTACAAAGCTGGATAGACAATTGTAAAAATATATTATGATGGAACAGATGACATCAAAACTGAGACAGGGGGTGCTAGAGAGCCAAAGACTAGACTGGTTGTGCTTTACATAGGCTTCTGCTGTTAATCTTTATTTTCGATAAAATCACTGATCAAATTTACTTTTTAGTGTTTCAAAACTTGGAGTAGTGCAAGACTTCCATTCTGCTGCACATTTTGAACCAAAACTTGCCATGGGGAAGCAGAAGGGAGTGTCTGGAGGTGGTCAGAAGCAACAGTTACAGGGAGAGCCTTCCACGAGTTTGATGGTGATAAGCTTGATGGACATGGTGCAACACCATCAAGGAATATTGTTCTGGAGGCAGTAAAGGCGACGGATTTAAAGATCAAAAAAACTATCCAGTGTTTGGAAAGCCAAGCTGTCCAACTGAAAACTATTACCACCACAGTGAAGGAAGCTGATTCTCGTTCTACCATGACCTTGCCAGCAGTTAAGTTGATGACCAAAAACACCCAGTTATGCACTGGGCTAGAGGCCCTTGAAAATGCAGTGCAAGCCTCATGCATTCGGCTGGTTGATGTCCATGTGGGGGTGGAGGGCGATAACATCCTGCCATACATTATGGACAGGTTGCGGAGCAAAATACCAACTTTGGGAGACTTAGACAGGCATGTGTCCTTAAAAAATAATACAAACATAACAGTTTTCCTGTCACAAGCTGAAATTCTTCATTGACAACTATGTGCCTTGCACTTAACTTTTGAGGTTTGTGAACCAGAAATTATAAAAAAAAAAAGTATGGGGTACTGTCATTATTATTTGTTGTTTTTTTTGCACACATTTACTTTCGCAAGCAACTTGTGTTTTACACTCATGGTTTATGTGATATCACACATCTCAGGTGTGTAAAAAGAAGTCTCATAATGTGCAATACCCCATATGTTATTCTATGTTTAATGCATGCCTCAGGGACATGAGACATGAGGCCAAAAACCAAGTGTCCTGATGCCCATGGGAAGTGCATTCAAATCCAATAAAAATCAGTGGCAAATATGATTTTGCAAGTAAGCACTACAGTGAAGTATATCACTCCAGACAAATAAAAACTTGTATTAAATAAATCCTTTGTTGCTTTTTGTGTCTCATTTGTACGTGTTGTTATCAGCTCCCAGTTCAGGTTTCATTTCAGCGCATCTGTCTCCCATTAAACTCTCAATGCTGAATCAAGAATGCATCATGGTGGGTATGATATATTTCAGGCTGCTTTTTTTGTTTAAAATGAACAGACAAAGTGCAAGATAATGCACCTCATGTGCTGTGTGGTAAGCAAACACATGACTGAGGTGTGTCTATCAGAAGTACAGGCACTTTGAAGTGAAAAGACAGCTAAACCAGTATCATTTTCATTTGTGTATTTAAAATATTTAATTTTTACTTGTTAGTTTGGTGATTTTAATTGGGTTTTCCACTTTGAATTGTTTCTGACTCAAGATGCTGTTGTGAAACGAAAACTCGCATTTCAAACTATTTGCATGCTTTGTTAATCTCAGTATGGCCTTTGATCACATTAGTCATAAAATACTTTGGTCTGTTTTATATAAAGATGGCATGGATAGATTTATTTTGCATATATTATTTAGATTATGTGAGAATACATGATGCAAGACAAAATATTCGCCTTCTGGTGCCTTCACAAACTAAATTTCAACAAATGTGGGAGTTAAACAGGGATGCATAATGGCACCCGTGTTGTTTAATTTATACATTAATACTATTATTGAGAATCTCTATCACCCAGATTTCTATTCCCCAAAGGTTTTTAATAAACCCATATCATCACTGGCATATGCTGATGATGTAGTTTTATTTTCAATCCCTTTGCATTGGCTACAAAGAAAGATGTATAAATTCTTTCAATTATGCAATGAAAAGTATCTTGAAATTAATAATCAGGAAATGTAAATGGTTGTATTTGGGGCTTCAAGAAGAAACAGATAGCATCTCTATAATTCCGCAGTTACAGCAGAAAGTTATAATTATCTGAGAGTATGATTTTCAAACATCTACACATGGAAGTATCATACAAAGTATGTTAAAAATACATTATCCATATGTATCACAGGAATAAAAAGGTTTATTAGAGCCTATGGTGGACATTTGGTTGAAGGTTACATTTCAGTCATTAATGCCAAGATAATAACTGCAATTTAATATATGGATCATCAATTTAATAGTATAGTAAAGCGTACAATTTTTTGCGGTAATACTATCACTCCCAAAGTGATAATAGCACACTTTGAGAGTGATAATACTATCATTCAGGTCCCGTAATAGTATTGTTAGGGACCTGAACGATAGTATTATCAGTGCAGCTCAAGAGCGCAAGCACACAATTCAAAAAACTGGTAAAGCTGGCAAACATCAGTCAAGAGTGGATATTTACAGCATGGCTCATGATTGGATGGTTTCTCTCTGTGGGCATCCAAAACAGTTTTAAAAACATGGCGTCGATCTCTCGCTTAGCAAGAGCATAAACCATCTGTACTGATTCCTCAGCTTTTCTTTTTAACTCGTACCACACTGAGGATTTAGCTGTCTGATCCTGTGCTCCCCCTGCCCCCAAAGAAACCAAAAGATAGGAGTGAGACAAAACGTTCTGGTACCGTGGGGGTGTGTGTGTGTGTGAATGGTAGGGCGGCAGGAACACAGAGGTACAGCGAGAGTCTCACAGAAAGTATGGCAGTCGCCTAAGACTCAGACACTTGTTTGTGAAAGCAGGAAAAATAGTCGCATCCAAATATTAAAAAAATAATCGATATCTCATAGGGTATTACTGGTGAGTAATACCATCTCAAGGTTCTGGACACTGGAACCTCTTGAGCTTCGCTCGAGGTTCCTACGTGCCCAGAACCTCTCGATGGTATTACTCACCGGTAATACCCTGTGAGCTATCCATTATTCTCTATGTAATATGCTGTAGAGGTCTGGGGCTTAGATGGTCTATCATCTTTTGAGACAATTGTGAATGGGTTATATTGTTCCTAACTGTGTATCTGCTTATATATTAAAAATCAAACTTGGCTAGATTTCATTAGAATATCTTGCATTGACTAGAATAATACAATTTGTCATGGACTTTCAAATACTAAAAGAAAGCATATATCTGAGACTTTGTTGGCAGGAGAAGGCTGATTATTCTCAAAAAGGATTTAAACTACAGTAGATGGAATTTAGTAAAAAAAAATTATTTCCAACTGGTCTAGGAAATATTTTGACTGATACGTATAGTTTACCTAAATGATTGTTGGTTGATAACATTAAACAGAGATGTAGAGATATTTCAGTTCAAAGGGATATGGAACAGATTTCTACTTCAAAAATACATACAACATATAAAGGTATTAAAAAAGCTTTTAACAGAGAGAGATATTTAAGTAAAATCTTAGACAAAGATTCCCATATTCTGATTACAAGATTTAGAGTTGAATTCTGTATAAGTAAACAACTTTTCTATAATCAAGTAAGCAATAACCCACGACAGGGTGTGTGGTTATTAAGGATTAATCAACACTCAGAGTGCATTGTGAGGCATGAGGCTGCAGACAGAGTGCCCTCACAACACCTGGAGTGTTGATTAATCCCCAATAACCACACACCCTGGAGGGGGATATTGCGCTTATAACATGGGATCTCACAAGAGGTGAAAAAAGTACCAGGAAAGTATGATTAATTGATAAACATAGGAATTTTTTATGTGTTCTTCCACCAGCAGAACTACTGTGATACTGACACTGCTGAATTGCCATTTATGTACTGGTGACATTGCTCAATATCTGACCACACATCACACAACACAAGGAACTCCGGTTTTGCAAAGTACACAGATAAGAAAACATTACATGTATATCCCTTCACTTACACCAATTCCCACTCACATTTTCCTTACTGTTTCTCTCTCTCTCTCTCTCTCTCTGTCCCTCTCTAGTTCTGTGGCTGCAGCATGTCTCTCTCTCTCTCTCTCTCTCTCCCTCATGTGGGGGGGGGCATGTGTTTTGCTCTGTTTCTCTGACTTTGCTCACTGTGCATCTCTGGGTCTTGATTGGTGAGCACTAACTGCTGTTCAGAGACACAGACACACATGGGAGATTGCCACAACCGTGAATTGCATGTGCGGCTCCCAGTGTGTGTGTGTGTGTGTGTGTCACTCTTTCTTTTTTTATTTACACTGGGTCTCACTCTGGATGATCACTGCAGCCATGGGCAGTGCACATTGTGGTGTTGATTGGGGGGACACTCAGGTGGCAAGGGGGGAGACTCAGTGGACTACCGACTGGTAGTCACCAATGCAGCACTTCCAGAGATGTTTTTCAGGAACACTGCCTCTGTGTCTCTGTGTCTGTGTTACAGACCCCAGTCCACTCCTTGCTATCTCTCTCAATGTGGGTGCGTGGGTTGTGGTGGGCGAGCAACCTGGTGGGGAGGGGGGAGCCAACACACAGAGTACTGTCACATGCACAGTTTTTCCCTTTGATGCCACTTTTGTCACTAAAGACCGAGGTGTTGCCCCATATGCAGGCACCTTTTTAGGTTGACAGCACAGATCAGTGGACTCTGGGCTGAACTGGTACAAATACAGGGCACCATCTGCCTCACCGAGGGACCACCTTGTATGCTGTAGTTCCCTCAAGAAATGCCAGCAAGGAGACAGAGAGGCTGAACCTTGGAGGGCTCCAGGAAGGTTAGGAGAGGAAGGAGGGAGAGCACCCCTTAGACCATAGTGCTGCACAATTTCTTTGCTATTCCAGAAGGACAAGGAAGCCAAAGGGAGGCACCTGAGGCAGGAATAAGAGAGGAGGTGGTGGTCTTCACAAGAGCAGGCCACAAGGTGGGTGAGAGAGTCTTCTGGCCAAAGAAGAGGCACTTGCTGGTTGGGGACTCCATAGTCAGGGAGGTTGAGCTGGGGCAGGGGAAGGGACAGAAAGGGTAGTACAGTGCATTCCAGGTGCTTCAGTAGGGAAGACTGTAGGGCAGATCTTGGAGATCACCAGGGAAGAGGGGGTAGGGAGGGAGCTGCATGTTGTCCACCTTGGGATGAACAATCTGGCAAGGGCAGCTGTAGGTTTAGTGCAGGATAGGTTTAGGAAGCTGAGGAGGGGCCTGAAGCAGGTGGCTTGCAGAGTGACATTCATTGAGGTGCTACCCATGTACGGTCAGGGGAAGGCTAGGGAACTCCACACCAGGTCCTTCAAAGAGTGGTTGAAGGCATGTTGTACGGAGGAGGGCTTTGGCTATGTTGAGGACTAGGGTCATACCTGGGGGGGACGGAGGCCTGTACACAAGAGACTGCCTCAATCCATCCAGAGGAGAACAGTAGTCCTGGGTACAAGGCTTAAATGCTACTTTGACAAGCATTTAAACTAGTCAAGGAGGGAGGTAGATTGTTCCCTCCAGGGACTAATGCGAACACGGAACGGTAACCCAGGGAGAAGAAATTCTCTGGAGTTTGATGTAAGCAAAGAGAATGGCATGGCAGGCAAGTCTAGAGGAAAACCTTCAGTTGGAAAAGAGGAGAAGGAGAGAAGGCAGGAAAACAATGCAACAGGAGATGGTAGGGACAGGGTAACAAGGGCACAAGGGAGGAAGGAATGGAGGACTGGCAGGTTAGAGGGAGAGAGGGACAAAGGGAATGGAGAGCCATGTGTGCTAAGCCAAGGAATCTGGGAAACAAAATTCCTGACCCTGAGGCAATCACTGCAGAGGAAGAATTGGATCTGATGACCATAATGGAATCATGGTACACTGATAACCACAGCTGGGAAGTGGCCATCTCAGGCTTCACCATGTTCTAGAAGGACAGGTCGGGGGGAAAGGCAGAGGGGTTGTACTATATGTCAAGGAAGTTGGAGACAATGAAGAGCTGGTGGTATCATAGGTCAGCATAAAGATAAATTAGGGACCAGTTATTCACATATTAGTGTTGAACCAGCATCCAACAAAGAGGGAGGATTTAGACAGAGCCCTGGGGGATGTCATTAGCAAGATGGGGGACATTAATCAGCTGAATGTAGATTGGGGCATTCTCACTGCAGCTACATCAAGTGGTAGGACTATCCTTGACTCCTTACAAGGGGCATTTCTCAAGCAGCTGGTTTTGGAACCCAGTAGGGATGGAGTAGAGCTAGACCTGGTACTTTCAAACAGAGACAGCCTTGCTGATGTCACAGTGAGCAGTCTTCTGGGTACAAGTGATCACAGTACTGTGTGGTTTGGCATATGGGTAGGACAGGAAAAAACACAATAAGATGAGGGTCCTGGACTTCAGGATGGCAAATTTAAAAGAAATAGGAAACTGCCTCAGAGATGGCCTCGAGGAGAGGGGCAGAGGGGGAGTTGAGGCTCAATGGAGAAAAATTAAGGAGAGTATAGGAGCAAGGGAAAGAGGAGAAAGAGGCTGCAGTTGTTCTCTAAGGGGGTGGCAAAGGCAGTCAAGAAGAAGATATGCAAGCAATAATACACTCTGAGGTGTGGTTTATCACCTGATAAGAGCACACCCAGAGGTGTACTAGGGCACGAGGCGCTTGCGCTGAGTGCCTTATGTCACTGGGTGTGCTCTTATCAGGTGATAAACTTCATGGTGGAGTGTGTTATTGTGCTTATAAAAAGGGCACCTAAGTAAGTATTTAAGAAGAAAAAAAAACGTTAAATTTATGTTTAATACTGAAACAGTAAAAAGTAGTCCCCCTTTGATAATTTCTGATGGCCAGTACATGGCGATGCTCCCCCCACCCCAGATACACAGGTAGTGGTCAAGTTGTTTCTTCATGTCTCCATACACTATATTCCCAATAGGCACACATCCATTTTTATTTAGTCTCTGGTACCGAGGAGAGAGAGCATTTGTTGCAGAGCCAGCAAAGGACGATGACTGTGATCTCAGAACTGTTGTCTGAAGTGACCGCCCCCCCCGCCACAGACACACACACTCAGAGACACAAACACACACACACACACACAATGTTTCTGTTTGTAATTGTGGAAGTTTTTGTTTTAACTGAAGCCTGGTATGCGTCATTTGTTTTTTACCCTAAAATATTCAAAAGTGCCCATTTATGTTACAGCAAATATTAGGTTTCAGTGAGAGTTAGCATGTATCACTGCTTTTCGCTCAACGCTTTGTACGTTGTATTTCTAACTGTCGTCTGGTCTGTCGTTGAGGAATCTTTTTGCTTTTTAATTTTTACAGTTTGCATATGTACTGGTGGAGGAGTAGGTCTAGTTTGTTGATGTGAGGGCATATGAATGAGTGGGTTTCTAGCCACTGGACTGGGTTAACAGTGAGGTGGATCAAGGCAGAGTTGTGAATGTGGTCTATTTGGACTTCAGTAAAGCTTTCAACACTGTGCCACACAGGAGGCTAGTTAAGAAACTGAGTAGCCTGGGGGAGGTGGGGAAAGTGGCAAGTTGGCTATCAAGCTAGGAGGCAAAGGGTTATGGTAAACCATAGGCTATCCATTCAGGCGATATGAGAGTGACTAGTGGGCGCCACAGGGATCTGTTCTGAGACCGACCCCCTTCAATGTCTTCATAAGCGACATTGCGGAGGCACTTGAGGGTGAGGTATATCTCTTTGTGGATGATACAAAAAATCTGCAACAGGGCTGACACTCAGACAGGGGAGGAGAGAATGCAAAGGGATCTGAGGAAACTAGAGGAATGGTCTGGGGTGGCAACTGGGTTTTAATGCCAAAATGTGCAAGGCTATGCACTTAGGGCCATGGAACCCTGGAGATGTGTATTAGATGGGGGAGTGCAGCTTACAGTCACCAAGAAAGAAAGAGACCTAGAGGTCATCATTTTTTTTTCAACTATCTTTATCCTCCTGTAGCAGGTCCTCCCTCTTTGCCCACCAACCTACCGGACTTGGGGTCTTTCAGGGGCTTGCAGCACCATGTGCACCCCGGCAGATCCCCAGAGCTGGTCTGGAGGCATCATCCTCAGTGGACTCCCACTTTTTCCTCCATTTGCTCCCCGTGGACCTATTCCTGCGACCCCCTGAAGTGGTAGTGCATACACGTGGAGGCGCACATGTGCACCACAGGTCCAGATGGGGTCTCCTCCTCCTCCCTCTCCCAAACAACCTAGTGCCAAGGTCCTCGGAGAGATGTCGGCTTCTCCGGCCTCCACAGAGGCTGGCAAGCTCATGTGGTACCTGCTACCTCTATCCTCGGTAGATGGCTGCCCGTCGGCCGTCAGCTCGTCCTCTCTCCAGCCAATCCCTCTGACAACCAGGGCTCGTTCCTGAACCCAGGTGGCGGTGTGGCTCAAGGTGTGGCATCCAGCACCTCAACTCTCTGCGTCAGTGGGCTGGCCAACCTAGAGGTCATCATATCTGATGATCTCAAGGTAGCTGGACAGTGTGATAAAATGGTGGGAAAGGCCAGCAAGATGCTGGGGTACACTGGAGATGGAATTCTAGCAGGAGGAAGAAGGCAGTGCTGTCATTATATTGCTCACTGGTGAGACACCACCTGGAGTGCTGTCTCCAGTTATGGAGGCTGTCCCTCTGCAAAGACATTGAAAGGGTAGAAGTGGTACAGAAGAGGGCAACCAAAATGGTGAGGGGGGGTTGCACAAGAAGTTATACGGGGAAAGGCTGCAGGAACTCAGCATGTACTCCTTGGAAGAAAGGAGAATGACAGAGGACATGATTAAAACCTAACTACAAGTACCTCACAGGAGTGAACAAGGTGCAAGTGGAGAATCTATTTCAGACAAAGAAAGGCACTAGAACAAGGGGGCATGCAATGAAGCTAAGAGGGGGACGTTTAGGAGAGATATGGAGAAATACTTCTTCACAGAAAGGGTGGTGGATGACTGGAACAGACTGCCAGAGGAATTAGTGGGGGAAAAGAATATAGGGAGCTTCAAGCATGTGTGAGATAGGCACAGGGACATACTAGGTAGAGGAACAGGTGAGGGAGGGACACCTATGACCAACTGGGGTCAGTGGTGATGGAATAGGCAGGGACAAGGGGCAGACTGGATGGTCCTAATGGTCTTTTTCTGCCAAAAAGATTTATGTTTCTATGAACATTGCACTTTTGCAGCTCCCAGTGCTTTGGTGGTTGTTGCGGGGGGGGGGGGGAGCAGTATGGGATGATGTATGTAAATGTAGGGAGTGTGTGAGTAAGAGTATGGTTGGGTATTGGTGTAGGCAAATAAATGACAGCAGTGAATGTCAGGGGTCATGAATGAAAAGTGTTAAAATTCTCCACAAGCTAAACATACTGGGCCCGATTTTACAAAGTTGACACAGGACTTGCATCAAGCCCTGTGTCAGCTGAAGTGTTTGACGCAACTGTGCCAAACCCCTTTCATGCAATGCAGCCCACTTTTGCAGGCTGGCGTGGCTGCGACTTTTTCCTCACTTTATGGCAGTTTGCGCCAAAACTTTGGCACAAGCCCCATAAATCGGGTTCCCCAATAGCAGACATTTAGACCAGAGGAGAGCTGGTTTAACATGTTGCATTTGGCACAAGGGACTTGCATCAGGGGATTTGCGGCAAGCTTTTTTACAAAATCGCACTAGCCACAGAGTTTGATGCAAGTCACCCCTTGCATCAAACTCTCTGCCATAAGTCCCTTGAGGTGATTTAGCTCATTTGTAAAATGAAGCCCATTGTCTTTACAACAATTCATAGTTGAGCTATGGAGTGGGGGGGGGGGTACTGGTGTGAGTGTGTGAGATCGGAGAAGGCACCACGTGAGACATTGTGAATTGTAAATGAAATATTTGCAGTGCTGTTAGAGGTGGTAGGAGAGTGGGGGTGACAATGGCAGTTTACAATAGAGACACTGCCGTCTGTGCTCTGCACTTGTGATGGGAATGAGAATCAGGTGATAAGATAGCATGACTAAAATATTGTCAAATATATTACATTGTCAGGTGGCATTTCACAACATCTTTAGTCAGAAACAATTGAGAGTAAAAATCCCACTTAAGATCAGTGAACAAACAAGTAAAAATAAATAGTTTACCTATGTGAATGAAAATAATATTGGTTTCATTCACACTTTACAATAAAACTGATGTTTATAGCTGTTTTAGCTGTCATTTCACTTCAAAGTACCTGTACTTCTCTTTTTTTTTTTTTGAGATTGTTTATTCTCCTGCCCCTGCAGCCCTCACAATCTGGGGGGAGCTCCAGCCTCGTCACCCCAGCGTCCACTAGCCGACACGGTAGTGGGCTCAGTGCTTACACCCCGGTGGGGTCAGGGGGGCCCTCCCCTCCTCTCCCCTCCAAGACTGGACTAAGTGTTCCTGTGCCATGGCTGGCCAGGTGCAAGGCCTGCAAGCTCCCTCCTTCATCCTCTGTGGGTGTATTTTTCATTTTTCCCCTGCTTGCCAGGGCAGCACATGCAGTGATGCCTGTAACAGTGCCACGCACGCTCCCGTGCGTGCCACTAACAAGCATCTGCACCGCTTCTGACCACCCCATCTTGTGGTATCAGTGAGCCAGCCCTCAGCCACCACTAGGGGCCAGGCTAGAGCTGACTGCTGAAACCCCCCCCCCCCCGGAGAAGGAGAGCTGTCCTCTGGTTGCTCAATCCTTCTCCTCTCTGCCGAGCCCCAGTGGCCCATGCTCATTCCCAAATGGAGTGGCACAAGGTGTGACGTCCAGTGTCTCAACCCTCAGCACCACCCAGCCGGCGTAAAGTGCCTGTACTTCTGATAGAAGTACCTCAGCTGCAGGATTGTCAACCACACAGTACATCAGATGCACTATCTCGTGCTTAGTCTGCTGTGAAGTTTTCTCAATCAAGCATCAGGGACTGAATGGGAGACAGGTGTGCTAAGTTGAAATCTGAAACAGTAGTTGATAATACATACAAGTATAAGACACAAAGAATGACAAAGGATTTATTTTATGACTGTTTTTATTTGGCTGCAGTGACATTCTTTACTGTAGCTCCTACTTGCCAAGCCATATTTGCCATTGATCAGTAATGCACAGCCTGAAGTGGCTTATTGTGTGTACAAAATGGTTTGCTGCTCTCTTGTATTGTATGTAAAAAGAAAAATCTTTTTATAATCAGAACTTTATCCCCTGACATTTCCCCAAAAGGAGTGGACCCCTAGCCCCATCACCTGGCTACTCAGGACATAACTCATGCTCTGTTGTCCTTGGCCACAAAAACTGGTGGTGCCTAGTTGCCAGTGTGGGACCTGCAGGGCATCAAACCATCATCCAACTGTGGCCGGAGGGATTTCCAGGATTTTCTCCCCAGACCCATGGCACATGCAGTGACACATTGCCCGAGCTCTGCCTCCACAGAGACCCCCCCAGGCATCAAGTGGGGGGATGCCTTCCTGAGCATCCCACTGTGCTTCTACCCAGCTTCTTCTAGGAGGCAGCCACATAAAGGCACACATTTACCCCCCCCCCAGAAAGAGAGCTGTCAGTCCTCCCACCTCCAGCCAGCCCCAAGCAACCCATGTCTGTTCTCAAACCTGGGTCACTGGTATGCTAGGTAGTGTGGTACTCATAATGCATGGTCAGGTGTTAGATCTTATTTCCATTACCACTAACCACTCTTTCAGTGTCCTCCCTGAGTGCCCTAATTGCTTCATCAGCATTCACCCTTACACAGATATTTTTGTAACTTGTGAAGAGGCAGGTCTTCTCAAGTATGCCCACCCCTAAATTGTAAATAAATATGGTAAAAAAGGGCATGCCCCAGGAGCAAGCCCTGTGGCACACCACGTATGAGTGCTTTAACACTGAGTACTTACTATTTACTAATACCCTCTGAGTCCACCACCTCAGCTAGTTATCTACCAATGTGTCTGCCTGTTCTTCCACACCAAGGTCCCTCCATTTTTTGACCATTCTCCTGTAGGGGGCTGAGTCAAAGCTATTGCTGACATCCAGGTATAGAACTACACGTTGACTGCTTGTCATATGAAGCCGCTCTGGTCACTTAGTCAAAAAACTCTTTCCTCTAAAATGACCTCTCATTGTTAAAATTGAGCAGCCTGTCATCCTGTAACCTATTTACTTTAAGAAAGTTCACCAGTCTTTTATTCAGTATGGTCTTGAGTAACCTACCCACAGTAGATTTCAAGCTGACTGGTCTGTAGTTACCAGGCTCATCTTTCCAGTTTTATGCAGTGGAACCACATTCACTGCCTCCAGTCCCTGTGGATCATCACTGTGAACAATTGAAAATATCTGCAAGTGGGGCTGCTATCACCTCTGCTTCCTGGAGTATTCTAGAGAGCAGCCCATCTGGCTCCACTGATTTGTCTACTTTTAACCTTTTAGCCCCTACAGCACTTTTTTCTTTGTGATTTTTTTTCCTGACTGCTAGTGCTCCCTTCCTCCCTCCTATGACTCCCTACCCTGCATTTTGATAAAGGTCACTTCTTTTCCCTAGTAAATATTGAACATAAATATGTGTTCAGTAACTCCATTTTGCCCTCATCCCCTTCCTGCTACCCACCACAATTTTTCAACCTTCTGATCCCCTCCCAGACTTTGTGTTTCTCCTACATATGCTGGCAGTACACCTTGTCACACAACTTTGCTCCCCTAACTATTCTGAGCTCTGTTTTAGCCTTAGTATTTTTGACTTTCCTACTGGCCTTCCTGGTTGCTCTTAGGCAATCCTTCCTGTCCTCCTCCATTTGAAATCCTTGTATTCCTTCAATGTCCTTTCTAGTTGCACTCACTATTTCCTTCACATCCAATGTCTCTTGCTTTTCTCCCCTTGCTCACACTCCTGATATGTGTTCCACAACCTTTAATATGCCTGGCTTTATTCTCCAGAAGTTTTCGCATCCTTTTAATGACTATACTTCAGAAGACCCCCACTTCTGCTGTTTTGTTCCCCTTGCTGGCTTCCATGTAGACCTCTAGCCATCCAATTTTACATTTACTGGCCCCCAGTGTCTCTTGGATTGCTATGTTTTGGGCTCTCTCACTGTTTGTGAGCACCATGTCCAGCAGTGCTCCCTTCTTTGTAGGGTCCTGGACCAACTGTGCAATGGATGCTTCCTGGTATGCTTCTACCAGGAGTTAGTCCTTCACACTTGCTGTGACTGGGACTTTCCAGTCCACGTTTGGCATGTTGAAGTACCCCCTTATCTCAAAATCTTCCAGTTTGGATGCCCTCCGTGGAACTTTCTTTAATTCCTTGCCTGCCCTGGGTCTGGTTTACTAGTGCCCAGAGAGTCTCAACCCCTTCAGAGCCATCCAAAATGCAAAAATCTGTGGCCCGAATGCCTTTGGGATTTTTCTTTGCCACTTTGGTAATTGCAGATATCCAGGGTATGCAAGAATCCTATGGCAGATGATGATCCCAGATAAGGATAAGTGATTCCAGGCATGGAAAATCTTATATTATATGCTATAGATAATTTCCCCAGATCTGACTTTCCTCTCTTAGTTAAGCCACTGGATGACTGAGCTATGCAGAGAAGCGTAAATGTTGTGTTAATGCACTACACAAGAAACACTAGCATACCATAGGAAACTGTTTGAAGGAACTGGAGAACTAACAATTGTAGCAGTATGTATGAAGGTGCCCATAGAGGGAAGTGGTGGGTGCAAGGGAGAAAACTGAAATGCCATGAAGAAAATAATAAAAAAATGTGTACTTAGGTAAAACCCTGCCACACGCCTTGATCTCACTGTAACACTGCCTCTTGAGTCCTGGTCTTACCTAAAAGCCATCGTTTTTTGATTGGGTACTCTTAGATAAACCCTGTCCCTGCCCCAACCCTCCTGTAGTTCAACCTTCAGGATGACCTGCAGCTTCAAAACATACATTCCCTGCCTGTATGGATGAGCTGGCCTCCCATCACCCTTCCAGCCAATAGCGTTACTGCTTTACAAGTGAGGAACTGTTTAGGGTATTAGGGTACAGGTTATTGTGCCACGTAGTTTCCCAGAGTAGCCCCAATACTCCAAAATATCCAGCCTTTTGATTTGAATCCATTTATAATAACATTAACGCCCAGATATTCAAAAGGGTTGCGCATGCGCAAGTCCAAAACTGCGCCATTTAGCGATATTCAGAAGGAGGCAGTTGCGCCCCCGAAAACATGCTGAGCAACAGCGCAATGAAAATGAAGGCATGCGCAACCGAAGAGGGTGGATCCTTGCATAAAGACCGCAATGCGATATTCAAAGACTTGCGCGATGCACAAGAGCGGCTCAACCGGAAATTGCGCACAAGCGGAAATGAGCCAAAATAAAAAGGCTCAAGGAAGCGGCGCAAGAACGCTACCAGGCTGCCAAGTGGGGGAGAGAGAGAGAGAGACAGAGACAGACAGACAGCAAAGGGCAGGCAAGGAAAGTGTGGCCCATAGTCTGTAGAGGCCAGCAGGGGTGCCCGGTGCAGTGGAAGTAGCAGTCAGGACAGTGGGAGTAACACAGCAACACCAGCCAGAGGGGGTCAGAAGCCAGGGAGATGGACAGTGCCAGTTTCCACATGGAAGCTGTAATGAGGGGGGTGAGAATGCATGCTGCAGGGGGACGTGGCCGTGGAAGGGCCCGTCGGCGGTATGCCCCCGACAGGCGGTACCGTGCCCGCATCAGCTTTGAGCTGTACACAGATGTAGAGATCGTGGGCCGGTACCACCTGAACAAGAGCAATACTGAGGCAGCTCTGTGAGCTGTGCAGTGATGTGATGCAGGCACCCTCACGGCGAGTCACGCTCTGTCGGTGGAGACCAAGGTGACAGCCTGCATGTGCCTGCTCGCCACGGGCACCTTCCAGAGGCCGACAGGGGACACCACAGGCATCACACAGTCGACCCGTCCATCCTCACCCAATTCCTCAGTGCACTGCTGCCACATGCTGCAGAGTACATCCATTTCCCCAGCACCACGGCAAACGTACAGCAAACATGCAGGAGTTCCACAGGGTAGCACGTATGCCTGGCATGCTAGGGGCCATAGACTGCACCCATGTAGCCATCCGCACGCCACCTGGCCCCGATGGCCACGCATATCGGAACAGAAAGGGATTCCCTAGTGTCAACTGCTAGGTTGTGTGTGATGCCACTAGGCACATAATCAATGTCTGTGCCACACACCCTGGCAGAGCACATGATGCCTTCATATGGTATCAGTCTGCACTGTGCCATCGATTCAAGAGTGGGGACATCCCACAGGACATCTAGTGGGTGAGTACATATGTATGGAATGCAAACTCTGGGCAAGGGTGGGAATGCCACAGGTGCCATGGTAGTGGCACACAAGGGAGATGCCAATATGGACCTGAACATGACACTGATCTCCACTATCTCCACACAGGTGACTGCGGATACCCACTCCGTCCCTGGCTGCTCACACCGTGCAGGCGCCCCATGACCCCAAGCGCAGCTATGCTATAATGAGGCACATGCAGCGACCGCAACATCATAGGCGGGTGTTTGGGATGCTCAAGGCACGCTTCTGATGCCTAGACACCTCCGGTGCCCTACAGTACAGCCCCCAAAAGGCCTGTGGGATATTCCTGGCCTGTTGCATCCTGCACAACATGGCCAAAGACCATGGGATAGCCGTACAGGTCGAAGAGGGGGACAGCGATGGGGATGCCAGTAGCGCCGGTGATGATGGTGATGAGCAGCCCCCCCTAGGACGGAGGGACCCCCAACTGATCCAGCAGGCCCAGCTGCACCGGGACACCATCACAGATGAGCACTATGCACAACACAGGTAAGTCAAGGGGACATGTGCAACCAACACTGTCCGTGCCAAACCACAGGCACAGGGGAACACACCAGGGGTGCATGGCGGTCAGGAGTGGAGCGGTCCAGGCATACAGACACACCATCAGGAGGGTGAGCACTCATATGGACACACACACTAGGCACTGGGCGTACATGGGCAGATGCACAGCACTGCAGAACCGACATTGCTAACACACAGCACCACCGACCACCCCACCACCGTACTGTCCAAGTCGTGTGTCAATACTGGGCACCCTTGCACCTTGGTGTGCAGTGCAATGCAGGCATCATCATGCACACGCACCTGTGGACAGCAGTTGGGAGGGTGTGCAGGTGGTCCGTGTGTCGGCGTGGTGAGCAGAGCACCCAGCAGTGCACTGCCACCATGACACACATTGCACACATGGCAGCACCAGACAGGACCCGCGCTGGGAGACAGCTCAGTCATGTAGCGCTGTCCCACGGCCACCGTGGATGTGTAGGCGGCCACGCCATGACCCAACAGCATGGGCAGGCTGAGCAGGGGCCACATGGGGTGGCACTGTTGCACCACCAGGGGTCCCACTGTGCGAACGCGACCTTGCCCGCACAGGGGTCTGCAGCATCCCGAACAAACCTGCACCAGGGGTGCTCGGGATGCCCACAGTAGAACCCGGTGTCGACAGGCCTGGTGTCGCACGACGCCGGGAACGGGAGGGTGGAGAGTGCACTGTGTGGGGTGTGGGTACAGGGGCACCTGACTGTGTGCCCAATGCATCCACAACAGAGACCACTGCCTGGGTCAGCCTGTCAATGGCGGCGGTCACATCCGTCTGCATACGGACCAGCTCGGCTCGGTCCTGAGCACACTCCCTGCTGTGCCACTTCACGGACACAGACAGTGCCTCCACAGATCTTGCAACCCACCTCTGCAGCTGTACTGATTCCTGCAGCAGGCGGGTGTGCTCGTCCAATGGGTACTGTGCCCCAATGGCATCCTGACCCCCAGGGTGTGGACGGTCCTGATGCACAACACCCCTTGAGGGTGGGTGCTGTTTGCCAGGACCAGGAATGGGTGGATCAAAGGGCGGTGGACATGTGCCACTGCTTGACACTGTACCCCCAGACCTGGTGGGCCACTGCTGCTGCTGCCCCTCCAACCACTGTGCCCCTGGGTCCACTCGTTCCACCGCTGTGCTGGCAACAGTGCCAGACACCTGCACAGCCACTGGTGCTGCCCCTTGGGTGCTGACAGGCACAGCCTGGGACTGTGCCAGCATGCTGGTACACAAGTTGGGACCAGACAGGCCCAGGGGCACGTGCTGGCCTGCTGTGTGTGCGTCATGGGACACACAACCATCACTGCCCATTGCAGGCCTTCTATCATCAATGGTGCAGGTACGTGCCACTGCCATGGTCACAGCGTGCTGGCATGCTTGCATGCCAGACTGCTGAGACACAGGCTGTGCACCCCCCGCACCCGTATCACTGACACCAGAGTTTGCGGCCCAGCGTGCATGCTGCTGCAGTGCCTGCTGGCTGGTGGTGGAGGTGGATGGACCCTCCTCCATGTCCAGCAGGTCAGCATCACTGTCTGGACCCACCACCACCGTCTCCTGAAGGCGAACAGGATCTGTAACAGAAAGAGAGTACATGTGAGTGCATGTGAGCGACTCCCCAAACACCACCACCATGTCATACCGTGCAGTGATGGGCTTCCACCTGTCTGGAATCCTCCGCCTGAGTGCGCCCTCAATGGCCTCGGCTGCATGGCTGCGACCAGTGTCTCCTCAGTTGGGGTCAGCTCCAGCACCACTGGTGGGCCCCGCCAGTGCCAGCACGTGCCACCTGAAGGCTGCCACCTTCTCCTTCAACCTCCTGCGGTCTGTCCCCATCTTTTTCTTGCATTCCTGCATGGAGCACTGGTGGCTTCCATGCAGGTTAACTGCCCGAGCTAACCCCTCCCATGCAGCTGCACGGGACTGAGGGGTGCCCCTCCATCCACTCAGCACTGGCTCCTCATCCAGGTAGGCCTGGGAGAGAGCCTCCGTCTCTGCTGCTGTAAAGTTGGGCCTCCTCCTATGCCCACCGTCCTCACCCTCACCTTGGCTCTGTTCGGTCATGGTGATCTGTATGGGGGGAAGTGGACACCTGTCACTGTGCAGTCTACAGCATTTTCCTATGACCATCGTCCTGAACATCACACAGCATGCAACTCACCTCTCACCTGCAGTAACCGAATCTGGCCAGCGCAGCCCAATGTCGCACATTTATAGCGCAATACATGCAAATTAGGAGTGGAGCAACTATAATGACATGCAAATCATGCCACTGCGCCCTTGAATGGCTGATCAGGTGATTTGCATGTGTCGGCTGAATATCGCGAATCAGCGCCTTGCGAAATACGGAAGAGTCGGCTGAGCCAATGGCGCAGATCTGTGCCTGTGTGGTACACTGCATTGCGCATGCCCAGATAGCTTACGCAGGTGTCTGTCGCACTGCTGACGTGCTGAGTGCGATCAAAAATACAGACCATGGCCACCATTGTGCCAGTGGCGCTACAGCAATGGGCACTATATGACGCTGTGGCACTACTGCGCAATACTCCACTGTGGCACTGGTACGCAGCTGGTCAGTCACGCAGGATGCCTATACGTCAGATGGCGCTGTGCGTAGCCTTGCGTCACTGCCCATGACCTTGTGTATGACCTTTGCCCCCTGGCACTGTTCGCCTGCCATGTGTAGGTCCCTATTGCGCTGTCTGGTGACAGCGCTATGTGAAGTGGCGGCGCTGTTCGAACAGTGCGATTGGAGCCTGTGGTGGTCTATTGTGCAACATCTCCCACGTGGGATTCACAGGCGCGGCTGGGCGCCATATTGCCTGCTGTAAAGTTGGTGCCATGCCTAGGGAGGGCGGTGTCCTGGAGCCAGCTTAGTGGCCAACCTGGTGGCCTATTTGAGCACACTATGATGGCCTTTATGGTGAGAGTACCCTCACCAGTGCAAGAGACGAGGTGTGGCAGCAAGTGGCCAGTGACCTGGTGAGGGTCACTGGACAGTACCAGTCTGCTGAGCAGTGCGGCACCGGTACAGTGACCTCCGCGGAGGGGAGACTTCTGCGGCTGCGTTCATGTGCCAGGCGGGCGTGGTGCCTAGGCCAGGTGGGTGTGCCATCTATGCCTGTATTATCTGTAGGGTGTGTGTGTGTTTTGGTGGCTGTGCATAGGTGATGGCTCGGCCGGATTGGCTGTGTCAGTGTGTGCAGCTGTGAGATGAATGGGTATGGCTGTGTGGGCAGGCACTGTCACTGGGGCAGGGGTAGTCTGCTTTTGAGTCACACTGATGTTTGTCTCAACATATGTCTCCCACAGGCCGGGATGTGAGGATACGGGGCAACATTGATGAGGGCCGTGCCAGGGACCCGGTGCCAGCAGGGGTTGCACCCCAGCAGCAGCAGCAGCACCAGCAACAATGCCAGTCAGAGCTGCTTGAGCAGTGTGAGTATCATGACTTCATGGATGCTATTGCATGCTGGGAGGGGGGGCCAGTAGCCCTGCACAATACAAACATGCAGGAAAGGGGAGGTCATAATTCCACTATACAAGACACTAGTGAGGCCCCACCTGCAGTACAGTGTACATTTCTGGAGACCATACCTACGTAAGGACGTAGAGTGGGCAGAGAAGGTTCAGAGGAGGGCAACAAAGATGGTGCATGGCTTGCATCACAACTCCTATGGAGACAGTTTGAAGGAACTGAACCTGTACTCCCTGGAGGAGAGGAGGGAGAGAGGGGATATGATAGAGACATACAAGTATCTTACAGGGTGGAACAGGGTGCAGGGAAACACTATTTTGAAGTGCAAAAGATGTTCCAGGACTACAGGGCATGGGATGCAGTTGGAGGGAGGACGATTCAGAGGAAACATGAGCAAGACTTTCTTCACAGAGCGGGTGGTGTACAAGTGGAACACCCTGCCAGAGGGAGTGGTGAGGCTGACACACTCACGGGATTTCAGACTGCGCAGGATAGACATAGCGAATTCTTGAGGTCAGGGGTAAGGGCAGCAGACTTCTAGGTAAACAAAGTAACTTACAGGCTGAAATGGACAGACTGTGTGGGCCATAGGCCTTATCTGCCAACACTGGCTATGTATCTATGTCTGTAAGACGACACAGGTGACATGCATCACTGTCAGTTTCACAGCACGTCTGTGTATGCATCACTGGTGGTCCATGCATGCACTGGGCACATAGCTGTGTAAAAGGCATCGCACCACGTTGCCACGTCACTTGCCAGCCTTGTTTGTGCTGTGATGGACATGGGCAGTGTGTGTGTGTGCAGTGGTGCGCATAGCTGGTGCCGCCTGTTTGTGATGGCCATGTGCATGTTCACTGTGGGTGGGTGCATGCCATCACAGGTGCAGGACATTGGGCTATATGGCTTGCAGGTTGGGTGGTGTTCAGGGTTGTGGTCAGTCACAGCCATTGACTGTGTTCCCATTTTCCTAGGCCTCGAGGTTCTCCATCGGCTGGCGAGGGATGTCAGGGCCATCCAACAGCTTGTGGCCCAGAACACCAACATCCTGCAGTAAATACACCGCCATGGCCTGCGGAGGAGGCAGCAGGGAACTGCAAGACACCAGCAGGAGGACGGCCAGCCGGATGGCCCATGACCTATCTTCCCTTCCCACTTCTCCCATCCCTACCATCCTACCTTCCCTCTCCAAGTTTGTCATTCCTACCCCTTGACCAACCCTACCTTGTACCCATCCCCCCCTTGTAAATAGTTGTAATTGTTCTTGTTAATGTTTGTTGTGTTAAAATACATTTATATTTTTATACGAATAATGTGTTGGTCTCTGATTTGCAGCTGCCTATGGGCGCTCAGTTGCAGGTGTACATGCCATCTGGGCTGGTATGGTCCTGGGTATGTGTGTGTGTGTGTGTGCGTGTGTGTGCATGGGGAGGTATCTCCAGCATGGCAGTGACTTTCAGTGGGTCTTGCCATCTGCTGCCACCCACTGCTGGGTGCACAGGGTGTGTCTGGCTTGTAGGCTTCTGTGCTGCACGGGGTTGACGTGTGCTGGGGGGGATGCATGGTTTCCTGCAGTGCCAGTCACTGCACATAGGTGGTGTCTTGGGGTCACAGTGCAGGGTGTGTTGTGCGTACGGGGGGCTGATGTGCACTGTGGTTGTCAACCCCCTGTGTGTGGCACTCTCAGCCTGCCAGTGGTTGTGCTGGGGTGTCATGGCTCTGCTATGCTTTGTTGGCTTGTCCCCATGTGCAAGTAGATCATCCGTCCCACCCCCAGTGATGCTGTGCTTGGGGTGTGCAGGTGTGGTGTGGGTTCTGCAGTGTGTTCCTGTGCCCATGTGTGGCATGGCTGGCAGTGGGCCCCAGCCTGCCTCCCTGGATGTGCAGTTCCATTGCTCTGGGAGGGGGCTCTGCTTGTGCTATGGCACCTCTGGAATGCTCAGCTGGGCTGCCCTGGTTGCGCCATAGCGCAACATTTCGGCTCAGCTTCTCCTTCCTGGTTGCGCTATGGCACAGTATGTGCGATATTCAGATGGTGGTTGCTTGCGCAATTTGTTCTGCTCCATGTTTGAATATCGCACCTGTTGCGCATTTGCGCAACTGGTTTGTGTTTGCTCCTGCTGTTGCACTCATTTTGAGCGCAGTTTGAATATCTGGGCCTAAGTGTATACTGAAAACAAATTATATTTGATACACTCCCATGGAGCTGAAGCCTTATTATGCATGGCTAAAATGTGTTAGCTCTGAAACAGACTCCTTTAACAAAAGATTCAGGTTATAAAGTTGGTCTTATCTTTGCCACCAAGGTGATTTATAATGGATAGTAACATTACTTTTACATTTTAAAGTAAGAGTGACTTGGTTTCCATGAAATGAGACATCTGCTTTCTTGAGTACATCCTGTTCACAACTGTATATTTCAAGTGCCACTATTGCCGTCATTATCTCCTCTCAGTTTCTGAACAGAAACTGTAATGTAAAAGTTGACTGAAACTTAAAAGTGTTAGACAAAAAGTAAATTATAATAAACATTGATAAGTGAGTAGCTGGTGACCTTTACATTAGTACCTTTGGGGCACTTGGTTGGGGGTGGGTTTTTCCCATAAAATGTCAGTCCTGCGAGTGATATTATCTAACCAACTCATTCCTTTACTGGGACACCACAACAAAGAGAAGCCTGCAATTCATTGCTAATGTCTCACAGACAAAACTCAGAAAAACAAAACAAGAAATTACCTAGGCAGCATGACAATGGGGCAATCCCAGATGAGTCAACTAAGCAACCACTAATGTAGCCGTTAGATGAATTGCATTTAGTGCCCACTTCCTTCTATCTCATTTCCATCAGTGTGCAGACAACGCAAGTTCAAGTTTGTTCAGTAGTTAAACTGTGGCATGTTCCAGACCTTATTAAATGGGGTATGGATGTCATACATCTGCCAGCTTCCATAAAGTAATCATTGATTGACTTATGGCTCAGCTTTACTCTAGAGAGCCTGCCAGATTTCATCCATAAGATGACGATTGACAGAGGTGGAGGTAGTGTTTTGTCCATTGTCCAGAATGGGACCATCACTAGTCCTTTGTAGTATCCTTCGTCAGGGTGAATGTGTGTGGTACTGTGGGTACCAGATGGTGGGGTGGGTGTGTGATTGACTTACTGGGTCAGGCAGAAGGGTGATGAGTGTGGGTATTTTGAAGGATCAGCTCACACATAGACATTGGGTGTGGGAAAGGAAGATATTCTTGAACTTTACCAGGACTGGAGTGAAAAGGGTGGTACGGGTGCTGTGAGGGCGGAGGGATTGGGAATTTTATTCAGATTTACCAGGGGTAGGGGACAATGCTATATAGATAAGGGTAGGTGTTTACTGTTATTTTGTTTTAGTTCACGTAGTTAAGTTGGATGAAATGAGGAAAACTTTGCGCCAGAATTCAGAGTGAGGTTGTTGCCTTCAAACCAGCTTTGCTAGTGAAGTTCTAATTCACTGCATCTCTGGTTTCTAGCCCTAATGTTTCAAAGGTTAGTCCTATCTAAACATAATTTTCTTAGTCAAAGCACCAAAGGTACAGTACTGAAAGGTGCCAAAGAAAGCAAATTTCAGAATAAATGGGGGAAGGGTATTTGTATGATTACAAGCCAGAAAACATATTTCACAATAGCCTCACATTATAAGAGATAGTCTTCATTTTATCACTCAGAACTGCTCCATCAAACATGGAACATGTGCCATCTCACATGAGAAGGTGTTATGGTATATAATTAGTGTGTGTTGTGTATCATTTTTGATATTGTTGTACCACTGTGACATCAAGATCTTGTTCCATCACACAGTAATTCTGACATCACAACAATTGTACCATAGAGATTATAAATATAAAAACTAGAGGAGTCATCACATGACCCTCTCCACTCATTTTGCATAATATCCCCATAGACATAGTATAGAACATTTATGGTGGCATGAATGCCCCTAGTATTCCACATGATGTCTCCTCTAGTTTTTATGTATAGGATCTCTATGAAAGGTATAACAACATCAGGAAATGAGGTACTTTGTAATGTACTCACAATCTGGTATTTTTTTTTATTTCACCCCCCCTTCCCCACTGCTCAATATCCCACCCAATGCACAGATATGGGATTATAGTGAACATGTTGACGCTGAGGGTGGTTTACTTTTTACTGGAACTCTGGATACTATACAAAAGAATGGATGTATGGCTGGGGACATGTACAATGAGCCATGTGATTCCATCTTGAGGTTTTGATAACATCTTATACCTCTTAATTTTAATACTGTTAAGGTCTATGATAGAAACATAGAAACAAAGATTTTGATGGCAGATAAGGACTGCTTGGCCCACCCAGTCTGCCCATTTCCCTACCTAATGGATAAGCTGCAGATCCTAGTTAACTATCAGCCTACTTCTTCCTACCCCCAACCCCTAGAATTGCCTTATGACTGTCCCATGCATGCTTGAATTCCACCACTGTTTTTGACTCCACAACCTCCTCCGGAAGGCCATTCCATGCATCCACAACCCTCTCTGTGAAAAAATACTTCCTAAAATTACCTCTGAGCCACCCCTTCTATCTTCAGATTGTGCCCCCTTGTTCTTGCACACCTCTTTTTTTGAAAGATGCTACCCTCTTGGACTTTGTTGATTCCCTTGAGGTACTTGAAAGTTTCTATCATGTCCCCCCTCTCCCTTCTTTCCTCAAGGCTATACATATTCAGCTCCTTGAGTCTCTCTCTTCACTTGTCTTCCGGTGCAGACCCTGCACCATTTTAGTTGCCCTCCTCTGGACAGCCTCCATCCTGTCAATGTCTTTGAGGAGATGGGGTCTCCAGAACTGCACGCAGTACTCCAGATGGGGTCTCACCAACTGTCTGTACAGAGGGATAATAACTTCCTGTTTTCTACTGGTGATGCCTCTCCCTATGCATCCCAGTATCCCCCCAGCCCCCCAGCCCTCCTTGCTGCCCTCTCACATTGCTTGCCCACCTTTAGGTCATCTGATATGACTACCCCCAGGTCCCTTTCCATTTTTGTTGTTGTTAGTATCTCACCCCCCACTGTGTACTCTTCCCCTGGGTTTTGTTTCCCAGGTGCATTACCTGCACTTCTTAGCATTGAATCCAAGCTGCCATACATTTGACCATTCCTCTAACCTTGCCAAGTCCTTCTCATCCTTTCTACCCCACCTTGTGCATCAACTCTGTTGCAGATCTTTGTGTCATCTGCAAAGACATGCTTTCCTTCCAGTCCCTCTGCAATGTCGCTTAAAGAGACATTGAAGAGGACCAGTCCTAATACTGAACCCTGCGGTACCCCACTAGTAACCCCCCTTTCTTCAGAGTGGACTCCATTTACTATTACTCTCTGTCCTATTCTCCAGCCAATTCTTTACCCAGGCTGTCATCTTGGGACCCACTCCCAGGCTGGCTAACTTGTATATTAATCTTTGTGTGGGACTGTGTCAAATGCCTTGCTAAAAGTCTAGGTAGGCCATGTCCACAGCCCTCCCTGATCTACTACTTTGGTCCCGGTCAAAGAAATCTATCAGATTTGTCTGGCATGACCTTCCGCTGTAATCCATGCTGCCTTGGGTCCTGGGCCCCTCTGGCCTCTAGATACTCAACAATTCTTTCCTTCAGAGTGATTCCATCATTTTCCCTACCACTGGGTTAAACTAACAGGTCTGTAGTTTCCTGCTTCTGCCTTGCTCACTTTTGTGAAGGGAATCACATCTGCCCTTCTCCAGTCCTCGGGTACCACCCCATCCTCCCATGATTTGTTAAAGAGGGTAGTCAATGGTGTCACTAGTTCTACCCTTAGTTCTTTTAGAATTCTGGGATGTGAATCCCATCAGGCCCCATTACTTTGTCCACCTTCAGTTTTAAGGTTCTTTCAGAACCCTTTCTTCTGTAAATGGGCTGGTATCAACTCCTGTATCTAGAGTGTTTCTACTGTTTGTTTTGAGTACCTCCCCATTTCCTTTGTAAATACTGAACAAAAATATTTGTTTAGTATCTCTGCCTTTCACAGTCACCCTCTGCCCACCTCCCTCCCTCCTCTTTATTAAGCCTCATTAACCCTCCCTTGGTCTTCCTTCGCTCCCTGGTGTACCTACAAAGGTTTTATCCCCCTTCTTAAATGAGCTGGCTATCTTTTCCTCGGTTTGGGTCTTTGCTGTTCTGACTGCCTTCCCAGCTTCCTTTTGCTTTAACTGATACAGTTCTCTGTCCTGCTCCTTCTGTGATTCCTTGTACTTCCTGAATGCTTTCTTTTTCTTTTGAACCTTCACTGCCACTTCCTTTGAGAACCATAGTGGTTTCTTACATCATTTCATTTTGTTTATTTGCTTCACACAAAGGCTTGTTACCTTTGTGATGGCAGTTTTTATTATTCCCCATTGTTCTTCCACCCCTCCTTCCTGCCCATTTGTTAGTGCATTCCTTAGGCACTCCCCATTTTAGCAAAGTCAGCCCTCCTAAAGTCCAGTACTTTTGCCTTTGTGTGCTTGACTCTATTGCTGTGTATATTGTAGAACCATACTGTTCGATGGAAGCTAGTTCCCGATGGCTACCCACTTCTACATCTGTGATCCTCTTCATCTCCTTAAGAGAGAACCAGATCTAAGATTGCTCCCTCTTGAGTGGGCTCCAATACTAGTTGTCTAAGGCATGCCCCTGTAGGGCATCTAGAATAACCCCACTCTTTTAAGTGGCTGCTGCAACTGCACTCCAGTTAACATCTGGCACATTCAGATCACCCATCAACAATATCTCCTGTTTTTCTGCCATTCTAAATATTCTTTCTATCACTTCCTTGTCCATTTCCTCCCCCTGAGAAGGGGGTCTGTATACAACCCCTGTGCAGATTGTGGTGCCATTGTCGGTCTCCAAATTTACCCACAGTGCTTCTTCTCCTCCCTGCTTTCCCTTTTGTTCTGTTGCTTTGATTCCTTCCCTTATGTAAAGAGCTACTCCTCCTCTTCTTTTACCCTCCCTGTCCCTCCTGTAGATAGTGTATCCTGGTATATTTATGTCCCAGTCATGGTTTTGTGTGTACCACGTTTCTGTGACTGCCACGATATCAGATGTTCCTCCTCCATTAAGGCCACTAATTCAGGAGCTTGTTACTCAGACTATGGGCATTGGTACTCATTGCTCTCCATTTTTGATGGCTTTACCTTCTTTGCAGCATCCTCCACTGACCTTTCTACCTTGGTCTTTTCTCATTTAGTACCCTGTTTTGTAGGGAGGCTGGGATTTTCCTGCTGCTTATCAGTGCCTCCCCTTGACTAGTTTAAAAGCTTGCCAATGAAGCATTTAAACCGATTGCTCAAAAGACTTGTTCCCTTCCTGGACAGATGCAGACCATCCTGCCAGTATAGGCTGGTGTCCCTCCAGGTAGAACCCCAGTCCCCAATGAAGCCAAACCCCTGTGCTCCACACCATTTTTTCAACCATTCATTAAACTGCATGGTGCAAAGTACCCTCGCCTCACTCATGCCATTGACAGACAGCACCTCAGAGAAGGATATGTGTGTGCTACTTGTCTTAGGCCCTCCCCAATTCTACAAAGTCCTTCTGCACTGCTCTAATCTTATGATTAGCCAAGTCATTTGTCCCTAGGTGGACAATGACGTCCAGCTCAGACTCCCATGCAGCTGTTCTCGTGATCCTGAGGATGCGCTTCCTGTCTCTCCAAGCCATGGCACCAGGCAGGCACCTTACTTCAGTTTTCCCTGCTCCCCCCAGTTCTATCCCCCTAATAATTGAGTCCCCCACCAGGAGCTGCTTCCTTTCCTTGTGGTGTTCTCTGCCTCCTTCCTGTGGGCCTCCCTTGTGACAGTTGTCCTCAGCCTCCTTAGTCTTCTCTGCGGGTGCATCCATAGGGGAGCTATGCTCCCCCAGAATGGTGTATGAATGTGGTGTGGAACAACTGACTGGATGTGCCTCTGTTCCACCATCCTCACCCTCCCTGAGCCCACTGTGGTCCAACTGCTGTGCTTTCTTTGCAACCTCTGAGGTAGTGGTGGTGGCTCTGGTGCTCCCTGGATGGGGGAGGTTCCCTTCCTACTGTCCAGTGTGGCCTGGGGGAAGGTTCCCTTACTACTGTCCAGTGTGGCCTGAAGACGGGCAAATTCTTCCCTCTGGGCAGAGAGTTGTCTGCAAATAGGGCAGCCTCTCAGCCTCCAGAAAGACTCCCGGAAGACTGTTGCCCCACAGCCATTACATTGCACTACTCCCCACATTTTTTTGTGTGTGTGTGATTGGTTTGTTATATAGAAATATATATATATATATATATGTGTGTGTGTATATATATATATATATATATATATATATATATATACAGTATATATATATATATATATATATATATATATATATATTATACAATATGTATGCTTATATTGTCAGTGCAGTGTGCTAGAGAGGATATGACAGTGATATGCACCTTGCACTCTTGAGGAAATGATGTCAGAACCCCAGGTATAAAGGAACTATTTCCAGGGTGGGTGGGGTGAGGGTGGGAAGGGTTGGGGCCTAAGCTAGTGCTCTCCACAAAACAATCAGCTAAAAGCTCTGACCCACCACTGCGATGAGTGCCTTCCTGTCAGCAAGATGCCCTACACAACAATTTGACAGAGAAAATACCCTGCTAATCAAACAGAGAAAAATCCACACATCCAAGTCAGACACAGGTAAACCTCCCCAGCCCCAAAACAGGCCTGGTGGTTCATGCTCTGAAAGTTGTCAGCCCCAAAATAAGTCAGCTGTGCTTTAAACTCTTCCTGCACTGAAAATCTTAAGAATTGTAACAAGCGTAAACCTAGATCCACCTCCCTCTGTTGCTTGAAAGACTGTCTTTTCCTGTTTCACACTGCAGGTTTTGCTATGACAACTCCTTAACCACAGTAACTTATTTAAAAATAGTTTAACTATCACAAACTCCTACGCACCAGTAAATTATTTAAAAATAGTTTCTGTCCCAAAATCCTAGTAGTCAATCCAGCTACCCCCAAGGGGCAATCAAAATGCAGTATTCAAACACTTGTGAAGTTACTTCCAAGATAAGCAGAGTTTGCAAGCTCCTTTTTCAACTCCTCAGCCACCTGTGATGTGATCAAAACCCATTAATGGAACTACAGTGTTGTACATGACTCTTTCCATTCAATGTTTTAGGTATCTCACATTGTAAGTCCACACTTGAAAGTATAAATGATTAATATTTTATGATGCTTTTTTTTTGTACATTATTTTTATACTCTGAACACCCCAGGGCATCCTTCCAGAGTACCCTCACAATGTTGCCTCTACTCCTTGTATGAAACCCCCACACCATTCTCTCCACAACCCCCATGGCAGGCCCAGCCCTCCCCGTGTCCCCCCCCGGGAAGACCCGGCCTCCCTTGGCAGCCTTTCTGAAATTAGAGGGAACTACCATGAGGATGGGTTGTCCATGGAATATCCTGGTACAGGTGGGTCTAACGTCAGGATGTGGGCAAGTCCCCAGGGTCTCCATCCTCTCCACTGAGCATCCAGGATTTTTCTTGCTTGTTGTTCCCCCAAAGTTTGGACATCTAGGCACTTGCATGACTGCCGACATCTGGCATAGCTCTGCCCACACTGCTGTAATGCCGCCTTTTCCTGGCGCATCCCCCAACTACCATCAGGGGCAACTCAGGAGCGGTGTTTCCCCCAGATCCCACTCTGGGAAGGGAGAGAAGTCCTCTGGATGCTCAATCCCTTACCTCCCCTGCTAACCCCTGGTGGCCCAAGCTCATTCCCAAACCCAGGTCACCAGCGTGGCACAAGGTGTGGTGTCCAGCACCTCAACCCTCAGCACCACTGCACCGGCTAAATATTCTATGATGTTAAATGAAAATTATATGTACAGTAGTTCTGACAATGTAGTGGTTCTAATTTTCATAGTACTCTTAGCTTGTTGTTCCAATTTTTTTTGGTGATGTGCCATACAGTATGTCAGGAGGGCTAGTGTTCCACTTTTCTTGCATTTAGAGTGCCAGTGTCACATATTTCAATTAAAAAAGGTTGAGAGACATGCAGAAAGTAAAAATTGGGCACTTTTCCCAACCATCTTCAAACCACAACTTGTCAAACACCACATTCCCCCACCTATTGATCTGTCTTGCACCCCACAAAACTGCTCCCCAGGGGCAGAGCTATAGTAGGCCTTGAGTATTTGGTCTCTCCACCCAGATTCCACTCACACTTTTTTATGCTTGCTTGCCAAAAGCTTGAAGACATAGTGGTCCAGATATTCAGACTGCATCTGGCAGTGGCGCAAGCCTAGGCGCAGCGCAACTGGGATGCGTTGGGGCCAGGATCCAGTGATATTCAACAGTGATGTGCCATGGTGCAGCACCATTGAATATGGCATGGACTGCACACAGTTCAGTGGCACTGCACTGGTACTAGCCACAGATAGGGAGCACAGGGATGCACCAGCGTAAATGCGATATTCAGCAGAGGGCATGCAAATGAGGCCATAATATATGCACAGTGCAAATGTGGCTATTTGCATGTCATTATGGCCCCATTTGCATGCCTTGCACAGGGCATCCCGGTGACTTGCACCTGGCATCCTGCACAGCATGATGTGTGTATAGCGGGTGTCATGGGGTATCCCCTGCCCCATAGCTGTGATTGCAATAAACCTCCATAACACACTTCCCTGGTAGTCTAGTGGTACTCCCCCTTCCGTGTCCCCGATCACTGGTATATGACTGTAATTTAAATCCCTGGTAGTCTAGTGGACCCCCCCGCCCATTGCCGTGATCATGGTAAAGCACCATAGAACATCTTCATGGCAGTCTAGTGGTACCCCCCCTCCCTCCCGAGTTCCCAATCACTGGTAAATGTAACATAAGTCATTCCCTGGTAGTCTAGTGGACCCGCGTCCCTCCCAATTCACCAATCGCTGGTAAATCACCATAACATAATTCCCTGGTGATCCAGTGGCACCCCCCAACCCTCCCATCCACACAGGACCCCTTGCCCACTGTCATTGACAGATGGCTGCAACCCACCTGCATACCGCCGGGCCGCCCGCCAAATGACATGTATAATATGGGCTGTAAGCCCATTGGTCCACAGTTACACCAATGGGCTTGCAGGGCATACTGTACTAGACAGTCCCAAATCTGTAAAGGACTTCATTCACATATCTAGGACTATCTAGTACAGTATGCTGTACAAGCCCATACTGTACCTGTCATTCGGTGGGCGGCCAGGTGGTATGCAGGTAGAGTTGCAGCCACCCTCCCATGACAGGGGGAGGTGGGCAAGGTGTCCAGGTGGGTGGGAGGGTGGGGGTGCCACTGATCACCAGAGAATTGTGTTATTAGCGATTTACCAGTGATCAGGAAATAGGGAGGGAGGGGGGTCCACTAGACAACCAGGGAATCACTTAGTTTATATATACCAGTGATCGGGGAATCAGAAGGGAGACTGGCACCACTAGACTACCAGGGAGATGTACTATGGTGCTTTACCATGTTCACAGCAACAGGTAGGGGGTTCTACTAGACTACCATGGATATAAATTACAGTCATATATCGGCGATTGGGGACATGGGAGGGGGGTACCACTAGACTACCAGGGAATGCATTACCATACAATTCTCAGGGAATCCAGAGGAAGGGGGTACCACTAGACCACTAGACTACCAGGGAGATGTGTGGGCTTGTGGACGGTGTTCTGGGTGGGCGGGTGGCCACCCACAGCTGGCGACTGCTGTGTTGTGCCCTGCAATACATCAGCCCACCTGTGGGTGGCCAGGAGTTGTTCCAACATTTCACAGGCTCAACTTTGAGCCCCTCTATGTGGCGCAATGCAAGATTGTGCCAGCATATGCGCCACACATCCTGGGCTGAATGTCGGGATGTGCATATCTGTGGGCACACTGCATCTGCACCGCTTACATTAACTTTGTACCCAGCGCATGGGGTTTGTAAAGTGCACCAGGCGGCCTTTTCAATATCCCACCGAGGCACAATGCGGGGTTGCACCGGCGCAACTCTGTAGCGCCATGCGCAACCCCTTTGAATATCTGGGCCTTTGTCTTCAGTACATGCTGCAAGAGGACTTTTAGAATCATGGCTATCCTTTACCTATCCTCCCCAGTTCTGTCCACTCTCCACCTTTCTTCTGCTTTTGGCTTTAAAGTACTTGGCAAGTCTGGACAAGGCTGGAAAATATGAGGTGGAAGTAGGGCTTCTTGTGCAGCTCCTATTTCCTACTAGCAACATTTTGTGTGCTGTTTGTTCCAAATATGGGATGTTGTTCACAGCTTTGTTTCTAAATGGAGTGGCAGAGATTTTGTACAACACCAACAGCTTGTTCCTATATGTGACCAGGTGTAACAATAGAACAGCATATATTCACATTATCCAGCACTTTTACTAAACAAATTACTATTTAATCCCACAAGTGTTTCATTAAAAGGCATTTACTCACTACATTCATGCACAATGACAGTGCTAATGTAAAACTTATTTAATAAATAAAAAGAAACTTGTAAAACATTTTTCCAATTTACGTGCATAAATTATGAAAATTAGCTGCATGAACACATAAATTGGTATCCTGCATAAATTATACTTGTTGTCCATGCAGAGGCAAATTAATGGAGTACACATATATAAATGAACAATGAGCTACATACATAATTATAGATCATGGGAGTATCATATGATTCTTCTCAACCAATCACAGTGCAATTAAACAGGTACCGCTAGGTACACAGATTCCCTCTGTGCTGCTGAGACAGGGAAAATTGTCTGTGTGTGTAATCAAAAAATGTTGGAAGACTTAAAACTGATATTTGGACAAGTACCTGAGATGTGTGGCTTAATGTAATCCTGCATCCCTGTACTCGGCTTCTAATTTATATATTTTAATTTAGCCTGTTCTGCTCGGCCTGTGTAAAGTAACTTACCATTCCCCCCACTGCAGTTTCTCTCCAACTGTATGTGCACTGATTCAGTGCTAGCTCTGCAAACTTCCCCTTGATTTTTCGTCCCAACTCCTCTCCCCCTCCCAGGCCTCCTTTAAATGCACACAGTCTCCGCCCACTCCTCTCTGATGTTTCAATTTATTGGCTAATTACTGTCAACAACTGCAATTCCTCCCATCCCCTTTTTGCAACTAAGCCTTCTAGTAGCTTTATCTCATTCTGTCTTGCTGAGGCATACCATTTTTGTACTTTAGGTTTGTTTATTGCTGACTGGCATATCCTGTCTTGCTAAGGCAGTTGCTTTAGGTCAGGTGATCTCTCTAGTACTTAGTCTGCTCCAGAGTAGTAGCTAAGAAATTTGCTTCTAAGTCTCTTTGCCCCAAGTACTACTCTATAGTCAGGTGAACTCTTTTCTTATTAGCCTGACTAGGAGCTGTACTTAAGGATTACTGCTTCAGGCTCCACTGCCTATAATAGTATTCTGCAGGGATTAAGAAATTCTCCTCCATTGAGAATCCCTTCTCTTGCCTGCACTTTTAGTGCCCATTGGGTGATAGTCTCATAATGAGGGCATATTACCTGCTTCTATGCTTGTCTCTGCTCACCTTACATGCATTGGCCCGAACGTGAATCAAAAAATAACTCCTAGAGTGGAGAATAGCTCTCTTTTTACATTGTCCGACCGGGACTTTTCCTATCAAGTAGAATAACTTGTATGTGCTCTAACTTCCCCTAGCCCACTGCTGGTCCTTCACCTGCCCCAGAATACAGGAACTCTCCTACAGCCTGCCCACAGGGCTACACCACCTTCTGTATACTCCCCCCACTCCCATTGACTTTCTCGGTCAGGGTATTATTGTATGCAGCAGCATCAGGAAAACTGAGAACTAGCCTCAGAATTCCCTATACTGCCGTAGACAAATCACGTAACTGAAAGAAGACCCAGCCACCCACATTTCTCCTAGAACTCTGCAGGAAACTCTTGTTCCTGCTTTTATTATGCTCAGGAAATGTTGAGCTTAATCCAGGGCCTCTGGCACCCATGGAATCCCCAGCAGAGCTACAAAGCCTCAAGGGGCTTAGATTCTTGCATGTTAATGTATGTAGCCTATTAAAAAAAATCACTTCTGTTCAGGTCTGGGTATGTCATACTGCTCCATATGTTCTGGTGATTATGGAGTCCTGGCTCCGACGGCGACCAGTAACAATGAAGTTAACATCCCCTCCTACTCTTTGTTCAGAGCCGACAGGCAAGCCAGAGGTGGTGTGGTAGCTATTTACATCAAGGATAAATTCCCTGCCTCCATAATTGACTAAACCTCTGTCCTAAAAGAATTCGAAAGCTTGTCATTAAAGATTGAGATTGCCACCGGTGTCTCATTATGTATAATAGGATGCTACAGACCCCCATCAGCTGGACTACAGTTGTTAAGACATCTCAAAAACATCCTGGGTTCGGTATCTTCAGAGTGTATCATACTAGGGGACTTCAACTTAGACTGGCTCTCCAGTGCATCCACCCCACTTAAAATGTTCTGTGATTCCCTTGGGTTGTCACGCTAATAAACGAATCTATTCGTCCTAACAAGCTCAACCCTAATAACAGTACTCTCTTGGATATCATTTTAGTTAACAAATGCCATTTATTCTCCCATGGTGGAGTCTTTTTCTCAGATATTAGCGACCATTGCTTCATCGCTTGTGTAAGATCCACTCTTAAATCCACAACTGTACCAAAATTCTCCTTTAAAGGTGCTTACCTTAACTTTACGATCTCATAATATATATATCAGACCTAAGAGACTCCATGTGATGTCAGGGCTTCTATCTAGCCAAGTCCCTGACTACGGCTTATGATATTTTCTCAGAAATTGTGCTAGGGGCTCTCAACAAGTATGCTCCCATAGCAAAAGTGCGTGCCAGAAACAAATCCTGTTGGTGGTTTACAGAACACCTGAAAGATGCTTTGCAGAGTAGGGATGTACTCTGGAGAACTGCTAGGAAAACTAATTTAATAAATGACTGGAATTCTTTCCGGAGGGTGAGGAACCTCTGCACCAAAATGGTCAGAGAAGCCAAAGCTAATTTCTACTGCTCTCAGCTGGAAAGCTCCTCAAGATGCCTCCAAATTCTGGAAGACTATCAAAGACATTGAAGGTCACACCACTGTAAATTCCCTACCTACTACATTATTGATCGACAATACTGTCATCTCCAACAGACCGTCTATCCTCAATGCTCTCAATAATCATTCTGTCACTGCAGTGCTAGTCTTTGACTCCTCTCCCATGAATATCCTCCGCCAACAACTTAGATTGGATACACAAGAAAAACCCATCCCCAGTCCATCCTTCTCTCTGCAGCCTACCTCCCTGAAAGAAGTCAAAGGTCTTCTCCTTCAGCTGGACACTTGGAAAAGTGCTGGGGCCGACCTCATAGACCCGTATTTCTTAAAGGTCGGCTACCGTGTCCTCGCAGTCCCAATTACTCATCTCTTCAACTTATCCTTGTCTCAAGGTGACCTGCCACCCATTTGGAAAAATGCACTTGTGGTCCCTTTGTTTAAGTCAGGAGATCCTAGTGACCTCAATAACTACAGGCCAATCTCCCTACTTCCAATCCAGTCAAAGATGCTGGAGAAAATAGTGAACTCCCAGCTTCGGAAGTACCTGGAATCAGAAAAATTGCTCAACCCGTTACAATCCAGTTTTAGAGCACAGCACAGTACAATCTCTGCTCTAGCCAAGGTGACAAACGACTGGCAGCTTGAATTAGATAAAAAAAAACTTTGCGCAGTTTTCTTGGACCTAAGCAAGGCGTTCAATACCATTAATCACAGACTGCTTCTGTCGTCTCTCCAGAACATTGGTTTGGATTCCCTATCCCTTAAATGGTTCTCCAACTACCTCTCAGAATGACTTCAACAAGTAAAGGCAGAAGGGGACGTTTCTCCACCAAAACCCCTATTGAGGGGTTTACAGCTAGGTTCCATTCTTGGTCCCTTGCTCTTCACCATTTATATTGGCAATGTAGATGCCCCCATCAAAGAAGCACAAGTAAACCTATTCGCGGATGATACGGTACTCTATGCTAGAAGCTCCACACCTGAAGTAGCCTGTAAAGCCCTTCAAAATGAATTTAATCTGCTGCAACATCAGCTTATAAACCAGAAACTGCTCTTAAATGCAAAAAAACCCAAAGCAATGTTCCTCTTGCCCCTTCAAAATGCAATAAATCTTGCAAATGCTGGGACACTCCCGCAGATCACTACCATTCTAGGTAAGCAGTTGGACTGTGTACCAAAGTTCAAGTACCTGGGGGTCTGGTTAGACTATAGACTTACTTTCACAGATCACTTAGAAGAACTGGCAAAGAAACTTAGACAAAGACTGGTCTGTTCTTTAGGATTAATAATCTCCTCACAAGAGACGCTAAACTGAAACTGGTTCAAACTACCTTTCTTTCCCTATTGGATTACGCAGACTTTCTATATAGTCAGGAACCTGCAGGTACCCTAGCCAAACTCGATACACTTTATCACAGAGCCATAAGATTTATCACGGGTCTTCCATACTCAACCCACCACTGTGCATTGTACATAGCAGTGGGATGGTCATCCGTTGCTTACAGACGGCCAAAAAATGCTGCGGTTTGGACATACAAAGCTATCTCAAATAAACTGCCCCAGTATATCTCTGTCTGTTTACCTTTGTGCACTCTGGGGAAGTATGCTCTAAGAAGCATCTCATATATCTACCTCTGTGTTTACAAAGCAAAATCTCACATTGGCAACCATCAGCTTTGTGCTCCCTCAATTGTGGAACAAGCTGCAAAAAACTTTGAAATTAACTCACCCCACCAGCCTAGCAGCTTTTAAATCTCTATATCTACATCATAATAAGGAGTCTTTTGCCTGTCTACCCTAAATAGTGACTCCTATAAGTCCAAGCACACTCTAATTACTACTGTTAAAAGACTGATCACATCTATAATCGACTCTTCCCTCTCCCCTTTTTCTACCCCCCATATCTGTCCCTTCCACATTCCTTTGACCCTGGTTCCAGCTCTAAATTTTCCATACCGTATCACTATATATCTTTTTATATTAGGTTTTATTTGTGTTCAGTGCACCTGATATGTATATTTCTTTACTTTTATGAAAAATTGTGTCCTACCCAAAAATAGCTGTATCTTCTGTTCCAAACATATACTACTGCCAATGATACCTGCTGATACTTTGTATATACTATATTATTGTATCTCACTTTATATGTATTATTACTATTTTCTTGTGTGTTGCATCCCATGTATATTGTCCCTTGTTCCTTGTTAACAAACCCAGGTCCACCTCGAAAATGAGCTTGCTCAACGGTGATCGCCTGGTTAAATAAATAAAGACTAAATAAATAAATAAAGACTTAAAGACTCTGAAGTACAGGGATTCCCATACTGCTGGCTGTAAAGCTGATCTGCAGCTATATATGTGAAACAGGGCAATACACTCATTTGTGGAGACAGAAAACTTAGAGACACTTAAATCTGGTTACTTCTAATACCTTCTTATGAAGTATGATTTATCCTTTGCTTATGTAACCCTAAGCTGCTTTTGGAAGGTTGGACACCCCCATAAAACAAGACTAGTACCCACATATGGCATACCATTATTTTTTGACAGAAGTTACAAGGTTAGTACCTCCTTTGGCTTTAGGATGTATACCAGGCTCATTTCTAGGGGAAGGGTGTGGGGGTACAAGAACAAAACATGAACCTTTGTAACTACAATCAGGTCCAGGGTTGAGGATGCTAAGCATATGCTAGACCTAACTGCTGAGGGAGGTCCAGTAATTCCTCACAGAAACAAGGATTTGAATGCCCACAGCAGCAGCTGGGATTTTGCAGTATGGCTTTATTCAACAGATGTTACTAAAGCATCAATGGACCCTCACAGGTCAGTCATGGCAAGCAAGTACAAAGTTCCAGAACTCTCCTTGCTAGGCAGTACAGTTCTCTAGAGAAACAACAATTGCTTTCTCTTTCCCACGGTGCATGCACTTGGAATGTGCCACACACCCGAATACATTTCCCATCCTCCCAGAGTGTATTTACTATGCAACTAAGCCACACACTCAGAACATCTTCTTTCCAAATAGGTGCATACTTGTGGAAGTATGTCACACACCTGAACCCACAGTATTGGCCCTCTGCTCATCTTCAATGCTTCAATGAAAACAGTTAGTCCTGCCCTGTAAGCTTCCAGATGGCATTCCTCCCACCCTTTGACCGAACCAACTGCCTGTGCCATTCCTTTCTGGGTTACACCATAAAAGCCTCCATTCTCCACTGAAATGCTAAAAACTTCACATCTTCTGTACTTCACACACTTGGTGAACAAGGGGCCCTGGCAGGTGTGCTCTAGCCTTATCTAAAGGCACACACAACCCAGAACAAAAACTCCTAATGGAGAACTTGTCTCCCAGGTAGTACTCACGGAACTATTGCTCCTTCCTCTAGGCATGGAAAACAACCCATGAAGTACCCTTTCCACAAAATAGTTGCACATTCCTTTAGGCATGGAGAACAACCCAAAACACATTTTCAGTCTGTACTCACAAATCTTTTGCCCCTTCTTCCAGGCATGGGAACAACCAAAGAAGCACCTTTTCTCTTGGTAGCTTGTCAGAACAGCCTCTTGCAAAGTCTAAACTGATGTAACTTACTAATGTCCGCTTCACATTTCTTCAAAAAAACATTAACAGTGGGATTCATACTGGGCATATACGCAGATGCCTTTTTAAATTCCCTTGTAAGTGCAGTCTCGTTCTCTTTACTGTCATTATTTTGTTCACCTGAAGGGGATATGTCTAGATGGTAAAAAAACTTTTAAATTTAACTTGCGTACATAACTGTGCAAATCAACTATGGTATAAAACTCTTTATTATTAGTTTTTCAGTTAACTCCATTTCTGAGAAAATGAAGATAATTTTATTTAATATGCTCTCATTAAGTATATGTAGTTAGTGGAGCATTTTATGTGTATTTATTGTAATGTAATGTTTTGCACATTGTGTGTGATGCTAACCACTTAAGTAATTTAAATTGATTAGCTTTGTAATTGTTTCGAGGGGTTGGGGGGCATGTTGAGTGATTTACTATATAAGTAGTGCTTTATCTGGCTGCTGATGTCTTGATAAAGCATTTGTTTTTGACGTGAAACGTTGATGGTGTTTTGGGTGTTGCTACCACTTTGTGCACCCACTTCATAGTGGATTTTTACTGCGATTTTTAAATAATAAAACAAGCAGTTTTAGTGTGTGTCCTAATTTTGTGGACTGTTCTCGCATAGGATTACTGTTGAAGCCTGCGTTTTTCTCTTTGTGTGCTTCGTTTGGATTTGGTGTAGCAGAGCTCCAGTTTATCTTTATAGACTTGAGCCACAGTTTTCTTTGTCTCTTGCAAAGTCTCTTTTCAAAGGCAGCTGTAACACACAAGGACCTTCAGGGGGCTGCCCCTTGGATCCACTGACCAGCAATCCCTTTCACTCCTCCTGGAGTGAAAAACAGGAAATCCTGCTGAAGAAAGGTCTCCATCACTTCACAGGAAGCTGGTGAATGTGGTCCAAACTAAGGTGAGAAATCCAGGGCCCTAGACTCGGGGCCCACTGGCAGACCTCCTGCCACTCTCACTCCCCCACTGACACACACTAACCAAACATTCTAAGGCTCCCCAGAGCAGCTGTACACAGAAAAGGATTATGCTGCTGTGAGAGTTCCAAATGACATAAATGACATAATAATTCTTCCCCCTGGCTAGCTGAGTAAACAATGATGTCATTGTGCAAGCAGCTCCTAAGTGAGCTGATTACCAGCTGCCTTTTCTACCTGCCTAACACTTACGCTGATAGGATTCTAGTAACCCCAGGGGACTGGGCAGTTACACTCACCATGACCAGACCACTGGCTGTCCACAGCCAGATTACAGCCCAGTACCAGGCCATCCTACGTCCATGCTCCCTATGGGGAGGGTTGATCAGGTCCTCCCCTACCATGTGCCATGCACAGACAGGTAACACCAAAGGATAGAGGCCCACTGAAGAAACTTCAGCTCCTATCCTACTTCTGTACTATCTATGGATTCTCAGTGGCTCCAAGAGACTGCCTGAAACATGTCCTAATAGACCAGCACTGGAGGCTCCTAGCATGGATCAGGACTCCCAGTCTGTCTAACCCCCAGCCCTCTTGGGAAAACTGTCTGACCTATGCTACCTACTAGGTGTCCAAACCCCAAACCATTTTACATCAGAAACACTGTAGCTCACTTTAGAAACATGCATTGCATTACACTTTCTAAATCTAAGAACTACAACACACTTTGCACTTGCATAGCAGAAAAATGGTTAGCACATTGTGCCACACAGTTACATAAAACCTAGCAACTCTAAACAAGAGGACTCCAATAAGTCCCAAAAATCCTCATCTTTTCTTCTTTCAGGAGCACCTGCAAAAGAAAACATTCACAAAACACATTTTGCAAACAACACAACCTGTAAACCAAAAGAGTGACCAAAACCCTTCCACTGAAAATACTGCAAAATCACAAAAACTAAAAATTTAAAAAGGAATTTTCCTATAAAAGTACAAAAATAGAAAACATAAAAACATTTACAAAACATTTGGATGAGGGGAGGCCCTACAAGTTCAAAATTCTAGGGAGGAGTCCAGAGTGCTAAGGCAGTACAAATAGAGTCTCTCGTAGGCCGAAGCCTGCTGAAACACAGTTCTTGGACAGGCACAAGTCCTACTAGAACTGCAGTAAAGTTCGAGAAAGTCTATAGGTGAATAAAGTTCCAAGGACATCTTCAATGGTAGGGAAAACCATCAAATTAAAATGTAAAATGTACCTTACCAGTTTCTAGGTGATATATGGATGTCTACATCACCTTTCTGAACCTGTGGCCTGATGACCTTCGGATGCTGGTCAGACGAAATCTTTAGATCAGATGCTTCTATGACCTCCCACTGGACCTGGATGGGAAATCTTCTCCTACTGCTGGGCTGATGACCCTGGATGTTGCTACAGATGAACCTGGATGCTGCTGGAGCCAAACCTGGAAACACCAGAAGAAAGACACCTCTCCCTGGATTGCTGCCTCTTCAGTGGCAGATTGCTGGGCTGGCATGACTGTATTTCAAACATGGCAAGCAGGCACATTTTCTGATGAGTGGCACAATTCAGTGGTAGTACCACTCAGGGTGTGGGGCATAGACTGTTTCCCCATCTGAACGAACCACAGGAACATTGTAGAATGTCTCTAGGCCAGCCTTGTCCACAATTCTTACTGCATCCATTAACAAAGTCCTGCCACACTTCCAGAATTGCAGTCTTTCATTACACACTTTTACTCTGGCCCACTTGTTTACTCTAGGATGAAGGTTGGCATAAGCTTCCTCCCACAACCAGGCATGCCTGTTTTCCTCAGTTTCTTCCCAGATTTTGTGAGGGAAGAAAGGGTAAGTCTGTCCATACTTGGTCACAGCATATCATTGAACAATTCTCTCTTCTTTGCTGCTTTTGACCAGCTCCAAACTCATGGCACAGCTTGGGTGTGTCCATACCTGGTTGTACCATCTTCGAACACACAATGCCGAGTAAAAGCAATCCACCCCTACATTTGTTGGTACATCTCTGGAGCCTGCATTCAATTCCTCCTCAGAAAGCCCCACTGAAGCCAATGATAATGATGACTCACTGGGTCCCACCATAGCCACTGCAGCTTCTTCTTCTTCTTCTTCTTCCACAATGTCTTCCCATGAGCTGGCAGTTGCCCCAGCTCCTGAAAGTGTCCAGTCTTCACTGTACTCAGAGGCACTGACCTCCCAACACAATGCTTTTTCTACCTCAGACCCTCCCACGAGGCTTGGGCCTTCCACCCAAGGATTCACAGAACTTACATATGCAGCATTCCCTACCACCCTCTGTGGCATGGAAAATTCAATTTCTTCCTGGCCTTGCAAAGAATCTTCACAGACACTTTCCAAAAACTCCTTGACAAACTCAGTGGGGTCACTCTGACTGCACCCAGCCTGCTACTGTTGTTCTACACTGACAGGGTCCCCTGCCAATGTCCAAGCTGGAGCTAAACAGATGTGTTTTGATTTAGCTACCATTGTGCCACCTGACTTAGGCATTTCAAACGTCCTGTGATAGTCTGTGTAATTAGGAATGGGCAGAACATCCCTCCCTGGCTTCATGCACACAATACACACATTAATAGGAAAGTTTAGTAACGCCACTTTGGGTGGTGTGACTCACAATCATACAGCTGTTCAACGTGAACTAATTTCCTTTCTTGCTGGGTAACCCACACCCTGTCATGCAGTGGGTAATGATGTTTTTGCTGTGCCATTTTCTGTAAATAAACAAATAAGTCCCAAAATGACTACTTTTGCATTCACACTGAGATTTGGCTTTAACACACTGGTACAGTTCTCAAACAGGCTACCTAGCATTTTGCATTTCATTCCACAACATTTAGCACAACCTCAAACAATCTGACAAAGCCACCTTAGGCTGCTCCTGTTCTCACAACTGACCAGGCTTCAATAATTGTTAAATGTGTTTTATAAAATTCTCTCTTTTACTGTATCATACTGTAGTTGAATACTTAAATATTGTTATTGTATAATCTGTTTAGCTAGACTCTTGTTCCGCTCCCATTTCCGCTCCCTTTTCTACCTGCCTAACACTTACACTGTTAGGATTCTAGTAACCTCAGGGGACTGGGTGGTTACACTTTACTTTGAAAGAAAATGGTCACCAAGTGATAATTTCATTTAGTTTTTGTTGACCAGGAAAGTGCACTAGACAAATTCTGCCTATTTTCAGGCTCGACCCAGGGGAGGGGGATAAAGATAAAGGCCAACTGAGCTTGAACCAGATTAAGCTGTTGGTGGTATTTTTAGTGAATAGGGGAAATTTTGGCCAGGGCACTAGGGGAAATCCCCTACTTTGGGCAGTAGGGGGAGCCCAAGCGCTGTGCTTATGGCAGATCAGACTGAGCTGGTAATGGAGACAGACATGTCTGAAGAGCTGCTCAAGATTTTGGATGGGAAGAAATTGTGATAGCAACAGAGCAATCTTGTCAAAGCACTACATTTACACAGGATAACTCAGCAAATCATCTGGATAGTCGCGACATGGTGGAGGATGTTACCAGAGAAAACCCACAGCTTGCTTTCAATGGTAATCCACAGTCAAAGGTGAGTTGGGCCTCTGCAAAGTCCTCTTGCAGTTGTTCAGACAATCCAGGGATAAGGTGTTCGATGGAGAGCGCTGCAAGTTATGTGCAGCAACCAGGGGACCCTAACGCCAGGTCGGAACAGGCGAAAGACATTTCCGTTACACAACAGGTCCAAAAACAATTAGGAATTAAAAAAGACACTGTGGAGTGTTTCAGGGGTGACTGGTCAGCCGACGATGCCCTTAATTCATCAGGATGGAAATGGGGCGAAACTGGTAAATGGGTTCCTGACCCCGACTGGAGTGAGAACATTCTATCTGGGCCTACAACAGGACATGAAAGAGCTGCAGCACAAACCCTGAGCTCAGGTAAAACTTTCTCTGAAAAAAAGGATCCTGTTACAAATACTGTGCAGATTTTAGATGACAACACCCAGGCCTCCACAGTGCCTGGCCCATCAGGCATTAGGGGGAATGAGAAGCCAGGTAGTACTAATATTGCAATGTTTATTGCTGAGCATGAGCAATCTAAATCCCAAAGTAATAACAATGATGTGCCAAAAAACACTCCCATGTCAGAACTTTTTAAGAATAAACTCGAACAGGCCCCTAGAAGGAATGCTGTTAGGTTGAGGTACAGGGGAAGGCTACTGGAGCATCCGGACAGGTACTGTGTTGCAAAACATTTATTGATGGGATCCATGAAATTTGTGCCAGCAGAGGTATACACTTTAATTCATATATCAGGGGAAAATACCTTTGATGTCAGCTTTAAAACTAACATCAGCCTTGAGAGATTCTGGGAAAAATATAATAACCTTAAGCAGATGCTCCTTTGGACTCCCTTCCATGCTATCTCTCTTACTAAACCCCAGATAAGATACATTTCCATCATGTTTAGAAATGAAGGCATGAATGTTAGCAATATATATATCACTGGCTGCAGAGGAGGCAATTATGGACACAGAGGGAATTTGGATGGAGGGGTGGAGATTTAAAATAAAATTGTTCCAAGTCAATTCGGAAATTATCCACCTTCCCAGTAGCTTTTTCTTGGGCAAGGATGGGGGGGGTTGTTTTTATGGTGGGCAGCCTAAGGCCTGTTATAAATGTGGGGCTAAGACTCACCTGAGCAGCGCCTGTGACATGCTCAAATGCTCCTTATGTTGGGGGGTATGGCCACTCCACTGATATATGTGATAATATAGTCCAGTGCAACCTCTGTGATGATAAAGGTCATGCCTTTCACCAGTGTCCCTGGGCTAAAAGAAATAGAACTGAGAGGTGGGACCAAGATGACCTGATCGATAGAGCCCAAGAGAAAAGAAGCCACCCCTTTCCTGAAACTGCTGTCAGGGATAGGCCTCAGGATGATATAACTCATGAAAATACCCCGTGGAGGCTTCTGCTGACACTTTAACAACTACTGATCCCCTCCCTAGAAATGGAGCAATAGAGTCAATAGAGTCAACAATAGATAGAATCAAGCCATACAAAGACAAAAGTACTGGACTTTAGGAGGGCTGACTTTGCCAAAATGGGTGAGTGCCTAAGGAATGCACTAGCAAATGGGCAGGAAGGAGGGGTGGAAGAACAATGGGGAATAATAAAAACTGCCATCACAGAGGTAACGAGCCTTTGTGTGAAGCAAATAAACAAAACAAGATGATGTAAGAAACCACTATGGTTCTCAAAGGAAGTGGCAGAGAAGGTTCAAGAGAAAAGAAAGCATTCAGGAAGTACAAGGAATCGTAGAGAAGGAGCAGGACAGAGAACTGTATCAGTTAAAGCAAAAGGAGGCTGGGAAGGCAGTCAGAACAGCAAAGGCCCAAACCGAGGAAAGATAGCCAACTCAGTTAAGAAGGGGATAAAACCTTTATAGGTACATCAGGAGCAAAGGAAGACCAAAGGAGGGATAGTGAGGCTTAATAAAGGGAGGAGGGTGGGCAGAGGATACTGTGAAAAGGCAGAGATACTAAAACAAATATTTTTGCTCAGTATTTACAAAGGAAGAGGGAGTACCTAAAACAAACAGTAGAAACACTCTGGATACAGAAGTTGATACCAGCCCATTTACAGAAGAAAGGGTTCTGAAAGAACTCTTAAAACTAAAGGTGGACAAAGCAATGGGGCTGATGGGATTCATCCCAGAATTTAAAAGAGCTAAGGGTAGAACTAGTGACACCATTGACTACCCTTTTAACAAATCATGGGAGGATGGGGTGGTACCCGAGGACTGGAGGAGGGCAGATGTGATTCCCCTTCACAAAAGTGGGAGCAAGGCAGAAGCTGGAAACTACAGACCTGTTAGTTTAACCTCAGTGACAGGGAAAATGATGGAATCACTTCTGAAGGAAAGAATTGTCGAGTATCTAGAGGCCAGAGGGGCACAGGGCCCTAGGCAGCATGGATTCACAGCGGGAAGGTCATGCCAGACAAATCTGATAGATTTCTTTGACTGGGTGACCAAAGCAGTAGCTCAGGGAGGGGCTGTGGACATGGCCTACCTAGACTTTAGCAAGGCATTTGACACAGTCCCATACAAAAGATTAATATACAAGTTAGCCAGCCTGGGAGTGGGTCCCAAGATGACAGCCTGGGTAAAGAATTGGCTGGAGAATAGGACACAGAGAGTAATAGTAAATGGAGTCCACTCAGAAGAAAGGAGGGTTACTAGTGGGGTACTGCAGGGTTCAGTATTAGCACGGTCCTCTTCAATGTCTTTATATGCGACATGGAAGGACTGGAAGGAAAAGTATGTCTCTTTGCAGATGACACTAAGATGTGCAACAGAGTTGATGCACAGGGTGGGGTGGAAAGGATGAGAAGGGACTTGCAAAGGTTAGAGGAATGGTCAAATGTATGGCAGCTTAGATTCAATGCTAAGAAGTGCAAGGTAATGCACCTGGAAACAAACACCCAGGGAAGAGTACAATGGGGGTGAGATACTAACAACAACAAAAATGGAAAGGGACCTGGGGGTAGTCATATCAGATGATCTAAAGGTGGGCAAGCAATGTGAGAGGGCAGCAAGGAGGGCTGGGAGGTTACTGGTATACATAGGGAGAGGCAGCACCAGTAGAAAACAGGAAGTTATTATCCCTCTGTACAGACAGCTGGTGAGACCCCATCTGGAGTACTATGTGCAGTTCTGGAGACCCAATCTCCGCAAAGACATAGACAGGATGGAAGCTGTCCAGAGGAGGGCAACTAAAATGGTGCAGGGTCTGCACCGGAAGACATATGAAGAGAGACTTAAGGAGCTTAATATGTATAGCCTCAAGAAAAGGAGGGACATGATAGAAACTTTCAGGTACCTCAAGGATATCAACAAAGTCCAAGAGGGTAGCATCTTTCAAAAAAAGAGGTGTGCAAGAACAAGAGGGCACAATTTGAAGATAGAGGGGCGGCTCAGAGGTAATTTACAAGTATTTTTCACAGAGGTTGTGGATGCATGGAACGGCTCCGGAAGAGGTTGTGGAGTCAAAATCAGTGGTGGAATTCAAGCATGCATGGGACAGTCATGAGGCAATTCTAGGGGGTGGGGGTAAGAAGAAGTAGGCTGCTGGTTAACTAGGATCTGCAGCTTATCCAGTAGGTAGGGAAATAGGCAGACTGGGTGGGCCAAGCGGTCCTTATCTGCCGTCAAATTCTATGTTTCTGTGTTTCTATGTTTATGACAAAAATGGGAAGGCCCATGATTATCAAGAATGAAAAGAGGTGTCCCAATCCTCTAGGGATGGGAAAGCAAGTATTAGAATGCCACTCCCCCCTTTGAAGTTGCTAAAGCAAGGAGAAAATTCACTAGGGTGTCAGCTAGACAGCATCCCCCCCTTCCTCTACCCCCCTCAGGATGGAAAATCCTTTTTCCCCTTTACAAGTGGACATGGGAGAATCTGAACTAGAGTCTGATGCATCACATGGGTCTGATATAATCACTGAAGCGGAGGAAAGTAGGACTATGGAACTGGCTAAGGAAAGGAAAGGGGAAAAAAAGGAAAAAAAGGAAAACTAAAGCTAGTCATGAAGAAGACCCTTAAATAGAAGAAGATTATAAGGAACATATGCTTTTTCTGTACATAACGCATGGCCTCTATTCATATTGCTTCACTTAATATCTGTCATTTGAAACACTACAAAAAGCAATTATCAGTATTAGCCTATTTGGGACAACTTGCTGCGGAAATCATCTTCGTCCAAGAAACTAGGCTATCCTCCATTTTTATATAAACCAAGTTAAGAGGAATTGGACATGTGGTCTTTCCTTTTGGACCTTTGGTACAGATACTGCTGATGGAATAGGAATTTTATTTAAAAACCCTAATTTCATAGTTTTAAGAATTATTGACATACATCCTGTGAGGGCTCTGGCCATAGACTGCATGTGTAAAGAAATTGCTTTTTACCTCATTAATATCTAAGCCCCCCAGACCAAATCAGACAGAATTGATCTTTTTGATTAAATAAAACCTTATTTGTACACACAGAAGAATATTATATGGGGAAGGGACTTTAATTGCAGTTTGGATCTGAAATATGCAGGAGATATAATCAAAAAAGTATATTGTAACACACATGCCTTAAAACAAATTATTCTGGATACAGGTTTATCAGATGTTTACAGAACTCTGAGGAAAAATGATGTATGGGGAACTTACTTCAGACATATATATGCCACATGTATTAATTTCATTCTAATGTCCAAATATGTAAAACCTTATAAAATAGAAGTTAAACCCACAGAATTCTCTGATCATTGTATATTATTAGGAGCCTTAAGCCTAGCGGCAGTACCCCCGAAAATCTATTCCCATATTCACAGATGGAGGCTGAATGCCTCTTTATTGGAATTGACGGAATGTCAGAAGCAGGTGGAAGCTTTTTTTTGGTCCAGAATCTTGACTGTGTGCTTTTATGATAATCTTTGGGACTGGTGGACAGATACAAAAAAGATGTAAAATCTCTATTTTTCTCATTTGGAAAATGTACTGCAAACTCAAGATATATTAAATATCTAGATTATAGAAATCAGCTGTACAGACTTCTGCAATTCCCCCAAAAGGATCATATGAAATATAAAGCACAAACTTTGGAAATAAAAAAACAAATGAAAATCTATCAATATGATCAAATCACTGGACATGGAAATGAGATTCTGTACAAATAATCAACCAGCTTCAGATCCTTACAAGGCGTGCAAACAACAGCTGAATAAAACTATTATGGAAGGTTTACTTACATCTGATAATAGGCTGATAGACACCAATTTAAGAATGCTTTCGTTAGTACAGCAGAACTTAAAATAAACTTTTTCCCAAAACCCCTTAAAAAATGGTAGTGTAAAGAATTTTTTAACTGCACCAATACCCACTTAGACAACTCTGCTGGTAAGGCACTGGTAGATCCAATTACTTCTGAAGAAGTTTGTGTGGTAATTAAAAAGTTAAAGACAGGAACCTCGCCAGGAGTAGATGGTCTCTCTAATGATTTCTATAAAAAATATGAAACTTTTTTGAGTCCTGAAATGTTTTTAACTTTATGTTACAGTCAGAGTTAAGTTGTACAGACTTCAGCACAGCTATCATATGCTATATTTTTAAAAAGGGTGATAAGAAGAAATTATCTAACTGGAGACCCAGCAGCTTCCTTAAAAGTGATTATAAAGATTTTGGCAAAAATGTTGAACACTAGACTAATAACAGTATCTGAAACTTTAATTGATAAAGCCCAGACATGTGATATCCCTAAAAGTAAGATCCAACATAATCTCTTTCTTTAACAAGAACTTTGTGAAGCCTGTAAATCTCAAAATCTCAAAGGCTACATAGTTGCAGTAGATCAATCTAAAGCATTTGATTATACTAGAGACATATGGGATCCCAAATATATTTGTGGATTGGATAAAAATACTATATCTTAATGCTAATATTATTCCAACAGTTAATGGTTTATTTGGTGGGGATGCACCTCTTTTAAAAGGAGTAAGGCAGGGCTGTCCGCTAAGCCTCTTACTTTATACCTTTGCTCTAGACCCAGTCATTCAACAGATAAAATGGGATAAACAAATTATAGGATTGGCTCCCCATGAGACATTAACCCCAGAAAAAGTAGCTGTATATGCAGATGATGTTACTCTTGTAATTCAAAACATCAGCTCCATAGAAAAGGCTATCAGCACATTTGATGCCTGTGCACAATACTCAGGTGCTAAATTGAACAAAGAAAAAAACACTATTATAGCCCTGAATGAGTCAACCTCTATGATCAGAGATATAAGTGGAATCAGCATCTCCATTACGCCAAAAAGAATTTTAGGTATATGGGTAGGTCCCAGAGATATGGTCACCTATAACTGGGAAAAACAAATCGACATAGGTGAAAGCAAAGTTTGCCTTTGGAAAACATGGAAGTTTGGAAAGAAAAAGCACGTACAAATCATTAAAAAATGTATCATTCCTATTGTTCTGTATGTTAGTTATATTTATGCCCTTCCAGTACACTTGGAGACTAGACTATTTAGTATCTTCTTCCAGATTCTCTGGGGCAGCAGACTCAGTCCATTTAAGAGGGATGTTACTTACCTCCTACAGAGGAAAGGGGGGTTTAATATGATAAACCCAGTGGTATTTTTTCACTCCATTTTTTTATTCAGTACCTTTAAACGTGCCTGGGAGACAAGCGGGTCACTTTGGCAGTCTTGGATACAGTGGGCTTTGCAAAAATATTTTACGAAATGGGTTGATACCCCCCCCAAGCTGTTGCCACAATTTGCAGTTGCAACCTATGCTGGTCCCTCAGTTAAACAAGCATTTGTCAATGCCGGACGTTCGCTTGCAGGTATTTGCAGTGGTGTTTGACACGTATGGTGCTTTACCCTAATGCCCTGTGCGATTGCTGGTATTTGCACTATAAATTTTCAGCATGACCTTTTTGTTACCCCCACCTCATAAAAGCATTTGTGACCTCTGCTTGTGAACAGTCCCACTGTTATTTTGTTAATCTGTCCTGAGCGTTGATTTCCCAAAGCGACCACACCATTGTGCTCCACATGTGCAAAAACACAGTTCGGGCAGGATGTGAAAAATGACAGCTGTAGCATTCATAGGGAGGTGTGAAGGGATGGCAATGTTGAACATCTGGAGTGAAAATACAACAATTTCTCGAACTTATGAGCGTACATGGAAACTGCGCAATGAACGCTCATGACACAGTCATTTTGTGGACTTTTGTCACCAAATTTTCAACATAGGCATTGTGGGACCTCTGCTCATGAACAGTGTCACTGTGATTTTCATAATCTGTCGTGAGCATTGATTTCTCACTGTGACCACACCATTGTGCGCTGGATGTGCAAAAACACATTTCAGCCAGGATGTGAAAAATGTCAGCTGTACTGTTCATAAGGAGGTATGAAAAAATGGCAGTGTTGCAAATCTGGAGTGAAAATATTTCAAATTCTTGAAGTTATGAGTGTGCATGGAAACTGCGCAACGCATGCTCGTAACAGTCATTTTTTGACATTTTTTCACCAAATTTGCAACATAGGATTTTGGGAGCCCACCTCATTAACAGTGACACTGTTGTTTAGTTAATCAATCCCAAAAGGTGATTTTGTGCAGTGACCATGACATCACCTTTGGGGACCGAATAACTCACATGACAGTCACTGAATTCATGAGGTGGTGTCCCAAGAACCCCCTGTTGAAAATGTGGTGCCAACATTTGCAAAAATGCCCGAGATAGCCACCTAAGTTGGAAAAAAAAATACATTTATGCCATTATACAGCTTACCATCAATTCTTCAGTTTGCGTTCAGCTTTCAAGAGTGCAGACGTGTTCCCACTTCACTGAAGATCATTGCGCCAGGCTCCGGAGGTAAGTATGGGGTGAGGGGGAGGTGGGATATGCAGAGGGTGGGTGTGGATTCGGGGAAGGGGCACAAGAAACAGTGAGGGATGGTTTTCTGTTTTCACAGGTTTTAAAAAAACAAAAGATGTTGCGGGACAGTTTTCCCATTTACAGGGACAATGGGCATGCTGGGGTGGGCTCCCAGCATGTCACCTGGGTGTTTGTTGGGGGGGGGCCTGGAGACAATGGGGACTATGCACTCAGTCTGCACATACAATGTGTTTGGTGGGGGCCATAACAAGGGAGCAGGGTAGACACCAGCAGAGGGAGGAAGTGGGAGGGATTTTATTAGCAGCCTGAGGGAAAAGGGTGACGTCAATATGCTAAATGCACACACGTTGCCACCGCTAATTGCAGTGGTGCTTTTCTTTTAACTGAAGACCACTGCAGCCAAACTGCTATCATAGACAGCTCATGCATCCATTGGTGCAGTAGGGTTGCACACGTTACACTGAGCACTGCATTGGACAGGAGGGTCACACACCTTCAAAAAAGTCGTACTGTCGCAAAACGTTTCTTGCACATGCATGCAAGCGAATGCAAAAATAAACAAGCATTTGTCAATGCCAAATGTTGCTTGCTTCTATGGCTGTTTAGGTATTTTGAAGTCATTGGAGTGCAAATATTGAAAATTCGCGAACTTACAAGCGTGCATAGGAACTTCACAATGCACGATCGTAAAACAGTCATTCTTACGAGAATTTTTTCACCAAATTTTCAACATAGCCATTTTAAGACCTCAGCTCATGAACAGTGTCATTATGATTTTCTTAATTTGTCCCGTACATTGATCTTGCACACCGACTGCACCATTGTGCGCTACATGGGCGGAAACACATTTTGGGTGAGATATGAAAAATGACAGCTATACTACTCATAAGAAGGTGTGGTAAAATGGCAATGTTGAAAATCTGGAGTGAAAGTATTGAAAATTCACAAACTTATGAGCCTGCGTAGGAACTGCGCAACACACGCTCGTAAAACAGTGTTTAGAATCTTTGCACCAAATTTTCAACATGGGCTTCTTGAGAGCCCATCTTATGAGCACTGGCAGTGTCATTTCGTTAGTCAGGCTCAAAGAGTGATTTCACTCAGTGACCATGCAGTGACTGCGAAATCACCCTTCGGGCCTGAATAACGCAATGACAGTGACATCATTCATGAGAAGGGGTCCCAAAAACCCCATGTTGAAAATTTGGTGCAAAAATTCCAAAGAATGCCTGAGATATGCAACAAAGTTGAAAAAACCCCATCTAGCCCATTATACAGCTTACCAGCATTTCCTCAGTTTGCAGTCGGCTTTGAAGAGTGCAGACGTGTTCCGGTCCACCGAAGATCGTCACGCGAGCTCCGGAGGTAAGTATGGGGTGAGGGAGGTGGGAGGCAGGGTGCGAGTGGTGGGTGCGGGTTGTGGGAGGGGTTCAGGAGAAGGCACGCGGGACCGCTTTTATTTCTAGGTAAAAAAAAAAAGACGTGGGACATTTGCCATGCTGGGGTGGGCTCCCAGCGTGGCATAAGCTTTTGGGGGCGTTTTTGGGGGCGTGGCGCCGACGGGGATTGGGCACTTCCACGGCAGAGGACACAGGACGCTTGCCACGCTGGAGTGGGCTTCCAGCGTGGCACCAAAGCTTTGGGGGGGGGGACAGTGAGGCCTTCCAGCGCTGTGTATGACAGCGGTGGTTTTCTTTGAAGAGAAGACCACCACTGTCATACACAGCTCCTGCACCCATTGGTGCAGGACCGCCACGCCTGCTCAAAGGAGCAGTGGATTGAACAGGAGAGGCACACCTCCAAAGTGTGCTACTCTCCCTAAATGTTCCTTGTGCATGCGTGCAAGCGAACATAAAAATTACACTAATGGAAAATAGAGAAACAGACTTTGATGGCCTTAAATAGGAAAAGTTTATATTCACACATTATTCATAGTGTACAGCAAGTTACATTAATGTTCTGAGGATGTACCCCTTCCAAAATGAATTGGGCTTTAAATAAACTTATGAACATCAGAATCCCTGTTAAGGTATGGGGCATTGTCTGGTTATGCTCACAGGGGAAGTTAGGTGTGAGAGGTAATCTAAAACACAAACCTATAGCTGAACAGTATTGTCCTAAATTAATGTGTGTCAACACAGAAGAAAACATTTCTCATTTTTACATGATTGTCCTTCTAGTAAGCAGGTATGGGCAGAACTCTTCAATAGGTGGAAACTGCCATTTTTTTACAAGAATCTCATATGATACCTTAATACTTGGAGACTACTCTGGTGTATGGAGAATATTTCACAAAAGTACCTTACATGTACTATTTGCCATAATTCAATACATTCTATGGCAAGCATGCTGTCAGTATGTCTTACAACAGCAACACATTTTAGACAGTGTGTTAATCATGCAGATAGAAGCTGAAATGATTAAGAGTAAAAGAACTTGATACACCGAGATTTACATCAGATAAAGTGGCCCACTTATGGAGACACTTTAAAATGTTCACTTAAAGGTATATTTAACCTTATTTTGAGTATGCTAGTTTAACTCAAAGTAAATTAGCGGGATCACCTTTGTAAGTTTTTGTTTTCTGTTATATGAAATGTTTGATACCTTTATTTTCATGATGTATAATTTGTACATAATTTTTTCTTTTTGTTTATCCTTTGTGCAAATTTTGGTATGATGTATGATTACTGAGATGTAATGTTTATGTTTCTTTATAAGAAAATTCCCCTACTCTTTTTCGAGAAGTGCCATGGGGTCTTTAACATCCACCTGAGCTACCACCAGAACAGGCAGATAGACATTACTCACATTTCCTTTTTGCTACTGAGGCAAGGCAAAACACTCCTATATGAAGTCAGAAAGAGAGTCCCAACCATTTTTCTAAGTCCTCAGGTGCAGGATGGGCCCTGAAAGTACTAATGGTTCTGCTGCTATCAGACCTTCCACTCAATGCATGGCTTCTCTACCACACCTTGCACTGGTCCCTTTCAACTGGCTGATCTATTTCTTCTGCCTCTCAGTTTCATTTCCCCCCCCGTCTGTTGGCCATTCACTGTTTCATTCCCCCCCCCTGTCTGTTGGTCATTCACTGTTTCATTTCTCCCCCCCCGTCTGTTGGTCATTCACTGTTTCATTTCTCCCCGTCTGTTGGTCATTCACTGTTTCATTTCCCCGTCTGTTGGTCATTCACTGTTTCATTTCTCCCCGTCTGTTGGTCATCTACGGTTTCATTTCTCCCGTCTGTTGGTCATTCACTGTTTCATTTCTCCCCGTCTGTTGGTCATTCACTGTTTCATTTCCCCCGTCTGTTGGTCATTCACTGTTTCATTTCCCCCGTCTGTTGGTCATTCACTGTTTCATTTCCCAAATCTGTTGGTCCATTCACTGTTTCATTTCTCCCCCCGTCTGTTGGTCAGTCACTGTTTCATTTCTCTCTCCCCGTCTGTTGGTCAGTCACTGTTTCATTTCTCTCCCCGTCTGTTGGTCAGTCACTGTTTCATTCTCCCCCCGTCTGTTGGTCAGTTACTGTTATTTCTCTCCCCCCCGTCTGTTGGTCAGTCACTGTGCATCTGGACTGGTGATGCAGCTTGACCTTCTGTTGTCCTCTGGTTGATCAGGCCATGGCATGTCTATACTGAAAAAATGTCTAGACTCCAAAACCCTTGGGTGGTCAGAGCCTGGTACCAGACTGTGGTACTCAGCAGTGGACCCTGCAGCCATTGTGAGTGGCTTTCATTTCCCTCTCTAGCTCTTTGCTTGTAAGGCTCGGCATTAATGGCATGCTTGGTTAGCAGGTTAGCATAAGAATGCCTCCTTCTCTGTGGTTAGAAATCTGTTCATGTTCATACAGTTCAATCAGACAATCACAGATATGTAGTCTGTCTCAGCACAGCTCCCAGAAGCGATCAATAGTTCTGCTTCTCCCTGCAGTCACATGCAAACTCAAAGGGTCCTGGCTCAGCCCCTGCTGCTCACTGTGGAATGTCACCTCAGGATTGGTCCATGCAGCTGTCAGTCATTTTGAAGCCAGATGGGAAGCCTGTTCCAAGATATACAGCTGACCCCAGTTTGGCGCCAGAAATCATGCAGCCCCTTAGTGTCCCAGAGCTCAGTTTGGCTTCACTTTTTGGCTGTAAGGCCTGAATGGTGGCTGATGCAACGCCTGACCCATGTTGCCATGGAGAAGGGGTTAGGGTGCATAAGATGGCAGTGGTTAATGGTGGCCATAGAATACTGGTCTACAAGTTAATTTTAAAAGGGCTCCTTCCCTGAAGCAGTTATCTGTGCTTATGTGGGGATTTGTGTGCTCCACATTTGTGTCTTTTTCTTGTGACCTTTTAGAGATGCCCCAGTCTGTCAATAGGACAGACTGCTTGTTCCATTGGTAGCAGTGTGTGGCACCTATAATGTATGTCAGAAGCCCCTGACTACACAGTAAGGAGGTGTCAAAAAACTCCTCCTGTCCTTTGCTTTTGCCAGCTCTCTGCTGGTCCTCCATGACAGTAAGGAGCCAGGTAAGCCGCCATGCTGGGGAGGGGGGGTACACCTACTTATGAAATAGGGGAGTGGATATGATGAAGATAGAATCCCTTCCAACCTTAAATTACTATGTACTTTACATAAAATTCATGTTACTGGATCCAAAAAGTGAGGGCAGAGCGGTAGTACAGGCAACAAAAAAACCAAAACAAGCATTTGTCAATGCTGAATGTTGTCTCGATGGCATTGGCATTGGTAGTGCCAGAGTTAGAGACGCATAATAGGAATTTCAGTGAAATATTGAAGTGATGCCAACCCCACCCCCACCATGTAGAGACCGACAGGCATTGGAGGTGTGCCTTTGGGTCATCAACTATAACGCTCATACCATTGTACCTCACCCTACCCTGTAGACACTGACAAGTGTCAGGTGTGCTTTGGGGGTCTTTGGTGTTATAATTTTACCCCATTCCAAAAGGAAATATGCTGAGGTGGGCGCAGTATAGGAGAATGGGGTGAACTTTGTGGCCGAACACTGCAAGGCACACCACGATGCCTGTGACTGGCTGCAGGGTGGGGGTGGGGATGGAATGGCATGAGCATTACAGCCGATGATCTCAAGTCACACATCTGACACCTGTCAGTCTGTACAGGGTGGGGTGCCACAGTTGGAAACCATAACACCGTAGTCACGTGTTGGTGCTTTCACTCCAAATTTTCAACATGGTCTTTTTGTCTCCCACCTCATGAAGAGCAGCACACTCAGTTTGTAAGCTAAAATGTGGTTTTGCACAGTGGCTATGCCATTTGGTGACACAGGTACGAAAATACATTTTGGGCAGGAATGTGGAACTTGACAACTGTATTGTTCATGAGGAGACATAAAAAAATGGCAATGTTGAAAATCTGGAGTGAGAAAATGAGAAATTGGTGAAGTCGTGAGCATGCATAGAAACTGCACAACACACGTCCGTAACCCAATTATTTGTGGGAGTTTTTTAGCCACATTTTCAACATAGGTATTTTGGGACCTCCCCTCATGAACAGTGGCACTGTGATTTTGTTAATGTGTCCCAAAAGGTGATTTCCCACAGCGAGCACGCCATTGTGTGCCACAACTGTGGAAACACATTTGGGGCAGGCTGTGAAAAATGACAGCTGTACTATTGATAAGGAGGTGTGGAAAAATGCCACTGTTGAAAATCTGGCATGAAAACATTGCAGATTTGCAAAGTTACAAGGGTGCATGGAAACTGTGCAATGCACACTTGCAACACAGTCATTTTGTGGACTTTCAGCACCAGATTTTCAACATAGGCATTTTAGGATCTCTGCTCATAACAGTGTCACCATCATTTCCTCAAACTGTCCCGAAAACTGATTTTGCACAGCAACCGTGCAATTCTGCAGCGGACGTACAAAAACACATTTCTGCCAGGATACGTAAAATGACAGCTGTGCTTTTCATAAGGAGGTGTGGAAAAATGCCAATTTTGAAAATCTGGAGTGAAAATATTACAAATTCATGAAGTTACGAGCGTGCGTGGAAGCTGCACAATGCACGCTTGTAAAACACTCATTTTATGGACTTTCGTCACCAAATTTGCAACATAGGCATTTTAGGATCTCTGCTAATGAACAGTGTCACTGTCATTTTCATAATGTGGCTCAAACACAGATTTCCCACAGCGACCGTACTATTCTGCGCTGGAACTCTGAAAACACATTTTGGCCAGGATGTGAAAAATGACAGCTGTACTGCTCATAAGAAGGTGCAGAACAATGGCAATATTGAAACTTTGGAGTAAAAATATTATAGATTTGCGAACTTATGAGTGTGCATGCAAACTGTACAACGCACGCTCATAACACAGTCATTTTATGGAGTATCGTCACCAAATTTTCAACGTAGGCATTTTGGGATCTCTGCTCATGAACAGTGTCACTGTCATTTTTGTAATCTGTCCTGAACACTGATTTCCCACAGCGACTGCACTATCCTGCACCGAAGTGCGAAAACATATTTTGGCCAGGATGTGAAAATGACAGCTATACTGCTCACAAGGAGGTGGGAAAATGCCAATGTCCAAATCTGGGGTGAAAACTGTGCAAATTAAAAGTTAGGAGCTTGACTGTAGAAACTGCATAATGCATCCGTAAAAAGTGATCATTTTTGGTTTTTCCACCAAATTTGCAGCATAGGCTTTTAGAGAGCCCAACTCGTGAACACTGGCACTGTAGTTTTATTAATCAGTCCCAAAAGGTGATTCCATGCAGTGACCACAAAATCTCCTTTTGGGGCTGATTAACACCATGACAGTGGCAGAATTCACGAGAAGGGGTCCCAAAAACCTCATGTTGAAAATTTGGTGCCAAAATTCCCCAAAATGCCTGAGATATGCATCAAAGTTGAAAATAACTCTATTTATTCCATTATACAGCTTACCAGCATTTCCCCAGTTCGTGGTCGGCTTTGAAGAGTGCAGACGTGTTCCAGATCCACCGAAGATCGTTGTGCCAGACCTCGCAGGTAAGTATGGGGTGAGGGTGTGGGGGAGGCAGGTTGCGCGGTGGGTGGGTGCGGGTTGTGGGAGGGGGCAGGAGACTGCCAAGGGACAGTTTATTTTCCCACAGGTAAAAACAAAAAAACAATACAGGACCGTTTTTTCTTTGACAGCAGGGCATGTGGCAGCGGGGTGGGCTCCCAGCGTGCCACCAGAAATCTTTTTGGGGGCCGGCTGGCAGCTGACAGGATTGGCACCCCATTGGCAGACAACAAAAGGGGGGGCACATAATGCTGATGGGGACTGAGCACCCCGTCGGCACACAATAAAAGCTGGGGGATGACATGATGCTAAGCAGGAGGGGGGTTACATAATGCCGATGGTGAGTGGGCTCCCCCATCTGCATTGTGACAGGTGGTGGCAGAAGTCACTGCTGCCATGTTGCCTGCACATTGGGAGGTGTGCTGTGGTCACGCTGCATGAGAGCTTTTCTCAGATCTGATGGCCATATTAGGTATGCAGGGTGTCGGCCCCTGCTTCTGGCTGATTGGGGAATGTGGGACGCACCTACTGATGCGTGCTCTGCATTTGCCCAACAGTGACCGCGCCTCCAAATCTGCTAGTACTGCAGTATGTTGGCTGCACATGCGCACGAGCCAACATAAAAAAAACACAAAATAAGGCCACAAAAGGACCCCATGGTACTCCTGTATTTATGGCCAAAGCTAAAAAATTACTTGTTGACACAAATTAGGACTGCAAACTGTGGTGCCAGTTCTGGTAGTAGTTTTGTAATACAGACACCTGCCTTCTAGAAACTGAACTGAGTTTGCCACAACTCATCTCACATATGCATTCAAACAGGCATCGCATGATGGTAACTCTTGTCACTACTTATTGATTTAGGCAAGAATTGAGCTAGTGGCCTAGAAGTAAGAGCCTTTGTGACAATTATCAGTCCTTACTGGTAGAAGTCTAGGATCATAGGATCATAGGTAATTTACGAATTCAGTAGGTAGAGATTGCCTTTTATGAACTTGCCACCATTATTATTGGTGGAAATCAAATTTATTTGTTATCCATGTGCATATCCAATCTGTTTTTAAAAATATTAATTGTGTTGCTTTCCACAACATTTTTGGTAAGGCATTCCTGGTAGCGATAAGCCTTTGTCTATACCAGTGATTCCTCTTATTTGTTTTATTATGGCTACCTTTTAATTTCATATCTTGTGTTCTAGTATTTGCGATAGTGAGAGTTTTATTGAACTGATGGTCTCCAATATTGACTCGTCATTTATTGCTTTGTATGTTAGGCACAGGTCTCCCCTCATTCTCCTGTATTGCATCTAATAGAGACCTTTTTTTTTAAAATCTTTTACTATAGTCCAGACTACTTACAGACATCATTTTTTTAGTTGCCTTACGGTGAACTTCTTTTATTAGTTTGTTTCCTCTTACCAATTGTGGAGCACATACAGATGAACAATATTCCAGGTGTGGTCTTACAAGGCTGAAGTAAAGGGGGACCATGACCTTTTCATTTCTACTTTTAATATTTTTCAGCATGCAACCCAATATTTGATTATCCCTTTTTACATTGTTTTTTGTATGTATGTCAAAGGTAACATTTTTTGAAATGGTGACTCCAAGATCTTTTTCATTATCAGTTTTTTGTAAGAGTCTTACGGTGTGCATCAAGAGGGAACAACAATGGCATGAATAGAGTTTCCCCTATGCAACAGAAGAGTAAATTCTAAGTTTACCACGTTATGGTGACTATGATTTTACACTTACAGTAAAAATTCAAATCTTATGGTCTGGATTTTCAAAGACTGTAGACACTGGAAAAAATGGAGGCTCCACCCGCATCTGTGTCTGCCCACTTGCTTCCAACTATGCTTGTTGTTATTTTTGAAGCAATCCATCCATTTGTGACAGAAAATCATGCTTTGTGCAGTTTGTGGCAATCTGCACCAAACAAAGGATGCATATTCAGCCTGAGCACTTTTTACTACAAAAGTTGCTTTGTGGACACACATGCACTGAAAAATCTTGAATGCATGTATGAAACTGTTACGTCACCTAATAGGTGGTCCAACAGTTTCAGCATATGCAAATGGGAGTGTACTATTCGAAACAGTGGTGGTGGCTTCTGTACAGATTTTTTTTTGCCCCGTCCCACCCATCTCTGTAACATAGCTTGTTTTTGTTTTCTGTAAAGTTTATTTATGTTTCAGTACATTTTTATTTGCTGTTAAATTGTTTATTGCCATTTTCAATTTACAATAATCAGGATCAATGTAGGACAAAGGAAATGTGAAAGAGTTGTTGGTTACATATACAACTCGACATCAGAGCAAAAATATGAGCTGTTAGTGGTTAGCAGGTACTTACCTCTCTGTATGAGGTGACTAACCCTTGGGTATTGAAGGGACAAGGCTTCCATGCTCCACCAAGTAGTATCTTGGTTCTCTTTGTGGGTTCAGGTGATATCTAGGCTTCTGACACCCTAAGTTAAAGCAAACACAAAGAACCACTATTCTATATACTAACTAATACAACTATATACACTAGAGAGAACATTAAGACACATCGTGCTTGTTTAGTCAACAGATAAGTGGGTCACAGTAATCCACAGTTATGTTTCAGGTACCAGGAATTGAGTCCTATTGCTAGATATTCAACCCACCCCAGTTTTAGGAGTGACATATTTGGTAAAGGGGGTTCAACACTTTTCATAAGTTTCCATAGAATCACTAACCAGATGGGAGAGTCTGTCCATGGTGGCCATCTGGACCATAGATGTCAAAAGTTCTCGGGTGCTAGGAATCTCTATGGTTCTCCATCTACATACCAGCAGGTGCTTGGCCTGCATGGCCCACAAGGCTAGCCAGTGGTGTTCTATGTCTCGGAGGTGCGGAGCTTCTGATTTCATGCCCAGGAGGAGGAGGGGGAGAGACTGGGGGATAGGTTTTTGCAATATCTTAGCTCCTATCTTGCAGATATAGTCCCATGTCTGCTGTATTGAGGGGCAGGTCCACAGGATATGGAGCAGGTCTCCAGGTTGGGAATTACATCTCCAGTATAGGTTCCAACTCAGCACCCCTACCTGCCTTGTGTAACACCACCAGTGTGTGGTACCAAGAGTGGAGGATCTTGTTTTATATTAATCTACTCTCTGTGTCTGTAAAGTACTTTTCAGCCATTTTCCAACATTCTTTCCACTGTAGGTCTGTGAACTCAAGGTGCAGTGCCGCCTCCCATTTTTGTTTGGATTTTTCGGTTTGGCTGGGTATAGTGTCGCTAAGGGTGGCATAGATAGAGCTGGCCAGACCCCTTTCTTTTTTTAACCAGGAGGGTATGATCTGGACCTCCCCTTGGGCTATATGGGATACATATTTCTGGGTTGCACTTCAGAGTTGTAAGTATCTCCAGAAGTCCGAGGTAGGGAGAGACTACCGGGCCTGCAGGTTGGCAAAAGCATCCACTACCATAGAAACTGGGGCTAGTAGGTCCCCTATCATGGTGATGCCCCAGTCTTCCCACCCCTTCCAGTGCACTGTTTTTTTGTCAATACACAGTTTTTCATTTCCTCACAGCGGGGTCAGTTTAACTGGGGAGAGGGTCATTTTCAACCTTTCCTTAGCTTGGCCCAGCATTGCCGGGAAGCTCCTATGGTAGGGTGTAATTTGAGTACTGCAGGTGGAGTATTGTAGACCAGGAGCAACAGGGAGGACTTCTGACTGATAGCCAGCTCTATGTCCACCCATTGAGGTTTGGGGCATTGCCCACGTTAAGCCAATGCAGGGATTGTGCCATATGAAAGGCCCATTTATAGCCCTCAAACCATGGAAGACACCACCCTTCCATGCTCCAGTGTGCTCCGAGTTTGTTCCTGCTGTATCTGGGGGGTTTCCCATCCCATAAAAATCTTCCAGTGGCCTTATCCAGCTTCTGAATCCAGCTCTGGGGGAGGGAAAGGGGGATAAGTGCCAAAATATAGAAAATTTTGGGTGCCAGGATAATTTTGATCACAGCTATCTTGCCTGCTAAGGTTAAATGAAGTCTGGTCCATCTAGACATGTCCTCCTTCATGTCTGATAAGAGGGATTGGAGGTTGTGGTCCCATAATTTGGAAAATGTAATGGTAAAGTGAATGCCTAGGTATGTGATACTGTCGCCTGCCCATTAAAACTGGTGTTGCCCCATGCTGGGGATGTGCATCTGGGGTTTAGGGGAGTACTTCAGTTTTGGTAAGATTAAGCCGGAGTCTTGACAGTCCTCTAAAATGATGGAGGGGTGTCAAGCAGCAAGGGCAGCGCCATGGGCACATCTGCCAGAAGGACCAAAAGGTCATCAGCACATAGGAGGGTGGTATATTCCTTGTTGCCTACTGATATCCCTCGGATACTTTCGCTGGCTAGGAGGGTGGCAGCCAGTGGCTCCACCACCAAGACAAACAGCAGAGGAGAGAGAGGGCAGCCCTGACTAGTACCATGGGCTAGATTAAATGGGGGGATAAGGTGGAATTAGTCAGCAGTTGGGTCGAGGGAGAACTATATATAGCTGCTACCCATGACCTAAAGCGAGGACCAATTCCCAGTTTCTTAAGGATGGCGTGGAGGTAATCCCATTCTAGGGAGCCAAAAGCCTTTTCAAAATCTATGGCTACCACAGCTGCTGGGGTTGAGAGGAGATGAGCCACCTGGGCCAGGTTAGTCCTGATGTGATCTGCACTGTATCTGCCTGGGAAAAAACCCACTTGGGAGGGGTGTATCAGCTGTGGCAGTAAGGGCCCTAGACTTAGTGTCATGGCTTTAGTGAATATTTTACTGTTAACATTAAGGAGGGAGATGGGGTGGTAGCTAGCTGGAGAGACAGGGTCTTTCCCTTTTTTTGGCAGCACTATAATCACTGCCTCTTGAAGAGTGGGGTCAGGGCCTGCCAAAATTTGACTGAGTAGCCATCTCCCCCTGGGGCCTTCCCTGTTTTGAGGGACAGTAGGACCTTCTTCACTTCTTCTATGGAAAGCAGGACATCTAGTTGTTTGGCCTGCTGTGCAGTTATAGTGGGAAGATGTATTAAGTGGAGGAAGGAGTGGGTCGCTTAAGGGTTAGCATCTCTGGAGGAGGCATACACATAGGTGTAGTATGCCATCATAACCGCATTCAGTTTGGTGTCCTTGGTGCGTACTACTCCAGAGGGATTCCATGTCAAATTCACGCAAACAAAATCGCCGCGATTGTTTTACGCGCGGTCATATCAGCGTCAGTAATTAGCGCAATGTACAATTTCACCGCCGACAATCTCAGTACAGGTATACAATTTTGCCTTTGGTACCCTGCTGCCCTGCATGTCACCACAGTTGCAGGAAGAAAAGCAATTCCAGTCAGCCTCAGAAGATTCAATATTAAAACAGCCGGGAGTTCAGAGCACAGCAAATATCAGAGAAGTGCTCACTGTATCAAATTGAATGTTCAACTGCTCTCTGGTCGTCTATAATATATGTTTCAGCTACACAGTCTGTTATAAGGGTGCTTATGGTCCATAGTGCTACCGGACTCTTTGTTCATTATATCCATAGTATTATTTGCCTAAAATTGCTTTGTGTTATTTAAGCATGTTTCTGGCAGCATTCTCTAAACTGTAGTGCTCAATTAAATGTGTTACAATGTCTCAGGAATGCACTATACTCATCTAGCCATTGTATTGCTCTTCTGCCTGCTTTTGATGACCTAGCTGTCTCCCTGCTATCTCTGCTCTCATCACTGTCCCAGTCCCCCCCCCTCCTTCTTGGCTCTGCATACTACAGCTATCCCACTCCTACCTGGCTACTTAACCCTGTTGCCTCTCTCCCCAGCTCCCTGACCCCTTCACTGCACTACCGGACCTGCACAGTGGGTCCCTGAGGGCAGGAAATCAATCAGGCCTTGCCACTACACCACCCTCTTATGGAGCCCTCTGAAGCACATTCTAGGTACTGCTCTCACCTCACCCCAGCAAAGCAAGATGAACACCGGGGTATGGCACCGCACAGTCTGACATAAAAATACTCCGGCATGCCTCTTATGAAATAAAATAAGAAAAAGATCTATGTTTAGGCACTGTTGCGGTATGCACTAAACTGTCACATATGCTGTCTTTCATTACGTGCATACCACAACGCTGAAATGCTCTCGCTGAATTTGATGTGCGGTATTGATGTGATACCCTCCATAGGTATCCCTCAGCCCGGCTATGTGTCTTTACATTTGCTGCTTCCACAGCCTGTAAGCTAGCAACTTCCCCCTTTTTCACCCCCCTCCCAATATTTATGTTTCAATCACAGAATGGAGACCTCTGCCTGCTGTGATAGAAGGGAGTTTATCTCCATTCGGAGGCCTATTATCTTCCTTCTGAAAGGATCTCGTAGGGCTGTCCTTCCCTGCTCTTTTTGCTGGTGCTCCGCTGCTTTGAACTCATCTTCTAGCTCTTTTTTTTACTCTGCTCCCTGCATCTCCTCCTGGCCCCTGCATAACCAATGATCTTACCCCTCATTGTAGCTTTGAATGCCTCCCATCTAATCCCTTCTGTGGTGTCATAGACAGGATTTTCCTGAAAAAAAAGCTTTGCCTCAACTTGGGCCCAGGCGAGGAAGTCCTTGTCTTTAACTAACAGGGGGTCCAACCTCCAAGAGGTGGATGTGGGGGTGGGGAGCCCTATAGAATATTCAGCTGGACTGGGGCATGGTGAGAAATTATTATAGGTAAGATGTTGGAGGCTATGGTGGCCTGTGTGATCTGAGGAGAGGTTAGCATGAAATCAATATGACTGTAGGATCCAGGTACTGGGGAGTAAAAGGAATAATCTCGCCCCCTAGGGTTCAGCACCTGCCACACATCTGCCAGTCCTTGGTCTCTCATCCAGTTTAGCAGGGCTCTCTGTCCATTCCCATGTGGGTGGTTTCCCTCCCTAGCTACAGTTTTATCTAGCAGGGGGTCTAGAACCAAGTTGAAATCCCCTCCAATTATGGTGGGTATTCTGCCTTTATTCATATTAAGAAGGATTTGAGAGGTCTGATGAAAAAAGGCCAGGTCGTCATCATTAGATCCATAGATATTCCCCAACAGGATTGGACCTGTGGGGGTCTGAAAAGTTCTGAAAACCCACCTGCCCTGTGTGTCAGCCCTGGACATGATGAGAGACCATTTCTTCTCCCCTTCCCTCCCTTAGTTATGGATACCACCTATTTGCCAGGTCACCTCAAATCCATCTTAATCGGTGGAACACGGCATATAATGATATCTGTCGGTTTGCACTTGCTGCTCCCAAACTCACCCACCAATGTGAGCTCTATGACAAACTCATCTGGCTCCCCCATGCAGAATTCCTGATCCTTGGTGTAGGAAACTTCACCAGGAAAGTGCTTGCCACGGGCATACCGTCGGGACTGGCGCATCTCCTCCCAAAACTGGATGCCATCCCCTACCAGCTCAGGTCACAGACCGCCGAGTTGCTTAAAGTTCCCCCTACTCGGACCCTTATGGGGGATCGTGACTTTGCCGCTTTTGTGCCTAGGCTCTGGAACTCCATTCCGGACTCTGTTCACTCCGCTCCTTCCCATGGGACCTTTCGCTCCTCCCTGTGGTCCCACCTAAAACAAACGACAAGATGTGACTGCTCCTAGTCTCTGTAATGTAATACTCTGCAGTCCACTATTGTCCACTCTGAGTCCATGACGGTCTATGAAATATGTATTCAGTGATTCTAATGTCTATCTATGTCCTGTAACAATTTGTACTATGTTTGGCAGTATCTCTGCCCTTATACAAGCGTTGTTATAGCTGTTTTTTACTGTATCATGCTGTTTCTCCAATGTTGCCATGTATGTATACTGTATGTTTTGTGCTCTCCCGGGTCATTCCTGAAAATAGGCATACTACTTGTCTAGTGTACTTACCCGGTAAACAAAAGCTAAATAAATAAAATAAATTTCAGCTATTTGTGTATTAGAATAGTCTCCCCACGCTTTTTTGGTGGTGGTGCTGATGTGTGAACTTCCACTCCCACCCAGTCCCTCTTGAGGAGCTCAAGGTCCTTCTGAGTGAGTTTCATCTCCTGCAGAAAGGCCACCTGGGCCTTGGCCTGCTTCAGGTATGACAGTGCCTTTTTCCTCTTCACCGGTGTATTCAGCCTTCTTACAGTCCAGGTAATGCATACTAAGTCAGCCATAATCATAGTTATCGGGGGAAGGGGGAGACGAAATAGTTGCAAGTGACCGGTGTAGAGGAAGAGGCATCACCCTACAAAGAGTATATGAAAGTGGTCCAGGCTGACCTTCCGTATGGAGAGTGAGGAGCACTCCAAGGGTCTCATAATGGCAAGTTTCGGAGGCACTCCCATATAGAAGTTGGAAGCTGAAAGAGGTTTTAAAGTGGGTGCCAGACCATCCTGACAATTAGGGGCCCCTTTGACTGGTTTTGAACTAGAGTCTTGGAGGCACCCTCAGGATATTTCCCGGTGATAGCTTTAAAGTGTGACCTACCTGTGGTTGGGACTGTTTCCTAAACTCGTATTCTCTCTGCAGGTTCTCCATGTCTTTCCCTAAAGGCATATGTCAACATTATCAAAAACATAAACAAAAACCAACATTTAAACATATTTACAAGGTGCACTACCGTGCTCAAATGGAGCCATCCTGCACGTGTGATCACTTGCCTAACTTGGCAAAGCAAGATCTGCTGGGTAGTTCCTGTGGACATGGTGGCCATGTAGATCTCTGGCCAAAAATCTCTTTTGTTTCCCAGTGTTATGCTAGTTGTGGGGGGCGGGGTGGCAGCTTGCAGGGAGGCAGTATAGTGCAGTGGTTTATAGTGGTTTAAGACTCTGAGCTGCAAATCTGGAGACCTGGGTTTGAATCCCACAAACCTCACTTGCATACTGTGTGACCTTGAGCAAGTCACTTAACTTCCCTCTGCTCCCAGGTCGCACCTGTAAACAAGCTTTCAGCTTAGTGTGTTAGTCCTGGTAAAACAATGACAAAAAAAAAAAAAAAAAAAGATAGGGCGTGCAGCCGCCTGACCCAGCAATTCTCACAGGAGGGACTAACTGGCAGCCTTGAGATAAGGGTGACGGTCCCTATGCCGGGGTAGGTTGGTTGGTTGTTGTGGAGGGGGTGGGGAGTCCAGGCAGGGGGGGCCCCCGTGTGGTCTAGGGTCCGTTCCGGAGATTAAAGATGTGGGGGGGGGGGGGAGGCAGGTATGAATGTCAATTGCTTGCATTCCAACATCTCTGGGACTGGGGGAGTGCCCCCGGGTCCATTTGGGGATGGGTGTTTCTTAATGTGGTCCCCTCCTCCGAAGAAATGCCTCTCTGGGGACTCCCAGCCCATGGCAGCAAGGGTCAACATGGAATTGGGGAGACAGTTGGAGCAGCATTCAGCTAGGGGGTAGTGATCCCACCAGCATCGCTGTTGTGAGCCTACCCCCTCCAGGCAAGAACTGCGGGTTGTTCCTGGCTGCCTCATCTCTGTTTGACGCTCGAGGGATATTGCCACCTCTATGAGTTGCCTGATTTCGGCCTGGCCCCCCCGGCATACCTCTCAAACTCCTGCCCTCTCAAATCAGGGATAAGGCCCAAAACAGTCAGGGACAAAGGATTAAAATCTGGGTTACCTTCTCAAAACTGGAGACATCCACTCAGAAAGCCAGTAAAATAAAGACCCTAGTGTAAAATGCCTTTTCCCAGGGAAAGCAAGTCTGCAGTGCAACACCATTCAATTGCTGCAGAATCACAACCTTTAGGAGTGGCAAAACAAAGCTGCAAGGTAAAATCAGGGATGGTCTCAAAAATCAGGGACAGCTGAAAGACATGCCTCCTGGTCCCCTGTACGTAAAATGCCTTCAGCGCCTGCAAAATCTTCTCTCACCCTCTGTCTCATCCCCACACACCATCCCGTGCAGTAGTTACAAGGGGGTGAGTAGTGTGGTCAGGAGATCGATGTGCCCTGGAGGGGCAAAAGTCACAGTGTCTCGGGATCTCCTGACCCAAATTACTGTCCCCTTTGAAAGTCATCAGCACTAGCCGAGATCACAACCTTCGTCCTCACTACCATAGTAAAAAAAAAGGCTACTTATTTAAGCAGGATGCTTGTGTCCTGTATCAGCAATCAGGGGACTTCTAGATCTTGCTGGTGGTTCCACCTCAGCCCGGAACACTTTGTGGCCTTTGGATGCTGTGCCTGGGGGATGCTGTGTCACCGGTGAGCCCGAATTGTCTCTTCAGTCACTGTCTGGCACCGTGCTCTTACTTGCCTGGTATGGTGCTTCAGTCGGGGGAGCCTCCTCAGGTTGCAGGTCTCTAGAGTTGGGTGAGGAAGATCTCAAGGCTTCGTAAAGGGTTTTTCGTCATGTATCAGACCAGGGCTGTACTTTTTTCCTGCTGTATCTCTCTGTCCACAACTTTCGGTGGGGGGTCCTGTTCTCACGAGGGGATGATCCCTTCATTTGTGACTATCCATCACCATTCTTTTTATGCTGTGCCGGGGGAGCTCCCCTTGGGTTTTGGGTTGGAGTTCAGTGTCAGTTTGCATCTCTTCGAGTTGTAGGAGGTCTGCAGGGCTGGTATGCCTAGGGGCACTAGTCTGCGGCTTCACTCGCCTGTCTCCCTCTTGGCGCTCCAAGAAAGCTTCCAGGGCAGCTGACGTCTCAAAGAAGAAAGGGACCCCATTGTGAACTATTTGCATGGTGGACGGATACCGGAGGGAGTATTGGATGCCCATCTTCTGCATAATGTGTAGGGCTGTGTGTGCTACCTCCTCTTGTTCACGAGTTCTTTAGAGAAGTCCTGGTATATGGAGATGGGGTGCCCCTGCCAGTTCAGGCACCCCAGTTCTCTGGACCACTGCAAAAGATCCTACCTTGTATTATATGCCAGCATCTTAATCAAAATTGCCTGTGGTGTTCCCCTTTCAGCGGGATTGGAGCAAGAGTCCGGTGCACCCGCTCTATCTCGAGTCAGAAATCTGGTGTTCTATTTTTGCTAGGCATCCAGCCAGGCTCTGGATGGCCCTTGTGGTGTGCTGGGAGGCTTCTGTTACCTCATCCATGTGATGTAGGAGTCTCTCAAACATGGTATTGAAGTGGCTTAGGTTGAGAATTGGGCCTGGCGCTACCGCCATGCTTCAAGACAGACTCTCTGAGGACGATCGGTGGACAAAATAACCTCCGATTCACAAAAGAAAGGTATGTCTGAGTAGCCAAATTCCTAAGTTATCTTGTTTTAGCCTAGCTGTCGGTCGGTGGCTGCTTTAGCTACAGGAATCATCAGATTTAGTTGTCTGCACACTGCAGCTCACAATTCAGGCTGCCATCCTGCTTGCTGGTTAAGCCACGCCCCATTTCAGTACATTTAGTGCAAAAGTAAATACAATACAGGAGTACAATGTAAGTACTAGGTGTACAGTACAAGCCATTACAAACATTAACATTAGCAATTTAGGAACATGTGTGGCTCATAGAATTATATTTCACAGCCTTGGCTCTTCCTGGTGACCTGAGTTATCTATCAGGGTGAAGAGAGTGAAATCTTACAGAACAGACACAAAGTGTTTATACACCCATCATTATACACCTTTCATCCAGAAGAATATCTGATACAGTTATTCTTGGTCAGTTGTATGTTTAGGGCATATAGTGTACATTTTATTTTACTATCTCTAAACTGTTAGGCTGCTGAAATTTAAAATTAAAAATAAAGACTTGGATGTGACCCCTGTGCTTGCCACCTCATCAGAAGCCCATGGTGTCAGTTTGGAAAGATGCCTCGCTCAAGAGCTCTTGTGCCATGTTATATACAAACGCTGAAATAGACTTCGGCAAACAAAAAAAATCCAGTGCCACTGCAAATATGGCTACATAAGGCCTGTAATCAACATTTTCTATTTTTATCTAACATGCTTTCAACAGGGATTCTCATTTTTCAGTTATCAAATCTTAGCTGACATTTGATAACAAAGAAACTCTGCTGAATACATGATAAGAAGGAAAAAGAGTTAGATAAAGAAGAAATATTAGTTGCAGGCTATTTTAGAACTATAGTTTTTTTTTTGGGGGGGGGGAGACTGAGTTTTGTTTGTTGATTTTATTAGCCTGCTACCAGTAGTATCCTTAACAATATGACTAAATTATTTAACAAGACATGGTTAAGTACGTTACTCTTGAACTGTTAATTGCAAACCTCTCAGCATTAAAAATAATAGCACTGGCCTTCAAAAATCATAGCAAAGGGCCAGAATGTGTAGCGTATTCTTATTTTAAAGAATAATATGTCTACAGATAGTGTGTCCCATATAGTTAGTGATAAGGAATGTTTCTATCAACATAGTTCAATTATTTAATAGTTTGTGTGTCCAGAAATAGCTTCAACATAATGAGAAACATCAGTAAACCTATGTGGAGTAAGGGTAAATTTGAATGTGAAAATCATAGCTCTTTGTGCAGTTCATAGCAGTTGAAAGGTATGGTTAACCGATATGAGATTAGATTAAATGTAAAATGAACTGATTTGTTGTTTGTGCTTTCTTTCAGTAGAGATTGTGTTTCTTATCTACAAACTGTGCTCAAGTGTTGCAGTATCTGTAACACTAATCTGTGCAGCTGCAGCTGTATATAGATACAGGCTTGAAATTAAGCTGCTGTGCCGAAACTTCATGTCAAGTGAAGAAACTGTAGGAGGTAAGAAAAGCAACCATAATTTATTCCACTGCAGTGGCCTATTACACTTAAGTTGCACATTTAACCTTATATGTACAGTATTAGTTCTGAACAGTAAAAGAAGTTGTTTTGTTGTACAAGTGGCATCACAAAAAGCAATAGTGCTCTTTGCAAAACCTTTTTTTAAACCATTATCACAGAGATAGTAGGCCTCTATTTGACTGGATATACTGTAGAAGCCTGGTGGCTTATGTGACTATACAAGATCATCATAGGTGCCACTACACTACCCTGGTCTTATGGGCTCAGATAAGGTTGTTGGCTTGGGTCAAACACTCCTGTGGGGATTTGTTACCAAAAGACATTGGACACAATTCACAAAAGTCGGCACAAGCTATGCCAAAGGCAGCTTGTGCCAATCTCCAGTGTACCAGGGACCCTGCTCCCAATTTACTATTGAGTAGGGTCCCAGCAGAAAAATCCTGCAGCTTGTGGCAAAGGTGGCCATGCTCCAAACAGACAGCACACCTGCAGGTTTGCCCCAAGCTCTGGAGCAGTCAGGTGGCAGCTGTGCGTATGAACAGTGACCTGTGCAACCAATAGCCAAGCACATATCTCCTTACTTGGTAGTATAGTGAACCTCCTCAGCCCCAATCCCCTTTGTTATTAAGATTAATGATGTTCCTGGTGGTCTAGTGGACCCCCCTCCCCTTCCCAAATCTGCCCAAAGCATATGTCATCTTCATTTCCGTGTGGTCTAGTGGACCCCCCCACCCCAGCAAGCAGAGCCCTACTACTCTGCCTCCCCCAATCCCCGAGCCAGCGACTGGCACAGCACTCCTCTCTCCACCATGGCCAGCCACCGACTGAACTGTCAAGGAGTGCATACTGTATATAGTATGCACTCATTGATTAAAAGATCAAGCAAGCTGTCAATCAATGAGCATGTACTGTATACAGTATGCACTCCTTGACAGCTCAGTCATCATCCGGCTGTGATGGAGAGAGGAGGGTTGTGTCAGTCACTGGCTCAGGGAGAGGGGTGAGCGGGGTGGTGGGGCACTGTCTGCCGGGGTGGGGGTCCTCTAGATTTCTGGCAGATTTGGGATGGGGAGGGAGGTCCACTAGACCACCAGGGATACATATTATAAATATTTAAAAATACATTATAAATATTTATTGGGGATATTGGGGATAGGTAGGGGGGTCTGCTAGACCACCAGGGATATATATTATAAATATTTATAGGGGAGATCGGGGATAGGGATGAGGGTCCTCTAAATCACCAAGAACATCTTTATTTTACTACAAGGGGATTAAGGCAGGGGAGTGGGGGACTGTGGCGTTGGTGCAAGATTCAAAACCCTCCCTAAGGATACACTTTCTAAGTACCCTTAGACTAGCCCTGGCTGGTTTAAGGATACTTAGTCATTTGCCCTCTGGGAGGGTTTTGCGAATCCTGAATTAGGGGATATGGCAGCCTTCATCTACTTCAAGCCCCCTTGCACAATGCCACAACCCATTTTGTGCTGCAAGGTTGGTGCGGGCCCCTTTTGGTGCACACAGCCTGGGTTTTCTGCAGGCTGCATTTGTGAATTGTAACAGGGGCATCATCTGCCTCAAGCCATGGCTTGCACCATTCCTTGTGTCACAGTCCCCTTGTGCCATTCAGGGGGGCTTGTGAATTGGGCCCTTTGAGTTTAAGTTCAGATCTAAATTGCCAGTGCCATCACCTAGGGAAAGACAAAGTGGGCTAGGTTATATGTTAGTACTGCCCCTGAGTAACAATACCAATCCACTGGGGTCCCCCAGTTGAAACAATCAAGAACAGTTCATGAATTTTCATGCATTAATCAAAAACAGTTAATTAATTCATCTCATTAATGTTCCTCAAGCATGCATCAAATTGTTCATGAATGTTCATGAATTGTGCTTGAGCATTAAATGGTGCACCTGTGTTCGTTAACGTTTATGAATATAAAGGTTCATAATGGTCCAGAAAGCTCATGACATTCTACCACTGAACTTTATGGACATCGACCATCAACATTTTTGGTGACCAGAGGTGCCCTACTTTACAATATTGGTTAATTTATCTGGCAACTATATTTTAACCTTATAATGAAAAGATATTTGTACTTTGTACAAATCAGCAGTCAGACCCATTCAATACTTGGTTGTTTTATCACACAACCTACGTATGACAAATTCAGTATTTTAACAAGCTCAACATTTTCTAATGACTGGCTTTTCTTACCACATATTTTAGAATTGTTATGTATACTCCTTTCTGAATTTGGTAAAGATTAGTGTTACGTTCATTCTGAGTGATTAAGTTTTGCTAATGTCAGACTCTGTGCTACAGCAGAATTGATGTGTAGAGTAAAGTTGCATTCAGTCTAAGTTAGATCCATCTGGGGCTTGAATGCTGCCAAGCAGGAAGAGCTCAGAATAGTCTTGATAATTACTATGCTCTATACTATCTGTGTAAGTATGAATAGCAAAGGTGATGGGATCTGCACCAAGAATGGATATACAGAACTGGGGCACAACTGACAATTGGAGATATCCACCTGCAGCTCGAAGAAGCTCTCCCCAAAAGAAAAACATGCAAATATATGAACATACAAATGTGCCAGCAGAAACAGATCACCCGGCCTATCTAAGTCTGCTTAAGTGTGCAGCCAACACCCCTAGTTTGCAGCTGCCTCACCCCCACCTCCTCCACCCCTACTCACTCTCCCCAGTTCCCTGTCCCATGCCCCTTTTGAAGCTGTTCACAGATTTACATGATAACACCCATTCTGGTAGGGCATTCCATTTTGCTACCACCCTCTCTGTCAAATAGTGTCTCCTCATTTTCTTTCTAAATCTTCTCTACTGTATTCTTAGCCTGTGCCCCCTGGTGACCCTCCCCCTCCTTAACTTAAAGACCCCATCTGCCCCATCCTTATTGATTCTCCTCAGATACTTGAATGTCTCTATCATGTCCCCCGGCTCTTCTATCCTCCAGGGTGTACATATTCAGGTCTCCTAGCCTGCTGTCATAGTATCTCCCCTCCATTCCACATATCATCTTTGTTGCCTCTTCTGCACCCCCTCCAGTAGCCTGATATCATGCTTTAGGTATGGCCTCCAAAACTGCACACAATACTCTAAGTGCGGCCTTACCAATGACCTGTAGAGGGGCAAGATCACCGCTCTTCGCCTGGACAAAACCCCCCTCGCTATGCACCCCAGCATTTTGTTAACTTTTTCAGCCACTCTCATGCACTGGGCAGTGTTGTTCATGGTCCTTGTTGTCATTACCCCTAGGTCCTTCTCCTCCTCAGTGGTCCCCAGCTTACCCCCCCCCAGCCAGTATTCTCTCCTTGGGTTCTTCACCCCAAAGTGCATAACCTTACACTTCTTTGCATTGAACCCCAGCTGCCACCTCTCTGATCGCTCCTCTAGCTTGCGTGGGTCCCCCTGCAGCTACTTCCATCCCTCCTCTCCATCCACCACTGCTCTGATTTTGGTGTCATCAGCGAACAGACTTAGCTTGCTCACCACCCCATGTGCAATGTCTGATATGAAGAGCCCAAACAATACTGGCCCCAACACAGAGCCCAGTGGCACCCCACACATCACCGGCCTTGCAGTTGGGAGCTCCCCTCTCAACACCACCCGTTGCAGCCTGCCACTCAGCCAGCTTGTAATCCAGTTCATCATTTTTGCCCCTACCCCTACACCAGTTAGCTTCTCCCCAAACTGCTCATGAGGCACCGAATTGAAAGCCTTGCTGAAGTCCAAGTAAAGAACGTCCACGGCATGACCCTTATCCAGCTCACCTGTCACCCAGTCATAATATTGTATGAGGTTGATTTGACAAGACTTCCCTGAAACAGACCCATGCTGCCTCACATCCTGGAGGTGATTGTCCTCCAGATACGACACAAGTCTTTCCTTTAGTATCATTTCCATGAGTTTGCACACTATGGCGGTGAGACTTACCGGATGATAATTACCCGGTTCATCCCTTGGCCAGCTCTTGTGTAATGGTACTACATGTGCCATCCTCCAGTCCAGTGGAACACATCCCAACTCCAGTGAGATGCTGTACAGATCCACCAGTGATTCCTCCATCACCTCCGCCATCTCCCTCAGCACCCTGGGGTGGATACCATCCAGCCCTGATGCCTTGTCTACCTTCAGTGCCCTCAGTCCCTCTGGGACTCTACCTGCCTCAATTCTTCCATCTGTTGCCTCCTCTTCCCATCCCCACCCTCCCAGCCCATGCTCGTAGTTGTCCCCCCTCCTTCTGCCGTGAACACTGAGCAAAATTATTCTTTCAGTGCTTCTGCCTGTTCCTCCCCCTTTTCTGTCCACTCCCCACCCCTTTTTATCCTCACTATTGTCTCCTTGTACTTCCTTTTCTCCCTGATGTATCTGAACAAGTCTTTCTCCCCCTCATTAATTCCCTGTGCTAATCTCAGCTCCCTCTGGGCCTTGGCTTCTCTCACTTTTCTAGTCACTTCCCTGAACCATCTTGCATATTCCTCCCTGTCCACTTCCTTCCCTGTCCTCCTAAACCTCTGATGTGCCACTCGTTTTGCCCTCACCACCTCCACGACCTCGCTGTTCAACCAGCATAGTTTTCTTGCTCTGCTTCTCTTACTCTGTGCCTTAGTGCAGGCTTCTGTTGCCTCTGTAACTCCCCAAATTCACCAGGACAAAGAGGATGAAGAGGGAGGATGGTGCTAGTGGGGAATGGGAGTGTGATTATGGTATAAAAGTATTTGGGAGGTGGGAGGGGTGGAATTACAGCACAGTGGGTAGGAGAGGGAGTTTAAGTAAGCTTAGAGCCATTAGAGGTGTAAAAAGAACTGCAATTCACATATTGTTTGGCAGTATAGTGTTCACTTCATCTAACATAAACTACTGTATGTGAATTGCCTATTTTACCAATGAATTGACAACTAGCAGTTTCACCACACAGATTTGTAAAATTTGCCAGGCAAAAAATATACAAATTGCTGTCACTGATTAATCAAAATTGCTGAAATTTGCAAATTTATTCATGAGGTGAATTTTAGTTCACCGACACCTACTTCTAGATAATCTCTTTTATCCAGTTGGGTGATAATAAGTTCATCCTAGCACCCCTCAAAAACTGCTGCATCAACTCGTGGTCCTGGTCCTGTCCTATTAGTCTTTCTCAGTTCATTAACTTCCTAAGGTGGCAGTATAACATACAAACATACGAACATACAAAATGCCAGCAGAAGCAGGCATCATGGTCTATTGAGTCTGTTCAGTTGTGCAGCTAGCCCCTCAACTGCAGCTGCACCACCCCCCTTCCCACTTCATAATTAGCTCCCCCTCACTCTGTCTCAATTCCTCTTAAAACCACCCACTATCCTACTGGATACCACCTCCTTGGGCAAAGTATTCCACTTGTCTACCACCCGTTCTGTGAAAAAATGCCTCCTGATTTCCCTCCTGAATCTTCCCCCCTCCAATCTCAGCTGATGCCCTCTCATGTCCCTCCCTTTTCTAATCTGGAAAATCCCTTCTGTGTTGGTCTTGTTTATCCCCTTTAAGTATTTAAAGGTTTCAGTCATATCTCCCCCATCCCTCCTCTCCTCTAGGGTATACATGTTCAGCTCACTCAGCCTATCATCATAGGACCTTCCCTCAATCCCTGGATCATCTTAGTTGCCCTACGCTGTACCCCCTCCAAAAATCTGAGATCCTTCTTCAGGAATGGGTGCCAGTACTGCACACAGTACTCCATGTGCGGCCTGACCAGTGACCTGTACAGGGGAAGGATCACATCTCTATTTCTGGAGGAGACTCCCCTTGCTATACACCTCAGCATCTTGTTGGCTTTAGTTGCTACCTTCCTGCACAGAGCTGAGTTGTTCATACTCCACGTTATAAGAACTCCTAGATCCTTTTCCTCCTCTGTGCTTTCCAACTGTACCCCTCCCAGCTGACAGCTCCTCCCCGGTTCCTAGCTCCAAAGTGTAGTACCTTGCACTTCTTGGTGTTGAACCCCAATTGCAATGTTTCAGACCACTTCTGTAGTTTGGTCAGGTTGTCCTCAATGTCATCTATCACAGTGCCCATCTTTGTATCATCTGCAAAAAGACTGATCTTGCTCCAGATCTCGTGTGAGATATCAGCAATGAATATCCCAAACAGCACCAGTCCCAATACCGATCCCTGTGGTACCCCACTCATCACATCCCCCAGTGATGAGAGTCCCCCCCACCTACCACCCTTTGCTGCCTTCCCTTCAGCCAGTTGGGGAACCAACTGTCCATCATTGTTCCCACCCCAAAATATTCTAGCTTCCCCCCCCAGCCTCCCTTTTGGCATGGTATCAAAGGCCTTGCTGAAATCCAAATACAGGACATCCACCTTGTCCAGTTCCCTGGTCACCCAGAGTAGTACGCAAGTAGATTTGTCTGGCAGGATCTAACTGAGACAAACCCATGCTGTTCATCATCCAGGAGTACATTGTCCTCCAAAAAGGTCACCAGCTTCTCTTTTAGGATTATCTCCATGAGCATTCCCACAATTGATGTGAGGGTCACTGGCCTTTGGGCCACTTTTGTGAATGGGCATCACATGGACCATGCTCCAGTCACGTGGTACACATCCTGTGTCCAGGGAGGTATTGAACAGATCAGTCGGTGGTCCTGCCAGGATCTTTGCTAGTTCCTTAAGTATCCTAGGGTGAATACCATCTGATCCCGGTGCCTTGTCCACCCTCAGTGCCCTTAATTCTTCCAGAACCCTGTCCTCTGAAATCCCTATATCTGTCACCCCCTCCCCCTGCCCACTCTACTCCTCCCATGAGGTATCTGCTCCTCTCCTTCGTGAACACAGAGCAGAAGTACTCATTTAGTGCCTCTGCCTGATCTCCCCATCCTTCTTAATCCTCACAATGTGGTCCTTGTTTTTCCATCTCTCTCTGATGTATCTGAAGAAGTCCTTTTTTCCATCCTTAATATCCTACTTGGTACTGAGAAGGCTTCTCTAATGGCTATCATTGACTAGACACAAACTTGGCTGAAAGTACACACTTTATGAACTGAGCATAGTTCCACTGGTCCTTTCTTTCTCTTGGTAATATTCTGCAGCAGTAGTGATACTGCAGGTCCCCAAAAAAGGGTGGTATCCAGTGCTGGTGGCAGGAGGATTTCCAGTCATTTCTTCTTGTTTCCACTAGGAGTAAGCTCTGGGTCAATTAGCCTTTGCTGTATCTGTAATTTCCAGACATCATAATCTACCACTTCAATGTGTCTAGGGACAGACTCAAAGCAACTTTACAATTTGCGTGGGACATTGGCAGTAAATGTCTTTGGTATTTATTAGTAGGTATATATTAGGAGAGGTCTGCCACCTTTAAATCCCTGCTGCCTTTGTTCCGGGTACATGACAACTCGCTCCCGCGATTTCGCCCCGCGACAAATCACTCCCGACAATAGACTCCAGCGTCAATCCATCCCTATGACACTGGCCATCGTACGACAATTCGCTCCCGCTAACGCACCATATAGTGATAGTGATAATTACAACTGGAGGGAGGAACAAAGAGGCTGGTCTATCATGCTCCAACATTTTTATAACCTCTTTGATGCTCCCCCAGATGAACTCTGCCTGCCCCTGAGTAGACCTACTTACCTAGGTACCCTCCCCTTTTCCCTCCTCCCGTATCTACCTCTTCCCCCCCTGTTATCACTTGAGTGCAGCTGCACTTCTTGTGACAGTTTACAACTCAAGGTACCCTCGGATTTTTTTGCAGAAATGTCTCCAGTTTCGCTTAAAGGCTAGCATTGTCTTCCTTTCTACTGTCTCTGCTGTTACACTGCTCCATAAGTTCAACAGCCTCTGGGAGAAACATTTGTCTCCTAATGTTACTCACAGATAGAAATCATATCCATTTCAGTTAATTAGTTGTCTTCACATATCTACTAGCGGAAATCATTTATAGTCCCTAAGCTCTCACAGATGAACAGCACTCTCAGAGGAAGGAGCAACCACTGTAATTGTACTTACACTTCTCTAAGAGACAGCTGCTAGCTTACAATAATGCAGCCATACTACGATATTTTTCCCATTTTGTTAAGAAAGCACATTTGAAACCGGAGACCTAGTCACTCATCTGCTCGTGTGACCTGGGGGGAAGGGGTACAATAAGAATGAGACAGGTGCGGGACACAGGAAACATATTGGTAAGCAGCTTTAGTGTTATTGTCGGGAAACGGGAGCGAATTGTCGCCATAGTGTGACCTGATCGGTATGACTTATCGCAGGAGCGTACAGTCGGGAGCGAAATGTTGAGGAGCGAAATCATGGGAGCGATCTGTCGTGCTCCCCTTTGTTCCTGGATCTTCTTGCCCGCATCTCACCTTGTGGTCAACACCAGCCAAATGGACCCCCTAATGAGTCAAGAGGGTAGCCCCTGCTGCTTCTGGCTACCCCCTCCTCACCGATCACCAACCAGAGCCCTGAACCCAGCTAGTTGGACACTTTAAAGCATGGACTGCCCCCCCACTTCTGGCAGCAAATTAGGGAGTGACCTGAACCTGAATCACCCAAGTTTCCTCCTTCATAAGGGCTCCTACCCGAAGTGGCCTCCACATTGCAGCTTCTGCGTGAAGGTCACATGCTGAGGATAGCGACTGGAGTTTGTCTGGAGTCAGCCCAGTGGCTGCCATCTGCCAATCACTGTGCTCCAGAGGACCTCTAATAGCCAGTCCAACCAGACCCCACCACCACATATCACCACCACAAGGAACTGTTTGCCCTTGTGCAGCTGCCAGTATTTTCCAGCATTCCCCTACCTTTCTGCACCCAGCTCGACATGCTAGTACCTGACTCAGTAAGGAACACTTCATTATTTTCAAGCACTAGTTCACCATCTATTGCACAGGCTGTCTCCTGCATTCTTTCTGCTGCTGCAACTCTAGTGTGTAACCTATGTACCTCCTAGTGGCTTTTGCACCACATTCCCTAGCTAGGGCAAGGTGCTGCCCTGCTGTTTTCCTAACTTGTCGCTTGCTTATTGTTTAACATTGCTTATATACCTATCATCACTGCACTGTTTCATGGCTTACAGCTACCTAGAGTACTCAGTTCATGCTAATTTTGTTTTAGCCTCTAGTCCAAGTCACTCTTAGTTTTTATTTTATCTCATACAGTCAAGCCTTAGCCCACTATGCTTAGTTCCTGAGTCTTGGTTCCCTGACTACTGAACAATCCTCCTGCTGCTGTGAGACACAAAGAACACCCCTAGGAGGCATATGCCAAGAACAGTCCAGCCCCTAGCCTTACTGTCTACTGATGTTCACCGACTGCTGTACCCACTACTGAAATAGTGGTCAACTAATAGAAAGCTCTCAGCTAGAAACAAGCAGCAGCAACAGTTCAGACACAAAGGACAACCCTAAGAGTTCTACACCAAGTGTGGTTTAGCCTGTAGTCTTACTGTCTGCTGAGCTTCACTGATCTTCACCAACTAGGAGCGAGACCACTCATGGAGGGAAGGCAGACTCCGACAGGTGCAGAAGCAGGGATTCCTTGACAGAAGTTCTACCTGAATCCTCCTTGGAGTGCACAGTCCAGGCTTTTTTCTCTGCTAAGGCAGCTTCCATCCTCGCTTGCTCTACTCAGACCCAGACAGTGACTGTTCTCTCAGCATAAGGAGCTGTTGGAACACTTACCCAGAATTCCTGGATGTGGTATGTAAATCAGCTGTACCTGCTCAGCTGATTGAAAGCTCTCATCCAAAAGCAACAGCTCAGACACAAAGGGCACCCATAGGAGGCATACACCAAGAGCGATCCAGCTCCAAGCCTTACTGTCTACTGATCTTCACAGAGTGCTGTACCCACTACTGAAATAGTGGTTGGCAAATAGAAAGCTCTCTGTTAGACGCAACCAGCAGCAACAGCTCAGACACAAAGGGCAAATCTACAAGGCCTATGTTAAGTGTGGTTCAGCCCCTAGCCTTACTGTCTGCTGGGCTTCATTGATCTTCGCCAACCGGGAGAGGACCACTCATGGAGGGAAGGCAGACTCCTACAGGTACAAAAACAAGGATTCCTTGGCAGTAGTTCTACATGAATCCTCCTTGGAGTGCACAGTCTGGGCTCCTTTCTCCGCTGAGGCAGCTTCGCTCCTCGCTTGCTTTACTCAGACCCAGTGAGCGGCTGCTATCTCAGCATAAGGAGCTGTTGGAACACTTACCTAGAATTTCTGGTTGCAGTATGTAAATCAACTGTACCCACTACAGAAACAGTGCTCAGCTAATAGAAAGCTCTCAGCTTAAGCAACATTTCAGACACAAAGGGCACCCCTAGGAGGCATACACTAAGAGCGATCCAGTCCCTAACCTTACTGTCTACTGATCTTCACCGACTGCTGTACCCACTACTGAAATAGTGGTCAGCTAACAGAAAGCTTCAACAGGTGCAGAAGCAAGGATTCCTTGACAGCAGTTCAACCTGAATCCTCCTTGAAGTGCACAGTCTGGGTTACTTTCTCCACTGAGGCAGTTTCTATCCTCATTTGCTCTGCTCAGACCCAGCCAGTGGCTACTCTCTCAGCATAAGGAGCTGTTGGAACACTTATTCCCCAACCCCGTGATATGAAAACAAGTTTTCTTTCCATCTATCAGTTCTGTGTGTACTTTGCTTTTGTGTGCAGTTGATGTAACAAGGGCTTGGTACATCTAAAAGACAGAACATCACTGATTGTTTTTACAGATAGCAGAAACAAAGGTCATTCTCCACATAGGTACGAATGACATAGCCAGTAAGTCAGTACAGGAAACTAAACAAAACCTCACCAGGCTGGGCAACAAGCTTGCTTCCCTTTCATCCACTATCACCTTCTCTGAAATTCTGCCAGTCTGGAAAAAGGAGACAGCAGGCAGAAGATTAGGGATGGAGGCATCTTCGAAACTAAACACCTGGCTAATGGACTGGTGCCAGGAAAAAGGTCACCACTTTATTGGAAAATGGCAGGACATCTGGGAATGGGAGTTCTTTAAATTTGACGGCCTACACCCTTCAAAGGAGGGAACCCGAGCACTAGGGCAAAAATTTGACGTTCACATCGGTCAGTTAAACTAGTGGACGGGGGGGAGTGGCATAGGCACCCCTAGCACAAAAAGGGTTGCCAAATGCCCCTCCCCCATCACCAACTAGTTCAGCACAAGGGTGCACCAATCATACTTGGACCAAACATCGTACCAAACATACTCAGACCCAACATTTCAACAAAATTACACAACCAAAACATATTAAAAATGCAAATGACCAAAACAGAAGGTGATGGAAAGCAATGTGCATCAATGTTCATAATCTGCCAAACAAAATCCCTGATCTCACAGCCATAATAGCAGATGCACAATTAGACTGGGCCACTGTTATGGAAACATGGTTCGCTGGGAATCACTTCTGGGATGTCACCATTCCATGGTATGCGTTATTCCAGAAACATCGCATGGGAAAGAAAAAAAGAAAAGGGCGGGTTGCATTGTATGTCAGAGATGACATATGCACAACAGAAATCCAGGGAAAATACAGTAAAGCAGAGGCCCTTTGGGTTACACTAAGAGCCCGGGACAAAGCCCCTATCTGGGTAGGAGTCATATACAGACCCCCATCCCTAGAGGCTGATATAGACAAGAAGCTCTTGGAAACCATCTTTATGATGATGGACAGGGGTGAGTTGTTGCTTGTGGGGGACTTCAGTCTACTGGATGTGGATTGGTCCTCATAGGCAGCATCCTCAGACTGGAGCAAAGATTTCCTTTTTGCACTAAGGGGAGCAGGTTTGTGTCAGCTGGTGAATTCACCCACCAGAGACAAAGCAATATTGGATCTAGTGGTGACAAACAGCACAAGGATCCCAGAAGCAGAGGTGGGAGCCAATCTAGGAACCAGTGATCACAGTTCAATCTGGTTTACTGTGAACAATATGGAGGAAAATAGTCACACCAGAATCAAGGTACTAGATTTCAGAAAAGCCAGCTTCCCAAAAATGAGATCTATGATCGCATCCATGCTAGAAGGAGGAATCACAGAAGATGTAGAGGACTGCTGGAATAGTCTGAAGACTGTTCTACATACGTAACAACTGTATGCGCTAAGCAGATCAGCAAGTCCAAAAGAAGGAAAACACCTCTCTGGTTCTCTCACAAAGTAACATTCAAAATCAAAGAGAAAAAAAAGGCTTTTACACAATTCATGCAAACTAAACATGGAGCAGACATGGAAGAATACAAGAACAAATTAAAGAAGGTGGGGAAAGCTGTTAGAAGGGCAAGAGCACAGCTGGAAGAGAAAATAGCACAGGGTGTTAAGGAGGGAGACAAAACCTTCTATGGATACATAACAGAAAAAGGAAAAACTAAGGGAGGAATAGTCCAACTAGCAACCAAGGAAGGTAAGATGGCAGAGAGTGACAAGGACAAGGCAGAAGTGGTAAACAAGTTGTTTTGCTCTGTTTTCACCATAGAAGACAGTGGCAAAGGTCCTACACTGAGCAGAACAAAGGAAGATACCTAGGGAGCAGATAATAGACCCTTCACAAGGGAGAGGGTCCTAAAAGAGCTTAATAAACTGAAAGTGGAAAAAGCCATGGGACCAGACAGCATACACCCTAGGATATTGAAGGAGCTCCGAGAGGAACTGGCCACACTGCTGGCTGAGCTCTTCAACAAGTCACTAGATAGCAGGAAAATACCTCAGGACTGGAAACAGGCAACCGTTGTGCTCTTACACAAGATCAAAAAGAAGGAAGAGGCAGGAAATTACCACCCTGTCAGTATGACCTCACTTGTGGGGAAAATGATGGAGTCACTACTAAAAGAGAGGATAGTGGCATGCCTAACAGATACTGGAAAATGGACTCAAAGCAACATGACTTCACAGCAGGAGTGGATCACCAGAACATTGGACCAAGGAGGGGTGGTGGATATTGTATACCTATATTTCAGTAAGGCCTTTAACACCATCCCTTACAGAAGGTTAACCAACAAGCTGGAACCTACGGGAGTTGACCAGAAGATGGTTAGCTGAATTAGTAACTGGCTGAATGATAGGACCCAGAGAGTGCTAGTCAATGGATCATTGTAAAGGGAAGGTAAGGTGACCATTGGCATCCCACAGGGATCAGTACTGGGACCAATCCTGTTTAACATATTTATAGCAGACGTAGCGAATGGACTAACAGGGAAGGTTTGCTTGTTTGCAGACGATACAAAACTGCAACAGAGTGGACACAAGGGAAGGAGCAGACAACATGGAAGCTGACCTTAGAAGGCTAGAGCACTGGTCCAGGGACTGGCAGTTACAATTTAACACCAAGTGTAAGATAATGCATTTGGGAAAGAGAAGCCCTGGAAAAAGTAGACACTGGGAGGACATCAACTTGAGGAGATACAAACAGAGCGAGATCTCAGCATAATCATCACTGACAAATTAAAGGTAGGAAAACAATGTGAGAAAGTAGCACAGAAAGCTGGTGGCATCCTCGGATGTATAAGTAAAGGTATTTCTAGTAGAAAGAGGGAGGTTATCATGCCCCTGTACAGGTCCTTGGTGAGGCCACACTTGGAGTACTGCATTCATTTCTGGAGACCTCACCTCAAGAAGTACATTGATCATTTGGAAATGGTGCAGAGAAGGGCTACTAAGATGGTGCATGGACTGCATCACAGGTCATATGAAGCAAGACTCGGGGAGCTGAACCTATACTCCCTTGAGCAGAGAAGAAACAGGGGGGACATGATTGAAACATTTAAGTACATGAGGGGAATTAACGCAGCTCAGACAGGCAATCTAGTTCAACAGAACATGGCAGCACACACAAGTGGGCATGATATGAGACTCATAGGAGGAAGGTTCAAAAGCAGCCTCAGGAAGTACATCTTCACAGAGAGAGTGACAGACCCGTGGAACAGCCTGCACCAGGAGGTGGTAGCATCAAAGACAATCAGGGAGTTCAAACTCTTATGGGACAGACATAAAGGACAAGTTACGACAAAGGCTGCATAAGGAGGGGGGTAGTTTCTAGGGCAGACTAGATGGATTGCACAGTCCCCATCTGCCGATGCTTTTTCTTGTGTTCTTATGCTCACTGTGTTAAATGCTCTTTAGCTCTGGATCACTGTACTCACATGTTTAGTCATTAGTGATTGCATATCCTAAGCCTCATAACCTGTTTCTGTACCTCATTTATGCCCAAGTCCATTAGCCACTGCTTTCGGCCTATAATACTAGCACTAGTTTGTCAATATATTCCTCATTCAAACAGTGTGCAGTACATGTCTACAGCCTGTCCCTTGTATATCTACTTATCATTAGGCATGGGTGGGTACTGAAATACCCGACCCAAAGTGGTACCCATGGGTACCTATAGATTATCCAAAATTACTCTAAAACTACCCTTATCAAAAATGGGTAGTTGGTTCAGGTCTGGTAGGTACTACCAAATTCTACTATCCTATTACCCTACCCTGACCGTAACAAAAATGTGACTGTTTTTGACTGTAAACTGTATACTATAACACTGTTTGTTAGGTGCCCCAAGCCCTGTCTTTTATGAGGCAGGTACAAGAGAAGCAGCTGCTCTGATTGATCCTGCTATTTAAAGAAAGTATACCCATGGTGGGCATTGCTGAGGCAGGTACGAGAGGCACAGCTGCTCTTAACGAGCCTGCTGCTGTTTTAAAAATGTATACCCAAGGTGGGCATTGCTGAGGCATGTACGACAGGAGCAGCTGCTGTGAGAGAGCCTGCTGCAGCTTCCAAAAATTATACACATGGTGGGCATTGATGAGGCAGATGTGAGAGGTGCAGCTGCACTGAATGAGCCTGCTGCTGATTCTAGAAATTATACCCATGGTGGACATTGATGAGGTAGGTATGAGAGGTGCAGCTGCTCTGATTGAGCCTGTTGCTGTTTCCCAAAATTTTATCATAGTGCGCATTGCTAAGGCAGGTATGATAGGCACAGCTTCTTTGAGTAAGACTGCTGCTCTTTCCAAAAAATATACCCATTGCAGGCATTGCTGAGGAAGATGTGATGGGTGTAGCTACTCTGAGTGAACCTGCTGCAGTTTTCAAAAATTATACCCATGGTGGGCATTGATGAGGAGGCAGGAGAGGTGCAGCTGCTCTGATTGAATGCAAACTTAAATAATGTTGCCAACATTGTCAGAAAATTGACAAACATGCCTATTTGTCCATGAACTGCCTGTGACCATGGCAGGACTTATGCCAGACATCCTTTCCCTTGCTGATGACACTGGTGATTGTGATGAATTTATAGATGTGCTTTTGTCTGCGCCAGCGGTGTACTCTGATGGTTTGGCAGAGTTTGACTGCTGTACATCACTTAATAGAGGTGCTTGGGCAATGTCACATTTGGTTAGCAGAAGATCTCTCCAATAGTCAATGTTTTCCCCTGTAGGAAGGATGACTTCTATGTTTCCCTTAAAGTGGGGATCTAGCAATGTAGCCAACACTTAGGTGTCACTCTTAAACATGGCATTTATTCTCTGATCAGTCAACAGTCTGAGACTCAAGTCATCTGCCAACATAACAGCAGTGGTGTTTTTTTTAACAGAAAGTCTTTCTTTATGTCATCAAGAAAATGTGAAGAAATCTTATTTGAGGAAGAACTGGACTCAGAGTTGCATGGTCTGCACTAACATCATGTGTGACAACCTCAAATGGCTCTTATAAGATGATCATAGATTCCAGTAGACTTCAGCTGCCAGAACGGAGCATGATGTCTACTTTACCTATTTGATTCTGCATGGTGTAGTCATGTACAACTTTTTTCTGTTCAAGGAGCCTTTGCAACATGTAAAATGTTGAATTTCAGTGGGTTGGAACTTCCTGCTTTAATGTATGCAGTGGTAAGTTGTTTGACCTCTGCAGCTGCTTCAGGATTTTTTGTGCTTTTGCAGAGTGGCTGAAATGTCCACATATTTTCCTAGCAAGACCAAACAGATTTTCAAAATTTTTGTTTCCATTTAAGACATTATGGAAGAGAAGATTTAAACAGTATGCAAAATAAGGTATGTTTTAGTAGTTGCTGTCTCTAACAGCTTTGACTGCTGGCACCATTATCTGACACTATGAATCCTGGAGATAAGGAATATGGAGTAAGTCATTTCGAGAATTATTTTTCCAGCTCCTGCAAAATATTTACACACAGCAGTGTTTTTTTTTTCCTCAAAAGTGGTGACGCATAATACAGCCTGCTTCCTACTGGTTACGGTAGAGAGGGGATTATTATTTTCTGACTGAAATCTGCCCCAATGAGCTGTAACAGGCATGTAGTCAATCCATTGCTGGTCTATATTTCTGTAGTTACGTAAACCTGCTTCACCTCAGAGAGTTTCAACTGCTTAATTACATCAGTACACACCAAGTCATACAGCTGTGGAACAGTCTTTTTCAAAAAATATGTTTGACAGGCAATGGTGTACCATGGTTCAATGTGGTTCATGAACTTGAGGAAACCTTTTCGGGCAACAAAAGCAAAAGGGGTTGAAAACTGGCCACAAGCTCTACAATGACTGTATTTAACAGCTGGCATATTGGATGCTGGTGTGTAAATTTTGATCTCCTTGCAACACTTTTCATTAATGTTAGTTGACAAGATTTTTTATACTTTTTGGGGAAATATACAGTATTTTTCATGCCTTTTTCACGTGGAGTACTATTTTGGGATTTTTCTGTACTTGATGGTGTCAGAAAACTATCTCTGTTTGTCTGGGAAGTCTTCAAGGAAACATCAAGTGATTTAATGTCACTTTGTGCTTCCAGTTCATTGTCACTACAGTCACCACCACCACCATCACCTCTACTACCACCTATACCAACCACACCGGCCCTTGCCTGCCCCACTCAATTGGGTGTTTTGCCTTTGCATGTCACACCATTACTGATGTTCCAAAATTTTCTGGTTTGTCACTACGACTGATGCTTTTTTTGAAAAGACTGCATACGGCTCAAGAGTTGTCTGCAGGGTCATTATAAAATAAATTCCACACTAAGGATTTACCTTTTTTGCTTTGTGCTATGGTGTCTGGCATTATTCCTTGTGCTGTTAATGGACCTGGAGGAAACCCTGCACTGCCATTACCCAGTTGAGATGAATTGTCCTCATTCATACTCATCTTCTTATTCTTACATTTGGCATATGATATTTTTTCTGAACTTGCCTCTCATGCCTTACAGCTGCATCCTCTCCTACCCCCTCATCAAAACTACCAACCTCATTGCCACAAGACTCAGAAGAACTAGAATTTCCATCATCATCATGTGGGGTATAGCCTGGGCTATATCAGTCCCCACTATCTCTACCATCTCTATTCAACATTTGCTGCCTCAGTAAATGAACTTATATTTCAGGAGGGTGCCTCCTTTCATGCTGTTTCAGCAGCCGGTAGTATCCTGGTACGCATGGTAAAACATCCGGTACCTCTATGAGAAACTCCAGACAGTTTTTTCCAAAACTCTACTATCATTTCGTTGCTAGCATGCTTTTTTGGTTCATAACATTTAGTGCCAGTCCTGGTGATGCTATTATTATTGTAGCTATGTTCTTCATTAGTGTTATGATTCATATTGTCAATATATTAACCAGGTCTTAATTTTTCCTGTAGAAAACCTGTGGCGTTATTTGCCGTAATAAAGGAATGTTTATTACGACAAACACATGCATGTTTTTTCTCATTCTGCATATGTGCCTGCCACAACTTAATGTCCCGGACTGCTGGCCACCTCTTCCTCCTCCTCTTTCCGGTTGGAGACGGAACTGCCACTCCAACTTGGCAGTAAGTCACTACCATAAAAACTAAAATTTTAACATGACAAAAAAACCTTCAGCTCCGGGCACAATTAAATGTACAAACAAGTTTTATTAAATAAATAAAAGCAACTGTGGACCACAGACTGAAACCTTAGGGGACTGCAGCCACACAGGGATATATGTATTTTTTATTTTATATAATTGCTGTGGTGAAAACTGAAAAACCTGCAATTATATAAAACAAAATATGGGGTGGTGTGAGTGTAAACTCAAAGTTTACACACACTCTCTGGGTTCGATGGTTGTACAAATCCCTCAAGCTTTGCACTTGGGGTTTATGTAGCATCTAATCCCTCAGGTGTATGTAAACTTCTCGTTACACACACCACCCCATACTTTATTCTATATATAATTAACATTTGCATGTGCAGCAGCACTGTGCTTCCTTTTAGTAGACTTAGACTGGGAGGCACGAGGCATTGTAGACATAGCCGTGAAATGATATTGTGTCACTAACTGCTGGACAGACAGCGTAGCTGACTATATCACAGTAATAAATGACATGGCTCAAGGACACCTAACAAACAGTGTGATAAAGCCACAAAAGGCTTCCACTATGCTGCAGAGACAGAGAGTATAGCTATGTCACAGTAATAAAATGACAGAGGCTCAGGGGCGCCTAACAATCAAGGTTATACATCCGTAAAAGGCTTTCACTATGCTGCAGACAGACAGTGTAGCTATGTCACAGAAATAAAATGACAGGGGCTCAGGGGCACCTAACAAACAGTGCGAAACAGCTGTACAAAAGGCTTTCACTATGCTGCAGAGACAGACAGTTGTCACAGTAATACAAGCATTTGTCAATGCCGAATGTTGGCTTGCTGGCATTGGCAGTGGTAGTGTAGAAGTTACAGAGCAGCGTAATAGGAGTGGCAGTGAAGTACCGAACTGAAGTCCACCCCACCACCACCCTGCAGAGAGTGACAGGCATTGAGGTGTGCCTTTGGGTCATCAGGCATAACGGCCACACCATTTCACCACACCCCACCCTGCAGACACTGACAAGTGTCACGGTGTTCCTTGGGGTCTTTGGCCCTTATGCGCACCCCATTCCATTAGGAAATACGGTGAGATGGGTGTGATATAGAGAATAGGGTGAACTTTGGGGCGAAGAGTCCAAGGCATACCTCGATGCCTCTCACTGGCTGCAGGGTGTGGAATGGTATGAGCATTACAGGCAAGAATCAAGTCACACCCCTGATGCCTGTCATTTCTACAAGGTTGGCGTTATGGTTGGAAACCCTAATACCTCAGGCATTCGTTGGTATTTTCACTCTAAATTTTCAACATGGTTTTTTTGTGACCCCACCTCATGAACAGTGGCAATATCAGTTTGTTAGCCGAAAGCTGCTCATGCACAGCGACTATGGCATTTAGCACCACAGGTGCAAAAACATTCCGAACAGGATGTAAAAAATGACAGCTGTACTGTTCATGGGGAGATGTAAAAAATGGCAATGTTGCAAATCTGCAGTAAAAATATAAAAAAACTGGCGAAGTCACGAGTGTACATAGAAACTGTGCAACGCACACCAGTAATATAATTAGGTTGGGGATTTTTTACAGTAGATTGTCAAGTCAGGCATTTTGGTGCCTCCGATCATGAACAGTGTCACTGTGATTTTCTTTATCTGTCCCGAACAATGATTTCCCTCAGCGACCACGCATCTCTGTGCTGAAAGTGTGAAAACACACTTTGGCCATGTTGTGAAAAATGACAGCTGTACTGTTCATAAGGAAGTGTGGAAAAATGACACTGGTGAAAATCTGGACTCATAATATTACAAAGTCATGAACTTACAAGGGTGCCTGGAAACTGCGGAATGCTCACTCGTAACACAGTCATTTTATGGACTTTTGTCTACCAAATTTTCAACATAGCCATTTTAAGACCTCTGCTCATGAACAGTGTAACTGTGATTTTCGTAATCTGTCCCAAACATTGCTTTCGCACACCAACAGCACCATTGTGCGCTACATGTGCAAAAACACATTTTGGGCACATATGAAATATGGCAGCTGTACTGTTCATAACGAAGTGTAATAAAATGGCAATGCTGAAAATCTGGAGTGAAAATATTAAATTCACAAACTTACGAGCATGCATAGGAACTGCGCAACGCACGCTCATAAAGCAGTCATTTTTAGGAATTTTTTCACCAAATTTTCCACATAGCCATTTTAAGACCTCTGCTCATGAACAGTGTCACTGTGATTTTCTTAATGTGTACCATACATTGATTTTGCACATCGACTGCGCCATTATGCGCTACATGAGGCGGGCTTACATTTTAGGTAGATGTGAAAATGACAGCTATACTACTCATAAGAAGGTGTGGTAAAAATGGCAATGTTGAAAATCTGGAGTGAAAATATTGAAAATTCACAACTTTGAGCGTGCATAGGAACTGCGCAACGCACGCTCGTCAAACAGTCATTTTTTGGAATTTTTCCACCAAATTTTCAAAATAGGCTTCTTGAGAGCCCACCTTATGAACACTGGCAGAATCATTACGTTAATCGGTCCTGAAAGGTGATTTCTCGCAGTGACTACGAAAACACCCTTTGGGCCTGAAAAATGCCATGACTGTGACAGCATTCATGAGAAGGGGTCCCAAAAACCCCATGTTGAAAATTTGGCGCAAAAATTCCAAAAAATGCCTGAGATATGCAACAAAGTTGAAAAAACCCTATCTAGCCCATTATACAGCTTACTGGCATTTCCTCAGTTCGCGGTCGGCTTTGAAGAGTGCAGATGTGTTCCTGGTCCACTGCAGATCGTCGCGCCGGACTCCGGAGGTAAGTATGTGGTGGGGGTGTGGGAAGGCAGGGTGCGCAGTGGGTGGTTGCGGGTTGTGGGGGGGCAGGAAGACTGCGTGGGACCGTTTTCAATTTACATTTTTTTTTTTTTAAATTGACGATACGGGACGTTTGCCATGCTGGAGTGGGCTCCCAGCATGACAGAAGAACGCTGGTGGGGGCGGAGCTGACGATTGGGCACCCCGCCGCACGGCATCAGCTGCCACGCCAGGGTGGGCTCCCAGCGTGCAGCACCCTGTACTGGGGAGACAGTGGAGCCGATGGGGATTGGGCAGCCCCATCAGCCATGGCATCGAGTTGCCACGCTGGGGTGAGCTCTCAGCGTGGCACTCTGTGAGTAGGTGAGCGGCACATTATGTAAGTAGGCGTAACATGAAACAAAGTGCCGCTGCATGATGAGCTAGTCTGTGATTGCAGCGTCACTTTGTTTAGAAGTTTTGTCCACTTTACATAATGTTGGTGTGAGCGCTAGCATGCTGGCTTATTGGGGAATGAGGGACGCACCTACTGATGCGTGCCCTGCATTCGTCCAGCAGCAGCCGCGCCTCCAAATCTCCACTCTCCCAATATGTTGACTGCCGCACAAGCGTGCAAGCCAACATAAAAATGACAGGGGCTCAGGGATATATAACAGTGTATACTTTTATTTCAAACCAGCTACCCAGCGTCTTCTGTTTTTGTCTACTTCTTTTCACACACATTCCTTCTCTGATTTCTTCCCAGGTCCCCAGTCTCACCTCCATGACTGAGGCTGGTCTGACCCCCATCCCCCTGGCTGAGATTGTTTCTCAGTACGCCACTATTTCCACCAGTCCATTTGCTCCTTGTAGTGTAGGATTAACTAGTCAAAAACAAAACATTTTGTTTTGGAACTTTTTCATCTTTACGTCTTTTCTCCCACCTTTCTTCTCTGTTCTCTCCCCAGTCCCCAGTTACCAGTCACCAGCACCACCACCACAGCTAAGGCTGGTCTGAGCTGCCTCCCACTGGCTGAGATTGTTTCTCAGTCTCTCACTATTTCTCCCTGTTCATTTACTCCTGGTAGTGTAGGTTAATTAAGTAGTTAAAAATAAAACTTTTTGTGTCTGAATTTTTTCATCTTTTTGTCTTTTCCCCCACCTTCTTTCCTTCTCTGTTCTCTCCCCTGTCCCCAGCACCACATACACAACTGAGGATTGCCTTACCTCTCTCCCCCTGGCTGAGATAGTTTCTCAATCCCCCACTATTTCTCCCTGTCCATTTGCTTCCTGTAGTGTAGATTAATTAGCTAGTTAAAAGCAAAACTTTTTGAACTTTTTCATCTTTTTGTCTTTTCCCCCACCTTCCTTCCTTCTCTGTTCTCTCCCCAGTCACCAGCACCATCTTCACGACAGAAGCTGGCCTGACCCCCTTTCCCAGCTGAGATTGTTTCTCAGTCCTCCACTGTTTCTCCCTGTCCCTTTGCTCCTTGAAAAAGTGTAGGTTAAGTAAAATAAATAAAAAAAAATATTATCTCTTTTGATCAACAAGTTGGTGATTTGTGCTACAGAGCAGGTGCCTACACCGAGCTACTTCTACACACCACAACACACGCACACAGACTGCCGCCAGCTGGATTCTGTGCAGCAGATGGAGCACAGACAATACTGACCAATCAGCTGTCAGCCGGTGTCATGTGCACCCATTCTGCTGCAAGTTTGTGAAGGACACCTCAGGCTGCCCTTAATTCCTATTTCCAAGTTCTTTACCCATTACTCATGTCAAATTACCCAACCAGAGTATTAAACAGTCATGTCGGGTAGGGTAGGGTAGTACATCACCCCAACAACGCTACCCAGCCAAAAATAGGTGACACTCAGCCTGACTCAGCTACCTGGCTGGTAGCATAAGATGGTATCCTGTGAGTTCGGCGATAGCAATTGGGTGCCTACCGAAATGCCGACTCAATCGCAGTGCCTCACATCACATCTCAGTGATGAGGGAGGGAGGGAGGGCGACTAGAAGGGGAGTGCATGAATATAGCAACATCCTGTCACTACATGTATACGTGCCTGGGGAGGCAAGCAAGCTGAGCGTGGGGTGGAGTGGGATGGGAGGGAGGGATTGTAAGGGGTGACACCGCAGTGAGCTGCTGAGCTACTCCCGTGGCATGGTGGGTGGGTTCAGGTCTGGGGTGTGAATGGTGCTGGGTTCAGGTGTAGGCGCAGGTGTCTTTTGCTGCGCCTGGCCTGAATATTTATTTTTTCAGATTTTGCAACCCCTCCATACACCCCAGGATTTGAGAATCCTTAAATTAGGGGTTCGAGGGGATCACCTCACATTTACAAGTAAAATTGAAGTCCTCGGTGACCTTTTGCTATGCACTGGGGACTGCATGTCAAGACTTTTTTTGGTGATTTCCATTCGAACTAATGGAGATCGCTGTTCTGCAATCACCATAATCACATAGATCCACCCAAGACTACCTTTCATCCTGTTAACTTCTACCCGTTATGCCATGCTCTTTTCCTGACTCCCATAGGTTGTCTTTCTCTCTCTCTCTCTCTCTCTCTCCCACCCCTGTCTCCTCTCCTCCCCCCTGGTTTGCTCACTCTCTTCTCATCTCCTATGCCCCCTCCATCACTTTTCCTCCCCCTGTCACACCTCACCCAACCCACCACTCCTTCTTCCACTCTCCCCTCCCACCTACCCTTTTCTGTACCACCCCATCTACTCCATACTGCTACATTCCTCCTCCCTGAACATTGAATCCCGCCATCGAACCTGTCTCTTCTCTCTGCTCTCCCATCTCCCTCACTCTCACACCTCTCCAATTCCAAAGGACAGAAATCTCACTATATTCACCTTCTTATCTTCCTTCTCCTACTTCTTGCTGGCAATGCTGAATCCAACTCTGGTCCCCCTTCTTCCTTCTCTCCCCCCCCCTTTTCCCAAAGGTCTAACCTACTTTCACCTCAATACAAGAAGTGTCCCTCCAAAGTTTGATTCCTTTAAAGTCTGGGTCTCCAAACACTCACCTGACATTTTGTGCATCTTTGAAACCTGACTGTCCTCTGGTGTGCCTGATTCCAGTTTAGCACTCCCCAACTTCCACCTTTTTCGACAGGACTGAGGCAAGCGTGGTGGTGATGTTGTCCTCTACGTCTGTCAATCCCTCTCTTGCTCCATCTTTTTCCATGAGTCACTTCCCTCCTCACATGAGCTCCTGCTAGCAAATCTATCCCTTCCCTCTGCCCTCCCCATCTTTTCATGCATTATCTATGCCTCTCCAAAGCTCTCTCCCCTTCCTTGGAAAACTCACTCTCATCTCTCACTTAACTTGTTGCCTCTGATGAGCTTATCCTCCTTGGGGACTTCAACTTAAATTGGCTTTTCCCTGCTTCCAAGCCTACTCTTCACAAGACTGCATTCTTAAACCTCACCCGACTAATCTGTGAACCCAACCGACTCAACCTGCACTCCCCAAACCATTCCTGGACTAGGTGCTGTTCTCCCACCCCACCATAATAGTGCTGCAGGCATTCTCCCAGATGCCTTCAATGACCACTGCCTTACTTAATGTGTCAGGAAAGTGCATCTCACTCAGTCTGCCCCCAAGTACATCCAGTTTAGGCCTCTCAGGTTATTAGACACTGACGCCCTCCTAAATGACCTTTCAGTGTCTGACTGGTCCCCCCCCCGTACTCAGCCCCTGGCATTGACTCAGCCGTATCTCTCTTCATTGCTATTTTTAGCAATGTCCAGAACATCCTTGCCCCCTCAGAAAGCCCAGAGTTAAATGGTCCCACCACTCGTGGGTCTCAGCTGTACCTACTGACCTGTTCAAGTCCCTGGACCTTGTGTGGGCATTCTTTAAATCCTCCCAATCCATGTCTGGCTCCCAGTCTTACAGGGCACTCAAGAACATCTGCACAAAGGCTGTTCACATCGCTAAGATCCTCTGTTTAAGGCTAACTTCCAAACAAATCACTCCTCCCCCTCAAAATTTTGGAAGTTCATCCACTCCCTATTTGATCCCCCAGCCCAACTCACCCCTCTCGCCCTTCTCCTGGATGATTCACTGGTCCCCGACCCCTGCCTGTGAAGCAGCTCTTCTTAACAAATCCTTTACCATCTGTGTGCTACCCTGTCACCCTCTTGCAGGCATAACTCTTCCACCCCCACCCCAACCGTCCAAAGGCTTCCACTTCCCTTCTGTCTCCCCCCAGGAAGCCAACCTAGCCCTTATGTTTCTCAGCCCCTCCAAGTCCAGTCCTGATGGTCTGGACCCCAAACTACTACAAATCTCTGCTCCAGTCATTATCCTCCCTCTCTCCTTCCTACTGAACCTATCCTTTTCTTTGTTGCTGTTCTTCCAACTCAGAAACTTGCTAACATTCTCCATCTGCATAAAACGTTTGACCCTCCACCCCCAGCAACTACAGGCCAATATCACTCCTTCCTTCCCTTGCTAAACTCCAAGAATCTATTGCCTACTTTAGATTTGCTGACTTCAACTCCTCTAACCATTCCAGTCTGGTTTTAGGAAAAACCATTCCACCGTGTCATCCCTGCCGGGTACAACTGATGCTATCCTCACTGTGATGGATCAGGGGCACATTACCACAGCCATCTTCATTGATTTAGCCATTGCTTTCACTCTGTGTCCCACCCACTCTTACCGAGCAAGCTGTACTTGACTGGCATGTCTGCATCTGCTGTGGCCTGGTTCTGTTTGTACCTCACGGACCATCAACAATTTTCTGCAATGAGTGGTGTCCTGCCTCCCCAATCCTAGCATGGATCCCATAAGGCTCCATCCTAGGCCCAATCTTTTTTACTATTTTCCTGAATTTCCTCCTCTCATTTTGTATCACCTCACACATCTACATGTACACGAATTACATGGTTATCTACTTCACTGGCCCGTCAACCACAGCTGTGGAAGTCCTACTACAGTGCGATTTCCACAACGTGCTATGCTGGTTCCAGGCTAATAAGCTCAATGTAAACACTAAGAAAAGTGTTTCCATGACCTTCGGCACCACCCAGAAATTGGAAAATCTTTTGCCTCCCCCTTTCTTCTCTACTCTGGATGGCACCCCTATTAAAGCAGTCCCAACCTTCAAATACCTAGGCATCTGCCTTGATAACAAGCTCAATGTATCCGCCTATATTGACACCATCCATACCAATCTTCACCCCAAAGTAGGCACCTTGTACCATAACAATGACTGCCTCTCCCTCCAGGTCCACCGGGAGTTGGTAACTAAAATGGTCCTCCCTGTGTTCGACTACGCAGACGTGGTCTATGGCACTGCTCCCTCCTCATCCCTAGACAAACTGGACACCCTCTGAAATGTCTTCTGTTGTTTTTCCACCAAAACCCCACCCCGCACTCACTGATTCTCTCTTTATTCAGCCCTTTCCATGCTACTTCTACCTCAGCGTTGCCTGTCCAATTGCACCTCCTTTATTTCCAAATACTGGTTTGGCTCTCTCTCCCATCTTACCTCTTCTTACTCTTCTCCCATGCCCTCTTCACCTCTTTTGCTCTATGCACTAGAGTCTCCAGAACCTTTGCCATTCCTAACCCTCACTCATGTGGTAGGAAAGTTGCCTTCTCCTACCATCTCCACTACCTCTGGAGCCATCTCCCTTCTTCCTTTCGCCTATCCCCTTCCCTGCTTGCCTTCAGATGCATGTTAAAATCTACTCCTGCACCTCCTTGTTCCTGTCACCCCTTCTCATGAATTCCCTCTCCACTCTCTCCTCCTCACCTCCCCTGCTCTCCCTGCTTACCTCCTATTACTCAGATACCTCTGTCTGCTCTGCTTCGGCTCACTGTCTGCTCTTCAATACATTGATACTCCATATTATGTTACTCTGTAGCACACATTGTTCCACTGTATCTAAACATGTTACTACCAATCTTGTTTCTATACCTTGCTCTGACTGGACACTTAACTTTTGGTTTTATTGCCTGATAAAATTGTTGTTTTGTATGCTGCACTTTGAATGCTAACAACTGTTATTTATCATATGTACCTCCACTTTCCCCTCCCTGGGTCCCACCTGGAAATGAGTCGTGGCTCAGTGTGCCTTTCCCATTTATAAAATGTTAAATCAATCAATCAGTCAGTCAGCATGACCACAGTAGCAGGTATAGACAGGATGAGTAAAACCACTCCCACATAAAGGTTAGATTCTACCGAGACTCTGAACTTGGGTTTTTCCAGTAAAAATACAATGGCTCAGGTCCTCGTGATAATAATTCCATCAGAGGTAGTAATAAATATAGTGGCCTTTGTAACTAACATCCAAGGCTGTCAAAGGGTTAGAAAGTATCATTGGCTATGGATCTCAAAACCTATATTGAAAAAGGCCCATTCTTAACGTGTAAACAGCCTTGTCTGATTTATACTAACGTATTTTCACACAGTACACTGAATTTCAATTGTCTGGCATTACCATTTCTTAATACTGTAGTACTTTCCCTTAGTCATCAAGTGGTATATCGTCTGATACACCATTTAACATTACAGATTCTTCTGGAACAAACTCATAGTGCTCATAGGCATCACAGACCACTCTATTTTGGTGTCAATAGGTAAAGGGGTTGCAGAGGCATCTGCTGGCACTCTGTTGCTCTAATTGCAGACTCCTCTCACACTTCTCCTCACTGCATGCACCTCCCACTTTTCTGCATGAAGAAAACACTTATGGCAGAGCCCAGGGAGGGGAAGGGAGGGGAGTGGGGTGGACCATCACAAATTAGCCCTCTGATCAGAGCAAAGGGTACAGTTCTGATGTCACAGTAATTATACAATAACAAGGGGAAGTACCACTAGACACCCACAACACTGATTATGCCATTATTTTTAATGTTGTAAAACCCACACCCATCTGCTATCCTAAAAACCCTTTTAGTTTTAATCCTGAATAATTGTTTCAAAAGTTCAACAATGAGCAAAAGCTCTTCACTGAATCCCAGCTTCTTGAGTATTTGCACAGCATAAACCAGCAATGCTCAATCAGATTGCAAGAGTGATACAATGAGAAGTTGTTGCTTAAATGTTTGAAACAAGTAATTAATTAAAAAGTAAATACTAATCAGGGTTGTTTGGTCTAGAGGGTGGGTAAGAAGCTTGGATATTTTTTGTTACTTAATACAATGAAATGGCAGCTACAGCATGTTTAGGCTGGCACATAATTCTGATAATACTTCAACAGCACAGGACTTCAAATTAGAACAAAATAAACACTTACCTGAGTTTAACAATTTTTTAAAACTAGCACAGTATTTTGGTAGATTTTTTTTCTGTAGGAAAGAATAGTGTTTTTACCAGCATGTTCAGATGGCGAGCTTTTATGTTTTCAAAAACATTTCAAAAAATTAGCAAGTACTCTAGTCAAACATTATGTAACAAGGCATGGGATTTCAAAGAAGTGCTCTAATATCATAGAGTACTCTCAAGGCTTATAGTGTTATCAGAATCCTTTGATAGAATCCTAACCTTGCTGTACATCGTTTGCTGTCACTATTTTATCATACAGTATCAATCACTATACTGTAACAACCAAGTGTTTCACTGCCATCTAGTGATAAAGCAACAACATTCACAAATATCCCTCTAAGTACAGTAAATATCAGGAGGCAGCCAACCTTTCTAAAAGAACTTCAGCAGTAAAAGGACATCTGCGGTCCCATTCCCAGCCTCTCGGGACTGTTACTTAGTAGTTACACTAAGTGGCAGTTATGTTTGTGTGACCCCCCCTCTGAGCCATGCTCATCTGTTCTGTGGCTTCCCTGCAGATTCATAAAGTTATTTGTGAATGTGCAAGTAATGGCGTGGCAGGAGGATCACAATAAATAATGGCCCATTGGCTCATACACAAAGTAAAGTGAACCTCATAAAAGGTGACAAAGGGGTTTGCATCACACCCTGCACTACGAACTTGCATAGGCAGGAAGTAAGGGTGCAGCGCAGGAAGTAAGGATGCAGCAGTTTTGCAGCAGCTTGGATTGGGTTTGAAAGAGGACAGAGATTGTCTTAAGACCAGTTACAGCAGTCAGCAGTAGGAGGGTGGGTATGGAGCTAGGACGGGGGGTCCAGCTTGACGTCAAGTTGAGACTGGGTGCAGGTGTAGAGCACTGGACTGCCAGGGGAAGACATTGGTCAGCATGAAAAATGGGCAATAATTCAGTTTATAGATGGGCCTAAAGGGACTGGGCAGGAGCATGGGTGAATGAGTACAGTAGTAGTGGCAGCATGAAAGGATTTATTCATGGAACAGCCCTGTGCAACTGGTATTATGCTATATGCAGACCCCCCCGATGGTCTCTAATCAGTATGCCAGTGGGAATAAACCTGTTTGTCCCCACCAGCATCTGGTCACCCTAATTTGTTATATGGCATACATTAGTCATGGGGGTACTCCTCCCCAGTGACTAACATCTTTGTTTTTATATGTCTCCAAAGGATGTCTGTTTGCAGTAGAAATGATTGGATACTCTGCTGACATTTCTGGACACACCTGTATTTTATATTTTTGGGCTAGAGTGGTTCTAGCAGATTACAGACTCCACATTACTGTATCCTGAAGTCTTATTCCTGTTGTAGTGCTTGGGGGAGGGGGTACAGTACCCCAAGATATGTGCACTTCATGGTGACAGGCATGACTGAACATTCCTGAAGTGTTTCCAGTTCATCTTCATATGCAGGCATGTGTCACCAGCACAGCTATCAGCACTCAGGACTCATAGAGAGGGAGAGCCATGCTCTACAATTGAGCCAAATTAATCAGAAACAAGCATTTGTCAATGCTAAATGTTCACTTGCAGGTTTATGCTGTGCAGATGTTTGGAACTGATAATGCAGAGGTGAGCAAAAACATCCACTGTCGTAAATCAATCATTAAGTGAGAGTAATTGTCTCTGAATATTCGCAACTATGGTGTTTTACAGTTTATGAAAAACAAGAAATAAATAACATAGTATACAAATCTGTACACCTCTGGTTCTCTGCACCACAGAATGCCTTAGCATACTCTCTCTTTAAAGCCCCGCTATATTACATGGTCCCTGACCTACTGAAATCTCAGAGATGCTTACAGCATATGAAGTTTTGGACCACTATAGTGACAGTATATGTTTTTAGAAAAGTTCTGTGGCTCAGGTGGGGGTCTGTCAGGAGACCAATAATGTATCACATCGCAACTTCAGTCTAATGCAGTATTTGTGGGTCTCCCAAACTTTTACAAAGAACATGTACTGTTTTTTTTTTTATTTTTTTAACCCTGTGTTTATACTCCTTACTGCCCCCTCTCTCCACTCTCTCCAACTGCCTCCCCTACATGATCCTCTGACACTCATCTGGGTCTGCCCCCAGTGTACATGGTTCCATTAACCTAGGTGCCTGGATAACCCACGGGTAGGGTGAGTAGGAAACCCCACTTACCTCCTCTGAACCTTGCTTACTGTGACATGGACCTAACAGTGGGGTCTGCCCTGACAAGCTGAAGATGTACAGTGAGAAGTCATCGCCTAGGATAGAAGGGGGTGGTTTTCCCTTGTTCATTCCCAGACGTCAGCGTGCAATGAGGGCCAATGAGCAAGAAGACTTGCTGAGACGTTGCTCCTGCTCTGCTCCTCTGCCGATATCTGCCCTGTCCTCAAACTGCTTCCCCCTTCTACTGCACCTTCCACCCAGCTCTCCTAGGTGGCAGTATTGTGGTGAGAGCGTGCAGGTGACCCCCCCAGAGAAGGAGAGTAGCCGCTGGGTACTCATTCCTTCTCTTCCCTGGCCAACTCCCAGCGGCCCGTGCTCATCCCTGAACACGGATCACCGGCGTGGTATGAGGTAAGGTGTCCAGCACCTCAGTTAAATAAAGATTCTTGAATCATAGCTACTTTCTATGCTTATGTGTTGTGACTCTTTATAATACCCTATTCCTAATGCCTGAAAGTTTACCTGTTCATTCCTATAAGGAATGCCTTGGCGTACTGCCACAATAGAGGATGCACCACCATACAACGTGACTGGATGATCCACTGACAACTCGTAGTATTGCTGCATATGTATTTTTTCGACCCCTGTTAGATGAATCTCAGTTCACAAACAAGACTTTATCTTAAATCTTGCAAAGTGATTCGTTTTTTTAAAACAAGCACTACAAAGATCTCAGTAAGCATTTGTAAAAATGAACCCATGGCTCGGCACATTCACAGTTGCACAGCACTCTTGCACATGTACCAAGCCACGGGTTCACTTTTACAAGTGCTTACTGAGATCTTTACAGCACTTGTTTTCAAAAATTAGTCACTTTGCAAGATTTAGGATAAAGTCTTGTTTGCAATCTGTTATTCATCTAACAGTGGTCCAAAAAATACCTATGCAGCAATACTACGAGTTGTCAGCAAATCGGCCATTCACGTTGTGTGGTGGTGTGTCCTCTACAGCAGCAATGCACCAAGGCATTCCTTATTGGAGTGAACAGGTAAACTTTCAGGCATTAGAAATAGGGTACTATGAAGAGTCACAACACGTAATCACAGAAAGCAGCTATGATTCAAGAACATTTAAAAAAAAAACAGCATGTGATCTTCGTAAAAGTATGGGAGACCCACAAATATTGCATTAGATTGAAGTTGCTATGCTATGTGATACATTAGTGGTCTGATAGATCTCCACCTGAGCCACACAACTTTCCTAAAAGCATACAGTATATTGTCACTGTGATGGTCCAAAAATTCATATGCTATAAGCATCTCTGAATTTTCGGTGGATCGGGGACCATGTAATGTAGTGGTGCTTTAAAGAGGGAGCATGCTAAGGCATTTAGCGGTGGAGAGAACCAGAGCTACACAGATTTGCATACTACATTATTTTTTATTTATTTTTAAAAAAGCTTCAAATGGAGTGATGTAAGGGTTGGGGCTGGTAATGGACTCCAGGGATCGCTGAAGTTGCCTCAGTTAGTACAGAAATAAAATGTCATGGATCATACTCAGCACTATCTGCACTGCTCACTGACTCTCCAGCTCATGTTGCAGTGACTGCCCCGTGTACACAAGACAAAGGGGCCCAGCTCCCCATGGACACGCACTGTGCTGCCTGGCTGGAGTAGTTGAAACACTTAGTCAGGAACTAAAATAAATAAACTTTGTTTTTATTGGTAGCCTGTCCTGTCTGCTGGGCCAAACTGCAGATGGGCTGGTGTACACTCTGTGTTTGAAGAGATGCTGTGGGTGGGTGGGGACTCAGTATGAGTGAAGCAAAGGAAACACATACGCAAACACAGTGAGCGAGATGCGACTGAGAGAGTCATGGAGGAATACTACTTGTTTGTTGGCCTTCCCCCAAGCCTACAGATGCATACAGAAGAGGGGGGCTCACCTGGAAATGTCTGGAAGAGTGCTCCCCTAGGGGAGAATTCAGCTGTTTGCTGGACGGCATTATGTAAATGAAAGAAGACAGCTGCTGTCTGATAGGTGCGGCTGATTTCTTTCAAGTACACAAAGTGTCCGCCCAACAAGCATTGACTTGCATCATGACCAGTGTGGCTGCACATTGGTCTGCAGTACTAAGCCCCTTCGAGCTTCAGCTGCAATTGGCTCCACAATGGCACACCTCTTAAATGCTGTTTGTAGCAAGGCGGTCCTTGCACAAGCGCAAGTGAATGTAAAAAACATCTTGTAAACAGAAATATAAGGAATAGTTAGAAGTCTTAGAAAAAGAGCATAGTGCAGAATGCATCATGAGCTCTGCCTTCACTTTTTGGCACGTTCTTTGTTTGCAGTATTAATGTTTTGAAGAAGTGAAATAGCTAAGAAAGCACCTAGCCTACACAGAAAATATATTTTATTTAATTCTTAAAGTGGTAGTGTGGGTGATCAGGCAGTGGTAAGTCCTTTTCAGGTAGTGTTTGCTTTCAGAGACTGAGCAAGGACCAAACAGAGGACCAGTAGTATGGGTAACATAATGTGTACTCAGAGGCAGGAAGGAAGAGGGAGGAGGGGAGTGATTCCAAGTGATAAGGTGGAGGTACTTCAAGAGATCTACCTATGGGTGACAGAGAGTCATGTGGTAGTAAGATATTCCACTCAAAGTACCTCTCAATTAAGCACCATAGGGATGTAACAGAAGAGGGACATAACAAGAGAGGGAATGCTGTTCTGAGAATGAGGTAGAGAAGAGGGAATGGTAGAAGAAAAAGATGGGTCTAGCAAGGAAGAGAAGTCACTGTCTTCAGTGCTCCTGTGAGATAAGTACAGTGCTTTCCTGAGGTAGGGGGGAACTTAGTTAATGCAGCTTCTACAACATTCGAGGTAAGACCCAGCCAAACAAGCACAGTAGAGGGACAAGCAACATAAATGGTAAGTGTGAACTAGAAATTCAGGCAAGGTTCCAGGAGTTGGGCAGGGTATGCCTTTCCATAGGCTGTAAGATCTCCTTTTCAGAAATCCTGCTGGTGCCAAGGGCTAGTGGGGAAAACAAGATGAAGATTAGGGAGATAAATCAGTGGCTTAGGGAGTGGTGTGGGGAATTAGGGTATGGCCTGGTGGGGGACTGAGGGAGACCTGGGAGGATAAGGGGCTGTACGCTAGGGACAGGCTCCACCTTAATTTGGAGGAGAAGGAAATCCTTAAGCTCAAACTAGCTAGATTCATCAGTGAAAAGTGGGGTTTAAACTTGTGAAAGGGGGAGGAATCAAAAAAGGGACAGTACCAGCAGGTACAATAATTGAGGGACAGGGTCTACACTCCTCTAGGGGGCTAGGGAGAGATGGAAATGGGTCACCAGATGGGGGTGCAGGAGCTGAGAAATGGGAGCTCAAGGGGCAGAAAGGCAAAGAGGGAAAAGGGGTGGAGAGTGGTCCTAATAAATGCCAGGAGCTTAGGAAATAAAATGCCTGAGCTCCAGGCAATGCTAATTGAGGGGGCGGTAGATGTGGCAGCAGTCACTGAGACCTGAGCCACTCAAGGGCATGAGTGGGACCTACATCTGGAGGGCTACACTATGTTCAGAAAAGATAGGGGAGGAAGGGGGGTGTAGCACGGTTAGTCAGAAATGGCATGGGTATTGGAGGGGTAGAGGAGGTAGGGGGGAAAGTGAAGGCTATTTGGGTCACCTTACTGATGCGGGGAGATAAGAGAGTAAAGGTCGGAGATGTATACAGACCACCAGCAATGGCGGAGGTCCTGGAAGAAAGTTTGGTGGCAAATCTCGAGGGACACTGTAGATTGGGTAGAGGAAGGGTAGTTGTAGTGGGGGACCTTAACATGCCAGGAACAGACTGGGGGACTATGACGTCACCAGTGGCCAGAGAGCAGAGGCTGCTGGATGGCTTCCAGGATGCGTTTCTGACACAACAGGTGGGTGAGCCAGCTAGGGAGACCCGGACACTGGATGTGGTCCTGGAGGACAGTGATCAGATTAGGGGCCTAGAGGTGAGGAACCCATTGGCGGGGAGTGATCACACCACAGTCTGGTACTTCCTGGACCTGGGGGGGAGGAAAGCTTAACAAGGACAGTAGTAACCGACTTTAGGGGTACAGACTTCAGGGAGATGGGAAGGATCCTTAATGATCGTCTGGACAGGATAAGGCCAGATATGGATGCTGACAGCAGATGGGGGATCATTAGCAAGGGAACTCAGAAGATTACCAGATCCTGCACAAGGGAAAGGTGTAAGTTCAGAAAGGCCAGAAAACCCTGCTGGTGGATCTGGGAGGTACAGGAGGTGGTGAGGGAAAAGAAGGCAGCCTATAGGTGCTTCAAGTGCTCAAGGAGTGAAAGAGATCAGGAGGAATATGAGCTGACAGCCAAGAGAGTCACCAGGGTGGTGACAGCAGCTAAGGCAAAAAAGGAGCAGTCCTTGGCCAGTGGGATCTGGAGGGGGGACAAGGGGTTCTTCAGATACATAGGGGAAAAAAGGAAAGTCAGGGGGCAGATCAGCAAGATAAGGATAGGGGATGGTTGGGCACAGGAGAGGAGGGGAACAGGCAGAAGTCCTAAATGAGTAATTTGCCTCAGTTTTTACCAGGGGGAATGGAGGGGCTATGTCTTGTGAGGGGAGCGGGGGTAAACCAGACCATGGGGTGGAACCGGTAGAGACCAGGGACCCTGATGGGCCTGGGGAAAGGGAGTGACCACCATAGACAGTTGGGGGCCCAGCAGTGCAGGGTGAAAAGGGCAGGATGTGGAGGCTGAAATCCTAGTAGAGAGAGTAAGGGAAGCCCTCAGTTCCCTTCGGATGGAGAAAGCACCTGGACCAGATGAGATATATTCCAAGGTGCTGAGGTAACTGGCAGATGCCCTGGCAGTCCCTCCAGTGGAGCTTTTCAACATCTCTCTGAGGACTGGGTGGGTGCCCCAAGACTGGAGTGTAGCCCATGTCATGCCGATCCACAAGGGGGATCAAGAAAGGAGGTGGGAAATTACAGGCCAGTTAGCCTGACATCGTTGGTCAGCAAAGTGATGGAGGGTATTGTCAAGGAAAGGCTATGGGGGTTACTGGAGCAAATTGGGTACTTGGACAATAGGCAGCATGGCTTTGTCATGGGAAGATCGTGCCAAACAAACCTTGTTGAGTTCTATGACTGGGTGACAAGGGCCCTGGACCAGGGTAGGCCAGTGGACGTCCTCATTCTGGACTTTAGCAAGTGGCCTGCTGGCTAAGCTGAAGAAATTGGGGACAGGGACACAGTTGTTAAGATGTATAGGAAATTGGCTCTCTGAGCATACTCAGAAGGTGGTGCTTGGAGGGTTAGCCTCATTCCCAAGGTGGGTTACTAGTGGGGTTCCCCAGGGGTCAGTGTTGGGCCCACTCCTGTTCAATGCCTATATCTCAGACATCAGTAGGGGGATCAGGAGTGAGATAAATCTCTTTGCAGATGACTCAAAGCTGGGTGCAGTGGTTGATGGGGAGGAGGGGAAGGTGTCCTTGCAGGAGGACCTGGAGGCTCTGGAAAGGTGGTCAGGAAAATGGAAACTAAAATTCAATGTGGGAATGTGCAAGGTTCTACACCTGGGAGTCAGAAATCCAGGCCAGGGGTATACCCTGGGAGGAGACATGATTGAAGTCACGGAGGTTGAGAGGGACCTGGGGGTAGTGGTAGATGTCAAAATGAACAACTCAGAGACCTGTAGAATGGCAGCAGCAAGGGCATATAGGATGCTGGGATGCATCGCCAGGGGGAATTACCTCCAGAAAGGTGGAAGTGATCCTTTCACTGTACAACTGCTTGGTTAGGCCACACCTCGAGTATTGTGTACAGTTTTGGAGACCACATTAAAGAGGGATATTACACTCCTAGAAAGGGTCCAAAGGAGGGCAGCCAAAATGATCTGAGCCTGGGGGATAGGACCTATGAAGAGGGGCTCAAGGAGCTCAACATGTACGCCCTGGGGGAGAAGAGGGATGGGGGGGATGTGATAGAGGTCTTTAAGTACATGAAAGGGATCAATAAAGGAGGCCCAGTCAGGATGCTCCAAAGGAAGTAGGGTGGAGTAACGGGAGGTCACGGGTGTAAGCTAGAAGGGGGCAGGCTCAGAGGGGAGAGGAGGAAATGTTATTTCACTGAAAGGGTGGCAAAGCCATGGAATGCACTGCCCAGAGGGCTGGTAGAGGTGGAGACTGGAAGGGTTTAAGAGGGGATGGGACAGGTACATGGGGAGGGTAAATCTGACTAGGCCCAATATAGGTGGAACATCTGGGACTGGGGACAGTATAACCCAAGGGGGAGGGGGGACACCAAAATCGGCCCTCAGTGCAGGTGATGAAAATCAAGCAGACTCAAGAGGCCATTAGGCCTATTCTGCTGGCATTTTAGTATGTTAGTATGTTAAAGGTACAGTAGTGTAGAAAGACACACTACACAGAAATATTCACACACACAGGGAGAGGAAAGGGTGACGATTATCTGTAAGGAGTGGCACACAGCTATTTTCCAGAGGTCGCTCTGGATGAATGGCTGCTGCCAAGTGTGTAGGAGGTTTTGGGTCCTGGCCTCTGAGCAAGCTGCTGCAAGGACTGAGGAATGCCTCTTGAAGGGCAGCCCCGGGGTCAGAGTCAGGATGTATGAAGTTCTGTTCTCCAGATGATACCTAGGGCCAGATGAAATAAACTCTAGGACTGCAACAAGCCCTTGGTGTGCCAAAGATATGGTGCACCAAGGTTGTGGCAATCTAAAGGGATCTTCTATCCCTTCCATCAGAATGTCCCTTGCTAGATCATCTTTTCATAGTCTAACTTGTGTCTGAACCATGGACCCTTTACAGACAACTTGCAGCTGAGGTTTGGTACAAGCTGCCATAATTTGGGTCGATTGTCGTAACTGCACCCAAGATTATAAAATCTTGTGCAGTTGTGGCAACCATCAATGCTGCAGTTGCACTGGTGCAAGGGTTTGAAGCAGGGCTAGAAGCAAGCATTGTGTCACCTTTCTAAAATCCGGCCCCTGATGCCTGGACTGGGGGTGGTGGATAGTGCATAGGGAATAGATTGAGAGAGTGGGGTAGTGGCATCTTTTGATCTCAGTGTGTCAACCAGGAACCCTTCTGAGTTATTTAATGAAATGGCTCAATCTGTACTTTGCAGTTCAACAAGGATTCATAACCTGCTGCCTTTGGAATGACGTCTTTTATCTGCAGTGGATGAACCCAGTGGTAAGGGAGCTAGTAGCAACAGTAGTAAGAGGAGGAAAATGTTAATAATAGGAGAAACATAGAAACACAGAAGCTGTTGGCATAAAACAACCTCCTAGCCCACCTAGGTTGCCCTAAAGTCCCTATCTATTGTGGTACTGCAAACCCTTATTAATCTCCGACATTACACCCCCCCAGCCCTGCTACTAAGGTCCCCCTATGTCTGTCTCATGCATGGTTGAAACCTGTTACTGTTTTGGCACCCACCACCTCTGCTGAGAGGCTGATACAGGTGTCCACCACCCTTTCCAAGAAAACATATTTCCTCACATCTTTAAGTTCCTTCCAGCTTCATATCATGCCCCCTTGTTCTTGAGCATCTCTTTCTGTGCTGTATCTCTTCCTCCTATTCATTATTGATACCCTTGAGATATTTGAATGTTTCTATTATGTCTCCCCTTTCTCTCCTTTCCTCCAGTGAGTGCATATTTAATTCCCTGAGTCTTTCCTCACAGAGAATTCAGATTAAGAAGGAGTTAGCAGCTAAAGTGTGCTGTAGACCCTAGGGAAAGATTGGTATGCTCTCTAAAAGGGGTGACCGTAAACAGAGTAATTACTAGGGTAGAGGAACTTACCAAAGTTTGGGAGTGGAGAAGCCAGGGCCCTTGAGAGGGTGTGGTAGCTGGGAAGAAGTCTCAGGGCTTGGCACTAAAGAGGGGCCTGGGCCAACCCACATGCTACTGTACACAGCTACATAGGGGCCCCAGAGTATAAACTTTTTCCAGGGCCCAGAATTCCTCTCATGGGGTCCAGATGTGGTCAGTCACTTAGGAACCAATGACATGGGTAGGTATAGAATACAGAGGATAAAGGATAGTTTTCTAATATTGGTCAGGTATAGCAGCAGAAACAGTAACTTTCTTTGTAATTCTACCAGTGTCATGTGGGAAACAGAGTACACAGAATAAACTTCAATGGTTGTTGTGTTGGCGTTTGTATCTCAAATTGTGATGGAAATAATGGGGCTGGTGTTTTTCAATGTCTTCATCAATGACATCGGAGATGGCATTAAGGGCAAAATGTGCCTATTTGCAGATGACACCAAGCTCTGTGGAAGAGTGGACACAGCTGAAGGGATACAGGACCTAAAGAAAGCTCTGGAAAACTGGGGAAGTGGTCCAGGATCTGGCAGCTTGGCTTCAATGCCAAGAAATGTAAAGTTATACATATTGGGGCCAAGAATCCCAGGACAGAGTACTACCTGGATGGACTCTGAGTATCTGCATCAGAGGAGGAAAAGGACCTGGGAGTGATGATCACTAGTGACCTAAAGCACTCCATGCAGTGCAAGAAAGCAACAGCAAAAGCAAACAAGATGCTGGTATGCATATCTAGGGGGATCAGTAGTAGGACAGAGGAGGTTATACTGCCCTTGTACAGGTCATTGGTAAGGCTGCATCTAGAGTATGGAATTCAGTACTGGTGCCCACACCTCAACAGGGACATTAACCTGCTGGAGAAGGTCCAGAGGAGGGCTACGAAGATGGTAGCTGGTCAGCAGAATAAGGCATATGAGGAGACATTGAGGGCACTGAACATGTACTCCTTGGAAGACAGGAGAGAGAGAGGGGACATTACTGAGACCTTCAAGTACTTGAAAGGAATTAATAAGATTGATAAGGAGAGTCTCTCTAAGCTGAGTGGCAACCATAACATGAGGGGGTACAGTCTTAAGCTGGAGGGTGGGAGGTTTAGGAGGGAGATCAGGAAGCACTTCTTCACAGAGAAGGTGGTGGACACTTGGAATGCACTGCCAGAAGAGGTCATCTCATTGAAGACAGTGGGTAGCTTTAACAGAGGCTGGGATAGACAGAGGGGAAAGGTAAGGATCATAGGTAGAGAAAATGGGAGGAGTGGGGAGGGGGCAGGGACATTAGCTCAAGCTGTGGACCCTGCAATATGAGCAGACTTGATAGACCAAATGGCCTTCTTCTGCTGGTTTCTTTGTATGTTTGTATGTATGTATGTAAATAAACTATATAGCAGGTGTGTATCAAAATATATAATATGGAATCACAAGTCTTCATTATTTCTCTAACACATTTCTGAAATACTGTATGCTTTTTCATTGTTGATAGATGGAAAGGAATATGATGCATTTGTCTCCTATACAACCCAAAGTTCATCACAAGCAATTAAGGATGGCTATGCAGAGAGTAATATTACAGAGGAGAGGCTTGCTCTGGAGATTCTCCCAGAGATGTTAGAAAAACAGTACGGATACAAACTGTGTTTGGTAGAGAGAGATATTCTTCCAGGAGGTGGTAAGTGTTATGGCTACAACAGGTAGAATTAAATGGTGTTTAAATCATTTTTAACATGTCAAATCCACAAAAAATCTTACCTTTAGTGTTATATGATTGAATCAGTGAGCGGGAGAAATAATGATGGTCAACCAGGTGTTAGTATTATTTATTCATAATATTACCTCCAAGATCAAAAACAGGTGGGAGTTGCTCCGCCATGAGGTGTCCGATACCTCCCTGACCCAGTTCTTCTATATATATATATATATCTGGGTGCTATGGCGGAGGAGGGAAGTGAGGGCTAAAGGGTATGTTGGAGAGTGATTTACTAAACCTGAGGGTGAGGACTCATGAGTTGTGCCAGGATGGGGGAAGGCTCATACTTTAGCATGGGTGGTGGGGTGGGATATTTTTTATTATAAAGGTGATCTAAGGCCATATTTAGCTATTATTTGGGTGCCGTGGTGGGAGAAGAGAAGTGGGGACTAGTGGGTGTGTTGGATGGAAGGGTACTTTACTGAACTTGAGAGTCGAGACGCATAGGTTGTGCCAGGGTGGGGGCAGGCTCATTCTTTAGTGTGGATTGTGGCAGGGTTTTTTATATTATAAGAAAGACTTGAACCCCACTTTGGCAATTATTTGGGTGCTATGGGGAAGGGAAGTAAGGGCTCATGGCTTAGTTGTGTGTGGGGTGATTTACTGAACCTGGTGGCTGTGGATTGTGCCAAGGTGGGGGAAAAGGGGAGTCTTATGATTCAGCATGAGTGGGTGGGATTTTTCAATATATAAGGGGGGTAGACTTGGAGGAGTCTTTAACTATAGAGAGACCATGTGTGTGAGCAAGCTGCTGGGCCTATAACTAATCGCACCATCAGAAACAGAAACAGCCCTACTTTAGTTTCACTTTCTTCTCTATCATAGCAGCTCCACCGCAAAACTCTGAATTATGACACAGAAGTGTGAAAAAAATTGCCTTATTTACTAAAGTTCAGTTTGGCACTTAGAAAGGGAACACACATGGTCAAGATTTGTTGTTCTTTTGGAACTTTTAACATACAGATTAAATAAGATAGCCTTCAAAGCAGAACTCGGCTATCTCACCCTCTAGGTTGCAGCTTCTGTAAGTGTTTTGTCACAGGTCTTGCCTCCACTTAACTTCCAAAATAGTCTCAGATGGGACAGAAATTCACATGAGAACTTGAATTTTCACCAAATATCATCCCGAATATTGCTATATTATTCATGTTTGCTCCCAAATAATGAATATGCTATTATTTATGGTATTTGGGAAATACTATTCATTACTTGCACACCCATACCATTTACTGTACCTCAGTATTTATCTGACCTGAAGAGGAGGGAGAATCCATATATCTGTGAGCTCTGATTGTTTTCTGCTGCCTACATTAGCTTTAACAGTCATGGACATTTAGATCATAGACACTCCCACAGCATGACTTTGAGTTTGTCGGACAGTGCTGCATGCTGATTCAAGGAAGGGGTACTTTTACCACTGTCTTGCATGTATACACCCTTGATCTAGCATCATGGGTCCCTAGGGGGTGATGGCCATCTCATTTTATTTATTTATTAATGTCTTGGAATTACAATACCTTTGAGCAATAAGCTCTTTTACAAAGGTTCCACATCAGAGAACTGTACAAAGATAACAAAGACAACATACAAGGTAGAAAATATAATAACTAGACAATGGTAACTAAGCAAGTAGAGAGCAGTACATACAGTATATGCGAAATGAACCAGCAATTGTACAAAGAGCGCTAGGGTGATCAGTATTTACAACAGAAGGACAGATTATGCGAATCAGCCTAAGGTGGCCTTGTTGAGACTGTTTTAAGGCTAAAGGAGGTCAGGTGCAGGGAAGGGGGAGAGAAAGTAATGTTGGAGGCAGAAAGGATTGGGTATTGTTGTGAAGGGGGAGTGGGAGGTAGGGTTGGTAAAAGGGGGGAAAGGGCAGTTAAAGTGCTTGATGGCCAGAGGATTGGGTAGCAGAGAAGGCTAAGGGAAGCAGTCACAACTATTGTTTGCTGTGAGATATTGAGAAAGCTTATATTTGAATGGGCCCAGTTTGGTTTCAGTTGTGATGTCTCCATGCAGTGAGTTGTCTACAGATAGAGGTTTTTGCTCCACAAAAATATAGGACATGAGAAGGGTTGGGGATGGGGAATAAGATGGTGTTGGGTGGGAGTGGGAAATGCAGGATGACAAACATATTTACTGCAGGCATGTTTTGTACCACAAGCAGGTCCAAGGAGGTAAAAGCTGAGAGGGAGGAAAGCACTGGTCATCATTTGGGTACTAATTGTGACTGTCAAACCGTGAACAAGCAGTAAGCAATACCACATTCTTCAAGCATTTTCCAGACACAAAAAAGTATGCCATCTTTTGTAAAATATTCTAGGCTGAGCCTCAGATCGATTACAAAATTAAGATATCTAGTATTTGAAATATGAATATGAATACTTTGATATTTGTGTAATTTGGAATTGTAGTACATGTATTTACACACCCATGCATGCTGCCTTCTGCTATCAATCAAGTAGATGTGCAAAAAGACACAGGATAGCTATATTTAAACAGCACTCGTGGGTCCCATCAATGTATTCTGAAAGGCAATAGGTGGTGGGGGGGGACAACTTTGTGGCAGCAGTGTAAGAAACAGAATCAAGGATTTAACAATTAGAAAGCTCTCTGGGAGCTATGTTAAGAAATGACTTTGATGAGCTGAACAAAGATCAAAATCGAAACAAAATATGAAAAAATAGTAAGAAAAGAAAAGTTGTTTTGAGTTATTCTACAAAAAACAGGTGTTTGAAAAAGGACAAATTTTGTCTGGTTAGACCTTGGCAAGCATATGAGACTAAGTCTGAGGCCCCAGCCTGAAACATTGTAGAACAGATAACTATGTATGAGTCTGGTAAATGCTCAATGATGTGGTATTACATAAAGGTACCCCTGGGATAAAAAAGGAAAGTGAAGATACTGATGAATTTCCCAACAGGATCTGCTATGTCTGTGTGTTTCAAAAATGTTACAACTCAGACTCACAAACATTCTCATCTTAGCAGCTTGAATTTTAATAGATACAACATGTTTTAAATTCTGATCAAAAAGAATTTACTAGTTGATATAAACTGGGCTGATTACCTGCATGAACTGCTGTATATGAGAAAATGGAATTACAATTAGAATCATTTTTATGCTTACTTATATCAATGTGCACAGTAATAGGTAGCCTGCCCTTGGCTGTATAGACTGATTCGTTTATATTGTCCTCTTTAAAAATGTGAGCACATTCACTCTCCAGAAGTACAGTAACAGTATCAGGTTTGTAACCATTTTTAGTGGGTGTTACAATTTTTAAAACGTGCTACTAGCTTCTAAGAGAAGTTTGTGCAGTTTTCTTTTTTTTCTGTAGAGCTTTTCCTGCACAGTGGTTGGGGCACCAGTTCAGCCTTGTGCCACCTCTTCCCAGCTGGCATCTCCCGCCCGTGGGACTTACCTGGCCTGTGAGTCCTCCCATGACTTGCCTGCCTGCCTGTGGTGGGATGGGAAAGAGGAAGATCATCCCCCCCTTCCCAGTCCACGAGTCCAGGTTAGAGCAGATTGCCCAGTCAGCAGCATGGGTTGGAGACAGCCCACAGGGCTTCATTAAGCCTGCACCATCATTTTTGAGCTTTCTTCCCTTACTTGCTGGTGCTGCACTGGCACTGAGAGTGCATACTCATGGAGGCACACATGCTCTCCTGAAACGTGGCCCCTTCCACCCACCCTGACCTAAGTCTGCCTCCTAAGCATTGGCACATCCACCAGGTGCCAGCCAAGCGCTGGGACAGCACACCACCCTGATCTGGGAGAGAATAGCTGCCAGGCATGCCTGCATGTTGAGAGGTAAGGCACCACAGTGCCTCAGCCCTCTGCATCACCAGCCCTGCTAGTTTGTGCAGTTTTCAAAGAGTACAGTACCTTAAGTAATTGCACTGCTGTTCAATACATTAACACATACTGTATGTCCTGTTTTGCCTCCTCCAGCTTATACTGAAGATATCATTTCATACATTAAGAGATGCAGGCGAGCAATCTATATCCTCAGCTCAGAACATATTGATGGGCCTAGTCTCTTTGAACTGGAAACTGGAGTCAAAACCATGATTAAAGATAAAACTTTAAAACTTATTTTAATTATGTTCAGGCCAGACATACAACTTGACTCATTACCGCCCACCATTAAGAAGGCACTTAGAACTTTACCAAAGATAAGGTGGAAAGGAACAAAGTCTGTGTCATCAAACTCAGCATTTTGGAAAAGACTCAGATACCAAATGCCAGTGAAGCGGACCAGCACTATGAAAAGTCATAAAGATACTCCAACCTCTTTCAGTGCTGATCTTCATGTCATATAGTTTATACAGTATTGAAAAGCAATAGTCAAGATGGCAATACGGAGCAGAACTACGTATGATCCCTGCCTGCTATGAAGATTTTCGTACCTCAGCAATTCAACTTTCAAAATATATAAATGAGCTTAGACAAAAAGGCATTAGTGGCTATACCTTTAAAAGAGAATCTGAAAATGGCCAAGTTGTTGCCTAAATTTATTTATTTACTCCTACTGGCTTCCCTGCCCTGATCTTCATTTACTTAGCACTTACTTACAACTCCAACACTTCTCTGCACATCTTCCTTTGTATACTGTTCTTCCCTCCTGGCCTTACCATGTTCATGTCATCTCTCCCTCAAGTGTTGACATCCTCCTCCAAAACCCCCCCTCCCCCCATCCTTACCCACAAAGGGTCGACCCTCCTGGTTGGTCTGTTCATGCCTTCCATGTTCTATTGTTAATATAATCTTCTTACCACTCCCTGTTACTTCCATTGCTTTGTTTAGTATCCACCCCAGATGTTGGTGTACCCTTAATTTAATTTGTTAACAATCTGCACACTCTGTATTATCCAATGTTATACAATTTTTTACTGTATATACCAGCCTGCACTAAGTGTCCAATTGTATTATTCCTTGTTCTGTTCCCTTATGCCAGGACCATCTTGAAAATGAGCTTGCTCAATGATGAATCTGCCTGGTTAAATAAAGCTTTGTTTGACTGATTGATTTATTTAGTTATTGTTAATCGGGTAGATGCACTAGACAGAAACTGATTGTTTTCAGGTATGACCTGAGAGAGTTCAACAACAGGAAATGGCCTACATAATACAATGTACAAAGAGATACAACATGTACAGGACTATGGGTTATAACAGTTGAGGTGTAGGTATCAACAATAATGAGTAAATCAGTAAATATGACTAAGACATATTACAACATACAGGTGATATCATAGGTACAACTGTAAGAGAATTCAGCAATGGAAAAAAGTGTCATCAGTCAAGTGTAATAAATGCCATATTTATTTTATTTATTTTTGTCTTTGGTAACTGGGTAAGGCCCATTAGGCACAAGTGCCTGTTTTCAGGGGTGACCTGGGAGCACTGGGTGGTTACGTGACTTGCTCAGAGTCACACAGTATGCAAGTGGAGCTTGTGAGAATCAAACTCAGGTCTGGTCCACTGGATGTATCAAGCTCATTCACACCTCGTTCCTCTAACCGCTAGGCTATACTGCCAGCCCATATGTGAAGAGGTTATCACATGGTAAATGGGGTATAGATCACAGATGTCTGTTTATCTGTTGGAGGAATTTAGTCTCATCATGACGCTGAGGAAGGAAGCTCAGTAGAGCAAATAGGCTGGACAAGAGAAACCATTTGGGGAAAGCTTAAGCAACTAACACTGATGACTATGAGACAGAATAGCTGAATCTCCAAAAGTAAACCAGCTGCAATGGAATTAGATTTCCCGAAGACTACAGATACCTCAGCCATGAATACAGTTGGCCAGCTTTGACCAACTTAAAAGAGCTGGGGTCTGCTGCTGAACACAGAGCCCCCTCCCCACCAGTAGCTCCAGTGCACATAGTAATTCCCCCAGTAGCTATGCCAAGAAGGACAGAGACACAGCTTGTGCAGTGTAAACAGCAGTCTGGAGAAACTGAAAAGCCAGGAGGACTGGAGTTGTTTACACCATGATGATTGGTGAGTTTCAATGCCAAGAACAGAAGTGCAGGTGCTGTGGGTGCAATGGCATTAGTTCCAAAACTTCCAAGACTCAAAAAGGTCACAGGAAAGATAATTGAAAAGTGTGTAAAAATCATAGAGACTACTCTGAGAATCAAGGTTGGATTTCTGAGATGAGGGAGCTCTAACAATTGGATATCCAATCACATTGACATGCTTAAGCCCACAGCAAGTGCTGCTATCGAGATAGTCACTTAATAAAAAGAATACACCTAGCATTTTCACAAAAGTGCAAAACCTTAAAACTGTAACGCAAAAGTAAGAGACTTTGCAAGAAAAATCAACAATGATGACCAGAACAGAAATCAAACAGTAGCTCAGATGCAAAAGATATCTTTTCTGAATGAGAAAAGGGAGAGTGTGTTGATGGCTACTAATGACATTTGTAAGAGTAATCAAAATGAAACACCCTCTGTCCCAGCTAAACATTATGCTCTGAATCTGAGTACAGATGTACAAGTTCATTACCGAAATTTGATTGTGAAGGAGGATAAAAGCAGACAAAACTAAATTCCCCTTTGAACATGGAAGGGAGTACAGATACGAGTACTATAGGGGGTAAAGTTGGATTTTTGCAAGGGAGCTTGCCTGTTGCTCGGAGGGACTTACAAATCAAACCCTTGCCAGAAGTGAATCGAACAGAGAGAACTGCAATTGTACTGAGTCAGGATTCCCAACCTCATGAACGCGGGGGGAACATGAAAATCAGGACAATCAAATAGTATAAACCAAGGAGCAACCTCAACAGATAATGATCAAGCACTTAAATGCTCAGAAATAGAAACATCTATCTGCAAACTGCTTAAGCATATTAATCAGAGTGTCTTGAAGGAGTGGCAGTGTCTTGCAAAAGCATGTCCAGGAAGAGCTTTCCTTACATACTGTATGATCACTATGTCACCTGTATTTCTGGAAAGTAATAACCTTACAAGCAAACCATTATCAGTTACTAATACACACCAGGCTCTGTCTTCAAGAAATATCACAAATGCACAATCATTAGACAACACAAACTGTATCAAATATGAATATGATCATATCTGGTAAAGAAACAGACAGCATTCATATTTCCTGTTGTTAAACTTTGTATTGTTTTTTCATGAAGAAAATTAACTATTTCCAACATACTTCAGTATATGGAAGTTCCTCAGTCTGTTTTGCCAAAACAATTGGAGCCTGTGGGAGCCCATAAAGAGCATAAGATGCTAAATACAGAAACAAAACCTATAATTATTGTTACTACAAATTATACAGTGAATGAATATACAGAAGGCACAAGGATCACTGGTAGAATTGCTGTATCAACTGAAAGACAATTTACAAAATTCACAACAGGGTATCATTGAAATAAGGAATTGGAGAGCCCAGTGACATCAGAATTGTCAAAATATTAAGGTGAAGGTAAATCAAGAACAGAGAGGAATCAGATGTACTGGACTCAGAGGGTTCAGAAATTGCTCCCCCCCCATCATAGGTTATAATAATTTTGGCTCAGATACAAAAGAAACTGGAGAGAACTGAAAAACTAGAAGCTAAAACTGATAACTTTCAAACTGTGATTAATCATCTGATTTCAGAAAACAAAGAAATTAAATGTAAACTTGTACAAGCTCAGCAATGAATCTCAGTTCTGAAAGACGAGAGCATTTTAGTGAAGAGACAGGTAATTTCTTTAGAGAACTCTAACAAGGTTTTTAAATCCAAACTGACTGACTTTGAGGCAAGATCAAGGAGGAAATATGTTTGCATATTAGGTGTTCCTGAGGCATGGGATCACAATAAACCATTGAGAGACACTTTAACCAAAATCATGGCAGGCTACATGGAAACAGACCCAGACAATCTTAAGTAGAAGTTGATAGGATCCATAGGGCAAACACAGCCAGTCATAATTTGCAGTGTCTATCTTGTCCTATCATTGTAAAATTGTTTAGATCAGAGGATAAAGAAAAACTGATGTACGAGGTGTATAAGTAAAGGAATATAAAATTAATGGGAGCGTTTATTTCTATTTTTAATTATCTTCCACCAGGCCTAGTGAATGAAAGAAAGAAAGCTTGATTTCCTGTGAAATAAACTATAGGCAAATAATATCAAACCAAGATGGTATACCTGACTAAGATTTTTTGCACACCTCACATTTTTACTCCCATGGCTAACTTAATATTCTTAAGGTGTGCATCCTACAATATTAATGGAGTGTATTCTCCTATTAAAAGAACTCAGGTGGAAAACTATATTAAAAAAGATCCAAAGATGATGTTATCTGTTTGCAGGAAAAACATCTTTAGAATTCTGAAATTAAGAAATTTAAGAGAAATTGTGTGTCCCATATTTTCTTTTTTTTTTTTACCTTTTCTCTCCCCCCCATGGCCCTCAATTGGGCAGGCACTCCAGTTCCATCCCCTGACGTCTGCTGGCACCAACATATTTCCCCCATGGCTTACCCCCCTGGTGGGATAGGGTGGGGGGGTGCTCACCCCCACTGCATGCAGGATCTAGTTCTGCTGGTCTGACTGGATGGTTGCAGAGCCTGCAGGTGCCCACTGTCATCCAACAACTGACATTTTTTTCCTTGTTTTCTCCTTGCAGAGGGGGGCATGCAGGAACCCCAATGGTGGTGCCATGCACACTTCCATATGCTGCACACCTGGCATCTGACCTGCCTCTGCCCCTCGGTCTTAGTAGCATTAGTGTGCCAGCTCCTAGCCTCCACTAGGGGCCAGGCTAATGCTGGCTGCTGTATCCCCCCCTCTCCAGAGTAGTAGAGCTGTCCTAGGGATGCTCAATCCTCCTCCTCTACAGCTGACCCTCTGCAACCTGCTTGCAACATGAACAGGGGTCGCTGGTGTGGCAGGAGGTAAGGCATGGATGCCTCAACCCTCCAAGCCACTGGGCCGGCCATGTTCCATATTTTCAATTCAGAGGGGACAAGGAAGTGAGCAGGAGTTGTTATAATTATAAAGAAAACAATAAATGCATCCATATTGGATTCTGTATCTGACACAGAAGGACAAATGATACTGGTGAAAATAAGGGCATATATGTCTCCATATACAGTACATAGCCAGCTGGCTGCACATGCAAACAGGTGCGCCGCATGAAAAAATAGGGCAGGCCAGCTCTCGCACCTTATTCAAACAGATAGCATGACCTGAACTGACTGGGCTATCTGTTTGAATATCAGACCCTGGTAGCTAGTGCACAGCAAGCAGTTGCCATGTTTGTGCAGCGCTACCAGAAGGCGGGGCTGAAGACCGCTCATAATGGTAAAGCACAACACACACTGGTTAGTGCCTCTGCCCCCATGTGTGATATTCAGCCCAAGCATGCAGATGAGCTCACTGAGCATGCATGGCACTAAGGGGCCATTTGCATGTCCATTATGGGCTCATCTGCATGTAAGCACCATCCAAGTGCACCAGGCCAGGTCCCACCCCCCAAAGCCCTGATCCCTGGAAGTAACTCATTGGTAGTTCAGTGTTTCTCCCCTGCCCCAGTCCCCATCCCCATAGATTTGAATAACATTGGTAGTTCAGTGTCCCTCCTCTGTCCTGATCCCCATCTCCATAGATATGAATAGCACTGGTAGTTCATTGTCCCTCCAGTGCCTTGATCCCTGTTTATATAGATATAAATAACAGTGGTAGTGCAGTGTCCCTCCCCTGTTCCAATCCCCATCCCCATAGATATGAATAACATTTGTAGTTCAGGGTCCCTCCCCTGCTCTGATCCTCGTCCCCATAGATATGAATAACATTTGTAGTTCAGTGTCCCTCCCCTGCCCCTATCCCTGTCCCCATACAGATGAATAATAATATTGGTGGTCCCGTGGTCCCTCACTGCTCCCTGTTCCCCAATTGCCACCCCTGTTCCATATTATTACATCACTGGTGGTCTAGTGGTCCCTCTCCCATTCCCAAATCACCAACCATCCACAGTTCCTTGGTAATCTAGTGGTCCCCCACCCAGCAGATAGTGACCCTCCATCGTACTCCTCCCCCCACCTGACCAACACCCGCGACTGGCACAGCACTCCTCACACCACCATGTTCAGCCACTGACTGAATTTTCAATGAGCATGTACAGTAGAAATTACATGCTTATTGGTTGACTGATCCATGGAGACTGAAGTTTCTGAATAAGAGAATATTCCCATTTGGATAAAACAATGTTTTCAAGGACAGATTACACATTTTTTTATCACAGTCATTAACATCTCAAATAGAAAATGCTAAAATAGAAACAATTTTTGAACTATGACCATGCTTTAATTCATTAGATTTAATATTAAGAGATTCCACTAGGATTCATAATAATAGTTGGTCCTTTAATAATGACTTGTTAAAAGACAATTCTTTTTTGGAAGCAATACTGCAAGGAATACATTAATAATGATATTACAACTACAGTATGATGGAGGTAAACTTGTTATTCAACTTTGGCATCCCTTCGAGGCACTGTTAATGGAAACAGTAATATCTTTCATAGCACACAACTTAAAATCAGTGGCAGATGTCAGGAGCAAGATGCCTTAATTCTTAAAGATTATAAAACATATAAACAGGAACATCATAATGTGAGATTAGAAAGAATACACATAGAGACTAGTGAAACTAGTTTCAACATTAAAAATATAAAATTGGCAAGGTACCTGTAAGAGAATAAATCTGGCAAAATGTTAGCCACCTTACTTGAAAAGCAGAGTCAGAATAATGTAATTATGGTGTTGGAAGAGGATAATGGGAAAATAGCATACAAAGATGAAGGCATGGCCTCAGCAATAGAAAAATATTCTTTACCTGTATTCCAAAAAGAGTATTCTGTCAATAATACTATGTTGCAAAATTACATGAAACATTCTGAGATTCCTGGATTAGAATGCAATGGTGAGAACTTCACATTGAATGAAATGAAATATTCCATTTTATCTGTGCCAAAACAAAAAAACTCTGGGTTGGTACAGCATTGGTGCACAGAGGTTGCGACGCACCTAGGTAGGTCATGCTTAGGGTTTAAAATAGTCAATGGATATGCAAACGGAAAACCAGCACCATAACCAAGGCTCGTATAGATAGAGTCTCACTCGAGACTTAAACGTACTTTGAAAAGACTCACCGACTCTGGAATAGTAGTGGCTGCAACCACAATAAACTTTAATAATCCAGCAGAGTAAAATCCAATGTAAAGTCCAAAGTGAGTACGATAAAGAATACAGCCCTGCACACAACAACACACTTCCTGGTATGGTATCTTGTCACCTGAAAACATAAAAAAATATGAAGAAAAAATCAAGTTAAGCAAAAGAAACAAATTTGAGAGGGACGCGCGTGATTATAAAGAAGGAAGGATTTTTGAATGGACTAATCTAAAATCACATGATATGGAACCTACCATTGAAAATCCCACCTCTTTTAACAACTTCACAGTTATAAATTCAGAAGAACTTGAGGAAGAGGAAACTTTTTTAGGAGAAGAAACATTGGAAAAATGTGTTACTCCAAAGACTCCACAGGTACCATCAGGTCCATCAGGCCCATGGTGCAGCCAGATATCCACACATTGGAACCCAGGTGCAAAAAATGCACAAGAAGAGCGGGAATCAAACACAAGAGGAGGTTTGAACACAAGATGGGGAAGACAATGGAGGATGTGATGAGGAAGAGGCAGACTCTATCAATGAACATTGTGAATATTTCGAGCTATGAACTTGATGATGTGGAGATAGGTGCTTTAAATAAAGGACTTTCCTTCACACCAACTAAGAGATTTGACACATTTGGGACCATAATTGATCTACATAAATTGGGACGTAACTTGAGCCTCAAATCTTTTTTCTATAGAAAAGAAATAGCCTTGTTGAATATTGATTACAAGTTAATAGTTAAATTAACCATTTATAGAATTAAAGGGACTTTGCCCAGTGCAATCCACCCAGATCAGTTATTTTTTTTTCGCGGGAGAACTCAAGCTCAAGCTACAAGAAGAGTACAGACCCTATTTCACTATATGAGATCAGAATAGTCAGTGTTTTACACAATTGTTGTTGATGCAAATAAGGCCTTCGATGTTCACAATTTACTGTAGTAGTGCTCAAATCTCTGTATAAGAAGCCATAGACTTTGGTGCGCCATACCAGGAATTAATGCATTTTACCCTGAACATCTGAAAATGTTCAATTTTATGTGCACTCAAAAAAAATAACATGATACAAGATCATTTCCATATATGCCAACTTGGCTTCAGTTTATTTTGAGAATTTTAAATGCTTTTTTTTTCTTTTTTACTGTTTATGAGTTTTTTTTATTCTCCATCCCACTATATATATATATGTGTGCTGTTCCTTTTACTTAAATTAATTTCTTTTACTACTTTCAAAGTTTCTCCTCTCTCTCCTCATCTGTGAATGCAAAGGTCCCTGTTTCTGGCTCTTTTGTCTGTGCTGCCATTCTGGGCTTGGAAAAGTTTTCTTTTTACTTTAATAGTCCTATGGGAGCTCCCACTTATAACCTTCCTGTCTGGGTTATATCATAAATTAAATATTTCATAATTTGCCTTTGATGTGTTTGATAGAACCTTTATGACAAAGTATTTAGAAAAGTGGTACATTCCAAATTTGTATTCCATTTAATAGTTTATTATACACCAATATGACTGTGAAACTGCTTATAAATGCTTACTTATTGAAGCCATTTGACTTGTTAAATTGAGTCAGTCAAAGGTGCCCACTGTCACCAGTTATTTTTGTTTTATGTATTGGATTTTTTTTAATTATATTACGAGTACCTGTGGTTGGAAGTATACACTGCAATGGAAATAACATAAAAGTTAACACTTTTGTAGGCAACATTTTGTTATTACTAAAACAACTACAGGCTTCATTGTCTGTCTTTTTGGAAGAAGTTTATAAGGTATAACCTAAATAAGCAAAAATACATCATAATGAAAATATCTGTCCCCAAAGAGGTAATTGATCCATCTATAACAAAGGACTTAAAATTTGATAATTCTATAAAGAACCTAGGTATTATGCTATTAAATAATCAGAATGAACTGACTAAAGTCAAGTTCAATGATGCAAAAAATAAAATTAAAACTACATCAGATAACTGGCAGAAGCTGTCTTTCTTTATGAGGGCAAATATAAACTTTAAAAATGATGTCTCCCCCACCACATTTTTTATTTGTAATGTAAATGATTGATGATTGTCTCTTGACTGCCTGGTTCTTACATATAAGAAGGTTTTTTTACAAAATGTTTGTGGAGAGGAGGGACACCCAGGACAGCATGGAAGCAATTAGTGATCCTGAGATACTTGGTGGGGGTGGGGGTACAGTTGGCTAGATTTGGAGAGCTATGGTTTAAGTCATCAATTCAAAATACTATGGGAATGGGAATTCCATTCTAAATCTGAACATCTTTGAGAACAATAATTATTTAGGAATGAAGTTAAAGTAGCTATTAAGATTGTATTAGAATGTCATAAGAAAATGAAAGATATGCCACCCTACATTTGGTAATCTGGACACTATTCCGTTAAGCTGTTAAATAAATTCCTGAAGCGGCATCTTCCCTGGATCCATTTTAGCATTAAAGATCATGTGCAACGGTTTTTGCATATTTTTAATAAAAGCTTTAAAAGCTGAAATTCAAGTCCTTGTGTCATGATTAGTGTTTCCTGAAAATTTCATGCTGTTTGGTTTTGTGATTTTCTTTAAATCAGCATTTGTTAACTTGCTCTACAGAGGCTGAAAACAGTGGAGTTATTTCTATCCTCTCAGTCAAACTTATAGTGCGATGACATCATTTTGGAGTAGCTTGCTGTTTCAGATTCCTAATCAGAGCAGCACTCTGTAGAGTTTATGGTTTTCTGAGTGCTCCAGGTTCCTTACAAACCCAGTCTCTGGTTTGTGTTTAGATAGAACACCTTAAAATATATCATTCTCTTCCTTTACAAAACTGATCATTTCAGTTCCAATGATGAACTGAAGTAGTGGAAATCTTTTTCTGTGAGAGATCAGCTTGTCTGTATCACAGCTCTGTTCTTCCTAATCAAACCTCAATTTTTTTCTAACTATATAACACAGGGCTGTTTAATAAATATAAAATAAATCTAAATTTTGTTTAGTCACAGAAACAGTTTGTCTTTGATGTAACCTTCATAAATACAATCATGTAAGAACTTTTTTTTCCATGTCAGATTACCAAACAGGAGATTGTCACGCTCTGCTACAGTATTTCAAGCACATGTACTGTCAGAACTCACAAATTTAAGCCCTTTGGTGGTTTCTGTGTGTTCATGTCATCGTGTACCAACTAGAACCACTGTGGCATCCTGATGCACTGTGTGTCTGCCCACAGTTGAGGCAGCTGCAGTCTACTGCCACCTGTCCCAAAGCCCCTGCCCTTCTGCTCCACATTCGAGGCTGCTGCACCCTGCTGCCAGTGTCTTCTCCCACACAGTCATGGATTGTGCACCCTGCTGCCTCCATTCCCTGCCTAAAGAATGGGACTACTGCACCCTGCTGCTCCTGCCCCAACAATTGGGGTTGCTACCCTCTGCCTATCTCCCCACCCTCACAGTTAGGAAGCTGTCCATGTTGCCCTCTGTTCCTGTCTCCACAGTCAAGGTTGCTGTGCTGCACTAGGCCCTAAAGTGCCATGTTCTCTGCCTCCATGGGCAGGGCTACTACACCACGTGTACCCCATCTCACAGTCAGGGCTGCTGTACCCTGATGCCCCATGTATCCTGCCCCACAGTCGAGGTTTCTGCACCATGCTGTTTTCTATCACCTATCACCACAGACGGGGCTGCTGCACCCTGCTTCTTTCTACACTTGTGGTTGCTGTGGCCTGCTGTGCTCTAGAGCCCCATGCCTCTACAGTTTGGGCTGCTGCACCATGCTGCCACTTGCCACAAGATTCAGGGCATTTGCTGCCCCCTGTTGCAGGCCTCCACAGTTGAGGCAGTTGCAACCTGCTGTCCCCCTGCCACCAGAGTCAGATCCTTTGCTACACTCTGCTGAGACAGGAACAGGGGGCAACATGTGCAGTAACCCTGACTGTGAGGGTGAGAGAGTGAGAGAGAGAGAGAGAGTAGCAGGGTGCAGCAACCCCAACTGTTTGGGAAGGGTACTGCACAATTGTAAGGGCATTTGTTGCACCCTGTCCCTTGCTTGTGGAGGCAAGGGGCTGTGTGGTGCAGCAGGACGCAATGGTGACAGGAGACAAAGGACAGCATGGTGCAGAAGCCTTGACTGTGGGCAGGACACAGGTGGGCATCAGGATACAGCAGCCCTGACAGTGGTACAGGAGCACATTGTGAAACAGCCAGCCATGTAGGGCAATGGTAATGTGGCAAGGCTCAGCAGCCCCAAATGTGGATGCAGGTGGCATGAGACTCTAGGGTGTAGCACAGCACAGCAGCCCTGACTGTGGAGACAGGGACAGGGGGCAACAGGGTGCCGTGGCCCTTACTGTGAGCATGGGGACAGAGGGCAGCAATGTGTAGCAGCTCTGAATGTTCTGGCAGGAGATAGGGGTGGCATCAGGATACAGCAGCCCAAACTGTGGGGCAGGGTGCTGCAGCCATGCCTGTCTGGAACAAGGGATGTGGGCAGCAGGGTATAGCTAAGGATCTGACTCTGGTGGCAGGGGACAGCAGGGTGCAACTGCCCCAACTGTGGAGGCATGCAACAGGGCAAAGCAAATGCCCTACATCTTGTGGCAAGTGGCAGCATGGTGCAGCAGCCCAAACTGCAGTGGCATGGGGAACTAGAGCACAGCAGGCCATGACAACCCCAACTGTGTAGAAAGGAGCAGGGTGCAGCAGCCCTGTCTCTGGTGACAAGGGATAGAGGACAGCATGATGCAGAAGTCTTGACTGTAGTGCAGAACACAGGGGGCATCAGGGTACAGCAGCCCTGACTATGAGATGGGGTACAGATGGTGCAGCAGCCCTGCCCATTGGGGGCAATGGAAGTGGGTAGCAGGGTGTAGCAAAAAGCCCCACCTCTGGTGGCTAGGGTAGGATGGTACAGCAGCCGCAGCTGTGGAGGCAGGGGACCTGGCACACTAGGGCTTAGCATGACAAAGCAGACCTAACTGTGGAGACAGAAACAGGGATCAACAGGTGCAGCTTCCCTAACTGTGAGGGTGAGGGAGAGACGATAGCAGGGTGCATCATCCCAAACTGTTTGGGCAGGGGGTGGCAGGGTGCAGTAATCCTGATTCTTTAGGCAGGAGATGGAGGCAGCAGGGTGCACACTCCCTGACTGTGTGGGAGAAGACAGTGGGCAGCAGAATGCAGCAGTCTCGCATGTGGAGCAAAAGGTAGGGGGCTTGTGGGGCAGGGACAGGTGGCAGTAGACTGCAGCTGCCTCAACAGTGGGGCAGAGACACAGTGCATTGGGATGCCACGTAGTGTTTCTAGTTGTACACGTACATAATATATTTTCACACAGAAACCACCAAAGAACTGACATTTGTGAATTCAGACAGGTGCCTGTCACAGTCTGCTACAGTATTTCAAGCACATGCACTGTTTGTCAATCTGACATAAAAAAATGTTCTAACATGAACATATTTATGAAGGCTACATCAAAGACAAACTGTTTCTGTGAATGAACAAAATTTAGATTTATTTTATATTCATTAAACATCCCTGTGCTATATAGTTAGAAACAAAATCAGAGTTTTGATTAGAAAGAACTGAAAGCTATAATACAGACAAGCTGATTTCTCACAGAGAAAGATCTCCACTACTTCAATTCAGCATTCAAACTGAAATTATCAGCATTTTAGAGGAAGAGAATGATATATTTTAAGCTGATCTATCTAAACACAAACCAGAGACTGGGTTTGTAAGAAACTTGGAGTGCTCAGCAAACTATTAACTCTACAAAGTACTGCTCTGATTGGAAATCTGAAACAGCAAGCTACTCCAAAATGATGTCATCGCACTCTAAGTTTGACTGAGAGGACAGAAATAACTCCGTTTTCGGCCACTGCAGAGCAAGTTAACAAATGCTGATTTAAAGAAAACCACAAAACCAAACAGCATGCAATTTTCAGGAAACACTAATCATGACACAAGGACTTGAATGTCAGCTTTTCAAGCTTTTATAAAAAATATGTAAAACCGTTACACATGATCTTTAAGCATAGTAAACTGGTATGGCAAGAAGAAGTTAGTACAGATTCTTTTTTACTAAGTAAGTCAAATGTTCAGACATGGGCTCAGTTGATAAATGAAGGTAAATGTTATTTTGAGAGATTCAAGCATTTCTGTTCCTCTTCTATGAAAATGTATTCTTCTAAATTACCTTACTCTAAAGAAAATAAAAAAATGTTCTTAATATTTGTAATCCTAACCTAAATTCAAATTTGGATGGAATTCTGAAAGAACATAAAGTAATCTTTAAACAAGTCACTGTTAAAGTACTAGAATGAATATACAATAGACTAATTCCACATACAAAACAGCCATTGATGTATGTAAATAAGAGATGGTATCTTGCAATGAATATAGACTTCACAGGCCACAGTGGAAGAACTTATGCAACAAAGCTAATGAAACCTATGTATATGCAAAAAAACAAGGCAATATAAAAATGATAGACAGGGCATATTATAACCCATAGGTACTTGGAGAAATTGGAAGTACAGGGATGGAATTATGCTGGCATGAATGTGGGGCAAAAGGAAATTTGTATAATTGTATATGGGTGTGTCTCTTTATCCTAAAATGGTGGAGTTATATAACTGAATTGTTTACAAAATTGTTAAAAAAGAGAGTTTCCTTGTGAATTTGACTTTCTATTTTTTAATAACACTTTAGGTTTAAAATTAAATGAATAAGAGGAAAATATTTTTGTTTAGGAACCATGATAACCAAAATATTAGTTCTTGAAAAACGGAACACTATCCCATTGGAAATGTTGAGGTACAGCAATAGTGGTTATGTTGAAAGAAACATTATCATTAGAAAAATGATGGTATGTGTTAAAGGAAATTGCTGGGTTATCTAGATCATCATAGAAGGAAATAGAAAAAAAATACCACCATTATTGCTGTTATAGTTTAAAATGGTTGGATCTGTTTTTCTATTGTCCAATCCAAGGTACTCATTTTATCTTTTGTGTGAAGAGAAGGGGAAGTTATTTATTTTTAGACAAATATAAAAATAGATAGTAATTAGTTGGCTCTCTAATAGGTATAATCGGAAGGGAGCATGGTTAAGTTCTGTGTCATTTTTTTGGTTTTTGCTTTATCTAAATTTTTGTCTTTTGATTCTAAAATATGTACAAAAGATGGAAATCATTGTTTGTATTATGTCAATTGTACATAAAGATTGAATTTAATAAAAAATGTTTTAAAAGAAAAATAAAAAATTAAAAACAATAGTAGTCAGCATGGTGAAATGTACTGGTAGACAATTGCCTGGGATGGTAGATACTGTGTATGTCCTAATTCACAATTAAATGCAGGGTCAACATACTACACTATAAGGGGACACTAATCTGTACCAGAGACCACCATAGAAGGTATTGCCAATATTCTGATATTATGAATTGTATCTTGTTTGTCAGTGCTTACATTTTCTTTATATTAATCAGCTCAGGAATGTTTATGTAAGGAATAAGACACAAGGAGGTGTAGTTTATGATCTGATAAGAGCAAGCCCCAGGTGCGTAATGAGGCATGAGGTGCTTGTGCCGAGTGCCCTTAGCACCTTGGAAGTGCTCTTATCAGGCCACAAACCACACCTCAGAGTGTCTTTTTCCACTTATGAAATGGGTTCCCCCTGCAAAAAATTTATTTAAAAGTTTCCAATAACAAGTTTTAAGAGCTAAACTTGACCAGGCACCTAATATTGCACTTGCCTACTGATCTAAATACTTTTAAAGTGTGTCATATACTATTTTAAACAACTGTACTGTTGTGTGTATGTTTGGAGCCCTGTTGCTATTAAGCACTCAGGTAGAGAGTCGCAGCACCTAGCAACTGTTGCTAGGTGAATGAAGCGCTGTGTGAAAATGCTGATTTCGGGAGTTGTACAAACTGCCAAGGTATAATGCCACTTGGACGTGCATGAGTGTCTACATAGGGCTTTAAAACAGTAGTTTTAATAATATTTTGGGCATATTGCATTGTGAGGGTGCTGTGACTCCAGGAGGCATTTCTGGTCATGCCAGGATATATAAACAAGCCCTGCAGTGAGCGGGCAAGTTAAACTTGACCAGGCACCTAGTATTGCACAGGCTATATAAACAAGTCCTGCAGCTAAGAATAATGGACTTTAATACCTTATTTCTGGGGAAACAGGGGTTGAAATGTATATCTTGTGAAATGTATCTATTCTCTGAGATACCAATCCTCGACAATCCTTTTATGTGTTTAAAGTGTAAACAAAATGCTGACATGCTAGTGGAAATAACAACCTTTGACACTTGACTACAGGCTCTTGAATGTAGACAACAAACTATGGTGTCTAGAATAAACTAAAGAGAATGTGGTGAATTATATGCACAAAACAATAAAGATGTCAACAATAAACAACCCAGTGAACACTTAAGCACTTCAGCCATACACCAAACAAAGGACAACAACGACATGATGAATTTGGAAATTTGTAATCCTGTGGTTCACAAAATAAACTCCACAAAGAAACGAAATAGGCTAGAAGAGTTTGAAGAAACCAGTGATGATAATTGGTATATGATACAAGGTACCAGGCAAGTTAAAAAAAGGGGAAGGAAAGCCAAGGGTTTTATGTTACCTTTATCAAACAATTTTGACCCATTGATTCAATTCATAGATGAAGAACCAAGTATAGATCCATCACCTGTCTCTCACAATATGCCCTCAAATCAGACCTCCAATGTTCATTTTAACCCCCCCCAACCCCACATCGGGAAGAAAATAGTAATAAAAGTATCCCAGTTCCTCTCTTAAACATAGATAGTGACAATACTAGTCTCTTAGTATCACAACCCAATACTATCAGTACCAAAAACAAAACCTCAAATCCAAACATACTGCCTGACCAAATTTACATCCTGGGGGATTCCATTACCAGATATACCAATAGATACACCACTAGGGGGAATAAAGACAATGTAGCTAGTTGCAGCTATAGTGGTGCAATAAAGGATGTGACTGGTATGTTTCCAGGCATCTTTCAAAATATAGTAAATCCAAAAATTGCCCTTTTGCATGTAGGAACAAATGATTTGGGGAAACAGGAAGTTGAAAAAATAACTAAACTAGATGCAACAATGAATGCAATAAAAACAAATACAGGACAATACTAAAGAGATGCAAGTCAGCAATAAAAAATGAAAAGAAAAAACTGGAATTTAAGTTAGCCCACAAAAAGATGGTGGTAAAAGTTTCTATAATTATGTAAACAATAAAAAACAATCTACTAAAACTATTGGTCCATTACTCATCAATGATGATACTATTCAGACTCCATTAGAAATGGCTCAAGAATGGGGGAGGTCACGTGATGCAGCGCGGTGAGTAGGAAGCATTTCTATGAGCTACATTCCTCTTGTCTAACTAACAGCGAATATTCCTTGCAAACACCCGCTATCTACCGAAAACCGATTTGTTATTCTAACGCTCGTCGCGTAGGTGGTGAATTTAATAGCTGCTTACTTCGGCATCATGTCCAATTTGTCAGATCAGGAGGAGGCCACACAGGAGTCGGAGGCCAAGCGCCCTCGTCGGAGTTCTTCTCCCCAGAACACAGCGGAGGAGTTGTCACCTACGCACGTTTACTCAGAAACTCAGAATTAGCTTCGATTAAAGAAGCTTTCCTGACACTGATAGAAGATGTGGCTGATTTTAAACCAGTGCTCACTCAGTTAGCCGGAGGGTTACTGACACAGAGGCAAGGATAGCTTCAATAGAAAGGAAGCAGGAAAAGTCAGAACCTGAAGTGGTGGAGATCAGGAAATCTGTTAGTAAATTGGAGGATCGCCTAGAGGACCTGGAGGGGAGGAACAGAAGAAACAACTTGGTGCTACTAGGGCTTCCTGAAGGGGAAGAAGGGTCAAACACTATATTATTTTTACAAAAGTTTCTGAAAAAAACGGTGGGACCCTCCCCGAATGGCCCGGAGTTTGTGATAGAAAGAGCCCATAGGTCCCTGCAGGCTAAACCACTATCTTCTGAACCTCCTAGACCCTTAGTATTTAAGCTACTCAATTACTTGGATCGGGAGTTTATCTTCAGAGAATCCAGGAAGTTAACGGCTATACTATGGGAGGGTAAAAAATTAAGACTAGTCCCTGACTTGACTGTGAAGACCCATCAGCTCAGAGCTGCTTATCGTCCTATTACTTCCAAATTATGGGCTGCTGGTATTAAACACCGGATGTTGTACCCAGCTTGGTTAGAGGTGTCTTTGAAAGATGGATCAAGGCACTTTGATTCTGTGGAAGAGGCAAGCAAAGTTTTGAAGAAATGCTATCCGGATTTATTCTCCAAATGAGGGGACTGCGATCCATAAGTATGGAAACCGAGGACCAATTAGAGATCCTTCTAGAAGGCCTGAGATAAGGAAGTTGATGGCTGACTCTTAGAGGGGTCCCCTCTGATTGGACTGTCCATATCTAGCACTTTTTTTTTTTCCTTCCCATCCTGTTCGAGTGATCTGCATTGGACACTAATCCTTTTTTTTGGTGGTTTCTAATTGAAAGTTTGTCTCTTTTACTTCAGTTTGTTCACTCACTGTAGGCTAGAACTTGGAAATGTTTGGCCACTAGAGGGGACTCTACCTCCGTTGATAGATGTAGAAAGCTGGATAGCTCCTTTTGGTAGCTATTTAAGTTCATCTACTCACATTATAGTAAGGCTGCTATCGGGTCATCAGTGAGGTACTGATCGCTGATAGAGCTTTCCCCTCTTCGGTTAAGATCCAGGTGGCTGCTAGTCTGGTTCTTAAACTTATATTGTTGCCCTGGGCAGCTTATTATAAGCATCGATTTCATGCGAGAGGGTATATTAGTGCTTTAGCTTCAGTGTGCTATCCCTGTTCGGTTCTCTTGTTATAAACTTTGCTGTTATTAAAGGTAGGAGGTAAATGGTTTTCGGCGGTCACGGGGAATTGCGGCTTATAATATTCAGTTCAAGCATGTCACGTTAATGGTCCCACAGGATTCAGTTCTATGGGTTATTGGCAACGTTTGTGGAAAGAGCTGCTCTTTTCCCTTGTCCTCCTGTAGTTTTGTAAGATCCCAAGCTGGGTAGGGGATATGTTTGCTGTTGTTTACACTTTAGCCTGAACATGTTTAGGGGAAATGTAATATTCAGGATAAGGGGCTTCGGCTAAATAATTTTTTCTTTACATACACCCCCCATGTCTACGGTCTTTCACTATGTTTACAGGTGTCACTGAAGTCCGTGGCAACGGACCTTATTAGACGGTAGACTTGGGAAGGGTATTGTTTTGAGGGATTGAGTTCCTGATGTTATATTGCTGGGAATGTTCGCTCAGCCTCCTTTTATTTATTCTTCTCTGTTTGGGAGCAGGCGGGGGGAGGAGCTAGCTCTTTAGCATGCACCATGGGCTATTTGTCTTGGTGTAGGCTATGGGCCGGGTTATATGGAGATGTAAATAGATTTAAAAATTCGGGTTATAATTTGGGGTTTTGGGGGTGGGTTAGGTTTTTTGGAAATTTTGTTTTCTTTAGGTCGGGGGAGGGGAAGGGCAGCAGTAAAGGCCTTTATTTAGTTGTGACCTTAGGGCACATTTGTATACACTGCTATGGTTAACTGTTTAAATATTCTTTCTTGGAATATAAAGGGAGGGAGAGACAACAAGAAGAAATATGTCATTTTAAACCATCTTGCCAGATACAATCCCTCAATTGTATTTCTTCTAGAAACTCATATGCTTCCAGAGCAGTTGCATTTTTTCCAAAAGAGGTGGGTGAGTCAGGTTTTTGGGTCGGGATTCAGCTCAAGCAAATGTGGTGTGGCTTTGCTTCTGGCTAATAATATCCCCTTTACATTATCAGAATCTATCTCCGATCCCGAAGGTAGGTTTATTTTTGTCATTGGTAAATTAGGTAACCTGGACATTGTTCTGGGTTCTGTTTATGGCCCTAATTTAGAAACGCCGTCCCTTTTAGTGCATCTGGCTATGGTTCTGGCTCCCTTTTTACACTTACCCATTTTGATGGGTGGCGACTGGAATCTGGTACAAACCAATGACTTAGATCACACTTATTATAGGGGGGCAAAAATGTCATCTGCGCAGAGAGCATCAAAAGAATTTATTTTGTCGCTGGGCCTTGTAGACCCATGGAGAGTATTTAACTCTCTAAGTAAAGAATTCACATTCTTCTCTCCAGTTCATAAAAGCCATTCTCGTCTTGATTACTTTTTAATCAGTCAACAGATGTTATCAAATATGGTAGATGTTAAAATCCTGGCTTGAGTGATCTCGGATCATACGCCTATCATAATGCAGTGTGCGTTACCAAATGTTCTTATTAGGTCTCATTCATGGTCTCTTAACAATAAATTGTTATCAGACAATCAAATTGTAGAGCAATTTCAAAATTTTTTACAAAATACTATTAGCTCCAATTGGGGCTCGATCCCTTCAACAGATTGGGTATGGGCAGCTCTGAAGGCAACCTGGAGAGGAGAGTTAATCCACATAGCGTCAGTTTGAAAAAAGAAAAGAAGTAGTCTTTTAAACAGTCGTCTGGTAAAAATTAGAATGCTGGAAAGTAAAGGGGTTGGTAAACTCTCACCTGCAGATGAGCAAGAATTATCTACTTTGAGAGCTACTTATGACAGTGCTTTACTAGAGAGGCTGGAGAGATCTGCCTCTCTGTTAAAGACTTCATATATTGGTCAAGTGAGTAAAGCGGGCAAGCTTCTGGCCTGGCAATTAAAACAACATTCTGCATCTAAATGGGTTACAGCCTTAAAGCACCCTCAGACAGATGCTTTGGTGACTGACCTTTTAGAGATATTAATTTTGTTTATGGATTATTATAAGTCACTATATTCTTCAGACCTGAAATCAGTAGAACAGGATAATAAGATGTGGGCCTTTTTGGAAGAGGCTACTCTTCCATCCTTTGCAGAAGGAACCAGGTCTTCTTTGAGCACCCCAATTACCGGTGAAGAAATCTTAGGAGTTATTGACTCTTTAAAACCTGATAAAGCGCCTGGCCCGGACGGGTTTACCGGCTTATTTTATAAGATTTTTAAAAGTCATCTAATTCCTCTGCTACTTCAAGTATATAGTTATTGGAGTTCTCAGGATGCTTGTGAGCAATCACTATTTGAAGCGAGAATAACTCTCTTGCCCAAACCAGGGAAGAACCCATCTGTGATTGGCAACTATAGGCCCATCTCACTCCTAAATGTCAATTTAAAGATATATGCTAAAATTTTAGCTAATAGATTAGGGAAGGTGTGGGAGGGTCTATTAAGTCCTGAGCAAGCAGGGTTCGTAGCAGGACGATCCTCAGCGGACCATTTTAGGAAAATATTTTATCTAATTTCTGCTTCCAGGGCTCCTGAGCTAGAGGTGGCTCTCGTGTCCCTGGATGCAGAAAAAGCCTTCGGTAGAGTGGAGTGGCACTATATGTTTGCAACTTTACAGAAGTTCGGTTTTCCGCAACATTTCATTAATCAGATTCGTGTCCTATATTCCTGCCCATCAGCTAGAAATCAGTGTAACAATCTTATTTTGGATGTTTTTCCCCTATGTCGTGGCACCATCAAGGCTGCCCCCTCTCTCCGTTTCTTTTTAACTTGTATATAGAGCCTCTAGCTAGAGTTCTAAGTTTAGAAAAGGTAATACGGGGTATCCACGTGGGTCATCTTGAATGCAAATTATCTCTTTTTGCCGATGATTTGCTCATCCATATAGAGAATAGTAGGGAATCTCTCCCTTGTGTATTACAAATTATTTCCTACTTTAGTCTATTTTCAGGCTACAAGCTCAACAGGAACAAAACCATAGTGTATTCGTTATCTCCTTTCCTGTCGAGGGATTGGTGCTCCTCTTTGGGCCTACAATGGGAAAATGATTATTTAGTATATCTTGGCATTAGAATATCTAGAGACCTTACCAATCTCGCAGGCCTTAATTTAACCCCTTTATTTAAAACTATTAAAGAAGACCTGGAGAGATGGAATAAATTACCACTGTCCTTTTGGGGCCGGGCTAACACTCTCAAAATGGTAATCTTACCCAGAGTTTTTTATCCTTTATTTAATCTTAATATCTATTTGCCCAGGTCTTTCTTTATGCCCCTTTGTAGGATCTGCTCTGATTTTCTTTGGAAGGGTAAAGCCCCATGTCGAGCATATATAAAGCTTACCCACTCTAGGGAGTTGGAGGGACTCCAAATACCTGATTTTTATGTGTAGTATTTGGCTATTCATGCTAAGAGATTTTTGTACTGGCTATCTACTGCGGAGCCGGTTTCGGGATCCTCCTCTTGGTTAGTTTTGGACCGATCGCTGACAAATCTTCACAACTTAGACTTAGAGGCCCTGTTATATACTCCCTGGTCCAAGGTCCCATTGGAAATAAGGAAATCCCCGTTAGGCTGGGATATGAGGGCTCTACAGAAATTTTGTTCCTTACTCCAAATATCTAATTTAAGAGACCTTAGGCAACCTCTTCTTAATAACCCAAACCTACAAATAGGTAATCGCCCAATTCGTACTTTTCCAGGCAAGTACTTTTCTAAACTTTGTCTGGCAAGTTTTGTTTTGGGCGATTCTCTTATGCCGATTTCTGCGCTGGTTTCAAAATTTGGGGTGGCTCATAAAGATCTATTTCGGTTGTACCAGATTCGCCAATGTATACATTCCTTTTTGGGGAAGCTGCCTTGGTCAGAAGGAGCTGGAGCCATGCTAGAAAGCTTGAGGGAATTAGCCGTGGGCCGAAAAGCAGTAGCTAAGCTGTATAAGTCAATTTTGTCCGGTGTGATGTCCAAGCGTACCCCTATAGCCTACTACTGGGAAAATAATTTTATTGAAGGCTGGTCAGCTAAAACCTGGGAAAGGATTTGGATTGACACTTATTTCTTTATTAAACAGGATTGTCTTAGGAATATTCAATTTAACATCCTACATAATCTTTATTTCACACCCGCCAAATTATTTCAGTTTCATAAAGTACCTTCTCCTGAGTGTGGGGATTGTGGGTGTGAACTTGTTACTTTACATCACAAATTTTGGGCCTCGGTCAGGCAGTGGGTGGCTCCGTATTTTAATATTTCGGCTTTTTTTAATGAAAATACATGTCTATTAGGGATGTACGCCCAGATTCCTAACCTGTCACAGAAGGCACATGTAGCTATGGTTGCTATGGTTACTAAATTGCTAATACTTAGACATTGGCAGATTAATTGGGAACCTTCATTTAAAGAATGGTGGGATGAGTTTCTAAATGCTCTAAATGCGGAGAGATGTATAGCCCGGTTTTTCCAAACTAGTGAGAAGTTTCATAATTGCTGGGGTGGGTTTTTCTCAAGCCTTAGAAGTAAATTTGGATATTAAGGTAAATTTAACTTCTTATTCTCTTCGTTCCCACAGGTCTCTTTACAAAAGGCCGCTGGGGCATATTTATCCCATTCGATTGATTCAACCCCCCCCCCCCCCGAGAATAGGCTGAGAGTTTTGACCTTTTGTTTCATTGTTTTTTTTTCTTTCCTTTGACATGTTTAGTACTTTTCTGGCAATATTTCTTCTATGGTCTCCTCCGTCCTTTCCATAGTATTGTTTTTATTTGGCCACCAGTTTTGATTTGGTCATGTTTCATCCTTTCTTTCTGGAACTGTACTTCATTTTACTGATATAAATTATCATGGCCATAAAGAGGGCTGTTTTATATATGGTCTCTATGTATCTGCTGCGAGGGTTGGGGGTGGGGAGGGTGTCTGTATTGTTTTCTTAGGTTGGTGGGGTTTGCTATCTTATTTGAGATTTTTATGTATGTATTGTTTTCCTGTATGGTTACCAGGTATCATTATTCTTGACAATGTTGGATTTTGTTTGTGTTGAGCTGAAAAATAAAGTTAATTGCAAAAAAAAAAAAAAAAATGGCTCAAGAATTTAATAAATACTTTTGTTCAATCTTCAATCCCATCCCTAACACAAAAATGAATATAGAAATTACAAAAAAATATAGTTGACTATACTATGCCTGAAATAACAAAACTGGAAATAAAAAACAAACTGGATGCAATCAAAACAAATAAATCCCCAGGTCCTGATAATCTCCACCAATGTTTTTTGAAAGGTATTGCACCACGGTTGATTGATGTACTACATAAGTTGTTCAACTTGTCCTTAACAACTGGACTGGTACCTTGTGATTGGAAAACAGCACTAGTAACACCCATCCATAAAAAGGGAAATAAAAGTGAAATATCAAGCTATAAGCCAATTAGCCTGATTGGATCTTAGGCAAAATATTTGAGAGTATCTTAAAAACTAGATTAGAAGATGCCCTAGTAAGAAAACATCTTGTGAATCCAGATCAACATGGTTTTAAAAAAAAAGAGGTCTTGTCTCACCAGTAATTTAGTATTCTACGAGAAAATCTGTAGTCTCCTCCATGATAAACTACCAGTAGATATAGTATATTTGGACTTATGTAAGGCCTTCGACAAAGTGCCTCACCTAACCCTGATCAACAAAATGAAGTCTTGTGGGATACATCCTCTTCTGACAAATTGGGTAAATGAGTGGTTAACCAATTGTACACAAGTTGTACATATAAGAGGGTACACCTCTTCCACAGGTACAGTTACTAGTGGGGTTCCACAGGGATCTGTCATTGGACCCATTCCCTTTAACTATTTGTGTCAGACATGACAGCTAATCTCAAGAACATGGCTATAAAATTGGCAGATGATACTAAAATTGCAGCTAAAGTAGGATCGCCAGACGAAATAGCAAATGTTATTAAATACCTTCAAGACCTTGAAAACTGGGCTAAACAAAATTATATGGACTTTAATACTAACAAAAGTGTTATCATGCACTTAGGTGATAATAATCCTAATGTACAGTTTATGTTAAATGGTTTACAATTGGTATCGGTAAAAGAAGAAAAAGACCTTGGAGTAATTATCAATGCAGACCTCACATTGCAATTATATTAAAAACAAGTGAACAGAATAATAGGTTGTATAAAAAGATCTTTTGTCACCAGAAACAAAGCATGTATACTCCCACTCTATAGAGCCTATGTGCATCCTCATTGGGGCTACTGCTCTCCACTATGGAGTCCCAACCTTAGATGTGATATTAACACATTGGAGGCGGTGCAGCGAAGGGTTACCAAGATGATGGATGGTTTGCAGAATAGAGGCTATGAGGAAAGAATGAAAGAAATGGATTTTTATTCACTGGAAATGAGAAGAACTGGGGGGATCTACTTTTGATGTTTAATATTGTTAGAGAAAATGAATTAATGATGCAACTGGGAATGACTTTCAATATGAGAGAACATAATCTCAGAAGCCATAGGTTTCAACTGGCTCTAACATACCCTAAAGTAGATATCATATGCTCTTTTTTCACCCAAAGAATTATATCCATATGGAACAGATTACCTAAGTTATTGTTAGATACAGACAATGTGGAAACCTTCAAAGTCAATCTTGACAAATTTTTATTAAATAAGGCATAAAGATATCCAGACACTGGAGATGCACTTATATGGATTAAATACCTTCTGTGCATCTAACACTCTTAGTATGTAAGAAGTAGGTTAATATAAATAAAAAATGTAGAAAAATAACCCCTGTCTTTGTACAGAATTTGTAATGGGAGCATATGTAAAATGGGGGCACTAGAGGGCGTTGGTGTCTGTATGTGTCTCCCCCCCCTTCCCGACAAACACACATTTTATTTATTTTTTCATTTTTATTTAATTTTAGTATGAATCTGTGTTTTGTGCAGAGCATGAGAAGGTAGGATTTCATCTTTTAAATGTCCGATTCTCACCCTGCCATCTGCCCCCACTGCAGACACACACACATTTTACTTTTTATTTTATTGTTGGGAAGGTATGTAACCATCAGTATGATTTCTATTGGTGTAACTGAGGAGAGCACTTCTCGCTGACTGACTGACAGACAGGGAGAAGCCGTTAATATGAAAACATTTCCTGGTCAAGCTTGGTGCACGGGGGGTACACGGGGGGGGCAGAGCTAGCAGCAGGATGGGAATGCTTCTGCTCATGGTCACTACATGCAGCAGCACATGGTCAGTGCTCATTTGGATAAGTGGCAGCTTTGTTAGCTGTTAGCACTTCTCACTGTTTCTTTCAAAAGGGACGTGCTAATGAGCAGAACGCAGTTCACTGAATGCATGTAAGGAAAGCATCTCCATATCATGATGGGCAGAGGGGGGAGGGACCAAGAAACGGAGAGCAGACAGCTGAGAAGTAAGGCTTGTGGTCACTACAAGGGGAGAGGGTGAGGAGCAGAGGAGCGTGGACAGCAGAACAGTGGAACTGAGCAGTGCAGTGGGGACTGTGCATGCCATGGAGCTGGAAAGCCATGCATCTGCGGCCTTCAAGAAACGTTTTAAAACAGAAAGACAAATAAAGGTCAGATCGTGTTTTTTAAAGTGTGGAACAAGAAATTGGGAATTTGCTAATTTATTTCAGTGACTGTGAGTGTTTTTGAAGTGGGAAAATAATATTTTTTTCTGTTAGGGCAAGTACTGTTTTTACAGTACTAACATGGATGCTAGTAACTTTAAAATTTTCTGCCAGGCATGAATCTCTGTGCTGCATCCTGGTTGTTGCAAGAAGTACCAACTGGCACAATTATGTGCTGATAAGGACATAGCAAATGATACTTCTTAGCAAATCAGGATGCAGAAATCTCCTGACCCATTTTATAGAAATTAGTAAACCTGATCTGCTAACAAAGATTCCACAATATACTGTACAGTAACCACAATAGGCCTGATTTTCAAAAGGGTTAGACTGACACGTCAAATGATTTGTGTCAAAATGTATTTTTTTAATTTACTGTATTTTATTGTTTTAAACTTTATCAACATAAAAGACATACATACATAGATACAGCATGTGGAATATACAGAGTGCGGAAAACATGCTAGGAGATTAACTAAAAATCACAATAAATAAAAGACTACAATACTGTACAATACACAACACATAATATAACTCCCTGACCTCCTCCCCCTCCCCCTCCCTCCTTCCCACCTCCTCCCACCCTCCACCGTCCTGGAGACATGACTCGAGTTAATAGAGATGCCATACCTAAATGAGAAATAGTAACCCAATCGGTAACGTACTCCTGCACCCATAACTATTGCTATTATTGCATTATGACTCTTGAGGTAGGCCACAGTGTTACAGAACAGTTCTTGGGGTGGGCCACTCGGGGAAGAATGAGCTCATAATAAAGCTTCCAGCTTACTCCATTTTTTGTTGCATGCTGGGAGACAATGCCTCATACTAGCGATCATTTTCTCAACTCTAAGGTTGAACAGAATTTCATTTAACCACTCTGGGTAGGTAATATCTTTTTGATCAAGACAGTGACATAGATCAGCCTTTTCACAGACAGTGATATTAGTGAGATATGGAATTTCCTCTCCCTCACCGGAATGCTTACCAGATTACCTAGTATACAGATTTCAGGGATAAAACACTCTTGTAATCCTAACAGGGGATCTACAGTAATTCTGCTTTGATTAATCGTTTCCCACAGGGATGTAACTCTGGGGCATTCCCACAGTATATGTAAAAGATTCCCTTCTGCCATATTACATCTTGAACATTATTTGGTGGGAAGCTTTCCCATCTTATATAAGTGAAGAGATGGGAAATAAATATTGGGTAGTATGAGGAACTACGTAAGGTGCAGTTTGTCATTGGACACAAAGCAGTACATGTCTGATCAGAGTTTATCCCAGTTAATGGGTGAATTGAGAAAAGTAGATGTCTAGTAGTTTGATTTACCTGTAGACTCTGGGTATATTGTCTCAAACAATAATGAGACCAAGTGGAAGACTGTATGGGGCTGCAACACCTAAGAGGTAATCTGATTGGTGAATTCACCATGGTCAGCGGTCCAGTCCATTGTCCCACACCAGGCAATTATCAAGTGCCTCAGCTGAAATAGTCTGAAGATGCACCTCATGGGGAGGTGGAGCTGAGTAAGCAAACCTCTGCTGTTAGGGATTTGTCCCTCCACCCAGAGGTCTGAGACCATTTTTCCTTGCAACTCAGGTAAATTTAGGTGGGACAACATCCTACCACCTATTTTTGAAGTTCAGGTTATCACATAATGGTTGGGAGATATCCAGTGAATTATTGTACCACATAACCCTGTATAGCTGAGCATGAACCCATAGAGAGGTATATATTACTGTGTTTTTGAGACAGGCCGGTAGCTTGCTGGGAGATGTATAGAGGAGACTATCAGGGGACATACCAAGGGACTGAAACTGTTGCATTTTGATTTGATGCCAGATTGGGGTGTAAGGAGATCCCAGGCCATTTGTGGACCTTTTAGTGTATTTGGAGAGGTGACTGGCCAGGTAATAAATACAAATATTGGGACGTTTAAGTCCTCCTAGGTGCTTTGGGGTTCCTAGCTTAATATAGGCCTTATGGGGGATTTTTCCTATCCAAATGACCTGCGATATGAGTGAATGAAGGTGTTCAAACTGGCTAAGGGAAAGACATACGTTTAACATATTCATGGGGTAGAATATGCGGGGAATATGTTCATTTTGACTATGTTAATATGGGCCTGTAGAGAGAGGAAGAGAAGAATCCATCTATCAAGGTCATGCCTAATGGCCTCTACTATTTTGTTTAAGCTTAAGCTGTTTCACTAACAACTGTTTCTGGGAAAGAAAAATACCCAGGTATTTAATTCTCATTATCCATGTTAGTCCTAAGTGGGAGTAGTCGGCAAGGATAGTTTTGGGATTTAAAGGCATAATAGTGGTTTTATATAGGTTGAGTTTGTACCCAGAAAACGTTTCGAATTCAGTAATGAGGCAGAGTACTTCTTGAATGGATGAATGCAAATTAGAGAGATGCAATAAGATGTCGTCTACATAAACAGATATCCAGAGATCACATTCTCCAACCAGAATTCCTGAAATTTGGGGGGGGGGACATTTTAAGGAGGTACACCAATGGTTCCATGTATAGATTAAAGAGTAGAGGAGATAGAGGACATCCTTGCCAAGTACCCGAGGAAAGAGAAAATCCTTGAGAAAGTATTCCATTGCAGTACACCCTTGCTTTCAGATTAGTGTATAGTGTACGTATCCGATTTATGAAATTTTCTGGAAAACCAACCTTTTTCGGTACCAAAAACATAAAGTCACACTTAACTCTGTCAAATGCCTTCTCTGTGTCCAGGGAGATCAGGGCCATAGGCAGTTTTGCCATCCAGATGCAGAGAAGACATGTGCCAATTTCCTCAGGTAGTCAGCTGATTTTTGCGAATATCTTTAAGTCGTAATTCTGAGAGAAATAGGGCGGTAGCTGGAAACTCTATCTTTAGGCTTATCTGGTTTAGGTAAGATGATGACTAGACCCTCCAGAGGAGAACAATCTGAGATACCTTTTTGACAGAAAAAGGAAAACACTTGATGAAAAATATGGGCTAATTCCTTGGCTAGGATTTTATAACAGTTTGAGGGGAAGCTGTCTGGACCAGGGGCTTTATCAGAGGGGGGAGAGTTTATGGCCTCTAGAATTTCCAGAGCAGTGATGGGACATTCTAGGATTACTTTATGGTCTTGTGCCAGAGATGGAAGCTGGACTAAGTGTAGGTATGTTTGGGCCGGGTCCTGAGGGGGCGGATTATTTCATGAGAAGTATAATTCACTGTAGAATTTATCAAATTCTTGAGCAATTTCAGCCGGGGATGTCTTAAGAGCCCCATCCTCTTGGGATGAGATTACTTGAATCAACTTGGAGTCCTCTTGCTGTCTTAGCCGGAGGGCTAGCAGATGCCCTGCCTTGTTCCCTTGGTCTACATATGTTGAGTGGGTTTTAAGTATTGTGTATTCAGCTCTTTCTCTCAAGCAGTAAGCATATTGGTGCCTTAGCTTTGTTAGAGCATTTTGCTTAGCTTCAGAAGAGTCCAGGAGTGGGTTGTGCTCAAAGGTTTTTATACTGGTTAAGAGGGATTGAAGTAGGGCTTCATGCTTTTTCTTCCAGGTGGCTGCTATATGGATAAATTCTCCTCTCACTGCACACTTAAGGGAGCACCATATCTTGTCATAGTCCAAGACAGAGCCTTCATTCTGGCCCATGAATTGACTAATAAGAGTTTAATACCATTCAGTGTCTAGGAATATTTTAGTAACTGGAGATTTAGCTTCCAGACATGGTCCCTCTTGATATTGGGGAGGGGCGTGTATTCCATCCAAACTGGGGAGTGGCCAGATGGGACATGTGCCGATATCCCACTGTCCACTACTCCTGACAAGGAGCTAATGCTAGGCAGGAAATAGTCTATTTGAGAGTATGATTTGTGCACTGGGGAGTAAAATGTGTATTTTCGCTCACCTGGGTGCATCACTCTCCATGGGTCATATAAACCCTCCATCACCAGAAGCTTGTATAATGCCAGCTGAGTGGGAGAGGGATGCAAAGATAGGTGACTTGACCTGTCTAGGTCAGTGGTCATGGTCACATTCCAGTTAGCTACCAGAAAAATTGGTAGGTGGGCATAGGGGGCAATTAAGGTGACAAGATGAGAGAAAAATCCGGGGAATGGTATATTGGTCCTATATATGCTTCCCAATTGCATTTCAGATTGGTCTAATATGTCATGAAGCATAATGTAACACCCCACTGGGTCAGCAATGCAGTGTTTTATACTAAAATTGACTTCTTTGAAAAAGATTATTGGCACTCCTCTCTGCTGGGTAGAGTTACTGGCAGCGAACACCTGTCTCATGTTCTGCTGGTGGAATAGTAACTTTTCTGTAGACAGGAGGTGGGTCTCTTGTAGAAATGCTACCCTGCACTGGAGGATTTGCAAATGTTTAATGATCTGGTATCGTTTCCCCCTTGTGCTCGCTCCTTTAATATTCCATGATACGTATCTCATCCATAAAAGGTACTGTGGGATGGGTGCAAATGCAACTCATTAATTGGAAAGACTCTGACATGAATGGCATCGAACCATCTGGAATCCCACGCCTCCACCCCCTATTCCTGAAAAAGTAAGCCCCCAACTGCCCCTACCCCCCAGTTCCCCCATATCCCTTCAGACCATCTTGATATTTCTTGGCAATTCCATGTAAATGGTGGTAAGACCCTCTGCCAAGAGGGATACATCCCATGGTAGGTGTAGGGTCAGGGGGAATGGTAGTGGAATCTTTCCCCTCTCCCCCATTCTGTAAACAGAACATGCAATGCAAACAGAACAATCCCTATAAAGAACATCCCAAAAAAACAAATAACCCCCCCATACCCCCAGTCCTGAAGACTGATTCTCCTCATCGCCCCTGGTCATGAAACACTCCTCTCCTTGCAGAAGAGTCTCATCCCTGCCCCCCTCCCCACAACAAGAGCACTAACCAACTTGAACATGCAACTATGAACTCTAGCTAACAAACTTAGTATTCAGTACAATAATTCATGTGAAGCAATCATATGTGCCTAAGTAATGGAATGGTAATAAAGGTTCTGGTCAGTAATAATAATAACTAGCCCCGTTTTAGCTCCATTTTAGGTTCAGGCCTAGTAATTAAAGTTATAACTGAAGTAGACCCCATGTAGACTGGTCTGATCCAATAGAGAGTTCAAACCTTTAACAGACAAGTTCCTGTATCTGGGTCTAACATTAGGAGCACACAAATCATCAAAATAAATAATGTCTCATTCAACAGTTAATGGCCAAAACATAAGGGAGGCTTAGTTCGCTGTGTTACCAAAACAATGAAGAGTATGGCTAGGTCTATTTTTGACTGCTGAGAACAGTAATCATGTCTCACTAGAAGATGGAGCTAAAAGAATTCAATGCTACACTCCATATACTGGCTGCCAGCTCATAAGCCTTTGCCGATTTACAGGAGGCCTGTGGCTTTAAGAGAGTAGGATAATAAGCCAAACTGATCCCACTCCCGGTAACTAAGTTCTGTCTTAGTTACACAAAACAGGTAATTTGCAGCCTGTTCCCAATGAAGACTGTGGTCTGTTAACCTCTTTTCAATTCAGCTCTGGTTTGAAATAATAACCTGCATCTGAAATAGGCTCTGTGTGGACCATTATGTTCCGATAGGGGCTCAGACATTAAGGATACAGGCTCCTAGATACTGGTCCTCTACTAGTCACTTAAACTAACATTAAAAAATGAAATGGCTCATTCGGCAGTTATTAGTCAGGGACATTAGTATTAGTACGGGTATCACAAGTCGGAAGAGGGAAGTAATAATCCCTCTTTACAAGACACTGATTTGGCCCCATCTGGAGTACTGCGTGCAGTACTGGAGGCCACACCTTCACAAGGACATTAACCAAATTGAGGCAGTCCAGAGAAGGGAACCAAAATGGTACAGGATCTGCATCAGAAAACATATGAGGACAGATTAATGGAGCTCCATATGTATACCCTAGAGCAAAGGAGGGAGAGAGGTGATATGACCAAAACATTCAAACACTTTAAGGGCACTAAAAAGGTGAAAGAGTCTAACATGTTTCAATATAAGAAAAACAGCAGGACAAGAGGACACAGTATGAGATTAGAGGGAGGCTGATTAAGGGGTAATGTGAGGAAGTTCTTTTTCACAGAAAGGGTAGTGGATGCATGGAACAGCCTACCTCAGGAAGTGATGGATATCCATACAGTGCAGGGCTTCAAACAGGCATGGAATAGGCATAAGGGAGCAATACAGATGAATATGACTAGATAGGCCATTGACAGAGCAAAGGCTGATGGCACATTTATAAGGTAGAAAAAGAAATAGGCAGACTGGATGGGCCTTGCAGTCCTTATCTGCCATCAACTTCATATTTCTATGTTTCTATAAAGAAGGAAAAGAAGAAGCTTTGCTCGCTGTGTTAAATATGGTGCCGTATAGCCAGAGAAGCTCATTTCTAGCAGGTGCCATTCTTCATGAACACCACTAGGTGGGGCTAGAATACAACAATCGGGTAGTTCCCAAAAGGATGGCAGCAAACTTCCAGGCCTTCACCCCACTGCGAAAGTCCAGTAACACCAAAAGAGTAACCCATGGGATTCGCAGCTCATTGAAGCCTGGTTTAGCGAGGTAGTCTCTGAGAACAGTGCAGCAGTGTTTCTTAAATGCACACAGTTTACTTATTTAAGCAATGCTAAGCAGACAGTTTACTTACTGCCCTTTCACTTGAATAAGACTGGGTATAGGGATTTTAGCACAGTGGTGGCCTGGTCAATGCTGTCAAAATTGTGCCAAGTGTCTCGATGCAGCACTTGTAGAGTTGAGGGGTACTTTAACCTGTATTTCACTCCTGCCGCAACCAGCTTGGTGACCACTGGGTGTAGCTCTGTCCTCTTCATTCTCACAGATTTTGGGAGATCCTGTTCCATCTGAATGCAGTGACCTTCCCACTGCAGCTCGTGGAGTTCTCTTACTTTATTCAATATATGTTATTTATCTAAAAAATTTAAAAGACGGAAGATTAGGGGCCTTGGGGAGATCCCGGAGCAGAAGCGGGATGAAACAACCTGTGTGCTCGCTCTACAACGTATTCAGGGCCATTTGGGGAAGGACCAGCAATCTTCACACAGAATTGTTGTACAAAAAGCACTGGTGCTGACCCTTCCTCACTTTCTGGTAGCCCTAGGATAACTAAATTATTTCTGCGGGTCCTCCTCCTGATATCTTACAACTTTGACTCCATGGTTTTTACTCGTTGCTGCAGCTGGGCCATGTCTGGCTCCACTCAGACCCTCCAGTCATCCAGTGAGGAGATCCTAACTTTGTTGTCCACTGTTCATTTAGTGAGTAGTTCCTGGGATGTCTTCATAGTTTGAATGTCTGAGACGAGTGTCTCTAGTGTGGCCTTGAGTGTGGGTAGCCCCTCCAGGAACTTATCATCAGTTAGGGTGGCATGGGGAGTTGTAGTAGCTGAAAAGGCAAGCTGCCCCAGGAAGCTGCACTTTGGAGTGCTTTGCGGTTTTACCCCTTGTTGGTGTCATCGGAGGAGTATGATGCGGTAGCGAGTCCATCATTTCTGCCTCCATGCCGGGGATATTTTTGTCCAGCAGGGTGTGAGCCGACTTCAGCAGACCCCTACATGCCAGGATTGCTGCCAGATATTGCAGGGTAGTTTCTTTAGATAGTTATTTTTAGGTTGGGGAAGCGGGAGCAGTGGAAGATGCATCTGCTCAGGCAGCCATCACATGCCCCTGCATCAAAAGATTCTGACGCAAGGGGTGACTTGCGTCACTACTTGAGGCATTCACAGTTTTCAAGTGTAGTCTATGTCAATCCTGATGCAGCTGCATCAAAGCCCCCTTGTGTTATGGCTACATCAAAAAATCTAGTGCACCAGGTTGCAAAGGGCCTTGCACCATAGCAGGGCTGCAACATCTCCTTTTTTGGTATTTTGTAAGCCCTGCTATGGACGCAGCAAGGGGCACCACTTAGACCAGGCAGGAGGTGGTCTAACTGGCATGCACCAGTGGGATGGGATCTGACACTGTGCTACCAGGTGCAGAAGGGGCACAGGAGGTGGTATGGGGGAAATTGGGCAGCTGGGCATTGATAGGGGTGCTGTGGCACCTGGCGGGTTGTGTTTGCTGTTGTATGTGTTTCTGTATTTTGTATTAATACCTATTAGAGTACCCTAACTACTGTACCTATGTATTATACTGTACTGCGGGTCTAGGGTCAGACAGTGCCACTACCAGAGCTGTGCCCACATAGTGCCATGGCATGTTCTGTCCCTGGAACCCCCTCCTTGTACAGTATAATTCATAGGTACAGTAGTTGCTATACTCTATTGGTATTAATACAAAATATGGAAATATATACAAAAACAAATGCACCCCGCTGGGTCTCTAACACTAATGTCACCAGCTGTTTCCCTGATTCCCTCATGCCACCTCTTGTACTCCTAATGTTACCACACCCCTCAAGTCCAGCACATTCACTGGCACCCCCACCCATCCCGGCCCCTCTAGTGTTGTGTCAGGTGTGGGGCAGATTCTGGCAGCAATTCCTGCAGGTGCACCAACTATATGGTGCAGCTGTTGGCTTGCAGCAGACTAGGGGAGTTTGGTGCTGGTGCCCTGATTTTTGTAAAATTGAGCACAGGATCCCTGGCATACCTAGAGTTTGCCATAGCCCTGGAGCAACGCAACTTGTGTCGCTCTAAGGGCTCTTTGAAAATCGGGTCCAATGTGTGGGATGCTCAAAAGTAAAAAGAAAAAATGTGAATAACTCTTAGTTACATCAAGTTGACTTTTCAGAAGTTATAAAATGGACCCAACTCCTAGTTAAATCAGGCAGGATTTTCAAAAATCACAGCATGGGGCTGTTTTCAAAAATCTGACATATCTGCAGAATTTCTGTTTTATGGTACTTTACATTCAGTTTTTTTAATAATAAAATGCTAGACATGGATGTAAACGACAGTCCAGGTTACACTTGGTCTGAAAGTTGTGTTCTTGGACATTTATACCTGAACTTTGCAAACTGGACATAACTAAGTCAGAGTTTTGAAAATTGGACATAGCTATATCCTAGCTTTGCAAATTGGACATACAGTAGGTCCACTTTTGCTTATGTGCAAAGTTGAACATTAGAAAACAGCATCTAGACATTGGCTTTGAAAATCCCCAACCCAGTGTTTTTATATGCAGTAACAGGTGTGTTATGAATCACTAAAAATCATCAGCTTTGATTTGACCAATAAGGGCTGAGATTAGGCTGGGCATGAGGACCTTTTATAAGCACAGTAAATCATCAGCACTGATTCAAACAAGTTCAAGTTCAAGTTCAAGTATATTGCAGGAAAACTCCATTGAGCAAGCTCATTCACAAGGAGGTCCTGTGACATAAACACTTAAAGTACAAACATAGATAGTATATACAGTACATGAAATGCATGTTACATGATACAGGCTGGATATACGTACAAGGGTACCACATAGGGTGACTGAAGGTGGTAAACATTAATATGACACAGGGAAGTGACTTACAGGTTGCATACTGATAAATGAAACATGATGACTGGTGTGTGCAATACATAAACAGTATTTTGGCAGCTAGAACAAACAACAGACTACAACTGATATGGGGGGAGGAGTGATTTGATAGAGTAGCAGTGGAGCGTAAGCATACAGTAGATAAAGCCAGGAGCAGAAGGGGAAGGGAAAGCAGTTAATATGACAAAGCAATTATACCTTACCAGTGGATAAATATGGCACACATGGGGAAGGAAGAGACTTAATGACAGTTACAGGTGTCTTTTATTTTGGCTGAACTTAGCGATTTGTAGAAGTTTATTGAAACTGTGCTAGTTAGTTTCAGTACAGTTTGTAATTGGTTCCAAATGGAGGGAAGGGCATATGCAATAGCACGTTTACCAAAGGAGGTCCGCGTTCTTGGTATGTCAAGCATAATAAAGTCAGATTTTCTTAATGTGTATGCACTATGTAAGATACTAATAAGGGAAGAGAGATAGCTTGGCAATTTCTGCAGGAGCAGTTTAAGAGTCCATAGCCCAGCATGGAGCAGGCATCTAGTAGTAAGGGATGTCCAATCAACAGCTGCATATACTGTAAGTCACAGTGATGCGAATGGTAAGGGGAGCTGGTAATGAACCATAACGCACGGTGATAAAGGATATCCAGTTTACTTAGATTTGCAAGAGTGGTGGAGGAATAGATTACATCACCATAGTCAAGTAGGGGGAGAAATGTGGCCTGTACAAGCTTGTTTCGAGTTTCAAGGGGGAAAAGGGGCCTATTTCTGTAGAAGAAACCTAGCCTTGCTTTTAACCTTCTAGAGACATCTTCGTCGTGGTCATTGAAAGGAAATTTATTGTCGATCCAGATACCCAGATATTTAAATTTGGTTACAACTTCCAGAGGCTCGTTTAGCGTGGTGACAATGAAGTCTTGGGCAAGGGTATTGGGGGGGCCTGTGACAGCACTGCGGGAGAATATCATCGCTTTAGTCTTCTTAGCATTGAGCAGAAGATTTGCCTTTATTAGATTATGCTGTTCATTGCTGTTGCTTGCAGGTGGAGTCATCATAAGAGGAAATAACATGCAGTATTTGAAATTGTACTGTGAAAATTGGATGCCTGTTTCATTTATGTCATTTATTATTTTGGTCTTACTTTCTTTTTCATTATGTTTATTTAGTTTTTATTTACTTTAGTTTTGTTGACCAGGAAAGGAGGGCAATATAATACAGTACTGCCTATTTTCTGTCTTGTCGGGGTGGGGAGGGTGTTACAGATACAAACCACAGAAACTGAACCAGATTAAGCCATTGGTAGTACAGTACGAGTCACTTAATCAGGTCGCGGATAATCAGGACATCCACTTTATTGGGCCATCCCTCTGGGCACCAATTAAGTGGCTGTATTTTTCTATGGAGGCACTCGTTGCTTAAACGGGATGCCCCCACTACCTAATGGGGATAGTCCGGGCAGACCAGGGCTGCCTAGTCTCAAAGCACAGCTGTAGTACTCCCCTATTAGCACCATTTCTCATACCTGATTAGGTGTTAATCACGACTGTTCACAGCTCTACACTTCTCTTCTCGATGAGTTTCTGCCCAACAGAGAGCTATGCTATTGTCTGCTTTTTTTTTTTGCTTCATTTTTGCCCAATCTCTAAACACAACCCTTATTAGGCTCCATGGACACAGTTACTGCTGTGTTCCGCATGTTGGCTTTATTTTTTGTTGCTCGCTACCAATTTGTCTTATGCCCGAATGCCACAGCGAGCCGATCGCTGGAGAGGGACATGCTGATAGAAAGAAACCTTGATTAGGCTCCACAGATGTAGTTACTGCTGGATTTCCCATGTTGGCTTTTTTATATTTGTTTTTTGGGTAAATGGGAAAACTTGGTCAGGACAGCAGGGAAATTTCCCTACTCTTTTCAAAAAGCTTCATGAGATCTTTAATGTACATCTGAATAATCCCCCCAAAAGGCAGACAGGACCTCAGTTCTCATACAAAGGATGACATACCCTGACACTACAGAATCCCTTTAGTACTGCAGTCAGTTGCCAGCATTTATATATTCATTAAATCTTGATGACTGGGTAGGCCCACTGAGCCCCGGAGGTCCCTTTTTCAGGGGTGGCCTGGGATAACAATACGTGTTTTGATACAGAGAAAGACTTGGGTTACAGAATAATTTTCAGGTTTGCATGCAGATTACAGTCATGGTTATCAACATGATACAGTTCTTACTGATAGGCAGGGATACAATCGTGACTAACTAGTTTATGATATAAGATCAATCCCAGTATGGTGCTAGAAACCATAACGTTCTGGCCCAGAGGCAGATGTGCTACACACTGAGCCATGCTGACACCTATTAATTTACAATAAAATATCAAGTGATAATTTATAATATAGTGTCAACTTTTAGATCCTTAGCGTACCTCTCATCCTTCTGCCTCATAAATAAGGAACAAGGCAAAAATAAATCAGAGACACATGACCAAAATCAGGGACACATATGAAAAAATAATCTCATCAGCAAAAGAAGCTGTTCCAATAGGTTGCTTTTTGTAAATAACATAGACTATGACACTAGTGGCTGACAGTACTTATGATTCAAATCTGTACTCTTCAGTGAAAGAAATGTTGAATGTAGGAGGGATGGAGGAAAGTTCTGTCCCCATATCAGGGATGTCCCTGAAAATCAGAGAGTTAAGCACGCAGTATAGGTTTTAGAGTGCCAGAACCAGTACACATTCAGCATGCAGTTCAATTACCCTATTTATTTATTTATTCAATGTTGGTAACCGGGTAGGCCCACTGAGCCCTGAAGGTCCCTTTTTCAGGAGTGACCCGGAATTAGTTACAGAAGATACAGGTACAAAAATGGACAGAACATGGTACATCAGCACAATAGGAGGAAATTCAAGTACAGAAATCATGCAGACATTGCAGCAAAATTAGTTACAGGTGGAGACAGTTACATAATGTAATAGGTAGCAGTACAACACTCCGGAGAAGACTATTACAAGAAAAGTCAAGGATAGCAGTTCAGGGGAAGGGTGATACTTAATTCGGTAGACATAACATAGGCTGGCAGGGACTTAGCATTTGAGATAGGGTCCACCCCTTATTGAAAAGAGAAAATGCTCACTTCTAGTAAGTGAGCACGGAGTCCCTTGCGGAAAGTTCCAAGGGAGGAGGCTTCCTGTAGGAGGGGAGGAAGCTTGTTCCATAGGGCAGGGGCAGACATGGCAAAGGACTTGCTGCCAGTAGTGGTTCGAACCTTAGGTTTCTCTAGTAGGTTACTCCCAGAGGTTTGAAGGGTAGATACTCTCATCACCATATAAACATTTATAAAATGGGGTCTGGCTAATCCTGCCTACTCATTAGCTGAGAGTCACATGGCGCTGTTTCATCCTATAGGTCACAACCTACCAGAGCAGTATAATGCCCTACTACCCCATATGACAGGTGTGCTATTTTCAACATAACATTTCCAGGTCAAAAGGTCACTGTGCAAATGAAACAGAACCATATGACAAACCCCCATGTGATCAGCTTCCCAATGTGCATAACAAAGAAAATAACAGTGCAAATCCAGCAAAACAGAAACATGACCTACAATTTAAATACATTGTGACCTTCAGAAACAATGCCAGAACTATCTAACATTGAAACTGTACTTGAAAGATCCCCTGGAAAGATGAAAAGCAACCAAAACAACTTGCTCATGACCACACAACAATGATACAACAAGGATAAAAAAGAAAATAAAAACCCCGAACACCCTGAATTCAGGAGAGCTAAGATGGCCACTGGTGGTTGAGCAGCAGAACAGTGGAGCTCTCTGTGATATTGGATTAAACTACTTGAAACTTCCAGAGAATGTTGAATAATGAGAACATTACCTCAAAACACACAAAACAGAAGAAGAGGAGGGAGTTGGTTTCTACCTCATCTGTGGATCATTTTTCAGGTAAAAAATGTTCAATAGATTGATTCTTGAAGCACTCCCTACATTTAGGAGCACATCCACTGATAGCAGTAGCTGAGGCCATGTCAGAGCAGTTCCACATATGACTAATGCAAGCTCCATAACAATTTAACAGTGCTGCATTCTCCACACTAAGGAGCGCAGCCACTGATGGCAGTAGCTGAGGCCACAGTCAGAGCAGTTCCACATATGACTAATGCAAGTTCCATAACAATTCAACAGTGCTTCATTCTCCACACTAAGGAGCGCAGCCACTGATGGCAGTAGCTGAAGGCATAGCCAGAACAGCTCCATCTGCAGTAAACATTTCCTTTTGGTACCCCACATACCACAATTCAGATAGTGTACCAATATAACTTTCTTTAAAAATGCTTTAAAACTTAGTGCCCCATTTTCAAAAGGTTAGCATGGCACAAACTGTGTTTGTGCCACACTGACCTAGAAGAGCACCAGCTGTTGGGGGGCATGCCCATATTCATAAGGCACAGATGTGTGACAAATCCTTGACAACACCAATTCATACAATATTGTGCTGCACCTATGCAAATGAGGATCCTCATGCATATGTGGTGCAGCACAATATTGAAAGTGTTCAGTAGCACTAAGCAGCCACCAGCAGTGGTGCAGTTTAATGCTCCTGGAACCCAGCCCTTAACAGTGCACAGACCCGTCTGCCCACTGTCAAGGGCTGGGTACTCTGCCTGTTCAGCATCCCTCCCTTCCCCCTAGCCCTGATCCCTTCCCCAGTATTTTTGTTCTCCAAGCCCTTGTGGTTTAGGGGTCCCTCCCTAGCCCCGATCCCTTCCCTGTTATTTACTGCAGAAGACCTGGTGGTCTAGTGGTCCCTCCCTAACCCTGATCCCTTCCCCAGTATTTCTTGTCCAAGCCCTGGTGGTTCAGTGGTCCTTCTCCCTCCCCATTCCCTGATCGCCATCCTGACTCACAGAAATATTTTTCCTGGTGGTCCAGTGGTCCCTCCCCAGTTCCAACGATTGCCACACTGACCCTCAGAAATAATTCTCCTGGTAGTCTAGTGGCCCTCCCCAACCAGACGTGTAATGACCAACCACCCTGCCTCCCAACCTGACCCATGCTAGTCTTGACCCATGTTGGTGACTGGCACAGTCCTCCTCATATCACCGTGGCCAGCCATCGACTGAACTGTCAATGAGAGTGTACAGTACATAGTATGTGCTCATTGGTTGACTGGTCAACCAATGAGCGTGTATAATGTACTCTACATGCTCATTGACAGTTCAGTTGGCAGCTGGCCATGGCGGTGTGAGGAGGGCTGTGCCAGTCACTGGCATGGGTTGGGTTGGGGTGGAGCAGGGTGGTGGGTCACTCCCTGCTGGGGTGGGGGCCACTAGACTACCAGGAGAATTATTTTTGTTGGTCAGGATGGCAATTGGGGAATGGGGAGGGATCACTGGACCCCAGGAAAAGTATTTCATTTTTTTTCCATATAGTTTTTTTCTCCTGGAGCCCTGGCAGGTGGCTACAAATTCCCTGATGTTGGGACTCTCTCTCCGGTCCCACCACTGCCACTGGTCCCCGGAAATTCCCCCGTGGCTTGCCCCCTGTGGTGGGACAGGGAGGAAGTTGCCAGCTTCTTCTCCCCCACAGAGACCCAATCCAGAAGCTGGGAATGGCCCTCAGGAATGGCAGACCATCACGGAGCCTGCCAGGCTCACTTTCCACCATTTTCTCCCATCCTCCCTCCCTCCCTTACCGAAGCAAGGATGTCCGAACATGCCTACCGACCAGTGCTGCCCTCCAGTCACTGCCAGAGATCAGTCAATGAGTGGGACGACAAGTCTTCCTCCCCCTGAGAGAGAAGAGCAGTCCTCCAGATGCTGGATCCTCTATCCCCCCTGCCGACTCCCGGTGGTCTGGGCTCATTCCCAAACTCGGGTTGCCGGCTTGGCACAAGGTGTAGCGACCAGTGCCTCAACCTCCAGTACCACTGGGCCAGCACAGGAAAAGTATGTCTGTGGGTTGGGATGATGATTGGAGAATGAGGTAGGGGGGACCACTGGACCACCAGGCTTTGGACGAGAAATACCAGGGAAGCAATCGGGGCTAGAGTGGGACCACTTGACCACCAGGTTTTCTGCAGTAAATAACAGGGAAGGGATCAGGTCTAGGGAGGACCACTAGACTACCAGGGAAATGACTGCTATGTATTTTAAAACTGACATGGATCATGGCTGGGGGGGACCTGGCCTGGTGCACTCCATGGCAGTGCTGGCATACAGAAGAGTCCGTAATGGAAATGCAAATGGCCTGCTAGTGCCATGCATGCCTAATGGTCTCATCTGCATGTCTGGGCTGAATATTGCCCATAGGCATCGCGGTGCTATCCAGTTTGTGCTGCGCTTTACCCCTATGGGTGGTCTTCAGTCATGGCCTCTGGTGAGGCTGCACCAAACATGGTGACTGCTTGCTGCGGGCTGCACTACCACAGTCCTACATTCAAACAGAGAGCGTGGTCAGTTCAGATTGTGCTATCTGTTTGAATATGGCGCCAGAGCCAGCTGGACCTATTTTTGTGTGCAGCGCACCTGTATGTGCATGCAGCCAGCCAGCTCTGAATATAGGGCCCTTAGTATGTTAAATACTCAACTTTCTGAATGCTTTGTTTCTTGATTGTTCATATGTCTCACTGCATCTTTTTGTATGTTTTCTACTGTTTTGTAGTAACTAACATGGGATGTTCTATAAATGAATAGAACTTATCCTGTAATTTTGAACTTTTAAGTAATAAAAAAATAAGAATTTTATAGTATGGCTACTGCAAGTCCTGTAACAATTTAACATACTAAAACAGATCCTTTCCACACTGTCTCAAATGATGAGCTCAAAGAAGCAGTTAAAATTCTTGGTCCCATATTCAAATGGTAAGCGTGACACTAAGTGAATTAGCACTGCACAAACAGCAAATAGTGTGCTACTGTGATAGTGAGCAGTGCCCACTGTTCTGACCATAGGTGATAGCACAACTGTGCAGGGATAATGTGCACAGGCCAGATACAGGGGATGGTGACCTGAATATGACATGCACTGTGATGGCCCAACAGTTATTGCCTCACAGACGGCCATTCGAGCACAAGCATGGAACTATTTAAGGATGGGAGAAGGTTTCACTTAACCAAATGCAAACCCAGAGGTGTTCCACAGGGCTGATAATGACCCCCCTCCCTGGGCCCAGGGCACAGGCTCTAGATGTGCTATGCTATAAGCGGAATGTATCAGTCCTAATTGACCTTCGTGGAACTCAGAGATTAGCAAATTGTGGGCTGGTACAGGCCCAACAAGCCCATGCTAATGCAGCTCTCTGAGGAGCTCTGGACACAAACACACCTCAGCGGTGCACTGTCCATTGAGCTCAAGGTGACAGCATCACTGGGTTTCCTGGCCACCAGAAGCTTCCAGATACCGGTGGGTGACAAAACCAGTATCACACAGTTTGCCACTTCACACCTGTTGAGTCAGTTCCTAGATATCCTGCCCTGCTGTCCCATGCTGGGAGTTTTTTATATTCTCTAGCACACCATCAGAGCTATCAACAACCATGTAGCAACTCTAGTAGGTTGCGCACCTACCAGCTGTGCTAGGTACCACTAACTGCACACATGTGGCCCTCAGTGCACCCCCTGTGGATCGGGTGGAAGCCTACCTGAATAGAAAGGGATTCCACTTCCCCCACTGCCAGATGGTGTGCAAAGTCACATGGCGCGTCATCAATGTCCTGGCAAGTTTACCCGCTGTTGCCCATGATGCCTTCATCTGACACAACTCTATACTGTGCTGGAGGTTAGTAGGAGGTGACATACCCTGTGAATTTCTCATTGGTGAGTAAACACACTCTCTCCCCCAGCAGCATGCAGCTGCCACAGTTGGCACTAACCAATGGATTCTGTGTATGCAGGGGATAGTGCATACCCCCTGCATTTCTGGCTGAAAACACCTGTCCTACAGCCAGCATCCATTGCAGAGGACAGGTGCAATGTGACACACAAAGGAACCTGCAGCATCATTGAGCACATTTTTGGCAAGCTGAAAATGTGCTTCTATGTCTGGACTGATCAGGGGTGCCCAAAAATGCAGGCCATATAAGGCCTATAGTAGATTCCTTGCCTGTTGTATCCTACACAACATAGCATTAAAGTGTGGACTATGCCTTCAGGCCCCTGAGAGTGACAGTACCATGAATGTGGAGCCAGCAGCTCAGGGGCTAACGAAGTAACTTGTTAGGCTAGACCCTGGGCTAACCAGTACCTCATGTGATTACTAGGCAAGGCTTATCACGGAGCATTTTGGACCAAGATGGTGAGTACAAAATACACGTGTGATGGTACTGAGTGCTCAATAATGAATTTATGAAGGCAAATTAATACAGTGATGAACAGACATAAAGGAACAGGGATACCAAAGAATGGTGCAGTAACAGAAGTAATGGCTATTCTGGTAACATGAAGGCAGTTATGTGGGTAGAGATGCTGTGAAGTTTAAATTCGCTGGTGAAGTTCTGGTGAAGACAAAAAATTTGGCTCCGTGGAGCAATCTGCAAATTTTTGCTATTAGGCTTAAAATTTGACTATATGATTTTATTGGTATTTTTTGCTTTTTTTGGGGAATTTTGCCACATGGTGTGGAATTTCACCTTATAATAGCAGAATTTCACTCTCGAATGGTGGAATTTTGCTCGTGAATGGCAAAGTTCATCCATCTGCAGACAACATTCCGCACTTTGTGTCCGTGATGCAATCCACGAATTGCACTAAATTCATGGATTAATTCAGGGAGCAAAGTTTCCCAACTTCACCCATCTCTATATGTGGGGTAGAAATACTCAGAGAAGGGTATCAATATGCAAACAAAAGGTGCTGGGTCACTGCCCAACCTGTGGCTACCCATGACTGGGTGTCCACCGACCATGGATCCCTGCCTGACATGCATGGGGTGGTTGTGGCGACAGACTCCATAGCAGTTGGGACTGCCATATGGGCATGACCTGGTACCCGTATTCACAGGACCATGATGCAAGGCAAGGTAAGGCAAGGCAAAGTTTTTTTTTTATTGCGCCCATTCCAGGAGGCTCTGGGTACCTTACAAAAATTTATTTATTTAGTTTTTGTTGACCGGGTAAGTGCACTAGACAAATCCTGCCTATTTTCAGGCACGACCCGGGGGAGGGGATACAGATGAATGCCAACTGACCTTAAACCAGATTAAGCTGTTGGTGGTGTTTTTAGTGAATAAAAACACAACATCAGTAACAACACAATAATACAACAATAAATAATAAATATCAAAATAATAAATAAATTAGAAAAACAGCTAACTAAAAGAAACAAAAAGCCAGGAACAATTCTATATGATGGTCAGGCAAAAGATATTATACAGCATACTCAGGGAATGCCTGAGTGAACAGGAAGGCCTTGAGGCTGGCCTTAAATACCTCAACTGAAGAGGCCTTCCTTACAGATGGTGGAAGCGAATTCTGCAGGATGGGGCCAGTGACACTAAAAGCTCTGTTGCCGGCCATTTTTATCCTCATCCTGGGAATTGACAGGAGGCCCCTAGAGGAGGAATGCAGGGAGCAGACTGAGGTGGCTGGTGTAAGAAGGTCTGCCAGGTAGCCAGGGCCCAATCCATGTATAGGGCCTTAAAGGTGAGCAAACCCACCATAAAGAGGATCCTCCACCCAACTGGCAGCCAGTGCAATTCCGGCAGTACCAGAGAGATGTGACAGCACTCGCGCTGCCCCGTCAGCAGCCTGGCAGCTAAAAATACATAAGGTAGCGAAAAAGGAACAAACTTACATACATACATATTGAAACAATGGTAAAAACAAATACTATAATAAGATCAGTAATGATTAATTTCTATAACAATTACTGTATCAGGCTAAATATGTGTATAGGCCAGGTAGAAGCATATGCCCTAGCCAGGGGTCAGTGATGCCTGCAAGACATTGGCCAGTGTCCAAGATCTCAGTGGGGTGTGAGGGGTAAGCAGGATACATCTGACCCCAACTCCTAGGAGATGCCCACCCCTCAGTGTGGATAGCTCTTGGGGCATGGCAGGCACCAGCTGGATACTGTGGGTTGCTGGGACAGTGCTAAAGCAAGCCTGGGCCATTCCTCCATGATGGCCACATGGCATGTCGCTTCTGTGTCTATGGTGGCCAGACCAGCCTCATTGGATTCATGTATGGCAGCAAAGCCCTCAAATATGGCCTCCCACATTTTGTTGAAGTCAGATGTGACTGAATCCTTCAAGGTGGTCATGCCTTAACAGGCTCGGAGGCACTGAGGGCTGAGGCATCTGCCTTACCTCGTGGCACACCGGCGATCTGTGTTTGGGAGTGAACTCAGGGCACTGGGGGTCGGCAGGAGAGGAGAGGATCGAGCATCTGGAGGATTGCTGTCCTCTCCTGGAGAGGGTGGGTTGTGTACTCTGGCATTTGTGTGGCTCCCGGTGGTGGCCGGGAACACTGCCGCACGGAGTCACTCAGTTGGGGAGATGTGATGGCGGCATTCTGTGGGCGGGTGCAGGAGCACACCTGTCATACGCTGGACATCATTGCACATCCTTGCTTTACTGGGGAGCACCAGAAATCAGGAAAACCCCGACACCCAGGATGGCAAAGACCAGTTTCAGGAAATCTGCTCCCACACCCAACTCTGGACCATTCACAGCCAGCCTCTGATGTCTGTCTCCCCTGCTCCATGGACTGTCTATATATTCTAGACAGAGCACCAGGTAGTTGATTGTGGCCCCGCCTCATGGGGTGTAGAAGACGGGGGGGTTGGCTGATCAGAGCATGGGAAGGGGCTCCGGAGTGAATGACTGAGCTGGGGGTCTCAGGCTGGGTGGGAGAAATGCCGGATCCCAAATGGCACCATTGGAGAGAGATCCTATTGGGCTGGTGACAGCAGGGAAAAAGAGTTAAAAAAAAGGTGGTCATGCCAGCAGTTATTGTCTGTTGCAATGGGGTATGCAATGTGGCAGCATGCTACTCTGTAATCGGGAGCTGCCCCCTTAGGTGTCATACCACTGTCTGTAGACCCTGCTCAGCTCCCATGACTGGCTGGAGCAGCTACCTGGTGTCAATGACTGTTGTCTGTGTGGGCTGGGGGTGGCTCTGACCCCATCTGCACCTGTGTGGGGGAGCTACTAGGATCAATGCTACAATTATAGGGAATGTGGCACAGCTCGGTGTCCATGGCCTCCTTGAGGTAATCATGTGCCGTCCTCATCCTGGTGTCCATCCCAGCTGTTCACAGGCAATGGTGCTGGCACTGTCTTGACTGGGTGTCATCTGCCCTGTGGTCCTGCACCATGTCAAAAAGGGATCTTTCTGCTGGAAAATGCAGAAATGCACGGATTACTCATGCAGCACACATATCACTTGCCCACCACTGTGCACTTAGAGTACAGCTACACTATCACCTGAGATGTACAGTGCTCCAACCCCTGGTGCACCACACAACACACACATCAACTGTCCACTACTGTGCACATAGAGTACACCAATGCTATCACCTGAGATGTGCAATGCCCCAACCCCCCCGTGTACCACACTGTACACATATCACCTGCCAACTGATATGCACCCTTAGAATACCAACATTATCACCCAAGACATAAAATGACCCAACTCCCTTTTTCCTGGTGCACTACACAACATAATAGGATAGTGTATGCCTTGCTATACACAACAAGGCTGTTCTCAACAGAGTGGTTATTATGCCAACTGGATGATCTCAAGAGTGAAGAACGACAGGTCCCACGGTCAGCATAGTAACCACGAGGCTGAGATTAGCCTTGTTGTGCATAGTGAGGCATACACTGTTCTATATAGTGTATGGCCAGATGTTGCACTTCCACAAAATAAAGCACAAAGCAAATGGGTAATATTTTCAACACAAACTGCAACTTTACTAAGTACTTCATGCCAGAAAAATACATTCATTAGTGACTGAATACAGCAGCAAACAGAAACATGTCCTAAGTGTTGTGAGTTTAGTCATTTGCCATGAAGACATCCATTCTACCATCACGCTGACCTTTGGCTGTGGAGACACAAAATGGGAGCAGGGAGGGAGGAATTACGCTAGCCATTCACAGTGGCTCCAAACCCTCCCGTTGCTCACTCTATTACAGAATACCTACCATGCCGCCACATTAACTCGAGGGGGAACACTGAGAAAACTAAAAAAACCAAAAAGAGGTCAGGTATATCGGTATTTCAGACTGCTACACCTGTATGCTTGTGAGTACTGTCCATTTTTTTTTTTAAAGACGGATGTCAGTTGTAGGCAAGGGACTGCAGGGTGAGGTAGAATCAACTGCCTACTTATGTTTCAGCTCACAGTCATTCTTTTGTGATGTCTGTAGTGCAGCACAATTAAAAGTAGTTCTGCTGCACTACAGACATCACTACTAAAGCAGAATAATGTTTTAGACCTCATTGAATTCTAGCGGTAACGATGCCTGGCCATACACTATACATACTGTACGTACATATCACCAGCCACCTAGTATGCACCCTGTGAACACCAACACTGTCACCCAAGATATGCAATGCTCCAATCCTCCAGTGTACCACACAGCACACATATCATCCACCAATTGGTATGCATCCTGAGAACACCAACACTATCACCTAAGATGTGCAGTGCCCCAACTCCCTCCCCCCCAAGTGCACCTTTCAGCACACATATCACCCACCAACCAGTTTGCATCATAAGAACACCAACACTATCACCCAAGATGTGCAATGCCCCATCCTCCTGGTGCACCGCAGAGCACACACATATCACCCGCCACCTGGTATGCACCCTGAGAACACCAACACTGTCACCCAAGATATGCAATGCCCCAACCCCCCCCGCCCGGTGTACCACACAGCACACATATCAACTGCCAATTGGTATGCACCCTGGGAACACCAACACTATCACCTAAGATGTGCTATGCCCAACTCCCTCCCCCCCCAAGTGCACCATAAAGCAAATGTATCACCCACCAACCGGTGTGCACCATAACAACACCAACACTATCACCGAAGACGTGCAATGCCCAATTTCCCTGGTGCACCACACAGCACACAGATTACCTGACAACCGTTATGCAACCAGAGGGTGACAACATGAGAGTAGCAGTGACCAACACACTCCACCAGTGTGACAGGCACCACCCCATCAGTAAAGTGCACAGCACTGAAAATGCTATATTTATAGACTGCAGGTGCAATTTACATGTCAGTGAGGGAGCCAGGCTCACTTCTGATGCCCCCCGTAACACCCTGCATGTCAGCACAGCTTATTCTGTTGGCCACCACCTCTGCTACCTTGAGGGTCAATGTGGTGGACAGGCCACCCCCCCCCATTGCCTGCAGGGCCAGATTAAGCTCCTGGGGGGCCTGGGGCACTTGGACCTCTGGGGGGCCCATGCATGTGCAGTGTTTATGACATGTGAAAATCCCCAACCCATCTAGGGGGGTCTGGGGGCATGCCCCCCCAGAAAATTTTGAAAAAAATGGTTGAAAATGGTGCACTTTAGGGGGTTTCCTTATCGTTTTCTGATTTTTTTTTCCTACTGTAAAAAGTGACACTTTATGCTGGAAAATACTGTACATGCCACTGCCTCAAATCAAATATTGTATGTTTCATGTTCACATATATGGATAGTACAAATTTGTATGTGCTTTCAGAATATGAATATATAAACATACGGTGGATATTACTACAAATATAATATTTGCAAAGTGAGACAGCGTAGGATAAGGGCAGTGTTCAAACTTTGGGGAGGTCTGGTGGGTGCGGGGCTTGAGTCTGGAAGGTGTTTACTACTCCATTCGCAAAAGAAAGGGTGCTACAACAGCTCGCTAAGTTCAGGGTGGACAAGGCAGTGGGACCTGATGGCATACATCCCAGGGTACTAAAGGAGCTAAGGTTGGAGCTAGGATGGCCATTAGCCATTATCAGAACAGTTTATTGAGTCTCTGAGCACAGGAGAGGTCCCATTTTTTTTTCTTTTTGTTTTTTTTGAGAGTGACATCTTGGAGTGCCTAAAGAATTGCTAGTACAGAGAGTACCTGGCAGCCAAAGACAAGTGTAAAGATGATTCACTGGCCACTGAGGTGGACGGCGATAGGGATAAGGCACTGACTCCAGGGTCTGTTGGTGTCAAAGCCTCACATCACTTCTGCTGGTGCCAAGAAAAGGGCCAGAACTTGGCCACGTCAGAGTCCCTATGGAAGATCTGTAGGGCAACAAAAAACTCTGTATTTCTCCTATATTATAGTGGCCCATCCGGGCCTGAATGTGGACAACCTCTGTAAAAAGTGGTGAGGCCCCAGAAGAAGACAAGACTCAGTGTGTACATCAGGGAGAACTTAGAAGAAAGGAGAACCTAGATGAATATGGATTTGCAGGACTGGACTACACAGTCAAAGGTAGTAGAGATGTGTTCATCTACCCCAGCATCCTTACAGGTAGTGTGCAAACAGCCCAGTTACACAAGAATGAAAGGGGGAATACCAATCAAGACAGTCTGACATAGTCAATAAGAAACAATTTCATCAAGAAAATGGGCCAGCTTCTCCATCAACCATAGGGATGTACCCTCTGTAAGAGGTAGTGTAGTCAATCCAAAAAGGTGCATAGGATGTCCCATGAACAACTTCCAAGCACAGTTACACTGAATGGTGCGCAGGGGCATGTGCTGCATTTAGTAACTATCAGGAATATACCCCAGGCAGGGGGGAGGAGGAGGACAAGAAAGAAAAAGGTAGAAATAAGTTGCGTTTCAGAAAATCCCTTGTTTTGGTTGGTGGAAGGGCCCATGGGATCCCTACCCCTGACACTTGGTCGTTTGTCACCCCATTCTCTATTCATCATAATTTCCCCAAAACAAAATCAATTTATGCTACTAGAACATGGCATTTGCGTGACTTAGCAGTTGCAAATGTATCAATAATGTCATCAAAGCTGATTTGTCGAAGTAGATCACTTTCAATACTTAGAAGAGTGAGTGCACTGAGACGGTCATCTCGCATTGTAGATCGCAGTTTGTTTTTAATGAGGGCCATTTTGCTGAATGAGCATTCACCAGAGCAGTTAGTCACCATCAGTGACAGGTACATGCGAAGAGCAACAGAAACATTTGGAAAGGTCTCTTGCAGTTCTTCAGTATGAAGTAGTGATGCTCGAGATAGTGGTGAATCACAACCTCTTGCCTTTGCAAAGCTGATGAACTGAGACATTTCACCAGGAAGACCTCAACAGACAAGTCTGATGGGTATTCTTGAGCTAATTTCTGAGCCTCAAGATGTATTGCCTCATCAGTTAAGACGTCAGAGTCCACTATAACTTTGAAGCGATCATAGACACTTTGGTAAGCCGAAATCCTGTAATTCAAAGCCATAATGAGGCAATCTATTATAACCAAGTAGGTCTCAGTCCGGAATTTCTCTCTGCCAGTTAAAACAACTCCTTCAGATTGCACGTTGTCATACTGCATGTTTCTTTTCCTTTTCCTTGACTGATCAGTTCTGTAAGTAGAGGAGCCAGATAATTCTTGTGCTCGCATTTCAAATGTATCGAAACTATCACGTAATGTGTTGACAAAGGTTTTGAGAGATATCAGTAATTCAACAGCTGATTTAAGATCAATTTTGCTATGTTGCAAAGAGTTGCTCGTCGCATTAAATCTGACAAGAATGGTATTCCACAGATCACAAAGAAATGCTGTTTCGACTAACTCCATTGTGTGGGACAACGAGTCTGCCTCATGTCTTGAGGTGCCATTCTGATGTTCATCATCAGCCATTTCCTCTAGAGCAGCTTTGATGTCGGCATAGCTGTCAAAGAGTGTCTTCATTGCATCAGCCCCTGCAGACCACCGTGTGTCAGACAGTGACTTCAGTGTCAATCCACCACCTTTCTCTTTTTAAGTGTTTCATCAACACTGACCAACGGTGTGTAGACGCAGAGAAGAAAGTGTATACTTTCTGCAGAAAGCCAAAGAAGCTGACTGCCTCGACACAGCAATCAACAGAATTAGAACCAACTAGGTTCAGAGAATGGGCAGCGCAAGGTACAAATATTGCTAGAGGATTCACTTGTCTGAGTCGTGCTTGCATGCCAGAGTATCGTCCAGCCATGTTGTTTGCATTGTCGTAAGACTGGCCACGGCAATCCATGAAGTCAATGGCTTCAGTCTTCAGGTAGTCTAGCAGAGTATTTGCTAGGTCTTCAGCCATATGACTGCTGATTTGCAGGAAAGTCAAGAAGCCAACTGGAACACCATTTAAAACATATCGAGAAATCAAGTTAGCTGATCAACGTGAGTTAAATCAGGCGCTGAATCAACAGATACTGAGAAATACTTGGCCATTGCGATTTCTCTAATGATAGTGCTCTAACATGGTTCGCCATGATTTGAATGAATTCTTCAAATATAGTTGAGGACAGGTAAGCAGGCTTTCCGACCAGCATTACCAAAGTTTTCTATATGTGTTGCCAGAAAGGGATCAAACGCTATCAATTCTATGCAACCAAGGAAGTTGCCATTATGTTTTGATCCAATTATTTCATCATCTCCTCGGAAGGGCAGGCCTCTCTCAGCCAGATGAGTAACAACAGCCACTACCCGAAATAATACATCACGCCAATACTGCTTTCTCTCCTGACACTGCTTCTCCAAACTGCGGTCAACATGGCAATATTCTTTGCGACGGTTGCAAATGCTGAGAATGCAGTCTCTGTGCACATCACTTTCTTCATGTGTGCGGATTCTCTCGTCCGCTTTTTTCCAGTCATTAAAACCGTCAACTTGCGAAAACTGATCCTTCTGACTTGTCATCAGCGTGCAGAAGAAACAGTATACAGATCCTTTTGAAGGACTATATAGCATCCATTTCCTCAGATGCATCTCACCATTCGTCCGCCTGGTGTAGAACATGTGATTTTTCATGAAACGGAAATGCCCCTTTGGCTGTCTCTGTGTTGGGTTGTAATAATGCTTTGACTTCATGTAACTGTCAGAGTCAGTCTTATTCTGGCAACTGTCTGGTCCTTTCTCAATCCAGAAGTCCACTGTGGCGGAACGTATGGGGAACCACTCCGCAGGATCAGTTGATCGACATTCATATTCATCATGTACTGAGTGTGATGAATCGCTGATAGGCTCCTTCTGTCCCAAAAACATGTCATCATTTTCATTTGTGGAAGTGGCAGTCAAAGGACACTGGTGGACAACCACAGTATTGTCTTCAAAATGTTCTAAATCAGATTCCGATTAAGATCATGTGCTGTAGAAATTTCAGAGTTGACGAAGTAGAATTCACTTGCTGAGGGATAACTAGTTGGGGTGACAGGACATCAGCTGACACAGAAGCATTAATCGTGAAAATTGACTGAGTCGAGGGTCTTTGCCAACACGAATTCAGCTTATCTTGCTTCTCTTTCGCACGCGACGCTTCAGAGCACCTGATTGCAAAACCCTTCGTGGCATTTTCTTTAATCTATACGCACACTGTCTCCGCACGTCCCAGCTGAGACCTGGGAAACAAAATGAGGATTGGAAAAGAACTGCATACAGTAGTAATTGTTAGTAATCACACAGTTAACTGTCAACATAGCTTCTGATTGGCTGAGGGACTTCTAGCTGGGCATCTATCACACAACTGATGGCCGCCTATTAAAAGTATCAGCCCAGCCAACCCCATGACCATCACCCTCATTTCATTTTCAAATCTCCGCCATTGTATTTGTCTTAACGAGCTGAGACCACATACCAGTCCACAACATGTTCTCCCAATAAAATTATGAACCTAATGCGTATCCCTGCTGAAATAAGCAGAGCATAGCCAGTAGAAAAGAAATAAATAAGTTACTTTTCTTTCTTATCTCCCTGTCCACACCTGAGCTGTCACGATTTGACAGTACAATGGACAACGTGGCATTTTTTTGCCCCATTATCCACCGAAATCCTGGTCACACTTTTAAAATCAAAAACTGAAAACCACCATTTTTTTCTATGAGTCACCAAGACAGCCACTGAGCTGGCAAAGCTCCAACCCTCATGCACACATACGCAGACACCACCAAAATGACAATCTAAATAAAGATTTCCAAAAACAACAACAGCAGTTTTCATTTTCAGACTATGACCGCTACCATGCTGTCTGCTCACCACCACTCACATCCGATGCTCACCTGTCTCTAACCCAAAGACAAGCAACTCTATTTTTTCAATCCACATATAACCTAATTTTCTAAAATAACACCACTCCAGGGTGGTGGTATGGTATATCCACCCTTCCAGGGGCTATAAGACCCTCCGCCTGTGGCATCAAGCATCATTACGCCCTTGGTGGTGGGTACAGCCAATACCGCCACCCTGTTGGGTATTATTGGTTGCACACAGCATGTATCAAGCATGCTTTTATTTGAAATTGCAAAGCCATGATGTAGCTGTCATACAGATATGTACTGTACACTATTCCCATAAATTTTAGTACAAAATGATGATGACAACTAAAATGCAGTCTTACTTACCTCTGATAAACTCTCCTAGTCTCCTCTCTGCCTGAAAATGAATGAACTGCTCGAGTTGGCCCGGCGCCGCGGTCTTCTTTTTTTTTACTATTCAGACTCGATAGCAAAATGCTCTGAAAATAGAAAAACAGAAAAATAAATACTGTATCTTGAAGCCAAATAAAGCCCTCTGAACTGTAAATGACATCACTGATGACCTGAAATCATCCAAGCAGACCTCTAATGCAGTAGGTAAGGCTGGGGGGTTAAGGTGTATTAGTAGGGTATCACAAGTCGTAAAAGGGAGGTAATAACCCTCTTTACAAGACACTGGTTAGGGCCTCATCTGAGTACTATGCAGTATTGGAGGCCACATCTTCACAAGGACATTAACCAAATTGAGGCAGTCCACAGAAGGGCAACCAAAGTCCAAATGGTGCAGGGACTGCATCAGAAGACATATGAGGACAGATTACGGACCTCAATATGTATACCCTTGAGCAAAGGAGGGACACCTTAAGGGCATTAACAAGGTGAAAGAGTCTAACATGTTTAAATAAAAGAAAAATAGCAGGACAACAGGACACTGCATGAGATTAGAGGGGGCCAATTAAGGGGTAATGTGAGGAAATTATTTTTCACAGAAAGGGTGGTGGATGCATGGAATGGCCTACCCAGGAAGTGGTGGCTGTGAATACAGTGCAGTGCTTCAAACAGGCATGGATAGGCATAAGGGAGCAATACAAATGAGTATGAATAGATAGGCCACTGACAGAGCAAAAGGACAATGGCACATTTATAAGATAGAAAAGAAATGGGCAGACTGCATGGGCCTTGCAGCGGTCCTTATCTGCCTCAACTCTACGTTTCTATGTTTCTATGGAGAGAGCCCTCACCACAGAGGGCTCCAACGGTATGAGTAACTGCATTGTAGTTAGACAGGGAAGCAGCATTATTATGGCAAGGTCAAGGAACATGTTTGCTTTGGGAGACAGTAACACGACACCAGTTGTCAAGTTAAGCAGGTAGGTCACTAACCATTTAACTCAACGTTCTCCATCACAAAGAAATGCCTAATTGCAGTAATTCCTCCTCCTGCCCTGGTAAGAGTAAGGGTACCATGATCAGCCACATATGGTATCTTGGTATGGGGGATATGTAAACTGTGAATAATCTCTTCCTTCCTTATGACAGGACTAGTAAATTGACTTAGCCTTCTAGTCCTGTCATAAGGAAGGAAGTTATTTGCAGATTACATAGCTCAAGGTGAACACTGTCTGTAATTTGTTGTTGAGGTAATAAAAGTACAATTTCCATTTAATACATTTAAACAACTTAAAATCAAGTAGTTGAATGAATTTGAAATCATGTAGATTCACTCTCAAAGGAAGGAAGGAAGGGCATTTCTATTACATCAACAACAAGGAAATTACAGTGCACAGTGGTTGGTGTGTGTGTGTGTCAGTTTTCTGCTTCTGCTACAGTGCTTCTGTACTTGTGCATATTTTTGGTTCAACTGCCTGCCGTCAGATCCTCGGCAGCAGGAGTCGGATCAAGAGCAACAGCAATAGGGAGTTAGTACTAGGGACTCTGGAGGTGGGAGGGCACTCAGACAAGAGAGAGGGAGTACTAGTGTCCACTGACTTGACCGTCATCTCAGAGAAGTAATGTGAGAGGGAGAGGTGGCGGTCAAGGAACTGGAGGTCGGACACGGAGTGTGGAAGTATTCGAGGACATACTAGCAGGTCAGGAAATTAATTCACAACTTGAACTTCCAAATAATTTAACATGAAAAGAAAAACATCACATGCAGGCTGTAGCAGACCTGCCAGACCAGTTCATCTAACTTCTTTCTATGGTACCTACCGGCCTGGCTGGCTACCCTCCCGGCCCCACCCCCAGAGTAAGAATTCATTCAGGATGGTGGTCCATGCCTTTCAAGTGTCCCTGATTTTCAGGATGTCCCTGATTTCACCAAAATTTTACTTCTGTCCGGGACAGACTGTCCCTCCTAAAATCTGTGTTTCCTGACTAAACAATGATGATTGTAAGAATAAAATTATGTCAAAAACAATAAAGCTGCAGACTTTTATATTCTTCAGAAAATGTATTATACACCGAGTCCCTTATATTCTGCCAGCATTAATCTGACTGGATACTGGATTACTGGTTACTGGATAGCACCAATTCTAAAACTTTTAAGTGTGTCCCTGATTTTGGGCCTTTTGTGCTTTGTCCCTGATTTTTTTAAGCCTTGTTTTTTTTGTCCCTGATTTATGAGGCAGGAGGAGGAGGAGGAGGAGGAGGAGGAGGAGGAGGTTGAGACCGCAGGGCGATTCAATTAAAAAAAATAAAATCACTCGAGAGAGTCTTTAGACAACTTATTATCCCTCTGTACAGACAGATGGTCAGACCTCATCTGGAGTACTGCATGCAGTTCTGGAGACCCAGTCACCGCCAAGACATAGACAGGATGGAAGCTGTCCAAAGATGGCAACTAAATGGTGCAAGATATGCACCGGAAGACATATGAAGACAGACTTAAGCAGCTGAATATGTATAGCCTCGAGGAAGGAGGGAGAAGGAGACATGATAGAAACTTTCAAGTACCTCAAGGAATCAACAAAGTCCAAGAGGGTAGCATCTTTCAAAAAAAGAGTGTGCAAGAACAAGGGCACAATTTGAAGATAGAGGGGCAGCTCAGTGGTAATTTAAGGAAGTATTTTTCACAGAGAGGGTTGTGGATGCATGGAATGGCCTTCGGAGGTTGTACAGTCAAAACAGTGGTGGAATTCTAAGCATGCATGGTACAGTCATAAGGCAATTCTAGGGGTGGGGTAGGAAGAAGTAGGCTGCTGGTTAACTAGGATCTGCAGCTTATCCACTAGGTAGGGAAATGGGCAGACTGGTGGACCAAGCGATCCTTATCTGCCATCAAATTCTATGTTTCTGACTGTGCTTTGATATTGAAAGTTATTTGTGGTCTAAGATGCCCAATAATGACTTGCATGGTGTAACCTGAAAGTGGGGACTTTAAGGTCTTCAGAACTGTACCTTGTAGGGATTTACTTTCTAATATTTAACCATGCATGCTCATCTGGTAGGTAAAATTAAGATTGTTGTTATAAAGTAGAACCCGAAATAATTGCGTCTCATAGTCAGCCTTGAACAGTTGAGGGAAAACTCAAGAAAAGCAGGGGCTTTTACGTGTGATCCCTGCAACAACTCCGGTTTCTTGACATTTGTTGTTTATTGTGGGAGTCATACATATACATTAATCTTTTTTTTTTTTTTTGGCCTTATAAACCGCCCCACTATAATGTAATTTTGTTATCCCCAGGACGACTTAATTAGTCAGGAAAACTATGCCCCCCCCCCAAAAAAAAAGGACAGGGATCCAGAATAGATCTGTGCGTTTTATTTATGCTTATGTTATCTTCTGTCAAGGGAATGCATGAGCCTTCTTTTTATAAGGACTCTGTTGTCTTTTATCATTTTAATTTTATTCATAGACAACATCATTGTGCATTTGTTTTAAAAATCAAACTAAAGCATACATAACTATAAAATGATCCGAAATTATTTTACAGTGTACTGTACATGTGCATGTTTAGTTGACTGGCAAACTTTCTGGGGCTGGGACCATAGCCTGAGACTCCTGGCCAGTGCAAAAACTCAATAAATAATAAATCCATTATCCATCCTGTGCATAACCTCCTGTCACTGATCGCTTGTAGCCTACTACGCTATTTTTTTTTCTTAGGGCTGTGCAGTTGACTTGTTTACCACCTCTCTCTCTGCAGTCTCCTGTCTCAGACGGTCAGACCCAGTCCCTCCTGACAGTACTTTTAAAAATAATGAATAATGTTGTTTTTTTTTTTTTTACTTTAACTTTTTAGGCAGAGAGGGAGGCCCGTACCAAGAACTTCCAGTACTGTAAAACAAGCAGCAAGATTCAAGATTGAACTCAACAAGATAAGATTAGCGGTTAGCGGAAGGCGGAACCCGATCGCGAGACAGTCCACCCAGCTGCAGCGCCAATACCACCAGTCGAGTCCCAACAACACAACAACAATACACACGTCTGCTCTAGTCAGCTCTCTCCTACATCTGCGTGGTGGTGCATACCAACTGGAGTTTTGACTTACGGCAGCTGTGATGATGACCATGATGATGCCATGCGCAGACGCAGTCGGTCCGGGGGGAGGGTCAGACGAGAGACTACGTGAGCAGCATGCAGCGACGATGAGGAAGGAGGGGGAGGCAGCGCGCACTGCGACGCGACCTCGGACCACCACATGACCACTTCTCAACTTTCTCTGCACATCATGTGATCCCGATCCCCCCAGCCGTTCCTATTGCAGCCATGCAGTGAATTAGAGAGGCAGCACAGCGGCGACACTGGCAAAAAGCAGGAACTGCAGGGGCTGCCGCCAGCAACAAACAGCAAGGGATTTAAAGCGCCGGTCTGGCAGCGAGGCAGCAAGCGAGCCACACGAAACTGGAAACTTGCAGTGTTTTTCCGGCCCGGCACTTCATGGTGGGGGGCTCATCGGCCCCATTTGCCCCCCTCTTAATCCGGCCCTGATTGCCTGTTTGTTGCTCCAGACCTGAGCCAGTCATGCTTTGGCCTAGTCACATATGCTGCTGAGCTGTTTGTGGCACTCCATCGTTGTGCAGCAGTGGTGGTCCAGACTATTGATAGCATTGACCACCTCCTGCCATACCTAGTCCTGCTTTACCTGCATGCCCTAGGGCAGCTCGGAGTCCTCTGGCCACGTATTCCTGTGGCAGGATGAGCTGCTCCACCTCAGTAAATCTGGGCCTCTATTTTCCTCCAGCAAATGTCTGTGCAGCATAGCCAGTAGCCATGATTACCCATGTAATAGGGAATCTTGTCAGTCATGTGCATAGAGGTATTATACTGCATAGCAACAGGCTCCTGTAGATAAGCCCTGCCAGCTATGAATACTACATACTCACCTCAGACTGGCTGCAGTAACAGCATTCATCCAATGTGGCTGTGTGGTGCTGACTGCTCCTTATATAGGCATACAGGTCTGTTTGGGGGTGCAAATGAATGAACACATTTGTTTAATGATGTGTAAAGCAGGCATTAGTGCCTGGGCTGTGCAATGGGGTAATTTGCATACTGTTTCAATACAGTGATTTTAGCACAGTGTGCTAAAGTGATAACACAGTGCTAATGACCATACCACGCATTGTGCTTCTGTGATGTCATAGAGTTTGCTCTGTTAGCAGTGCTGTAACATAACAGTGCACACTATCAGTATGGCTGCACAATGCAGTGTTATGGATGCCCATGCAGTGCTTGGGACAGATGTGCCTAGGACACACATGCCCATCTGCATGGGTTACACACCTCCCACATCTGGAACTGGATGTTGCACTATGCAAAACAACATTAGCATTGTGTAACAGGCCTATATACTGTGCTAATGCTACTGCCCCAATGTGCATGCCGAATGTCCCAGACAATGTAAAGGACCAAGTGCATTGATAGCTACAGGCAAGCAATGGTAGAAAAGCACAGGAGGGCATGGTGGTCATGCCAGAGGGATACTAGATGGGCCCTGAGGAGCTAATCATCTTGGTCAAACATGTGATGGCCAGAAAGGCCCTTTTATTTTGGGAAATGGAGGATGGATCTAGCTCTAGAAGGATCCAATGTGACATCTTAGACTGTGTGGGAAGGTGCTCGACCAGAAGAACAGGCAATGTGAGGATGGGGGAGGGGAGGCAATACAGGCACTGCTTCAATGACCTCAGCCAGCAAAAGGCAGAGCAGGGGTTTATGTGATAATGGTGAACGCCTAAAGGCAATTAAGATTATCACTCAGTCAGAGTGCCGAAAACATTTTCGGCACTCTGACAACCCTGGCACTTCAGAACAACGGTGCCAGGACACTATTTTACTGCTTTCTGTTGGGGGGGCTGTGCCCACCCCACACCCCCACCCTCACGTGGGGCTTTGCCTCCCGCACCCTCCTACTTAAGGATTCTCAACTCCAGGGGGGTGCATGGGGGGGGTGAAAGCAGCAAAAAAAAAAGTTTGGGCCGGGCACAATAAAATTGCACCAGTGCCCGGAAGCGAACCCAGTTACCTCTCCCACCAAATCCACTCGCCAACCCCCCGATGCCACTACACAGCTCGGCCAGCCACCGCAGCGCCACCCCCTACAGCCTCTCCACCCCTCCCAACCAACACTCACCGTGCTCACTGCCACCCGCCTGCGTGCATACGCATAGTGACATCCTGTTGCCCAAGTCATCCACAGCCTCATCCGGTTGCCCTACCCTCCCCATCGCCATGAGGGGTTGCACCAGGAAGGAGTTACCATAACAGATGGTGCCCTTCCTCATGCGCCCACCTCACGGGTTACTGAAGAGCACCTGGAGCAGCTGCAAGCCATGGCCCAGATTGGCAGTGTGCCAAGAGTGGGTGAGTACAGCTATACATACTTCAATATGCTTACCGAATACTGCATACTGATGAGTACATTATGAGAGGGTATAAACACCTAGGGCACTTGAGGGCAACAGGCAGAAAGCAGAGACCCTCAATGAATACATCTGCTTGGCATTCACTAGGGAGGAACAGAGCACTCTGCCAGACAGTGGTATCAGGGCTGACGCCCGGGGGATCCAGAGAATGTGCATCCAGGAGTTCATTACTGACAGGGTCAGGAAGGGCATTTCAGACACTGAACCTGACAAGGCCCCAGGCCCTGACGGTTTGCACCCCAGGGTGCTGAGGGAACTGGTGAAGGAGCTAGCAGCCCCCTCATGCACCTATTCAATAAGTCACTTAAGCCCAGGATTATACCAAGTGACTGACACAGTGCCACTCCATAAGAGTGGTGATAAGGAGGAGATGGGTAATTATATGCCAGACAGCCTCACATCAATAGTGGGCAAGCTGATGGAGATCCTTATTAAACAAGATCTGATAGAATACCTCGAAGTTAATCACCTCCAGTACAATAAATAGCATGGATTTGTGTTGGGCAGGTCATGTCATTCAAACCTTATTACTTTCTTTGACCACGTGACCAGGGAATTGGATAGGTGCGATATGGTGGACCTGCTTTACTTTGACCTCAGTAAGTCATTTGACACAGTCCCGCACAGCTGTCTCTTAAAAAGTTAGGGGACCTGGGACCAGCAGAACAAATAGTCAGATGGGTGTGAAATTTGCTGGAAGTCAGGAAACAGAGTAGTAGTAAATGGGGTAAGATCTACTGAAACACATATGGGGATGGCTGACTACATACAAGAAAGGTGGGGTTTAAACTTGTGAGGGGGGGAAGGGATAAGGGAGGGGTTGACCAGAAGCCCGCTCCTCCAGATGAGGGGAATAGCCTTCATGCCCAAGGGGGGAAAGGGGGAAACAGATTGGGGATGGAGGTTTCAGGAGGAGCAGAGGAGGATGGAAGTATAAGGAATCTGGGTGGGGTTCGACAAAGAGAATCAGGATAAGGGTGGGGTTGGTGTAGTAAATGCCAGGAGCTTGGGAAACAAGTTGCCAGAGTTCCAGACCATGCTGTTCGAGGGGGTGGATGGGCGGTGGTCACGGAAACGTGGCAACAAAACCATGACTGGGACCTAAACGTACGGGGGTACACTATGCTCAGGAAGGATAGAAAGGAGGGCAGAGGGGGTGGAGTGGCTATGTTCATTAGAGATGACATAGAAATTGCTAGGGTAGAAGAGGCAGAGGGAAACGTGGAGGCCTTATGGGTCACTTTACGATCCTCAGCAGGAAATAAGGTCAAGCTGGGTGTAGCATATAGGCCCCCGGGATGAGTGAGGTTCTAGAGGATGGTTTGCTGGACAACATCATTGCCCAGTGTGGACCAAAAGGGGAAGGAGTGGTGTTGATGGGGGACCTTAATATGCCAGGTACAAACTGGGGAACCATGTCCTCTAAGGTGGCCAAGGAGCAGAGGCTGCTGGATGGCTTCCAGGATGTTTTCTTAACACAGCATGTGATGGAGCCCACAAGGAGGGGCATGTCCTGGATGTGGTTCTGGCAGATGGGGATCTGAGGGGACATGGTTGTACAAGACCCCTGACTGGGAGCGACCACAATACTGTCTGGTTTCAAATAAGCATGGGGCAGGGGGTGAGATCTAGGACACTGGCAGTGGACTTCAGGGGGCAGACTTCATGGGCATGGGAAATATTCTCAGGATCACTTGATGGGGATTACCTCAATGACAAGTGTGGAAAGGAGATGGGAGGTCATAAAACGGGGACTTCATGAGGCAGTCAGGATCTGCACTAAGTTGAAACGTAAGGGAGCAAGGTCACATAAACCATGCTGGTGGTCCAGTGAGGTACAGGTAGCAGTCAGAGAAAAGAAGGCGGCCTACAAAAAATATAAAACAACAAGAGGGGATAGGGATAAGGAAATGTACCAGCTTGCATCTAGAAAAGTCACCCGTATGGTGAGGGGAGCAAAGTCCAGTAAAGAGCAGTGGCTGGCACAGGGGATACATGGAGGGGAAAAGGGGTTCTTCCGGTACATTGGGGAGCGGAGAAAAACTAAGGGCCATCTCAGCAGATTGAGATCAGAAGGAGGGTGGGTGGAAGAGGCGAGGGACCAGGCAGAGGTATTTAACGAGTACTTTGCCTCTGTGTTCACTAGGGAGGGGGATGGGATATCTACAAAGCAAGGCACGAAGGGGATAGAAACATCAGTAAGTGGGATCAGGGGAGCAACAAAAATGGAGCAAGAGGGAGAGAGAGGTACCCCAGGGGTGTCACATCTGGGTAAAGATAAAAAGGCCAGTAAGGTGGAGGGACGGATGATGCTATCTCCGCCAAAAAGGTGTGGTTAGCCCTCAAGGCCCTAAAGAAAGACAAATCTCCTGGGCCGGATGGCATTCATCCGAGAGTACTATAGGAATTGGCGGACATACTGGCTGAACTACACCCTGGAGCTTTAGCAGGTCACTTGAGACAGGGAGGGTACCTAGGGATTGGCGAGAGGCACATGTGGTACCAATCCATAAAGGGGGTCGAGGGAAGTGCCAGGTAACTATAGACCCATCAGTTTGACCTCGGTGGTGGGAAAATTAATGGAGAGTATACTAAAGGAATGATTGGAGATGTACTTAGAGAGGTGGGAGGTCTGGATGATGGCAACATGGGTTTGTGCAGGTAGATCATGTCAAACCAACCTTGTGGAGTTCTATGAATGGGTAACATCAGAACTGGACAGGGGTAAGCCTGTGGATGTATTATTCTTGGACTTCAGCAAGGCATTTGACTCTGTCCCCACAATGGTCTGGTGGAGAAACTTATGGGGTTAGGAGTAGGCCCTTTGATGGTCAGATGGATTGAAAACTGGCTAGCTGGGCACTCTAGAGAGTAGTGGTCTGTGGGAGCTCTCAAACCCTAGAGAGGTTGGTAGTGGGGCACCAGAGGCTCAGTCCTGGGTCCGATCCTGTTTAATGCATACATATCGGACATCAGGGAGGGTATAGGGTGTGAAATGAGTCTCTTCATGGATGACTCCAAGATGGGAGCAGTAGTTGAGGGAGAAGAGGGGAGGTTGGCCCTGCAAGGGGACCTGGACACCCTGGAAAGCTGGGCTCACACATGGAAATTAAATTTCAATATCACCAAGTGCAAGGTGTTACATCTTGGTTGGGGAAACCCTAAACACAGGTACAACCTGGGAGGGGAGGCGCTGGATGCCTTAATAGGGGAAAAAGACCTAGGGGTCATGGTGGATGCATGTATGAATAACTCTGAGCAGTGCAGGAGAGCGGCTAGCAAGGCAAACAGGATGTTGGGATGCATCGTGAGGATCACCTCTAGGAGCAAGGAAGTGATTCTGCCACTGTACAATGGACTGGTTGACCACACCTTGAGTACTGTGTACAGTACTGGAGACCACACTTAAAGAGGGACATACAGCTCCTAGAGAGGGTACAGAGGAGGGCAACAAAGATGATACGAGGGCTAGGGATTTGACGATGAGGACAGACTTAAGGAGTCTGCCTGTTTTCACTGGAGGAGAGGAGAGACAGGGGGGACATGATTGAGGTCTTCAAGTACCTCAAGGGAATAAATAGGGCAAACATGGAGGGGATCTTTAGACTAAAGCAGGGAGGTATCACCAGAGGGCATGGTTTGAAGTTGGAAGGTGGAAGGGAGGGGGAAAGAGGAGGAGGTTTTTCACTGAGAGGGTGGTGGACCCTTGGAATGCACTGCCTGGTGAGCTAGTTCAGAGATCCACAGTGGAGGGCTTCAAGAGAGGATGGGACAGACACAGAAAGTGGATGTATCAGATGATGTCCTGTCCCAGGGGGGTGGGGATGGATGATACAGGTTTCTGGAGCACAAGGGATGGGAGGGTCTCGGCACCCAACTAAGGATCTAAAGTTCGAGCAGACTCGATAGACCGTAAGGCCTAATCTGCTGGCAAATAGTATGTTAGTATGTTAGTATCACTAGTGGGTGCCTCAGGGGTCTGTCCTGGGGCCAATCCCTTTCAATATATTCATTGGTGACATCGGCGAGAATATAAAGGGCAACATTGCCGTGTTTGCCGACAACATGAAACTTAGTGGCACAGTGCTCAGCATGGAGGGAGTGAGAGAGCTACAGAGGATCTTAAAAAGTTGGAAAGGTGGACACACATATGGCAGTTAAAATTCAATGCTAAGAAGTGCAAGGTGATGCATCTGGCTAGAGCTAACCCTAAGAGAAACTAATGGCTAAACAGGGCCAAACTTAGCTCCTCGACAGTGGAACAGGATCTGGGGGTCATCATTAAGGATGATCCAAACAGCAAAGTCAGTGTAATAAGGCTTACAGGAAGGCTAGCAGGGTACTATCTGGGATGTACTGGAAGGAGTATAGATAGCAGAGATAGGGAGGTGATGCTGCCCCTCTACCAGTCCTTGGTGAGGTCTCACCTGGAGTACAGTGTCCAGTTTTGGAGGCTTCACCTTAGAAAGGATATTGATAGGCTGGAGGTGGTCTAGAGAAGGGCAACAAAGATGATACATGGCCTTCAGGGAGTCACCTATGAGGAGTGGCTAAAGGCTTTGAACATGCACTCATTGGAAACTAGGAGGGAAAAGAAGGATATGATTGAAACCTTAAAGTTCCTTCGAGGCATAAACAAAGTGCCACATATACTGCTTTTCACCAGGAACACCATTTCTACAACACAGGGGCACAAGTAGAAATTAACAGGTGGGAAATTCAGGAAGGACATCAGAAGGTATTACCTCTTGGAGGGGTGGTGGAGTCATGGAATAGACTGCCACCCGAAGTGGTGGCTTCAAAGTCAGTGTCAAGTTTTAAGTGCATGTGGAACAAGACTTGGGCACAATCACACACCATTAGAGAAGGCTAGGCTGAGCAGCTCAGTGAAAGGACCCCAGTGTGACAGTAGGTCCCAGGAAACCACGCTTGGGCAGCCTGAATGGACCACAGGTCCTCTTCTGCTGTCATTTTCTAAGTTTCTATGTTTCTATGTCTATCAGGTCTGGTATGTACCTACTCTGCATCATCTGTGTGTCCAATGACTGCAGCACCAGTACTGGAGGTTCTAAGAGGTGCAACTGTGAGCCACAATGGTATGTGTTTGTTGCTGGATGGTGCAAGGGGTAAGGTTGCCCCATACATATAGGTGTTAGCATGACAGCTATGACATGGTGACTGTCTGTGTATTATGGCGGATGCACGATGACATGCAGTGTAATGGTGCTGCAGGTTTTGATAATACATATCCCTCCTGGTACATATGCACACATACCTACCACTCTCCAGGTGTCACCGCACCAAGGGGCACAGTCACACATATGGAGGGCCATGCTCTTGCACATGGGTGGCATTGGACCACAGTAGCATCCAGTGTGTCATGGTGTACAGTTGTTACCAAGGGACTTCTGGGGGTATTATGCCTGTGTCAGAAAGAAACCAAAACTGGACCAAAAATGTTTTATAAGATCTTTTGTGCACAGCCTTTATTTTAGTTGACAATCATTTTCAAAAAGGTTTTTATTTCCAATGTTTTGAGACCTGAGCTGGTCTCTTCATCATGGATTAGCTGTAATTAATTAAATATATCACAATTAGCAACATCGTTAAAATGTATCACTATTAACCACATTTTCATTTAATAATTATGAAAGTTAATGTCATTCAGGAGTGAATCAGACTCCATATTACCTTATCTCACACCCTAGATTATGCATATCCTCACAGAATCTTGTAGTCTCATAGAACTGTTTCCTTTTTACCTTAAAAATAATAATGCATAATATTGCCTTTCAATAACTTGCTTATTCAATAAATCATAAAAATTCAACATTTTATAATCTCTATATAAATAAACATTTAAATGTTTTACAATAAAATGTCTGAGACACTTAAATAATATGGATCCTTAACCATATTTTTTATATTTGTTCACCATTTTGTTTCAAATAACCAAAGTACTACCCAACTGGTCTTACGTTAAAAGTATTTCTAACTTCTTTTCATACAATAGAGATGAGCAAATAACTAATTGAACAAAAGCATGTATTCTCACTAAAGTGGATTATTCTCACTGCAGTGAAAAAAAACACTGTGGTGACTGAAATTGTTTCCTAGTATTCATGTAGTAAAAACTACTGGTAATTTATTTACTTCTCCTAGTTCTCCCCACCCATCTATTGGACTTGTGCTATGTGACAGGGTATGCTATCATTGTGTACTATAGCGTTTCATACAGTATTTACTCTTAATTAAATGACTAAATGTAATTATACCTTACTGTTTTTATGTACAATATATTGAATAAAATTATAAATATGAAGTTCAAAGAAAAAAACACACTGATGTCTGCAAACCAAACAGTAATTTACAGCAGTAAAACAAAGCTTTCCCAGTCTTCCAATTCAATCAAATAACTAGAGTGATCTTGAACAAAAAATGTCTTCAATGAAGTCCATGCACACTAAAATCCTGCACACTGAGCACAGGAAAAGCACTCCTATGTTTCACTGTGCACTCTACAGCTTTTTCAAGGGGCAGAGCTCAGCAAAGCTCTGCCCCTTGCAAAAGCTGTAATGAACAGTGAAACACTAGGGAGCTTTGCTTGTGCTCACTGTATAAAGACTGACAGTGATTACATTTACTGCTGTAAAAAGCTTGGACCATTTAAACCAAGAAACCATCTGTTGGTATGTGTGTGTGCGCTCATTTGTTTTTCTCTTAACCAATCAACACTTTAGATTAAGTGCCTGATCCACAAAAATCACTTTGAAGGCATGTATCGGAAGGGAAGATTCCCCTCACCCATGAATGAGATGCCATGTTGAATTAGGAGCTCTGATTCCAGTCACCACAAAAAAGCTCCTAAATCACTCCAGTTGCAAAAAAAATTCAGTATATACCTTCTGCCTGGAGCTTACCAGTTTAGATGGGCAGGTGGAAAAAAATGGTGACCACAAATGTGGACCATATCCTAACAATGTGGAACAGGGAGCTTTTGTAAAGTAAAATGAGGAACATTACTCCTAATGTGGTACAGTTGAGAGGTATGTAGCACAGTTCTGCAGTGTGTGGCTTACATTGTTGTTTGCAGTAGCTGTCAGACATCTCTAAGCAGTCACACACAATGTTCTCCACCTGCAACACTGGCTTGCTTCAGAGTCTAATGAGCTGCAGTTGCAGTGTGCACTTTTCTGTTGCTATATTCAGTGCTGTCTTTTTCCCAGGCAATTTTTGGCCCGCACTCCTGGCCCTGTTTGCCCAGCTTTCTTTGCTTGCTATATTCAGCTGGTTTTGCACCGAGCTATTTCCTTTTGAATATAGCTTGCTTTGTGCTCCGGGTTAAGTCTGCCCACCAGACACTGCTAATTTAGTGCCGGGGTATAGTTTTGAATATCTGGCCCCAAGTGTGCCACACCTCAGTCTGTGCAAAAAGGCCTATAATCTAGGGTTTTATTCTTTAAATCTTTTCTTCTTTTTATCACGCTTTAGCTAGGGGGTTCTTAGTTATCAAAAAATCAGAGCTGATGTTTGATAACTATGAACCCCTGGTGAAAGCACGATAATTAGAAAAAACGATTTTAAATAAAGAAAAAGAACCTCAATTACAGAGCTTTTTTGTCAGTTTCGCGGGAGCTCATTGGATTTTGTTTGTTGATAAATATTAGGCATTCACCATGAGCACCCTGAAAATATGACTAAACTGATTAAACTAGCCAGGACTGTACAGGTTATATTGTGAATTTGCAAATGACTAGAGGGAGGTGTTGTTCTTCCCTTTAACCTGCACATCAGCCACCGCTGTGTCATATCCTCTTGCTGCATTTAATGTAAGACATGAGGGCTGGGGGGGAACTCATTGAAAAGAAGAAGAAGAATTTAGATGGACCTTAACTTTTATCAGCAAGGTAAAATGAAAATAGAATAGTGCACTACCTGACCTAAGGGGACCACTGTAATGTAATGTAATGTAAAGTAATGTAATGAACAAGAGAGCTTTCAAGCAGTACAAGGAAACAAAATGAGAAATGGACAGGGGGGAATATAGGAACAAACTCAAGGAGACAGGAAAAGCAATTTGGATAGTCAATGCCCAAACAGAGGAAAGAATAGCATGGGGGTTAGGAAGGGAGATAAAACTTTCTATAGATACAGAAGAGAAAAAGGGAAGAGTAAATGGGGAATAGTCCAACTAGCAACAAGGGAGGGCCAGCTGTTAGAGAAAGATGAAGACAAAGCAGAGTTGTTAAACAAATTCTTCTGCTCAGTCTTCACAATAGAAGATATTGGCAAACTACCTACACTAAGTAAGACACAGCAGGGTAATGGAGGGGCAGATGCAAGCCCTTTCATGAAAGAAAGGGTCTTAAAAGAGTTAAGCAAACTTAAGGTGGATAAAGCCGTGGGGCCAGATGGTATCCAGCCCAGAATACTAAAAGAGCTTTTGGAAGAAATAGCTGGACCACTAGCTGAGCTGTTCAATCTGTCTCTGGAAAGCAGCAGAGTACCTCAAGATTGAAAAAGGGCAACAGTTGTGCCTTTGCACAAAAGCGGAAGCAAGGAAGAGGCAAGAAACTACTGCCCAGTCAGCCTGACCTCTATAGTGGGAAACATTATGGAGACATTATTGAATGAGAGAACAGTTGACTACCTAAAGGAAACTGGAAAACTCGACCCCAAACAGCATGGCTTCACAGCAGGGCATGCGTGCCAAACAAACATGATTGATTTCTTCAATTGAGTTATAAGAACAGTGGACCAGGGTGGGGCGGTGGACATGGTGTACCTAGACTTCAGCAAGGCCCTTGACACCATTCACCACAGGAGACTTGCTAACAAACTAGAACACACAGGAGTCAGACAGAAAATAATAAACTGGATTAGTAACTGGCTGCAGAATAGGATCCAGAGAGTTTTGGTCAATGGGGCAATATCAATGGAGGGAGCTGTTACCAGTGGTGTTCTAAAGGGATTGGTGCTGAGTGCCATCCTCTTCAACACATTCATCAGTGACATCACTGATGAACTGGATAGGGGAAGGTTTGCCTGTTCACAGATGATAGAAGGCTCTGCAACAGGGTGGATACACTAGAGGGGGTATTAAGTATAGAAGCTGACCTAAGTAGACAAAAATGGTCCAGAAATTGGAAGTTAAAATGTAACACCAAGGAGTGTAAGGTAATGCACCTGGGGAAGCTGAACCCAGGAAAAAAGTATGAACTAGAAGGGCATCAATTAGAGGAGGCAAAGATGGAAGGGTTCTGGGCATGATCATTACCAGTGACTTAAAGGTTGGAAAACAATGTGAAAAAGCAGCGAAGAAGGCAAGTGGTATCCTCGGATGCATAGGAAAGGGTATTACAAGCAGAAATCAGGAAGTTATCATGCCCCTCTACAGATCCTTGGTGAGGCCACTCCATGAGTACTGTGTCCAGTTCTGGAGGCCTCACCTAATAAAGGACATCGACCATCTGGAGAAGGTGCAGGGAAGGACCACAATGATGGTGCAAGGGCTATGTCATGAGCCATATGAGACAAGACTCAAAGGGTTGAGTTTATTCTCTCTGAAACAGTGAAGAAATGGGGGGACATGATTGAAACATTTAAGTATGTCAAGGGAATTAACACAGCTCAGAAGGAAAACCTCTTCTAGGAAAACAGGGTGGCATGTACAAGAGGACACAACTTGTGTCTGGTGGGAGGCAAGTTTAAAAGGAACTCTAGAAAGTACTTTTTCTCCAAGAGAGTGATAGACTCATTGAACAGTCTGCTACCATAAGTAGTGGCATTGAAGACAGTAAGGGAATTCAAACTCACATGGGACAGGCATTGTGGGCAACTTAGGAAAAAAATAATTTTTTTTTGGGGGGGTGGCCACCTTGGCAGACTAGAGGGACCACACAGTACCCATCTGCCGACACTTTTCTTATGTTCTTATGTTGATGCTTAGGCTTACTTAAATTGCAGCTTATGTTTGACAAATAAAACCCCCTGGTTAAAGCATGAAAATAAGAAGAAATGATTTAAACAAAATGAAGAAACCCTCAATTACTGGCCTTTTTGGACAGTACTATGTCTGGGGACACATCAGCTTTTGTTTTTGTTCACTGATCAGCAACTCACCAGTGGCACACTGAAAATGTAACTAAACTGATTACACCAGCCAGATCTGAGCAGGATACATCTTGAATTTATAAGTCCATTTGAAAAAGTTTCACCTGTCTCTAAAGCATTCCAGATTCCCATCTAGCACTGAATGAGTGCCACAGCTGGAGACAGCAAAGCAGATTCTGTATAGACCCCATCATGAATGGTAACTAATCTGCAGGGGAATGCCACAGAAGTGATTGCAAGGTTGGTGTTTGACCAGGATGGGGACAATATTATTCAAATGGCCCAGAAGAAGGGAGTATTCAAATACAAAAATTCAGATTTACATATATCCAGATGTGTTCCCTGTGACCCAGATAAGAAGATGATGCTTTTTGTTATTTTGATCTGAGGTGATTGAGACCAGTGGAAAACTAGTTGTGCAATATCTGTGCTAATGTGAACATTTTTGGAAAGAAAAATCTAATATTTTCTTTACATCAATCACTTTAAGCACCCAAAAGAAACAACCTCCCACTCTTCTGACATGCTGCCTCTTGAGACTGGCTCTGACATTTACTCCTTAACTATTACCTAGATAGTTTTATCATTTTCAGTCATTATGGCTGCTTGGATTGCATATTGTTTGAAATATTTATAATTCTGTAAGTCTACCAGCAGACTTTTGTTTGCCCTTTCTGTTCTCCATGTTGCTATGAATTATTAATCCCCTGATCATATGCCCTTTTATGTGCTCAGGATGCTTAATGACCTATATAGAATAAGAATAATGCAATATTTGCCTTTCTGTGATTGACTCGTATTTGCCATGGATTCGGATCTGTAGCTGGGTTCGGTAGATTAATTCCTCTACAATGAGACATAACTGAGGTCATATCTTAGACAAACTGACTGTGTTGCGTTGCGTTGAACCAACTTTAAGTGGTGTGTTGCTGTATGCGCATTAACTCTAAATGATTAATTAATTTTTTGCTTACCTAACGGATGGAAAAAATGGAATTGTCTCCTAGTATTCGTGTAGTAAAAACTACTGGTAATTTATTTACTTCTCCTAGTTCTCCCCACCCATCTATTAGACTTGTGCTATGTTACAGGAAATGCTATCATTTGTGTACTATAGCATTGCATATTTATTCTTGATTAAATGACTAAATGTAATTATACACATTTGTATTTATGTACACTATATTGAACAAAATTATAAATGTGAAGTTTAAAGAAAAGAATACACTGTTGTCTGCAAACCAAACAACAGTAATTTACAGCAGTAAAACAAAGCTTTCCAATCTTCTATTTCAATCATATAACTTGAGTGATCTTGAACAAAAAACTTCTTAAATGAAGTCCATGCACACTAAAAACCTACACACTGAGCACAGGCAAAGCACTCCTATGTTTCACTGTGCACGCTACAGCTTTTTCAAGGGGCAAAGCTCAGCAAAAAACTCTGCCCCTTGCAAAAGCTGTAATGAACAGTGAAACACTGGGGAGCTTTGCTTGTGCTCACTGTATATGTTTTTTGGTGGGCATGGACTTCAATAAAGACATTTTTTGTACAAGCTCATTCGAGTTATTCAACTGAAGATGAAGACTGAGAGTGATTGATTTTACTGCTGCAAGAAGTTTGGACCATTAAAACCAAGGAATCAGCTGTTGGTATGTGTGTGTGCTCATTTGCTTTTCCCTTAACCAATCAACACTTTAGATTAAGTGCCTGATCCACAAAGATCACCTGGAAGGCATGTTTCGAAGTGAGGATTCCCCTCACCCATGAATGAGATGCCAAGTTGAATTTGAAGCTCTGACTCTAGTCACCACAAAAAAGCTCCTAAATCACTCCAGTTGCAAACAAAATTCAATATATAACTTCTACCTGGAGCTTACCAATTTAGATGGGCAGGTGGAAAAAAATGATGACCACAACTGTAGACTCTGAAGCCACCGGAGCATTTTCTTCATAATGACCCTCTCTAACTCCTGAAGCATCCGTGGGATCCAACCCTCCACCAACCTCATCCCAGCCTACCAATGCAGTGATTCTCGCTGAATTGATGGACTTTTGCTCTGAGGTCAGAACAATTAAAAAAGAGATGCAAGCTGACATCACCAAAATTTAAGGCAAGGTACTGGATCTGGAGGCTCAGGATGGAGAGGCAGACTGTCAAACTTGACCAGTTGGAAAGGGTGGTCCTGCATGCCTTGCAGGGATGCCAGACCCTTCACAAAAAATGTGATGATCTGGAGAACAGATCATGCTGCAACAAGGATTTATGGCCTTCATGAGGACATTGAAGACAGGGACATGGGGGCCTATATAGACAGGTTCATCCATGACACTCTGCAGTTTGACCCCAAATTCCCCCTTGACATAGAGAGGGCCCATCATGCCCTAAAGGCAAAACCCAACAGGGCCAAGTAAAGGCCGTGATCTATAATTATCAAAATCCCAGCTACCCAGCCAAGCAGGACATGTTGTTAAGAACCTGGAGAATGTGCCAGGTATGTTACAAAAACACAAGGAACTATTTTGATAATGATTTCTCACCAAATAGCACTTTTAAGAGGTGAGCATACTCTCCTATCCTAAAGATACTGCGTGTGCACCAACTTTAATTTCAGATCCCATATCCAGTCTGCTTTGTCAACTTGCTCCCAGAGGGTTCAAAGGGATTTTTCACACCAGAAGAGGCTGCCAAAGAATTGACATCATGGGGAATAGATGTCCCTCTCTTACAATGGCAACAGGACCAGCAGGATTCAGCAGCCCTCCATAGCACTGCACGGACAAAGGTTACGAATGACGAATGTATCAGACAAATGTAAACAGGATGTCACAATGCTGGTAGAAGTCAGTCAGCTCCTTCAATTGTTTCAGTGAGTTGACCCTTCTGGAACATACTACCCTGTTCAACTCTTTATTTACTTAACTGACTGTCCCTAACAGGGAGTCTTACACATGTTGCCTCTGGATTAATTTCAGCTTCTCTTTACAACATCTGCAACAATGCACATCTTTCTCCTGCCATTTTGGGGATGTGTTTTCACATTGCATCTATTTGGTAACCACCCAAAAATTATTTTACCCCTAGGCTCAGTCCAGGTATGTACTAGGGGATCTGACAACTTTGAATTGATATTACTGGGATTGGTGTGGCCTTCAAGCGGCTGAAAGGACTGTGCAACAACATACGCTTATACGGGGAGGGGTGTATTACTGTTTTTTAATTTCCAGTTGCAGGGGCTTGTACTTACCCCAATAAAATATGCCAAATCTAACATAAAGGGAAGAGTTTCACTCTGTGGGTTCCAACATGTGTATTTTAATATTTCTTTAGGCTGGTTGCTATATTTGCTGTCCCCTTGTGACCGCAAGCCTAATAATCAGCTCATAGATTTTTATAAGTAAACCCTTCTTCACTGGTGTGTTAGAAGGAGATAGTTATGCATGGGGCAATTTTCCATAGCAGGAAATACTGTCCGGGGGAGGGGGCATTATGCTATACTTTAAAGGGAGTATGCCCCACAGGTTTCAAGGCTGTGAACTGCAACAGGAGATCTAAAATCTGTTTATTCTGTGGATCTGTGCTTTTGGTAGTATCGATTAGATAACTGTAGTTTTGGAACAAAACATCCACTTCACTCCCCAGAATCCTTGCACTTCATATAAAGTCTTTACTGGACCATGTACTTGTTGCAACCAGCCTCTGTTTACAAAGTCCACAATGAGAGGAGAGTTTATTTTCAAACTCTACACATTATTACTTCTCTTGGCTGGTTGCTATGATTGGATGCCCCCTTGTGTTCAAACGACAGGTGATCACCCATTAAAATGTCACTGTTAAGCTCTCCTTCATGAATATCATAGAAAGATATTTATACATTGAACCATTTTCCTTTCTTTTTTAGCAAGATTTTACCCTTTGTGGAGAACTATGCAGTATTTTTAAAAGGAGTAAATCCTTTGAACTCTCAAACAAGAATCCACAACTGGAGATCTGAGTACTATCTACTTTGTAGCTCTGAACCTTCTGTAGCATTGCTTTGATAAATATAGTTTGGAGCAAGGCACCCAAACAGTTCACCTGAATCTCTACACCTTAATCAAGGGTTTCTTTGGACTTTTTAACTGTTGCAGTCAGCCTATATGTATATAGTACACAGTGAGAGGTGAGTTTGCTCTCTCCATGTGGCCAACCAAACCCCCCCCCAAAAAAAAACTTTCTTTTACATGCCAGATCTTCAAAAAAATGTATAATAGGACAGAAAGTCATTCATATGCCCTCAAGCCTTCACTTCACACTTCTCTATGAGGAGGGGGGCCATGACTGCTCCAACCCCTCAGAGGATATTCTAACCTACTTTTGTTTTTTTACAACTCTTTTTCTCACTCCTGCTGCCTAGGCATCCTTCGGAGGTACCCACAAGGCTGTGCCTCTCACTCCATGTCTGAACCATTGCATTCCCAGGACATCCTCCTCAGACAACTTGGTAGGCCCAGCCCCCAGATCACCCCCGGGGTGGGTCTGCCCTCCCTTGGCGGCGGGTACCAGGATTAGAGGGACCTACCTTGTCACTGTGTCAGCCATGGGGATTCCTTGGTGCACAGGGCTGACATTGTGATGTGGGCGTGCCACAGGGGTCCTCATCATCTCACTAGGCAGCTGGAGGTTTTTTCTGGTATTTGTTACTCCCTCAATCCCCCCGCCCCCCTAGAGCTCAGGAATGCAATAGCATCAAGTCACCTGCCGCAGCTCTCATCCCACTATGCATTGCCCCTAGTGTGCACAGTACCTCCAGTCTCCACCTTGGGCCACTACAGTGCTAGCAAGCCTGAATCCCACCCCAGAGAGAGGAGAGCTGTCCTCCGGACACTCAATCCTCTCTGTCCCCTGCCAACTCCCGGCAGCCCAGGCTCATTCCCAAACCCGGGTTGCCAGCATGGCGTGAGGTGTGATGTCCAGTTTCTCAACCCTCAGCACTACCGGGATGGCTATTCTAACCAACTTTAACCAGCACCTCCCAAATTTGAACATTACTTCATCGCTATAGGGTGCAGTGAAATTATAAGTCCTCATATGAGAGGCTCAGTTTGGCAACTCTTTCTACCTCAGTTGAGAAAGCTTTAACCTGCACCCACTGTTGTATTTATGAAGGTGGCAGATTTCAGGACCACATACTGGAAGACCATGAGATGGGATAACTGTGCCTTTTCTCTCCCTCAAAATGGCCTGCTGATATCTTAAGATGGAGTCCCCCTCCTCTACCTATGAACTACCTTTCCTCCCCTTGTCTTTCTCCCAGCCTTGGAATCACAGTGTTAAAGGTTCCCCATGTTCCCCCTGCTACAGCAGGAGTTTTGTTTTTAAATGTGATTTCAAGTTATGTGTTTATTCGCCCTGTTGGCATTGACAGTTTACAAGATGTTATGTTTATTATCATACTTATGCTTCTTACAAAGTGATTTCCAATCAACCTTTGTATTCATATCATTACCCACTGGTACCTCTTTTTCCTGATTTACTATCTTTATCCTAACCGTGAGAGTGGGGGCTCACCCCCTTGACATTCCACCTCCCCCCAACTGCTTCAATATGAAAAATTGCTCCCGAATTACATCCTGGAATATCAATGGAATCCATAGTCTTATCAAATGAACTAGATTATTACAACAACTAAAGTGTGATAAGCCAAATATTGTGTTTCTACAAAAAACACTCCTGTCACAAAAAGAACATGACACGTTTCGGACCAGGGGATATCCGACAATGATAGCTGTCTCCCACAGTTCGGGTCACTGATGGGGTGTGGCAGTGCTGATCCTTTGTAATATACAATTTTTCCTTAAAAACCAATACTCTAACCCAGAGGGCTGCTACGTCAAAGTAAATGGGAAACTATACACAGCCCAAATCACACTGGCAAATGTGTACTTTTCTCCGGGGTCTGACAAAATGGTTGCCCAACACTCCTTTAACAAACTACTACCCAGCCATGCACCAGGGTCAGTTGATTATGGGAGAAGACCTTAACACCACCTTATTGCCCACCCTAGACATAATGGGCACTGCCCACCATAGAGTGTCGGGCATACAAAAATACCTCTGCTTCACCTTTTATTTTTATTGTTAGACAATGCGTTTACATATACATGTCAGCAGGTTTTCTTCTTAATATGGTGTGACAAGGTACCTTTGTAAATGAGCCTATGGCTCAAAGGTTTTCCAAACTGCTGTTTAAATAAATAAATAAATAAATAATACATATGATTTAAATCAGTAATACAAATTGTAATCTTCAGTTTACCAACTTGGATCCAATATGCAAAACATATATAGTGTCATGAGCCTGTTCAACCAACTTATATGTTCTTTAGCTATCACTTATCTACCATTTGTCCGTTAGGGGTCTGTTTGTCAAACCCTAATTACTATAGTTACAGGCAATTTCCAAGAAGGGATCCCAAATGTTATGAAATTATTCAGTTTTGTCCATCTTAAAGTACTGTATTCATTCTAAAGTGTATAAATCTATCATTAAACTGAATCACATCCTTACAGAAGGTGGGCTACTATCCTTCAAACCCATCAGTATGCATTTTTAGCCACTAAGTAGGCTAACGAAAATAATCTATAAAAGTTAATTTCCATATTACAAGGTTTGACCTTATGTCTCAACAATACAGTCATGGGATCCTTTCTAGGTATTACGACTGTCATCCTTTTTAATACATCATAAATTGTATCCCAATATTTGGTTAGTTTCTTGCAAGTTAGGAACATACTGTATGTATCAAGGATCCCAGGTTGTCCTGGCACCTAGGATACTTTTCTTGTAAGTTTGGGTTCATTTTATGTAGTCTGGTGAGTGTCCGATAAGTCTGATGTAAAATATTATATTGAATCTATTGTAATTTTGTAGAATAGAATTCTGTATGCGGATATTGTAATATTTTATGCCATTGTTCTTGGCTAATATTAATCCCCAGGTTCTGTTCCCATTTTGATTTTAAACAATTTAAATTACTTGGCACTTCATTTTGCAGCCAACTGTATACTTCTGATAAAGGTTTGATTAGGGAGTTTCAATTACTCAATATATTTTCTATTGGTGAATATTTCTGAGGGAATCCTGTCTTCAATACAGTATGTAGTCCCAAACTTGCAAGTATCTAAAGAAGTGCTGGGTGGGAATAGTATATTTATTCTGTCACTGTTGAAAGGATAGCAGTACATTATCTTCATACAGATCTGATATTGTTCTAATCCCTTGTTTTTCCCATAATTTGTATATGGGATCCGATAATGATGGTTGAAATCCATAATTTCTGTAAATCTAGATATAATATGACACCATATTTCTCCATCCTGTAATCTTATGTATTAATCTCCAACATGAACATGTAGTATGTGTCAATGTTAATCTGTTCTCTCCTGATTTGTTTTTAATGTAGTATTTTGAAGTTAATACTGTATACTTATTGGGTTATGATATTTATGCACAAATTGTTGAATATGTGCTCTTTTCACATGGTTTCCCTTGAACCCTTCCAAGAGTTGAGCTATTTGGGCAGTAAGATAATATTTTGTGTTTGGCAAGGCTAAACTTCCTTATGTTTTAGGTAACATTATCTTTTCATAAGCTATTTTGATTTTTTTCCCTTCCAAATAAATTTGGCTATCACACGGTCTAGTTCTTTAAAGTATTGATCTGGTAGATTTATTGGTAAAGCCTGAAACAGAAACAGCAGGCTGAGCAGTATATTAATTTTTATGGCATTACTTCTACCAATCAATGTAAATGCTAATTTTATACATTTTTCGAAGTCTTTTTTGATTTTATGTAAAAGTGGCAGGTAGTTTATTTCATATAATTTTCCTATATTTTCTGATATAATTATGCTTAGGTATTTAATGTTGTCTTTAATAACTTCTTTGTATTATATAGCAATGCTTGACCTTGGGGAGGGATTTAAATATATAATTTCCATTTGTGTCGTGTTAACTTTATACCCTGATGCTTCACCAAATTTTTTAGTTACCTGTAACAATGTTGGCAACAATCTTTCTGGTTCCATTAAGTATATCAAAGTATCATCAGCGTACAGACTTAATTTATGTTCCTCCTTGTCAATTGTTATACCCCTTATTTCATTATTGTGCTGAACAGTCTGCATGCGGATAGATGTGGAGATGTTCATGTATGCAGTTTGCTGAGAGAAGCTGACGCTGTGATGTGGGGCGGCCCCTGATTGTTGCGGCAAATTGTACCTTTTGTGGCAGTATGTTTGTCTTCCCTGTCTTTCCCAGTCAGAAGTGCCTTATGCTACTCAGAAGTGATGTAGTTCCATAGTCTGCGTTAAGCATTTTGTGAACATATTTTGTTAAAGGGGCACTGTCTGACTCTACCTACGTTAAAAAAAAAAGTTAACAGAAATAAATTAGACTAAGTTCATTGAGACCTGGCAGCTGTGAGCAGCAAGGATGTAATATAATTTTTGATTCATTTTAATACCACACTTTTGATTTCATTTTGTTTTTATATCAATAGCGGTCCACTTTCGCACTGTCTCTCTGCAGACTTTGTTTACATGTGCCTCAGACAGCGCATGATGCCTGACGTTATTTGCTGCACTTTGTTCGCTCATAAGTAACTCTCATGAGCGAGCGTGGAGTGCAGGATAAGCATTTCCTCACTGGAGCCATCTATTGCTTTTTCATTTGGATCATTTAGGTATGCTGGAACTTATAAAAGAGCAATGGCCTTTTTTCATACATAATTGATATGTTACCTATCTGTTTTGTAATACTCTCTTCCAGTATGTAGTCTGTCATCAGTTCCGTATATCTTCAGTATGTGTATCTGTGTGATGATGTTCTGTAGTAGTGTATTTGACACCGCTCTCGAATTCCAGCATCAGTGTGTTTACTTTAAAGCAGTACAAATTTGTTTTTAAATGACCCGTTTGTTAGGTACTGATGTCAATTATCCATTACATACCTTATACTTCTCCCTATTTTGCCTTTTCTTTACTAAGAGGTTTCCTATCAATCTCCCCATCCCTAGCCCCCTCCGCACACACACACACACACACACACACACACACACACACACACGGACACCCTCACCATCCCTCTAATTTGACTTGTCTGGGGTTGTTGGTATGTCACTATCTGCAGTCTAATGAGGTCCCATTTGCTGAAATTGTTTTTAACAGTTTCAGTCTGTCATGGATGATGCCGCTCATCACAAATCATATTGTAATAACTTTTTTTATATTCTCTGTAAGTCATAAAATATATATATATATATATATATATATATATGTATATGTGTATATATATTTATACAACATGTGTTTTGTTATAAATACAGGGATAAAAAGTGATATCTGGGGCAGGCAGTGGTGATTTCACTGATATCTTCATGTTCCTATATGTCATAGTGATCTCTCCATGTTCCTATACATCAAGGAACACAGTGATATCTCTATGTTCCTATACATCACTACTATGAAAATGAAAGTGTGCAAAATGGGTTCTGCCTCTGCAAGATCTGCACCCAAGTGCCACCCCCCCCAACCCTTCACGCGACTCTGACATTTGGGTAATCCTGCCATCATCACTTTCAAACAGTAATTTAAAAAAAGAACTGATCTGGTTGATCCTGCCGATTTCCTACACAAGCAGTTTCACTTTGCAGGTTCTAAATTCATAGTGTGGCCGAGCGTTTTCAACATAGTATAGTAAGGATCTGCCAGAGATTTTAAATAAGCAAGCTCCATGTCAAACGTTGGAATCTGTGTTTTTTCTTTTTAAAGTTTGCTAAATTACTGAGCTTTTGTAAAATATGCTGCAAATAGTAGAAAAAAGAGACAGACCAAGTTGCACCTTCAGAGAAAAGAAAGTGAGCCAGAGCGAGTGTTGCCAGTGTTGCTATAGTAACATTGTTATAGCAACACTCGCAACAGTCGCTCGGGCGCACTTTCTCTTCTGTAAAGGTGTGACTCAATCTCTCTCTCCTCTAGCTACTGTTGGCAGGATATTTCACAAAAGCTCAGCAATTCAGCAAACTTTAGGAAAAAAAACAGATTCAGATGTTTCACAGGAAGTCTGCTTATTTAAAATCTCTGACAGGTCCTTACTATATTATGTTGAAAGTGCTCGGCTACGCTACCAATTTAAAATCTGATAAAGTGAAACTGCTTGTGTAAGACATGAGGAAATCGGTAGGATCAACCAGATAAGTTTTATAAAATTTTTTTATAAAGCACCATATTTCTATAACTATACACAGACTGTGACTTATTTTAACTCTCTGACATGTCCTAATTTTATACTGAAAGAGCTCTGTCACACTACAAATTTAGAGCATACACAGAAAAACTGAACAATCACAGGATCAACCGCATAACTTTTTTTTTTTAATTACAGTTGCTTTAGCAATTATGGCATGATCACAGTTGACAGGGGGGAGAGTGTGTGTGCTGCCTGATAAATAAGATATATGGGTAATTCTGTTAAGTGAGGGATGTGACAGGTTCTCTCAGAGGGCCAAAAGAAAACCTGTGGGAGGGAGTTGTTTTGTGGTCCCAAAACATGTTGTATAAATAGAACATGACATGGCCTGAGTGAAGATATCATATTTATCTTCATACGAGGCCAATGACATCAAGGTACCTCACACGTGGCTTGGCCTCTCATGAAGATAAATATGATATCTTCACTCAGGCCATGACATATCCTCTATCTATCTATATATGTGTGTGTGTGTATATATATATATATATATATATATATATATTCTATGCAAAAGACTTCATTAATGCATCAATTAGGGTTCTTCTACAGCAAAAGTTAGGAAATTTGATTTAGGGCCTTCCCGCACACTCCCACCACGCCTCCACCACCAGGCATTGGGGTGTGCGTTGAGTCGTCGGCTAACTCTCACCCCATCCCATGTGTAAACAAGCTGAGTTGGTGCAGTGTAGGAGAATGGGGTGAGAGTTAGGCTGATGACCCCAACGCACACTCTGATGCCTGTGGTGGGGGCGGGCTGGGGTGGGGTGCAAGGTGGTAACCCAAAATCGAATTCCTCACTTTTGCTGCAGAAGAACCCTAACTGATGCATTAATGACATTTTTTGCATAGAATATATATATATATATATATATATATATATGAAGGTATTATATATATTTTATGTTAGGGGTACTACCACCAATCAGCCCAAACCACCCATACTATACACATCAACAGGCATTGGGGTATGCCATGGGGTCGTCAGCCATCTCACCACATTCCATATCTAAACAAGCTGACATGCTACAGTATAACAATGGGGCAAGAGTTAGGCATCACAACCCCATGGCACATCCCGACACCTGTTGGTGTGTGAAGGTTAGGGTGGTTGGGGGGATGTGGTGGTAGGGGTGGTAACCCTAGAACTGAATTTCCAAAATTTTGTGGCTGTGGCATCAACCCTAACTGATACATTAACTGAGTTTTTTTGCAATGAATTTTCCTTCTTTTTAAAAAAGTGCAATGTAACTGGTATGTGACTGTGGGGGCGTGGGCCCTCCAGACTCTGTGCTGCCTTCACGCTGCCCATGTTAGCAGAACAATATGTGTAGGTGGGAGCACAGAGCCCTCTGGGCCCTGTGCTCCCACTGACACATAAGTATGGAGACATGGACCAGCACCATAGTACTGAAAAGGAACCCTTAAAAGATTTATTTGGCAATATCTCAGTTACTGTAGCAACTATGACAAAAATTCCACTGCAGTTGTAATCATGACTTCAAAATCTCCAAGTGGTGAACTAAGCTTCCTGGAGCAACAAATCTGTATCTCGAATCGCTTTCAAGATATGGGTGCTGAAAGGCAACGTGGGTGCTGCAATGTTATCCTATGGGAAATTTCTCAACTTCGGAACACTGCAACTATGGGAGTTTAAAATTGTTTGAGACCACATTTCAGAGCAGACAGACAGACAAACCATTCGGGCTGTAGAGACAAGAAAATAATTAAAACAAGTTGAGGATTTTTCACACTTTTTCATGCTCCACATCTCTGCATCTGAACATCTGACTGGAACGAAACTTTCAAGATCTAGAGATCTATGCTACCACACTGCACAAGCCAAATGTCATGTAAATTGGATGAATGGTTGCAAAGTTATTAAAGTGCAAAATTCTGGACCTAACATAGACATAGCTGAGCAACCCTAATGTAGCTGCACAACCCTAACTATACTGACCTTACCGGGTCAGTACAAGATATATATATATATATATATATACACATAATACTCTATTTAATGCATCAGTTAGGGTTGTTCAAAACCTAGGGTTAGGATTGACAAAAGTGAGAAATTTGGTGTTAGGGTTGAAAGCCCCTTGGTCCTCAGCCCACCCCAACTGGCATCCGAGTGCGCATTGGGAGTCATTGGCCCTAACTCTCACCCCATCACATGTGTAAAGAAGCAGAGGCATAGGAGAATGGGATGAGAGTTTGGACCGACGACCCCTGCACTCTCGATGCCGGTTGGGGGTGGGGCTGGGGGTCCAAGGGGCTTTCAGCCCTAACACCGAATTTCTCATTTTTGTCGCTGTGAACAACCCTAACTGATGCATTAAACAGAGTTTTTTGCCTCTAATTCCTCTTCTTTTTGAGAATGTGGACGATTAATAGTTAATGTAATGCGGTGGCTGGAGTGTGGGGCCCTTTGGGTCCCGTGCTCCCACCAGGTGATGTCTTGTCACATAGTAACAGGAACAGCAACAGAAACACAAGTTCCAACAGTTATGCACATGGTAATGCAAATGTAAATGGTAAAGTAAACGTCAATAGAAATGAAAGAGCAAAGTGACGCTGAAGCTAACAGAGAAGCAAACGGACATGCAAGCACGTAAAAAAATGCAACTGGTAATGCACACAGTGATGGCAGCAGTATCTTAAATGCAAATGTTAAGTGGTACAGCAAAAAGAACACTAAAGGGAACAGAAACGGAAACTCGAACGCAAGCACGCACATAAATGCAAACCGTAATGCGCATGGGCACAGTACCGCAATTGTAAATGCAATGGTAAAGTTAACATGAAGAATAACGCCAAAGGAAACAGAAACATAAACAGGAACAGAAGCACATGTGGAAATGCAAACCATAACATGCACGGGCACAGTACCGCAATTCTAAACACAAATGGTAACAGAAACAGCAACAATAACAGCAAAGGAAACAGAAACGAAAAAGGAAACGCAAGCGTATATGGAAACGCAAACTGTAATGAGCACGGGCACAGTAACGCAATTGCAAACACAAATGGTAAAAGTATCAGCAACGAAGATGCAAAATGAAAGACAATTGCAAACACAAACAAAAGGGCTGCCGGAAACACAAATGGCAATGCACACAGTGACGCAAACCAAAATGCAAAGAAAAACAATAGTGGAAACGCAAATGGTAACAGTAACACTAACACAAGCGCAAACAAGAACGCAAAGGGTAACGCACACGGTGGTGTACATGGGAACAGTAATGCAAACAGGTATGTAAACACAAGTGGTAATGCTAAGTGTAACAGTAATGTAAGCGCATACCCTGTTTTTGCCCAACAGCTGCGTAGAAAAACACAGTGGCCCAGATATTCAAACTGTGCCATTTTGTGGTGCAAGCCCCTGCGCTGCTCAAAATAGTTGCGCAGGGGTGTGGCCAGGGTGATATTCAATGGAGTTGCGCTATGGCACAACTTCTTTGAATATCACCCCCTGGCCACACCCACTGTGCATGGTGCAGTGGAACTGCGCCAGTGCAAGTGGTCAGAGTGGAGCATTGAGATGAGGTGGCACAAGTTCCATTGTGCCAAATGCAGCACCTGCGATATTCAAAGGGTGACATGAAAATGGGGCCATAATTTATGCAAGGTGCGGGGGGGCCATTTGCATCTAATTACAGCCCATTTGCATGCCATTAGCATGCAGGTGCGCCGATCCCCGACGACTTGCACCTGGCGCTCTGCTCAGGCAGCAGCCATCGGGGACCGATGCCCCCTGCAGCCCAATCATGGAATAATAGTAAACCCCCATTAGCCTGATCGCGAGCATAATAGTAGTCCCCCATTAGCCCAATCGCGGGCATAACTGAAACTGTCCTCCCCCAATTAGCCCGATCCGGGCATAATAAATAGTCTCCCCATTAACCGATCACGGCATAATAGTAATCCCTCGGTAGCCGATCGTGGGCATAACTGGAACTGTCCTCCCCGAGTAGCGGATCACGGCATCAAACCTCCCCCAAGTCCAATATCCCTGGTGGTCCAGTGGACTCGAGAAGCCCGATCGCGGGTGGCATCCACACCCCTACATCGGAAATCCCTGGTGATCTAGTGTCCCACCCACCACCCGCAGACTCCACCACCTGCTTCCCCGTCAGCGGCGGCGACAGCACCCACCCACCTACCCGCCCTGCCTTGCCTGCCGGACTGACAGCCGGTAGAGCTGCATGCCCATTGGTTCAGAGCATGAGCCAATGGGCGTGCCCATACCGCATGTTGTGTCCAGATAGGTGAATGAAGCAATTCATTCCGAGCTGTCAGTTGCGGGCGGCAGGGCGGCAGTCGGGTGGGGTGCTACCGCCCGCCAGCTGATGGGGAAGTGCTGTGGGGCTCCGTGGGTGGGTGGCCACTAGATCATCAGGATTTCGATGGGGGTGGATGCCGCCACGCATCGGCTTCTGCAGTCCACTGGACCACCAGGATATTGGACTTGGGGAAGGTCTGATGCCCGCGACCGGGCTACCGGGGCGGAGGACAGTTTTAGTTATGCCCACGATCGGGCTACTCGGAGGGAGGACAGTTTCAGTTATGCCCGTGATCGGGCTAATGAGGGGACAGTTTCAGTTATGCCCATGATTGGGCTAATGGACGGGAGGACAGTTTCAGTTATGCCCTTGATCGGGCTAATGGGGAGGAGGACAGTTTCAGTTATGCCCATGATTGGGCTAATGGGGAGGACAGTTTCAGTTATGCCTGCGATCGGGCTAATGGGGAGACTTCTATTATGCCCACGATCGGGCTAATGGGAAGACATTATTATGCCTCACGATCGGGCTAATGGGGTTACACTTCAGCCCGTGATCAGGGCATGGGGGGCACTGCCAGATGTGGCAGGAACAAGTCCAGGGCCACCCACAGGTGGCAGCTGCTGTGTTGCACCCTGCAATGCGGCAGCTCACCTGTGGGTGGCCCTCGACTTGTTCCTTTTTGTTTCAGCGTAACTTTGTGCAGGCGCAGGTAGCGGTTGCACCTGCATAACTCTACATGGCCCGGGCTGAATATTGGGCTGTGAAGTTTATGCATGGTTCCTCCCCCTTCGGTTGCGCTGCCTTCATTATCATTGCGCTGTTGCTCACCATGATTTGGGGGGTGCAACTGCCTCCTGCTGAATATCGCAGAATGGCACATTTCTGACTTGCGCAGGTGCAACCCTATTGCACAAGGCTCAACTCTTTTGAATATCTGGGCCAGTGTGTACAAAGAATGTATGCATAATAATGGGCCTCAGAGCAGAAAATGAGCTGTTAGAAGACTAAATTGCTTATATCTCAGGAACCGTACGACGTAGAAGAAAAAAATTCACATCAATCATGATTTTCAAACCATAATGCGCACAGGCACAGTACCACAATTGTAAATGCAAATACTATGCATTATCACGATGAAAATTCCATATCTCGCACCTTTTCCAAGATACGAGCCCCGAAAGGCGCAGTGGACACCACCGTGTTAGTCTATTGGAGAAAAATGCCAACTTTGGAATATCATAACTTGGCATCCATGCAATATTTTTTCACCAAACCACCAAAAGGCACATCTGTGAGATGTTGGCTGCCTTCCCTTCAAATTTCAGCTCAAAAGACCAAACTGTTCTTTCACAGCAGGGTGGCAAAGAATTCCTGTCATTTTGCCATAGCCTGGAAAAGTAGTGTCATGATTTGCAAAAGCTTTCACAAAAATTTGCAAAATGTGTCACAAGTGCGACACTACTTTGTGACACTACTTTTTCCAGAAATTTGAAAAACATATTTCAGGGGTGTTTAACCCCAAAATAAAGACGTGGCTAGCATCCTGAGGGTCCGACTAGGTGAACACAAAAAGAATTGTGTCCCTAGAGGGTCCCAAATTTAAATGGCAAGCATTTCTGTGACCAGTAACTGAAAAAAAAATGACTAACTCATGACACTACGGGGTCATTTGCAACACTAAAAAGTGCATTTGTGACACTTTTGCACTTTTTGTAAAGTTCTCCCATTGACTTATAATGAGAATTTGGTTTTTGAATAACTTTTGAACCGTTCAATATTTATTAACAAAATCTTCAAAAGACACATCAGGCACCCTGGCTGCATGTTCCCTGAAGTTTTTGGACCAGTCGTGCAAGCCATGCAACTTGTAGGCACGAGCAAAGAATGCACAAAAAACAGTAAATGTGCATATGGATTTTGCTTAATAACTCCGCAGTCGTATATCCAACTGGTAAAAAAGTTGGCAGATCTCAAGAACTATGATTACACCCTGTGCCTGCCAAATTTCAGGCAAATCCACTGAACAGTGGCAAAGTTATTAAGGTGCAAAGTTTCACCATTTAACATTAAAAGGGCTACTCAACCCTAACTATGGTAGCACTACCGTGTTACCATATATATGTGTATATATATATATATATATATATATATATATATACATACATACATATATATCTATATTAGAGGCAAAAACTCTTTAATGCATCAGTTAGGGTTGTTCCACAGTGACAAAAGCAGGAAATTGTGTGTTAGGGTTGAAAGACCCCCTTGGAACTCCCCAGCCCACCTCCCCAACTGGCATCAGGGTGTTTGTTGGGGTCATCAGCTCTAACTCTAACTCCATCACATGTGTAAAGAAGCAGAGGTATCGGAGAATGGGGTAAGAGGACCGATGACCCCAACAAACACCCCGATGCCAGTTGGGGGAGTGGGCTGGAGGGGTCCAAGGGGGGTCTTTCAACCCTAACACCAAATTTCCTCACTTTGTTGCTGTAGAACAACCCTAACTGATGCATTAAACAGAGTTTTTGCCTCTAATTTCCCTTCTTTTTGAGAATGAGGATGATAAATAGTGAATGGAATGCAGTGGCAGGAGCGCGGGGCCCAAATGTCTTGTTACATAGTAACAGAAACTGCAACACAAACGCAAGCGGCAACGGTTATGCACATGTAAAGCAAATGTAAATGGTAAAGTAAATATTACATAGAAACACAGAAGTTGACAGCAGATAAGGACCACAAGGCCCATCCAGTCTGCCCATTTCTTTTTCTACCTTATAAATGTGCCATCGGCCTTTGCTCTGTCAGTGGTCTATCTATTCATACTTATCTGTATTGTTCCCTTATGCCTATCCCATGCCTGTTTGAAGCCCTGCACTGTATTCATAGCCACCACTTCTTGTGGTAAGCCATTCCATGCATTTACCACTCTTTCTGTGAAAAAGAATTTCCTCACATTCCCCCTTAATCGGCCCCCTCTAATCTGATGCTGTGTCCTCTCGTCCTGCTATTTTTCTTACATTTAAACATGTTAGACTCTTTCACCTTGTTAATGCCCTTAAGGTGTTTGAATGCCTCGATCATATCACCCTTTCCCTTCTTTGCTCAAGGGTATACATATTGAGCTCTGTTAATCTGTCCTCATATGTCTTCTGATGCAGTCCCTGCACCATTTTGGTTGCCCTTCTCTGGACTGCCTCAATTTGGTTAATGTCCTTGTGAAGGTGTGGCCTCCAATACTGCACACAGTACTCCAGATGGGGCCTAACCAGTGTCTTATAAAGAGGGATTATTACCTCCCTCTTACGACTTGTGATACCCCTACTAATACACCCTAACACCCCCTAGCATTAATAGAAACACAAGCATAAAGTGATGCTGAAGCGAACAGTGATGCAAACAGACATGCAAGCGCGTACGAAAATGCAACTAGTAATGCGCACAGAGACGGCACTGGTATTGTGAACACAAATAGTAAGTGTTACAGCAACAAGAATGCCAAAGGGAACAGAAATGAAAACACGAATGGAAGCGCACATGTAAACATGAACCGTAATGCGCACTGGCACGGTACCGCAATTGTAAATGCAAATGGTAACGTTAACATGAACAATAATGCCAAAGGAAACAGAAAAGTAAATGCAAACGCATATGTAAACACAAACCATAACTCGCACGGTCATGTTGCAACAATTGTAAACGCAAACGGTAATGGTAACTGCAACAATAACACCAAAGGAAACAGAAATGCAAAAGGAAATGCAAGAACATGAACTGTAATGCGCACGGGCACAGTAACGCAATAGGAAACTCAAATGGTAACAGTAACGCAACGAAGATGCAAAACGAAAGACAAATGCAAATGCAAATGAAAGGGCTGTCGTAAACACAAATGGCAATGCACACGGTGACTCAAACCAAAACACAAACACAAACAGCAGTGGAAATGCAAATGGTAAGAGTAATGCAAACACAAGCGCAAATGAGAACGAAAAGGGTAATGCACACAGTGGCGTACATGGGAACGGTAATGCAAATGGGTACATAAACGCAAGTGGAAACAGTAACTGTAACATTAACAGAAGCACATACCCTGTTTTTCCCCAACAGCTGCATAGAGAAACACAGAGAGTGGGATATTCAGAGCAATTGTGCCATGCACAATAGGGATGCGCCTGCACAAGAGCGGAAATGCGCCATAGTGCGATATTCAGCAGGAGCGGCAGCACAGCACAACATGCAATGCACTGCAATGCAACAGAAATGAATGCATGCACAACTGCAGGGGGCAGAACCAGGAATAATGTGTGCAGTGCGATATTCATCAGTAGGCGACGTGCGCAGTAGTGGAGCAAGCAGAAGTTGCGCGACAGCGGAAATGAGCCAAAATAAAAGGGAGCACGAGGGGGGAGAATGAATGTGCCACAGAGGAGCCATAGGTGGGAGCACAGAGACAGAGTGGCAGGGAGGCAAGACAGGAAGCAGGGGGAAGGTGTGGCCAGGAGGTGGACAGGGCCCACCGGAGGTGTGCGTGAATGAGAGAAGGAGAGTGTGTGTGTGTGTGTGTGTGCCTATATGTGTGTGTGTGTGCGAGGGCCTGAGAGTACCACAGAGGATGGTGGGCAGTGGTAAGAGACAGGTCACACAGAGGTGAACAGCCAGAGGTGAACCCAGTGCAGGGGCAGCACCAGCAACACACAGTGGGGGGACCAGGTAGACAGCCGCTCGGGGGGAACACCAGCCAGGGACATGGCCAGTGCCACCTTCCAGATGGAGGCGGTAATGAGGGGCGTGAGAAGGCAGGCAGCAGGGAGGTGCGCCGTGGAGGGGCCCATCGGTGGTACACCCAGAACAGGCTGTACCAAGCCTGCACCACCTTCAAACAGTACAGTGACACTGAGATCATGGGCCGGTACCGCCTGAACCGGGAGATTCTGAGGCAATTCTGTGAGCTGTGCAGTGAGGAGATGCAGGCACCCACATGACGGAGCCATGCACTGTCTGTGGAGATGAAGGTCACAGCCAACATGTGCCTGCTCACCACAGGCACCTTTCAGAGACTAATAGGGGAAATGACAGGCATAACCCAGTCAGCCGCATCACACCTGCTCACACAATTCCTCAGCACACTGCTCCCACATGCTGTGGAGTACATCCATTTCCCAGCACACAGGCGGAGCGCACAGCACACATACAGGAGTTCCACAGGGTAGCATGGTTGCCTGGTGTGCTTGGGGCCATAGACTGCACCCATGTAGGCATCCACATGCCCCCTGTCCCGGAGGGGGCAGCATACATCAACCGCAAGGGCTACCCGAGTGTCAACTGCCAGGTGGTGTGCGATGCCAGGGGGGTGCATAAACAATGTCTGTGCCACGCACCCTGGAGGAGCACACAATGCCTTCATCTGGTACCAGTCTGCACTGTGCCATAGGTTCGAGAGTGAGGACATCCCCACTGGCCATCTGGTAGGTGAATACGCATAGCACGCTGGACGATGGGTGCAGATGTGGGGGGTGTGGGGCACTGGAAGGGGTGCCTTAGGAAATGGCCGTGATGGCCCATGGCACAGTGATGCAGACCACCATGCTAACAACTCCCCTCTACACACAGGTGACAGTGGTTATCCACTTTGGCCCTAGCTGCTTACACCATACCGGCACCCCATGACTCCAGCGCAGCAACAGTACAATGTGGCACACGCCACAACACAGAATGTCATCGAGTGGGTGTTCGGGCTGCTGAAGGCATGGTTCCATTGCCTGCACATGTCAGGCGGTGCCCTACAGTACAGCCCCTCGAAGGCCTATGGACTATTCCTGGCCTGCTGTATCTTGCACAACATGGCCACTGACTGTGGGATAGCCGTTGAGGTCGAGGAGGGGGATGAAGAGGACACCAGTCCAGCTGGTGCTGGGCAGCAACCCCCTGGGCAAAGGGACCCCCGGCTGGCCCAGATGGCACAGCAGCACTGAGACACCATCGCAGAGGAGCACTTTGGACAACACAGGTAGGCAACGGGGCCACGTGCAACCACCAAGGGCAAGGGCACAGCCCACAGACAGGCAGGGGTGGACACCAGGGAGGATGGCATCAGGGGCATGGGAATGGGTGGGAGACCACACACAAAGGCAGCGATGGCAGGGCTGCACATGGTATGCACACACATGCAAACACACCACAACACATGCCCAAAGGGCAACAGGCACACCCACCCCAACAGGCACCCCCACAACCACACACAACCACACACAACCATGCCCAGTGGCTGGCACTTTGAGTGCCTCAGATGCTGAGCACCATTGCACAGTGGTGGACAGCACTACGCTGGCATCATCATGCACACGCCACAGTGGCCAGCAGCCAGGCGGGAGTGCACATGAACCATGTGTGTGCAGGGCTTGGCACCTCACCCATGCATCGCACAAAGAACACCACAGTGCACACAGGGCAGTGGCAGACAGTGGCCATGGAGGGGGATGGGTCAGTCATGCAGCACAGTACCACGGCCATCACAGATGCATGGGCAGCCCCGGCGAGACCTGCCAGCCATGCCAGGCTGACCAGTGGCCTCATGGGGTGGCATCGACAGGCCACCAGGGGTGACGCTGCGTGAACATGACCGTGTCCACGCAGCGGTCTGCAGGCCACCAAATATGCCCACACCAGGCATGTTTTGTATGTCCACAGCTGAAACTGGCATTGACATAGCAGGGGTTGCACGATGCTGGGAACGGGTGGTGGACATAGCACTCTGCGGGGTGTGCAGCAGCTGGGCACCCAACCAATTGGCCAGTGTAGCCACGACAGTTGCCATTGCAGTGGTCTGCCTGTCAATGGCAGTGGTCACATCTGCCCGCTGCTAAGCCAACTCTGCCAGGAGCAAGCTGTGGTCCCTGCTGCGCCACTCCTCTGCCTGGCGCAGAACCGCACTGAGCGCATCCACCGTTGCCACAAGCCACATCTGCTGATCTACTGAGGCCTGGAGAAGATGGCTGTGGTTGTCCAAGGGGTTGGCTGCATGTCCAGCATGCTGTCCCCTGTGGTGTTCCTGGCACTGCTGCACAGCACCCCTCGACGGTGGGTGCTGCACAGCGCTGCCATCCTGGGGTACGTCCACATGCAGTGCACTGCCACCACCGCCTCATCCCCATGTTGACAAAGGCCATCTGCTGCCACTGCCCCTCCAGCTGCCGATCGCCAGGCAACACTGGCGCTGCTGCAGCAGCAACAACAGCCCTAGCACCATGGCCGCACGCCAGTGCTGCCCCACTGGAGCATGCAGACGCAGCCTGGGAATGGGCTGTTGTGCAGGCAGCCACACCAGCACTACCCGTGGAACTGCCTGGGCAGATGCCATCCATGGGACCATCCTGTGTCGCACCTACATCACTGTCTGGGACCTGCATCATGTTCATCATCAGTGCTGGAGGCTGTCCCAATCCATGTCTCAGCACAATGGACACTGAGGGCAGTGTTACACTGGGACACAGGCAGGGCCATGTCCTCAATCGCACCACCGGCATCAGTCCGGACAGACATGCAGGGCTGCAGATAGTCGGTCCCTCGGACATCTGTGGAGGTGGATGGATGCTCCACCATGTCCAGGGCCTCCCCCTCAGCGGACACACCCACCACCGCTGCCCCATGCAGATGCTCAGGAGCTGTAAAGGAACACAGTACCATTAGTGGCTCAGCCTGGCCCTGGGGCCTGCCCTCCAACCACCCACAGACTACCAGCTCTGGACCTACCATGTAGTGATGGGCTGCTGCCTGTCTGGAAGCCACCACCAGGAACACCCTTGATGGCACTACGCCGCATGCTGCTGGCCACCTACTCCTCCCGTGGCATCAGGTGGGTACGTCCTGCTGGCACCCACCGGTGGAAGCATGTGCCACCCTGATGGTGGCCACCTAATCTTTTATCCGTCTCCTGTCCATGCTAACCTTCTTCTTGCACTCCTGCACGGACCGCTGGTGGCTGCCCTGTTGGTTGACAGCACGTGCCACCTCACCCCACGCTGCAGCACGGGCCTGTGGTGTTCCCCTATGTCCACTAAGCAGTGGCTCCCTGTCAAGGTATGCCTCGAACAGGGCATCAGATTCTGCCCTGGTAAAGTTGGGCCTCCTCCTGCGCACCCTTCCCTGCTCCTCTTCATCCTCTCGCTCAGTCATGCTCGTGGCTGGGGGATGGACAGGTGTTACCTTGGACTGTGCAGTCCCATACAGCCCTCACAGACCACTGTCTTCATGTCCCTACAGCATGCCACCTACCTCAAAGGACTGCAATACCGATCCATGGCCCAGGCAGCCTCAGGTTGCATATTTATAGCGCAATGCATGCAAATGAGGGCAGGCTCAACTGTAATGGGATGCTAATGCAGTGGATGCACAGTGGAATGGCTCATGAGCTGATTTGCATATCCTGGCGGAATATCGCACTGTTGCACCTTGCACAATGGTGTTGTATGTGTGCCCACATGGACACCACTGTGACGTGCACATCGGCACCGCACCACTATGCATGCCGTGCTGACGCCAACACTAGTGGTGCTGCTGACATGCTGCGCACGGGATGCAGTACAGAGCATGGCCAATACCAGCCTGTGGTGCAAGTGTGCTATATGCTCAGGGGGCGCTTGTGCCATGGTGCGCCATGGGCGATTAGTGCCACAGTGTGGTAGGCCACTGCATGGTGTCACACACATGCACCCTACCACACTACATGCAGGGCTTCCCAATAGCGCTGTGGCGGTCCATGTGCGGACAGACCATTGACCCTGCAGCTGACCTTTGCCCTCTAAGCACCATGTGCATGCATGGCTGCACCCCTATTGCACAGTCCGGTGCCAGCGCGATAGCGACTGGCAGCACAGTACCACGCTGCCTCCGCATGTGGGGTACGTGTGCTACAGGGTGCCATATTGTGCCCGCTAGTTACAGCACTATGCTGTGCACCAGAGCACCAGTGTGGACGGTGATTGAGCTGGCCAACCTGGTGGCTTTAGTGGAGCCCCATGCAGGTGCCCTCTTTGGCCAGGTGCCCCTCCTAAGGCCACGGACAGCAGTGTGGCAGGAGGTGGAAGAGGGCCTTGAGGAGGCCATGGAGTGCAGCAGGACCGCTGAGCAGTGTCGCCACTGTTATGGGGACCTCCAGCGGTGGGACCCTGGTCACCTAGGGTGACTGCAGGCACATGCCCGGCGTGGCGCAATACCATGGCCAGGTAGGTGCTCCTTCACAACACTGGTAGTATCTGTCTGTCCTGGTATCGTGGTGGTCATCAGGCCGTGCCGCGGGGGGGCCGTACCTGTGTTGCCGGTGTTGGGGGTGCTTCGTGTACACCCTGCACCACCGCAACACGGCTGGGCTGTGTGGGCACACATACAGCAAGGGGGGGGCTATGTTACTGGCCTGTACTGATGTTACCCTCTCCATGTTTGCACTCTAGGCCTGGAGGATCACTGTAGGGCCTGGTTGGCCCATCAGCAAGGATGGCAGGCTGGCACTGGAGGAGTGGTTTTGCAGGCAGGGTACAGTGGTGGTGTCAGTGGTCAGCAGCAACCTGCTGACCAGGATGCAGGTGAATGACATGTTTCCCCTTATATCTGTGCATGGTGGGTTGCAGGGGTGGTGGTGGAGCATGGCCCCCTGCACATAGCCCCGCTGCCGTGCATGCCCCACGGTGCATTCCACACACCATCCTGTGGGACTGCACATGTGGGTTGGTGTCGCAAGTGGGCTGTGCATTCACTGGGTGCCTGGCTGTGCCACTGCCATCACACTGCATAGCCATGTCACTATACAGCCACGATGGTGCTGTGCAGTGCATGGGCGGCGGGGGTGTGCAGCAGTTTGCATGGATTTGGGTGCACGGGTAGGCGGGTCATGTGGGCGCAACCACTGTGGGTGGCTGCATGCCAACACAGGGGCAAAGACCACAGCTGTATGCCATGCACATCGGGTGGGCTGCGGGGGTCTGGCCAGTCACACGTACTGACTCTGCTCCCTTGTCCTAGGTGGACAACGCTGGGCGACCCTAGAGCGTCACAGTCAGGAGATCCTGCAGGTTACCCAGGCCACACTGGAGCTGCTGCAGGACATGAAGCGTAGTGAATGGTGGTGGAACAGAAGGCGCCACAGGTAGCGCAGGGACGAGAGGGGCCACCAGTAGGGTCTGCGGCACCCACGCTGTTCCTTCCCCTCCTTGGACTGTCCCTCACACCCCTTTGTCCCCCTCCTTGCTATTCCCTTTGCCCCCTGCCCATCCCCCCCAAGTTGTAGCCTTATACTTCCCCTTCCCCACTTTGTATATAGTACTGTATATAGTTCATGTTGACTCTGTAACCTTTTGCAATATAGATACGTTTCATACTACAACTGTGGTGGTCTCTGATTTGCAGTGGGCGTCTGATGCCTTGCTGCAGTGGTGTGCATGGTGTCTGAGGGGTGGTGCCAGCCTGGCCATGGGTGTGTCTGCCAGGGTTCCTCCACTGGTGTGGGTAGCGGTCATGGTCCCTGTCTGTGGTATGTGTGGTGTGCACTGTGCACTGTATGCCTGAGTGCAGCGGTCTCTGGTGCATGTGCCATGTCCCAGTTGCCCATGGCAGTGTGTGCCTGGCCCATGTGGCTGTGCCTCTTGCATGTCTGTGGTACGCACGGTCATGCTGACCCCTCCACCGCATGCATGTCTGTTGGCATGACATTGGTGGCAGTCCATGCCAGCCATTCTCTGGGCATGGCACCCTGGCAGCTGGCATCCTGACTCCCAGTCTATTGCATGTCTGCCTCTGGTGATACTGTGGGCGGTGCTGTTATTGTCCCCCTCCATGCTGTCTATGGTGTCTGAGGTGGTGCCTGTGGTCTGCTGTCTGTCACATGTGCTCCAGTTGCATGCTGGAAGTGGACAGGTTCATGATGCGCACACCACATGGCTGGCTCACCAGCGCCATGGTGGTGTGCAGGCCGTGGGTACACGGCACCACTGGACTCGCGACAGAGACATCTGTTGCCCCGCTATGTGTGGCTCTGTGATGGGGTACCCTTGGGACCGGGTTGGGGATTTGTTCATGCCCTGTGTTGCTTCCTGTGTGGCACATGCCTCCATGCACCACAGTGGGCTGCTGTACTGTCTAGTGGGGCCAGTGCTGGGACAGGGTGTGTGCATGGGTGGGTGTGCCGGGTGCCGTCCTCCTGGTGGTGGCATCCAGGGCAGGCCTTGTCACATGCTGGGTCCCTCGGGCACTGACGCAAGGTCGACCTCTTTGCTGTGCCACTGTGGGGGCCATGCAGGGGGGCCTTGTGTATGCTGCAGTGGCATCAGTGGCTGGTGTCACCTGCTGCGGGGGGGTCATGGTGGGGCTGTCATGCATGGCACCATGGGGCACAGGGTTGCATTCTCACGGTGGCGGTGGTGGCATACCTTTGGTGCCATGCCCTGTTTGGTCATGCTTCTGGGCCGGGTGTCTTGGGATCGCTGTACAGGGGGTGGTCAGCATTGGTGTGGTGCTGTGGCATGGGAAATTCCTGATCCAACTTGTGTTGTGGTCACTGTTTGCCGGGGGAGTGTGCTGGGGCACCTTGCCCTGTGGGTGTGAACTGCAGGCCCACGTCTGCTATTGGATCGGTGCTGGGGTTCATGGGCTGCTGGTCCATTCAGCTCACCTCTGGATGTGCAGCTCATGGGGAGCCTTGGGGGGGTGTTGATCTGTCTGTCCTGCTGCATGCTCCTCCACTCATGGCGCATCCATTGCTAGTGCACTCCTGCTTCCTGTCCTTGTCCCTGCGCATCCCTGGATGTGCTACTGCACATTGGCCCTGCTCCAGTGTGCATTCCTGGTTGCGCCATGTCACATCGGGCATGATATTCAGCTGTGTTGCGCAGGCGCACCTTGGCCTGCACTTGGTTTTAATATTGTGCCCGTTGAGCAATGACACACGTTTCGCTGCTGCCCGCCATTGTGCATCTTTAAGCGCAGTCTGAATATCCCACCCAGTGTGTACAAAGAATGTATGCATAATAATGGGCCTCGGATCTGAAAATGAGATGTTGGAATACTAAATTGCTTATATTTCAGTAACCATACGACGTAGAAAAAAAAATTCACATGATTCATGATTTTTCTGGCTACATTTTCACAACAAAAATTCCGTATCTCGCACCGTTTTCGAGATACGAGCCTCGAAAGGCGCGATGGATGCCACCATGTTAGTCTATGGAAAAAAAGTCAACTTCAGAGTACTGTAACTTGGCATTCGTGCAATATTTGTTCACCAAACCATGAAAAGGCACATCTGTGAGATGTTGGCTGCTTTCCCTCCAAATTTCAGCCCAATGGACCAAAAAGTTCTTTTGCAGTAGGGTGGCAAAGAATTCCTGTCATTTTGGCCATAGTCTGGAAAAGTATTTTTGCAATTTCGACACCTTTCACAAAATTTGTAAGAGAAGTGTATGAATCTGTTACTACTTCATGATACTGCTGTTCCCAGAAATTTGAAAAACATATTTCTGGGGTGTTTAACCCCAAAATAAAGATATGGCTAGCATCCTCAGGGTCCGACTAGGTGAACACAGAAAGAATTGTGTCCCTAGAGGGTCCCAATTTTAAACGCCAAGCATTTTTCTGGTCAGTAATTTAAAAAAAAATGGCGGATTTGTGACACTGCTAGGGCCATTTGAGACACTAAAAAGTGCATTTGCGACACTTTCAAACTTTTTGTTGACTTTTCCCATTGACTCATAATGGGAACTTTTTTTTTGAATAACTTTTGAACCATTCAATATTTTTCATGAAATCTTCAAAAGACACATTAGGGATAGCATGTTCCCTGAAGTTTTTGGACCAGTCCTGCAAACCACGCGACCTGTAGGCGTGAGCAAAGAATGTGCCAAAAAAAGTAATTGCGCATTCGGATGTCACTTAATACCTCCGCAGCTGTATATCTGACCAGTATGAAAGTTGGCAGATCCCAAGCTCTACCATGCCCAACCGTGCATACCACATTTCAGGCAAATCTGTTGAACGGTGGCAAAGTTATTCAGGTGCAAAGTTTCACCTTTAACCTTAAAAGTGCTACTCAACTCTAACTATGGTAGAACATTATATATATATATATATATATATATATATATATATATATATATATATATATATATACTGTATATATCTATACATACACATATATATATATATATATATATATATATATATATATATATACACACACATACACATATATACAGTGGTGTCCCTCAGGATGAAACACAATTTGCAGCATTTTGCAGCACTCTGCAGAATGTTGCAGCAGACCTACTGAATAAAGCAATGTCATTTCTATGGCAATTATTCCCTCTTTGTCATTCAGGAATAATGTGACACTGCCAAAATGAAGTGAATGCCACAGTTTACTGCATGACAAAAGGGACTATTTGCCATTAAAATTACATTGCTTTATTCAGTAGGTCTTCTGCAGCGGGATCCGGTTAAAATAGCACAACCGAAATCACTCGTTCAATAATTGCGCGGTCAAAATAGCGTAGTATTAAATCGCTGTGTTACTAAATAGCGCTTACCTTTATAGTGCCAGTCTACATAGCCATTACCAGCAGCGTGTCCTCCAAACAGCTTGCTGTCCAGAGGAGGGCAACTAAATGGTGCAGGGTCTGCACCGGAAGACATATGGAGAGAGACTTAAGGAGCTTAATATGTATAGCCTCGAGGAAAGGAGGGAGAGGGGGGACATGATAGAAACTTTCAAGTACCTCAAGGAATCAACAAAGTCCAAGAGGGTACCATCTTTCAGAAAAGAGTTGTGCAAGAACAAGGGGCACAATTTGAAGATAGAGGAGGGTGGCTCAGAGGTAATGTAAGGAAGTATTTTTTCACAGAGAGGGTGGTGGATGCATGGAACAGCCTTCCGCAGGAAGTTGTGGAGTCAAAAACAGTGGTGGAATTTAAGCATGCATGGGACAGTCATAAGGCAATTCTAAGGGGTGGGGGTAGGAAGAAGTAGGCTGCTGGTTAACTAGGATCTGCAGCTTATCCATTAGGTAGGGAAATGAGCAGACTGGGTGGGCCAAGCGGTCCTTATCTGCCATCAAATTCTATGTTTCTATGTTTCTATGTGTAGCCCAAAGTGCTTCCCCTTCCACATAGCCCTTACAAGCAATGTGTACTCCAAACAACTGGTGTAACCCAAAGTGTTGGGACTGGATTGTAAAAGTATCATGCCTCCTGACTGGTGCTGTAGCTTTAGCACTTCACACTGTGTGGTTGGATTTGGTGATTTTGTGAAACTGTGTGAGTTCTGAAACATTTTTTGATTCGGCAGATCTTCCAAACACTGAGACCACTGATTGCATTTAGATCTCCTGATTTAGCCAGTGGTGTCTATTTTGCCCTTTGGGAGATCCTGTCCAGGTTGTATTAATTTTCTGGAACTGGGATCATTCTCACCAAACTACTGTGTTTGGTCGAATGACTGTTGTTTTCAGGATTAATACATTTCTTTCTTTTTTAAAATAACTGGTTTAAAGGTTGTTAGTGCATCAGGGGTATAACTGTGGGTAAGGGCTTGTATTGTATTAATGGTGTGCATGGCTGTAGAGAAAATGGAGAGGTTGTGGCTAGGGAGTTGGGGCTAAAGGATGACAGATTCTAACAGTTAAGGGCAGGAGGCACCCTGGATTATTCAGGGATCCATCACAAGATGGCAACATTGCACTATTATTTGTAATTGCCAGCCATTATCATTTGCATGGTAGTGTGTTCTTCAGTAAGACTAGTGCTGTTCTGTTCTGTATGCTATTGTGCTATGTGGCTTATTTTACCACGCTATATAGGGCTTGCGATATTTTGTGCATGTTAATTGTGCTTGTGCTATTGATGATGTGCTATTTTTACATTAAACCTTCTGCAGCATACTGCAGAGTGCTTTAAAATTGCATTTCATCTTGCACTGTATATATATGTATTTCTGCTCATGTTGTTCACCTCAGAGCCTGTGTCTCAGAATAGGTAGATACCCAAATAACAACCCCTCCCCTCATTCCTTCAAAAAACAAAGTAACTCACTGTTTGACACTGTTCATGTTCAGAGTAGTCATGAATGCCTGGGTCATGCATATGATGCATGTTTCAAGACATTGTTCGATCCTTTAAATGAGTCTCTCGCAGCCCTGTTTCCCTATGCAAACTTATATTCTATGACCGTGCCTGCCACCCCCCCACTCAAATGACCGATCAACGTTTATACTATTTATAAACAAAATTAACTACGGTATAATACTACCCTTCCCCCTGTGCCTGGGATTACTTTATAGGAAAAGGAAAATATATTCTACCCTGGTGGATCATTGATCATTCATCTTCACCTTGCATGTACTGACCAACCACTGCATCCACTATTCCCTTTCTTTGACTAGATCCTCCTGAGGGTAATTGCGATCTCCTGTCATCTACCTAAGGTGCAGTTGACGTAAACATGACACAACAAATATTTTTTTATCCAAACTCTTCCCCTCAATAAAGCATTATAAAGGTCTTCCATGGTGTTAAGAGAAGGGCATCAGCAGATGTAGTATTGGGACAGTGAAGGCTGGAAGAGATGGATTGAGTACACAGAAAAAGATGAACATAACCTTTAAATACCAAGCACCACATGAGTTACTGGACATAATGTAGTCACAGGATACATGTAAGGATCCTTGTAATTGTGGACCCTTGGATGTGGGGCACTAAATCTAGGCAGTTAGGAGGATCTGAAAAATATGTACATCAGCTTCAGTGAATTTACAACCACATATAACCCCCCTTTTCCCCACTGATTGCTAAATCTACCACATGAACAAATCAATAATAGTCTCTGAGTTTATCCAACATCCTCCCTCCCCCCAACTTAAATACCCCATATTTCGTTTCACTGTTTTCCTTTTTTTTTAATTCATTTTTTTCATATATGAAAAGGCCATTCTCATTTTACACATAAGTGTCAAGATTAATATACATAAAATTCTGTAAAAACATGAGAGGAAAAAAGGAAGCTGATATCGGTTGTGCACATGTCATTTTCTGTTGGTCCCGATCGTAAGTGTCCAGCATCTCGTGAGTGTTTCAAGCCATTGTTGCATCTTCTAAATACCCCCCAACCCAATTACCTACATGTAAAACTACATTAAATAATTGTGTGGTGTTGGACCCCACCACCACCACCACCAACAACCACCATATATGATTTCGGCATTGCTTAATTTACAACCGTCAAATTTTTTATACTACCTTAAAACATCCCTCCCCACCACTGATATTGATCTGTCATTATCAATAACAAAAATTAGGTTCTACACCAGTGGGATCTATTATCCCCACCACCACCTGATATCCTGTATCAACAAACCTCAGCCATAAGACTGCATCCTCTGATTGGTAGCTAGCAAGTAAAACAATTGTATTAAAAGATATTCTAATGTGCTTCACATGGCATAGACATTCAGTTGGGAGATTGTCTCACCCAATACCCTTCCTTTTACTATGATAGTTCTTCCCCCCTGGTCCCGGTACACTTCTTCCTAAAAACAAAAATTATGGCATATCAAGACTGAGACCCCCAGTGTACTCCATTATGTTTGAGTTGAATTGTATTCCTTTCTGCAAACCAAACCACTACAGTTTTATACTCTCTTTCATGAATAGGTGCATTCATATTACAGCTCTTAAAATGTTATTGAAAAGGTGCATGGAAGTCAATGTTCTTGTTAGTGGAGAAGAGCCTTTTCATGTGTTCTCACTGACCAGTATTAATAGTGAGTTGGTACATATTTGAGATCAATAGCTGCCAATGTCACATTAAAGTTAGTGTTATTCCTATGCCAAATTGACTTACTCTTAGAGTAAGGCTGGACCAAAAATCAATTATTTTTATGTAGTTTGGTGTATTACTTTTCTCAGTGTGAACTATCATTGAGTGCCTCTGGTACAGGACTGTATACAGCTGTGTTGCTTAGTGTTTAACCCATACCTTGTTGAGAACTGTCGTTATAGTGTTTATACAGAGATACAGTATCATGTATATGGTGCATATTGCATTTGTTACCAACATGCAAGTCTGTGCATTCTCACCTGGTGTGCAAGCACCAGGAATTTTCTGTCAGCACCAACACATTATTAATTTCATTTGGGAAATGTATTTGCATAAAACACCTCCACTGTGGTCACTGCTAATAAGTTACACTTTGCATCCCATCGGATCACCCCACATGCAGCTATATTAAATGTTCTGCTGTTGGGTTGAAATTAATGCACAGTTCGTTAAACAAAATATGGTACCTTGAGGGTCACGTGATGTCTGCTGGCTGAGCGACAGCAGGGGTTTAGAGCTTTCCCTTCCCGCCAACTAACTAACATTTATTTTGCAATTTTCCGATTAGTTTGGCGTTTAATCGATATAGTACTGGCTAGAGTGCACTCCTCTTGTCGGCTCTCGGGCGTTTTTGGAGTTACATCCCATAGTTTACAGCGGGATGGAGGCGGACAAAAAGCAGGCCATAGTTTGGCATACACCGCTGACCACGCCAGAAAAGCTCTCTAAAAAGCCACGGAATCAGCCAGGACCAACCTCTGAGAGATCTGACAATAAGAATCAATCAGCCAGCCCTCTTACTGAAGAAAAATTCCTACTGGAGATAGCCCCATTAAAAGAGGTGCTGCAGTCAATCACAACCGAGCTAAAGTCTATTCGAGGAGACCTCTCAGCACTCACTACCAGAGTATCTGACTCGGAGGCCAGGCTTCACTCACTGGAGCGGTGGAAGCTTACTGCGGATGCCATGATGGTCTCTCTGGCCCAGCAGGTCAGGAAGCTACAGGCCAAAACAGTGGATCTGGAGGGTCGCAGCCAGAGAAATAATCTAGTAATCCTGGGTCTTCCAGAGCTTGAGGAAGGAGCAGACCTTATGATGTTTCTCCAAAAACTTTTGGTGAAGATAGTTGGCCCTTCACCCCTAAATCCTCACTACCACCTGGAGCGGGCTCATCGGGCTCTCAGGCCCAGACCTCCACCCGGATCTCCTCCATGGCATATCATCGTGAAGTTCCTCAGCTACATCGAGCGGCAACATGCTTTCAATAAATCTCGGGAGCTGCAGGCTATTACCTGGGGGACTTCTAAGCTACGAATCGCTCAAGATTTACCCAAAGAAGTCAGAGTGAGAAGGGCTGCATTCCATCCTGTGGTGCAGAAGTTGGTTGCTGCAGGCATTCCCTTTCATATGCTTTACCCAGCCACCCTCAAGGTTACAGTCGAGGGTAGTCCTCTGACCTATGAAGCCCCGGACTTGGCTCTCAAAGACCTGACTGTTAAAATGCCTAACCTCTTTACTGCAAATGGCTGATGTGGGGTCTCTGTATTAAGTTAATTGATGGCTTCTGGCTGCTTTGGGGCCTGTTATATCATGTTGTTTAATCCCTTTTATTTTTTCCACTTTCCCTTGCTCCTTCCCCCAGTTGTATGTTTGGTAGCTGTCTGGGTTGGTCCTACTCTGTTCTGAGCGTTGCTCTTGTGGTCCCTGGGTCTGGCCAGAGACCACGAGCGTTGAGCAGAGGCTGAACCAGGCGCTGCTGGTCCTGTCTGCCTTTCCCCTCCTTTGGGTGATACCTCATCTGGAACGCCCTCGGGCGGGATGCTGTTTCCTAGTATACTGGGTTTTCCGATGGACTGGACCGGTCCTAGGGTTTTTTGATTCCCCTGGTAAACATTGTGGCATTACCGCGATGATGTTGGGGTGTTTGCTCTGCAATTTCTTTGCGTCCTTGCCCCCTCGCTCCTGCTATTGCCGATGGTGAGTCAGTCTTTCTTTCAAGCTTCCATAATTCCCATCATGCAGAGGCGCTGGGGGTAGTTTGGGATACTCGCTGTTTTCTCTACAACCTAGCTGGGTAGTGGTTGGTGGGGGGGCACTCCTGAACCTTTTGCCTGTGCTCGCAGCTGCATTGTGCGCTGATGGCTGGGGGGATAGCAAATCCTTTCCCTGGCTTGGGGACACTGTTTGCCTGTTGGGGTGGTGGGGGGGGTCCTTCCACTGTGGATCCCCGAATTCTGGCTGTTTCCCAGTTTTTTGGTCCCTTACAGCCTGATGGGAAGTGGGTTTGTATTGGGGAAATGGCTGCCAGGCTGTTGCTGTTCCTATATTTGTTTTGGGTCTGTATATGTCTGGAGCCAACTTGTACATAGTTGGGTATGTTCTTTTGGGTGGGTTAAGTGGAGGGAGGGGTGTCGTTCCAGCCTACTGGGATAATGTCTGACATTTTTAGAGTTAGTTAGTGTGTATTTGTCTAGGGTGCATCTATTCTGCAAACCTATCCCGATAGTCTAAGGGTAGCTGGAACTCGGGGTTCAAGTGTGCCTGTTATGTTAGCATATACTTGTTTGACCTAGGTTTTGGTTTATATTTGAAATGGCTTTAATGGTCACCAAATTTGCATCGGAATGTGCGTGCTTAGAGGAAAGCCAAGAGAGCTCAGATATTCAAACATTGTGAATTTTTTCAGGTAGATATTTTGTTCTTACAAGAAACCCATCTAACTAAAGCTGAATCGAAATGGCTGGTTCGATCCGGGTTCTTGCAGGTATTCGTGGCAGGTGGTTCTAACTTAAGGGGGGGGTGGCGATACTTATTAAAAAATATGTAAATTTCATGGTTAGTAATATAGTAGCCGACCCAGAGGGAAGATATGTATTGATTAAGGGCTCTTTGAATGGAGACAATATGGTTCTAGGATCTGTGTATGGCCCAATAGGGGGTAGTCCCGCTGTTTTTATGTCCCTAGCGTACAAAATTAGTGCTATGCTCCCTTCCCAAATTGTGTTGGGCGGAGATTGGAACCTCCTCCTTCTCATTTGTTGGATAAGGATCCCAAATCTAACTTTCCACCTCTCCGCTCAAAGAGCTGCAGGAATTTATCCATATGCTTGGCCTCTGTGATCCCTGGCGTCTTCCGAACCCATCTCTCCGCCTCCTTCATTCTTTTCTCAGCCTCATGGCTCTTGGTCTAGGATAGATTATATTCTGGTCAGTAAAACTCTTTTTCCGAATAACCTCCTATCTGGCATTGAACCGATTATTCTCTCCGACCATGCAATTGTGTGGGCTGAAATATCCCCAGGGCTTAAGTTTCAAAGGGACATGGCCTGGAAGTTTAACACCCAGCTTCTAAAAGACACGCATATCGTAGCCCAGATTAAGACCCTTATTTCGTCTTTCCTGGAGAATAATCTTGGATCCTCCCCAGATTTGACTGTATTTGAGGTTCCCTAAAGTGCTATCTTAGGGGCAAGCTGATTAAGATTGCTTCAGCAAGGAAAAGGGCTCGACTATCTCGGGCATCTTCCCTTATGGCTAAAATCAGAGAATTGGAGAACTCTTGTTCCTCCCCTTCTTCCTTACCAGCCTTTGAAGCTCTCACAGCAGCCAAAAGTGAATATGCTGATCTGCTGAGGGAAAAAGCTGAGTATTGTCTCATTAAGACTCAAGCCAGGTATATTGAGCATGGTGAGAAGGCGGGTAAGCTTTTGGCCCTGAGACTTCGCTCACTGGAAAGTTCCAGACTGATCCCAGCTATCCAATCTTCTTCTGGTTCCATGGTAACTTCTCCAGGGAGATCGCAGGTTTTTGAGGAATTTATAAAACCTTTATAGGTGCCTTCCTCTCCTACTCCTCTATTTGACATACTAGCTTATCTAGATGGTATTGATATTCCAAAACTTCTACCCTCGCATATAACTACTCTGGACCGCCTCTATTTCCTTTTCTGAAATTGAGGCGGTTATTGCCTCTATGGCTCCGGACAAAGCTCCCGGTCCAGATGGGTTCCCTGCCAATTTCTACAAAACATTTTCCAAGGAGCTGGCCCCAATACTCCTCAAGCTTTATCAGTTTCTTTTTTCTGCTAATGCGACTGACCCCGCGCTACTTGAGGCCACTATTGTCCTTATCCTTAAACAGGACAAAAGTCCCATGGATCTGGCTAGCTACCAGCCTATATCCCTTCAGAATTGCGATATGAAAATTCTTGCTAAGGTTTTGGCGGAGCGGATTAAGAAAATATGGCTCCATCTTCTTAGTCCTGAGCAAGTTGGTTTTGTTCATTCTCGCTCGTCTTCGGATCACCTTAGAACCCTCTCTCATATTTCTCATCTAGCTCAATCATCCCACCTCCCAATGGCCCTGATTTCGATTGATGCAGAGAAAGCTTTTGACCAGCTGGGCTGGTCCTTTCTCTGGGCTACACTGTACAAGATGGGTTTCCCAGTTTGCTTCTTAAATGGATCCAGGATCTATATAACTCCCCTTCGCTAAGATATACTGTAACGGGTTTTCTTTCAAAGTTTCAACTCTTTACGGGAACCAGGCAGGGCTGTCCCTTATCACCTTTCCTTTTTAATTTATATTTGGAGCCTCTTCTTATTAAACTTAAGTCCTCCCCACTTATTAAAGGCTGCCGAGTACGTCAGCAGGACTTAGTCCTCTCGGCGTATGCGGACGATATACTTCTGCATGTTTCTCACCCGGTCACTTCTCTAGAGCAAGCAATTCTGCTCATTAATCAGTTTGGGAACTTCTCCCGGTAAAAACTGAATATTGCTAAGTCTGCAATCTTTCCCTTAAATGCTTATACATACAAGCAAGACTTCATCAAATTTGGTATGTGCTGGTCCCCAAAGTCAATCAAATACTTAGGTATCCATTTTTCCCCAGACTTAGCCCTACTCAAAAAGCTTAATTTGGACACTATTAAATCTCAAATTCAGCAGGATCTACTAAGGTGTTCCAATCTTCCCACCTCTCTTTGGGGTAGGATTAATATCATTAAGATGAATGTCCTTCCCTGTATCTTCTACCCACTTAACCTATTGGGTCTGTGGTTACCGCTCTCGTACTTGCAACAGTTCCACGCAGCCTTCTCGGAATTCCTCTGGCACGGGAAAGGGTCCAGGCATTCCTTCCTCAAGCTCTCTCTCCTAGGATAAAGGGGTCGCCTCCCAATCTTCTACTATACTACTGGTCCTCTCACTTGTTCAAAATTGGGAGATGGATCTGGTCTAATCCTGATCCTCTCCCGATCTGGCTGCAAATTGAGAAACTGATTCTCTCGAGACCAAGCTAGATCCCATGGCCATTTACTATACTCCCATCTCTCCTTCTCAGTGGATAACGGACCAAACAATTCTTATGTCTCTTAAATTCCTTTCTCAGTGTATGCGGTTCTTAAGGATCCCACCCAAATTAGATCTTGGACAGCCCATTGTTCTAAATCCCAACATTAAGTTGGGCAACTCGGTGATTGTCCCTGATTGGCTTCCGCATGTTAAAATGACCAATCTGGACCAGTACTATGATCAGGGTACCCTTCTCTCGTCTTCCGAGATTCTTACCAAATTTGGCATTCCCAGGGGCAGAATCTTTAATGTATATCAATTAAGGCACCTCATTGCTGAGAAGTTTGGCATTCATTTCAGAGAAACCATGGTTCAGCCCTTCCTATCTTGCATCTCTACCCTTGCTTCTAAACCACATGCTATCGCGGCAATATATTCTTTTTTTGGACTATAAGTTTCCAAGCCTGTTATGGATCTGGTATCTGGCCTCTTTACTTCCCAGGTGGCCTTGAACTGGTCCCAGGTTTGGAAGGACCTGCATAGATACCATACCAGGACAGACTTAAACTTACCCAATATTATATTTTGAATAATATGTATTAAACGCCTAAGAAACTCTTTCGCTCAATAGATTAGCTCTTCCCAGTGTACCAGGTGTTTGCAGGAGGAAGGAAACCTTCATATTTTCTGGCACTGTACTAAAGTTGCTTCGCTCTGGTCAGCTATTCAGGACAATTTGACCCTATTGGCCTTACTCCCTTCTTCACTCCTGAAATTTGTATTCTAGGGGAATATAGTAATATTGACTGTGTCGAGCATCAATATCACATTGCCCTTGTGTCTGGTGTGGTTAAGAAGCTAGTCCTTAGACACTGGACTGACCAACTGACCCTGACTTATTCGGAATGGTTGACTGAGCTTTCAGCATGCATAAATGTCGAAAGGCTTTCCGCCAGTGTGCGGTACTGTATGGATCTATTCCAGAAAAGGTGGGGTAAACTATATGCTCTGTATTTACACCGATAACCTCTTGGCTTCCCCTTTGTTGCTCATGGTAGTTTCTTTCTTGTTCCCTTTTGTATTTATACCCTTTGCACTTTTAAGAGCTGTTTCCGGTGTAACATCTGTAATAGTACTAGGTTACCTTGGCACACTTGGTTTGAGGGGGTGGAGGAGGGGCGGCGGTAGGTGGGAGGGTGGGGGAGGGGTTGGGGGTTTGTGTCTTTTGTTTTTTTTTACTTTATACCAAGTATGGATAACTAGGTCATTGCATCCTATATAAATGTTGTTTCTCTTTTTGGAAATTTAATAAACTTGAATTTCAAAAAAAAAAATATGGTACCTTACGGAAATAACACCAGGTAAATAGTATTTTAGAGAGAGCACAGCCTGTTGCATTCTGCTGTATAAGGAACAGATATTCTCCGTCTACCATGGCAGTTAAGTTCTGCTTGTCATGTCTGACAAACCTGTGGCAGGCAGCACGTCTTGTAGAAGTGTTATATACGTAAGAAACAAGAGATCCCACACAGTATAATGATTTAAGTCAGGAGATGATGAGGGAATCTTGATATACATTTTTACTGTTCTTTCTGTTGTTCAAATTGTGTTTAAATTGAATTATTGTGAAAACTCTGCCAACTGTTCAGATGCATTTCAATGTCTCCCCCTTCCCCCATGTTCTCCATTATATATATTATTGTTTATTGTTTGTGTGTGTCTACTGTGACTTTATTCCAAATTTTATCTTGTTGTTGTACTTTATGTGTAGCAATGTAAATAATGCACTGCAACATTTTTGCTTTTTCTTCTTCATGAATAATGCATTTTTTTACATTGATACTGTACTATTTTTATTTTCTTACATTCACCCATATTTCTGTTTTCTCCTCTCTGAGCCCACCTGGAAAGGAATCTTTGTTCAGTGTCCTTTCCTGGTCCACACATTCTACTTAGCTATCAAATTAACTAAATAAATAATGTACTATCTAACTAACTGACTGACTAACTAACTACCTAACTAACATACAATAATAACTAAATACCCTATATATAAACTAAACTATTATTCCACCTTCATTCACTCCTACTTAAAAGAAAATTTGCTTTTGTAACTGGAAAACAAATAAACAAGTGTTTTGGCTTGTCAATCATTAAAGTAAATGAAGTGTCAACAGACAGCATTTTTGGTTAGATGAATGAAACGTGAAAGGATGATTGACTATTTGCATGTCCATCTCTTCTCTTTCTGGTCTGAGAATTTTAACAAGAAAAATCTACCTGTTACGAATTTTATTGCTAAAATTACTACTGAATGTTTAATTTTGAGATACATTTAATAATGTTGAATTTCTTGTCATATTTTATTTTTTATAAAATTGCCAATGCTGTTCAACTACATTTAGACCTCGTATCTCTACTGATAGACAATGATGACATTACAATAGTGACATGAAAATGTAGTTTTGAGACTGCAAAGTGGAATTTCTGCTCTAACCATATGTTCCTTAACACCTGATGTTAATTTTCCTTGCTATTTAAAAGAGTTTACCCTTCTCAATGTGTGAACTTTTGTTCTCTGGAAAATCATCCCCATATATTAACTGTAAATGCCAATTCTTTGTTTCACTGTATCCTAGCACGTATTGAGCAATATGTATCTGAATCCTAATTGTCTTCAGTCTGAAAAATGTAGTCCCCCGTCACTCAGTTTGGTAGATGACTGCATGATGTGTTTATGGCACATAAAATACAACAAATCTCAGTTTGCTACCCCTGTACCTTATCGAACTCAGGCCTGGATATTCGGACTACTCCAGGCAGTGGCCTAGCCTGGGCGCAGTGCAACTGTGATGTGCTGGAGACAGATCCAGGCGATATTCAATGGGGATGCACCATGGCATAGCACCGTTCAATATGTCAGGGCCAGCACACATACTGTGCATGGTACAGTGGCACTGCACCTGTGCAAGCCACAGATAGGGAGCACGGGGGTACGGCAATGCAAGTGCAGTTGCGTTAGGCGCATCACTCACAATATCCAGCAGGGGGCATGCAAATGAGGCCATTATATATATACAAGGTGCAAATGGGACCAGCTGCATGTCATTATGGCCCCATTTGTGTGCCTTTTGCATGGCAGCCTGGCGACTTATGCCTGGTGCCCTGCACAGCATGACATGTGCTGCGGGGATCCCAGGGCATCCCCCGGCCCATAGCTGCCACTGCATGGTATAAGTGTAAAAAGACATCCCTGGTAGTCTAGTGGCCCCCCCAGTCCCCAATTCCCTGATGAATATAATATATGACCATCCCTGGTGGTCTAGTGGTCCCACAGTTTTAAAGTGAGCACACCAGAAAACGATTTAGTAATGCAAAAGTGATTTAATCGGCATTCAGGAAATATCCAGGACCCCTGTGCTTTGGCACAATGCCTTCAAGGGGGGGTATGACTGATACACAGACATCTCTGTTCTTATACTCTTAGTGATGCCATAATAACTAGACACTGAATCTAAAGTTCACATACATCTTATTAAATACAGAAATACAGAATGTAAACAAATTCTCCATATATAACTAAATTACAACACCTTATTGCAAAATGTCATACTACAATATTTTATTCCTTGGTGAAGTTTTTAGAAGAAATATGAGAAAATGTACCAAAAATATACAGCATATACACAAAGGTCAATTGTCAGTTTTTCTACAATCTAATTATAAGAAGAGCCAAGTGGTACAGCCACCATTTCATAGTATACCTTTAGTTACTTGATTGTTAAAATAACATCATTTTCATTTCTAGCAAATTCAATTCATGCTACAATCAGTATTAGCTAACTTTAATGCTAATTACAGGAGTACATAACTGCAACACTTAAGGAAGCAAAAGCATCAGAATAGGTGACTGGATCATTTTAACACAAATACTCCAAATGTTCATAAAAAACTACAAAAGCAGTACTCAGTACCATTAATGGATGGGATGACACTGGAAAAAGATGACAAAAAATGGTGCAATGAAGTAGGACAACATGATGAATTGTGGAAAAACATGGTGAATTGTGGAAAACATGGTGAATTGTGGAAAACATGGTGAATTATGGAAAACATGGTGAATTGTGGAAAACATGGTGAATTATGGAAAACATGGTGAATTGTGAAAACTGGACTGACAGAGATGGACATGATGGTAAGGAACAGTGACGTTATTTTGGTGATCACCCTTATCCACTTCTTGCCTTAAAATGGGAGAAGAGAATTCCTTTCGGGTGGGGATCCACTGATATAACATCTCCTAGAGTTCCTAAAACAGAAAGATGAAAATGAAACAATGAATTAATGAATTCATCAAACAGAAAATACTATTCATTTTCTACTTACTCATTTTTCACCATCTTTCAAAAATGGTTTAAGGTCCCAATGATCATTGAGACCATCTGGTTTCACTGTTTTAAATTTATAAATCTATTTGCTCTCCTTTTTAAGCAATTCATTTATCCTGTCACCTCCAAATCTGAGTGCAGCTTGCCACTCCAGCCCCATAAACCTTAGACCTTTCAGGTCAGAACTATGCAACAACGAGAAATGTTCTCCAACTGGAGTGTCTGTTCTTGCATTCACCATATTCCTCACATGTTCCTGTACACTGATTTTCAGGGCCCTCGTCGTGCATCCTATATCCATACAATTACATTCACACCATAATACATAGACTACAAATGTGGTGTCACAATTTATAAAATCCTTAATAGAATTCACATATTTGGGACTGTCTAGTACAGAATGCCCTGCAAACCCATTGGTACACACAGGGGACCAATGGGCTTATAGCCCATTACTGAATCTGTCATTCGGCAGGCAGCCGGGCAGTATGCAGGTGGGATGCAGCCATCCACCAATGATGGGGGCAGAGTGTGGACAAGGGTCCTGTGTGGGTGGGTGGGTGGGGTGCCACTGGATCACCAGGGATCACCAGGGAATGACGTGTGTGCGTTATACCATGATCAGGGACTCAGGGGGGGGTCCACTAGACTACCAGGGAATGTAGTAATACGCATTTACCGTGATCACAGCAACGGGCAGGGGGGTTCCACTAGTCCACCAGGGACAAACATCATTGCATGTTATGGTGCATTGGGGACTCGAGTGAGAGAGGGGACTACTAGACCACCAGGGATTTCATTGTATACATATTCCATGTGATTGCAGCTATGGGATGGGTGGTTCTGGGGTCAGTGTGTGCTTGTGGATGGTTTTCTGGGTGGGCAGGTGGCCACCCATGGTTGGGCAGCTGTGTTGCTCCCTGCAATACTGCAGCCTGCCTTTGGGTGGCCGGGAGTTATTCCTTCTCTGCAAGGGCTCAACTTTGAGCCCCCTTATGCGGCGCACTGCAGGGTTGCATCAGCATATGTGCCGCACATCCTGGGCTGAATATTGGGATGTGCCGCATATGCATGGACACACCTCCTGCATCTGTGCTGTGTACGATTACTAGTGGAGGGCAAAGTGGGCTCAATCTGCTCCTTGAAGCGATTCACAGAGCCAAGGTGGATTTGCGGAGTGCTCCGCAACGTGAAGCAGAGTACTTCGCATTATAATGAGGAACGCGAAGTCCATTGGAAACAATGACTTCGCATTACTTGGCCTCCCCAGACCACTACTCCACCGAAATTTCAGGTGAAGTGCATTGAAAACAATGAACTTTGCCTCACTTCGCCTTGTTTTTGAGCTCCAAAGGTGAATTTTGAAGTGATTCATGGGATTTCAGGTCGCATTGGCTCTATATTGATCTGCACAGCCTCAGTTCAGGGTAGTATGAGTAGGAAGGAGTAGGAGACAGTGTGCTCTGAGAGCTGTCTGTGATAGGAATCTTGTAAAAGCTGTTAAAAAGCATTTTTGTGTTTTTTGTGGGGGGGATCCAACTTTAGTTCATCGATTGTAGGAAACCCTCCTGTGCTGATATCATCAAGCGTTTTTGTTTTTGTGTGGATTTTGAATGTTAATTTACAACATTGAGTGTGTGTGGTGAAAGACAGTGAAAGTGTGCTTTGGGGGAAGATTGTATCTGTGCTGTAGGTAGATTTAAGTTGGAGAAATAGTGATTTCTTTGTTTTTTGGTTTTTGTTTTTTTTTTTAGTTTTTTTAACCAGGAGTAGCACACTAAGCTGAAAGCTTTTTTTACAGGAGCGACCTGGGAGCACAGGGAAGTTAAGTGACTTGCTCAGGGTCACACAGTATGCAAGTGGAAGCTGTGGGATTCAAACCTAGTTCTGGTCTGTTGGATGTCACCAGATGTGCAGCCCAGAGCCTCAAACCACTGCGCTATACTGCCTCCCCAGGTTTTGTTATATAACTGACTGTGTTAATGTACACACAGTAATATTGTCAGTAATAGTAGAAATGTTCTTGCTGTTTGTTGTGTGGATGTGGTGCAGCAGTTCATAAGTTCAGGTTGTTTACATTACAAATTTAGAATACGTAACATGGCACAGTACTGAACTTTTGCATTTGCTATGCATTCCTCAGTCAGCATTGTACACAAACTGTTCAGTGTGTGTGTGTGAGTGAGTGTGCAGTGTTGCATGCATCAAATAATACACCTTTTATTGTGCCACAGACTACTGTAATTGCAGGCGCAGCAGTGTGAACCTGCTATCCACTGCAGCTGCCTGTTTTTGTACAGCGATCATGGTATCTGTTCTTAGTTTTGCTGCTTGTAGTACTGTAAAAATATCCACTGTCTGCTTTCAGTGCCCCCCCCCCACCCCAATGTTCAAAAGGTATGTTTTACCAGATTGGATTGTTTTTATGACCTCATCAGCACCACTGGTTACTGAAGTTGTTTTAATTCCGTGACAGTCTCAAAGTAGTCTCTTATCTGTTGCTGAAGCCACAGTTGTTTATTTGGCTTCACATCCAGCATCCCTCCAATCAGAGAGTGAATGCATCAAAATGCTTCTCACCATGGCAATGTTGGCAGTAAGATGGTCTGTGGGCGTGGTAGTAGTACACAGACGCAGAAGTGCATTTCTGATGTGAGGAAAGGTATTTCTCCTGCAATGTTTTTTATAGCCCAATCAGTAGCTTCACTGATAGTTGGAGGGGATGATGTTTTCCCAGCCGGTGATGCTAGTGTTACTGGTGTTAGTGGTGTTGGAGGTAGTATTAGTATCATTGCATTGTGTACCATATCCAAACATACTGAATGTGAAGCAGTGCAAGTGAGTGGCAGCGTAGATGATGTCATACTTCCCAGTAACATCCCAGTAACTGAACCTGAGAATTCTGATAATCATATCAATGATAGCATACAATGTGATATTCCGTCCACTGTGGCACTTAACATCACGCATTTTCCATGCAATAATTCACAGTGTGGTGAAAAAATATCACGTGATGGTGATGTAGATGCTGATGATGAATGTGATGATGATGTTGATGATATTGCTGTTGTTGCAACATGCAGTCCACATGCTAGCATCCAAGCAGAAGATGTCGATGTGTGTGACGTTGATGAATATGAAGATGATGTAATTGACCCCAGTTGGGAACCGGAGAAAAATAAATTCAAAGTGGCTGTGTCTGAGTCTGTCTGCAGAAATCCCCCCCTGTAAAAACTTGTGATCTACCGGCTTTAATTGACGATGATGATGACCCAGTAATCAATATGATAGGTAGTCATGGTGGTCAGTTGCAGTCCAAGTGTGCAGTGCCCGAAATATTATGTGCCCCCCCCACTTCAGTGCTTAAAATAATGGGCTTAAATAAGCCATATCATGGACATGTTAAAAGCAGAACATCACAATCCCTTGTTTGGGATTTTTTTGTTCAAGATGCAAATGATGATTCAGTTGCAATCTGCCAGGTTTGCCATGTGCGTGTGAGTAGAGGTTAAAAGGGTAGCCATCCGGCACAGGAGGACAGCACACGCATCTTAAGAATAGGTACTTGGCACTGTGTACCCAGCACAAGCTAGCAGCTAATACCACAGTGGGGTATTCACCTGCATCACCGGCAACCATAGACAGTATTTTATCCCCTTCCATGACTGTTAAGCCCAGTAGGAAAGTAAACGTGTGCAGTAGTGCGGTAATAAGAGCAGAGGATTACTACAGGCATGATGAGGTGGAGGACAATAATGATTTTGAAATGTTGTCCAGTGCTGGTGAGAGTAGTAGTTTTTGTGCTGGTGGTGGTGGTGAATACAGTATGTCTGGTGCAAGTGGTACATCAACCCCAGTTGGCAAATCTGGCAAAATAACAGCATTTCTGGGTTTGTCATCATCACCTGTGCAACCGCCTTCATCAAATATCCACACTCCACCCCCTGCCAATGCCATTCATCACACAGCACAACCATTTGTGATTAACACACCCCATGTAAATCGTTTAAGTCAGCCCATGTTACAGTGTTTTTGCACATAAGCTGAAGTACCCCCCCCCAATCATACAGTGTCGCATGAACCTAATGCTGCTGTAGCAGAAATGCTGGCAATTGATCTTTTGCCCTTCTCCTTTGTGGAGAATTCTGGGTTCTGGCGCTTTGCTGCATGTGCCTGTCCAAAATGGAAAGTCCCATCCAGGACATACTTTTCTACCCGTGCTGTCCCCGAGTTGTTCTGCACTGTGTCCGACTCAGTAAGACATGCCCTTCAACATTTCCCCTCTCCATTCATCCATTTAAGTATGGATATGTGGACAATTGGCAAAATAGTAGGGAGTTCATATTTGTGTATAACTGCACACTGGGTGCAGGTGCCGGGGGTTGTTTGTGATGTTGGTAGTGTGAATAATCAGTGCAGTAAGGTGGACTGTAGCAGTAGCAATCTTCCAGGAATTCAACAGCATGCGATTGCTATGCGCAATGTGACCTGTTCACACATTGGTGAGAACATACTGGATGTGGTACTGACTGAAATTGACAGATGGCTAAACCCTCTGTCCCTGAGAGCTGGGTTCATAGCAAGTGACAGTGGGTCAAATGTGGTGAAATGCATCACGAATGGTGGGGTTTTTTTCATGTTCCATGCATGGCCCACTGTTTAAATCTTGTGGTGCAGGAGTTTCCGCAGCACCATGACGTAAAGGAAATGCTGACTGTTGCACGACGTATCTGCTCTCACTTTTCAAGATCTGGAAAGGCCCTTGACCAACTACGGCAGTTGCAGATACAAAACAGCCTGCCTCCGCACCGCTTGAAGCTGAAAGTTGTCACCTGGTGGAACTCCATTTTATACATGGCAGAGAGGTTGTATGAACAATACAAGCCATCTGAGAATATCTTGTTGTGCACACTAGCTGTGACAGTTCCGGGGCCTCCATGTCTATGACGACTGAACAGTGGGGCCTCATGGATTCTGCAATAACAAATTTGTGGCCTTTTGAACATGCCACACAGGCAGTGAGTGGCGAGTCTGCCTCCATTAGCCAATCAATTCCGCTGCTGCAGGTACTGAGGCAGACACTGGTGAATGTACAGCATAGCTTTGATGTTGCCAGAGACGGTGGTAGCAGTATATTGCTGCAACACATGCTGACAGTATTTGACCAGAATCCTCACGTTGTGAGCATTCAGCGTAGTGACAACTTTGCCGTAACAACAATGCTGGACCCACGTTACTAACGTGGAATTATATCAGTACTGGAGGGAGGGCCTGAACAGGTAAAAAATATCAGTGGTCAACTGGTGCGCTTGGTTCATGGGGCACAGAAGACACATGCCAAGGTCAGCAAACCTCAGCAGCATAATCCGGCTGAAGGTGTACATGGAGGACCATCAAGCATTTCCTGCAAGGGGAAGGGGACTGCAGTTCCAGGTGGTCTGTCATACAAAGTGACTGGCATCAACCCACTTTGGGAGGCTTTGTTAGTCAGGGCAGGAAACACGGGGACACATAGGGGGATAATGTTTTAGAGAGAGTGGTCAGAATGGGAGTGCACTCCTTCTCCAGTGCTTTGGCTCCACCCTTGTCCCAAGTGGGTGTTCATGAAATAAATGATTTGGGAGAACAGGATGATGCATCAACAACTGGACTTCGTGCTGCACAGAGAATGGTTGAGTCATATTTGTCTGAAAACAGGCATCTCACAATAACTGAAGATCCTCTTTTGTACTGGAGTGGAAAGGTCAGTGAATGGCCAGAGCTGACTGCAGTGGCACTGAAGTACCTCACATGCCCACCCTCCAGTGTAAGCGTTGACAGGGTATTCAGCTCAGCAGGTACAATAGTCAGGGATCGCCAGACAAACCTGTCTCCTGCAAATGAATGAGAGGCACATACCAGCACAGACTGCAGCCTCAGTATTCACCTAGTCATGGTGGTCTTGCTGATGTAGAAATGGAGCATACTGGTGGCACTGGCAGTGGCTGCTTGAAACAGACCACCACTGACGTAGATGGCGACACAATGGAGAAAGAATTTCCCAGTGGTCAGACTTCAGACATCGATAACTGTGAGGGCAGCTTTCTTTATGAGGATGATGATGTGGTTAATGTTGGCAGGTTTTAACTGAAGTTGTTAAAAGGTGGTGTGCCACCCCGGACCACCACCACCCAGACTTATGTTAGCCACTACCACCATGAGTCTGTCTACCCTCCCCCGTATAAACTCCACCACCGGAACTGATGTCAGTCACTGCCACCATGAGTCTGTCTGCCCTCCGGACCACCACCACCACCGGGACTGATGTTAGCCACTGCCACCATGAGTCTCTCTGCCCCCGAACCACCAACACCACTGGGACTGATGATAGCCACTGCCACCATGAGTCTGTCAGCCCCCCGGACCACCACCACCACCGGGACTGATGTTATCCACTGCCACCATGAGTCTGTCTACCCCCCAGACCACCACCACCACCACCACCACCAGGACTGATGTTAGCCACTGCCACCATGTGTCTGTCTGCCCCACGGACCACCACCACCAGGACTGATGTTAGCCACTGCCACCATGAGTCTGTCTGCCCCCTGGACCACCGCCACCACTGGGACTGATGTTAGCTACTGCCACCATGGGTCTGTCTGCCCCCCGGACCACCACCACCACCGGGACTGATGTTAGCCACTGCCATCATAAGTCTCTCTGGCCCCAGACCACCACCACCACCACCAGAACTGATGTTAGCCACTGCCACCATGAGTCTGTCTGCCCCCTGGACCACCGCCACCACTGGGACTGATGTTAGCCACTGCCACCATGGGTCTGTCTGCCTCCCGGACCACCACCACCACCGGGACTGATGTTAGCCACTGCCATCATAAGTCTCTCTGCCCCCGGACCACCACCACCACCAGGACTGATGTTAGCCACTGCCACCATGAGTCTATCTGCCCCCCCGGACCACCACCACCACTGGAACTGATGTTAGCCACTGCCACCATGAGTCTGTCTGCCCCCGGACTATTACCACCACCACCGGGACTGATGTTAGCCACTGCCACTATGAGTCTGTCTGCCCCCGGACCACCACCACCACCATGACTGATGTTAGCCACTGCCACCATGAGTCTGTCTCCCCGGATCACCACCACCACCGAGACTGATGTTAGCCACTGCCACCATGAGTCTGCCTGCCCCTGGACCACCACCACCACGGGACTGATGTTAGCCACTGCCACCATGAGTCTGTCTGCCCCGGACCACCACCAGGACTGATGTTAGCCACTGCCACCATGAGTCTGTCTGCCCGACCACCACCACCACCACCGGGACTGATGTTAGCCAGTGCCACCATGAGTCTGTCTGCCCCCTGGACTACCACCACCACCGGGACTGATGTTTGCCACTGCTACCATGAGTCTGTCTGCCCCCCCCGGACCACCACCACCACCCACCAGGACTGATGTTAGCCACTGCCACCATGAGTCTATCTGCCCCCTGGACCACCACCACCACCACCGGGACTGATGTTAGCCACTGCCTCCACTGAGCCTGAGTCTGTCCGGTCCACCACATCCATCAGCCACAGACACAAAGCTTCTTAATACTTAAACCATAAAGTGAGTATGTGTACTCATGTTTGTTATGCTGCTTCACTTCCTTTAGTTCTATGTTTTGTTTTCTGTAGCTTTTCAGAGCAGCAATGGTAAAACACATATGGTACACTTCTTTTGTTTCTTTTACAGGGTAACAAAAAGAGGCTCCATCGCTAAAAATCATTGGGAATGGTACTGTAGCTGTACTGTACAGAGAGGAAGTGATGTAATATCCATGTGAAATCCATTCTGGTAAGTATGAAGACTTTATTTCATCTGTTTCATTGTTTTGGAAAGACTGCAGCAAATATTGCACCAGGTTGTGTTAGTTGACAACATGTGGGTTTGAAATGTAACTTGACTTTAGATTGAGATTTGAGAACCAGAGAGCGACACATAACAATTAAGTTGTAAGAAGTCATTCATTTCTTTTTTTAGGACACTTCCAGATGCTTTGTTGTTCTGTCAATGTGGCCTTATCCAAACAAGTTCTTCAACATTAGGCACCCCCTCTCCCGAGCTTGGGCACACATGCAACACTCAGAAGTTGTTTCATTAGATGACCATGACCATCCAAACAACTGGACTCCAGAAGGATGCTGATGAAATCTGCGAAGAAGTAACAAAATAAGAAACCATTAGAGACAAACATGCAAATATGATTCCCCCCCCCCAAAAAAAAATACTTACCTTCATGTGCTTGAGAGTTATCTGTTTCCAATTTCAGCACAAAAAATTCTCACTGAGCACTGGAATGTGCACACCAACAGTTTCTGTGTGACCTGTGATGCAAAACAATACCATGAGTACATGTCCTTGTCAACCCCCTCCTCACCTACAAAATACACAACCATATAGCTATATATCTATATATATATCTACTCACCATGGCTACTATTAGTGTACAGCCAAAGGGCACCCTTCAATCCAGTTGAGATGATCACATTGCATTTGCTCAAATTGTCTAGCAGAACACATTGGACCAGCAACAGCTCACAGTCATAATTTTATACTGAGGTATGTGCTGAAACACTCTGATTTCACTGTGTTACCACGTGTCAATTTTCTGCACACAAGGAGGATGCATTTTGGGCTGACAGAAAAATCTGGGACTCTGTGCCACTTTTTGTGCGCATGACTGAGTTCGTCATTAATTCTGGGGGACTTTGTATGTGCTGAAACACTCTCAATTCACTGTGTTGCCACTTGTCAATTTCCTGCACACAAGCAGGATGCATTTTGGACTGACAGAAAAAATCTGGGACTCTGTGCCACCACTGCGCGCATGACTGGGTGCACCATTAATTCTGGGGGACTTTGTATGTGCTGAAACAGTCTCATTTCATTGTGTTACCACTTGTCAATTTTCTTACACAAAAGAAGGATGCATTTTGGGCCGACAGAAAAAATCTGGGACTCTGTGCCACCACTGCGCGCATGACTGAGTGCGCCATTAATTCTGGGGGACTTTGTACGTGCTGAAACACTGTCATTTCACTGTGTTACCACTTGTCAATTTTCTGCACACAAGGAGGATGCATTTTGGGCCAACAGAAAAAATCTGGGACTCTGTGCCACCGCTGCGAGCATGACTGAGTGCGCCATTAATTCTTGGGGACTTTGTATGTGCTGAAACACTCTCATTTCACTATGTTACCACTTGTCAATTTTCTGCACACAAGGAGGTTGCATTTTGGGCCAACAGAAAAAATCTGGGACTCTGTGCCACCGCTGCGCGCATGACTGAGTGTGCCATTAATTCTGGGGGACTTTGTACATGCTGAAACACTGTCATTTCACTGTGTTACCACTTGTCAATTTTCTGCACACAAGGAGGATGCATTTTGGGCCAACAGAAAAAATCTGGGACTCTGTGTGTCCACTGTGGGCATGACTGAGTGTGCCATTAATTCTGGGGGACTTTGTATACGCTGTAACGCTCACACTTCAATTTGTTACCACTTGTCAATTTTCTGGACACAAGACAGATGCCTTTCGCTGATGCAGAAAAATGAGGCACCAAAACAGCGCACACACGCAGACACTTAACAGAAGGAAGGGGGCCCTGAATACAAAGTGTCATGCATATGGAAGACAACAAAAAAGGGCATAATTACATACAAGGGTCAGGTATGGTGGAGGAATACATTTTATGACACAACAAGAAAGGTGTTGGGGGGCACACGGTGTGAGGAAACAAAACCAATGTGGGATCCCATGGTGATCCAGCAGCAGTTCCAGCATGGATATAATTTTCAGCTAATGTCCCTCTACGTGATCCAGCTGCTGCTACACAGTACTCATCCTCTCATTGTTCTCCTCAACAGCACTTCAGAGAACTGCCAAGTCAGCCTGTGTTACATGCAGTTCTCTGGAGTCCACACGTTCTACAGGCTGACCTGCTGGTGGTGGTGGTGGTGGGGGAGGGTGCTGGTGGAGCAACAGGTGCTGCTGTGTCCTTCCTCTTCTTAGGGAAGCTGCTATGCACAGCTGCACCCTCTGCCACGGAATGGCCAGCAGGTGCAGACATTGTCCGTTCTGTGGCAGCCTGCCACTCCAACTGGTGGTGATTAAGAATAAGGGTGCGCTGGCCCCCAATCCCCAGGTGACTCCCCCAAGGGCCATGGTGCACCTCAACCTCACATAGGTGACACTTGGCCACAATGCTTTCCCCTCCCGACACAGTCAACAAACTGCCAAATAATGGAGGTGCGGGGAGGACCAGGGATAGGCAGGGGAGGGCCAGATGAACTGGCAGCCGGCTGGTTACACTGCTGAACACAGATGGGATCCACACCTGGGCCTGGGGGAACAGGCACATCCTGCTCCAGAGGACCTTGTACTGGACTTGGTGGTGGTTGAACTGCCTCAGAGTCAGGAGGCGGTGCTGGTCCTGCTTCCAAGGGTTGGACACTCACAAGTTTCGAGCAGTCCAACAGGAATGGGCGCCCACACCCCCCACACATGCGCATGGTACGACGTGTACTACCACGCTGTCCCAGAGTTGCCCCTGCCCAAGACATTCCCTCACCCTGCTCCATCTCTCCTAGTGCGCTCCCTCAGTCTGAGCAATCACTACTCACACTGTCACACAAGCACAACACACACACAGTCACACAGACACAGACAAACAACTCACTAAGTTATAAAGGTAAGAAAAATAAAATTTATAGAAAGAACAAATTAAGTAAAAAAGAGTAAAGAAAATACAAAAAATGTAGCTTTTAAAAAAGCTGTTAGGTTACAATCAAAGTTTAACTCTCCTCCTCACTCTGATCTCAAAGTATCAGCAGTTAACACACCCCTCACTCCACACTCCTCTCTCTCAGTCTGCACAGGAGAAAATGAAACTGTCTGTTTGTATGACTCACTTCCTTCCTGTCTGCTTAAAGAGCATGTGACTTACAGTACTGTAAGCCATGTGATGTGTGTGTGGGGGGCTGCCAAATCTGAAACACCAAGAGGATCACTTAGAATCATAAGGAGGAACACAAAGTCCATTAAAAACAATGACTTTGCCTTGCTTCGCTCTGCCATTCCGCCTTAACGCAAAGTGGTAATGACAAGGCAGATTGAGCACTTTGCATTGCCTGCTGAGTGGCAATGCGAAGTGCCCACTTCACATTCACTTCGCCAGTGGAATTTAAATTCGCTGCATCTCTAACCATTACATTGCACCCCAGTGCATTGGGAGTTGGGCTGCGCCGGGCAGCCTTTTCAATATCTCACTGGAGTGCCATGCGGGGTTGCACCGGTGCAACTCTGTTGCACCAGGCACAAACCCTTAGAATATTTGGGCTTCAGTGTACATACATTTTCAAATCAAAGCACCCCTACCTTTTTAAAAAAATACACACTCAGCATGCAAAGTTCTTTTTTTATTTTAAAGATTTTTAGTATAGTTTCAAGGCAGTTTCTGATGTACTTATCAAGGTTAAACACACCTGCCGTTCGTTTCAGCATGTCCTCTGATCTCCAAAAAATGTTGTTTTGTGCAAATCTTTAACTGTTTCCCAAAGTTATGCTTGTTTTTCTGCCACCCCTCTGAAGTCCCATTTTCTGTGTTTACAGTATTCACTTTTCTCCCAGGATGCACCACGTCGCTCTGTCACAACATAACACCAGGGAGATCTTCCACACGGGAAAATGACACCTGTCACTTGCACAGTGTTTCCGCTTGTTCTGCTACCCATGGTGTCATGTTGTGGACATTTTTCCATTGCCATTTCAGTGCTGTGACAATGTAGTTGTACCTCTCTCACCTCTTGGTACTGGTATTGGGCTTTTTGTCCAACTTGTGTCCCAATTACCCAGCTGGTGCAAATTCTGCATTTCCTACCCAGACGATTGTGAGTTGTCATCGTTTTTGACAGCTCTGCAGACTGTCATCCTGTGTTGTGGATAATCCTCACTGTAGGTACCCATTTCTCATATTTCATGGCTGTCCTTCTAGCAGCCTTGTGTCTTTGTGTTACTGCAGTATAATTCTTAGGTTGTTTATTGTCTACCATATCATTTTTTATACTGTTATTTACTGGTAGTTGAATATCATGCTATGCACTTAACTGTGTATATAGTTCATTTGCTGTTGGTTGTTTCACAGTATTAACATGGTGAACTACTGTGTAGTTGCACACTGTACCAACAAGCCCTCAGCCACAGTGTCTGTTTTTGAGTTCCCTAAAAGGGACAAGTCACCTATCAGATTTAGAAAGTGGGTAAATTTTGTTCTGCTAGACAGGGACTGGAAATGGAAATCCTCATCTGCACAAACTATGTGCTCAGCTCACTTCTGTCCTAAAGATTTTATTAATTACATGCAGTTCCAGATGCAATATGCAAAGCGTCTTAAGCTAGTGATGGGTGCGGTGCCCAGTGTTAGACCCCCTGAAACCAAATTGCAGATGTTGGGCAGCAAGCGAACCAGTGATGGAGACACTGAAGACTGTGCTTTCCCCAAGCGTAAAAGTCATGCATTGCAGAAACTGGCAATGAATAGGATGAGTGTCATTCCTTTGTCCATCTTTCTGGTCTTTATTGTGTGGTCCCATGTGATGAGTTTACTTGAGTCATGTGGGGTGGTGGGCTGACCTCTAAATGTGGCATGCAGACTCCGAATCCACTTGTGTGTGGAAGTTGGCTAGCCTGACCCTACCTGGGAGGTGAGTGTTGACCTCCAACTCTGGCATGGACACTCAAAAACCAGTTCTGTGTGGCCAATGGGTATGCCATGGCATCCCAGACTAAAAATCCATCAATTGTTTCCCCACTCTGTGTCACTCAGGGTAGCCGGACCCTACCGGGGGGGGATGACCGCCAACTGTCGCATGGACACTCAGAAGCCAGTTCTGTGTGGCTGATGGGTATGCCATGGCACCCCAGACTACAAATCCATCAACTGTTCCCCCACTCTGTGTCACTCGGGGTAGCCTGACCCTACCTGTGTGGGGGGGTGCTGACCGCTAACTCTGGCATGGACACTCAGAAGCCAGTTCTGTGTGATCGATGGGTATGCCATGACACCCCAGACTAAAAAGCCATCAACTGTTCCCCCACTCTGTGTCACTCAGGTAGCCTGACCCTACCTGGGGGGGGGGCTGACTGCCAATTGTGGCATGAACACTCAGAAGCCAGTTCTGTGTGGCTGATGGGTATGCCATGGCACCCCAGAGTAAAAATCCATCAATTGTTCCCCCAATCTGTATCACTCGAGGAGCCTGAACCTATCTGTTGGGGGGGGCTTACTGCCAACTGTGGCATGGACACTCAGAAGCCAGTTCTCTGTGACTGATGGATATGTCATGGCACCCCAGACTAAAAAGCCATCAATTGTTCCCCCACTCTGTGTCACTCGGGGTAGCCTCACCCTACCTGTGGGGGGGTGTACTGACCAATAACTCTGGCCCGGACACTCAAAAGCCAGTTCTGTGTGGCCGATGGGTATGCCATGGCACCGCAGACTAAAAAGCCATCAATTGTTCCCCCACTCTGTGTCACTCAGGGTGGCCTGACCCTAGCTGTGGGGGGGTGGTGCTGACCACCAGTTCTGGCACAGACAGTCAGAAGCCAGTTCTCTGTGGCTGATGGGTATGCCATGGCACCCCAGACTACAAACCCTTCAACTTTTCTCCCACTCTGTGTCACTTGGGTAGCCTGACCCTACCTGGGGGGGGGGGGCTGACTACCAACTCTGGCATGGACATTCAGAAGCCACTTCTGTGTGGCCGATGGGTATGCCATGGTACCCCAGACTAAAAAGCCATCAATTGTTCCCCCACTTTGTGTCACTCGGGGTACCCTGACCCTTCCTGGGGGGCGCCGACCGTCAGCTCTTGCATGGACACTTAGAAGCCAGTTCTGTGTGCCCGATGGGTATGCCATGGCACCCCAGCCTAAAAAGCCATCAGCTGTTCCCCACTCTGTGTCACTTGGGGTAGCCTGACCCTACCTGAGGGGGCTGACTGCCAGGTCTGGCACAGACACTCAAAAGCCAGTTCTGTGTGGCTGATGGGTATGCCATGGCACCCCAGACTAAAAATCCATCAACTGTTCCCCCATTCTGTATCACTCGGGGTAGCCTGACCCTACCTAGGGGGGCTGACCGCCAACTCTGTGTGGCTGATGAGTATGCCATGGCACCCCAGACTAAAAATCCATCAACTGTTCCCCACTCTGTGTCACTCGGGGTATCCTGACCCTACCGAGAGGGGGGCTGACCGCCAACTTTGGCATTGACACTCAGAAGCCAGTTCTGTGTGGACAATGGGTATGCCATGGCACCCCAGATTAGAAATCCATCAATTGTTCCCTCATGCTGTGTCACTCGGGGTAGCCTGACCACATCTAGTAGGGGGGCTGACAGCCAACTCTGGCATGGACACTCAGAAGCCAGTTCTGTGTGGCTGATGGATATGCCATGGTACCCCAGACTACAAATTCATGAACTGTTACACCACTCTTTGTCACTTGGGGTAGTCTGACCCCACCTGGGGGGTGGCTGACCTGCAGCTCTGGCACAGACACTTATAAGCAACTTCTGTGTGGCTGACGGGTAAGCCATGGCAATATGGACTGTCAAATAATCAACGAATGTGTAATGAATGGCAGTTATCATTGCATCTGCACTTGTTGGTATCTGCCAAATATGTAATCAGATGTTGACATATGTCACTGATTGATAATTTTTTTTCATAACATTTTATTTTTCAGTTGCTGAGTGATATTGCATCATGAAGTGTGATGTGTCACAGCACCACCTCATCACAGGATAACATGTCCTCCACTGATTTTGTTGGCACATCTAGTCAGGTACATTGAGAATGTGAAACTGCTGTTATGATGGACTCTGGTTTGTTGTGTGAATTTCTGTCTTTAATGACTGAACGTTGTTTTTCTATAGTGTATATACAGACTTATACAATACTGGGGATGGTAAATAGCATCTGACAAAATTGCAGAATAGCACCACAGCACCGTGACGTATCTGGACTGTGATGTTTAAACTACAATCACATACTGATATGTGACCAGTATGATTATGAACTCTGGACTCATTGTGGAACAGAACCCCTGTCACAAAATAAATCAACGTACCTTAGCACAGGTTCCTATATCATCAGGTCACATAAATATGTTACACAAAGGACAGAATTCTTGCTGAAGCCAACATAAAATACACTACAAAATAAAAAGAATTATGGCCAAAATGCAATAAACCCACCACAGCACTATTAACATGGAACAAACACAAATCACACCTGGACCAATCACAGTAAAATAACACATGAAATCAAGACATCAGCCAACACGTCACACAGCACACAGCACGTGACAGACATAAAAATAACAATACAATGAAATGCCACGAGGGCCAATCATGAGTTGCTACATCTTGAACAACACTGTCAAGACTCCAGCAGAAAGAAAGAAATCAAGCAACATAAAGTCTATCAGAAGACGGAACACAAACCCAACATTACCAGCACCACACAACATAACAAACATACTACTTTTAACAAAAAACTAAGGCCCCGATTGTATTAATTGCACATATGATTGGCGACTTGGGTCATATGCGAAATATTAGCATGACTGCAGAGTAAGCAGTGATAATATCACGAGTGATAAAGCCAGTCGTGACATTACCACCTCTTACTCTGCACTCGTGTTGATATTTCACATAGCACACAGTCATCCATCATGTATCAGTAATATAGCACTGTCCCCTGACAAACATACCCCCTTGTCTGTCAGCATGTGCTACATTGTGCATCTAGTTCAGTTAGTTGCTGCTGAAGCACATCACCATCCGTTTTTTCAGCGCCTGGCTGTTCTGTTCCTCACCCACCTGTACTCACCACTGTTCTGTGTGACACGCCATTTTAAAGATATCCACAGTTTGTCATTACATCACCATGTCTGGTATGGTGTGCCATCTCATCACATCTCTGTCTCTGAAGTAATGCATCCTCACTCCCCTCCTAAGTCTTAACTTTTCTCTCTGGTCTGCTAAAGTAGATTTACAACATTGAAGGTGTGAGCTTTTCGGTTCTTTTGACCTTCATGGGTCTGTATGTCATTTCAAATTTTGCAGATTCAAGTCAATGGTTTCTTTCTTTCTTGTCATCCTGTGTAGGACATGCATGATTTTGTGTGTTCAAGCAACAACGATAACATTTCTGCTGCATCAGAAGCTTCAATGACAATAACTGATGAAGTAACCAATGATAAAGAGGTACATGACATGTCTTCATTTCTTGATCAGTGCAAGCAGGTAGAAGTAATGAATGACTAATTTGACTGACTTGTTAACAAGGAGGATGTGGTGCCTACGTCAGTTGGGGAGGGGGGGCATGAGGAAGGTGCTGTAACTTTACACATTGGGAGACCTGACGTGTCTGGTGGGAGGTAAGGGACACAAATGTCTGATGGCTGGATGCAAGTAAAGTGATCAAAGGGGGGATGGTGTTTTGCTTGTTGGATTACCAGTACAAGGGCAGAAGTGATCCTTCCTCTGTATAACTGCTTGATCAGGGCACACATGCAGCACTGTGTGCAGTTCGGGAGAATGCATGTAAACCATGACATTGCATGCTTGAGATGATCCAAAGGAGGGAAACCAAAAGGATTCTGTGCATCTGGTAAAAGGACCTAGGAGGACCTAGGGGGATATGCTCAGTGACATGAACCTGTATGCCCTGTAGGAGCAGAGGCACAGGGTGGACATGATAGAGGTCTTCAAGCACATAAAGGGGATAAATAAGGGAGGGGAGCACCAAAGTAAAGAGTAGGGTGCACGCAGAGGACACATGTGTAAGCTACAGGGGGTGGACAGTCAAGCGGGTGAGTAGGAGGTTTGTCTTCACTGACACTGTTTTTGAACCATGGAATGCAGTACACAAGGGATTTCTGGATGCAGTGACTGTGGAGTGATGTATAAGTGGCAAGGAGAGGTATAGGGTATGTATGAACATGATAAAGTTCAACAAAAGATAAGATGTTGGTCTTGGTACAGGGAAACACAAGGAGGTGTTGGGCACATGAAGGTGCTGAACATGTACAACTCACAAAAGACCATCAGGCATCCTGCTATGTCATTTTCTATGGTACTATGTTTCTATGTTTACTTGTGTCATCTTTACATTACGTGAATTTAACCAGTGGCTTGCTGTATAAACAATGACTGTGATAGAATCATCACCACAGCAAAGTTAATGGCCATGAATACTGTGCCACTGCATGTACTGTACATGATTATAACAACTGTGCTGGTGTCTTCACATGTCACCTTCTGTGTTTTGATTGTCACATATTTTTTATGACCAGGACAACATTCTTGAAAGGCATGTAAAACCAGACGAAGCTTCATGTACCAGTATGAATCTCTTGGTACCAGAATCACAGCATGTGGAATATCAGTTCATAATTGTTGATTCATCAAGTGACCATGACATCACACCATCAACAGATTTGACAATCCCAGTTACATCACCACAAAGTTTGTCACTTCCACCACTGCAGAAAAAATCAGTGAAGGTCCAAACACAAACTAAATATTTCACCAAGAACAAAGGTGAATAGATACCGCCTTCATGAGGTGACTGACACATTCATAGAACACAGCAACACCTTGATAACCTGACCACTAACTTACTTTCAGGTGTCATGGCAAAGCTTCCAACTGTGAAATCAATGGCTGTGCAGTGCAACTTATTAGATGATGAAAGCATGGTATCCTCAACTGATGATGAAACTGAACAACACAGCTGAAGACTTGATGGGTTCCAGATACATTCCCTCAAATATTTAAATACAGGAGGCATCAGAGGACAGGGAACTTGAGATTATGAGGCAAGTGTACATTCCTGTACTTTACATGTTTGATGTAAAATCATACATGAAATAATACATTTCATTTACGATGATCACAACATGGCAACTACATTACAGAGCAACACACACCACGTACTCCACAGTGCCATTTTCATATCTTCTTTATACAGGAATGCTGATGACATACATGAACATATATGTGTTTCCCATGTACATGTAAATTCAGACTTAGTGCTATATGGTATTGTGCTCCATAGCCCAATGCCTTATAGTAGCGTGAGTTGAGTGGTACTAATTGTTTCATTGAAAGCACAGTATTTTTATTAGCTGATGGGATTGTAAGTGGTGCAGAAGCCTGTGCCATCTCATACCTTATGCATTTTAAAATAACACACATATACTTTTATTTGCCTCGACCATGCACTCTCCCTGGTTACACATAACATTTTCATAGAGCACTGGTGTGGAGCAGGTACACCGGGAAGCTGGAAGGGATTGGCTGGCAGAGGCTTTGGAGCCACTTACGATACATCCCCCTAATAAAAATACAGTGCTTTCAATGGAACAATTTGTACCACTCAGCTCCAACTACTATAAAGTATTTGCTCATGAAGAACAATTCCTTATATCAGAAACTTACTTTAACACAACTATGGTGAAACTAGTACTCATGACTGCCATCAGACAATTGTTGCTTTTTAACATAAACCATTTAAGTAATGTACTGTTTCACAACACAGCAACATGAGCAGTAACCTGTTTATCGTTGTTGTAGTAACCTGCAAGCACATGTTAACACATTTTGTGATAACTGGTTCACAGTGTGCGTGCAGGTATGAATGTCACACACATCAGAACATCATTTGTAGTAACATGACAGTATGTCTCATTTTGGGCCTACATGTTTCATCACACACATACACACACACACACACACACAGACGCGCTCACAGACATACACAGAGACACGATCACAGAAAGATGCACACAGAGATACACACACACAGACATGATCACAGATACACAGAGACGTGCACAGAGACACACACACAGACACAGACACACACACACACGCAAGCACACCAACTGGAAATGCGCAGCGAGTACTTGCATGTTAGTACATGTATCATGACACGAGGGATTGCCTCTGAATATGTGGACATCAATGGAAGGCTGAGATTGACAATTGTTTATTGTTTCTCCTCAGCACCCCGGAAAAAAGGTAAAAGGAGCCAATGATGAGGACAAATTTATTGTGTTTCACTCCAGCCTTGAGGAGCTATTTAGGTACTGCGAGCTGTGCCATGGCCTCAAGAAAGTGGACTTCTCCACAGACAACAAAAAAAGAAAGCAAGGAACAATACTCACAATTACAGATCAATGTGGTGACTGCAACCACTGGAATACCTGGCACAGTCAGCAATTCATCCGCCATCATGCCTTGGGGAACATACTGTTATCATCAGCTATACTGGTGTCAGGGTGCCCAATTTCAAAGGCGCTGAGACTTTTCCAATATATGCGTATTCCCTGCATCACACGGTCAACTCTGCAAGATCACTTGAAAAGTACCATATCCCCATGATAAGAAGCGTGTGGCAACAGGAGCAGACAACTATGTTCGCTAAACTACGCACAATGGAAGGAGGACTGATACTGGGGGGAGACGGTAGGGCTGGCAGCCCCGGTCACAGCGCTAAATACCGGTCCTACACCATGTTAGAATACCGCATTAACAAGGTCATCGACATTTGCCTTGTCCAGGTATATTGCCATACCATTATACTTGGGATGTAATCATTGTCAGTGTACAGAAACGTTCAGTACATGTGGGTTATCTCAACATGTCATACATGTTGAGCATACCTTATTCACCTTGTCAGTGTCATAATTGTCCACTTCATCCACTGGATGGTTCTGTTTCCTAATGCAGTTGTGCACAGTGATTTTGCTATGTCATGTCCCAGGGTACCATGGAATACACGTCACTGCATGTCATGGGTTGTGTGCTGCTGTCATGGTCACTATTACAGACATTGATCATGCCACATGCCAAAGTACATGCATGTACAGTATCATTTGCATACTGTAGTCACTGAAAGGAATGAAAGACACACACACATGACGACAACTGAATTCACATACCGGTGTTAACAAACACCTGTGTGTGTTGCCAGGAAATCATTAATCATTGCTGTCCCCCCGATGTTGTGAAAGATACTGAGATTGACTCAGCATAACACAACATTTTTCATTGCACAACTACTTCTGACCTTGGCATGACACTTCATGGGTTGAATGGCATACAGTACATAACCCTGCCATGATGCTCTGCTTATCACTGCTGTTTTCTTCATTGAAATTATATCAGTCATTCTGTGTCTTCCTTCAAAATAACACTGCCTTGTGTTTCAAATTGCTTTTTTGTTACAGCAATGAAGTTAAAAAGTCATCCTGGATGGAGACAGAGGGCCTGAAGAAGTAATTGATTGCAATTGTGGAGGACAGACACTTGAAGGTGGACTGCATAATAACTGACCACCATAGACAGATCAATGCATGGCTTGCGACAACACTATAGATGGACACTGCAAAGCATTACTTTGATGTTTGGCATGTTGCGAAAGGTGAGGCATGTTGTACGCCTGACAGTATGTCAGTATTTCAAAACATTCATGGTAAGGAAACATTTTGTGCTGTTAGACAATAGTGCAGTGACATGGCTGACAGGCACTTTATATTTACTATCACTGTGCATCATATAATGTTGGAAAGAGGGAATATCTTTGCACATTCCCATGCCACTACTTACACACAGGTCTTAACGTTGATCAGCAGAAAACAGTGTGCACAGCACAGTTGACATGAGGGCATAGTTAGTCCTTCCCAGGATACACAGTAATGTATGACATGACTTGTCTGTACAGAACAAGATGAAAGTCTTTAACATGACCAATTCCATTTTCAGGACTGCAAAAGAAACTGGAAGCACTGTGTAAGCAGCGTGGCATGGAATGCATTGTTCCATGGACGAAAACAATAACTAACCACGTATATTGGGTTCCTGCAACAACACCAAATTGTGACAAAGCTTTAATGGAGGGAAAGTGGAATGGGATGATAAGGCATCTGCCAAACTTACACGACGGGCATAGTGAGGCATACCCCACCTGCCATCATGGTCTCATACAAGGGAGGGAAACAAAGAAAAAGTGGCTGATGCCTAGTAAGTGTGCCTTTAACTTCTCAATATATTAGCAGGTCACAGTCGGTTATGCACAACTGTCATGAAATTGTCATTACTACTTCTGTGTTGTCAGTACGCTGCCATGCTGAGGTTGCATCCACCTCAGTGTAGTGACGGAGCTTGCAGATGTCCTTGTGGGACCTTTGGAAGACCTATTTCATGCCTCACTACACTAAGGCATTGTACCTCATGACTGGCAGTGATCTCATGTGCGCCACTCCACAACAGTTGCCCTATGAATATACCGAGGAACTGCAGACCGGTGAGCATCACATCCAGAGTGGGTAACGTGATGAAGCATATCTTGAATGACAGGTTTGTGCCTGTCCTTGACTGGATACTTAGGCAATTGGACAGGGACCATGCTGTTGAAGTCCTGTATCTGTACTTCAGTAACACATTTGACTTGGTGCCAGATGGGATGCTTCTAAGTAAGTTATAAGGCAGAGGGCTGTGTGCAAAGATGTTGAGATGGGTAAGGAGCTGGCTTCTTGGATGGCAACAGAGGGTGTTGGTCAGTGTGGAGCTGTCATGACTGAGGGTACTTATGAGCGGTGTTCCACAGGGCTCGGTGTTGGGACCACTGCTGGTTGCTATACTCATTGCAGATATACCATTGGTCATCAAGAGCAAAATCAGCCTGTGTGGTGATAATACCAACATGACAGTAGTGGTTGACAGCATAGGATGATGTCAGGGGTTGCATGGTGATCTGGCAAAGCTTGAAACCTGGTCATACAACTGTCAACTGCAGTTTCATGCCAAAAAGTGCAAGTGTCTCTATTACGGAATAAAGAACACAAGGAGTAATGAACAGCTGGGGTGACGGCAGGTAGCTCAGACAGTGGAGGAGAAAGATCTGAGGGTGCTCATTACAGGGTCAATGAACAACTCGGCACAATGAATGATGGCAGCTAATAAGGCTGCCCAATTGCTGAGTTTCATTGCAAGGGCCATATCCTCGATGATGGCGGAGGTGCTTCTTCAACTGTATTGGTCATTAGTTAGACCGCAGTCATTGGAGGAGAGGAGGGAGAGGGTGGACATGATAGAAACCTTTAAGTACATGAAAGGAATAAACAGAACAGGAGCAGTGGGGCCGCACACAGTAAGGGAGTGGAAAGGACAATGGGGCAATGATATGACATGGGTGTGGAAGGTTCGGGAGGGAGATGAGACACTTTTTTTACTGTTGTGTAACATTGAACTGATGCTAATTTTTCTCTGTGTTTTCTGACTGTGGTTCAACAGGCAAGGCATCAACCTGAAGGGCTTTTTTCACTGCTGGAAAACAGACAGCTTGTGAAGGATGTTATACGCTTGTCCCCTCACCATCAGAGTGCATCAGTAGAGGCTTTTCACAGTGTGGTGATTCATTTTGCCCCAAAGCACACAGCGTTCAGCTTTGAGGGGATGCAATGCAGGTATATAATGCACAAGTGAGTCACTGACACATTGTTACAGAGACAGTGTCTCCACTATACATGGTATAGTGGTGGGGGAACTTATGGAATTCATTTTGACACATAACAACTTCAACTTCAATGGTAAACATTATGTTCAAACTATGGGAACAGCAATGGGCACCAAAATGGCTCCACAGTATGCTATCCTCTTTATGGCTGACTTGAAGGAGGATTTTTTAAGGCAGTATCCCCACAAACCACTGGCTTATTTCCGTTACTTTGATGATTTGTTTATCATCTGGACGGAAGGCACAGATGCACTCAAAGATTTTCATCACAAACTTAATAATCTCCATCCTACCATAAAGCTTACCTTGGAGTACTCTACCACCAAGGTTAACTTTCTGGACACCACAGTCATCATTAAGGATGGAACCTTACATACATGTATTTACAGGAAGCCAACAGACAGACAGCGATACCTGCACAGGAAAAGTAGCCACCCAAACCATACAAAAAAATCTGTCATATACAGTCAAGCACTTCGTTGTCAACGTATTTGTTCAAATGAGGATGACAGAGACACACATTTGGCTATGTTGAAAAACACCTTTATGGAGCAGGGACACTCTTCCAGGGAAATTGACAGGATAACAGAACGGGCAATGCAAGTACCAAGACAACAACTACTTCAATATAAAGAAAAGACAGCTACAGAAAGAATACCCTTGGTAGTCACATATCATCCAGACCTTGAACATCTGCATAAGATTATTAAAGATCTCCACCCAATATTTAGTGAGGATGACACCCTTAATTGTATTTTTAAGGAACTCCCACTACTATCTTTTAAACAACCACCAAATTTATCCAGCCTAATTATTAGGAGCAAACTTTCACCGGAACAGAATACCATGTCACACAATGGCACAAGACCCTGCAATCAACAGCCCTGTAAGACTTGTGGGCTCATTTCTACCTCAGACTATGTGGTTACATCACAAAACAGACAATTCCAGGTGCATGGGAGTTATACATGCATGTCACGACATGTTGTTTATTTCATTCAGTGCAAGAGATGTCCACAAACAGGTTATGTAGGAGAGACACGCCAACAGCTCCGCACTAGGATGAACTCACACAGACATACTATTACAGCAAGGAAGACTGAAAACCAGTGGGCATCACTTCTCCCAGCCTGACCACTCAGTCTCAGATATGTCAGTAATGGTCTTAAAAGGAAATCTCAAAACACACAACAGAGACTAGCTTTTGTGAAACTTATTTTACATCTCAATATGGTAGCAGATGGGATGAACGTGGATCTTGGCTTTATGGGACACTACAGAAACTAACATCCACAGACCTTTTCTTCTTCAAACTGACATATTATAGGACTTCAGCATGTGTGAGGCGTGGATGCGTGTGTGTATGTATGTGTGTGGGTATGTGTTGTGAGGTATGTGCTATAACAGATGTGGGGCTTGCTGTCACATTGAGGTAAGTCTCTATTTAGCTATATGGAGTTATAATGTGTTACTATTTTATTTCACACACATAAAAATTTCTCCTTACTTTTTATCTTTGCCTGTGAGGGGATTGATTCCATTGCACCATATTCAGATTACCCAGCCTGCTAGTGTACATACAGGAGTGTTATCTTATACTGTTATATATAATTTTTGTAACTCTGTACATAGTGGGATGTGTGATCTCATTTGCTTGAGGGTCCTGCACAGATCTTTTTACATTAGGCTAATATTGTAGAAATTTACTCAGGATTTCATGACAAGTTGTATTCCTTTGGGGAACAACTGCAGTGACTGAAATTAATATAGGTTCACTAGGAGAGAGAGTGAGTGTGTGTGTGTGTGTCTGTGGGAGAGAGAGAGAGAGAGAGAGAGAGAGAGAAAAAGGAGGGGGGGAGAGAGAGAGAGACACAAGATCTCCTTTAAGCTATGTATCCCCCTCACCCACATTATTGTGATGTGGGGTGGGTTAGGTTGTATTGCTTGTATGAACAGAAGGAGATAAATTACATTTTTATCTCTTTTTCAGATTCCCTAGACACTTGTAGTACATCAAGTTGCTACATTCTCAGTATATATTGACATCAGTACATATCAGGCTTCATGGTCTTAATTCCTTGAGGTTCCTCGACTAGAGTTTTTTGTTTGACATTAATATTATCAATTTATATTTAAATTATCATTTATATAGTCCTGAAATTTTTGTAATTTCTTGGGCCTTTTATTTAGCTTGAGAATACAGCTGGGTGACATGTCCAGCTAGGCTTTACACATCACACAATGTGCACTGATGTTTTTTTAGACAACTTTACTGGTAATTCTTGTCTTTAATGCATACATTGTAATTTCATGAGCCCTATAACTATCTTAGTTTGTCTTTAAGCTGGGTGGGGGTTGCCTTTCAGTAATCACATCCTTATACTGACTGTGACACTCATGGCTTGATTTGGGAGTTATCTGCTTCAGCAGTGTTATCTTATGTCAATTAAATTTATGTGCAGTAGGATTCTTTGCATGTGTGTTGCACCAAGCACATCTGAACCTAAGGTTCTTTCGGACTGAGGGCAGTATTGTACTGTTAAACTTCTCTGACATCATCTTCTGTTTTTTTTTTTTTAAATGAGTATTTTAAACCAATGGGGATTTTTTTCTGTTTTTCTTTGCATTATCTAGCTGTTATAAGTATTGTATTTTCTAAACAACTGCTATGAGCTTCTGAAGAAGGACTGGTTGGTCCGAAAGCTAGAGCACTTTGTTCTTGTTGTTACATCTATGTTGGTCCATTAAAAGGTATCAAATCATTTGCTTCTGGATCTATTCTTGCAAGGACCAATACGGCTACTACTAAATCTAGATTTCCACTATACATAGTGATATGTGGCTGTTACAGATCAGGAGGTGGTAAAGAATGTGGTGATTGGTATGGGGCTACAGTTCATACCACAGAACCACATTTTGCTCTGATGTATTGTGGCAACAGCTGGTGTACTGAACGATGGTACAATGGGCAGGCAATCATCATAGAGCACAGCTGATACACCATTGGGTCTAATCTGGTAGCTATTTATGATATTAACACTGTACATATTCATGTGAATTTCACATTAATGTTTGATAACAACATGACATTACTGTTGTTGCTGTGGGAAGATGATCATGTACTCAGTCACCAGCCACTGTCCCACTGACATGCACAGTTAAATAATGACATGAAAATGTGTGTCCACGGGCACAGCCTCGGCTCACAATTCAATGATTTATGCTTAGTATTGCTTACATTTCTAAATGAATAGAACAGTAACTTTTGGATTAATAAAGGACATCACTACAGTAACATGGCCCTTGTCACTGGAGCAATGTCCGTCACTAATGCAAAACTGACCATTGTAATGTTTACAAATGTTCCCCTCATTGACTACCATTCATTGTAATGGCACGCTGCACAGCAGTCTCGATGTCCACACGTAGTCACATACTTGATATCAGTTGCGTGTCAGCGGTAGAGGGTCAGTGACAATCAATTGGCAGCTTATTGCAAAAAGTAAAGTATGATAGGTTTAAACAAAATATGAGTTCAAGAAATATGTTCAAACATGCATATAATGAATAACACCAAGGTCAGCCACAGGTACACTGTTCTGGTAGATGCAAACTCTGAAATGTGGGTAAATTATTCCTTTCACAGTAGCATCGAGCAACAGAACATATCTCCTATGTATTCATTTTAGTTACTTACACATGTTCATTTCGGATTGATATTGGCTACATTGCATTACAATGAGAACAGCTGTTGATTGCCCTTGTTGGATGAGAGTGGTCATACAAAACTGGAAGTGTGTTTTTTGAAAGCCAAGAAAGGGGAATGATCTGTTCGCTTGGTGAAGCCCAAAGCAACATATGGTGAGTCTCAAGTTTTGGCAGATGACAAACACCAGCAACGTTCCTACATTGATTGTACAAATGATGCTTTCTTGTTTTGTCATTGGCATTTACATTGGTAATGAAAATGGTTATCGGACTGCCCTGCTGATATTGCAGCTATTCAGGCAGCAAGCTGACACTAACAGCATGAATTAAATCTTTACATGGAAAGAACACCATGATATTTTGCTCATGCAAACAAAATGCATGCACAATACTTGCCCCATCAATAGTCATGTTGCACTGACTGCGGTGTCAGTGTGACGAACAATGACATGGTGTTACCCAGTTTGTATACCTTTCAACGATACCTGAGTTGAATACGTGGGCACCCAGTACTGCAAATGTGCACTGCTTTTCTAGGCAGTGTCTCAAACAGCTATTGAAAGTGTTCCAGAACAGTAAAAAAGTGTTTTCTGCAGCCTGGTTATTGTTTTTTTTTTCTCCCTCACAGGTTATGCACAGAGGCTGCTGTCAGAAGTTGTGGAAGCAATAACATTGACAGAAAGATGATCTCTGCTTCTACAGCACGTGGCTGAAGAAAAAGAACACTTTCCACTGACAGTCAGTTATCAGACAGTGGATCGACAGGTAGCCAAGGCAAATTTTGTCAGTCAATTCAAGAAGCAGTTCTGATGATGGTGACACAACAGATTATGTGCACAATCAATTTATCATAGACAGAACATATCATCAGGTAGTATGGACATGATTTACCCAATGTTATGCATTTGACCAGCTATTAGGTAATCAACAGCCCATGTCTTACTCCCCATCCACCAGAGTTTCTTTATGTGTGTCCCATCCAGTGTTTTCAGCCCACGACCAATTATGTGTGAACTATGAAAATCCAAACTTTGTTGTTGTCATAATAATGAAGTGCTTTAATGCAGTTCATGACAAATACAGTGTGGGACACAGAACCGGTTGAAAAACCAAACAGTTGTGCTATGATTACAATACAACATTTTCAGTGGCAAGCAATGCTTACATCAATTGAAATAGAAACTACTGCATCAAGGTGTGTCATTCTTTGCATCTACATGTACATTTATTTTTCATTAATAGTTGTAACAAAACAGAATGACAGAATTGTCATGTGTAGTACAATGTTGATAACTGCACCTTCTTTATCATGTCCTTTATGGTGGCATGTTTTTTTCTGGCTTAAAGTGGGTGTATGCCACTCCATGCGCATTCAGGTACATGTCACAAATTCTTTGTATGGCGCAAGCAGGTAGTGCCACCAAAAAATCTTTGCCAAGGTATCCCCACACCCACCTTACCAGCTGCCTATAGCCAGTATATCTGTACTTTCTGTGGAAAGAGAAAGATATAGGACAAAATCAGTGTTTAGCAGTAACGTAAATATATTATCATCATATTTGATATTATTTACACTAACTGGTAGAACTTATCATTTGACAGAATGAAACACTGCAGTTGGGAACTTTGTACTGTTAATTGTGACAAAACTGGAAGGTGATTGCTCACATTGGTACTTTCACATGAATGGTTTTAACAATTATGTGGTATTCTACTCATTATTGATGCATGGTCAATTGTCTATGGGTGACAACAGCATGTCACAATGTGTTAGAGGATGTGATAAGGGTACACAAGCTATTTCAGTGATGGTGGATTTAACATTTCTCAGAAGATACTTTACACGCATATCATCACACCGTGTGTGTAGTCCTCAATAATTTTATGACAGAGCCTGCCAAATGAAATGACTGTAACAAATTTGTACATTGATCAATGCTGCCTGGAAACTCCATGGCTGTCTGACCATATCAACACGAGTATTCACAGCTCCCACTGTACTGGTATGACACTGTTTTGACACATGTGCTAACACCATTTCTGTGTGATGCATCAATATTGCTTGTAACACGGGGATTAATAAGAGTGCAAATGAACTGTTGTGATTGGACACCTGTTATCATGTGAGCGATTCGCAGCAGGTATTAATTCTCAAGTAATGCCAGCTGCTGCAGTAATACAGATATCCAAATGAAAGTAGTGGTGCTACATTCCAACACAGCAGCGACTGTGATTTGAAGCTGTAAGTTTGTTTCCACCCACCCACCCAGGTTACCCATGACTAATTGACCTACTGTGTTAAGTCATCGCAATACAGTCTACAGTATGCAAGCAGGATTGAGGAAATGTAATAGAAATGAAGGAAAGCTATGATTGAAAAAATAAAAAGTACCTTGAGATGTTTCCTGGTGTATGCCCTTGCTGTGCGTGTTCTCCGTGTGTAGGAGTCGTGGCAGGCAACAATGAAAGCACTGTGCCCCGCCGACTGACATTTACAGATAGGGACAATGCACTGAGTCTTACTGCTGCAGCACACGGTACGACTCCTAGACATGGATGACCCACATGGCGAGCGCATACCCGAGGACACATCGGAAGGTAATTTCTAATTTTTTAAATCATCAGTTCCCTGCATTACTATGAAATGTAGTGAAATTGCAGTGTCAGTGGCTCAGTAGGTAGCACACTCGCCTCTGAGGCCAGGAGATCAGAGGGCTGTGGGTTCAGTTCCCACATCTGGCACTTGGGTTAATATCCCAGTACTGACACTGTAGTGCAGCACGAGAGGGGTGCTGCACTTCTGAGGTGCCGTCTTTCGGATGAGACATCAATCCGAGGTCCCATCTGCCTGGATTGGTGGTAGTTCAGGTGGATGTTAAAGATCCCATGGCACTTATTTTTTTTTTTTTTATTTTATATTGCAATCAGTTTACAACCTTTGAGCCAGAGGCTCATTTCCAAAGGTATCTCGTCAGGAGTGGTCGAAAGAGAAGAGAAGATAATACATATACAAATACATAATATAAGAGAACATAATGCATAAAGAAGAAGGCATACATGGATCCAGGGTAACAGGTTACATTGATTGCATTATAAGGTGCAGATTCACGTATTGTAGACAAAAAGATTGGTTACAGAGTTTAGCAGCATAAATGTATGACACTTGCAAAAAGAAACAGTCGTAACAAGTTCCATGGTATTAGTTACAGAGTTAGCAGAACATGCGACAAGGACAACATAGCAGATAGTTTGATTTGGTTACAGTAGTGCATACTAGTAGGACAATTTAGCCAGCAATATATTAAGATTCTATCATACATGGAACGTTCTTGAAGACTGAGAGAAGGTAGGCAGTCGGATATGGCAGTAAAAGAGTAGGGGAATTTCCCCGGTGTCCTGGCCAAATTTCCCTCATTCATTAAAAAAAAAATACCACCAACAGCTTAATCTGGTTCAAGGTCAGTTGGCATTCATCTGTATCCCCCTCCCCTGGGTCGTGCCTGAAAATAGGCAGGATTTGTCTAGTGCACTTACCCGGTCAAAAAAAAAAAAAAACTAAAAGAAATGTTCCCAATCCTGCTTCTGTACTCATGACTGAATGCCCAGTACTCCATAGAAAGACATGGTGGTGTAAGAAGTATCCTTCACGATGATGTCACACTTCTTTGTTACTTATTCCATTACTAATATGTAAATAAAGATGTTACAAAGTTCTGAGATCCCATAGTGCTTTGCTGCATCATCATAATAATCTAGATTGACGATCTCAGCTGAAATCTGCAGTAATGGAGAACTGGAAATAAAAAGATTATTTGTTACTCAGTGATATGTAGCGAACATTTAGACCACAACAGTTAAGCAGTACTGGTGACAATGTAAGTAGATACTGGTATGGGGAAAATGGTCGGTTCTGGAAATATGCAAATGAGCGACACGTGTCAGCAAAAGTGGGCAACAGCGTCTTTTGAAAATGTGAAACATTTTATTAAAACTGTTTACAGACATGCAGAAGTGATTAAAGCACTTCACAATGTCATAATGTTTTGAGCATCTTACTTATGTTTACTCATTACAGCAGACGTTCATAAATTGGAAACCACCATATAAATAATTATGGTTTAAAAAACAGGAGAAATGTGTTGTTATTCACATATTGACGTATGTAAATGTTGAAATAAGTGTTACAATTAAATAAATAATAATTGTCATCCATGTTTGTTCATATTACAAGAGCATTAAGCCCCTCGAAAGGAGGCTTCTACTAGGGAATTAATGCATGGTTGGGTGGTTGTAGGCACTCGGCCTTTGGCCTCATACCACAACCCCCCCAACCATGCATTAATTCCCCAGTAGAAGCCTCCTTTGTCAGAGCTTAATGCTTACCTGTATGTGTGCATGGTTTGATACCACTGTGTAGCCACTGTGTGACAGTGTCAGTGAGCCATATATGCGCACAACACCTAAAAGTATTGTCACGTGACAACGGCGGTTGTCAGAAACTTGGCTTTCAAATGTTTTGTAACTTCACTTATTAGTGCATTAACATGCCCTGCTATATGTGACTGCAGCAGTTGTGTGTGTCATGATGGAAGTGGGAGGAGGCCAGCAGATAGTCATAATGGATGGGTTCCTGGTGGTGATAGTAGGGTGTGGTTGCAGCATTGGTCAAACAAGTGAATACAGGATGTATGTGACTTCACCTTCAATGTCACAATTAGGGAGTTCAACATGTACTCCCAGGAGGAAAGGAAGGGTAGGTTCAAGATGATTGAAACCTTCAAGCATAGGAAATGAATACAGTATACAGCCACATAGTGGCTTGCCAACTGAAGGTGTGTTCATATCAGTGTGAACAATGGGATGCATTCCTTCACACGACTGGTTATTAGCAACCATTACATGATATGTGTATGGATGAATATGCAGCCCACAGGCTTAGATGATGTGTGAAGCATCAATACTGTTATATGTTAGCCAAAGGTAGGTAACAAGTAAGTGGGTTACTCACTCGTATATGGTGGCTGGTGCATTGCCACCATTATAGTGCTGGTGGTATGTGTAGTATGCGGTTTGCAATACATGGGGATTCAGCACAACAGGTTCAAATCCAGAGTGCAAGGTAATACATTGCACAGCCTCATCCTCCAGTCTGTAGTTCATTCTTTCAATTTCTGCACAGCACAGGCACTCCAGTGTCTGCTGCATAACATCGCAATGTTCACAGCTGCATCTGATGTTGGGGGAAACAAAGTAAAGTTGATGTTATGTGTAGTGATAATACAGTAAATTTTCAGGCATCAAGTGACAACATGTAATCATCAACATGCAGTGGATGTGCAGAAACTGGATCACAGTATGGCTTTGTAATCCACACCACATGTGATGCTGGCAATTAGGTTACAAGTGACATGGGCTGCTGCGAGGCTGTGAGATGTGTTTACGGAACTCAATAGATGGTGGTAGTCAGAGATGAGATATCATCCAGAAGGGAACTGTCAAGCTTTGTTCCTCATGGCTCGGTGTTAGGACTACTGCCATTTAGGAAATTCATTGCAAAGAATATCATTGGCATTATGAGCAAGACCAGTGTGTTTCTGCATGACATGAAGATGTCAACACTGATGGTCGACATAGGTGTATGGCTGTGGGTGGGGAATGATCAAGCAAAGCTGTAAAACATGGCCAGACAGCTGGAAACTGTGGTTCAATGGCAACAAATGCAATGTGCATCATGACAATAGACCCGACACCACACAATGAGAAATAACACTTGTCAGTACAATTGTGGATGATAGCCCACCTCACACTACCAAATTCTATTCAAGTCTTGGAACAAAGCTCACTACCCATCTCACAGCTTTGCATCAGCCCATGTCACTTCTAACATAATTCCCTGCTTCACATGTAGCACTGATTACAATGCATTACTGAAGTACACAGTGGACAAGGAGCAGACGTTGATGGATGTCTTTCAGGCTGAGTTCATGACACAGCATGTGGGGGGAGCAGACTACGGAGGAAGGATACTAGACATACTCATTGCAAACAGTGACAACATTGGGGGCATAGGGGTAAGGGAACATCTGGCAGTGAGTGATCATGCCACAGTGTAGCTTATCCTGGAGGGGTAGAGAAGAGGGAAACAAAAATGATGTGAGGCTTGGGCAAAAGGAAGTATGGGGTGGATGAAGGACAGTGACCCGCACAATGTGGAGGATAGGAGGGACAGGAGTGGCATGAGAGCAGTCTTCAAGTACACAAAGGGGATTAATAAGGGGGTGGGTTAGTGAGGGTGTTCCAACGGAAAAATGGCAGGCAACTTCAGGACATGGGTGGAAGCTGAAGGGGGGGGCACTCAGCGGTGAGAGGACAAGGTGTTACTTTACTGAAAGGGTAGTGGAAGCATTGAATGCACTGCAAAAGGAATTGGTGTAGGTGGAGACTGTGGATGGAGTCCAGAGGGGCTGTGACACATATATGGGGGGAATAAAAGTAAGTCAAATACAGGGGGAACATATTGGACTGTGGCTAGAGAAAACAAAGGTGGTGGTGGGGACAGCAAAGTGTGTGCACAGTATGGGTGCTGACTATCAAGCAAACAGGAAAGAGCATTAGGCCTAACCTGGTTACATTTTAGTATGTGACAATGTTAGTTAACAGATGGGGGAATGTACATCGCAGAGACAGCATAGGATATTTATCGGGGGTGCTCATAGAGGGGCAGTGAACAAAAATGTGGAAAGGCATCTGCAAATGCCAACTAGGTGATATGTCGCATTGAAAGGGGTATATCGTGCAGGAGGGCGAATGTGTTGCTGGCACTGTACAGATCAGTGCTTAGGCAGCACCTGATAGCAGTACTCCCATGCATATTTGTGAAGAAGGACATTAACTTACTGTAGGGGTTGCTGCATGAGTTGGCAGAGATGATCGAGGGACTGTTGAACAAGACTGGTATGGAGGGGATGTTAAAAGTAAGGGGGCGGAGTGACACACACGGACCAAATAAGACACTGGGTGGAGGAGGGACAAACAGGTACCTGACATGACACTGACTGGAGGAGAGAAACACACAGACCTGATATGACACTGGGTACAGGAATGTTCAGGAAGGAGATGAGGACACACTTTTTTACTGAGAGGGTAGTAGTTGGGTGGAATGCCTTGATGGCGGAAGTGGTATCCATTAGAACAATGGAGTCCTTCGAAAGGAGCTAGGACAGGACAAGGGTTAGGGTAGGAGTGATGGGTCCATGCAGAATAAGGAATTGCACATAAACATTACATCATGCTTGATGGATCACTATGGCTTTATATGCTGGCAAAGTTTCACAGGCACAGTATCACATGTATTGTTTGTTATAGTAAGTAGTATTCACCACAGATATTGTTATTCACAAAATGTGCACATGGTCACAGCAAAAGTTGAACGGTCAACGAGACACAGAGCAGATGAGGATGTGCTGTAAGCAGTCAATGTATGGAGCAGGACCGATGAAGACATTTGTGCGACTGAACGAGTTGCTATTCATATGAATGACACAACCAAGAAAATATAAAGAAACAAAAAAATACTGGGAAGTGTTAGTGACAAGCGGTGTCGCCACAGCAAGGCCCTTCCCATTCAACACCAAAAAAAAACCAAGAGGTTGACACCTTAATTATCAGTGGCAGAAGTCACAGATAGGATATCAATAACAAGGACATTAACACTACACAGCCATGACACATACACTCATACATACAAGTTATCAGTAATTGTGACAAACAGTAAACATAGTGCTACACATGGAATGAAAACTGTGAACAGTTGTAATATACCTCTTAATACACAGACATTCTTTTGGTAGACTGTGACACATTTAGTGTAAGTTCACATGAAAGTAAACTGTGACTGATGGTCATACAAAGGCATGTAAAGTGCATACAAACTAAGCACAGCAAAGTCTTCACACATTTAAGGAGACATACATTTGTTGGGAATGTATGTCAGTGTAGTGCTCTGATCACCATTACATAAATATTGAAACACACCATGGTACTCTAATGACACACCCCTCAGTGCCCATAGCTGCGCCAATATGTACTATTCCCTGGTACTCTAGTGTTCACCCCCACCACGCCTGTATCCATGATCACCTCTATGAGCAATGGAAATACTTCTCTGGTGGCCCACTGGTCACCCCACCACACACAGGCCACCTGCCCCCACCTATTCCCCACCCTCATCATCATCAGGGAGCTGCAATGATGCCATCTTACCTTTGACTGACAGCTTACATTAGCATCAGTAAGCCAATTGTTCCACACTGTGGAACAATGGGTTTTCAATGCACACTGCAATATTCCTTAAAAAACATGTGAATGAAAGATGTCATTCACATGACTATTACAGTATGCACTGAACTATGTGCTTACAGCTGCTAATATAATCTGTCATTCAATGGTAAGAAGGAGGCATTGTAGCTACCTGACCATGATGGGGAGGGGTGGAGATAGGGTGGGCCTGGGGGACTGTGTGTGTGTGTGTGTGGGCACTGGACCACCAGAGAAGGTTTTCCATTGCTCATCTTGGCGATCAGGGATATGGTCGGGGGGGGGTACCACTAGACTACCAGGGAATAGTAAATATTATTTTTATAGGCAGCACAGATACGGGACTGGAGGGGTGCGACTACTCTGGGACATCAACACAGAGGAGGGAAAGTGGAAATCACATGTCGAAGGCACAGAATCAACTGCCTCTGCTTGATGGTGACAACACTGACTTTTCTTTGACAGAAACATTTTGCTTTGAGGTAGATCAAGCAGTAAAAATGTATTCCTTAAAACTTCTGAGGTTCAAGTCCATTCCCCTACATGAACTCACAAAGCACGTAGGAACTGACTTTCCAGTCAGCCAGTCCATGTGCACATTTAGGTACATTTAGGAATGAACATAGCTGGGGAAATGAATGTGCTGACTACTGTGGAAGAATAACTGTCCTGAGGTGAATGACAGTCACCACACCCCACCCCTCATTCACACAACCTCTTGTAGGTTCATCTGCACATCACATGCTGTATAAACATCTAGAAGTTTGCGATATGATTCTACCTGGCATGCGATACAACAACTGTATGGATTTCACTTTATGGAATAAAGACGTGTGGTCTTCAATGAGGAAATGAGGTTAGTACAGTAACTGTACATAGCACTACTGAAAATTGAAATACCACAGATTTCACTGCAGGGGATGGCACATGTCATAGACAAACACAGCAAGTAACTGTTGCGGAGTAAGGCATTGACAATATTAAAAAGCAGGACCATCCCACAGCAGCACACTAAGCAACAATTCCACCAAATTAAAGACAGGCAGAACCAAAAAACAGCACAGTTGTCAGGGTCAGCATAAGTAACAGTGCTGTAACCTTGCTATCCATATAATGAATTTGTAACTCTGTTTACATAGACACTGCTAATGAACACTCCATGCACACTGCTGGAATACTCGACGCATTTTAGGGCACTGAGAAACAAATTCTTGACTGTATACAGTACATAATACACAACAGTGAGGTACCATTCAGTATTTCCAAGATGGCCTTCTCCTCCATATCCATCGGATCATCACTGCTTTTGGCACCCAGATTTGAATCACTTCCTTCGGAAGAGGCATCAGATTTACAAATGAACTTTATTCACACAAACAAATCTTTTCAAGTGAAAAACATAGGTAGCTGTCTACACAGTGTAAATTTTCAGACAGTGTTCCTTTAATCTTCCATCCGCCATTCCAGATTTGCTCACTGTTCACAATGGGGGTGGCCTGTCTAGTACCTCACATCTTTGTCTAAGCCAAAGCATAATATCCTCTGCATTGACACCCTCATTTTTAAACATTACAGTGATATGCTTAATTAATGACTTTGCAAGAGGGACCGCAAAAAAAGGGGATCCATATTGGGGAGTTCTTGATGTTTTGATACTGTGCCTGAAACCAGTCTAGCTCTGACACAGTGTTGAAGCTAACATCATAATTTACATTCCCCAAATGTATCAAAGCAAAAATCTCTGAAGAAAAAAATTTCACGGACCCCTTTAATAACTGTTTGGCTATGTATAGCCTGTCCAGAGGGTTCTCAAGGCACCCATTATATATTAGGCAAACTGCATTCAGATGGGGGTCTGGTTCCCCTTTGTTTTGAAACAAGTTAAAAAGTTTAAACATCGGATCCAACCAAGATCTTCTTGCAGGACCCTGCAGTGTAGCAGTTGTGGGTCCAAGTCTTAAGGTAGGAGGAACTGCAGGATTCAGTGATGTTTGTTCCAAATTTGCATGTAAAGCAATCTCAGATCTTAGCCTAAGTTCTTCCTCCAGGGGAAGTCTCAACTGATGCATCAGCAGTTTCTGTATTTGCTGTACTTTGTGAGCCATGCCTGAGTCTATTCCCCTCAGTTTCTGGTATAGTCTCTTGCTCTTTATTTCTTCCTGCTATTTCCTCTGTATCACAGTTCAGTACCCCTGTTTGTAATTCTGTACCATACTGTATCACTTTCATATCATGTGGATTGGGGATCCACTTACTGTCTGTGGTTTGAATCCACCTGGCATCCTCAAGAGCATAGACAGGGAACCAGTTGCCAGTTCCAAGCATAGTGTTCTAGGAGGCGAAATGGGCTTGCTTTCCTTGGCATGACTCCCTTGTCCTGGTTTGTATGCATTTCCTATATATTTTAGTCCTGTTTTGCTGCTCAAAGTTTAAAGATCCATATTGCCTTGGACCTCTAGCAGGAGTGCAGGCTTTGTGCCGATCATGCCAGCTTCAGTGTTAACTGTACTTGTGGTGGTGTTGGAGGGATGCTGTAGGCCGAGCTGAAACTCGCCCATATTTGCCATTCCAAGCAAAGCCCCCCAACCCCACACTTTGTTTAAGTTTGCTTCCTTTATTTCTTACAGACTGTTCTGCTGCCATTAGCCCCACAGGAGTGCCTGACATATTTTTGGAATTTTGACAAGCCTTGACAGTGAGTGGGGCAGCAGTCTACTTTGATGCTGCTGTGTCAGTGGGTTCCAGCTGGCCAGGATTGTCGGAGCCAGCACTAACTCCTTTGACAGGTATCTGTTGCAGTTTTCTAGTTCATTTTGTACAGCCTGCTTCTTTTTAGAAAGCATTGTTCTGCAGCACTGTTTACTCGTAATGCAGTCATTTTGGGGATTTTTCCACCAAATGTTCAACATGGGCTTTTGGATCCTCCTGTCATGAACACTGGCACTGTCATTTCATTAATCAGTCCCCAAAGGTGATTATGGGCTTTGACCATGAAATCACCTTTCAGGACTGAGTAACGAAATGTCAGTGCCAGTGTTCATGAGGTGGGGTCTCGAGAACCACAAGTTGAACATTTTGGGTCAAAATTTATAAAAATGGCTCAGATATCAACATAAGTTGAAAACCCCACTGACAGCCATTATACAGTGCTTACCTTGATTCCTCAGTCTGCGGTTTGGCTTTGAAGAGTGTAGATGTCTCCTGGCCCACAGAAGATTGCAGCCACTGACCTCAGAGGGTAAGTATGGGGTAAGGGGGGGTGCAGGGAGGTGGGTGCACAGAGGGAGGGTTGGGATGGGGAGGGAGATGGGAAGATGATGAGGGACCATTTTCTTCTTTACAGGGTTATTAAAACAAGCATTTGTCAATGCCGAATGTTGATTGCGTTAGTCTGTTGAGCTCGCTCACTGCCCCTGTGTCACTTGCTTAGTCTGTTTCTCCCAGTGCTGCAGGCTGCTCTTTTGTACTGGGCTCCTGCCTGCATTGGCACCTTGTTCTGGCCACTAAGAAATCCACAGCTGTCCCAACAGAGCTCCGTTGAGGTGGCTCACTCCCCCTCTCTCACTCGCTCATTCTGTTTCTCCTGGCGCTGCAGGCTGCCCTTTTGTACTGGGTTCCTGCCTCAGCTGGTAGCTTTGTCTGCCCACAAAGAAATCTGCAGCAGTCCCAACACAGGTCCATTAAGCCTGCTGACTCCCCCTCTCTCACTCACTTGTTCCGTTTCTGCCGGCGCTGCAGGCTGGCCTTTTGTACTGGGCTCCTGCCTGCGTTGCCGCCTTTTTCTGCCAAAGAAATCTGCAGCAGTCACAATAGAGCTCCATTGAGCTCACTCACTCCCCCTCTCTCCCTCACTCATTGTGTTTCTCCTGGCACTGCAGGCTGCCCTTTTGTACTGGGTTCCTGCCTGCGTTTGCACCTTTGTCTGCCCAAAAAGAAATCCACAGCAGTCCCGACAGAGCTCCTTTGAGGTCGCTCACTCCCCGTGTCACTCACTCATTCTGTTTCTCATGGCACTGCAGGCTGCTCTTTTGTACTGGGCTCCTGGCTCTGTTGGCACCTTTTTCTGCCCACAAAGAAATCTGCAGCAGTCCGGACAAAGCTCCATTGAGCTTGCTCACTTCCCTTCTGTCACTTGCTCATTCTGTTTCTGCCGGCGCTGCAGGCCGCCCTTTTCTATTGGGCTCCTGCCTGCATTGCTGCCCACAAAGAAATTTGCTGGAGTTACAATAGAGCTCCGTTGAGCTTGCTCAGTCCCCCTCTCTCACTCACTCATTCTGGTTTCCCTGCCATTGCAGGCTGCCCTTTTGCACTGGGCCCCTGCATGCATTGCTGCCTTTTTCTGCCCACAAACAAATCTGCAGCAGCCCCAACAGAGCTCCATTGAGCTCACTCACTCCCCCTCCCTCACTCGCTTGGTATGTGTCTCCTGCCGCTGCAGGCTGCCCTTTTGTACTGGGCTCCTGCCTGCATTGGTGGCTTATTCTGGCCAGAAAGAAATCTGCTGCAGTCCTGACACAGCTCCATTGAGCTCTCTCACTCACTCATGCTGTTTCGGCCTGCGCTGCAAGCGGGCCTGTTGTACTGGCCTCCTACCTGCATTGCCGCAATTTCTGCCCACAAAGAAATCTGCAGCTGTCACAATAGAGCTCCATTGAGCTCACTCACTACCGCTCTGTTACTCACTCATTCTGTTTCTCTTGGTGCTACAGGCTGTGCTTGTGTACGGGGCTCCTGGCTACATTGGCACCTTTGTCTGTCCACAAACAAATCCACAGCTGTCCTGACAAAGCTCCGTTGAGGTCGCTCAGTCTCTCTCTATCACACCGTCATTCTGTTTGTCCTGGCATTTCAAGTGGCCCTTTTGTATGGGACTCCTGCATTGGCACCTTTTTCTGCCCACAAAGAAATCCACAGCAGTCCTGATAGAGCTCCATTGAGCTCACTCAGCCCCCCTGTCTCACTCGCTTGTACTGTTTCTCTCACTGCTGTAGTTTGGCCTTTTGTACTGGGCCCCTGCCTGCATTGATGCCTTTTTCTGCCCACAAAGAAATCTGCAGCAGTCCTGACAGCGCTCTGGTGAGTTCGCTCACTCCCCCTCTGTCACTTTCTCTCTCGTTCTGTCTCTCCCAGTGCTGCAGACTGCCCTTTTGTACTGGGCTCTTCCATTGGGCCCTTTCTCTGCCCACAAACAAATCTACAGCAGTCCCAACAGAGCTCAGTTGAGCTCAGTCACTCCCCCCTCACTCGTTTGATCTTAATGTGTCCCAAACAGCAATTTCCCACAGTGACCATGCTATTCTGTGGCAGGAGTGCAAAAACGTATTTTAGCCAGGATGTGAAAAATGGCAGCTGTACTGTTCATAAGGGGGTGTGGAAAAATGCCACTGCTGAAAATGTGGCGTGAAAATATTACAAAATTGCGAAGTTGCAAGGTTGTGTGGAAAAAACATTGCTGACACCTTCAACGAGGCATTCACCAACCTTACCAGTGTGCTTCCCCGATTTCTTCAAAGATGAGGACCCCCCACATCCCACAGCCACACCCTTCCTGCCAAACACCTTTCATTCTACTTTAAAGCAATAAAGGTGCATGATGTTCACAAGTACGTCACCAAAGCTCTATGCAAATCCAGAACTAGCAGCGATTCACTCGACCTCAAGCTTCTATCCCTCACACTAGAAGAAGTTTTAGGGCCTCTCACCAGGATCTTTAATCTCTCCCTCTCCCTCTCCCTCTCCCTCAGCCAGTTCCCGGACAAATGGAAATCAGCCACTGTCACTCCAATCCATAAAAGTAGTGACAAGACTATACATGGCAATTATCGCCCAATCTCTATTCTACCTCCTCTCTCAAAGGCATTGGAACGTATAGTAGCTGACCAACTCATTGACTACCTGGACAAATATAATATTCTCTGCCAGCAGCAACATGGCTTCAGAAAAGGCCATAGTACCGCATCCACCCTCCTGGAATTCACAGGTGCTATCCACAGCTCCCTGGACAATGGTAAACCTACTGGAGCTATCTATATTGACCTCACAAAGGCCTTTGATACTGTACACCACTGCCTTCTACTTGGCCAACTTCAGTCCTCTGGTCTCTCCGCTGATTCAGTCACTTGGTTCAAAAGCTACCTTGAAAATCAATCCCAACATGTAAAGATCGCAGATGTGCTCTCCGATACCAAACCTGTCAACTCTGGCATCCCTCAGGGCTCTATCCTTGGCCCACTCCTTTTCAGTCTGTTCATTAACACCCTCCTGGACTCCTGCACTGAACAAATGATACTCTGCGCTGACAATGTGGTAATTCTTGTATCCCATCAGGACACAAATCAGTTGCGAAAAAGTCTCCAGCAGGGTTTCAATACGGTCGAGAATTGGTTCATAAGGCATAAACTGATCCTTAACTAGAAAAAAAACAAAACCATGATTTTCAGCAGCACCCACAATAAGTATAAGCATCACCAACTCACCATAAACACTACACATGGTGACCCTCTGGAACAGGTCCAATCATTTAAATACCTTGGGATCACCCTTGTCTCACACCTCTCCTATGTTGATCACATAAATAATGTTGCCAAAGCTGAAAACTCCAGACTAGGTATGCTTTTCCGACACAGACGACATCTTACCCTTGAAGCACTGGGTGCTGCCGTCCCAGAGCTCCATCATTACCACCATTGACTACGGCCTTATAATCTATGGCTCTGCCACTGCTACTGCACTCAAACATGTAACTACCACTCTCAGCAAGGCCTGTCGGCTCATCATAGGTGCTCAACGACTTACTCACACCTGTGACCTTTATACCCAAACCGGATGGCTGCACTTAGAAAATTGAATAAAATATCAAACCTGCATGGTGGCAAAGAAAATTTTGATGGGCCTTGCACCTCCTGGAGTCTGTTCCGTCCTACAACCCAGAAACAACAGCCACAACACCAGAGGGCCTAAGCCACAGCTTCTCCAAATTCCCTGCTGCCCGTACTACACAAGGTAAAAGATCCTTTGCCTTTAGAGCTTCGAGCTGGATGAATGGACTCTCTAGTGATATTACCACTGCCACCACACTTGGCTCCTTCAAATCCAGCCTCCGCAAGTCTCTCACTGCCTCGAGTGCCTGTGACTGCCTTTCATCATAACTGAATCATCTATCACCTATGCCAGCCTGACCTTATGCAAACCCCTACCGGCTGGGTGATGGTCATTATCCTTAACTCTTGCTAACGTCTGGGCACCCTCTGCTGATCTCTGTTTCTTTGACAATGCCTTCCGGGTGGCACCCCCCCACCTCAGTCCTCCCCTAACTACAGCTCTGTCCCCTAACTACACCTCTGTGCCCTGCCCTCACCCCTCCCCTCACTCTCTCATCTCCTGCCCTTCCCTCTCTACCTTTGTCAACCCTAGTTCTAGCTTTGTATATGTATAGATAAGTGATTATTTGTCATAATGCCATCCTTGTTGTCTTGTTGTACCATATGACGTGGAACCTTTGTGAAAGAGCCCTGACTCAAAGGTATTTGTAATCCTAGACTGAAATAAATAAAATAAATAAATAAACACTTGTAACAGAGTCATGTTATGGAGTTTTATCACCAAATTTTCAACATAGGCATTTTAGGACCTCTGCTCATTAACAGTGCCACTGTCATTTTCTTAACCTGTCATGAACAGTGATTTCCCACAGCGACCGCGTTATTGTGCACCAGAACTGTGACAACACATTTTGGTCAGGATGTGAAAAATGACAGCTGTACTGCTCATAAGGAGGTGTGAAAAAATTCCACTGGTGAAAGTCTGGCGTGACAATATTACAAATCTGTGAAGTTACAAGGGTGCATGGAAAGTGTGCAATGCACACTTGTAACACAATCAGTTGATGGGCTATCATCACCAAATTTTCAACATTGGCATTTTAGGACCTCTGCTCATGAACAGTATCACTGTCATTTTCTTAATCTGTCCCGGACAGTGATTTCCCACAGCAATTGCTCTATTCTGCGGCGGAAGTGAGAAAACACATTTGGCCAGGATGGCAAAAGATAATGCTTATCTGTTCATAAGTAGGTATGGGAAAATGGCAATGTTGGAAATCTGGAGTGAAAATATTATAAATTCGCAAAGTTATGAGCATGCGTGCAAACTGCGCAATGCACGTTCGTAACACAGTCATTTTATGGAGTATCGTTACCAAATTTTCAACATAGACATTTCAGGACCTCTACTCATGAACAGTGTCACTGTCATTCTCTTAATCTGTCCCAAACACTGATTTCCCACAGCAACCGAGCTATTCTGCGCGGGAAGTGAGAAAACGCATTTCCGCGGGATGTGAACAATGACAGCTGTACTGTTCACAAGGAGGTATGACAAAATGCCAATGCTGAAAATCTGGCATGAAAATATTGCAAATTCATGAAGTTACGAGCATGCGTAACAACTGCGCAGCGCAGGCTCGTAAATGTCATTTTTTGGATTTTTTTCCACCAGATTTGCAACATAGGCTTTTTGAGAGCCCACCTCGTGAACACTGGCACTGTTGTTTCATTAATCAGCCTCCAAAGGTGATTCCATGCAGTGACTGCAAAATCACCTTTCGGGGCCAATTAACACCATGACAGTTCAAGCATTCATGAGGAGGGGTCCCAAAAACCCCACGTTGAAAATTTGGTGAAAAAATTCCCAAAAATGCCTGAGATATGCACTGAAGTTGAAAAAACCCTATTTATTACATTATACAGCTTACCAGCATTTCCTTAGTTAGCGCCCGGCTTTGCAGAGTGTAAATGTGTTCCCGGTCCACCGAAGATCATCGCGCAAAGCTCCAGAGGTAAGTATGGGGTGGGGTGTGGGAAGCAGGGTCACAGTGGTGGGTGCGGGTTGCGGGTGGGGGCAGGGCAAGCGCTGAGGGACAGTTTCCTTTTTTTTCAGAAAAAAAAAGACGTTGCAGGACCATTTTTTCTTCACAGGGGCATCTGGCATGCTGAGGAGGGCTCCCAGCATGCCAGCAGAGGCTTTTGTTTGGGGGCCAGCAGTAGCCGATGGGGATTGGGCACCCGTCCGGAAAGCAGAGGTATCATTATGCCAACAGGGATTGGGCACCCGTGCCAGCCAGAAACAAAAGTGGGGAGGGTACAGAATGCTGATGGGGAGTGGGCTCCCCTGTCAGCAACAACAGAAACACAGGGCCACCAAAGCTGATGGGGATTAGGGTCCCCCGTCGGCAAGTAAACACGGTGGGGGGGTTATATTGTTTGTGAACACAGCTGCAAGCTGCCACCATGTTCACAAACAATATCAGGGGTTTTACATCCCGCCCTGCAATGACGGATCACTCCCTCATTGCAGCGGATGGCTGACGCTGCAATGACGAGGTGGCCCCTGATTGCAGCGGCGAAATTCTCAGAACTTGGTGCCAACATTCCAAACTGCTGTCACCAGCAGCTTGCAACGGCATTGGGGGAAGCGGGACAAGCCTTTGCAGGCTGTGGGGGCATTGGCCACAACACTGCCGCACCTCCACAGCTTGCATCTCAGCAAGCTGTCCCAATATGTTTCTTGTGCTGCACACAATCAACATAAAAAAGATATTGAGGATGGATTTCTTTTTTGCAGGGAAATTATGTTTGAGACACTGGGGGTGGGCTTCCCAGTATCCCACACTAATGGGGGGGCATGCATATATTGAGTCACTGGGAGTGGGCTCCCCAGTGTCCCACAATGAGGGTCTGTTTTCATTTTCTCAGGTTTTAATTATATGTAAAAAAAAAGTCGGACGACTGCATTTGGGACACTGGGAGTTGGCTCCCCAGTGTCCCACAGTGCTTTTGGTGGGGCTGTGTGTTTGGGGCACTGGGGAGCTACATCTATTGGGACATTGGGAGTGAGCTCCCCAGTGTCTCACTACAAGGGACCGTTTTTTCTTTTTCCAAGGTTTTAATAAGGACAAGTCTCTAACTTTAATTCTTGATGTCATCTTCTGCTTACAATCCCCTCTGTTTAGCCATGGAAGCACAAATTTTAAGAGAGACAGTACAATTTTCAGGCAAACTCATGGATGTCCCCGAACATCACAGTTTAGACGTATGGTTAGAACAATCATTTCTTTTGACTCCTTGAACATTTTTTCCACTCTCAATATGTCCTACTCACATTGTCAAACCTGTTCTACTCAATGCCTTTGTACACTGTAATACTTTAGTAACTATATCTTCACAGAGTTCTACATCACCAATATATACATTTTCCAACTAATGATCAGGTCAATGATTTGCTTCAACATGTCTATTACTGCTTGTTTCAAATTCTACATCATTTATATATATGCTACTCAACTTTCACTACTAACATTACCATCACAATTCCTATTACCTCCTTTTCACTTTCCCCTGCTTTTCTTCAGTAATCCACTTTCAAACTATTACTTGGCTATGTAACACTATACACATTCACAAACACAACTTCCACAATTCACTGCCATCCCTATACTACATCTCTGTACCTCCAGCACTACCAATACCAAAACAAGCAAGCAAACATTCGGCATTTGACATATGCTTGTTTTTAACTTATTTCCATAAGATTAATTAACCTCCTTGTGTTAGTTTTTCTGTCCTTTATAAAACCATTTTGATCGAGTTGAATGAGACCCTGCAATACTTTCTCTAGTCTAGCTGGTAGTATTTTTGCCAATATCTTCATATCCATGTTTAACAAGGAAATACTATGGGCCTGTATGACAATACCAGTTCTGGGTTTTTATCTTTTTTAGGAAATACCACAATTTTTGCCTGATAAAATGAATTTAATAAATGCCCTTCTTTGAAAACATAATTAAATATCTCCATTAAAGGGTATATTAATAAGTCTGAGTAGAATTTAAAGAAATCCACCAGGAACCCATCTAATCCTGGGGCTTTACCAGATGATAGGTTCTTTATAGCTTATTGAATTTCTTCAAATATTATGGTGCCTCCAACCTCTGCTTCTCCAAAGGTATTAGAGTAGATAAGGTTATATCCTCATAAGCATTTTAGCCTGTGGAAATTTTGGCCTTTCTGTATTATAGAGTTCTTTATAAAAGAGAGCAAATGTTTGGTTTATCTGTATAGGATTTGATATTAAAAGATACTTATTATCTTCAATAGCCAAAATTGTATGGGACTGTTTTTCTTGCTGTAATTGTAAGGCCATCACCCTGTCTGGCTTATCACCTAGGCTATAGTACTTGGACCTGGTCCGTAAGATACTCTTTTCGGCTTCCTCTGATGAAATTTTATTATAGAAATCTCTTGCCATTAATAATTCTTGAAAAGTTTTGGGATCCATTGTTGATATGTGTTTCTGTTCAAGTCTTCGAATCTCATTCTCAGCATTAATGAGTTTTTGCCTAGTTTATTTCTTAATATATTATCAATGCCTTATCACCATCTCTCTTACTACCACTTTGAACTCTTCCCAAACTATCTGTGGAGTAGTTTCTGTGTTAGTGTTATGTTGAAAATATTCTGTTGTCCCTAACCTTAATTGTTCTGTAAATGTTTTATCTTTCATGAGTGTATTATCCATTGTCCAAGTCATACGTCTGGAGATATCTGTTATTTGTAATGTTAATTACACCGATGCATGGTTGGATACATGGATATTATTTTATTTTACATTTACAACCTGATTTCTTAAAACCAGTGATGTTAGAAAGAAATCTATCCTTGTATAACATTGATGAGGGGCAGAAAAATATGAATATGTCTGAGTTGTTGGATTCCTTGACCTCCATTGGTCTTCTAGACCCAAATCCTCCATAAATTCCCTAAGGTTCCTACGTAGCATATTCATATTATCTGCATAGGATGAAGAATTATCTAGTCTAGCATTGATTACTAAATTAAAGTCCCCCCCATAAAAAAAAGTATAGGGGCTATTGAAAGTAGAGATATGTGAACTAGATCTGTAAATAATCTAGGGTCACTAGCATTTGGTCTGTATATATTAATTAATGTGAAAGAAAAGTCAGCACTCATTAGTTCCATTATAACATATCTACCTGCCGGATCACACATTGGTTTCCCAAAGGAAAATATAGAGTTATTGTTTTATAAAAATGGCAATGTCCCATGCAGCATTGTAGTAACTGGCCATCCAACAGTCCCCCCACTTTTTTGCCCCAAAATGTGCATCCTTAATTGTAAAATGGGTTTCCTGTAACATCACAAGGTTTGCTTTTTTAATCAATGTCTCTTAACATTTGGTTTGCCTTACCTTTGTTATGTCAACCGCTAACATTCCATGTCATTATATCACAATCTATACTTGAATATTTTACATATGGTTTTTAAATAGCTGATTATTTATAGCTTTTTCACATTTTTTTATATTTCTTGCTCCAAGTACATAGGTTAAAATTCCATTGTATACAATATTCCTCCAATCTCACTTTATGTATTAATATCCTGCTGACCTTAATTCTCTTATTACTATTAAAAACTATTTCTATCATCGGCCCGCTGGTGCAGGGGAAGGGTGCCAACCTGTGCCACCGGTGACCTAGGTTTGGGAATGGATCTGGGATGTCGGAGGGCCGGCCGGGGAGAGAGGGATTGAGCATCCCACAGACTGCTCTCCTTCTCTTTGGGGAAGGGGGGCAAAGTGTTCAGTGCATTGAGGACACCTGGTGGAGGCTGGAGGATTCTGCTTGGCCAACATCTCACATTATGGGGGGCAGGGCGGATGCTGGCATAATTGCACATCCCCGCACCCAGTGGGAAAAACACAAGAAAAAAAATGCTGGCCGCTAAATGATGGCCCAGCCCTGCAACTCCATGCCCAACCGTAGTCTGCTGAGGGGGAGTCTCACTCCCGTGATCCCACCCTGGGGGACAAGCCAGGGTTTGTGACCCATGTTTCTGTGGAGGGTCTCCTGCTCAGTGGCTCCATCCAGGGGGGAAGCCTGGATGTATCTGAGGAGCAATTGGTGGGTCAGGGGGACTGGAGAACCTGGCCAGCGAAAAAAAAAAAAAAAAACTATTTCCATCCCTGTTACCATATATGAATGCATTTTAAAAATACCCCTTTGTAAGTCACCCTTCCCCCCTTCCCCATTTACATCAATACGAGACAGCGTAACTACCTCTTACCTGGTATGTGCAAAGCTCCCTGCCTCTCCTTTCCTGGTTCATATATATGTGAAGTGGGTAAATACTAGTGTGTTGATCTAGTCTAAGTGAGTGGTGTGCCTGGTCGTAGCACTGCCTCATCCCAGTGCACTTAAACCATGGTATGTGTGGAACCTGGAAAGGAAGAGTAGAAAGAAAGAAAAAAAACAATTAAGCTTAAAGTATCCATAAATATCCCCCAAGCGTGAGACTTATCTAAGAATTAACAACTAGTTTTTCCAGATTCCCTCTATTGTAACCTTGTATCAGTACTTTCTTACCTTATTTTTTATTGTTATTTTACCCTTACCTCATTCCCTTACTACATTGTTGTATCTTAATGGATATAAAGGCTTATTGTACTCTTATAGACATTATCCAATTCCACAAAGAGAGAGAGAGAGAGAGAGAGAGAGAAAAGAAAGAAAAGAAAGGAAAAACAACCTTTTTTCCTTTTTTCCCCTCCTCCTTTTTTCTATCTCCATCCCTTCCCCCCTTTCCTCTCCCCTATGCTCTTCATGCGTCATCCACCATCTTATTTTATCACCCTCCACTAAATCCACATTTCTACAATCTTCATTTAGCTTTAGTTTCACTCAATGAAGTAAAAGACTTTTTCAAGTCCATAATCTGCTGTAGTGGCATATTTAAACCAGTAGCGTAGGTTGAATTTGGCTGGAAATCTGATGCTGTGCTTGTATGGAGTTAGAAAGGTTTTCTCTTCTGATTAGCATCTCAGCTTCTTTAGGGTCCATAAAGTACCACATTCTTCCTTTCCAATAAAACCTTAGTTTGGCTGGTGGTAATAAAGTGTATATTATGCCTTTTTCTCTCAGGATGTTCATCATGGAGTTAAAGGACTTAATATCCACCAATGTTTCTGTACTAAGCCCTGGGAATACTTGAAATCTAATTCTCTTTGCAAATAGCCCCATGTCCATTCTTGCTTTTCTTAATAACTTGCAGTGTCAGTGGCTCAGTAGGTAGCACACTTCCCTCTGAGGCCGGGAGATCAGAGGGCTGTGGGTTCAGTTCCCACATCTGGCACTTGGGTTAATATCCCAGTACTGACACTGTAGTGCAGCATGAGAGGGGTGCTGCACTTCTGAGGTGCCGTCTTTCGGATGAGACATTAAACCGAGGTCCCATCTGCCTGGAATGGTGGTAGTTCAGGTGGATGTTAAAGATCCCATGGCACTTATCGAAAAGAGTAGGGGAATTTCCCCGGTGTCCTTGCCAAATTTCCCTCATTCACTAAAAATACCACCAACAGCTTAATCTGGTTCAAGGTCAGTTGGCATTCATCTGTATCCCCCTCCCCCGGGTCGTGCCTGAAAATAGGCAGGATTTGTCTAGTGCACTTACCCGATCAACAAAAACTAAATAAATAAAAATAAATAAATAAAAATGACTTATTCTTGAAAGTTATGGGGTTGGACTTATACAAATCTCAGATAACCTGAATTTGCTGATTTTTTTTTGCCCCAGAGCTTCTATGAGCCCTGTCCAATGGAATTGTTTGGTCTGGGTAGCTCCGTCCTGCTGCTAACATTACCAACTCCTCAAAATATGGTAATGGATCTCCTGTACCTTCTGCCTTTTCAGGTATCTGTCCCGACTTTAGGCTCCCCCTCCATGATCTGTCTTCTTGCTCTTGGAGTTTCTTTAACAGGGCCAGTTGATTTGAGTGTGCAGTAACTATTTTTTGTAATGGGGTTACATTATCCTCTAGGACTCCCACTTAAACTCGATCTCTGTAGTTCTTGCAGTGAGGGCTTCTAGTTTTAAATTAATTCCTGTTACTGCAGATGTTAAGTGTCCTAGGGATTGTTGGATTAAGTCAATACCCACTAACGCTTCTCTTTTGAATTTAGTTTGTGTCTATCTGCTAATTTGTCACCTCCCCCTGTGGTGCCAGGACACGGCTTTGTTATTTCTTAACAACTGCCCCTGCTGCTGTGTGTCCCCCCCCCCTTCCTGCCATCTCCTCTTTCTGTGTCTGCCGTCTTCGGTGCCTAGCTCTCCACCCTCCCCCAGTTTAGCTTCCTCTTCACCTCCCTTTGTCCCAGCTGCCCTCCCACTGCTAATTCTCCCTATTTCTCTTTCTCACCTCCAGATCCACCTGTAACTCTCGGGCTATGAGCCCTCTGCTGGACCGGCCATGGCTCGGCACTCCCAGCTGACCTACAGCACACCTCCTAGCCACCCTGACAACAAGGAAAGCCGGGTAAGACCCTTGGACTCACCGAGGCTGCTGTGAGCTGCTGCCATTGGCGCCACTGACTGCAGTGCACCCTGATTGGACTCTTTGTTTTCTCCTGAGCAGACATTGGTCTGCTGAAGCCTTCCCGACCCAGAGTTGCTGTGCCCATAGACTGATAGTGGTAGTGGCCGAAATGTTACGCCTGCCCCCCTTCCCCCACCTCCAACCTTAATTAAATAGACCTTCCCCATGCCCCAATTTCTTGCCTCTACTTATCTTCTATTGGGCGTCTATACCAAGCCATCCCCCTCTTTCAGCCTCCCCTACTGCCCACCTACTCTCTCACTCCTGATATCTCAGTCCCACACTATTACAGTGTTCACCTCTGCAGTATACCTCCTGCACTTTTTCCTACACACTAGCCACTCCTGCCTTTCCTTCTCACCTTACCTATCACTGCCGCATCTCTCCATTGCCATCCTCTCTGACAGCTAATCATTCTCCATACTCATACTTTGTACTCCTTTCTCCTCTTCCTTATTCCCCTCCTTCCTCTACTGCACCCTCCCAGTGCCTGCTTCCCCTCCCTCCCAAACAACTACCTACTTGTTCCTATGTATAAACACCTAGGTACCCTACATCAAGAACCTAGTTTCCTGCCCTGGGATCAGCCTTCCCCTATGGAGCTACCCTCTCCCACCTATGGGTTTTGTCTTCCCCCTCCTCCACTCATACTGCTCTTACCCTTAACCTATGTTTCACCCCTTGACACACATCAGTGAGCCATGCACTCGCCAGACATGAAGGCAAAAGCGCATGATTAGGGAACAACACCTGTGTACCATGAAGCTAGTGCTTCTTCTTCTGCTATTATCTGGCAACGTTCACCCTAATCTTGGCCCAACCCCTACTAAGGTACCAAACCTCAAAAAGCACACAGGTGCCCTCTTTATCACGTCACTCAACATTTGTAGTCTCCTACACAAAATTGATGCCCTTCAGACTTTTGCTACCCAACACTGTCCGGACATCCTAAGTATTGTTGAAACCTGGCTCTCTCCATCTGTCCCAGATCATGCTATCGCCCTCCATGGGTACAATGTTTTTCGGCTTTACCGGATGACAAAAAGAGGTGGCGGTTGCACATTATACCTAAAGGATACTATTGTGGGTCACCACGTTAGCACTGTTCCTCAAACCTGTGTGACACAGATTCTTCCTATCAAAATCCTCCTTGGTGCTCACAACAAAGCCCTTACAGTTATCACAATCTACGTTCCCCCAAAAGAACAAGGCTGTGGCCTAAATGCAGCCCTGGACTTTGTCAGGTCTCTCCCATCAGACACTGAGTCTATCCTTATTGGGGAAATTAATATAAACTGGCCTGCTGCAGAGGCAGTGGCTCACAGGGATTCAATTGCAGTGGCAAACCTCACCCAGATGGTTGACTCCCTAACCAGGAAAAACTATAAAATGGGCACCAGCACTCTTCTGGATTGGATCCTTACCAGTCACTCCACCCGGATTTCCAACACCACTGTCCTCACTGATGTAATCAGTGACCACTCCCATGTCTGCTGCACCTGATCAAACAAATTCAGCAAGCCACCCCCGAAAACCATAACCAGCAGAGACATGCCCCATGGCCATCTAAATTATCTCAAAACCCACCTCCTCCAACTGGATTGGTCACCAATTTTCATTGCAACAGATGTTAACACTGCCCTGGATCACTTTATCAAAACCTTTAATGGAGCCTGCAACAAATTCGCACCTCTCAAAAAGTGAAAAGTAAAAGTCCTCTCTAACTCCTGGCTCTCAGGAGACCTCATAAGGCAACTAAAAGAAAGGGATCATCTTTGGGAACTAGCTAGAAACTCTGGGAGGCAAATAGATACCTCTAACTATAAACATGCTCGAAATGACTGCACCAAAGCCATCCGGCAAATGAAATCTGCCTATTTCAAGAGAGCTCTCACAAATTCCTGGGGAAATGGAAGCGATTTCTAGAACAACATTAAAGAAGTCACCGGGAAGCAGTCTAAATCCCCCCCATCCATGCTCTGCATGGATGGGGTTACCACACTTCACCCAAAAATCATTGCAGATACATTCAATACTGCTTTCACTGACCTTAGTTCTGTACTTCCCCCCCAATTTTTTCAGAGAAGGAGACACTTCAATGCCCCCAATCTCCTCTGCCCCCACTAACCACCCTCCTTTTTACTTTAAATCGGTCAAGATGTACCAGGTCTGCAGCTATGTTACCAAAGCTATCACCAAGTTCAGATCCAGCAGTGACTCACTTGACCTCAGACTTCTATCCCTCACCCTTGAAGAAGTCCTCAGGCCACTGACTAAGATTTTTAACCTCTCCCTCAGCCTCAGCCAGTTCCTGGACAAATGGAAACTGGCCACTGTGACCCCTATACACAAAAGTGGTGTCAAAACTGCCCATGAAAATTTCCGTCCAATCTCCATTCTACCTCTACTCTCCAAGGCCCTGGAATGTATTGTGGCTGACCAGCTTAATGAATTCCTGGACATACACAACATCCTGTGCAAGCAACAAGATGGCTTTAGAAAGGGTCACAGTACTTCCACAGCATTACTCAAATTCACCAGAGCCATTCACCACTCATTGGACAATGGTAGACTAACAGGGGCTGCTTTCATCGATCTAACTAAGGCCTTTGATACCATCAACCACTATCCCCTGCTTGTTCAAATACGGAAGGCTGGGCTCTCACCTGATTCAGTTGATTGGTTCAGTAGCTACCTAGACAACCAGTCCCAAAAAGTAAAAATAGCTGAAACACTCTGATGCCAGACCGGTCCTCTCTGGTGTTCCACAAGGGTCAATTCTGGGCCCCCTCCTCTTTAGCCTATTCCTGAACACACTGCCAGACTCCTGTCCAGAACAAATTATACTCTACGCAGATGATGCAGTTATCCTTGCCTCCCATCATGATCCAGAAGAACTGCAAGGAAACCTCCAATGGGGTTTCACATCAGTTGAAAACTGGTTCTTGCAGCACAAGCTGTTACTAAACCAGAAAACAAAATAAGACCATGCTTTTCAGTAGCTCACAAAACAAAAATAAACAATACCACCTCACCGTTAATACCAAACAAGGAGTCACCCTTGACCAAGTTGATACCTTCAAATATCTTGGCATCACCCTTGACACCAAACTCTTTTATGCTGCCCATATCAATAATGTTGCAAAGATGGCAAACACCAGACTGGGCCTACTGTTCCATCACCAAAATCATCTAACCCCTGAAGCATTGTCTATTGCCATTCAAAGCTCCATTGTGAGTGTTATTGACTATGAACTCATAGTTTATGGATCTGTCACTGCCTCCACACTCAAACGAGTCGCTACCTCCCTAAATAAAGCATGTTGTCTCATCACCGGAGTCCACCGTCTCACCCATACCTGTGACCTCTACTCTCAAACTGGGTGGCTGCAACTAAACAACCGACTTCAGTATCAAACCTGCATCACAGCCAAGAAAATGATGGGCAATGCCTCCCCAGGAGTCTGCTCCCTTCTTAAGACCAGAGTAAACAACTGCAACACCAGGAGGTCAAAGCCACAACTACTGCAAATCCCTCATTGTCCTACTACCCAAGGTCAAAGGTCATTTTCATACAGGGCACCCAGCTGGCTCAATAATCTTACTAGTGACATTACTGCCTCACCAACTCTGGGCACCTTCAAGAAGAAGCTCTGTCACTCCCTCATTGCATCTAGCACCTGTGATTGCCTTAGCTTAGCAACTGTCATTTCTGCAGCTGCCCCTACCCTCCACTGCCCATGCTGACCCCGCTCCTAGCACTTCTTTATTCTTTATTTTTTTCCCATGTTCAACTTTTACACTCAAAATACTCTGTCCTGACAAAGCCCTCTAGGCTGCTATACTCTGTTCCTCCCCATCCTCTCTCTTTCTCCTCACCTATGTTTTAATACACCTCCTATTGTGGTTGTAATATGTCATGTAATTGTACTTGAAATTAAGTTGTTATAACCATTTGACATCATGATTATTTTACTCTGTAATTTCATAAACTGCATTGTCTGTTCTTGTGACGTGGAACCTTTGTAAAAGAGCCTTGGCTCAAAGGTACTTTTGTAATCATAGACTTAAATAAATAAAATAAATAAATTAAAAATAGTTGAAGTATCTGAAGTATTCTCCTGATTTGGGTTATGTGCATTGCTTAAGGGTGTACCTATGGGCTTCATGTTACCCTTTTTACTGTCTGTATTGCTCGGGGTTGGCTACTTAGTTTCTTTCTCTGAATCCCCAGCCTGGCTTTGTTTATCTTGCAATGTCTTCTTGTAGTGAGTAGGTTGTGTATTATTCATCTTACTACCATCTATTGTCATACTCCCCCCGAGGCCCTCATTACCTCTTATTCTTTATTATCTGGTTTTATAGTCTTTGTTTGGGAGGTGGATTTCTTAGTAAACTGTGTTGTTTCCTCCAACATTTGGCCATTTTGTATGATTTCTTTAACTCCATTAGGTACGTCAACATGTCTTACTTCAGGTCGGGGTTCTTTCAGTGTTGGCCCTTTTCTCTGTTTTGTTTTAAGTCTTTAATGGCATCCTCGTATATCTCTAGCATTTTGTCTGCTGTTTCTTCTGGTTCCTCTCCTGAGTTCAAATTGGTTTGTAGTCCAGGTATTTCCATTTCCTCTATGTCCCAAATCACTTGATTCCTTTCCTCATTGCTGTCCCCTGGTTCATTGCACTACGTCCTTCTAGTTTGACCTTCCTGGTTGGCAGCATTTGCAGCTTTTGTAAAGTCTGGCTGTTCCATCTTGCTGGTGTGCTCTTGTGGCTCCTCCATTAAGATTAGCTGTAATTGTGGACTTACTTGGTTTACCAGGAGTGGTGAAACAATTTCCCCAAATGTCTCTAGCAAAGGTGAAAATTACAACTGTATTGTCTGTAACTCTGACTTGTTCCTTTTTTCCTTGTCAGACTGAGCCCCTGGTCTTCCTGTGCCTCCTGAACTTTTTGCTGAAATTCCTGCTTGAGCACCCAACCAATGGCTCATTAGGTAGGTATTTATGTATTTTTCTTTTTTCCATGACTAGGTACCTTGTCTATTGTTTCTTCCAGTGGAGTATTCTTCTTCTGACTTCTCCTCTGCATGTTGGGTGGCAAATACCTTTCAGTTGTATGTTTGGCTTTCAGTGCCCCATAAAATATTGAAAGGGTGTGGGATTTTACTTCCTTCCTTCTTTCCTTTCTCCTTCTTTCCCATACCTCTTCTCATTCCTGTTCCTGTAGGTTCCTTGAACTTATTTTAATGACAGACTATTTCAGGTTTTTGTTTCAAGCATGTTTCTATTTTATCAGTCGTATGCACCCACCTCCATTAGCAGACTCTGTTTTAATTCCATCAGGAGAGCTGTGAGCTTCACACATTTTTGTACCCTCCGGTGGCCATCTTGGAATCACCTCCGCATTACCTTAGCACATCTAGGGTTCATTGATCTCTGGTATCACCTTTTTCCTACTACTCCAGTATTTACCCTTGTGTCCCTAGAACAGGTTCCTCTGCCCATCTGGATTTCGCCTATTAGACTCCCAGAGAACTCTCCTCTTCATTACTCTGCAATCTACATTGCACATTCGTACAAGAGATCATTATGCTTCCTTTGGTTCAGATAATATGTAAGAGACAAACCTGTAGCTTATCACAGCCTTCCAGCTAATCTCCCCTTACACTGCTTCTAATTTCTTATCTACAAGTCAGCACCCTAGATCAAATAATTGGGCGAGCTTACAAAGCAATCCAGAAGGCCTCAAAAGATACCACACTATCCATCTTACAAAGATGGAATTCAGAGTTACATACTTCACATACCGTAGCTGAATGGAATAAATTTGCTATCAGTGTACAGTATACCGCCTCACCTCTTAAATCTACTGGTGAGAATTCTTATTGAAATGCCACTCCCGTTTCTTTAAATCACCTGATATAGTGACCAAATATGCAGGTGAGGGATTGTACACATGCTGGAGAGGATGTGGTCAGTTTTCTGCAAACACAACATATTTGCTGGGCTTGCCCATCTTTACAACCCTTTTCACAGGTGGTAATCCAAGAGCTTGAGGCTATTTGTAACTGTCCAAGGGCAGTAACTTCTTCCTTTCTTTTACTAGCAATCCCACCAGAACGGTCTGTATTAGATCATGCAAGTCTCTATTTGTTGCTCATCTCTGCCATTGTAGCAAAAAAAGCTATCCCCCAGCATTGGCACACTCCTAAAATACCAGCACTAGAAGGATAGAGATCTATAATGATAGATATTTATAACAGTGAACACATGAACTACAGTTATTTAGATAAATGTCCTCGTTTTGAGATAACTTGGAGGAAATGGGTACTGTTCCAACTGGACAATTATCCTGAATTCATACCATGGGGGGATCATCCCACACTCTCTCTTATACTCTCTTACCTTTCTGTTTTCTACTATCCAACTCCTATTTTATCTATGTCGTCTCCCTCCATTACCTTTTCCCATGTAACTTTCCCTACCTTTCTCAGCATAAGATTTGGAAGACAATTATAAAGTTTGAAATGCCAATACTATGACTTATGCAAGCCTTTCTGATCAATCAGTTACATATACTGTACAGTAGCTGTTCACCTCTCATATATTTGTTCTAAGGAGGTCAGGGGTAAGGGGCAACAGACTTCTTGGAAAACATAAACTGAACTTTCAAACTTAAATGGGCAGACTGGGTGGGCCATAGGCCCTTATCTGCCGACACTGTCTATGTATCTATGTATCCAAACATACAAGTTAGTTGGCCTAAAAGTAGACCTCTTATATTAATGTCTTACTCTAAAATGTTGGGATCCAAATTGGAACTGAAGAATTTTAATAAGAGATTTGAAGGCATTCCTTTATTTCTTTATTATTCCTTATATTTTACTTTACATTACATTAATGCGACTACAGTATATCAAGGTAATATGATCTTGGTAACCGATTGTCTACTGTATGGTGTGCAGCCATACATGTTATTTTATAAAAAAACAATAAACACAAAGTTTAAAAAGAAAGATTGGAATAATTTGTTTTCAAGAGGAGTTTTCCAACAAATGTATCATTCTGTAATGAATACATACAATTAACAAATACCTTTGAAATAGCTTTTATGTACTTTAATCATTGCATCTGGTGCTCTTTTTTCTAAGGGAGTATCTCTTCATTGAAATAGATAGAATGACATAATTGCTATTTATACCACCATAACATGACACTCTTTTTAAGATGTGGTGAGTTATAAGTTAATTTTGATTTGCTCAAGTAATTAGTTTCTTTGTGAAGACAGTATCTCTTCATAAATTGCAAGAGAATGTTCATGTAATTATTTATGCAGTAGGGTTGGACACTAATCAGGTCATATAAATCATTTAATCGCAGTGCTAAACAGTGAGCAGTGAGAAAAATGCACTTATCGCAACAGTTGCACTTATCCCATTTCTTTTAATCTGCTATTTTTGCTCCTCCACAGATTGGTCCAGCCCTGTACACAGTCCCACACCTACCTCCCCCTGACCTACCCTACCAGAGATATGTTCTAGCTTACCCCCACAGCATGGCAGTGGGAGAGACCCTGACCCCTGTTGGATGCAGGCATACAGCCCCAGAATATTTCCAACCTGGGGTTATGCCCTGTCTTACCTCCCAGGGCAGCGCCTTCAGGAGAGGTCTTACTGTCCTGTCGGATGCCATATGGTGGTGCCACAGGCAGTGGTGCAGGACCTGCAGTGCGAGGTGGGCAACATCCTGATCAGCCTATTTTCTACCATTTTTGCCTGGGATGTAGGACATGCAATGACCTCAAGGATGTGAACTCTGACATATGTCCCACTTCCAGTTACCATTCAGGTGTTGCCATTTGCTTCCATATGGCCCCCACCAGAGGTCAGTTATACGCTGGGCACTCAACCACCCCCCGCCAAAGAAGGAGAGCAGTCCCTCGAACACATGATCCTTCTCCCACCCCCTGGCTGGCCCTCCAACTCTTGAGTCTGTTCCCAAACCCGAGATGTCAGTGTCACAGACAGAAACCTTACCTCTGTGCCGGCGGGCTTGCTAACAGTTGCATTTCTCTCAATAGCTGCCACGTAATCATAGCAGAACTCCCCCCCCAGCTAGCACTACTTCTTTACCAGCTACTATACCACCAGTATTCTCTGTGAACATCAGTCCCACATTAACATCATAGTCAAAATCACATAAGCACATAAAAGTGAAGGCAATAACAAACTAAACAATATATTTTCTCTTAGCACTCACTTTTTCTGAACTACAACTGAGTCTTTTGCTACTTATTGTTTCCCCCTGCCCTTACCTGCTGCCCACCCACCAGCCTTTGGCACTCTCTCTCTGTGCCACTCCATTTTCACAGTAACATGTACAGTATCCAACAAGAAACACTGTTACTGAAAGCAATGCTTTGTTTTTGTTTTATTTTAAACCCAAATGGCACCTGCAAACCATCCCTCTCGCTACATGTTGTCTGCCCCGGTCTCCCACTAAAATGGACCCACTCTTCTGAACCCTGCCTTTTGCTACATTCTGTCCCCCTCTGCCCACTAAGACCAGTTTTCAAACAGTAGCTATGCTTCACAGTTAACACTTTTTTTTTTCCAAAACATAGCTCAAAGTAAAAACCCCAGCCAGCCACTAAAACATTTTTTCTAGACAGTTTGTTTTACCTTTGGCAATTTGGCACTTTAGCTGCATTAGGATCACAGCTAGGTCAACACTCCATGCCCCTTGAAAACTACCAAAATCTGGCCAGAATGCTGGATCCATCTTCTGAAAAGTTCCTCTTTAAAAGATAGATAGATAGATAGATAGATAGATAGATATAGATAGATAGATAGACAGACAGACAGACAGACAGACAGACAGACAGACATACAGATAAATAAGATAGATAGCTAGATACAGTAGCTAAATAGACAGACAGATAAATTAGCATAAAGGCCACTCTCGCTATTACCTTATTATCCCTCATGCTCATTTATCGTTGCCACTATTTTTTGCAGAAATTTTCTGTAAGCCATACAGTCAACTAGCCATTGCCATGCCATTGATGTCAACTCATATGGACATCCTACGGTCCATGACAACAGCCTAGGAACCTCTTCACTAAGCAGACCTAAAGTATAAACAACTCACAAAAATGTTGACTCAAATTTCTTAAAATAAAAAAAATGAATAAACTATTACAAACAACACTGCCTCAACTTTCCAGCTGGTCCATATTGAATAAATGGAATATGCAATTAGGAACACTTTGATATATGGTTTATCTATAGTCATGCAGTTTGTCCTCTGACACCTTACTAGCGGCTTATGCCATTCATGAGGTTACCCAATGTCAAACAGTAGTCATATAGATAAATCATGTATCAAATTGTCCCATTATACATTCCTTACTTACATTGCTTTAACAATTCAAAACCTGCCTTCTGATAGACAAATAAATGATGTGAATGTGTTGATAACCTGTGCTCTTATGACCATTCACAAATCATGGCTAAACATGGGTGAACCATGTTTAGTCACGGTTGACCAGGGTGTGCCTATGACATTCAGAAAACATGTAAGGAAAGGCCATATTACACAGAGATATTGCTTGAATAATTCGATACAGCAGTAACTTTGACCAAGAGCAATTGTCAAATGGAACCACAAATGTAGTAATCATTATGGTCTATTAATAAACTATAGATTTTAGTTACACAGCTAAAACTGGAATATATTTTGAGAAATATATTTTGAGAAACTTTAATATGTAAAACAACATTTAGGTAGCCATTGTTTACAACTACAATCAGAGAAGGCATATTAGTTTGAGAACTAAACTGATTCTGACAAAGCTATGAATGGATTACAATTAACTGCAATTAGAGATAGCATGAAGAATAAAATCAATCAAGAGAATCTTATATTTCAATCTAATCTTGGGATTGATGCCTCTAATACCCTAAAAACAATATAGACATCTCTAAAGGACTTACATGACCCCATCTCAAAATGAGGCTAAAATGAAAACCAGAAATATTTTCCACAGTTTTAAAGTAGAATCTGTACTATAAGTAGTTTAAAAATGATATGTGAAGAAACAAGGATTACAGTTTATCCAGGATATATTACATAATATATTTTTAAACAGGATATAAGGAGCCTACATTTTACATATGATATCTAAAATACAAACCATGACAACCATTATCAAGCATGGACACTAAAAATACATTTTGATTATGGACAATCATAGCTGCTACCTAAAACAACGTTTTATTTTATTACATCTTTTTTTATTTACCAAATTGAAAATAGATTAGGTTATAATTATTAGTCTTTCATTGACTATGTGATGTTTCAGGCATTTTCAGGTGGTGTTGGCATTATCGAGTCAGATACCATCACTTCTGTCACTGCACACCAGTCACAGTCGGTCCTGCAGCAGGAAGCTTCACTGAGTATGTGGTCCAGCAGCAAGTCCACTATGAAGTTAAGGTCTCCAGTGTCCACCCCACCGACAATGAAGTTCACTGGCAAGCAATTCAAATTGGCATTCCCTGGTCTGGGATGACTTTGATGATTAAAATGCAGGCCTTCTATGCCAGGACCAAGTACCAAGCCAGTCATCAAGCAGAACAGCAGATCACTTAGTTGAATGGGGAGATGATGGTGTCAGGTTTGCAGCCATTGTTTCCTTGTGTAAGACACAGGCTTCCATTTTCTGTTGTAGCATTTCTACCCACAATACTAGGTACATTGCCTTCTCATACTACATTTTTCCAGTTATTCCAAAGAAATCAAGTCACTGTGGATAAACCAGCCACACGCATTTTTAAAATTTAAAATCTCTTTGTTTTTGTTGCTCATTCCAAACAGAATGCCCTCCATGGGAGCAAAGTTTAGCCCTAGGTTGGGCTTCTTCTAGTTTAAAAACATACACAATATACATAATTAGTATTATTCATCTTGCTTTTAAATCTATTTTAAATCTACAATTCAGTGTCTCATAACCTTTGTGTGATGCACCCAATTCCAAGCAGTCTAGTATCAAATGTAATTCATCAGTACTGTCTCTATTTGCCAAGTGGCATACCCCATGTTCCTATAAATTCATGTTCCAGTAACATCAACAAAGTACATATATCCAGTCTCATTGTGACCTCTTAATCTATCAAGCTTCTTAGAAAAACATATTTCATGCAATCCAGTGACACTGATGCTCTAAATAATGGTGTATACAATTTTGATATTTTTTTAATATTTTTTTCTTTTCAGTGGATATTATTATACTATTGACAAGAAATAACTGCACTTGTAAAAATAAATTACCACTCATTCTGTTTAAATTCTTTTTTGTTATTTTCTCCAAAACTTAAAGTTGTATACACTTCACTGGGTCTGCAGTAAAACTGAAACAAAATTACATAGTTAGCTTTTTATTATAAGTTTTTGGATTAATTAATGTTTATTTATAATCTATGTTTTACCGCTTTTTACTTGCACTATACATTATCAGTACAAGTCATATTCTTAATATTTTCAGTCTGTGACCTAAAAAAATGATCAGAACAAAATGTCTAATATTTGTTGTCCATTATGTATCTATATACTGTATATGTATATGCATAAGTATATGTATGTATGTATCATCATCATCAATCTTAATTTGTATAGCACAATTCTCTGGTGAGTCAAAGCGCTTTACATAAAACATATCAATACATATAATAAAGTACTATAAAATATATAAAACAGCAATACGTCATATTTACAGTGAAGTTCACCGGGATCAAGCCCAACTCTGCAGAATTCTGCAGTAGAGTTACTGCAGGGAATAATGCAATTTCAATGGAAGTTAATCCCTTTTGTCATTCAGGGAAACTGTGACACTGTGCTTGATCCTAGCGGGCTTTACTGTAAGTGTCATTAACATTAGACTGTTTCAGGGAATGCCTGTCTAAACAAAAGTGTTTTTAATTCAGATTTAAAAATTGGTCTATGGTATTGATATTCTCTAATCTGATGGGGCAGAGAATTCCACAGGGTCAGGGCTGCAAATGCAGACATGCGAGACCCAGATGTCTTTAATTGGACCTTGGGACTCTCCAGCAATCCCTCATCAGAGAAGTGGAGCTGGCAGAAGGGATAGTAGGGGCACAGGAGGTCTTGCAGGTAGCTAGTATGTATGAGTATGTGTGTGTATATATATATATATATATATATATATATATATATATATATATATATTGATAGATATATACAGTATATACAGTATATACAGTGTGTATATATATATATATATATATATATATAATTTGATAACTGGTGAGCCCACTGGGCCCAAAAGTCCCTTTTCAGGGTGACCCAGGGTTACTATAAATTTTTGCATATATATATATATATATATATATATAGTGAAGCCCACCAGGATGAAGTGCAGCACTGTAGAATTCTGCACTAGAGTTACTGCAGCAAACAATGTAATTTCAATAGGAGTTAATCCTTTGTTATGCAGTAAATCTTTGACACTGCCCTTTTTCCTGGTGGACTTCTATATATATATATATATATATATATATATATATATATATATATATATATGTATATATATCAAATAGGGGCACAGTAGCACAGCTATAGTTAGGGTTGAGTAGACAGTTTAATGTTAAACCTCAAATTTTGCACTTTAATAACTTTGCAACTGTTCAACAGATTTGCATGAAATTTGGTATGTACTGTTTCATGGTGTAGATCTCTTGACCTACCAAGTTTTATTTTGATCAGATAGGCGGAGTTCATACTGCACATGGTGAAAAAACTATAAAATTCACTATTTTTGACTGCTTTTTTCTTATCACGCTGCGGCTATACCATTTGGAATTTTGGTCCGAAATTGTCAGGGCAGAAAGTGCTTTCCACAAAGAACAAGCCAACATTCATTTGGAGAAAATATATTAATCTGTTCCAAAATGATTACATTTTGAAATTTTAGGTTCTTAGCATGCTCAGTTCAGTCTTTTGGATAGCTGCATGGTACAAAAAAGAATTTTGCTCTGACAAAAAGGGATTTTGACACCTCACAAAAAGGGATTCTTAGAATCCCTTTTCATCAGCAAAATTAAATTTTTCATCAGTCGACATCTTCTTTTTTGTTTAACCCAATACAAAATGTTGTAACTTTGCCCAGGGATGTCTTCTGGAGACATCCACATATCTTTCTTGTTCAGCAGCATGTCTTTTACTGTTAACTGCCTTTACCTTGCTTTAATGTTCCCTCAGAATGCTTATTTTTATTTTAATAAATTATTTTTCATGACTCGCTTTCGTTCCTGTTTTGTGATGCAAAAAAGGATTATGACACCTCATAAAAGAGGAATTCATCTAACAAAAAAGGATTAAGGACTTGTCCAACAAGATGGCCCTGCTGATATTCCTTTTTTGTTAGATGAACTCCTTTTTCGTGAGAAGTCATAATCCCTTTTCGCATTGTGAAACAGGATTATGACATCTTACAAAAAAGGATTACCGGCAGGGCCATCTGATCGGACAAGTCCTAATCCTTTTTTGCATGATGAAAAAGTATTATGACACCTCACAAAAAAGGAATTTGTCTGTCAAAAAAGGATTAGGACATCTCATGAAACAGGATTAAAAAAAGTTCTGCTTTTTCGTGAGATGTCATAATCCTTTTTCATCAGATGATTCCTTTTTCATAATAGTTTTTTGTCATGTGAAAAAGGATTAAAGACTTGTCTGACCAGATGGCGCTGATGGTATTCATTTCTTGTCAGAAGATTTCATTTTTTGTGAGATGCATCACGAAAAGGATTATGACACCTCATGAAAAAGGATGGCTGGCAGGGCCATCTGGTTGGACAATTCCTAATCCTTTTTCGCATTATGAAAAAGGATTCTGTCACCTCATGACAAAGGAATCAAGTGATGAAAAAGGATTAGGACTGGTCACAAAAAAGGGATTGTAAACAAGGCATCTCCTCTTCTTTGATCCCCATTGTGGCATTCTGCCACTTTTCCATTTATTCCTGGTGTCTAGTGGCACCCCCAGCCTTAATCCCATATTTTTGTTTCTGTTCAGACCTGGTGGCTAATGGTACCCCCCCACCCACTCTTTGATATATTTTTTGACATTGGTGGTGTTAGTGGTGTCCCCCCACTTGTGGCTTTCTGCCAACATCCTTCATTTCCCCTGGTGGGTAGTGATACCCTTCCACCCACCCTCCAAATATTAATTTTTTATTTTTCATTGGTGGTGTAGTGGCATCACCCCACACTCCCTGCAGTGTCTTGTTGGCTGCTAAGAAGAAAACCGTCCCTCGTTGTCTTTTTTTTTGCACCTGTCAGAAAAGAACCATCCATCACCAATCATGGCCATACCCCTACCTGTCCGCCCACTGTGGACCCTCCTCCACACACCAACCTGATGTCCCTGCTGTTCTTCACTCACCTCTATAGGTCCCAAGTTGAAGACTTGCTCCACTGATGGAAGACACCTGTTGCTACTGGAACCAGCGACTGCAATATGAATGAAGGTAAATGCCATTCTATGTATTTCAGTGGGAGGGTTACAACTTTCAGCTGTAACTCTGACATTTTTGAGATTTTGGCCCCCAATTTGTACCATGGCCTCTTGGGACCCCACCTCATGAACAATGTGACTGTCATTAGGCAACTCTTGCCAGAAAGATGATTTCATGGTTGGTTGGTGAAATCACCTTTCTGGTTGGATCTGCATAACAAAAGTCATATTGCTTATGAGGTGGGTTCATAAGAAGGCTATGCTGAAAATATGGGGTCAAAGTTTAAAAAAATGGCTGCATTATGAGCATTCATTGTTATCGTGGTACATGCGCACATAATTTTAGAAATGTTCTATATTTTTATCCCATATTTTCAGCATAGCCTTGCTATTATCCCACCTCATGTATATGACAGCTGTCATTTCTTAAATCCTGGCCAAAATGTGTTTTCATATGTGTTGCACAGAATGGTGTTGCAGTTGGGCAGAATTATGTTTTGGAAGGGATTTGAAAATGTTCTGTACTGGGTACATGTGATGAGGTCATTAAGATGGATATGTTGAATATTTGGGTAAAATTTAATACAAATGGCAGTGCTGTGACTATTTGTCAATGTACTGATGGGAGCATAAGGTCCATAGGACCCCGCACTCCCACCATAACATAAGCATACTGTTATGCTCTCTGGATGGAGGGACGGGAGTGTGGGGTCTAAAGGACCCCATGCTCCCACTGTAACATATGGATACTGTTAGACTATCAGACCCATGTTCCCACCATAACATATGGATACTGTTAGACTATCTTGATGGAGTGTTTTGACCCTGCGCTCCCACCATAAAATAAGAATATTCTTATACTACCTCAAAAGGTAAGGAAATACATTGCAAAAAAACTTTGTTAATGCATCAGTTAAGGTTAAAGTGACAAAAGTAGGGCAATGTGACATTAGGGTTTCCAACCCTAACACCGCATTCCCCACCCAGCACAGACTGACAGGCTGGTGAGGGGGCCATCTTGGGCATTGCAAACCCTAATGCTCACCCCATTCTATTTCAAAATTAAGTGAAATGGCTACAGTAAAGGCAAATGTGGTGAACCTTAGGGTTTGCAATTCCCAAGACAGCCCCCTCCCCTTCCCCGCCTGTCTTTCTGTGTAGGATGGGGAATGGATGTTAAGGTTGAAAACCCTAATGCCAGATTTCCCTACTTTTGTCACTTTAACCCTAACTGATGCATTAACGAAGTTTTAAGCATCAACAAGGTTTTTGGCAATATATATATCTATCTATCAGTCAGTTTCGGTAAATCAACAAATGTAGGGAAATAAAGCCTTAGGGATTTTAACCCTTACACCTCATTCCCCACCCTGCACAGACTCACAGGTGGGGTGATCTGTCTTGGGGACATCAACCCTAATGCTCTCCCCATTCCATTAGGAAACAAGGTGACATGAGTACAGCATAGGAGAATGGGGTGAGCATTAGGGTTGACATCCCCAAGACAGACCCCCCCATGCCTGTGGGTCTGTGCAGGGTGTGGAATGTGGTGTTAGAGTTGGAAACCCAAACACCACATTTTCCTACCATTGTTGGTTTAACCCTAAATGATGCATTAACTTTTTTGCAGTTTATTTCCTTACTTTCTTAGATAGTATAATTGTAACCTTATTTGCCTGTGGGAGAGCAGAGCCCTCCAGCCCCTGTGCTTCCAGTTATAGGACAACAGTCACCAGATTGACACTATAGCCATGTTATTAGCCCACCTCATGTACCCAGTGCAGCAAATTTTTCAATACCCAGCAAAATGTAACACTATGCAAGTGCAACACCAATCCGCAACATAGGTGCAAAAACACATGTTGGCCAGGATTTGAAAAATGTCAGCTTTGGCATACATATGACTGTGTAATAAGAAAGCTATGTTCAACATTTGGGCTCAAAATATGTAAAATTCACAAAGTTAAGAGCATGTGTAGTGAAATTGCAACAAATAGTCATAACGCTATCATTTTTAATAATTTTTACCCCACATTCTCAGTGTAGCCTTCTTATGTCTCACCACATGTATCTAGTACAGAAAATGTTCAAATCCCCACAAAAACATAATTCTGTGTGACTTCAATGCCATTCTGCACCACAGGTACAAAAACACATTTTGGCCAGGATTTGAAAAATGACAGCTGTGACATACATGAGGAGGGGTAATAAGAAGGCTATATGGAAAATATGGGGTGAAAATATTAAAAATTTCCAAAGTTATGAGAGTGCATAGTGAAATTGCTATGAATGGTCATAACGCAGTAATCGTTTAAAATCTTGACCCCAAATTTTCAACATAGCCTTCTTATGACCCCACCTCATGAACAATATGACTGTTATTACACAAATCCCACCAAAATAGTGATTTCACTGACTGACTGCAAAATCACCTTTCAGACGGGAGTTGCCTAATAACAGTCATGTTGTTCATCAGGTGGAGTCCCCAAAAGGCCATGTTGAAAATTTTGGGTCAAAATCTCAAAAAAAGGCTGAGTTATGCATAAAGGTTAAAACCTCCATTGAAATACATTGAAGCGCATTTACCTTAGTTTCTCATATTGTAGTTGCCAGTTGCAGCAGCAAGACATGTTTTTGATCAGTAGAGCAGATCTCAAACCTGGGACTTCTGCAGGTGAGTGGCGGTCTGTGGGGCTATCAAAGGGGAGTGGGAGGTGGGTGCACAGTGGGTGGTCAGGTGGGGGGTGTGACTGATCGGTGATGGACCTGTTTTTTCAGGTTTAAAAAGAAGACAACGAGGGACAGTTTTCTAATTTTCAGCAGAAAACAGAACTGGGAGGGTGGAGGTATGCACTAACCACCAATGAATAAACAGGCATAAAATTGGAGGGTGGGGAGGGGTACCACTAGACACCAGGGATAGAACCATAGGGTAGCCACAATTATTTGCAAAAAATATTTAAATAAATAAAAACAATCAATAATAAAGAAAACAAAAAATATATTTATATCAACAATAAACATATGGGGATTGAGGGTGCGGGTGCCACCAGACACCAAGGTTATTTACACAGCCATAGAAAGGGCATGACGAAGAGATGGCTGTATTTTTCAAGATCAGATTGTCCCCATACATATTTTTGATGATCAGATTGCCCCTTGACCTATTTTAATGACCAGACAGCCATGCCAACAACCCTTTTTCACCATTTGATGTCCTTTTTTGCCATCCTTATTCATCATGGTGAAAAAGGAAATCAGCTAGTGAAAAAGGATTTCCCCTTGTCATGACCAGAAAGCCATGATGGTAATCATTTCTTATCAGCTGATTTCCTTTTTCACCATCCTTTTTCATCATGGAGAAAAAGGAAATTGGCTGGTGAAAAAGGATTACCAGCATGGCCAACTGGTCATGAAAAGGGGTAATCATTTTTTGCCTGCTGATTTCCTTTCTCTCCAGGATGAAAAAGGAAGTTAGCAAGTGGTGAAAAAGGATTAAAATAGTAAAAAAAAAAAATTCTACAGGCATACAACTAAAAAAAAACACAGAACAGCTCATCAGCTCTGGGTGAGCAAGACACATACTTAGATGTCTGAAACAGACATCTCTAGGCAGAGTTTTTTTCAAGCAAAAACAAAAAACAAGATGGTGGCTCGTGAAGAAGGAATTTTTTCTGGAGAACAAGGACTGGCCCCTCAAGAGACAGGATCCTTGCTTGTCAGAGCAAAATCATTTTTCATTCCATGACTCTATCCTGGAAAATGAAAATCACATTGAAAATAGTGGGACCTTAAAAATGCTACAACTTTGGAACGGATTAATACGTTTTCACCAAATCAATGCTGAGCTATCTGTGACCCAGACTCTTTCCTACCACAAAAAAGTCAGACCAAAATTCAACGCCAGCTGTGTGCAGTGTGATGACAAAATGATGGCAACAAGTTGCAGATTTTAAGGTTTTTTTCACTATCTGGATCTCATAATTTGAATATCCAACCAGAGCAAAACTAGTCAGGTCAAGAGATCTACCCCTGGAGACTGCAAATACAAAATTCAGCACAAATATGTTGAATGCTTGCAAACTTATTAAAGTGCAAAATTTGAGGTTTAACATTAAAATGCTTGCTGAACCCTAACTATAGTGGCGCTACCATGACACTATATTATATGAATAGATAGATAGATAGATAGATAGATAGATAGATAGATAGATAATCATTGATAATCATTTAAAAACATCATTAATGAACTAGTTAGGGTTAAAGTGACACATGTAGGGAAATGTGGTGTTAGGGTTCCCAACCCTAACACCCCACCCCCACCCTCAGTCAACAACAGGTATGGGGTGTGCCTTGGGGTTGTCAACCCTAATGCTTGCCCCATTCCATGAGTAAATAAGATGTGATGGGTACAGTATATGAGAATGGGGAGAGAGTTATGGTTGACAACAGCAAGGCACACCCAACAACTATTGCTGCCTGCAGGGTGGGAGTAGGGTGTTAGGGTTGGAAACCCTAATGCCACATTTCCCAACTTTTGTCACTTTAATCCTAACTAGTGCATTGACAAGTGGGTTTTTTTTTTTGCAATGAATTTCCTGACTTTTTAAGATAATATAATCATATCCTTATTTGCCTGTGGGAGCACAGGGCCCTCTGGGCCCTCCACTCCAATCCATCCATAATTTTTAAGGCAGTGTAATTGTATCCTTGTTTCTCTGTGGAAATGCAGGGCACAGAGGGCCCTATACTTCCATCCCTCCATAGATGCATATTATCTTGCTGTCTCTCACCTGATTGGTAAACATCTGATAACTTCTGAGCTATTTCTGGAAACAAGGAGGTTGTCGCTTTATATGGGTCATAGAGATTGCACAACAAAAGCAGTTGTGAGTTGACCCTGACCCTTGTAATGACCCATCGCACCTCTGGTGAATAAGCTGTATCAAGGATTTGTAACTGGAGTTTTTTATGGACAAGAATAGCAACTCCTCTGGTTTTCTTTGAGAAGAAACTGCCTACAACTTGCTCCATCCGCTCTCTAGCCAATTTCCTAGTCTCAGTTTCTAGTAGATGCATTTCTTGCAGAAACACAATATCACAATGTTGGCACGTTAAGTGATTCAGAATTTGCTTTCTTTTAATGGGGGCATTTTATACCCTGGATATTCCAGGAAATAAATCAGCAAGGCTTAGCTTCTCCCATAATTTAGACAACTAATTAAATTCTGTATTGCAATTGGCCAAAGTAAGGTATGTAGTGCTGTTTCCCTCTGCCACATGCCCAGCATGACATTGTCATAGGAGAGAAGTTGTAAGGTCCCACCATGTAGATATTGGGAGTAATTCTTTCTAGAGAAAATCCCACAATAGAGTAAATAATCCAAAGCTTGCCTAGCCAAACCGGCCTTAAAATTACAATACACAGAAAGTTTAGAACCATAAATAAAAAAGACGTGTAATGTAATATTCTGCAAATAACCTATTACTCCAGTAAATAAAACTATCAAATACATAATAATACTACATATACTAATCATATATGGTATCTAATGTATTTAACTGAGGGGAGACTATCAATTTCCAGAGGAGTATCCTATGATACCCTAACTGCTCCTGCTAGTCCCTTAACTCACTAAGGTCAAATACCCCATTAAGTTCTAATCTCTGTCTCCTTGGGTCTAATTAGGGATCCAGTAACCTGAGTGACATCCTACACTTATACAAAATTCAAAGATCCATTCATAGGTTCTGATCACTTTGCATCCTGCCTATATTTGAAACCCTTGGATATTAAACTGTAAATTTACATCTGCCATAGCTCCATAAGGACTGGGGAAAGGGTAGAAGGGGAAGGGGTTAGGAGAGGGTAATTGATGTCAGGATGTCGCATTTAATAGAGAGTCATTATCTAGGCAATAACTGCGAGGCATCATTCTCTTTAATAAATTTGGTTTTGGTTCATAATGGCCACAGGCTACAGGTTTCTCATTTGTCTTAGAACTACTGCTGTTTTTAAGGGAAAGGGTTGGTTCTCCACTCTGCAGATCCCACACTCCACAATTCGGGAACTGTTATCCTTAGTAAAAGCCAATAGCTTGGCTGCAGTGTGGGGCAGCCATGGTTATTCTGTATAGTAAGAATGTTCAGCAGCTTCATTTAACATATCTTAGTCACTGTGGTTAAGAGCAGGATGGCTTAGGCATCTTCTGACTACCCTATACATCTGAGCATCACGTAAGAGCCTCTTATCCTTGCTCTGAATTGCCCTAAATTCCATCAGTCATGGTTTGCAAGTATGCTTCTATTTTTAGGAGACAGCAGTTGAACATGTGGCTCTTTTGTGGATAGCTAATTGTATTTTTGTTCAAAAGGCTATATGTTGCATGTATTTTTATTTAGCCCCTATCATCTGCCCCCCCCTTCAGTGAAGCGAGAGCCAGCAGATCAGAGCCATACTTAGGAATGTGAAGGCAACCTATATACCTGTACTCTAAAGCAACTGCTCAGAGGGACTACATGGCTTGGCTTACTATGTCCTGCCTACAAAGGAGAGCCAGGGCATGAGCAGCTGTTAGTTCTAACTACCACCACATTCCAACTGATCACCATCCCGGTCGATGCCCACACAACCCAAGTGACATCTGTTCCTGTACTGGGTTAGAAATTGTGAAGAGTTAAGAGTATCAGGATCCCAGAGGGGGAGTCCCAATCCTCCTACCACTATTAGTGTGGATTCTTTAGTGACTGTGGCAATAGAGTATTTGTCATAAAGGGACTCTCTAAGTTAATCAGAGAAAAACTATGATCAGGGAGAAGATGCCATGTTGGGTACATAGGTTTTGACTAATACCTGGGGGAGACGTATAGTATATAGAAAAAGCCATCAGTTTAACATTACCCAGAATTACTTATAGAGTGCTTCTTTGTAGCTGGAGAGTACTTCTCCAAAGAGTACAGGGCAGCATGACTATCTCCGCCTGTGTCAATATCAAGGGGCCTTTTTTGTTTTATTTCCAGCTGTTCCCAGGGAATCATGGCTAGAGATGCATCACTTTTTGAAGCCGCTGTGCTAGTAGCTCTGTTGGCAGAGTATGCATTAAGTCATTAATGGGAATCCTTAGGGTACTATCAGGTTAACAGTATGAAAGCCCTCTCAGCCCATGAACCAGAACAACTGCTTCTGCAATCTGCATAGCTGTGCTGCTTGCAGACTAGCCTTCCCAAGGGTGTGGTATGAACTCAGTGGATCAGCCAATCCACAGGCACAGGAATTGGCAGCTGAGGGACAGATAGTGGATATGGCACCAATTGTGACTGCTCCCACTGGGGAAGGTTTATTGTCAAAGTATAAGTGGCTTCAGGCATTCCGTCAGTCTTTTCCCCTTGAGTCTCCACAAAAAAAAAAAAAACTGAGCTAAATCCTCTGTTATTCAGGCTGTATACAGCTAGCAATATCGTCACCACCTCTTCCCCTGTCCTTTCCCCGCCATTACTGTATCTTTCCCCAGTAGCCTCTCAGATTTTACCTCTTGCCTAACATTTAGAAAAATCAACATTAAGTCAGTCATACCCCATGGCCCGGATGGCCATATCTCTGTGTTGAACCAGTGATCTACCATAGAATAAGCTCTTATATTAGCTGGGTTCTGATTGAATATACTGTCTTACCCCAGGGTGATCCTTAAATCCCGGAACTGTTTAACTTAACTCATTGCCTCCTCAGGTGCTCTCTGAGGTTGCAGCACTTGTGTCCTGTATACTGTTAACAGTGAATTCTGGGCATTTCTAAACAAAATCAAGCCATAATCAGCATGCCGCAAACAAATGCAAATAGCTCAAGAACCGTAAATGCTAGACACAAAGTATGAGTGGTAAACTTGTTCAGCATAAAATTACCTTTCCAATTGTGGTATGCAAGTAATAATAAGTAATTTAGGTTTTTCTCTATGCTGGTCGAAACAGCAAAAAAAGATTTTTCCACTAAAAAATGCACCTTAAGCCTTGTTTTGTTGGGAAATATGTTACACATTAACACCAAATTAAGCATCCAGACACTAGATGTAATTTTCATAATTTTTTGTAAAACAAAAAGATATTTCTGTAGTATAAAACATAGTTTTTTACCATTTTAGTCAAGATGCATTGGTGAGGTTTGAGGCACTAATCTGAACCATACACACCGTGCTATAAACAAATGCGTATAACTCCTAAAGTATACATGATACACACAACGTATCAGCGACAAAGTTATTTATCACAAAATTTCCTTTCCGACACGGTGCTATGCAATCACTTGTGCTCAGTGTAGTTTTTGTTCTATACTGGCTGACATACCCAGAAAGGATGTTTTATTCAATGTGCTTAGGCGGTTCTTGATGGACAAAATGCCAGCCACAACACATCATGCATTAAACAAGTGCAAATAACTCCTAAAGCATACATGATACACATAAAATGTCAGCAGACAATCTGTTCATCATTAAATTACCTTTCCAACGGTGCCATGCAATCAATTGTAATCAATTCGATTTGTTTTATACTGACTGAGATACCCAGAATGTTTGTTTTATTCAAAGTGCCTAGGTAGTTCTTGATGGACAAAATGTCAACCATACACACCGTGCCATAAACAAATGCAAGTAACTCCTAAAGTATACATGATACATACAAATTGTCAGCAGACAATCTGTTCATCACTAAATTATCTTTCCAATAGTGCTATGCAGTCAATTGTAATAAAAACATTTTTTTTATACTGGCTGAAATGGCAAAAAAGTGCATTTTTTCCAAGCTGCTTAGCTGACTCTTGGCTCTTCATATAGACAAATGTCAGGGTCTTCATATAGACACATGTCAGCCATACACACCATACCATACACAAACTGTGCATGCCTCCTAAAGTGAGCAGTGTAAAAATATCCCACTGTGATTTCATCATCAAACAAAAAAACACACACAGCAGTCTGAATTGTATAAAAGGACTACGTTCTGGCCAGGTATGTGATACAAAATAGATCTGAACTCATGTCAAGTGAGCTCAGGAAACCATCACTTGTGGCCATGCTGCACTCCATCATTTGTTATATTCCCCAAGCTCACTTGCCATGCATTCAGATTAATCCTGCAATATATATATATATGTATATATGTATATATAGATATATATATATATATATATATATATATATATATGTGTGTGTGTGTGTGTATGTATGTATGTATATACACACACACATATATACATATATACAGCTTATTCTGGTTCAAGGTCAGTTGGCATTCATCTGTATCCACCTCACCCGGGTCGTGCCTGAAAATAGGCAGGATTTGTCTAGTGCACTTACCCGGTCAACAAAAGCTAAATAAATAAATAAATATATTGACTCTTTATCATTTTTATCCAACCATACATGATTCATCATAAACATATCCAAAGACATTCAACAACACAGCAGCTTCACAAATATGACGTGCACGGTGGCACAATCTCTCGCACAACAGGTACATTTAGTAATCAGCAGTGTTGTGCACTTTGTGGGCATAACATCACAACACAGATAAACATGTGCACGGCGGCACCCATGGTATTCCGTATGGCAGCCACAAGTCTTATCATATAGAATAGAGAATGTCAACAACAAAATTATTACAATCACCACAATCACATTTTTCTTAACTTTTCAGATGGTGTCCCATGATGACCTGCACTGAAGAGATTTCTCCATTCTTACCTGTCATAGTTCCAACATCTATTCTGCTGTCTGTGTCGTCCTGTAAATAAAGTAGTTCCATCCTCTCCTCTGTTGTCTGTGGCATTCTTTTATAAAAAAAAATTAAAAAGATTCAACCTCTCCTCTGTTGTCAGTGGTTCCTTGTGATGCAAAATAAAAAAAGTAGCCTGTTGAAACTTTCTTGTCTTTTGTGATCCTCTGCAGTTCCCTCGTTGTGCTCCTGTCATACAACTAGCCCCAGACAGTTGTGGGGCCACCACCTCTTTGTGCATCTCATCACTCCTTCCACAGCAGCTGCTCTAACTGTAGGCAATACATTATCTTGCTTGTCATCAGAATGTGGTCTATTTGGTGTCTTTAGTCCTTTCACCCCCCTCCAGGACTTTGCTTCAGCCAAACAGTCAACATCATGCACAACAGACTATTGAACTCCCACACTTTGGTCTCTCAAAATCACCACCCCAGCCAGGAATTTGCTTCAACCAAGCAGTAGACATCATGAACAATGGATTCTCGAACTCATGCACTTTGTTCTCTCCTTGAACTCTCACACCCTGGTCTCTCCTCGAACTCGCACACTCTGGTCTCTCAAAGTGGCCTCTCCCCCAAGAATTTGCTTCGACCAAACACTCGATGTCATGCACAACGGACAGAGTGAAGGACTGCGTGAAACACAGAACAGGCAATGGTGCAGCCAAATGAATATAAAAAATACTGAGCTAAAACCTCCACTCCACATAAATTATACTGGAAGAGGTATTGGAGACAAAAATACACCAGAATAGTCACTTGCTACTTTTTATTTCTGAGGTCTTCCCCCATTCCTTTTGATCATTCCAGTCCTATACTTTGATAATATTTTGTTACAACAGTTCTCAGTCTGCCAGCTGACACTTCAACCTCTGTGCCACTACACCACCTCATTATTGTGATCGCTCAGTCAAAACATTGCCCACGGAGCCAACAAGTGGCTGCTCCACCTTGTTAATGATGTGGTGGTTGACCAGTGACACATATGTCCGCTGTCAGGCTGAGATCTGCTATACTCATCACACATAATGGCAGGTGACAGCATTTCCAAGCTGACCAAGGGGAGACAAACTACCTCAGATACAAAAGGTAATGGCAGACTCCAAAAGTACTGCCTGGTTCAGCCCTCCATTAGCTCTTTCAGTTGTCCCCCTTGGTCTGGTGAGTGAAAGAAGACCAGCACCAACTGTACCCTGCTGTGTGAAACCACACTCATGATTCTTTCTCAATGCAGCACTTCTACCATACCTTTATCTCACCACCCAGGAACTCCCAAGTAACGTTTCCGCCACTTGTTCCCTTACTTTCACTCACCAGACCTCTTTTAGCTCTGTATTTTTAATTTTAATTTGGCGCAGCCCATTCAGTGACTGGCATGTCACTGCATTACCTCCGAAACACCAACGGGCCAAGCAGGCATTACATTAATGCAAGACAATCTGGTCCACGTCCATGACACTGCGTCTCTGACCTACTTGCCACCAAACCATTTCATCCACAGTTTCTCACTTCCGCCACTGAACCATTCTTCACATAAGCTGCTGCTCTCCTCTGCCATTTTCTTGTCCTGCTCTGCGATGCATCTCCTACCACCTCTGCACATCTCATCACTCCAAGTCACACACTCTTCTCTCTCTAAGGTCTCTTGAAGTTGCCCCCCTCCAGGAATCTGATTTAAACAAACAGTCACAGTCGCAGCACTCCAGTCTCTCTCTCTCTCCCACAGTCACAGCACTCCAGTCTCTCTCTCCAGCAGTCACAGTACTCCGGTCTCTCCCACAGTCACAGCACTCTGGTCTCTCTCCCCTGCAGTCGCAGCACTCTGGTCTATCTCTCTCTCTCCCGCAGTTGTAGCACTCTGGTCTCTCTCTCCCCCACAGTCACAGCACTCTGGTCGCTCTGTCCTGCAGTCATAGCACTCTGGTCTCTCTCCAACAGTCGCAGCACTCCGGTCTCTCCTGCAGTCACAGCACTCCAATCTCTGTCCCACAGTCGCAGCAGTCCGGTCTCTCTCACACAGTTGCAGCACTCCGGTCTCTGTCTCCCTCAGTCACAGCACTCTGTTCTCTCTCCTGCAGTCACAGCACTCCAGTCTCTCTCTCCCACAGTCACAGCACTCTGGTCTGCTTCCTGCAGTCATGGTACTCTGGTGTTTCTCGCAGTCGCAGCACTCCGGTCTCTCTCGCAGTCACAGCACTCCGGTCTCTCTCACAGTCGCAGCACTCCAGTCTCTCTCGCATTCACAGCGCTCCAGTCTCTCTCTCTCCCCTGCAGTCGCAACACACTGGTCTCTCTCTCTCACAGTCGCATCACTCCTGTCTTGCTCTACTGCAGTTGCAGCACTCCAGTCTCTCTCGCAGTCACAGCACTCTGGTCTCTCCCACAGTTGCAGGACTCCAGTCTCTCTCACAGTCGCAGCATTCTGATCTCTTGAACTCACACAATTTGGTACATCTGTTCCCTTGTCCTGCAGCTCCCCATCATGTACAGTCAGAGATGCTGCAGAGGAAGTACTGGGGGTAAGTCTTCTTGTGTTGCCAGTTTGAGCCTCTATCTGTACTGGTGATACTCAGAAAAACAATCAATGCAGAGGAGCACTTTGCATGTGCTGCATGTATATGAAGGTTCAGCATGTATTTTCTTCTATGAACAATTTCTGCACCTCCCCTTCTTCCCTTTCATGAGGTAGTGTAGTTCATCACAAGTCAGATTCTACTTGATTACTGGAAGTGAGGCACTATGTCTTCTATGTGCATATCCTTCCAACAGATTCTCAGAGAGGAGCATGAGGAAATTCAGTTGTCTGTGCTTGGTCACTCATCCAGTCTTTGATCACTGAACATGATTCACGATCTCTCAGAACAGAGTAAACACATTTGCTAATGCCATGTCCCACAAAAACCAGAAAAGGTATATCCACCACTTCTTTGATTTTCTGGCACATGGGTACTGCCCCTGATGCTGGTCAGTGACATCCACACCGTTCATGTGCATGTTATACTGCTGCAGTACGTCAGGACATGCAATTGATACAACAGTGCCATCTCTTTGTCTCCTGGACACAGACGTTGCTGGTGAGGTAGGGTCATGGTTTGTTGAGAGCAAGAAAATGGGTTAGTTGTTTTTCCACGCTGTGGCGACAAGTGAACCATTCTGTCATTGTTCATAATAACCAGGAATTTTCTTCATAATTGATAATTTGTTAAGTTCCGAAGGCCATCCAATCCTGTTGGTGTGCATTGTTCCACATGAATACAAGCCAACATTCAATAGTTCTTTTGCCAGGTGAACCGAAGTAAAGTAATTGTCAAAATATACATGGTGCCTTTTGCCACGAAGATCCTTAGTCAGGTCTTTCACAACCCTCTCTGCAAGGCCCACTTCCACAACACCAGCAACCTTTTCTGTGTACACTTGGAAGTTGGACACATAACCATTATGAGGATCTGCAAGGACCCATACTTTTATCCCATATTGTTGTGGCTTGCATCGCATGTATTGCTTGAAGGACAATCGTCCTCTAAAGCCCACCATTGTCTCATCAATTGACACGTCTCGGTATAGGTTGTACTCCATCTTGCATGCCTTGATAACATGGTTGATAATTGGTCAAACGTGATGTAGCTTATCATGCTCTTGCGATCCTCTTGGTGGATTTAGCGTGCTGTCATTGGCGTGCAGATACTGCATAATCTTCTCATAATGCTCACGGGTCATTAACTTTGAAATTGGTAAACATCCATAGAGATGGTGCCTCCCACAGTACATGCGGTAGTGTGGCGCCTTTATAACTGACATGTATAGTCGCATTCCAAGTAAAGCATTTATGTCACACGCAGTTACTGGAGTCCATTGGTGGTCCACTTTGTTTGCTTCTGCCTGCTTATGGGCACTGTACTGGTTTGTCTCCTCTGTAATCAGGTCATAGAAAATTGGTGGGAATGTCAGGTCCATAAAATCCATGGAGCCTTCTCTGTGCTCATCAGTGTGGTTGGACCCACAGGCTCCTTGAAATCCTCAACATGGACCTGTTGTAAGCAACTTGTTCATCCATCATTGTGACCAGCATCCAGATGTGGCATAGGTTGCTCAGGTTGTTCTGCATCAACTTCATGTTGTACATAATAATCATCAACATCAATTTGGGTACTTGCACGCTGCAGTGTAGCCAAAGGAAGATCATCTTCATTGTCCGTGTCATTCCTCTGCTGATGTAGCTTGGCCAGTGGCACATCATCCTCTTCACTCTCCAAGGAGTGCGTCTTCCACCACAGCGTAGCCATGGGCAGATCATCACCGTCACTGAAATCACTGTCACTCTCTGGTGTAATCAAAGGCATCATACGCACCAAGTCCACCTCGATGTCGGAATCATCAAAACCTTGAAATTCATCTGCCTCATTGTCACTGGCACTATCGAACAGGTCTAGCAGGTCATTTTTGTACATATTTGCCATATTTCCAGTGATGATATTTGGGGTTGCGATCTCTCACAGGACAGCTGTCTCTCTTGATCTCAGGGTAGTCTCTCAATCTCGGGGTAGTCTCTCGATCTCTGGATAGTCTTTCTCAGAGTAGTCTCTCAATCTTGGGGTAGTCTTTCTCAGAGTAGTCTCTCGATCTCGGGGTAGTCTCTCAAAGTAGTCTCTCGATCTCAGAGCAGTCTCTCAATCTCAGAGCGGTCTCTCAATCTCAGAGCGGTCTCTCAATCTCAGAGCGATCTCTTAATCTCAGAGCGGCCACTTGATCTTGGAGTGGTCTCTCGAGCTCAGAGCGGTCTCTCAATCTCAGAGAGGTCTCTTGATCTTGGAGCGGTCTTGGTCTCTTGATCGTCTGCAACACAAAAAAAAAAATCTTTTGCACTGCAGACACGACTCACCTAGGCCACCACCTTCAAAATCTGAACAAGTAGTATAACCTGTATGCACACACATCACCATGACATAAGCCTAAGTCTGCCAAATATCACAAATGTACAGCAATACCCCACACCTTAAAGCTGGCACCATCACGAAAAGAATTTTTTTAAAATTTACATCTGTAATCAGTCCCCCCTCTGAAGCCGTAGAGAGTATGGCATTTTTGTTTGAGTGCATAGATTACATCCATAGCTGTAACAGTCTTTCTCTTGGTGTGCTTGGTGTAGGTGATGGCATCCCAGATAATATTTTCCAGGAATACCATGAGAACACTGCGGGTCTCTTCATAGATCAGCCGCGAAATGCGCTTCACCCAACTATGACAAGCCAGACGGTGGATAGTTGGCTTTGTGATGTCCCCAACCCCACTCACAATGCCCAGTAAAAGCACAAAATGGCATTCTCTTACTGTAGGGTGGCCAGTGTTCTCCACACCGTATGGTATCCAACAAAAACATGACAGCATTCCCCACGGTGTTCAGTGGTCCCTCCCCCCAACCCCCAAAGCAGGCAGCAACACAAAATGGCATTCTCTACATATTACATCACTTTTATAAACACCCAGCCACAGGTTGGAGACCACAGACCACCAAGGAATCCATTTTGTGGGATGGTTTCATATGTCTGGAGGTTGGATGGTGGACCCTGACAGTGTGGCAACTGTTTTGTGAGTTGGCGTCAGGTCTCGGAGGGAAGGGGATCACCCAGACAGCAGGTGCTGCTCTTTGATGGATGGTGATGGGCCTTCCATCACCCGCCACCATCCCACAAACAGCATTGCCTGTTGTCTGGGTGACCCTCCTCCTTCCGAGACCTGATGCCAGCTCACAAAATGGTTGCCATGCTGTCAGGGTCCTCCATCCCACCTCCAAACATACAAAACCATCCCACAAAATGGATTCCCTGGTTCTCCACACCCTACGGTATCCACCAACAAACATGACAGCATTCCCCACAGTGTTCAGTGGTCCCTCCCCCACCCCCAAAGCCGGCAACAACACAAAATGGCATTCTCTGTATATCTTATTACTTTTGTAAACACCCAGCCGCAGGTGGGAGACCACAGACCACCAGGGAATCCATTTTGTGGGATGGTTTCATATGTTTGGAAGTGGGATGGAGGAGCCTGACAGCGTAGCAACCGTTTTGTGAGCTGGCATCAGGTCTTGGAGGGAGGGGGATCACCCAGACAGCAGGTACTGTTCTTTGCTGGATGGTGCCAGGCCTTGCGTCACCCGCCACCATCCCACAAATAGCATTGCCTGTTGTCTGGGTGACCCCCCCTCCCTCTGAGACCTGACGCCAGCTCACAAATTGGTTGCCACACTGTCAGGGTCCTCCATCCCACCTCCAAACAGTATGAAACCATCCCACAAAATGGATTCCCTGGTGGCCAGTGTTCTCCAAACCCTACGGTATCCACCAACAAACATGACAGCATTCCCCACAGTGTTCAGTGGTCCCTCCCCCACCCCCCAAAGCCAGTAACAACACAAAATGGCATTCTCTGTATATCTTATTACTTTTGTAAACACCCAGCCACAGATGGGAGACCACATGCCACCAGGTAATCCATTTTGTGGGATGGTTTCATATGTTTGGAGGTGGGATGGAGAACCCTGACAGCGTGGCAACTGCTTTGTGAGCTGGCGTTAGGTCTCGGAGGGAGGGGGATCACCCAGACAGCAGGTACTGCTCTTTGTTGGATGGTGCCTGGCCTTGCGTCACCCGCCACCATCCCACAAGCAGCACTGCCTGTTGTCCAGATGACCCCCCCCAAGACCTGACGCCAGCTCACAAAATGATTGCCACACTGTCAGGATCCTCCATCCCACCTCCAAACATATAAAACCATCCCATAAAATGGATTCCCTGGTGGCCTGTGGTCTCCCACCTACAGCTGGGTGTTTACAAAAGTGATGTGATATACAGAGAATGCCATTTTGGGTTGTTGCTGGCTTTGGGGGGTGGCTGGAGGGACCACTGAACTGTACAAGCAAAAGTTTGTTCAAATCCATTGAACGGTTGCTAAGATATTAAAGTGCAAAAATTGGGATTTAACATTAAAGTTCCTACTCTACCCTAACAATAGTGGCACTACCGTACCACTGTTGTAATGTGCTCAGTCCAGTTAGTTCTCATATAATGTAAAGTTTATATGACATTCAGGATCCGGTATTAAGGTAGTTTTTTTTTTGCTTTTTCCTTTTGTGCAAAGAATCCTAACGACAAAATATTTACAGATTATTTGCCACTATTTCTTAAAAATATCATAAACTATATATGTGTTATTAGCTAATTGCTTCTAAAAAGTATCTGCCTATCATTCCTTCAGACCATTGTTCATACTAGCAACATCTCTGGTGTACTGCATTGAATTCTGCAAAGTTCAGACTTTATATAGCCCTGGGCTGAGGGAAGCTGTGGTTCTACCAGGCAGCACAAAGGGACATGTGACATCAGCTAGTAATGTCATCACATTCATGTGCTCACACCTTCTGGTGTGCCTGCTATTGCTCTGCAACAGCTGAGCACTGCCTTCAGACTGTGTTGGAAGGGATGAGATCAATATACAGTCATGACTGGACACACTATTCACCCCCGGGTCTAGGGTGAGTTAGGTGGGTTTATGGTAAAATCTTATTTGTGAGACTCAGTCTCAGGATGTGCAGTTCCAGGTTAGGGACCCGGATCAATCAATTAGTCCAGTCCTTCTATTATTTTTGTTACAAACACAATATTAAAGAAGAACTGTGGCTAAAATAAGATCAGTGAGCATAGGTTGTGGCCCTGGCTTATATTGACCTCATTCAATCCTCTTATTTTTTGCAGTTACTGAATAATGGCTGGATGGACATTAGATCAGTACTCTTTTGTCTGTAATAGGCTGTAAGTACAAAACGTGGGTTGGCAGTTGAAATTACAAAGACACAGGACCAGCTGAAACTTAAGACAGAACGGTCACAGTTCTACAACATTTCTGAAGAAATAAAAAGCAACTGAATGAATTTGAGGAAGATATAAAGAAAATTGAGATCAGGAAATTCAGAAGAGACACCAATGACTATAGAAATAATTGAGGTTATAATTGGAAAGTGACTATACTGTATAGAGGTAGAAGAGGGGGAAACAATGATTCAGGCAGCTCTGATAGATATACCTGCAGAAGTGCTAGACCACCAAAACAAAGACAGGACACATAGAGGCTTTTATTAGGGTTGTATCAGAGAAAACAGACACCACAGGAAGGCACCTCAGGGGACAAAACACACAGATACCATACTCACGCACAGGGTTCAAGCCACAACATAGAGATTGAGGATTACCATCCACCAGGAGGAGCAGGAAGAGGAAAAAGATGCAAACGGAGAGGTAGAGGTGGTGGAGAGTACAGGGGCAGACATCTATAGTGATTTTCAACCTATGTAACCATACAATAACAGAACAAGAAATAACATTATTAACTAAGGGCCCGTCATTTTCATCAACAAAACCACCTAACCCACTTTAACATAATAGCAGATTTACATTAGTTTTTCAGATCAATAAGGCTTAAGTACCCATTCTTTGGAATCCTGGAAACAAATACAGAAGTTAGAAATATAAAGCAGGCTGTAATACACAAATCAATTTACAGTCTCCCAAAGGGACACAGCCAGTACTTACTGAACAGTAGAAACGTTTGTGTGACTGGTGCTAATTGATTATTTTATTTATTTATTAATATCTCAGATTACAACCTGTAAGGTAAAGCTCTTTACATAGGTTCCACGTCAACAGGGCAACAAGCAGAGAAACAAATACAGTATAATACAGGCAGATAGAAAGGGCGCTTTAAATCATAGTCAACAGGGTATCAAGTAATAAGGCATATTAACATAAGGTACTGGGAACAAAGTATATGAGGCATTGTACAATACATACCATGTTGTGGAAAACTCAAGACAATGGTTGGGATACAGTAAGAGACAGGGAGGACTAAAACTAGGGGAAGAGTATAATGAGCCCATAAGGCCTATTCAAGGAGTGTCAGTGGAATAAAGCCTGTGAGAAAGAAAGACAGATCAGCCCAAGGGGCCTAGACTGGTGAATATAGGGATGAGGGTAGGGTCAGATAGGATAGGGTAGGGTGAGAAGGATGGGGGGCAGGGAGGGATGAAAATAAAGGGTTGGGGGAGATGTTAAGGGGGTGGGCAAAGTGCTGAAGATCTGAGAACCCGGAAGAAGCCAGAAGACAGCAGTCAATTTAGACCCCGGATTCAGTTGAAAAACAAATTCTGACTGACTTACCACATATTATGACTGATTTTTCCAACTAGTTTGAAATTTCTGACTTCAACTAAGTAAAGAAAATGCAACCAATTTTTTCAGCTTTCACCATCGTTGAATTTTATTATGTTTGTACAGTATACGTTAACTTCATATCTTCTGTTTGTTAAATGAATACATGATTACACTTATTAGGCATATGCCGCATATGTTATAATACATATGTATAATTGACATAAGAGGCAGGCTTTTCGGATTTGCAATATAGACAGAATCACCCTCACCAGCAATACGCAAAAAATACATACAGTACAGACAGACATTCTAATCAGAGGTTCTATCCAAACCCAGTGTTCCATGAAGAATACAGTGAAGTCCACTCCCACCAGATGAGCAACAGGACGTGCATACGATGACATAAGATAATAAACATGCAAGAAAATAGGTTTGCATTCTTTAAAGATTATGCATGGGTAAGTAACTATCCAAATAATCTGACAGCCTGTGACAACCCCCAGGTGTGAGGCTAATTGTAATTAAGCGTTTGTGTGCAGTGACACTGTTTTACTTACTGATCACTGCAGTGTAATACATGACTCAGGCTAAGTGATGTTATTAACTTGTTCGATGTAATTTCATGTAACCAGACATTCCAGAATGCCATAATGCTGACTTCAGAGGAGAACTGCAGAGCTGGTAGATTTGATTGCCTTTAATAGCCAGCCTGCAGTGAATGCCAGAGTGTTTTGTAAGCTTTAATCTTCATTTTGCTGGACAACTGTTTGTGTGGGGTGACTCGGGCTAGGTACAGACAGTGAAGTCAGAGGACTGTTGGAAGCACCATGAGGACAGCAACATCTGATTTTAGCTTACAAGATAATGAACATGTATACTACAGGGTGCAAGCTACTGAAGAATGCATATCCTATCTGAGCAGTTCTCCTCTGATGGGAGCATAATGGATTCTGGGATTTATGGTTACGTGAAATTGTATCTTACAAATCATTGTCCGTTAAATTAGTCTAGTGCATTCTGTTGTGCAGTAACAGTAATTAAAATGAAATCTTTTTGTACACCAAGTGAAAAATGTGATCAGCCTCATACTTGGATGTGAGGCTTTGCTGACTGCTCCCCTTTAATCTATCCTAGTTGCATTAAGGTAGAGTAGTTTCACATGTTCCACCAGGCCAGTAAAGAAAAGTCCCATCCTCTCGACTTGTTTAATGCCAGCTGTGTATCATTTAAGTTGGAACTATAATACTCATCAACATGTAACCAGAAAGTTATCCAGAACCAGATATAACCAGAAACTTATCCAGAACCAGAAAGTATTTAAGAAAAATCTTAATGAAAGCTTAGCATAGGCAGATGTCTTTTGTCCCCACCCCACAGTTCTGTAGTTATGTGCTGCATAATCAGACCTAGTAGCTAGTTTACAAGAAGCCAGTTTCCTTTTCCATTGGTGCAAACATGAAGTATACCATAGCTGCAGGAATCTCATGCTGTAGTGTAAGTAAGGTAAGCAGACTAATTATATGTTCCATTTTCAATCTAACTCCATGACTGTACAGGTCTACTTATCTTGGTTTATTCAATGGGGATACATACAGCACCATCCTCTGTAATATAAACCACATTACCATAATATAAACCAGATTACTATTATCTATGCATGTCACAATATAACACAAGTGTGCATAGCCCTAGTACCCCCAAATAAATTCTGGTTTCTTTAGCAGTTCTTGTCTATGCTGGACATCGTATCCAAGTTCACATTGTCATTACTCCTTACAGTAACAAGCTGCATTGAAATTTACAGTGACAGTACATAAATTATGATCGCAGAGAACAGTGAGGACATGGATGTACACAGAATGCCATGGATTGGTGAATTGTCCTAATTTATTTGTTAAGTTGAGGCAAACCACACCAGTGTGAAGGGAAGCAGTGGCACAGCATGTCCGGAGAATGTTCGTCAAGTCCAGAGAGCAACAAAAGACAAAAAAGTGGCGATTGGCCAGATACAGTTAATGAGTCTGGCAAGGTTGTGGAGACTGATGTGAAGTTTTGGTAACAATGAGTAAAGATTTAAGTGAGGGAGCATACCTGCCATTCAAGGAGGCTTTATGTAATGTAGAAGAGGTGTACTGTAATAAGTTTAACCACTAGGCCCGCCCTAATTCTGTTTGGACTTAATTAAGCCATTTTCATGGCAAGAAATAACTCATCTCTTGATTTCTATTGTGTTCTACTGGATACCAAGCTGTAAGGACATGCACTCTATCCGCACAAATCCTAATGATGATGATGAGGAGGAGCAGCTCCCATTCATGAATCAGGGAAAGCAATCTGCAGTACCTATTTCTGAAAAACTATGTCTGTCTGTCAAGTGACAATGTTTTAGCATACTGAATTTTCTTTTTGAAGTTTTTTGTTTATGATTGCATCATATGTTTTGTTTTAACAAAATCGTGTTTGATCACAGTTGTCAGCTTCTCTGGACAATGATTGTAAGTAACAGTTTAACATATATCTGTTGGTTATGAACAACTTATGCCTGACTGTCCCGTCATCACCATGTCCAGCCTTTGGGTATCCTGATGCCTTAACCCTAAGCACCACTTGCACTCCCTCCACTGTGACACCAGTGGGGATCAACATGGTGAGAGGTCCTATGGCACCTGTTCACCATCATCTGAGTTGACTGGTGCTCATCCCTTAAGTTCCACCCATTTATTTGCCCAGTCCCTCAGACTGTCATATGTGCAACAGAGTGATCCAGGTATAGAAATACTGACAGCTGTGAGCCAGCATGATATGGTCAAAAAGAAACACAAGAAGCACAATCAAGATAAACCTGTTTCATGCCCGATTTGTTCAGTGAAATAAAGGTAAAACAGTCATTTATTGAATTGTTGAATCTGTGTCCTATGAAGATTTATACCAAAATATATCTATGACAGTGGTGAATTTGGGGCAGATGCTGTAGATCACTGAGTCTAGAGGTTCCTTAACTTCTGATGTTCTGATAGATGGTAGTCAGGGAGGGGTCCAACCTTCAGGCATTGATGCCTCTACCCCAAGCACCACTCCCCCCACTGTGCCACCAGTGGGGATCAACATGGTGAGAGGTCATATGGCATCTGTTCACCGTCAACATTGAATTCACTAGTGCACATCCTTTCCACCCATTTATGTTCCCAGTCCCTCAGGCTGGCATATTGTGCAATGGAGGAAGCAAAAAATATTGACAACTCTTGAGTGATCCATTCCATCGAGAGTCACTGAACATAAAGCACAATCAAGGGCAACTGTTCCATGTCAGAGTGTGTTCAGTTAAAACATTATTTGCTTGAATGATAATGAAATATTTTGGTATAAGTCTTCAGAAATGATGCCAGATTACATGTGTTTTGTTGAATTCAGGGCAGATGCAGTATATTACTTGACTCCTGGCTTGACTTGATAGTGGTATGGGAGGATTCTAGCCAGCCTTTGGGTGTTGATGCCTCAACCCCAAGCACCACTCCGCCCACTGTCTCACCAGTGGGGATTAACATGGTGAGAGGTCCTATGGCACCTGTTCAACATCAACAGTGAGTTGACTGTTGCATATCCCTTCCACCCATTTATTTTCCCAGTCCCTCAGGCTGGCATATTGTGCAATGTAGCGTGCCGGGCCAAAAAACAGTAACAGACAGTGGCTCAGATCTGATCCATCCTGATTTTTAAATGGGAGTGCACATTAAAGGTCCAACTTGGTGTCCAGCACAGAGTCTGAGTCAGTTCACTGTCAATGAGAAAGTTTTATTGTGTGAACAATTCAATAATAGTGATAATAAAAGTACACTACAACCACTACATGAATGAATGTAATTAAGCGACATTTGGTCATTTGCTATTATGTCCGACTCCCTGAATGGCGTGTAGGCCAAGAAATACATTTTGGGACAGTTATCTCCAGAGTTTAACAGAAGGAATTTCATTTTCCCATTAAGTGATCTTAACTGTATTGCATGATGATGTACCTAACTACACCATCCCCAACACCAAAAATTAGTCAGCAAGTGATCAATGACGAATTCTGTATGGCTACATTCATACAGCAGTACAATCACAGATAAGTAAAAAAGATCATCGCACTGTGCGATAGGAAATTCAGCTGTGGCAGCTGGCTAGCCACAACAGACAGTGGCTTACCAAGCAAGTAATGAACGTGGTATTGGATATTGAATTTGTCTGTCATGTGTGGTGTAACCACAGCTTTCTAAATCTGCTATCAATACCAATCACACTGACATACAAGAATAAATCGCTTTGCAAGATTAGAGAAATGCCCAGCTGAGGGTTTTAAACTCTTGTTACAAATTCTTGAACTGATGTTTATGGCTGAAGTGGCAAATGAAGCACCGTCATTGTATTACATTTCAGTACCTGAATGATTAAAGAGCACCGTTCACAGCCTTTTTACTTTTATGCATGAATAAACCATTATTTAACCAGTTTTGTCACTGTATTTCAAACAGTAGTGTCATCTGAAGTTAATTTTAGCATTCTGAGTGAGCAGCAAAAAACTATTGTGGGTGCCACAGATTGTATAGCAAGCAGCCTGGTGTGGGCCTGGCTGTGGATGTAGCCATGGCTGCAGTGCTGACATCACTGTAGGTACTAGGGCAGAGGAGTGACTCACTGTCACTGTGCAGCACAGTGCAGTGGCAGGCTTGGTTTTACAAGGGTAAAGTAACAGTAGTCAACCTACGGATCATGTGTCCCCTTCCCCAAGACACCCACCTGTTAGCAATGCAATATGCCAAAATCCAAAATGCCTCATAAGTTTTATTTTTTTATCTGTTTTGTGCTTCCGTAGCAAAGCAGCATGGGGACTGAAACACAGGCTACTCACTTGTAACAGTAGTTCTAGGAGTGGTATACGTTGTTGTTCTTCGTTCTTTCACACTTGTTGGCATGTCCCTTTACTCTTCCCCTTTAAAGAGGTTCAACAAGTTAATTAAAATACCATGTGTGGGCTGGCCCAGTGGTGCAGAGGGCTGAGGCACTGGTGTCTTACCTCGAACCATGCCAGTGACCCAGGTTCAGAAAGTGACTCAGGGTACTGGGGGTCACCAAGGGAGCAGAGGATTGAGTGTCCAAGCCATCCATTACACTGACTGCTCTCCTCTCTTAGGGTAGGAGCAGGATCGTATCACTCTGCAACAGCCCCTGGTGGAGACTGGGAGCACTGCATGAGCATCGCAACAGAGGGATGTGCCAAGAAAGTGGAAAACTGCTCATGACTGACTGGATGACGGCAGCCAGCTGAGCCTACCGCGCCCCTGAAGGGCTACCTTGGGATCAGGCTACAAATATGAATTAAGGGGGCTCCAGGGGGAGGAGTAGTGGGGGGGATGTCAGAGACTGTGGCTGGCCAAAGGAGTGGCGGGTCCTGGACATGTAGAATATCATGTGCATCACATGGTATGGTGCCTTACCTGAGCAGCATCCAGCATCCTGGCCCATCTGGCTATATTGAGACCAAAACATAATCCATATTGATGAGTGGAAGGGATTGTAAATTTGTGAGCAGATGACCCCTTCACTTTGCTGGTGCTGGGAGCTAACTAAAGACCCATCCCCATGCTCAGGCACGTAATGACGTGTGCCCAGGGAGAGCGCAGGGGTGTGCTCCATTATTCTTTATGGGGGCTGACTTTTAAAACATTTTTCAAGATATTCACTGTCATTGTGTCATTAACCATGAGCAGTGGGTGACCAACAAGGACCTCATTAGTTGGCCTGACTTGACCGATGTCAATGGTTAAAGACAAAATGACCGCAAATGTATCAAAACATTTTTTAAAACTTAGCCCCCATAGAGAATAATTGAGTGAGCCCCTGCGCTCTCCCTGGGCACACATCTTTATGTGCCTGAGCGCGGGGGCATGTCTTTAATCAGCTTCCAGCACAAGGAAGTTGAAGAGAATTGGCCATTCCCAAATTTACGATCCCTTTCACCATTTAATATTGATTATGTTTTAGGCTACTTATACCCAGATGGCATGCCGCTCAGGTAAGGCACCACACCCAGTACTTTATCTTGGAGAATTTCTTTAAATATTACCTGAAGGTCTAAAAGCTGGCTCCTCCTAACCACCCACTCTGGTTAAATATTTAGGCCTCTGCTTCACCCCATGATGGCAGATCTTGCCTGCTGGAAGCAGAGATTGTGCACTGAAGTTATGGAGGTCGAGTGGAACAGAGATTGTAGAACTGACACCCCAAAACCAGCATCCCAGTGTGACTCTAGGTTGATGTGGAACTGAGTAATGAAGGTGTTTGTTAATTTCCAGGTAGCAGCCCTGCAAATATTCTGGATAGGATGGGACGCCCCAATAGCAGCCACTGACGCAGCAGTATGTCAGGTACAATGAGCTGTTATCCCTATGGGAGGATCTTTGCCCACCAACCGGTAGCAGAGATCAATGCAGGATGTTATCCATCTGCCAATCACCCGCTGTGCTGTGGGTCTGCCAGGTGCAGCTTCAGCATATGGGACAAACAGCTGGTGAACCTCTCACCAAATTTCAGCTGTTCACTCCTTATATTAAGAGAGGACTCATCTCAGGTCCAAAATATGGAGCCTGTACTCTGCCTCTGAAATGCAATTGTGGTGGTGCACCAGCAAATTCAAGTCAACACCTGGTTCAGGAGGGACTCCGACACCACCTTTGTAAAGAATTTTGGGTGGAGGCACAGGACAACCATGTCCCTGTGGAACACCAGATAGGGAGACTCAGAGAGCATCTGTAGTTCCCGAGTCTTTCTGCCTGATGTGATAGCCACCAAGAAGGTGGTCTTCCATGACAGATGTGACATCTCACACCTGTACATCGGTTCAAATTATTTGTCCATGAGCTTTGCCCAAAAAAGCAGTAAATCCCCAAGGAGGTGGTGGTTCATGCAGTGGAGCAGAAATGTGTCTGAGGCTGCCCTGTACCACCTGGGTGGGTGGGAGGAGCCAGCTTTTAGACATTCTGGCAAGATTTAAAGGGAAAGAGGCATGCCAACAAGAGTGGATAAGAACAACATATCCACATCCCTAAGAAGAACAGTTACACAACAACTTACCATTAACCATAGATCTGTGGGCCAGACACCTTGCCTTGTGCTGTGCCATTGAACCTTGTTCGGGAATGCACTTGAGCATCAGAGGTCAGCATGTGGAGGAGTGAACTGAGCATCTGTAAGACTGCTCTTCTCTCTCCTGGGGTAGGTTGTTGGTGCTCTTCGCTGCTCTAGCTGTTCCTGGTGGAATCTCATAGACTGCAGCAAGATACACAGCACACATTGGTGATATGGGAGCAATGGTGGATGTCCTGCAAGTGGGTTAGGGAGCTTACCTGCATTGCACTGGATGTCATTGCACATCCACACTCCAGTGGACAACACACAAGGAAAAATCCTAGGATGGCTGATGAGGCCCCGAGGGCCTAGGGAACCAGGCCATACATCCCCAACACTGGAGTGCTGCACCACTGATCCACAGGCACCACCTGCAGAGATGATCCCTGTAACTTCAGATAGATGCCGCTAAAAACAGGAGAGGCAGGCCTCCCAAGGGGGGGGTGATCCGGTGGGCCGATATGTCTGTTGGAGGAGGTCACTTGGGGGGGAGTCTCACTATGGAGTAGCAGATCTGAGTCAAGCATGTTCTTCTGAGAGATGCCTCAGAAGACCGAAGGAACATAAAAATAGTTGGGTGAGGAAAAAAAAGTAGATCCTTGAGGGGATGTTAGACATCAGGTACCATTTAGGAATGAGTCTCAAGCATGTACAACAAATAAGTGGGGATGCTGTGAGGCGTGATCTCTATAAACTTAAGGCAGGAGATGTGATGATGTATAACAACCTTCTGTGCACTCAATGACTTTCATAAACTTAAAACAGAAAGCCTTGATACTGAGCTGGGCAGCAGGCATCAGTCCATTCAGAAGTGGTGCAACCCAGACCCTCCATGTGACAGCTGCAGAGAAGAGCAGCAGTGGTACCTGATGTCTGAGATCCCACTGAAAATGATAATTCATCAAAAGTTGCTGTCAATGTCAGTCTACCCAGGCCCCAGCTATCAGTTTATCCTATGCTGATAATTTGAAAGCAGTAATGCCTCCTGAATCATGCCATTTTACTACTGCCTCACATCCACATTCCATTGTGGTGACTATCACATTCTACAACAGAGAGACAGGTAAGGCTCTGCTGTGGCATGGGTATGAAGGAGGCATTGCTGCTGTCAAATTATTAGGGTAAATACTATTCACAGCCATGCAGAAGCAGTGGAAAGCTTTACAAGTAAACTGAGTGACAAGACATGGATGATTTGGCAGGTACAATGCACAGCTGACAGCAGCAAATGGGTGTGTTGGAGAAGGGGAACACAAAGTTCAGTGACTACTGGTAATTTCCCCGTACAAAAGAGCTGTGACACAGAGTGCAGTATGCTGAACATTGTGCTGAACATTGTTACTCAGTACTGTGCCTAGGGTGATGTATCCAATTGTGGAGAAAGCTGCCGAGGACAGGTACATGTGATGCAAAATAATGAAGCCAGTGATGAAAGGTGTTCTTTAAGTCAAGTGGTAATAGGAACTCAGGGTAGACAAAGGAAAGACTCAGATTGCTGTTGTCATATTTACATGACTAGTATTTATGTTGTTGGTACATATATACCTTGCAGCATATGAACAGTAACAGGTATAGTGGTTGAATGTGCTGTGGAATGGTGGGTGTATGGGTGGCATCTATTGTGAGCAACTGCATGACAAGTAGTTGATGGGAGACAGTATTGGCAGCAGGCAGCCACAAGAACTTTTGTAGAGTTGTACTGCACCAGATGTCTTATACCCCCCCACACACACACTCGCAGACACAGACACATACGCTTGTTGGGGTTGGGCTTCTCTTTTTTTTTTCATTTGGCAATGGGAAAAAAGAGTGGATAGTTATCATGAATAAATGACATATAGTTCAGACGATATGGGGCAATGCTCAACCGTTTACCATTCAGCAATAACCCAGTCACTGAGAACATGCATTCCACTGGCACACTGGATGCTGTTACGCCAAGGTAAGTTTTTGCAAGCTGAGCCAGAGTAGGGTATCTGTGTTCATTATTCTTCCAAAATGTCAGTGGGAAATCTTCCTCCTCACTTGTAGGTTTCACCATCAAATATCTGTTTATTTCTTCTTCCACAGCTGAGCTATAGTCACTGAGATGCAAGGTTACTTTGATCTTCTGAAGCATTTTCCTCTTCTTACTCATAGGAATGCCTTTATCCTCATCGGCATGACAGTTTGGATCTTCATCCTCTGTCTCTTCATCACTGAAGGAGACACTTGAAAGTGGAGATGTCACTGATGGTGTGCTGCTGGCTCTGGAATGTCTACTTGGAGTACTTGTTGAAAAAAACTGTTGTCATAGTTTCAAATTCCTTCATTTCTTCCACTGCATGTTTCATTACTGCTGTTTGCTCCTCCCTAGACAGCTGTAAAGCATCTTTGGTGGCTGGATCCAGTAAGCATGCCAGTTTAACAGTATCGCTTTCTGGAAAGCGCCTCTCGACATTTTTCAACACTAGCTGTTTCATCTGCTGCACAGTAGGATGATCTTTTTTACTTATCTGTGATTTTTCCAGAATCTAATTTTTTTATGAGTGGTATGAGTGCCAGGTGTGGTTGATTACTACTGACAAGATCTGTCAGCTCCTTAAATGGGAGAAGAAAATGTCTGAGTCCTTCAACAATATCAAACTTCTCAGTTGTGAGGCACAGCTCACTGTGTCCAGTACGTTTCAAAGCTTGCTCAGCCTCCCGGTGAAGATCTACAATGCTTTCAAACATAACAAGTACCAAGTTCCTCCTAGTCATGACCTGTTGTTTTAAAGTTATGTGATGCCTTTGTCTGTGTTGCACAATTCTGGAGGATGTTGCTCCTTTAACCGAGTCACTGTCGCGACTGTGTCTTTCCTGTGTGCCACTGCGAATGGGTTCTGGTGCTGCATCATCATCATCATCATCATCACTGAGATAGAGTCCAAAAGGTGAGTGCATATCCTCATCATCTGTTCCAGTTCCACTGTCTTCAACGAGGTACTCGGAATCCAATGACAGAATGTTTTGCGTATTTGCGATCTTCTCCAGGAGGCTGTCCATCACTTGCCGGTCATTACTGTTTGCTACTTCCTCCTCAATGAGATACCCTTTGAATTGTAATATGGTCACTATGGATTTGCATTTCTCAATCAAGTCTTGTACATCATTGACATGATTCATGGAATCCATCATCAGCAACAGATGCAATGCATGCACAACACAGTGATTACAATGTTCCACCCGTAGCATGCGACTAGCTTTCTTCATGTTCTTTGCTCCATCATGTGTTGAGAAAAGTTTCACTGTTCTGTCAATCGCAAAATCCTCAAGTTCTCTGCGGACATGCTGTGCCACTGCTTCCCTGGTGTGGTTAGGCAACACTTTACAAGACAATGTTACAGTGCGAAAGTCCCAACCCACGTTAATATAGGCCAGGTGGATACCAAGGGAAGGGCAACATAGACTCATCGCACTGTACAGAGGTCGTTCTTTACTTTGGTTTTTAATAAGCTGTATACATCATGTAGGGCTTTACCACGCAAGCTTCTCTCATTAGGTATTTTCATACTTGGGAAATTCTTGGAGAAGAAAAGTTGGAATCCCTCTTTGTTGACTGACTCAAAAGGCATCATATCCAAAGAAAACCATACCAAGACATCGCGAACCAAAATCAGAGGAAGCTGGCTGCACACTACCAGTACCACCACCAAGACTTAAATTAATAGTTGTCTGCTTCAGTTTCTGTAGTTTGTTACCCTCATGTACATCTATGTTATGAATGTGGATTAAATGTTCCATTAAGGATGTAGTAGCTGTCTGCAAGGCATAACTTTTAACTTTGCTAATGTGCACAGTAGACTGAGCTTTTACATACAGTGCCTGCTGTGCATCTAAGCAAAGGGAACAGAAATATCTACTGTCATCAAGCAAGATTGGAGAAACTGAACCTGGGTCACCTGAAGATGTACCTGGGACCTGTGTTTTAACATACAGTGAGCCAAAGTACTTCCAAACAATAGACTTACTATTGCTGTGAGACCTCAATTTTGGAGCAACAAACAGATTGCATATTTCGAATTTCTCACTTCGCGACAGTAGTGATGTACTTACATACTTATTAGTTTTATGATGAGGTGATGCACCAGCCATATTTAACTTTAACAGCTACTACACTACTACAGTACTACTACTCAGTACTGGCCTTTCTGTAACAAACTGGAACAAATGAATTTGTAACAAAACCACAGTATTATGAGTAAGCAATAATACCCAACAGGGTGGGCGGTATTGCGCTATACCGGACTGCCCAGGGGCGTAATGAGGCCCGACGCCGCAGGCGGAGGGCCTTATAGCCCCTGGAAGGTCCGGTATAGCACAATACCGCCCCACCCTGGAGGGTATTATTGCGCTTAGAAAATGGGGACTGTAAAACAAAATAAGTTTAATAATAAAATGTTAATACAAAATCAATTTAAAATCAGTTTTGAAATAAAATAGTTCCTCCGCCTGTATTACAATTGTGTGTGTGTGTTTTATCTAGTGCGTTCTGTCCTTCTAGAGCCCCTGTAGCTGTGGGTCCTGGTTGTCATGGTTATTGGTTACTGCAACCCCCCCCACACACACACACATTATCTGACATTGTCATTTTTTTTTTTAAATTTAGGCACACAGAGAAGAAAAATGCTGGCTTTTGACAGCTGTCAGAAATGTAAAATTCAATCAGCTGTGGTATCGTTGTGATGGGGACCTAGTGAAACATTGGCAGTAGGGACAGAGATTTTTTTTAAGTTTTACCTTGCTGGTATGGCGTGGCCAGAGAGCCGAAAACAGAGCAAAGAATTTAAGGAACAATCAAGTCAATGGAGAGAGAGAGAGAGAGAGCGCGAGCAGCAGGAAAAGTAAATGTAAATTTCTGCTTTGACAGACAGTCTTTTGGAACTGTGAGTTGTGAGACTAATATTTTATACTAAAGCCGTATAAACAGCCAGATTTCTGTGTTTTTTTTTATTTTTCAGTTAATCTCTCCCCCACACACACACACACACACGCAACTTTCAGATTAAACGGCAAACTGACATCTCATTGTGGACCCCCGATCCGGCGACAGTTATGTGCACAAACTTACTGTCACAACAGCCGTAAGAGGACTGCTCTCTCAGCTTGCTATATGGATTTAAATCAGTTGCGCGTGTCAGACACGGAGTTACAGACAGAGAGATGGCACTACATCTGCGGCGTGGGAAAGGAGGGATTCTATGCAAAATGATGACTACGGATAGATCAGGCAGGTTGCAGGTACGAGAGACAGCCGCTTTATTACAGGACTTGTTTTATTTATATACTGCACCCGGAGATAGATTCGCACTGCCAGGTTCTAGCTGCAGTGAAAGTGAAGGCTTGGGCATCAGGGAAGGACCTACATAAGGAGCGCCAGAATGCAGCACATTAACAGCCGTAAATATGCTGGCTGTTTACTTTTTGAAAATATTGTTGATTTGTTTTGCGGGCTCTATTATTAAAGAGTAGATTAGAAACATTTCAATTACAGGCTGAGACTCACTCTGGGAGTGTCACTCGCTAAATTAACAATTAATATGGCGACATTTGCCTTTTGAACGTTCTACTAGCCCACTACTATTTAGAACTACATGAGGCAACTGAGACTGGGAATAGTTTTTTACCAGTCTCTGTTGTCTCATACCGGACTGTCAGGTTGCCTCTTCCAGCCAATGAGGAACGTGAACACACTTTACCCATTTTCTAATATAGGATAATGCACATGGTATAAGTAGTGGATATATATATACAGTAAAATACCACCAAGACAACACTTGAAAAGAGAGGAACAGGATGTGATGTCCAGCATAGACAAGAAAACTGTTATTCAACCAGGAAGTTAATGCACATTTCAATCAACATAACATGGTTCCATGACAAGACATGGCATAGCGCATACACAGAACTTTAACAGAATGATGCTGCAGTGCAGTACCAGTAGCACACAACACATCAGCACTGTGAAAGTAAAAGTTAGACCACGGTCATGAATCATGCCATGACCACCAATGTGTTCATGGTTACCTGCATAAATGCTGAAGTTTCCGTGACAGTGCCGGCCCATCCTAATTCTCGACAAAGCAGAAAATACACCCCAGTAAGGGAAGGGGTTTTGCACAGCTGGGTATGCACCACCAAGTCTTCCTGGATCTGATTCATTCAGAAAATGTATATTTCTTGATGGATTAATGTTGTAGACTCCAGTCTGTCTTTCCCACTTCACTTCCTCAATACAAAGTGTCAGTCTGATCAATAAGGTGAGCCTTCATTGCTTCCTCAAGCTTACATTTCAGGTAATCTACCTCATCCTACAATACAAAATATTCTTGTAAGGCCCAGGTATTGGTAGTATATGTTGCAATATTCCTGCAGCAGCCAATTTCATAGCTAAAAACAAGTGTGTAATTGCATTTAAACATCACCTATACCTGTGATATTAGAATTCTGTCACATCACAAAGGTATGTAAAAAGGTATAAGCCAGTGGTGCAACCGCTTATTTACCATAATTCTGGACTGCACCCCCTCTACTATGGAACACTGAGCGAGATGACAGACAGCAAGGCTGCATGGCACCATTGCTGTAATGTTCATCCCTTAAGTAGTATGTACCATTAAAACATGATGTTATACTGTAGCTCCAGAGGTTTACATGTCATGGCAAGCAGCAGTTCATGACTTTTCAGCAAGGTAATCAGTATATCCAAAGATGACACAGTATATCACAGTCTACACAGGCTACTGAGAAAAACTCATTGCAGACTGAATTACTTTTATGACTGAGTCTTAAATTACCATTTGTAAGGCAAATGGGAAGATTGATTCAACAATAATGTATACTGACCTGCTGTTCTTCTTATGCATTCCATCATCAAACAGGAAGATTGATTCATCAGGATGTTTATTGAGCTGGTCTTCTTAAAGTGAAGCTGACCAAATTGGGGGTTCCCACCCACAAAAGGATTACCCCGGTTTAGCTTTTCATAGTGAAAACGGCATTGTTCTTGTGCCACAACTTACTGTATTTTAATTTGGAAAGGCAGTCTGTGACCTGGAAGTATGGCGGATGGGGGTCGAGGATGCTCCTGGACTGTATAGGTGCGGCACGCACTGTTCGCTTCCATACAAATAAATAGCAGGGAACAGTGCGGCATCGCACCTTTACATACAGAAAATGCAGCCCTCCCCATAATACTTCCGGGTCACAGACTTTTCAAAAATAAAATACAGTAAGTTGTGGCATGACAAAAACACTGTTCTTAATATAACTGCTAAACTGGGGTAAGCCTTCAGGGACCCGGAGGGTGGAGGCTGGAGCACCCCCACCTGATTTCGACAGCTTTCCTTTAAGCAGTCTGAAATCAAACAGGAAGATTGATTCAACAACATTTATTGACTTCAACTTCTTTTTATCTTTAATATTTTTCTGAAAGCTGAACATTGACTACTGTGTACTTTCCACTTTGTTATACCACTGATATGACATAGTTAAGAAGGGATAACAACATAGTGATCTCATATCAATGACATAACAAGGTTGGAGTCACTCTCTACTTACTGCTAAATAGTAATACAGGCCTCACTAACCCACACTATATTATTCTTATAACAGAAGGGTAGTATAGCCTAACTCAGCATTGCAGCTGCTGCCAAATACTATTGTACATTACCATCACATGCATAGAAATCAACTGCATTAGTTTTTTAAAAGTCTTACTTTCTTTTGTAGTGTGCGTTCCCATTGTCAATCAACTACTATCCCCTGAGGTGAGACAGATACTGAGCCAGGAATGATGGACAGGCATTTCCTTACTCCTTGGTGACTCCACTGATACCCAAAACAGAAGTCTCAAAGAGGCAGCTGATGTCAAGTCTCCTGTGTACAGCTCTGAACGACACATCTGATGACTGAGAACTCCCACTACACTGTAGTCATGACTCTTATTCTTCTCATTGGGATCTTCCTTGCCTTCAGCCCTCTCAATCAATGATAGTACTGGAACTGGTGCCCTAAATATAATATTAAATAAAAATATCACTTTTACTACTGCTGTGTTTTTCCCCCCAGAGGTGGGCACATGCAGCAAATTTTACACAAAATCAGAAAGACTACTGGCCTACACTCCCCCAGCTGAACAACTTTATTTCTATTAGCTGCTGGGTCGTCAATAAAAAAGGTAATTTTATTTATACACACAGTGGTATTGTAGTAGTAGTACTGCAGTAGCAAAGGCAAACAACTTGCTGAGATGCATAGCTAGGAGAATCAGTAGTAGGAGAGAGGAGGTTATATTGCCCTTGTACAGGTCACTGGTAAGCATTCATGTAGAGTATAGAGTTCAGTGCTGGTGCCCTCAGCTGAAAAAGAACATTAACCTGCTGGAGACGGTCCACAGGAGGGTTACAACGATGATAGTCAGCAGGAAAAGATGTTGATGGCACTGAACATATACTTCCTGGGACTTGCAAATACTTGAAAGGGATAAATAAGGTTGATAAGGAGAGTGTCTTTAAGCTGAGTGGCAACCATAACATGAAGTCTGGAAATGTACAGTATTAGAGGGCTAAAAGCAGAAGATAGATTAATTCTTAGAGAAAATATAATTGTGGTTAAAAGACTAACATTAAAACATTGGAACTGTGACACCTGCTCTATCCCTTCTCCTAAATATAGATGGAAATTGCTATTTTTGGCAGCACTTTACACAGTACCAGCAACCGAGAACCCTGCACCAGGGATCTGGGTCTGTCTGTGTGTCTGTCCATGCAACACTGACAACTGTGAGCCTGCCCTGGCACCAGGGGATGTGGAATCTATCAGTGCATCTGTCAGTGCATCACAGTTCACAAATGTGAACTTATTTACCTGGCACTGGGGAAATGTCAGCCTCTTTCTATTCAGGCAGCTCCGGAACCTGGTGGCAACCGTGACACTACAGCAAGAACCGCGGCTCCTCAAGTGTGTGCTATACTTGCAACAGTGACCACTGCATAATGGACTGATGGCAATCCTACTATCTATGAAACACATGCAACCAAGACCCCTGCAAAAGGACCTGTCCGGTCAGTCTGACTCTGTCTGTGTGCAAGCAGCTGCAGCACCGGTCACCCTCCCTGCACCAGAGACTGTCTGTCCATCCCCGGCTCCCTCCCATCCCCGCTCATTACCTCATCCTCCCATCCCAGCTTGGACCTCCAGCTGTGCAGAAGATACCTTCCCTCCCCGCCACACAGGGACCCCAGGTGAGGCCAGCCAGCTATCCTCCTCTGGTCTGCCGTGTATCAGTCACATCAGGTCTCCAGAGTTTCTGTCCCGCCCGCCACCTCCGGTACAATATAACCACTGACACTGGCGTATACCCCCCTTCCCCATACATCCCACTGGAAACACCTCTTACAACTAAAAATACTTTTGTGATTTTGATCCAGTACAGAAATTGTTTAATAAAGAGACTGACAATGGTCAATAATTTAAAAATATTCCTAATAGTATCTATGACATACTTGGGAACATGTGGATATCGAGGCCATTTTAATATCATTTTAATATCAGCTTGTTTGCTTGTAACAGTAAGGAGGATAGATAAGTAACAAGAGATCCAATGGGCCCAATGTTTTTTCCTCAAATAAAGAACAGAGGTAAAATTAGCATGTAGATAGATGCTATAAAAAAAGCAATGGGGTGTACCATAGTTAACCCTTCTTGACTTGTGATACCTGCAGATAGGTAATGTCTCGGGGTTAAGGTAAAGTCTATATTGGAGAGGGAACATAAATATATAAGAAATGAGGCAAAAGAAATGTTTTACTAACGTACACCCTCTTTCATTTGTGCATTTCACTGCATTTAAATTCCATTGTACTTCTCTTGTTGCCATGCCCCCCAATTCCCACTAGCATGAATGTGGCAAAGAGAAATGTGGCTATGCTAATGCCACTTCAACTGTCACATTTACGCATGTTCTGAGCTTCCACATTTGGGGGTTGAAAGGTTGAGAGGTATATTTGTTTTGTTACTACTACTGGTCCCAGAGTGCATAGGAGATGCTGCTGCAAATGTGGTTTCTTTAGCTGCAGCATGCTTTTTGTCTCACAGAAGGAACTTCGCACTTCTTTACCAAAATCCCTGGCATCTCTCTCTCTCTCTCCCTCTCTCTCTCTTTAGCACTGTATCTCTTCCCAATCATTTCTTAATTTTTATATTTATAATATTTTGATGAACAAATAAAAGCTTGCAGTACAACAAAGCAGAAGCAGATAATACCTTCACTAAGGGATTAGCAGTGAGAGCTAAAAAATGAGAAATAAAGAGTTTACTGACCTACTGTACTAGTAGCTTGTAAACCCACAAAAACTGTATTATTTTTACTTTTTATTTTTGTTAACATGATGGAGATTAACACGACATGACAGGGGTATTACTGACTTTTACCTTGCAGTCACAAGGGCAGACCAGTTGTGAAGAGCTGGGCAGGGTTTACTAGAACCAAAAGTTATATCCCCAGTATTTTGGTCATGATGCACCTCACAGACACACAGGCCAGCAGGGAAGAGAAGGATCACAGTACACTATCTTCCTTTTTGGATTGGAATTATTATTTCAATGAGGCCTTGCTTCAGGCTTGCGGCGGTGCGTGGTGGCCAGCCGTTGGTATGGGCACCCCCACCCACACTTGGAGACCGTCCAACTAACCAACCCATCCCCGGGCCCCAAATATATCCCATTCACTTCAGGACAAAGTCACCCATCCCACAGAGAAGTACGATACGACCATGAAGGGCCAAGGCCATCAGCGCCCCCCCCCGGTGAGATCGGTGCGAAGCTGCTACGAGGACCGAAGAGGTGGTGTGCTTTGTGTCCAAGCACAGCCTCAGTATCGGGCAGCAGAAGGCGGGCGCCCCCTCAGAAGAAGTCAGTGGCCACCTACTACACGACAACGACATGTCATGAACGACTGTTTCACCCATCTCCGGGAGCTCATGCCCAACATCCCCCAAGGAAGGAACAAGGTAAGCCCGGTGGACTCGTGGAGTTGCTGCAGCACCTCATTGCATCAAAATCTTAAGATTTCCAGTGCAACAGATCATACTCAGGCACTGGGGCAGGGAGCTACCCCAGGCCCAGGGTTGGATGAGGTCACCGAGGTGGCCCTGCTGACAGTGAAGGTACAGGCACAGGGGCAGCAACAGGCAGCTCTTATTATTTCGGGTGAGGGAGAGATTGGGTGTATTGGGAATGGGATTTACTGCAGTTCATACCATAGCCTGTTGCAGTCTCCAGTTGCTTTTCTTTATTGACCATATCTAAATCTAGTTGGCAATTTACTGTAATAACTAAACAGTACTCACCCATTATGAGAGAGGTGAAGAAGAAGAATGAACTTGATCTTGAACTTAAGTATCACCTGCAGCAGCTTTACTAGCCTCCCTCCCTGAGTCCCCACACATGATGCACCCTGTCCCCAAAGTCACTGACCTTAAGTTGTGACCAGAACGATGACAACGATGAGCAACTGTCCGTAGCACCGTGACCGTCCTTCTTCTTCTGTGCTGCACAGCTGCAGCTGTACACTAGCTGTACACTAGCCACTGACCACACAGCTTCCTCTCCACAGTCTCCTACTCAAGCTAAACAGCAATTTGGAGTAGTTGGTTGGACTCGCACTTGATCAAACTGAATATTCAACAATTGCTGCTCGTTCCTCACTCGCCTTGCACTGCTTACAGTCGCACACTCTCCCCGCCAACTCCTCGTGCATCTGAGTGATACATCAGCTCTCCTGACTCACTGGACTCCTCCTCCGACTCTATCATTGGTGCATAATTCATGCCACAGGAGCCTGAAGGAGCATTATGGGGCCATTTAAGTGGTGTGAGGCAAACTTGTAAAAAAATCCATAGGTGCCAAACTAACACTGTGACATGTGCGTGTACTGTGTGAGAGAGTCATGTGCCCCCCACCCCCCCTCTCTGCAATCACAGAAAGAAACTTCAGCATGTCTCATTCACTGTTTATAACGGAATCGCTGATTCACAAATTGTATGACTCCAGCATAATTTAACTGCAATTCAAAGCAATTGTAACTGCATTGAATTGAATTGCAGCTGATGATTCTGATGGCCGATGACGGCTCTGGGGTCTAAGTCAAATGCATAATCCTGTAAAGGGGTAAGTTATTGGAAGCAGTCTCATTTAGCATTCGCAACTAGTTCCTGTCTTTAGTTGTTAGTAAGATCTTTAAATCACCATCAGTATCAGCAGCAGCCAAGTGAGCATCAACAATTCCAGGAGGCTTTGCTGCAATCTGAGACACAACTGTTGAGAAATCTATAAAAATTTCTAAATCTATATAAATAGAGTAGCACTTGATAGAGGGCCTTGAGAGGAATCAGGCAATATTAAATTTATCATTGGTTTCAGGTTGAGTTCAAGTCATGGTGAGACCAAAACAGCAGGTGGCTGTTGGTGGAGAGTGAGCCCGGCTGAAAGAACAGTGACCAGGAAGCAGTAAAGATGTACAGTAGCCAGACTCAGATGGAGACCCCACCCAGCCCACTAATGCTGCCTTGCTAAAGGCTATGCAGACCTTGGATAAATGAATGATGTATTTCAAAAGTCAGCTGAAAATGCTTGACAATAAAATGTGAAACCTCACTATTGGTACACAAAAGGCCTCCCAGATGGCCAATAGAGTACTCAGAATTTCCACTGGCTTGATGAATGAGAACACATTCCTGGCAAAATTACTGGAAAATTTAGAGAACTGTATTAGAGAAACATCTGTCATAGTCGTATGGATTCCAGAGGATGCAGAGGGGGACAGTCTTTCTGCTTTCCTGAAAGCTTGGCTGTATGATCACTATCAGTTGCCTTTGCCTCCACCAACTTAAAAGCTAGAGGATCAGCCTCAGAGGAACCTATTACCACCAGCTGACTAACATGCCATCACCACGCATAATCCTTGTGGTATTGGGGGTCAGCCTCAGAGTCAGTTTAGCAGAGGGGTGAGCTACTACTGAAGGTTAAGCACAAGGGGCCCTCCAAGTGGAACACCACCAGAATTCACCTTTCCCTGGATTTCATTTATGAGACAGCAACAGAGAAAAGGTTTCAATGGGATGTGTACCAAATTTCCCCACCTTAGAGTTCATCACATTCTCCTAATGGCAGAAAGCTTAAAGGTGGTATATGGGGAAAAGACTTTCAGTTCCCAGTCCAAAGAATATGATGGAGTTATTGGAAAAATTTGAAAGGGAATTTCAGCACAGACCAGAGAGTGAGGAGTGTGAGGAGGAGGAGGACAGCTTAGTATGCTGGTTCTTATTAAAGTTAACAAAGCATGATTCACAGGGGTGTGGACAGCCAAATGTTTGAATTATGTTATATAGTTGTATATCTGATAATCAGGAGAGCCTGGGATGTGTGGACCTAGAGCACTATTACTTTGCAGTGTGGGACTTAATATATGTGTATGGACCGTGCTTAGGGTTCAGTGCTCTGCAGATAATAGGGATGTGCCATGAGTTGCTGACATGATCCTGCTGGCTGTTCCTCTTTCCTCCTCGATCCAGGTTCTTCACTTTCACTTTTGCACCTTTTTCATCGTGGAGCAGGAGTGTAATGAGATCCTCTGCTTATGCTCGAAGGTCTGCTGCTAGAAAGCCAATGGGCTTCTTTGTTTCCTGACACAACAGTGAGTTTTATACATTCATTAACAAAAGTTACATGGACCTTTGTCTGTTACAGGTTTTAAGTAACACATTTTATTGTTGTTATTTCAAAGTGCTCTGTGACGGCAAAGGTAAGCGTGCACTAAGAAAGAATTGAATTAATAGCAGTTTATGACACTGGACGCTCACACATTCTCCCCTCTGAACTTTGTAAATTAATCTATACACTAAGAGCTGTTATATCTCCATTATTTTCATCTTCTTATTGTTATAGATGTGAACAGATTTGTAACACATCATTAATTCCATGTTCTGCTGTACTACAGCAGGCCTTTGTGTAAGTTGCTACATAGTATCTTTTCGCTATGTGGGTTTGGGGGGCATGTACCCTTCTGTTCTAATGATAGGGTGCATGGTCTATTATAACCGATAATGTATTTAACACCTGCTGATGGCAGTGTATGGACAACTTTATTTGAAAGGGGAACTCATTTTGAGTGTTTTATACTGTAGGATATCCCCCAAGTGCAGTACCTGGGTTTTGGACATGGCAGATCCTGTCAAAATGATGTATTCTCTACTTGTAACTGAGAGTTTATCAAATGTGAACATGCTTACATTCATTTTTTTAAAATTTCTGCTGTATTGTATGATAGTAAACTTTAAAAATAATGTTAAAAAAAATGGTAGCCAACTGAATGATGGCTGGGTTCAGCCTGATCAGGGTGTATCCCTGTAAACAGTATATATCCCTGAGAGATGAGCTTCCAGCCAGGAGAAAAACCAATATAAAAAATAAACAGGCTGGGTGTCAACTCTCTAATCTCTTGCCCAAGTTCTGGAAACTTATAAACAGCCGAAGTTTCCAAAATAACATCAGCATTTAAAGTATAAATTCATGAGCTTTTGTGAAATTGTGGAATGTTGTGATACTTCTTTTGAAGCCATGTCCATAAATTTTCCCAGTCATACACTTGATTCACCACTGGAGAGGAAGACAAATGCTGGGTAAAGTGTCTATAAGGTAACATTATTAAGAGGCTCCATAGTAAAAGTATAGTGGTGCCTATGAGGCTCCATAGTAAAACTATAGTGGTGCCAATGAGGCTCCATAGTAAAAGTATAGTGGTGCCAATGAGGCTCCATAGTAAAAGTATAGTGGTGCCAATGAGGCTCCATAGTAAAAGTATAGCGGTGCCAATGAGGCTCCATAGTAAAAGTATAGCGGTGGCAATGAGGCTTCATAGTAAAAGTATAGTGGTGCCTATGATGCTCCATAGTAAAAGTATAGCGGTGCCAATGAGGCTCCATAGTAAAAGTATAGTGGTGCCTATGAGGCTCCATAGTAAAAGTATGGTAAAGTCCCAAAAATGTGGAAGGTGGTGACCATCATCCCCGTCCCCAAAAGTGGTCCTCAAGACAATTTGGGAAACTATTGCCAATCTCCCTTCTCAGTCCCATTGGGAAAATTCAGGAAAGACTAGTCTCTACCCAGCTACAGGTCTACCTTGAGCAACACTTACTCCTGGCTGATGTGCAACATGGCTTTAGAAAGGGACATGGCACCGACACTGCTTTCATACGGCTCACAGTGGACATCCTTGCCTCTATGGACCAGGGCTCCCCAATGGGTGCCCTCTTCATTGACCTATCCAAGGCATTTGACTTGGTCAAACATGATCTCCTACTCACCAAACTCTGGCTAATAGGACTGGATCACCACTCATTTTCCTGGTTCGTGAGCTACCTGAGTGACCGTTCCCTAAAAGTCCGTTGGAAAGGCACTCAATTGGGACTCAGACTCGTCACTACTGGGGTGCCTCAGGGCTCAATCCTGGGCCCCCTGCTTTTCTCACTCTTCCTCAATTATATTGTGGGAAACTGCTCCCTCAGAAAGTTCATTTTGTATGCGGATGACACTGTCTTATACTGCAGTGACCCCCCAACCTAGTGTCATCTCCACAAAACTGCAGGACAGTCTCTCAATGCTTGAGGCCTGGTTCTCTGTGAATTCCCTTATACTCACCAAAGATAAAACCAAAGCCATGCTGTTTGGGTCTAGACACTTAGGCCTTGACAGAAGTCAGATGCTCCAGATCAGCACCAACCAAGGAAAAAGAGTTGAGATCTTGAGCAGCTTTAAATACCTTGGGATCCATCTTGACCAGGAGATAACCTACAGGTCCCACACTGACTCCGTAACCCAGGCCATCCACCAAAAGCTTGGTCTCTTCTACCAGCTGGGGGACTCCTTATCCCTGGCTGCACGACAGGCAATTGCCAGCTGCAATCTTCTCACCACCATTCTATATGGTGCTCCACTACTGCAGTTCCTTCGAGAGTTGGAATTCAACAAACTTTCCATACTCTATAATCGAGTGGTATGGTTCTCTAGAAGCTCCTCTCCTAGGAGGCATCACTGTGAGGCACTTAGGGAACTTAATTGGCCCACTCTGCGACACAAACTCATGTACACCGTCGCTTGTCTTACCTTCAAGTTCTCTACCCTAGGTCCCCCTCCTCATCTTAGAGGACTACTCTCCCCTAAAGAACAACCAGAACCTTGCGATAATCCGCGAAACACCTACTGGACATCCCTCGTATGCGCTCCAACCAAGGCAAACGCTCTTTCAAATTTGCTGCCTCCCACCTATGGAACTCCCTTCCAGCTAGCTTGACTGACTCTCCCTCCCTCAACCAGTTCAAGTCTGGACTCAAACTTTATCTTCTCAATCTCAGCCTCTGTGGCTGCAACCGTTAGCTCCCAAACCTTGGTCTCATGCCTGCTGAACTGCTCTGAACCTCCCTCCATCCTGTTTTTGTTCTACCTAGCCTACGACGTTAATCCTCTGTGCTGGCTAACTACCCTTCTAACTAGTGGGTAACCAGGTGTCTGAATGTGAACCCGATGTCTATTACTGGATGCTGTTTACTAATGTAAAGGCAGCATGGGTTCACAGCAGGAAGGTCATGTCAGATGAATCTAATAGATTTCTTTGACTTGGTGACCAAAGTAGTAGACCAGGGAAGGGCTGTGGACATGGCCTACCTAGACTTTAGCAAGGCATTTGACACAGTCCCACACAAAAGATTAATAGTCAAATTAACCAGCCTGGGAGTGGATCCCAGGGTGGTAGCCTGGGTAAAACATTGGCTGCACAACAGGACACAGAAGGTAATTGTAAATGGAGTCCACTCTGAAGAAAGAGGGGTTACTAGTGAGGTACTGCAGGGTTCAGTACTGGGTCCAGTCCTTTTTAATGCCTTCATCAGTGACATTGCAGAGGGACTGGAAGGAAAAGTATGCCTTTTTGAAGATGACACAAAGATCTGCAACAGGGTTGATACACAAGGAGGCGTGGAAAGGATGAAAAGGGACTTGGCAAGGTTGGAGGAATTGTCAGAAGTATGGCAGCTAGGATTCAATGCAAAGAAGTGCAAAATAATGCACCTGGGAAACAAGAACCCAGGGGAAGAATACGCAATGGGTGGGGAGGTAGTAACAACAACAAAAAGAGGAAAGGGACCTGGGGGTAATCATATCAGATGACCTTAAGGTTAGCAAGCAATGTGAGAAGGCAGTAGGGAGGACTAGGGGTATACTGGGATGTATAGGCAGAGGCATCAGCAGCAGAAAACAGGAAGTTGTTATCCCTCTGTACAGACAGTTGGTGAGACCCCATCTGGAGTACTGTGTCCAGTTCTGGAGACCCCATCTCTGCAAGGACTTAGACAAGATAGAGGTAGTCCAGAGGAGGGCAACTAAAATGGTGCAGGGTCTACAAGAGAAGCTGTATGAGGAGAGACTAAAGAAGCTTAATATGTATACCCTTGAGGAAAGAAGGGAGAGGGGGGACATGATAGAAACTTTTAATTACCTCAGTGGAATCAACAAAGTCCAAGAGGGTAGCATCTTTCAGAAAAAAAGACTTGCAAGAACAAGGGGACACAATTTAAAGATAGAAGGAGGGCGGTTCAGGGGCAATGTGAGGAGGAAGTATTATTTCACAGAGAGGATAGTGGATGCATGGAACAGCCTTCTTGAGGAGGTTGTGGGGTCCCCCCTCTCCCTCCTTTCCTCAAGGGTATACATATTAAGCTGCTTTAGTCTCTCTCCTTGTATGTCTTCTGGTGCAGACCTTGCACCATTTTGGTTGCCCTCCTCTGAACAGCCTCCACTCTGTCTATGTCTTTGTGGAGATGGGGTCTCCAGAATTGCACGCAGTACTCCAGATGGGGCTAAAGTAAGGGTTTATGGTCAACCTCTGTATGTAATTGTGTAAATGTTGTTGAAACTGTTGCAAATTGACTCATGTAGCTCTTTTGTCAGATGTATGTCATACTGTTTATTGTGTTTTTATATAATGTTTTTATTCTCACTATTGTAGCTATCCCCCAAATGTGACTGAAAACAGATCTTTCAATCCATTCCACCTTTCTGGTTAAATGAAAAGGAGGAAGAAAGAAAGAAAGAAAAAAGAAAGAAAGAAAGAAAGAAAGAAAGAAAGAAAGAAAGAAAGAAAGAAAGAAAGAAAGAAAGAAAGAAAGATGCATGCTGTTGATCGATCCTTTTAATAATTCTACTGTGAAGACTGAACGACCACCATCCAGCTCCAACTCTCAGCAGAAAATATTTAAAAAGCCCATGACACCATTTGGAAACTTTGAAAAATGTAAGATTTAGACTTTATTCAATTTATATTTCATACATTTTCTGTAATTCCTTCCCCTGTTTTACAGCTACAGTGGGCGTAGCCCTGCAGATGTTTTGCATTCAGAAAAGGGCTAATGCAATTTGTGCTACCAAACAACATGATAAGTGTTAAAAATAGAGTTCTCTGCTGGAGCTGCATTACTACACTGCCTTGTATAGGAGATGGAGAGCACTATTTTTCCTCTGGCTTGAGGAGGTTAATTAAGCCCTCCCTCAGCAGAGTCTCAGACATTCTACACTACAGTTAGCAAACACAGATAGTTAACTCATTATCTCCTGGCAGTCATTTTGTATCAGGTTACCAATGGATAGTAGACATCATACAAAGCTATTGGAAGTAGAATGGGTTAAACACTTCCTGGAGCTTTCTGCATAATAAATAAAAACTGCTGTGCTCTCAGCCCCTATGAACACCTCATTAAGCCATTTGACACCTCCATCCTAACAACAATCATCCTGCTACTTTGTAAGACATTCCATAGCAAAGAGTTCCAGTGATGCCTGTTCCCAAATAATAAACACATTTAAAGTGTTAAATGCCAACTTCATTTTCTCAGGCAGGCAGTTCTGGGGAGACACTAGTACCTGACATTTAGGGATTACTTGTCTGTTATATTATTAGAATTTTTTTTTTTTTTGTATATGAACATTTTATTAGACGGTACATTGTTAACAGTACCAACATCAATCAACAGAAAGTCAATAGAACAGCCGAGTACTAGATGAAAGAGCACCATACAGCAGAATTCATGACCAACATCAACCAGTAAAATATTGCAGACATTAATGTACTGCCAAATTAACATTAACAGTTACCCTAACCAGGAGAGAAACAATATAATTAGCAAGAACTGTAACCTCATTATAAACATTAAAGTGTTAAATGCCAACTTCATTTTCTCAGGCAGGCAGTTCTAGGGAGACACTTTGTGAATGGTTTTTCTTTCTTTTTTTTTTTTGATGTACTGCTTTTTTAATGTTAATTTTATTGATGCTTGTTCTGCTTTTAAATTATTAGGTACCTTGGTTATGGATAAGGTGCCCTATAAATAAAATGTATTATTATTATTATTATAACCTGAACAGCAGGGACATCCACCTTTCCCTCCAAGAAATAACACCTCACAGTCATCCTTCAAAATGGAGTTGAAACACAGTCTGCCAATACCACTTTTGCTTAAGCTGTAGAGGCCACCCATTTATCCCATCCCTTATGGAAGCATGCAAGTGCATGCTTCCTCCAGAAAAATACCCTATGATAAGAAGTCACCTTCGATACAGCTTGCTTCCACTGAGAAATAGATGGGACCTCTACTGTCCTCCAATGCCTTAATAAGAACTTCATGGCTTCCAAGGCAGCTATGAAAAGCAGTCCCTTATGAACCGAAACGAATAAGTCTAAAGTGGAGGAATCCCCCAAAATCCAAATAAGAGTGGACTTAGGGATGAGAAGTTGCAGAGTATTCTCCAAACAAAGAATGATACCAGCCCACCAATCCTTTACCAGACAACAGTCCCAGGGGATATGGTATATTGTTCCAGATTCCTGAAAACAGTGCCAGCATAAATATATTATTAGAATTTCAACTCTGTTTCTCCGTGGAGAAAGTAGCAAGCTGTTGAACATGTTGTGTACTTTGGAACGCAGTGGATTGTCAAGTATGTTGGTGCCTGCTGCTTTTTTTCTTTCTTTAAAATAAACATTTAATGTATATAATTTTGCAGATGTATGCATTTATTTTTCCAAATATTTTTTTAATAATGTTAACAATATAGCCAATGCACCAAAATAGCCAGCTGTGCTTTAGTTATTATTTTGTACAGCACTGTGTTCTTAACCTGCAATTTGCGACTATAGGTGTTTACAACTGAATGGAAGCAACCACATTTGCTTCACTTGCAAGTTAGGTTATGAAGTGACACATAGAACCTGATCAGTTCATAACATGCTGTATTGTAATTAAATGAACTGATAAATGTGGGCTTTAGTTTCTTTTACAAATTCATTTTTCCTGTCCATGGATATACAAAAACCAAAATGTCTCATCAAAATGTTTAAAAATAAGGAGTTGAGCAGTAATTTAGTTGATGTGGTGTAAAGAGCTGCTCCCTGGAAAATTACCTGGTTCATGGGGGGGCTGCCACAAGCAGAATGGGACTTCAAAGAGGTGGAGCTCATGAGAGCAGAAGAGGCATGGCGACATTAAAAGCTTAATGGTGTGGATGTAGAGGCACCAATATCTGAGCATGACTTTGGTAGAGAACTAAGTGTGACTTGGGAGTGAGGGATCATCAGGAATTGGTATTTTTAGCATAATGTTTTTTTGAAACTTCAACCTTCACTGGGTTGCTCCTGTTATTACCAGTAAAACAATGTACAGAAAGTCCCCCCATTTTTCCCTTTCACTCTTTCCTATCTCCTTTTTCCTTTTCTGTCTTTCCCTTTTTTATGTCAGGGTGGCCAACCTGACATTCTCTTTATTTTTCTGTCCACTGTTTTCTTGAAAACCATCCTGCTTGCACATTAAGTGCTGAAAAGCATTTCTACTTTATCTCCCGATTGGGAGAGAATGAATATTGCACATCTCTCTTTAAGTTTAAAAGCAGCTGGTGCCCTCGAGAAATAAACATTTGCTGTGCGCCTGATTTAGAGGCACTGAGCACCAAAGTCGTGGCTGCATGTTGCAGTTTCATGTGGAAAAAATGACTCTGGTGCTCGACAATGCTCCCAGTCACAAAGTGCGACACAGGAGCATAATTCATAACGGGGCAGGATGCTCCAGTTACAATTGCCGCAACAAGCAGCTGAAGATAATGTCCTTGTTCAGAGCTGGAAATAGGAGAATTGCTTTGGAGCAAGAGCATGCTCCAAAGCATCAGGAGAAACTGCAAGTGTGGTTAAAGAAATACCACTTGTTGTTTAGTGGGACACTATGGGCAGATGTATAAAAAGCCCTGTAATATCCCATAATTAAATGAAATATGAAAATGAGTTTCTGCAGCCCCAGAGATGTTGTAACTGGGGCTGCCTGTAGAAATAAAGCATATGTGGGCAAAAAGGGCCAAATAAAAAGCCCCTGCATGTTAAAGCATGTGGTAATATGGAAACTCCCCCATTATGTAATGTCATGGCCAATGGGAACTCCCCCACAAAGTGTGATGTAATCCGTACAGTATAAATAGGGCTCACCACTAGGGAACCTTAGCTAGTCAGGTCAGTCTGGTGCTGACACTGAGAGAAGAAGGATCTTCTTTGGAGTGTGCTGATTTTCACACAAACGATCGGAGTGTAAGAAATATTACACTATGCTATTTTGGCCAAAATGAATCCATGGGCTCTGCAGGGAAAGCAGAGTCCTGAAGTTATTTTGTTATGCAGGTCTAACATTTTTTTTGTTTCTTCTATGATTTCTGTATATATTTATTGATTTTTCTACAAAATAAATTGACAAACGCATATTTGCAATTTTTATGCACTTGATCTCTGCTTGGTTGTGTCAGTTATTTATCCCACATGTTCACACTGGTGTCAGCAGTGGGATACCTGGCTTGTTTAGTCTGTTTGAGAAATGCTGCCAGGGGCTATAGTAATATACCCAATACATGCACTGGGTAAAAAGTGCAGAGCCGAGGAACATCCAATGGACTCATGCTATGGCTGATAAACTGGGTTTGAAGCCTATGCCAGGTTTGGAACCAGGAGCTCAACCGAAGATGGTGGTGAAAAAAGAAGAAGAGGAACCAACGGATGAGGACCTGATCGAGGAAGAAGAGAAGAGAAGAGACAGCTGGAGGAAAGTGCCCCAGAGGATCCCAGTGACCTGCTGTGATGGTTTTTCTTACGACAACTAGAGATGGAGCATAAGAGGGCTGAGGAGTGATGGCTATGAGACGAGGAGTAACGGCTTCAAGAGGAGTACCAGAGGCTACAAGAGGAAGAAAGAAAGAGACAAGATGAGAGGTGGCAGGATGCCTTGCAAGCAATCCAGGCCCTGACCTCAGGATAACCAGACAGAAATATACCCCAAGACATTAAACTTACCAAATTGACAGAGGGTGATGACATTGAAGCCTACTTGACAACATTTGAGTGCATATCACAGACCTGTGCATGGCCCCAAGACCAATGAGTCATCAGACTGATCCCTTATTTATCTGGTCGTGCCCAATTGGTATACAGTCACCTGACTGCCCCAGACTCTATCAATTATAATTGGGTCACGGAGGCAATCATCCATATGTATGACATTAATACCGAGACATATAGGCAGTGATTTTGATCACAAAGGATGCTGGGCCAAGCAAACCCCAGAGAGAGACATTTGCCAGGCTGAAAAGCTTTTGTTTAAAATGGTTGCTACCGACGGTCAAAACCCTTGACCAGATCATAGAGCTAATCATTATAACACAGTTTATTCAAATTTTACCCCAGGACGTCCAAGTATGGGTGAATGAGCACAAGCCTGACACAGCGGAGAAGACCGTCACTGTGGTGGAGGATTACCTGGTGGCCAGACCAACAAAATCCCAAGGATACCAGGGCTCTTCACCCCAACCAACAACACTGGTAAGATCTTTTGATACTTCTGATCAGAAACAATCCCCTGGTAGGGGTAATAACTGGCAAGGTGACTGAATGGAGAAATCCTAATCATGCTGACCTTATGTCGCTACTGTTTAAGAAAGGGACACATAGCCCGTAATTGCTCCAATAAAAGAATTGAAGCAACGCGCCTACCTCTAGCCAATTGGGGATATGTCACTATTGTGTGGATTGGCCAGTCTGAACTAACAGGACTATTAGACTCTGGCAGGAAACAGACTTTGGTAATGGCAGATATATTGAAAAATTACATCAGAAACAGGCTGGATGCAAAAGTTACATGTGTCCATTGGGATATCCATCAATACCCTACCACCACAGTGGAAATGACTGTCAAGCAAGACACACAGTTGATTACAATTGGCTTAGTACCAAGATTACCAGTATCTATCATTACTGGGAAGGATTTTCCAAACTTTGATTGGTTAATAAAAACTCAACAAGCCTGTGGTCAATTAGTGGCAGTTACCATTCTGGCCTAGAAAACAAGTGAACAGTCCCAGGATGTTTTCCCTTTTGATGAAGGCCTGTTTGAGGACTCTGGGAAAACACGGACATCTGAAATGGAGAAAAGAGCTGAAAAACGAAAGTGGAGGGAAACACATCAGGAAGGAATACCTGATATTGACTCTGAGTTAGCTGGGACTAATGTTATAACTGAATAAAAACTGGATGAAACATTAAAAGTTTTTTTTTTTACATGTGGACTAGGTGGTTGCAGAAGGGCAGCCACAGTATGTTATAACTAATGACGTGTTTCACCAAATTTGTGTTAACCCTGTTACAAGAGAAAGTATGAAACAAATGATGGTCCCCCAATGTGTTAGGAAGAAATTCGAGCATTTGGCCCATGATGTACCTACGGCTGGTCATGAAGGCCAGGAACTTTCATTTTTTATTTTATTTATTTAAGGATTTGGAGAAGACCTTTGAGCACAAGCTCTTCTACAAAGGTTCCATGTCAGGTTGACAGACAATAGTCATATTACATCCAGCAGGTATAGAACATACATAGGTTACAATATTACAATGTTATCACTAGTACCATGGAATTAGTACATCGTCAGTAAAGGGTATAGAAAAGCAGTGGTGAGCTACGTGGGGAAAGCAGGGGAGGACTCCCTTTCAAGTTGATGGGAGACTTAGGAAGGGTAAGCAGCCTCATGTTGGGGCTTCGTCAAAAAGAGGAGGGTGGAATAGTAGCTGGGGGATGCCAGGAGGATGGGGGGAAAGGGAGAAGGTGGCACCAGAGGGGAAAAGTGCTTGACAAAATGGTCATATAGGAGAAATGGGGAAGGAAGTAGTGCAGGAATGGAGTTTTGATGAAGGGAGGTACTCAGGGGGAACAGCAGGGGTGGCATGCTGAGAGCCACATTGTGGTGGGGTTGGCCCTAGGCATGTCAGAAGAGTTGGGAGGCCAGGAGGGACCAAGGGGACATGGGGGGAAATGAAGTGGATGCCTAGTGTCAGTTCAGGGGCAAGGTGTAGGTTAATGGAGGGGGAGAGTACCAAAGAAGGGGAAGAGTGGCTACTACAGAGAGCAGACATTAGCTGTACGGAGGAGCGGGGTACAGCAGGGCTGCCATATGAGCTACTCAGGAGGATAAGGAGGGGAAGGGACTAGCCTTCAGAGGCAGCCAAAGAAACATAGAATTTGATGGTAGATAAGGACTGCTTGGCCCACCTACTCTGCCCATTTCCCTACCTAATGGATAAGCTGCAGATCCTAGTTAACCAACAGCCAACTTCCTCCTACCCCCACTAGAAATGCCTTATGTCTGTCCCATGCATTCTTGAATTCTACCACTTTTTTTGACTCCACCACCTTCTCAGGAAGGCTGTTCCTTGAATCCACTATCCTCTCTGTGAAAAATTATTTCCTCATATTACCTCTGAGCAGTCCCCCCTCTATCTTCAAATTGTTCCCCCTTGTTCTTGCACATCTCTTTTTCTGAAAGATGCTACCCTCTTGGACTTTGTTGATTCCCTTGAGGTACTTGAAAGTTTCTATCATGTCCCCTCTCTCCCGCTTCTCCTCAAGGGTATACATATTAAGCTCCTTTAATCTTTATTCTTACGTCTTCTGGTGCAGACCCTGCACCATTTTAGTTGCCTTTCTCTGGACAGCCTCCATCCTGTCTATGTCCTTGCAAAGATGGGATCTCCAGAACCTCATGCAGTAATCAAGATGGGGTCTCACAAGCTGTCTGTACAGAGGGATAACAACTTCCTGTTTTCTACTGGTGATGCCTCTCCCTATGCATCCCAGTGTCCCACCAGCCCTCCTTACTGCCTTCTCACATTGCTTGCCCACCTTTAGGTCATCTGATATGACTACCCTATGTCCCTTTACATTTTTGTTGTTGTTAGCATCTCAGCCCCCCATTGTGTACTCTTCCCCTGGGCTTTTGTTTCCCAGGTGCATTACTTTGCACTTCTTTGCATTGAATCTAAGCTGCCATACATTTGACCATTCCTCCAACCTTGCCAAGTCCTTCTCTTTCTTTCCACCCAACCTTCTGTATCGATCCTGTTACAGATCTTTGTGTTGTCTGCAAAGAGACATACTTTTCCTTCCAGTTCCTCTGCAATGTCACTTATAAAGACATTAAAGAGGACTGGTCCCAGTATTGAACCCTTCGGTACCCCACTAGTAAACCCCCTTTCTTCAGAGTGGACTCCGTTTACTATTACCTTCTGTGTCCTGTTGTCCAGCCAATTTTTTACCCAGGCTACCACCTTGGGACCCACCCCAAGGCTGGCTAACTTGTGTATTAATCTTTTGCATGGGACTGTGTCAAATGCCTTGCTAAAGTCTAGGTGGGCCATGTCCACAGCCCCTCCCTGGTCTACTACTTTGGTCACCCAGTCAAAGAAATCTATTAGATTCATCTGACATGACCTTCCTGCTGTGAATCCATGCTGACCTGGTTCCTGTGCCCCCCTGGCCTCTAGGAACTCAATAATTCTTTCCTTCAGAAGTGATTCTATCATTTTAACCTACCACTGAGGTCAAACTAACAGGTCTGTAGTTTCCTGCCTCTGTCTTGCTTCCACTTGTGGGAGGGGGAATGACATCCACCCTCCTCCAGTCCTCGGGTACCACACCATCCTCCCATGATTTGTTAAAAAGGGTAGTCACTGGTGTCACTAGTTCTACCCTTAGTTCTTTTAGAATTCTTGGGTGAATCCCATCAGGCCCCATTGCTTTGGCCACCTTCAGTTTTAAGAGTTCTTTCAGAACCCTTTCTTCTGTGACTGAACTGGTATCAACTAGAGCTGTGCGAATACCTTTTCCTGAATATTTGGCCGAATATTCGGTATTCGGGTCCCAAGTATTCAGTATTCATTATTCGGTATTCAGCCAGAAAAGGTGCTTGTTTAAGAAAACTTTAAAAAAAGCACTACAGCAACACCATTAATCACCTATTGAACCTGGTATACCATATACACCTCAATGACACTTCAACCACCAACATTGAGCTCTCACTAATGTAGCAGAAGCTTCATGTGACACACACTCGATCCACCACATGACACACATAGCACTCTGAAAACAATATCAAACATTGCATTGGGTCAGCACTAGAGGGTGTTCATGGTCACAGACACGGCGTAGAAGGTGCTTTGGCCATGGGCATAGGAATAGTGGTAGCAGTGGCTGCAGTAGTGGTAACAACTGAAAGGGTGGCTGCTGCAAGAATGGCACCATTGGTGGTGGGAAGCACACTGGCTGTGGATGTAGCAGCCATAGTGGTAGCAGTGGGAACACTGGTGGTGTCTGCTGCTTTTTGCACAAAGCATGTATGCTCTAATGCCCCCTACTACTGCACAAAATGGTGTGACAGTGAATGTTCAGATGGAAAGGTAGTGACACTAGTAGTAGTAGTACTGCTAGTGGTAGTAGTAGTAGTAGTAGTAGTACTATTACCAATGCTACAAGAACTAAAAGGCTTGCTTGGGGAGAACAATATTTGAGCCCACCGAATAAAGAGAGACACCTGTATATCATTGTCTATGTAGTCTATCTCACCACCTTCTCTGGAATTGTATTATGTATCAGTAATATACAGAGGAGCAAGACAAGATGCAATTCAGTACTTTGCAGTAAATGACATGCCACAAAATATTGGATGACTAGAGGGCTTAATTGCTATTAAATTACACTGCTCCTTGCAGTAATTTTGCAAGATGCTGCATTGCTTACTGTCTAGCACCACTGTATGAACTATGTTTTATAATCTTGATGCAGTGTTTCATCCTTGGGTATGTTAGTTGTGGATTGTTTTGTTACAAGGGCATCTCAGTCTCATTCATTATAACCCTTAGGCTGCCAACAAAATTAGAACATATAGGAATTCTGGACTGATATATCAGTCCGCAGCAAAGCAAGGGTTAACTTCACTTATTTTTGGTGTGTGTTTCTTTAAGGGTTGAATATCCATAGTGTGTTCGTATGTTCCCGACATGCACCTGGACAAAGACCATGTTCTGGTCAAAGCAACAGGGCTCTATTGGCATCCTCCAGCCTTAGCACAAACAAATGTATTGGCAACTTTATGCTCCACTGCTCTTTTCTGTATTTTGTTACTGCCCCCCCCCCAAGTGCTTCCTTTGTTCTACATAGATTGTTTGGGGGTTTGGCAGCCCAGGGACAACACTCGCAGTAATTGTCTGGATGTGCTGTATGTTTGTGGTCTATCATCCTATTCCTCACCACTTGGAACCAGCAGTGCAGATGTTTTGCTGGGGCTGGACCAAGCATGTTTGCAAGATTGCAAAAGTCATGATGGATCAGGTCACTGGTGGTTACTCTGTAAAACACAAACTATTACTACGCAGTACCTGGGTGTGTGATGCTTTACTTAGTGCTTGTGGAATTACAGTAATACACAAACCGTTCCAGTTATACTGCACCACAAAAAAGTAGCAGTAAAGAAAAACACTGCGGCTAAGAAGGGGGAAGAAAAGGGCAACCTATTTAGACAAACACGGAACCGAGCAAGGAACAGACAGATGACATGCAGTCAACTCAGTGAGACAAGCCTGCCCCACTAAGTGAAATGGTTTAATTGACAAAACAACAACAAACAAACAAAAAAATGCATGTGTGCAGCTGAGCACACACAAGGCACAGACTCGCAGGGATATATCTCACAAGCACAGGTGAATTGTGTGCAGTGGGCTGTAGAAGTGGGGGGGGGGAGTCAGCCAACACAGTCCTCGTGTGTTCGGGAATCTATCCCCAGAACCAGAGGACTAACAATAATAACCCAATGAGTCAAGCCTGACTGGCTTAGAACTGAAGAAGTTTATTTCAAAATCTGTGTGCAGACAACTGTGCACATGTGTGGGCCCTGCCTCATGAAAAAAATATATTAAGCACACACATGCAAGGGGAAGCCTCACAAAATCAAATATTATGCACGTATAAAGCAAATCATAAGCAGTGACCTGCAGGAGGGGGAGTTAGCAGACATCCTCATCAGCTGGCCCGCTGGCGCAGCGGTGGGATTTCCGCTTGCGATGTCGGCGACCCGGGTTCGGGAACGGACCTGAGTCGTCGGAGGGCCAGCCAGGGGGAGAGGGATGGAGCATCCTAAGGACTGCTCTCCTTCTCCGGGGGGAGGTTGGGGGCAGCATCCGGAACGCTGAGGACTCCTGGCAGAGGCCGGGAGCTCTCGCGCTGCCGCGCTAGTTTCTGGGGGAGGCGGGGCAGATGCTGGCATCATTGCACGTCCCCACCTCCGGGAGGAAAACTCAAGTAAAAAGGAGGGAGGGGAGAGCCTCCATCTAGGTGAAGCCTCCCCGGGCTTCAATTCACCCCTGCCACCACACTCCCAACTAGTTACTGGTTCCGCGGCGCTGAAATTTGGGGGAACCAGTGCCACAGCCCGCCCTCCAGGGGGCAAGGCGGGGGTGACTGGGAGGGGTGGTAAATAGGCAGGTGGTGGAAGCTCCGGGGGCCGTGACTAGGCAGATGTGCGACGGAGGACTCCCCCCCCCAAAAAAAAAAAAAGACATCCTCATCAGTCATGCAGGGACTCAAGCCTGGAATCAGACAACAGCAAAAAAAGCAAAACACAAAAATAAAATGTGCTTCACTCAAAGAAATCACACAGGAGCTATGTTAGACAGCAGCAGATAAGGTGTGTTAGCAGATAGCCCTCCTAGTCCCTGTAACTGAGTACAGCAATAAGGACAAAATACCTGTCAGAAAGCCAAACTTAGCTTTTCTGACAGTGATCAAAAAACTGTACTGACCCAAAAAAGCCTGTGAAGCAAAAATCTATTTTCTTTTTTAGCAAGTTTAAGGTGTCAGAAGTACCGAAGAGCAGCCCTCAGAAACCAATGTCTCCTGTCTTCTACCAGCTCAGAGGGAGGAAGTCACATGGTGTGCTTGCCTTAGAGCTCAAGCAACAGTTTTTGATTGGCCAACAAAGCTCTGAGAGACTTAGAAATCTCACTGAACAATAGTTCCTGAATAGTAGCCAAATAGTGAACTATTCAGAAAATGCATCCGAATATTCAGGAAGCCTACAATTCGTGGTATTTGGAAAATATTATTTGGCCCATGCACAGCCCTAGTATTGACCTCCCTATCCAGAGTGCCTCTATTCTTTGATTTAGGTTCCTCCCCCTCCCTTTCTTTTGTGAATACTGAGCAGAAGTATTCATTCAGCATCCCTGCTTTTTCACTGTCACCCTCTGCCCACCCACCTTCCCTTTATTAAGCCTCACTATCCCTCTCTTGGTCTTTCTTCGCTCCCTAATGTACCTACTGTATAAAAGGTTTCATCCCCTCTTCTTAACTGAGTTGGCTATCTTTTCATCAGTTTGTGCCTTTGCTGTTCTGACTGTCTTCCCCACTTCTTTCTGCCTTAACTGGTACAGTCTCTGTCCTGCTCCTTCTGGGTTTCCTTATACTTCCTGAAAGCTACTCTATTCTCCTTAACCTTCCCCACCACCTTTTTTGAGAACCGTAGTGTTTTTTTCCTTTGTTTTGTTTTGTTGATTTGCGTCACACAAAGGCTTGTTGCCTCTGTGATGGCTGTTTTAATTTTTCTCCATTGTTCCTCCACCCCTCCTTCTTGCCCATTTGTTAGTGCTTTTCTGATGTACTCTGCCATTTTCCCAAAGTCAGCCCTTGTAAAGTCCAATACTCTTGTTTTTGTATGGCTTGACTCTATGGCTGTGTTTATTGCGAACCACATTGTTTGGTGGGTGGTTGCTTGTTCCCAGATGGCTACCCACTTCTAAATCTGAGATCCTTTCTCCATCCCTGTTTGAGAGTACCAGGTCAAAGATTGCTCCCTCCTGAGTGGGTTCCATCACTAGCTGTCTGAGGCATGCCCCCTGTAGGGCATCGAGAATAACCCTACTCTTGGATGTGGCTGCAGCAAAGGTGCTCCAGCTAATATCTGGCATATTCAGATCCCCCATCAACAATATCTCCCCTTTTTCTGCCATTCTAAGGATACCTTCTATCATTTCCTTGTCCACTGCCTCCCCCTGCGATGGGGGTCTGTATACAACCCCCTTGCGGATTGTGGTGCCATTTCCTGTCTCCAGGGTGACCCACAGTGCCTCCTGTACTCCCTGTTCATCCTTTAGTACCATTGCTTTGATCCCTTCCCTGACATAGAGAGCTACTACTCTTCCTCTTCCTCTTCTTTTACTCTTCCTGTCCCTCCTATAGCTTGTGTACTCTGGTATGTTGACATCCCAGCCATGATTCTCTGTGTACCCTGTTTCTGTGATTGCCAGAATATCCAGGTGTCCCTCTTCCATCAAGACCACTTGTTCAGGGAGCTTGTTACACAGACTATGGGCACTGGTACTCATCACCATCCATTTTTTGATGGCCTTACCCATTTTAGTCCCATCCCTGTCCTTACTGCCGTTACCTTTTTTTGCATTTACCCCTGTCCTGCTCCCTATTGACATCTCTGTCTTGGTGTTTACCTCACTAACTACCATGTTTTGTGAGGGGAGACTGGGATTTCCCTGATACTTTTTGGTGCCTCCCCCCTTAGCTAGTTTAAATGCTTGCCAATGAAGCATTTAAACCTATCACTTAGGATCCTGGTTCCCCTTTTGAACAGATGCAGACCATCATGCCAGTGTAGGCCTGCATCCCTCCAGGTGGACTCCCATTCCCCAGTGAAGCCAAAACCTTGAGCTCTGCACCAATTTTTCAACCATTCATTGAATCCCATGGTGCAGAGTACCCTAGCATCACCCTTGCCATAGACAGGCAGCACATCTGAGAAGGTTACCATATGTGCTACTTGTCTAAGGCCTCTCCCCAACTCTAAAAACTCCTCTTGCACTACCCTGATCCCATTCCCAGTCAGGTCATTTGTCCCTAGGTGGACAATGACATCCTTCTCCCTCCCTCCCTCATGCAGCTGCTCCCGCAATCTTGAGGATTCACTCCCCGTCCCTCCAAGCTGTGGCAGTAAGGCAGGCACCTTACCTCCCTCTCCCCTTCCTCCACCAGTTCTACTCCCCTAATGATTGTGTCCCCTACCAGGAGTTGTTTCCTTCCCCTGTGGAGTCCCATGCCACCCTCTTTGGGTCTCCTTTGTGGAGGTTCCCAGCATCCTCCTTGGTCTCCACTGCTGATGCCTCCATAGAAGAACCACTCTCTGCCAGAACAGCATATGAATTGTGGAGAGGTACAACTGGAGGTATGTGCCTCTGTTCCACCACCTTCTTCCTCCCCGAGCCCACCTTGGTCCAACTGCTCCTCTTTCTTGGCAACCTCTGAGGTAGCGGCGGTGGCTCTGGTGGTCCCTGGGTGGGCGAGGAGGTTTCACGAATCCTAGTCAGGTCAACCAGGAGACAGGCAACCTCCTCCCTCAGACCAGAGAGGTGCCTGCAAATAGGGCTGCATTGCAGCCTCCAGAATGTCTCCCAGAAGACTGCCACCCCACAGCCATTGCACTGCACAACTCCCATCATCTCTTATTTTGTGGCCCTCTCCTGTTGCTTTGTATGCTTACTCTTTCCTCCCTCTGTTTATTTTTCCACCTACTTTCCTACTGCCAATGTGCCCTTACATCTCTCACCCTTCCTGTTCTAGGACAGGAACTTCCTGTATTCTTCAGTAGTCTCCTGCTTCCTTGCTCAGAGTCGGACCTCCAGCAGTTAGGGAGTGAGGGAGAGCTTCTCTTTTCCTTCAAGGTTGATGAAACCTATGTGTCTCAGTGATCCTTTCCTTCCTACTGCCAAACAGGAAGTTCCTGTTGTCAGTCAAATCCAGTGCCTATAAAAATAGAACTGGCTAAGGGTGGTAGGGTGGAGGGGAGAGGGGAGGGCAATTAATAAGAACATTTCTAGTCTTTTAGTCTCCTGCTCCTTGCTCTGAAAGCAAGATTTGTTTCTGCCAAAAGCTAGCAGTAGGGAACTGTAATTGGAGACACCTGTATTTCTACTCCTTAGCCACGCCCCCAGTTAACTTCTCTCCTTACTGATACAGTCCCTTTTCCCCAACACAGAAAAACACACTGACTTATTTGTTTTATTTTGTTTTTACCCTAAATGAGACTCCCTACTTCTAATATTGTATCTGTTTGCTTAATCACAAGTGGCACTGACTCCTGTTGAGATAGAAATGTTCTATTAGTAAGAAAAGTTCTAGTCTTTTAGTTTGCTGCTCCTTGCTCTGAAAGCAAGAATTGTTTCTACCGAAAGCTAGCAGTAGTGTTGCACTCTGTGAATGATTTAAGGTGTTGCTTTAGTCTGGTTTTGAAGTGTGATAGGCATTTGGAGGTTTGAATGGGTACAGGGATTTCATTAAGTCACTGGGGGGCCTATAGGTGGAGGCTCATTGTCCAAGTGCAGTTCAATGGAAAGGTGTTGATAGCGACCCCTCATCCTACCTCTCATGTCATAGAGGGTAGCAATTAGTGAGATGATGTTGGATACACCAGCGGAGGTTGCCCAATAATGCCTTCATACCCAGGAGGCAGCTTTGGAACTTGATCCTGTTCTTTAGAGGCAGACAATTAGTACATTCATACAGAGAGTAAATGTGCATATGATGATCCACAGCCAGGGTGAGCCTGCAGGCTTTATTGAGAGCAATATGAACCCTCTTTAGTGCTGTATTCATTGCCACTCTATAGACCACCAGGCCATAATCAATGGTTAATAGGATGGAGCTGGAGACATAGAGGTGGAGGGCCTCAGGGGTGAGATATTTTCTGTGTCTATACAGGGCACCCAACTTGGTGTTTACCGCCTTAACCACTGAGTTGATGTGTCAGATGAAGGTGAGGGTGTCATCTAGGGTGACTCCCAAGTACTTGAATGAGTGCACTTGTTCCAACAGTTCGCTGACTGTGTTGGAGATGATGAGGGAAGGGAGCCTCTTTTTGTGCTGAGAACTGGATATAAGCATAGCCTTGGTCTTTTTATAATTTATTAGAAGTTTATGCCTGCAGAACCAGTCCTCTAGTTTGCTGAAAGAGTTCTGTAGCTCAGATTGGAGGGCATCATGGGATGTATTGCTGTTGAGAAGTACTGCATCATCAGTGTATAGGATAAGTTTAGCATCACATGCTTTAGGAAGATTGTTTAAAAAAAGGCTGAAAAGTAGGGGCCCCAGTATTGACCCCTGGGGGAACCCCTAATGATACTTCTCTGGAGCTAGACACTGTTTGCCCAACTTTGACATGTTGGCTTCTATGAGTCAGGTAGTCCTGGAACCAGCATGTGGTATTGGCCACCACACCCAGGTTCTGCAGCTGTGCCAGGAGAAGGGAATGGTTAACAGTGTCAAAGGCTTCCTTGAGGTCAATTAACACTGACCCCACCAGTTTGCCTTCATCCAGTGCCATGTGCACGTAGTCCATATACTCCAACAGGGCAGTGGTGGTACTATGGTTCTGTCTGAAGTCATGCTGGTTAGGGCATAATAGTTGGTATTTGTTGAGGTATTTGGTGAGTTTTGCTGCCAGTATCTTTTCCAATGCCTTGGACGGGGGCGGGGAGGATGGATACTGGTCTATAATTGGCTATACATGTCTTGTATCTATTTTTTTGCACAGGTGTCACAAGGGCCTACTTCTAGATCTCTGGGAATTTAGCAAGAGCCAGTGACTTATTAAATAGCTTTGTTATTGGCACATATGAGAACATCAAGTGTGAGGGATAGAAGTTTCATGTTCACCCCATCACTGCCCATTCTGGTCTTGCCTAGCATTTTTTTACATGTTTTAGAGTCTCCTTCACCATTACCCTCTTGAAATAGAAGTCTGGATGTGTGTTCTTGAGTGGCTTGCAATTTGGTTGATCAGCAGCAGGGAGCAGGCAGTCGGGGGGGCAATACCGAGGTCAAATTAATGAAGGCCGTGTTGAATGAGTCCACTATAAGTAGTGGGTCAGTTTTGGGGGAGCTGTTGATGTTGAGCAGATGAGGGTGCCTCTTATCATCCTTCCCAAGGAGGTTTTTGATGTTCTTCCAGAACCTCTTACTGTCATCCCAGAAATTGCTAAGCTGTTCCTTATGGAAGTTGACTTTTCCCAGAGGTTGTCCCTTTCTTTCATCTGGGCAAGGAGATCCCCCATGATCCAGCCATTTTCATTCCCCCAGATTTTCCTTTTTCTAAGTGGGACAAAGAGATGGCAGATGCTGTTGAATCCATCAATAAAGTAGCTAAGGGCCTGGTCAAGATTGGATGCCAGTTCAATAGAAGACCAGTCATGCAGGGAGAGGGTTGAGGTGAGGGACCCAAGTTTGCCCTTCCTCAGGACCCTGCTTTCAATTAGGATGGGTGGGGATTTACTAAATTTGTTGGACCACAGGAATGTGACTAGGGAGTGGTCCCTTAAGGTGTCTGACAGAACCCTGAGCTCGGAGATCCAAGAAGGTGAACTTGAGAGGAGCCAATCAAGGAGGGTGTCATTGCTTGTCTTGTAGTTCCACTTGGTAGGGCAGGGGACAAGTTGGGTTAGGTTGGATGTAGCAACCATATCCCTGAAGGGGGTTGATTCCTTGCCAACCCAGTTAATGTTAACATCACCTGTGATAATGATTTATGTGCCTTAGGGAGAGTGGCAATTGCATCCAGAGTTTTTGGGAGGTCTTCTCTGGCTTATTTGGGGAGTAGGTAGACCGTGATAATGATTAGTGTCTTGCCATGCTGCCCGACCTGTGCTTTTACTGTTAATAGTTTATAATTCTCTGCCACTAAGGTAATAGGGAGGATGGAGCCTTGCAGGGATCCCCTGGCATAGATGAGGAATCCTCCACCTTTCTTGCCCTTCCTGTCTATCCTGAAGGCTTGGTACCCAGGAAGTGCTACTTCATTATATTTAATCTTGCTTGACAGCTAGGTCTCCATCAGGCAGAGAATGTCAGGGGTATGGTGGGTCATCCATGCCTGGAGTTGTTCAAATTTGGCAGTTATGCTGCAGATATTCAGTGCAACTATTCTCAGGCCTTTGATCTTGCATCCTCCAGTGCCTGACGAAGATGGTGGGCCTGGGCTGGCATGGATATTTCCAGATAGGAGCAGTAGCATGAAAATAACCTTCCTGGCCATAAGGATGATGCTTATTGTGGTCCGTATCTTCTGCTGCCTAAACTTGCAATGAGAGAGGTGGGCGGCCACTGGTGGTAGCTTTCTGGGGGAAATAATCATTGATAAGCTGAAGCTGGGGGTGGACATAGGGGGCCCAGGGTTTGATGGTGGCATGCAGGTAGAGTACAGCTGATATCCATGTGAGGCAGTTGCCGTGGACACAGTTGACAGCCCATAGTTTCCAATATATGGTTTTGGTAGAGGTGGCAGTGGTCCCTTTTGGTACCAGTGGCCAACGGTGCTGAAAGAGGTTACAAAGAGCAGGAGGAGAGTGCATCCCATGTTAGAACAGCAGTAGCTAGCACGATGAGATCCTGCAAGCACTGTTGTGGAATGGGTGTCTGATTAAGTTGCATTACCACTTTAAGAGTTGTAGTAGACATAATGTCTAATGTCTACTATATAGTGTAATGAAAAGTACAGGAGAGAACATTTTTGCATTTGAATAGATCAGACACTAGGTAGATTATCAAGCTGGTTCTTCTGGCTGGGTATACATAAAAGTGTGGTTGAGTACTGTCGCACTTGCCCTGAGTGCCAGATGGTGGCCAAAGTGGGAAGACAGGATAAGGTGCCCCTACAGCCAATACCTGCAGTCATGACCCCATTTGAAAGAATAGCCATGGATGTGGTAGGATCCCTGACAAACAGCTCTAAAGGTAATCAGTACATATTAATGGTTTGTTATTATACCACAAGGTATCCGGAGGCGATACCCCTTCAGGCTATAATGGCCCCTCAGATTGCTGAGGAACTGGCCAAACTTTTAGTCATCTGGGTATCCCTCAAACCATACTCACAGATAGAGGAACAAACTTTACTTTAGTACTCCTTAAAAAGCTTTACCAATTGTTAGGAGTTTCAACTGTAAGAACATCTCCCCACCATGCCCAAACTGATGGGCTAGTGGAGCATTTTAATAAAACCTCAAAACATATGCTCCAAAAGTATGTGCAATAAGAGGGGCGGGATCGGGACAAGTATTTACCACATCTCCTTTTCGCATACCAGGAGATACCCAAAGCCACTACAGGACTGTCACCTTTTACCCTTCTGTATGGAAGAAACCCCAGAGGCCCACTGAATGTGGTGAGGGAACACTGGGAGGAAGGGAAAAAGGTATATCATACCAATATTGTGAACTATATGTCCAACCTTAGAAAATAACTAGTGAGATTTGTTACTATGGCTTACCAGAATGTTATTCACAGGCAGGTGGAACAGAAGGATTGGTATGACAAAGGATTGAAAGATAAAACTTACCAACCAGGTGATAAGGTCTTATTATTGCTGCCGTCATCTGAAAACAAACTATTGATGAAATGGCAAGGCCCATTTGTGGTTATCAGGCAGACTGAGATGGTTAACTATGAAATTGAGATGCCAGGTTGAAGATTCCAGAAAAAATACTTCATGCCAATCTACTAAGGAAATGACATTATAGGCAAGACCCCATAACCAGTTATTTTATCCATCCTGAACAGGAAGTTACTGAGTTGGAGGAGGCCTATGAGAGGCTTGAGATGGAAAAAGAAGTAAGAAAGGTGCAAATTAACCCTGGTTTAGATGTAGCCCAAAGACAGGAGGTTGACCAATTGCTGAAGTATTTTGGGGACACCCTCACTAGTGTACCAGGGAGAACAAAAGGGGTGGTGCACACCATTAAAGTGTCCCAAAAGAAACCTATTCATCAGAAACCTTATAGGCTCTGCAAAAGAGTTTGACAAGAGGTCATACAGGAAATCAAGAGAATGGAGCAGTTGGGGGTGATCAAACCATGTCGTAGTGCTTGGGCATCGCCTATCATTGTAGTGGATGATAAGGAGGGGGGAATTAAATTTTGTTTAGATTTTCAAAAAATCAATGCCATTTTGGAATTTGATGGGTACCCTATGCCACTTACAGATAACCTCTTAGACAAGATTGAAAATGCCAGGTACATCAGAACCCTGGACCTTATGAAAGGCTACTGGCAGATTCCCCTAGTCCAACAGGCCCAAGAGTATGCAGCCTTTAGCACCCCCATAGGACTATACCAATTCACCAAAATGCACTTTGGGTTGCATGGGGCCCCAGCGACTTTTCAGCGGTACATGGACTAGACGTTACATGCCCATTCCCAGTATAGTGCAGCCGATCTTGAAGACATTGTCATCTTTAGTCCTGATTGACAGATGTACCTCATACACCTCATTGCAGTCATTCAATCCATATGGGACTCTGAGCTAACCATTAATCCCACCAAATGTGCCATTGCCCGAACAGAGACAAAGTGTTTGAGCTTTGCTATCGGGGAGGGTACTGTAAAACCAGATGTCAGTAATGTTCAGGCAATAGCAAACAGTCCCATACCCCTGACAAAGAAGCATGTATATCCTTTTTGGGTCTGGCCAGTTACTATCACTGGTTTGTACCAAACTTTGTCACCATAGCAACCCTCCTGACTGATCTGACTAAAAACAAGTGCCCTAATAAAGTGCACTGGTCTCAGGTGTGTGACAAAGCTTTTCAGAATATTAAAGCTATCCTATATTCCTCCCCTGTACTGCTCAACCCAGACTTTTCTCTCCCTTTTGAAGTGCACACCAATGCCTCTGATACCAGTATCAGTGCAGTTCAAGAAGGGGGAAAAGCACCCAATGATTTATATCAGCCACAAACTTCATGAGAGGGAGAGAAAGTATTCAACCGTGGAGAAAGAATGATTAGCATTGAAATGGGCAATAGAGGCTTTGAAGTATTGTTTATAGGGCACAGAGTTTAAGGTTCTTACAAATCATAACTCTCTGTGTTGGCTCCAGTAGATAAAGGACAAAAATGGTCATATAACGCGGTGGTACTTGGCTCTGCAGCCTTACCATTTCACCATTCAGCATACAGCAGATTCAAAACACCATAACACAGATTTCTTGTCTCGATATGGGGCCCACACTGATGGAACTTGATGAAATGTGTATATTAATGTGTTTTTGCTTTCTGTATAACATGATACTTGAAAGAAGTGATATGACATGATATGATATGAAATGATATGATATGATATGATATGATATGATATGATATACGAGTAAAGGGTTTGTATTCAACCCATGATTTTGAGCCTCAGGGAAAAGTACAGTATTGTAGAGATTATGATGTCTGAATGAAGATGCTGTATTAAATTATAAGGGTCCCAGAGGTGGAGTTTCTGAGAGTGGGTGGGCAGAAGCTCCAACCCTCTTAGGGTTTCAGAAGGATGTCTGACAACAGTAATACTGTTGCCTCTTGATGGGGGAGGTGTGTAACAGGGAGCTTCTGTTATTACCAGTAAAACAATGTACAAAAAGTCAAATGTGCAACCTCTCCCCCCAATTTTTCCCTTTCACTCTTTTCTATCTCCTTTTTCTGTCTTTCCCTTTTTTCATGTCAGGGTGGCCAACCTGGCATTCTCTTTGCTTTATTGTCCCGTTTTCTTGAACCCCCTCCCCCACTTGCACATTAATTGCTGAAAAGCACTTCTTTATCTCCCGATTTGGAGATAATGAATAGAGTACATCACACTTTAGGTTTAAAAGCAGCTGGTACCCTAGAGAAATAAATATTAGCTGTGTGCCTGATTTAGAGGCACTGAGCACCAAAGTCGCGGCTGCATGTTGCAGCTTCATGTGGAAAAAATTACTCCGGTGCCCGATAATGCTCCCAGTCATGAAGTGTGACACAGGAGCATAAATCGTAGTGGAGCAGGATGCTCTGGTTACAAATGCTACACCAAGCGGCTGAAGATAAGCTTCTTGTTTGGAGCTGGAAATAGGAAAATTGCTTCAGAGCAAAAGAATGCTCTGAAGCATCAGGAGAAACTGCAAGTGTGGTTAAAGAAATACCACTTGCCGTTTAGCAGGACACTACGGGCAGATGTATAAAAATCCCCGTAGTGTCCCATAAGTAAATGAAATATGAAAATGAGTTTCTGCATCCCCAGAGATGTCGTAACTGGGTCTGCCTGTAAAAATAAAGCATATTTGGGCAAAAAAGGCCAAATAAAAAGCCCCTGCATGTTAAGGCATGGGATAATATGGAAACTCCCCCTTTATGTAATGTCCCGGCCAATGGGAACTCCCCCACAAAGTGTGATGTAATCCCTAGGGTATAAATAGGGCTAACTACTAGGGGACCTTAGCTAGTCAGGTCAGTCTAGTGCTGACAGTGATAGGAGAAGAATCTTCTTTTGAGTATGCTGATTTTCATGCAAATGACTGGAGTGTAAGAAATATTACACTATGCTATTTTGACAGAAACAAAGCCATGGGCTTTGCAGGGAAAACAAAGTCCTGAAGTTATTTTGTTATGCAGGACTAACTTTTTTTGTTTCTTCTATGATTTCTGTATATATTTATTGATTTTTCTACAAAATAAATTGACAAACGCATATGTGTATTTTTTATGCACTTGATCCCTGCTTGGTTGTGTCAATTATTTATCCCACACATTCACAGTACAGTATGTCACTAAGCCACATGCAGTGGCATATAGGTAAAAACCAGATCACCAGATCCAGACAAAAGCTGTGAAATCTGGACTAGGCACAGCTTGTGCAAATATTGCTAATCCACTCACTCCAGATGATCTGGTCTGGCTTTTACCTATCTGGTCTGGTCCTGATGGTTCAATTTTCAATCATGCCAAGGAAGGGTTGAAAAACAGACTTCCAGGAGTGGACCAGATACGTGAAAGTAAGACTGAACAGTGCAGCCAGAGTGACTGGACCAGCAGTATTTGGCAAGTTAACTTGCACCCAGTCTGTCCAGTTTGGATTTTTACAAAACTGCTGTGGTTCAGGTCTGTTAGTCCAGTTTTTAATCAATCAATCAATCAATCAATCAATCAATCAATCTTTATTTTATACTGAAAGGTATGTGAGCAAAAATGCCTGTTTACACAAATGTTCAGTTAAGCATAAAAAGAGAACAGAACACCAAGTCAAACAATTACATAGTAAAATACAATATAAACAGGTCTAACACAAACAGGTCTATTACAGAGATCTAAAGGGATATACAGAAGAAAGTGGAAGTAAATATGAACATACAAAATTGCTGGCAGAAAAAGGCCCCTAGGTCTATCAAGTCTGCCCAATTGTGCAGCTCTTAGTTTCATATCACTACAGCTGCCCCACCCACCCAAACCCTCCCTTTCTCCCCTTTCCTGGTCTTTCCTCCCTTTGTGTTCTTGTCTGTACCAACCCTGCCCATGACTCTGTTCCAATCCCACTTAAAGCTATCCACTGTCCTCAGTTCAGTTAACTCCTGCAGCAGTGCCTTCCATCCCGCCACCACTCTCTCTGTAAAGTAATACCTCCTCATCTCCCTCCTGAACCTTCCCCCTTTCAACTTCAGACTGTGCCCCGCAGCGACCCTTCCCCCCTTTAAGCGGAACAATCCTCCCTCTCTGACTTTGTTAATGCCTTTCAAGTAAAGGTCTCTATCATGTCCCCTCTTTCCCTTCTCTCTTTTCCAGTGAATACAAGTTGATCTTCCTCAATCTTTCCTCATATGGCAACTCCCCTAGTCCCATGATCATTTTCATAGCTCTGCACTGCACCCCCTCCAGTAATCTTGCATCCTTTTTGAGGTATGGACACCAGTACCGCACACAGTATTCCAAGTGTGGCTTCACCAGTGATCTATACAAGAGCAAGATGACCTCCTCCTTTCTAGAGGTGATCCCTTTGGCAGTGCACCCCAGCATCCTGTTTGCCCTTGCTGCCACCCTCCTACACTGTGATAATACTGTGACTATTATCCCCAGGTCCCTTTCCTCCTCTGAAGCTGTTACCTGCACTCCTTCCAGCCAGTAGCCATTCCTGGGATTTCTGTCTCTGAGGTGCATGACCTTGCACTTCTTAGCATTAAACCCCAACTGCCACTTCCTAGACCAGTGTTCGAGTTTAGCTAGATCATTCCTGAGTGCCTGCCTCCCTTCCTCATTGTCCACTTTTTCACAAATCTTAGTGTCATCTGTGAACAGGCTCATCTTACTCTTCACCCCCTCTGCAATGTCTCTAATGAAGATATTGAACAAAATAGGGCCCAGCACTGAACCCTGTGGTACCCCACTCATTACTGGCCTTTGCTTGGATGTCTCCCCCCTTACAACCACCCTCTGTTGTTTGCCCTACAACCAGCTGTCAACCCACCCCACCAGTTTCTCCCCCTCAGTCCCTCAGCTTGCTCATTAACCTCCAGTGTGGCACCGAGTTGAAAACCTTACTGAAGTCTAGATACAGGACATCCACAGCGTGGCCTTCGTCAACCACCCTAGTGACCCAGTCAAAGACAATCAGGTTAGTTTGGCAAGATCTTCCTGAGACAAACCCATGCTGTCTTTCATCATGTAGACCATTACTATTGAGAAAGGTTATCAACCACTCCTTCAGAATGGCCTCCATCAACTTCCCCACTATGGAAGTCAAGCTCACCGCTCTGTAGTTGCCCGGTTGGTCCTTGTGTCTAGTCTTGTAAAGGGACACCATGTGAGCCATCCTCCAGTCCCTGGGTACATTCCCCATCTCCAAGGAGGTGCTGAACAGGTCCATCAGAGGGTCTGCCAACACCTCTGCTGGTTCCTTCAGGACCCTGGGGTGTACACAGTCTGGTCCTGGTACTTTGTCCACCTGCATGGTTTCAGGCCCTTAAGAACTCTATCCTCTTGGATGACCCCATATGTTATCTCTGCTCCCCTCCACCCTTGCTCCCTTCCCCTGTAGTACTGGGCCATCCCTTTGTTTTGTGAACACTAAGCAGAAGTGCTCATTGAGTGCCTCTTCCTGTTCTTCCCCTTGTTCCTCCCATCTCCCCCCTCTTGATTCTAGCAATGCCATCTCTACAACTCCTCTTCTCCCTTATGAATTTAAAGAACCCCCTTCCCCCCCTCTCTGATCCCCTGAGCAAATTCAGCTCCTTTGCTGCCTTGTCTGCCCTTACTGCCCTGGTGGTCACCTCCCTAGATGCCTTTGTGAACAGCTCTCGATCATCCTCACACCCAGATGTTTTGAACTAAATAACAGTAACAAATTTACAGCATGGGGATATAGTTGGAGGTATAATTCAGGAACAGTTGGAGGTACAATTCAGGAACATGAACAGTTGGGTGATAGGATAAAGACATAAAATGTGCACAGTACCACCTAAATAAAGTAGAAACTCAAATATCAGTACAAGCACAGAGGCCAAAAAATAGTTGGTTACCCAAAACAGGCTAAGGTGAGCAGCTAGGGAAATATTCCACATGACAACCAATAGTGGTGAGAGCTGAGCAGTACATGAGGGGTAAGCAAAGGAAGGGGAGAAACATATGGAAGTAAAATTATAGATCTTTACATAGAAGTCTCTCCTACACTCGTTATGTTCATTTTCCTCCTCAAACTGTGCTAATTGTATTGTAGTACATTATACAGTTCAGTCTGTACTACAAATGCTTATTCAAATGTGACCAGTAATGGTAGTTTACTCACCTGGTAAAGGTGATTGTGGGGGTATACGTCTCTGAGGCACTCCACACTGCTTACACATGGGTTGTGTCCACCTGATAGGTTGCTTGATGCACATGTGACTTCAAAGAAGTCCAACCCCCTTTCCCTGTGGCACAGCCCTTCCATCATCAGTTCGAATTCTTCCAACGCTGTACCTACTAATGAGTAAATGTTTCTAAATTGTTAGGCAATGTTGTTGTGGTAACCAATGTTAATTCCATGTATAATAAATTGGACAATACCAGTTGTGTCTCTGTGTTTCTATTTATTTCTATTGCTAATACTCTAAAAACTACAAAACAATCAGCATCTGAGTATTGCTATGACATATTGTTTCAACTGTTAGCAATCATCCTGGCTTCCCCCTATGTGATAGTTTTTACTCTGGCAACAGATTGTTTTAACTTTTATCTTTCTTAGGGTGGGTTGTGGATGCCTCAGAGATGTATACCCCCACAATCACCTTTACCAGGTGAGTAAACTACCATTGTGTGGGATAATCTCTGAGGCACTCCACGCTGCTTATACATGGATTCTATCTAAAAAGCAGTTCCATGTAAAGGGTGGGTCAAGAGTTCAAAGATTTTCCTTAATTCCAATGTTCTGATGTTAATTTTAGTTTGTGTTAATAGCCTCAGACTTGGCTGCCAGCAGTACTGCTTGTCTGAATAGTGATTTTGGTTGCCTTGAGACATCTACCCTGTAATGTTTAATGAATGTGTGAGGGGATGCCCAAGTGGCTGCTGCACAGATCTCCTCCACTGTTGCCCGATTTCTTTCTGCCCATGATGTTGCTACTGCTCTTGTAGAATGTGCCTTGATGTCGGTAGTATGAGTGTGGTGTTATGCCCTATAGGCTTCTGTGATGGCTGTCTTTAGCCAAGTAGCTACTGTTGATCTGATGGCCAGTTGGCCTTTTCTATGTCCTTGCATGCTGAAAAACAGTCTATCAGTTTTGCGGATAGCAGACGTCCTGTTGACGTAGAGTGTCAGGACCCTTCTCATGGCTAGGAGTCTAAGTTTTGGGTCAACGGCAACCTCTTCTAGAGGTAGTTGTGCTGGTATCTCTATAACCTGTTGGGAGTGGAACTTGGTATTAACCTTGGGGAAAAAGTATGGAATCATTCTTAGTTCGATTGTTTCATCATGGAAATTTAAGTATGGTGAATGGCAAGACAGTGCTTGTAACTCACTGATCCTTCTGGTTGAACAGATGGCCAGGAGAAAGACAGTTCTGAGGGTTAGCCATTTGAGGGTGACAGTCTCTAGGGGTTCAAAGGGCTGGTATGTCATGGCCTTGAGGACTTGGCTTAGGTCCCATGGAGCTGTCCATTGGTGAATTGTTGGGTGTAAGTTGGTGGATGCTTTTAGGAGTCTGATAATGTTCGTATCTGCACCCGGTGTTGTACCTTCTATGAGACCCTTTGCTGCCCCTATTGTGGCCACTTGAATCCTTAGTGAAGCAGGTGATAGTCCTTTGTCCAGGCCATGTTGCAGGAAAAGTAGAATGTCTGGGATCATAACCGAAGTGGGATTGATATTGTTCTGTAAGCACCACCTTGAAAATATCCTCCACTGTCTCTGATATGTAGAGGTTGTGGATAGCCTTCTGGATTTGATCATGGTTTCAATTACTGATGGGTGGTAACCTACGCCTAACAGTCTCTTCCTTTCAGGAGCCAAGCTGTCAGTCTGAGGTTGGTCAGATTGGGGTGGCAAATGGGTCTGTGTGTGAGAATGTCCTGTCTGCATGGGAGTATCCATGGGTGGGGTAATGCCATGGCTACTACCATTGCAAACCAAGCTCTCCTTGGCCAATAAGGCATGATTAGTATCACCCTTGATCTGGATCTGCGAATCTTCTTCAGGACCTGCAGGATTATTGGAATTGGAGGGAATATGTATGCAACTTGAAATGTCCAGGTTGAGGAAAGTGTATCCACCCCCATTGCCTTGTGGTCCCGAAATCGGGAGAATTTTGGGCACAGGCTGTTTTTGTTGGAGGCCATCAGATCCAATTCTATGGGGCCCCAGCATCTGTTGATGGCATGGAACATGTATCTGTGTAACATTCATTCCCCCGGGTGTATCTGTTGTCTGCTTAACCAGTCCGCTGTGGTGTTTAATTTTCCAGCTAGGTGTATAGCGCTTAGACTTGCTAGGAATTTTTGAACCCAATGTATGAGTTTTTCTGCCTCCTTTTGCACTGTTTTGCTTTTTGTTCCCCCCTTGTTTGTTGATGTATGATACCGTGACCTGATTGTCTGATTGAATCAGTACGTGCTTTCCTTTGTTAGTCCTTTGAAGTGCAGTAGTACGAGGCGACTGCTCTTAGTTCTAGCACGTTTATGGGCAATTTGGTCTCTGGTTTGGACCACTTCCCTTGGGCTGTTTTGTGACTGATGGTGGCTCCCCATCCGGTGAGACTGGCGTCTGTGTCTATTTGTATGTCTGTCTGTATGTCTAGGGGCATTCCTCTTAGGAGGTTGTCTCTGTTTAGCCACAAGTGTAATGATTGTGTTACTTTTGGAGGAACTGATACAACCTTTGAGAAGTCTAAGTCGTACTTTGGGCCCTGCTCTATGAGGAATGACAGCAGTGATCTCATATACCATCTTGCTCAGGGTATGGTATCTATGCACGATGACATTGGGCCTAGTGCATGTGATATCGACTCTATGGTGTTTTGTCCTGTCTGCAGGAGCCTGTGCACCACCGCCATTATGGTCTTTGTCCTGTTTTCGGACGGCCTTACCATCCCTTCTGCCATGTCTATTAAGTTGCCTAGGTGCTCCAATAGTTGGCATGGTGCCAGTTGACATTTCTCTGTGTTTATTGCCCATCCCTAGTTTTGTAAACACTTTATTGTCATTGCTGTTTCTCTTGTTGACTGGCTTATCAACCTGGCCCAGATCAGCCAGTCGTTCAGATACGGTATGACCTGTATTCCTTGCTTTCGGAGTTTTGCAGCTAGTACAATTGACACCTTGGTAAATACCAGAGGAGCAGATACGAGTCCAAAGGGGAGGACCTGGTATTGAAAGTGTTAGCCTAATATGTGGAAGTGTAGGTGTTTTTGATGTGAAAGTCTTATGGGAATGTGTAAGTAGGCATCCTTCAGGTCTATTGAAGTAAGTATGTCACCTGGTCTTATGGCTTTTAATGTGGACCTGATGGTCTCCATCTTGAATGGCTTGTAGGTGATGTTTTTGTTCAGGTATTTTGGGTCCAGCACTGATCGAAGGTCCCCTGTCTTTTTTGGTACTGTGAACAGAATTGAATAGACCCCTTGTCCTTCTTCTTCCTTGGGTACCCTTCTTATGGCACTGTTTGAGATTAATTTGAGCAGGATGTTCTGCATCTGTTCCAGGGTGACCCTGCATTTGGTTAAGGGCAATGTTATGAGCCTTCCCTGCCTGGGGGTTTGGGCAAACTCTATTGCGTAACCCTTTTGAATTATCTCTATGACCCATTTGTCCTGTGTGGTGTTGATCCATTCCCGTGCAAAGCATGATAGTTGAGCCCCTATTAATGGGCTGTGATAGTCATTGGTTTGTGTGTCCCCTCCTATGGTGCTGATATGTTCCTCTACCTCTGCTGTGTGCCCCTCTTCCTCTGAACTTTGTTTTTGAGGGATAAGGGTTAAACAATGACCTTTGGGTCTGTCCCCTGTATTTGACGCGTCCCCTACATCTGTTCCAAAAGGGCTGGTTGCGTATGTGTGAGCAGGAAGGTAGGTAAGTGGAATTGCTTGCTCTTTCCTTACCTAGTGCCTTACCCTTTTCCTTGCCCTTTAGGTATTTCTCTAGGCCCTCCCCAAAAAGTAAATTGCCTCTGCATGGTAGTTTGAATAGGAGTGATTTGGAGTCACTATCTGCATTCCACAACTTCATCCAGATGCATCTCCTTGCTCTGTTGATTAATGTGGCTGCTCTAGCATGAACCTTTAGGGAATCCACTGACATGTCCACCATATACTTAGTTGACAGTATGTCTTTCTCCAGCAGGAGGCCCTCAGGGGACTTTGTGGTCAAGTTCTTTTTGAGCTTCCTGCAGCCATTCAAGTTGTGCTCTCGTGGCGTAGATGGCTGTGGTTGCTGCTCTGGCCCCAAGTCCTGATAGCTCAAAGTTTTTCTTTAAAATATTTTCCAGCTTCTTATCTACTGGTCCCTTAGAGCAGATGTCAACTCAGTGAGGAGTACTGTCTTCTTGTTAAGGGATGCAATTTCAGGGTGCACCGAAGGAGGGGTGCACCAAGTTTTTAATATGTCAGTGTCTAGTGGGTACATCTTGTCCCATGACTTTCTCTCTAGGATGCGGACTGGGTCTGCTGCCTCCCACTCCCTTGAAACCACCTTGGGGATGGCCTCACAGACCAGAAATGTGTCTGCTGTCTTTTGGGATGGTTGAAGGGGGGGATCAGCTTAGATTGTGTTAGGGAAGTGAGTGTGTCAAACCCCAATGTATTCATGATGCTGCATACCAGGCTGGGGATTTGGTCTGGGAAGCACCATTTTGCCGTTAGGGATTGTGGATCATTGTCAAAGTCTTCCTTGCTATCTGATGTATTGTCGGTCATGGCCTGTCTAGTATTGTCCTCCTCTGATGTGGTGGCAATATTAGAGTTGGTGGGGTGACGTTCTGACTTTGTAGTAGTGCTAGACGAGGGAGTAGATTTTTGTGAGGTGAGCTCTACCAGCTTGTCCCACATTGTGGACATAAGCTGTTGTTGCAGTTGTAGCACCTGTTGGTTTTGTAGTAAAATGGAATTTGTGTCCAACGATGGTTGTTGTAAGGGGGGAGTGTTTTGTGAGGTGCTCTGGTCTGGTGAGTGGCTGGAAGTGCCGGCTGTGTCCTCCACTGGAACATCATGTGAGGGAGACATTGGGTCCTTTGCTCAGGAGGTGCAGAATCTTCCGATTTATGTTGCTGGGATTGGGATACTGCACAGTCTGCAGCTCTTGGATTTCCCCATGTCTGTGCAGAAATAGAGAGAGAGAAGGGGGAATTAGGGAGAGAGTCCTTAATAGCCCTGATAAAATATGTTAGAGTTAGTAGAATACATATTGGATTTTTCATCCATAAGGCCAGCTCAGATACTCTATGGTGCCTAAACAGGGTAGCTTATAATGTACATGCAGAGTAGTCTAACCAGGGGGACTTATAATGTACATGCAGAGTAATGTAAAGCAGTAGGGAAGTAAGGGACTATTGTGAAATGTGCTTGCAAGTTCCTTATTCTTTCCCCCGAACTATAACTGAAGGATGGATAAGGGGAACAATTATTTGTGCTTATTTGTACTCCTCCTAGATGCGACTGAAACACAGGGAGGGAGTAAATCTGTTTTCCCTTTGCTGCGGGATGACTGGAGAGCCACCGGCAAACTTGAGCTGCCTAGAGTGCAGCAATTTGCACTGCTTTCCTGACTCATGCATGCGCAGAGGAGTGCAGCATGCATGCACGAGTGTAGGGGATGTGAGGGTGTGTGCACGAGCATGCAGAACTAGTTGCTCAAGTAACACGTCATCAGAGCACCAGGAGGGCTGAGAAGAAGGAGGAAGCAGCTGGGGAGATTGTAAGAATGGCACCCACCTTCCCCAAATACACAAACAGAGGGGAAGGTGTGAAATGGCGCCATGTTTTGTCGGGAACTTGGTAGGGAGCGCATAGGCATTTTTGCTGTTTTCTGCTCGGATTCTTCAGGATAGCGTGATGGCTGGTTCCAGAGCACTGCACATCCAAGAAGCAGGCTTTTTGACCCACACAAACAGGAGATAAGGAGCCAACTAAGATGAATCCATCTCACGGTGCAAGGCAGTCAGATACAGTGAGGCATATTGAGAATCATCCCTAAGACTGCTAGCAGGAGTCATAGGGGTTCTGCACCCAGTACTAACAGTATTGGGTGCAGTAGCTAAACTGGGACTGCTAGCAGGGGTCACATTAGCCTGCTTGGATTTCATCTGGCAAGAAAAACGTCTTAGATTCGTTGGCAGAGAGCCCAAGGGAACTATGGAGGGTGGAAAGATTGCTGCTTGGTGTGCAGTGCAGGAACAGAGGGGCTGTCAATTTTTAGACAGTAACAGATTGTTAGACATAATCCTACACTGAAAGATGGAATTACAAGTTTTGTTTGAGACAGTACCTTGCATACTTCCTGAGAGCTAACTATATTTCTTGAAATGCAGCGCAAGCTCATTGAACGATTGCCATATATCTAGCTGAAACTGCTGTATATAATATTGCTATATCAGTGTGATCTCTTACCTCTTTGATGTGGTGAAATGGTGATTTTCTAGGGAGCTGATTTTGTTGTGCTGAAACCTGTACCGATGCACAATGAGAACTGATGATAGAAAGGCTGTGCCACAGGGAAAGGGTGTCAGACTTCTTTGAAGTCACATGTGCATCAAGCAACCTATCAGGTGGACACAACCCATGTGTAAGCAGCGTGAAGTGCCTCAGAGATTATCCCCCCCAACAACTACTGCTGAACTGTAAGTATTTAGGAGGGCTGCTAATTTGAGGCACCATTCACTCGAGGTCTTGAAAGTAAATGGGATGGTGACTGAGACTGTAATGTAATGCATAGTGGATAACAATAAAAGTGACATGCTCTGGTCCAGAAAATATACATAAGTGAGTGTTGCAGAGGCTTCCGTGTAAAGAGCAGAAACTTGCACTGCCTTTCTGTGATGTTTGAATCATCATTTTTAATGTCAGCATCTCAATTTCTTGCAAGCCCTGCATGTATTGACACTTTACGGTCACAAAGTTGCAAGGCAGTACCTATTTTTTGCTGTGTTTTGAACATACTTTATTACTGTAAGTTTATTGTTATAAGCTATTATTCCCTTAACCTTGGATAGTGCAGGCCACTCCTTTACCCATCAACTGTGTACTCCCCTAATTCACATGATAATTTCCTGGGTGTGTAGTGTGCTGTACAAATGATATAAGATAGTGACAACTAAGTGGTTTGCTCATGCTACACAGGGAGCAAAGTCTACAACAAATACAAAACATTCCAATGTTCATTTAGCCCCACAAACAGATGTTCACAGAACAGTTAGAACCAGTTGACTTTCTTTTTTCTAGTACATCTAGCAAGCTAGACATTGTTTCATAGCTACGCCCCCCCCCAAAAAAAAAAAAGAAATAAATATTTTATTTCTTTGGAATTGCCTTTATAATTTAGCACATTTAAAATATTACACACCTCAGCTGGATAAAGAAAAATAAACATCAATACATACATATTCAGAGACAGAAAATAAGATGCTGTAATACAGTCCAACAATGCATTTTACAACACCACCAGCTATGCCAGATAAACAGTCATGCAATGACTCACTAGCTGAATAAATGTGAATTGCTTGAAAACAGACTGACAAAGAAATGATCATTCCATGTAACACAGTCTGTACTGAAAAATTTACTAAGCTAGCATCAGTGAGTTGCGGCTTCACTTGGGACCTCCATGCAATGTGTGATAACTATGACTGCACACTATACTTTTGGTGAACTTTGTTATTGTTGCTTTAAAATACAAGCATTTGTCAGTGCCGAATGTTTGCTTGCTGGCATTGGCATTGGTAGTGTAGGAGTTACAGAGCTGCACAGTAGGAATGGCAGTGAAGTATTGAACTGAAGCCAACCCCACCACCACCCTGCAGATACTAACAGGCATTGGGGTATGCCTTTAGGTCATCAGGCATAACGGCAATGCCATTTCATTACACCCTACTCTGTAGACACCGACAAGTGTCACGGAGTGCCTTGGGGTCTTTGGCCCTTATGTTCACCCCATTCCATTGGGAAATATGGTGAGATGGGTGCAGTATAGGAGAATGGGGTGAACTTAGGGGCCGAAGAGTCTGAGGCACACCTTGATGCCTCTCACTGGCTGCAGGGTGTGGGTGGGGGTGGAATGGTATGAGCATTACATGCGACAATCCCAAGTCACACCCCTGATGCCTGTCAGTCTCTACAGGGTGGGGTGTTATGGTCGGAAACCCTAATGCCTAAGGCATTCATTAGTATTTTCACTCCAAATTTTCAACATGGGTTTTTTGTGACCCCCACCTTATGAACAGTGGCAATATCAGTTAGTTAGCCGAAAGCTGATTTTGCACAGCAACTATGCATTTGACACCACAGGTGCGAAAACACATTTTGAACAGGAAGTGAAAAATGACAGCTGTACTGTTCATGGGTAGGTGTAAAAAATGGCAATGTTGAAAATCTGCAGTGAAAATATTCACAAAACTGGTGAAGTCACGAGTGTGTGTAGAAACAGCACAACGCACACCCGTAACGTAATTAGTTTGGGGATTTTTTACAGCAAATTGTCAACACAGGCATTTTGGGACCTCTGCTCAGGAACAGTGTCACTGTGATTTTCTTAATCTGTCCCAAACAGTGATTTCCCACAGTGACAATGCATTTCTGCACTGGAAGTGCAAAAACACATTTCGGCCATGGTGTGAAAAATGATAGCTGTACCGTTCATAAGGAAGTGTGGAAAAATGTCAGTGGTGAAAATGTGGACTGAAAATATTACAAATTCATGAACTTATGAGGGTGTGTGGAAACTGCGCAATGCTCGCTCATAACACAGTCATTTTAAGGACTTTTGTCACCAAATTTTTAACATAGCCATTTTAAGACCTCTGCTCATGAACAGTGTCACAGTGATTTTCTAAATCTGTCCCGAACATTGATTTTGCACACTGACTGCAACATTGTGAGCTACATACGTGGTAGCACATTTTTGGTGAGATGTGAAGAATGACAGCTGTACTGCTCATAAGTAGGTGTGGTAAAATGGCAATGTTGAAAATCTGGAGTGAAAATATTGAAAATTCTTGAACTTAGGAGCGTGCGTAGAAACTGCTCAACGCACGCTTGTAAAACAGTTATTTTGGGGAATTTTTTCACCAAATTTTCAACATAGGGTTTTTGGGGTCCAACCTCATGAACTGTGGCACTATCGTTTTGTAAATCGGTCCCGAAAGGTGGTTCCGCGCAGTGACTGTGAAATCACCTTTTGAGACGGAATAACAAATTGACCATGCCAGAATCCATGAGGTGGGGTCCCAAGAACCCCATGTTGAAAATTTGGTGAAAAAATTCCCCAAAACGCCTGAGATATGCATCACAGTTGAAAAAAACCCTATTTATTCCATTATACAGCTTACCGGCATTTCTTCAGTTTGCGGTCAACTTTGAAGGGTGCAGATGTGTCCCCGGTCCACCAAAGATCATTGCGCCAGCCTCTGGAGGTAAGTATCGGGTGAGGTGGGGGTGTGGGGAGGCAGGGTGAGCAGAGGGTTGGCACGGGAAGGGGGTTAAGACAGTCAGCGAGGGACCATTTTTTCTTACAGGGCATTTTTTTTAAAGACTACGCAGGACTTTTGCCACATTCAGATGAGCTCCCAGCATGGCAGCTGGAAGGCTGTTGGGGGAACAGTGGAGCTGATGGGGGATTGGGCACCCCCGTCGGCCATACGGACTGTTGCCACACAGGGGTGGGCTCCCAGCATGGCACCTGGAAGTCTGTTGGAGGGGATACAGTGGACCAGACAGGAATTGGGCACCTCTGTCAGCCTTACAGAACTGTTGCCATGCTGGGGTGGGCTCCCAGCATGGCACCTGGAACTCTGTTGGGGGGAGCGTAATGGAGCCGACGGTGGATTGGGAACCCCCGTCATCCATACAGTGTGTGGGGGGGGAGCGCATGAGCATGCTGGGGTGGGCTCCCAGAGTGCTACTTGTTACAGGGGACAGAGCTGTCTATGACAGCTGATCAGTGCAGTTCCAAAGTGTAGGCACTTTGCATACTGCCCGGCAGTGGCAGCCATGCAAGTGCCACACATTACACCACTGATTGCAGCAGTTTTTGCCTTCAACTGCACGCCACTGCATCTGAAGGGCTGTCATAGACAGCTCTGACATTCATTGGCGTGGTGCGGCCATGCCTGCAAAAGGCAGCAGGGCATTGGAAGTGGGGGAGGCACACCTATGAATTCTCATATGGTGGCACTATGGTTCTTGCACATACATGCAAGCAAACATAAAAATACAAGCCACGTGATAATGACAGCACTGTCAGTGCAACTCTACATTTCTCTCTCCATCGCCCTCTCGCTCTGTCTGTCTGTCTCTCCACACCTCTCACAGTAAACACCATGAATGTCAGGAGCTTAAAAAATAGTAGATTCAATTTGTGTATATATTTCAACGTGACAGTATAGCTGTTTGTGAATTTCTGCATGGAAATCAATTGTAAAAATCCATAAATCTCTGCAAGATATTTACAGATGACAGATGTGTAACTGTGCCTTTCAATTTGATGATCAATGCATTTGGAGTGGTACAATTCTGCATTATAAATACTATTTTTGTTTCCACTCTTGACATTCTTGGTGAATATTGTGAGACATGCAGCGAGAGAGAGGGAGGGAGGGATGGATAAAGAAACTTACACAGGTATGCTGACAGTTCTGTCATTATCACGTGGCTTTTTTTTAAAAGAACTGCAACAAAGTTACCTAAAACTCTAGTGTGCAGTCAGAGATGTCATACCTTGCACGGAGGTCCTGAGTGGAGCTGTGATTCCTTCAGTACAGATATGGAATGCTCATTTCTTTGTCAGATAGTCTGTTTACAAGCAATTCACATTTCTTCAGCTAGTGAGCAATTGTGTGACAGTACTTAGTGTAAGTCCTGTACCTTTATAATGGGATATACTGTGGCACGTTTCTTAGCAATATTGTAAGAAAATATAGTAATGATATGCCACTTTTACGGTGAACTGTATTCTATTGTTAAAGTAACAACATAGCTGGTGAAGTTTAAGTTACATTGTTGACCATTGTAAGCATAATAGTGAGACAATGTTGTAAGGGGTTATCTGAAATGAGAAGTGTAGAAACTTGAAGCCAGGTGCAAAATAGTGACAGTAACAGTAATACCTGTACTGGTGCTTTTCCAGGAAACAATAGTAAAATGTTCATTAAGCGAACACAAGTTCCCCTCAACTTCGTTGCCCTCCCATTGATTGGAGCAATGGAATTAGGTTGCTGATCAGTGAGAAATATTTTGTTGCCTTAGGTGTAAGGAATTACACCTCTTTTTGTTTAGATTCCTTGAACTGTTTCTATATATGTATTATTTCAATTATACACTGACATATCAGGATGCATAGTCTCAATTTATTGGGGTCCTTGACTAACACTTCTTTGCATCTGGCACTTACACTGACAATTGATATTATTATGTATAAAATCTTGTTACAACACTGAAGGTTTTAAGGTTTCTGGAACATAATAGCTTGCTGAGAGTATGTTGGGAATATATCTCCAGCCAGTTGTACTTTCATCAGTGTGATACACTTACTCACTTTGGGAAAACATCACTTTCATCATTCTATATGCCATGTAAAGATAATTTCTGATTTATTTTTGGGGCTTTTTTTATCTTTTTATTTGCTAATATGTTACATTTTGGCATGCAGTTGTTTTCTCCAGGGTCATCTTGTTGTCATAGGCCGTATTCACAAACAAAGTTCTGAGCAGGGTTGAAGCTGGCTTATACTGGTGAACTGTTACCTCACTCAAAGTATGTGTCTTCGGGAGGTTTCTTCACTTGACATATAATTTAGTGAGTAGAGAATCTTAGTGTTCTGCTATTCATTAGACTGATACATGATACAATATATGTGGGTTGAACTCTGCCTGCTGTTGTCTCTGGATAACCTTTGACCTTTAAGTTTAGTTCAGCTGAAAGCACACTTAAGATATTCGAGCTCTTCGATGTCACTTTAATTATGTTCTGAAGGCCTGTTTTAAACCAATGAGAATTATTTCTGGTTTTTTTCTGCATGTTCTAAGTGTTAATAATATGGGATTTTCTAAATAACTGTCATTAGACTTCTGAAGAAGGACTTGATGGTCCGAAAGCTAAAGTTCTTTGTTCTTTTTGTAACATCCTTGTTGGTCCAATAAAAGGTATCAAACCATTTGTTTTGATTTTATCTCTTTTCGATTACACAGCAGATTCATGTGGCTGATGCATGAAAGGGAGCATGGTTCTGACTCGTATCAACAAACGTAACAAAGGCCTTTTCTACACTGTCAGGGCAAGCAGAAGAGCTTTCCCTGGTGAGCACGGTAAAGACAGAAGGGGGAATTTTAACTGTCAGCAAAGAAACAGTTGTAATGAAAACTATTAACAATTCTTAATATTTCTAATTTTTTATGTGTATAAGGAGAGTGTGATGATCAAGAAAATAACATTTAATTAGTTTTATTTTTTATTTAAGGTAGTTTTATTTTTAGTGCCCACCTGAAGGCTTTTATAGTGAAAAGGTAGTAGCCATGTTTGTTATGGAAGATCAGCTCTGGTTGTAGGTGGACTGATGGGAGATAGTTCTGGTTGTTGGAGGACTGATTTGCTCATTGTGTGATGTGGTTTAGGACCAGGATGACTGTTTGTTTATAGAAATATAATGTACAGTCAGCTGACATCTCTTGGCAGTGAGATTTCTAGATTTTTTCTTGCCATTTTATAATAGCATCTAATACTGTTATGGATGTGGTCTTACTGTTTTTCTTTTTCTGCAGCTCAAGTGCTAAGTCCAACTGGAATGTTTTGCCACTGGCTGCAACTTAATTTTCCATTCCTGTTTCATGTGGTATTATGTTGGAAAGTGCTACTGTCTGCAAGGCAGGGCACTTGATCACTTAACTTGTTTTGACTCATATATGACTGCAAATCTACTCTGCAGTGATCTGTATTTTATTTATTTTCCTTTACTGTTGTATATGTTATGTTATTTTTGCCTATGCATCCACCAGAGATGCAGGCAACATTTGCCTCCATTTCATTTTATAACTAATTCTTCTCTTCCAGTCCACTTTCTGATTTATTTTTATTAACTTCATTCCTCTCACTTAAAGTTGAATATCTCTTAACCTTATTTTACTCCATGTATTAATCTGTGTTTCTAACAAAAGATGTGTGCTGATAGGGTTTAGTGCCAGCTTAATTTCTGCTCCTTTTTCTTTCCCAGACTTTTATTTTCTTTTTAGCTTTCAACACACACTACTTTTCAAGGTTTTTTTTTTAAATTTAGGTGCAATCTGTTTAATAAATCAAATGCTTTCTATCCACCTCTCCCAAGCTTTTCAAATGGCACAGTTACTTATTGTTTTCCTTTAGATTTCTGTGTGCCCACATCATATCCAGTTGTTGGGATGACTGCCTGTTAAACCTCCTACAAGCGAAACTTAACATCCCTCCCATGTATAGGCAGTCCCTCAGTTTTTATCCCAAAACTGCATATACCCTGATGCAGGATCATTGGAGTGGCTTGCTTGTTCATATGGGGCTTGGTGAAATGCATACAAGCCACTGGCCTGATGTTTTTGTGTAATAGTAGGTTTATGGTAGGGTCAGAACAGACGATTCCATGGCTGTTGGGGCATAGGTTCTTATGAGGAGTGGTTTTCCTTCTAAACATTTATTTTTTGCCAGAAAAGACATTCTGAGCTGGCAACAGCTCATTTCCAGAAACTTCCTGGGCGGGGGAGGGGGGGCAGTACAAAACAGTAAATATCAAAGTGTATACAAAAAATAAACAAAATAAAGAACAGTAACACCTCTCTAAGTTGTTTTATATATTTATCTGACCTGTTAATTAACTATTGGTTATGATGTGAGTTTTCCCCTGATGTACAGTGTACTGTGGCATTTCTGATTTATGCATTTATCTTCTAATAAAGACATTGGAGTTGTCTGCCTTTTCATAGGATTCCAGTTCATTGATTACAAAAAGTCTTTCGTCAGTTTTTTTTTTTTTTTTTGTATCAGGCACTTTACTTACACACAGCATTATATAGTTATAGCATTTCTAGCTGAGTGGTATGTTTTGTTATAATTCATCATGTTCCTTGTTTTGGTTGTGCCATTTCCATCCCCGATCCTTTATTTTTTTTCCTTTTGTAGTTTCTATTGCAGTCATACTTTCCTTTCACAGCCTCTACATCTTAATTAGCCCCAATGCATTGTGTCATTTTGCTACATACTTGCTTCTTCCCCTTCCTCATTTTTATGTTGATTGCATGCAGTGCAAGAAACATATTGGGACAGCTTGCTGAGAAGCAGGCTGTGCAGGCGCAGCACTGTTGTGGCCAATGCCCCCACAGCCTGCAAAGGTTTGTCCCATTTCCCAAATGCCGTAGCAGGCTGCTGGTGACACAAGTTTGGAATGTTTGCCCCAACTTGTGACAAATCAGCCACTACAATCAGGGGCCACCTCGTTATTGCAGCATCAGCCATCTGCTGCAATAAGGGAGTGACCCATCATTGCAGGGCTGATCTAGTAAAGTTTGAGATTGTTTGTGAACATGGTGGCGGGTTGCCACCCTGTTCACAAACGATATAACCCCCCATGTTTATGTGCTGATGGGTGCCCAACTCTGCCTGCATAATGACAATTCCTCTTGTGTGTTAAAGAGGGCGCCCAGTTCCCTGTCGGCTACTGCTGCCCCCAAAAAAACAGAAAGCCTCTGGTGGCACGCTGGAAGCCAACCCCAGCATACCATATGTTCCTGTAAAATTAAAAATGGTCCTGCAATGTCTTTTTTGTTTTTTTCTAACCTGAAAAAAAGGAAATGGTCCCTCATAGTCTGCCTGCCCCCCCTCCCATAATCTGCACCCACCCACTGTGCACCCTGCATCCCCACACTCCCTCACCCCATACTTACCTCCGGAGTCCAGCACAATGATCTTCTGTGGACCGGGAACATGTCTGCACTCTTCAAAGGCGATCACAAACTGACGAAATGTCAGTAAACTGTATAATGTAATGAATAGGGTGTTTTTAACTTTAGTGCATAACTCGGGCATTTTTTGGAATTTTTTCACCAAATTTTCAACATGGGATTTTTGGGACCCCTCCTCATGAATGCTTGAACTGTCATGGCATTAATCAGCCCCGAAAGATGATTTCACGGTCACTGTGCAGAATCACCTCTGGGGGATGATTAATGAAACGACAGCACCAGTGTTCATGAGGTGGGTTCTCAAAAAGCCTATGTTGCAAATTTGGTGGAAAAAATCCCAAAAATGACTTTTTTATGATCTTGCATTGTGCAGTTGCTACACACGCTTGTAACTTCGTGAATTTGCAATATTTTGATGCCAGATTTTCAACATTGGCATTTTGTCACACCTCCTTGTGAACAGTACAGCTGTCATTGTTCACACCCTGGCAGAAATGTGCTTTCGCACTTCCGGCGCAGAATAGCATGGTTGCTGTCAGAAATCAGTGTTCAGGACAGATTAAGAAAATGACAATGACACTATTCATGAGTAGAGGTCCTGAAATGGCTATGTTGAAAATTTGGTAATGATACTCCATAAAATGACTGTGTTACGGGCATGTGTTGCACAGTTTGCACGCACGCTCATAACTTCACGAATTTATAATATTTTCACTGCAGATTTTCAACATTGCCATTTTCCCACCACTACTTATGAACAGTGCAGCTGTCATTTTTCCCATCCTGGCCAAAATGTATTTTCGCAGTTGCGGCACTGAATAGAGCGGTCGCTGTGGGAAATCACTTTCCAGGACAGATTAATAAAATGACAGCGATACTGTTCATGAACAGAGGTCCTAAAATGCCTATGTTGAAAATCTGGTGATGATAGCCCATCAAATGAGTGTGTTACAAGTGTGCATTGTGCACTTTCCACACACCTTTGTAACTTTGCAGATTTGTAATATTGTCATGCCACATTTTCAACAATGGCATTTTTTCACACTTCCTTATGAGCAGTATAGCTGTCATTTTTCACGTCCTGAGTGAAATGTGCTTTCACAGTTGTGGCACAGAATAACGCGGTTGCTGTGGGAAATCAGTGTTCGGGACAGATTAAGAAAATGACAGTAGCACTGTTCATGAGCAGAGGTCCTAAAATCTCTATGTTGAAAATTTGGTGACAAAACTCCATAACATGACTGTGTTACAAGCGTGCATTCAACTGTTTCCGAGCACCCTTGTAACTTCGCAAATTTATACTATTTTCATGCCACAATTTCAACAGTGGCATTCTTTCACACCTCCTTATGAACAGTGCAGCTGTCACTTTTCACATCCTGGCTAAAATGTGTTTGCACTCCTGACGGAGAATAGCACGGTCTCTGTGTGACATCAGTGTTTGGGACAGATTAAGATGGAAAGAGTGTGAGGGGGGAGTGACCGAGCTCAACTGAGCTCTGTTGGGACTGCTCTGGATTTGTTTGTGGGCAGAAAAAGGCTGCAATGCAAGTGGTCAGTACAAATGGCAGCCTGCAGCACTGGGAGAAACAGAACAAGAGAGCAAGTGAGGGAAAGGGAGTGAGCGAACTCACCGGAAAGCTGTCTGTACTGCTGCAGATTTCTTTGTGGACAGACAAATGTGCCAATGCAGCCAGCAGCCCCATACACAAGCGCAGCCTGCAGCGCCAAGAGAAACAGAACGAGTGAGTGATGGAGCGGTAGTGAGCGAGCTCAACGGAGCTCTATTGTGACTGCTGCAGATTTCTTTGTGGGCAAAAAATGTGGCAACGCAGGCAGAAGCCCAGTACAAAAGGCGAGCTTGCAGTGCAGGTAGAAACGGAATGAGTGAGTGAGACAGGGGGAGTGAGTGAGCTCAATGGAGCTGTGTCGGGACTGCTTCAGATTTCTTTCTGGCCAGAACAAGCTACCAATGCAGGTAGGAGCCCAGTACAAAAGGGCAACCTGCAGTGGCAGGAGACCCAGAATGAGCGAGTGAGGGATGGGGAGTGAGTGAGCTCAACAGAGCTCTGTTGGGACTGCTGCAGATTTGTTTGTGGGCAGAAAAAGGCAGCAATGCATGCAGAGGCCCAGTACAAAATGGCAGCCTGCAATGGCAGGAAACCCAGAATGAGCGAGTGAGAGAGGGGGAGTAAGCAAGTTCAATGGAGCTGTATTGTAAGTGCTGAAAATGGTAGCAATGCAGGCAGGAGCCCAATAGAAAAGGGCAGCCTGCAATGCCACCAGAAACAGAATGAGTGACTGAGAGAAGGGGACTGAGCGAGCTCAACGGAGCATTGTAGGGACTGCTGCAGATTTCTTTGTGGGCAGAAAAAGGTGCCAGCAGAGCCAGGAGTCTGGTACAAAAGGGCAGGCTGCAGCACCAGGAGAAACAGAATGAGTGAGTGACACAGGGGGAGTGAGTGACCTCAATGGAGCTCTGTCGGGACAGCTGTGGATTTCTTTGTGGGCAGAAAAAGGTGCCAGTGCAGGCAAGAGCCCAGTACAAAAGGGCAGCCTGCAGTGCCAGGAGAAACACAACAAGTGAGTGACAGAAAGGGAGTAAGCAAGCTCAATGGCGCTCTCTTGTGACTGCTGCGGATTTCTTTGTTGGCTGAAAAAGGCGGCAATGCAGGCAGGAGCCCCGTACAAAAGGCCAGCCTGCAACGCCGGCAGAAACGGAAAGAGTGAGTCAGAGAGGGAGAGTCAGCAGGCTCAACAGACCTGTTTTGGAACTGCTGCAGATTTCTTTGTGGGCAGAAAAAGCCACCAACAGAGGCAGGAGCCCAGTACAAAAGGGCAGCTTGAAGCACCCGGAGAAACAGAATGAGTGAGTGAGTGAGAGAGGGGGAGTGAGCCACCTCAACGCAGCTCTGTCAAGACAGCTGTGGATTTCTTAATGGGCAGAACAAGGTGTCAATGCAGGCAGGAGCCCAGTACAAAAAAGCAGCCTGCAGCACTGGGAGAAACAGACTGAGTGAGTGACAGAGGGGCAATGAGCGAGCTCAACACACCAACACAATCAACATTTGGCATTGACAAATGCTTGTTCTATATTGGTATCTAATACTGTTACTGATATGGTCTTACTGTTTTTTTTTTCCTTTTTCTGCAGCTCAAGTGTTAACTCCAGTTGGAATTTTTTTGCCTCTAGCTGCAACTTAATTATACGTTCTTGTTTCATGTGGTATTTTGTTGGAAAGTGTTGGAAAGTGCTCCTCTCTGCAAGGCAGGGCACTTGATCCCTTAACTTGTTTTGGCTCATATATGACTGCAAATCTACTCTGCAGTGATCTGTATTTTATTTATTTTTCTTTACTGTTGTATATGTTATGTTATTTTGCCTGTGCACCCACCTGCGATGCAGAGCAATTGAACACATCACCTATTGCTGCTGGAATAGCTGTGTATTTGCCCCCTTCATTTTATAGCTACTTCTGTTCCATTCCACATTGTTTTATTTTTATTAACTTCATTCCTCTCACTTAAATTATGTGTTATGTGGAATAACTTCCATTATACAATGGCAAGAAAAAAAACCTCCTGGACTCTGATTGGTCAGTCTTTGGCTTGTCCCGTGATATTATCCCAGCACAACATCATGGGTCTAGTCTCAGCCTCACTGTGAACCTATAGATGATAGTTTGCTTGATTTGCATTTGCTTGATTGTTTCATCTTCTCTTAAAAAACAAAAGTATTTTTCCACACAAAAACATGTTTAAAATTATTTTTTTAATTCTGTATAACAATGAGCCATTATATAATAGCAATAATGCCCTCCAGGGTGTGTGTCGTTTGGGATAACGTCACGCCTCAGTTATTGGCCGCACTCGGCCTGCGGCCTTGTGCCCAACCACCTGAAGCATGACGTTATCCCAGCATGACACACACCCTGTCAGGCATTATTGCTTAATTGTTATTATTTTTTTACAAAAATTGTCAACTGTGCAAACACAGTTGTAAAAACGAATTATAATAGTGAGACTTTTTGAAATGTTCTTTGACTTACCATACTCAAGCTTGTCTACCCAATTATTCAGTCTTCTACTTGTTTCTGTCTTTGTACTAACTAATTCCTGTTGCTTCATATCAAGGGGTTGTTGATTTTCATATTGTGTGTGCCTAGGGTGGAGAAGCAATAAAAGATAAACTATGCAATGCCCTCAATGACATACCTAAATCAGTTTACTTTTACCTAACACCAATTTCTTAGGCTTTGTACAGTAAGATACTCCTTCAGGAGAACAACTTGTAATGAAATGTATAAGATTTACATTGACATTTGGGTATATGCACTTTTACATAATACTAATTATGTGTGTGTGTGTGTGCTGTATAACAATCTCTAAAAAAATCAAACGCATCAAATATCTTTGTAAACATGTCTCAACATTGTGTTTATCTTCCACAACATATAGTTGTCTCAGCAGGGTTTGCAGTTAAGGTACAGTAGCTTCACGTATATGATGGCCTGGTTCTGTTGCGTTGATTGCTATAACAGTACATAGAATAAAATGTAAAACATATAGGTAACTGTAATACAGACAGTGGCATTATTCTTCGCTGCCCTTTCTCAATGCACAGTTCTTTGATTCAGTTAGTGTATGCAACAGCAATTCATGTATATGTTTTAGCCCATGAAACACCTTTATTTAGTTAATTCATTTGCAGCCATAGTAGCTCTGCCTGTACTTGTTCTTTATTACTAAGGACAGTTGCATGCAAACATGATCACTTCCCCCTAGGCTTTATCTTCTCTGACTGAGTCTCTACACCTCACATGACAATATTATGTGTATGACATCATAATTATCACCACAACAGCAGACAGTGATTCCATAAACAGAAATGTGATATCAAGTGTAGACAAGCAGCCAGAGCAGATAGAAAAGTGATCCTGTTTTCATGCAAATGTCCATAGTATTAAAGATTTAGGGGTGAGAGTGAGAAAAATATGAAATAAAGCTGATTTGTGTCGAAGTTTTTCTTTTTTTTTCCTTTGCAGTCCCAATGACATCAGGGGTTCTTTAAATGTTAATGCAATTATTATTATGACATTCAGCATAGAGGAGAAGAAAAAAAGACACAATGAAGGAAACCCATGGGGAGCCAAGGCCTAGGTCACCATCCCTCCAAGCTAGTGAATATCTGTTATGACTGGATAAAGGACCTCAGACATACTGCTTTGTTTAAAGGAAGGATAGGGCTCTCCTTCTAACGTTAGACTTCTTCCTTGCCAATGGCGTTGCAGTGCTGGCTATTCAACTGACAAAATCGCTGCCTGGAAGGAGCATACCTGGGGAAAGTGCTAGGAAGTAGAAGCCATTGTCAAAGGAACACAAAATTACTGAAGGATTCCCAGAGAAGAAAGATGAGAACAGCTGTTGCAGGTATGCTGGCCAGATACTCTCCTCTGAGACAAGGCTTACAAATGAAAATTGGAGCCAAGCATTTGAAATGCAAGCCCAATGAAGACCACTGGAGCTAATCCAATGTGGGGCAAGGATCAAGTTGTGTGGCCCTTGAGGGGAATCAATGATATAGGACATGATTCTGTAGATATGGGAGCATGAATTGAGGGTAATTCTGGTCGGTAGTATGGAGAGGAGGCAAAACAGGGGTAGGAAGTATGATGAATATGATAAGGAAACTGAATGCCCAGGTAGAAGTACTGAGGAAAAGGAGGTTGTAGCCCAATATGATAGCATAGAATGAGTGTTTGGCCCTGAGGAGAGGATCCAAATGACTGCTTTGGCTGACTGGTGGACTAAATAGTAAGGGTAAAGCAGCAGGATGAGATTCTGATTGAGGCATGCATTCCAAAAAACACACATGTCATAGCATGGTCTCAACAGCACAGGTTGGCCAAGAGTATGGCTCAAATGTAAAGCAATGAACCAGAACTGCAGCAGGGAACCTGTAGGGAAGAAAAGTGGGAAGATAGGTCGAACTAGCATCATGCTGAGGAGGAAAAGACCAACCCTAGCCATTCATATGGTGCAAGCAAATGAGGAGAGAGACTGGTCATGGTAGGAGGCAGCAGCAGATGAGAGGGGGACCAGTCATGACCATTCCAAAGGTAGCATGTAGCTGGAAAAAAGGGTGTTGTGGTCATTGCCTCCAACTGATGCTTGGACATTTACATGTAAGATTGCCCCATTCCCACTGCTAAGAAGAAGGTCAAGGGTTGCCGTAAACATATTCCCCCATTAAACATGTTCTAGGAAGCAGTCCTTGAATTTGAACAGGAAGTCAGCCTCAGCCCTGCAGTCCATGGCATAATGCAGCAGCATGTTGGGGAGAGACCAGCCACAGCCATTCCGAGTGCAGCAAGCAACGAGGGGAAAGGGGAAGTAAGCCATCTGAGGCCAGGTTGATGGAAGTTTTCTCACAGTCCTTTCATGATGGACATCTGCCCACTGCTTTTCCAAATTGCTCAATGTGGCTTTTGCTTCTGGCATCCCATCTTCCTCTGTTTTCCCTGTGACTTTGCCACCACTAGCCCTGCATATTCCTGCCATCACGTGTATGGCTTGATCTTTGTCTATTCCAGACAGATAAAGCTTCACATAGATTGCAGGCTCTTCCTTCATGATCACTGCTCCCCACACAAGTTGCAATGCTCACTGAAGCATCCCCAGCAGAGTTATATGCTTGTACATGCTCTAGACTTATGTGGCTACAGATACTTCTGTAGTTGTGCTGCTTCTGCAGCAGCAGTGTCCCTAACTCTGTGCCAGCAGCCTGATCCCTGCTATCTATCTGTGTTTAACACCTGCCTGGCTGAGATCCAGAACTGGATGGCTCATAATTGGCTATGACTCAACCCAGACAATATGGAGGTACAGGTGGTGGATCCTAGCCAGCGATGGGATGGGTGAAGATTGGGGAATGATCCTGGCTTAAGGCTAGGGGGCATCCCTTGGATCCTCTCAGATCAGGTTAGGGATCTGAGCATGTTCCCTCGATGATGGTCTGACACTTGTTTCTCAGGTGTCAGCCATCATCCAAAGTGGTTTCTATCATTTGAGGAACATTGTCCAGATCTGAGCCCTGTTATCAGCTGAGGACCTCACCACTTTAGTGTATGCCTTCATCATGTCTAGGTTATACTACTGCAATGCTCTCTATCTTGTGCTATCTGGAGGCAACATCTGCCATCTGCAGCTGGTGCAGAATGTGGCAGCCAGGCTGCTGACTTGTGCAGCAAGGTCAGATCATAGCACTCCTATTCTTCACAGACCGCACTGGCTGCCGATAAGGTGGAGGATTGCTTCATGGTCAGGTTACTGACCTATAAAGCCCTACACAGCTAGGGACCATACTACCTGCAAGACCTCCTGGTTCCTTACTGCACAACCTGCTCTCTTCATTCCTCCGAGGGTAGCCTCCTTGTGGTTCTCAAGGCTAGGTTGGGGCATTCAGGTTGCGGGGCTTTTTCAGTTGCCACACCAACCCTGTGGAACTCACTACCTGGGCATCTGAGGAGGCACCCTCAATGGAAACCTTCAAAAAGGGCCTGAAAATATTCTTATTTGGCCAAGCATTTCAGCTGTATAATTATCAAATATAATTATATGCTTTAGGACTGTCTTGATATGATAGATAGATGTTATACGTTTTTTTGTTTTAGAGCCATTTAATCTCAAATGCAAATTTTACCTGTATTCTAATTCCTTTTCTGCAAGTTGATTGCTGTTGTTCTTACATGTGATGTATTCATGAATTGTTAAGCATTTTGAGCCTCCAGGAAGGAGTAATATAGAAGTAAAATTATCTATCTATCTATCTATCTATCTATCTATCTATCTATCTATCTATCTGTCTGTCTGTCTATCTATGCCAAGGTGAGTCTCCTCCCTGAGTACTGCTCCTGCTGAATGTTACTTCTGCTACAATCAGATGCTACTTTTCTGATTTCACCTAGCTCTGTCTGCCTCTATGGGTGGTTCTATGTCATAATGGTGACTGCAGAATAGCAATCTCCATTAGGGCAAGTGTACATCACTGAAAATAAATTTCAGCGATGCACACTCATGGTGAATGGGAAAAGGGTACCCGAGATCTACAGGTTTCCTTTTCATGTGGGGTGCTGTGCCTCCTGTACCTCCCTACTAAAGAATTCTCAACTCCAGGGGGGTACATGTCGGGGGTGAAATACTTAAAAAAGAAGCTGCCTGCAGGTAAAAAAAGAACCACACCGCACCAGACCCAAACCCTGCACCTTTCACCTCCCAACCGACCACCCTCCCCACCATGCTAGTGGACCCACTCGGCAGCTGCCCACCACATCCCCTCCCACATACCTTCCCATCCCTGCCCCCCATGTGTGCATGCACATGTATATGCACATACTTCCCATTGCCCTACCTCGCCCACCCAGGTATCCAATCACCCCCTGCCAGGTAGCCCTGAACACAGGCACCATAACTGAGTCACCATTTTTGTAAGTGCTCATTTGCAGTCACCTTGTTCACAGGTTACCTCTATGGGTTTGCTGTGCTGGGGATGCCTGCCAGTTCCTTTCTTCTGGTAGTGCTCTCAGCAGTTCAGTCAGCCTCTGCTTCACTATTTATGTTTCATGCAATGTCCAAGCTTTGATTGTCTAAAATTGTTGTCCTAACTCCTAGATGTACAGTAGGTCCCTAATATGCTGCTTCCCTTCTCACTGTCCATTAGTCTTCCCAGATGGTCATGTCTCTCCTCTTCTCAGAACTCAACACTCATACATACCAGCCTTTGCAGACTAGCTTCACCCATCTCTTCATACCATCATACATTCCTTCAGTACATTTGAGCAGTAGTCCAGTTACTTGGACACTCACTCCAGTGACTACAAGGCAGTCATACCATTACTTGGGCATGTGTTCCCATGACCACTGAGCTCTCACTTCAGTGCTGTATGCCTCTCAAGGGCTCTTCTTTTCCCCTCATTGAAACATAGAATATGACAGGAGATAAGGACCACTTGGCCCACCCAGTCTGCCCATTTTCCCTACCTACTGTAACATCACAGACCCTACTTGATCTCCAGCTTTACCATCCCCTTCCTTGCCACAAGGTTCCCTTACACCTATCCCATGCCTTTTTGAATTCCATTACAGTTTTTGCCCCTCCCATCTCCTCTGGGAGGCAGTATCTCCTCTGAGTCTGCCCCTTTGCAGTTTCATAGCATGGCCCCTGGTTCTTGAACATCTTTAGCTCTGAAAAAAAGGCTTTGTTCTAGAATCTTATTTATATGCATGAGGTATTTGAAAATATCTGTCATATCCCCTCTCTCTTTCCTTTCCTCCAGGGTGTACATATTGAGGTGCTTCAGCCTCTCCTCATAGGCCTTTTAATGCAAACCCTTCACCATTTTAGTTGCTGTCCTCTGGACCACCACCACTCTGTCTATGTCCTTCCTGAGGTGTGGCCTCCAGAACTGGACATAGAGCTCAAGGTGAAGTTTCACCAGTGATTTGTACAGCGGTATCTACTCCTACTTTTTTCTGCTGGTGATAACCCTCTGTATGCACCTCAGCATCCCACTGGCTCTCCCAACTGCCTTATCACACTGTTTGGCCACTTTTAGGTAATCAGATATGAATACACCCAGGTCCCTTTCCTGTTTGGTGGTCATAAGTACCTCTCCTCCCATCATGTACTCTGCCCCAGGTTTTGAATCTTAGTCGCCACACTCTTGACCACTCCTCAACATTACTTAGATCATTCCTTATTCTTTTCACTCCCTCCAGATTGTCAACCCTGTTGCAGACCTTTGTGTCATCGGCAAAAATGCATGTCTTCCCTCCTAACTCTTCTGCAATGTCGCTAATAAAGACATTGAAGAGGACCAGCCCCAGTACTGAGCCTTGTGGCACTCCACTAGTCACCCTCCCCTCCTCATAATTAACTCCATTTACCAATACCCTCTGATGCCTATCCCTTAACCAATTTCTAACCCAATTTATCACCTTTGGTCCTACTCCCAGACTGTCCTTATTGTTAATGAGTCTCCTATGTGGAACATTGTCAAAGGCCTTGCTAAAATCCAGGTAGGCCACCACATTGACGGCTTCACCCTAATCTAATTCCCTGGTCACCCGGTCAAAGAAATCTATCAGATTTGTTTGACAAGGTACCGGGTCAATATCCCACCACTAGAACCACATGACAATGACCATGAAGGGTAAACTCGTATGTATTAAGAGCGACAGAGGTATGGTAGCGGAAGGGAATAACCACTATCCCTGTCATCTAAGGAAGTACTAAGTTGCCATGTGCTGGGTGCTTGGTTGAGCCACTCCCATGGTGGAGTGGCTAACGTACCAACACATGGTGAAATCAGGAGACCTGGGACCATGGTTTGGTTCCCACAGGTCTCCTTGTGCTACTACTTTTGCTGGTGTTTTTTTTTTTTTTTATAAAACAAAACAAAGTTACTCCCTCCTGAGTTTCTGAAGTCCACCCCTCCAGAGTTAGTTATTTAAGTTCTGGGGCAGTCATAATCCCCCCATGTGGTGGGTGCGGGGCTGAAGCCTCTCGCAAAAACACATAAATCCCCATTGATTTTAATGGGCACACGCTTTTGGTCCAAGTCGGTATTTTGTCTGACTCTGTATGTGTTCTGACCTGTTTTCCTTGTGGCATTTGTAGCTGTGCTGTTTTTGTGTGTGGCGGTATGACCCCATGTCTTTGCAAGACCTCCCCACTGAGAATCCATGCTGCCTTGGATCCTGTAAAGCACTGGATTCAAAATATTCTGCAGTCCTTTCCTTTAGTATTTTTTCCATTAACTTCCCCACCACCGAAGTCAGGCTGACTGGCCTATAGTTGCCAGCCTCCTCCCTGCTCTGGTTCATGTGACGTGGGACGACCTCTGCACTTCTCAAGTCCTCTGGAATCACACCAGTCTCCAGAGAGTGGTTGAACAGGACTGTCAGTGGTGCTGCCAGCACCTCTCTAAGTTCCTTCAATATTCTTGTGTGTTTCTCAACTGGCCCCATTGCCTTGTCCACTTTCAGTTTTGTGAGTTCCTTCAGGACTCATTAGTCTGCAAATGGACTTGTGTCCACCTCCCTTCCAAAGATGCTCCTGACACTTATCTGTTGCCCCTCACCATCCCCTTCTTTTGTAAATACTGAACAATACTGTTCAAGATTTATGTTTTTTCCTTGTCTCCCTTCTCACACTCCTCTCCTTTGCTTCTTAGTCTTATGATCCCTCTCCTAGTCTTTCTCCTTTCACTTACATACATGAAAAAATGCATTGTCTCCTTTCTTTATTGCTTAGACTATTTTCTGCTCCATTTGTGCCTTTCCACTTCTGACTGCTTTCCCTACCCCCTTATGCTTCCACGATACACTTCCCTATCCTTCTCCCTCTGTGTCTGCTTATATCTCCTGAATGCTAACTTTTCTGCCCTTATCTTCTTAGCCACCTCTCTTGAGAACCATAGTGGTCTTCTTTCCTCTTGTTTTTGCTTACTTGCCTAAGGCTGATGTTTGTTGCCTTCACTGTGGTTCCTTTTAGTTTTGTCCACTGTTCTTCTACACTACCCAAGTCCCCCCCCCCCAACCAGGGCATCGCTGAGGCATTCCTCCAACTTTGTAAAGGCATCCCTCCTAAAGTCCAGGATCCTTGCCATTGTGTGATTTGACTCTGCCACTGTTCTTACATTGAACCACACTGTTTAGTTTAGTTTAGTTTATTGTTCTAGGAATTACTACCTTTGAGCCAGAGGCTCTTTTACAAAGGTTCCACGTCAATTAGGTACAATACAAAAAAGGTTACATAGATAACACAACAATTTGTGCTGTGTCAAGAGCGAGAAAACATATACAAATACATATCAAATCATTTGTGCAAAAGGTCATGAGATATCAATAATCACATTATTATTATTACAAGAAAGAGGTCATGCCAGATTAGGAGAAACAAATAGGGAAAAGTCCAGAACAGAGAGGGTAAGTGAAAGGTGTGGAGAGCAGACAATAGCAGGAAAAAAGGTTTCCCAAACATGTCTTTGTCAAATAACGGAACAGGGTGGGTAGTGAGAAAATAGGAGGTTTATTCAGGGCAGTCACAGGAGCTGGAGGTGGCAAGGTGAGAGAACAGCCTTGATTTGAAAATACCTAGAGAGGTGGAGGCAGTAATATGAGTGCTGAGGGCATTTAGCCAGCTGGGGGCACGATAGGCAAATGATCTTTGTCCCTGAGAAGTCCGGCATCGGGGGACTTGGAGAAGCTGGTGTTCTGATCTTCTGGTAAAATGGGTGCTAGCGCTCAGGCATAACAGGTCTTGGATACAAGGTGGAGTGAGGCCCAGAGTGGATTTTTCGCCAGCAGGCAGGTAAGGTACTTTATCCGGTTTGAGAGTTGCAACCAACCTGAGTCAGCATAGAGTTCACATGTGTGGGTATGTCGATGTGCACCAGAGAGCAGCCGACAGGCCTTATTTAGGATGTTGTAATGCACTAAGTGCTGTAGTAGTGGCAGATCCATATATAACTAAGCCATAGTCAACGATTGAGATGATAGAGGATTGGATGGCAATCCTCAGTGCAGAATGGGTAAGGAGCTGTCGATTCGATACAGAATCCCAATTCGCTGATTAATAGTTTTGCTGTACTATCAATGTGAGTTGCAAAGGTTAGGCCTTGATCAAAGTTGATTCCAAGATATTTGAAAATTGGCACTTGTTCAAGGGTATTTCCAGGTATGTATTAATGGTGAGTGGGACTTGCTGTTTCTTGTTTTATGGGTTAGAAAGAGCATGGATTTAGTTTTTGTGGTTTAGAACCTGTTTATGTTCAAGGAACCACATCTCAACTTTGTAAAAGCATGCTGAAGGTTGAGGCGTAAGAGGTTCGAATCTTTATGAGTGGCAAGAATCACGGCATCATCGGCATAGAGGATTATTTGTTCAGGGCAGGATTTGGGGAGGGAGTTTAGGAAAAGGCTGAAAAGGAGGGGGCCCAGGATGGATCCCTGGGGAACTCCTGAGTGAACCAGTTTTGAGTCTGAGAGAACTCCAGCTACTTTTACACACTGAGAGCACTGAGCAAGGTAATTTTTTACCCAGTCACCAGGACCCCGCGAGAGCCCTATGGATAGTAGTTGTTTGATAAGTAGGCCATGGTGTACTGTATCAAATGCCTTGGTTAAGTCAATGTAGACTGCTCCAGGTTTCCTTTGTCCATGGCATTGTGGATTGCTCCTGAGAATTCAAGTAGGGCAGTCGATGTGCTGTGCCCTTTCCTAAATCCATGCTGCTGAGTGCATAGGATGTTGTGCTTTTCCTGGTAGTCTGACAGTTGGTCCGCCACCAAGTGTTCAAGGGCCTTAGAGAGAGGTGGTAGTATTGATATCAGGCGATAGTTACCAGGCAGTGACTTATCACCACTTTTGTGCACCGGAGTGACAACTGCAGCCTTCCATTTCCTAGGGAATTGGCTGTAGCAGAAGGAGAGATTGAAAATATTTGTGAGGAGGAGCAGTACTTCCTCCAGAGTGAGGGACAGAAGTTTAGGGTCGGTAATGTCGCTGCTTGCTCGGGACTTAGAAATGGCCTTCTTTACATATTTATAGACTTCATGTGCCTTTACTAGTTTGAAATGGAAGGGTGGTTTGGCTGGAGAGGTAGTAGTAGAAGTAGAAATGGAGGGTCAGCATCAGTGAAGAAATCAGATGAGAGGACACCACTAAGGTCCGTGGAAGGTATCATTTAGGGTGTTTGCAATGATCTCTGGGTCTAATGTAGTGGTTCCATCTACATTCATTATTGTAGGAGAGGATTTGGACTGCTGACCCATGATATTTCTTATGTTGTCCCAGAAGGATTTCCCCTTCACCCCAGGAGCTGGAGAGGGCATTCTTGAAACAGGAGCTCTTCATCAAGCGGATCTGTTTAGTACAGTGGTTGCGAGCCTGTTTATATTTTTGGATGTCTGACAGAGTGCCAGTAGCTCTTGCAGTGGCCCAGAGGTGATCCCTACTTTTGAGTTGTGCCAATAGCTTCGCCGTGAGCCAGGGATTTGTGAGTGCTTTGATTTAGCACTTTTTTACTGGTGTATAGGTGTCACAGGCAGTGTTGAAAGTAGTAATGAAGTAATCAAGGGCTAGGTCAACATCTTGAGTTTTTTAAATCAAAGACCAGTCTATCTGCCTAAGACAGGTCTTGAGATGAGTAAGGTTGCCATAAGGTAGAACTCTGCTATAGATGGTGTTTGGAGGCGGCTTACGAAACTTATTTGTCCAGGTACATATTATTGAGAGTGATCACTGAGCCAATCAGAGAGAACACTTACATTAGTTATATGGTAGGGTGACTGGTAAGGATCCAGTCAATGAGGTGCTGGTACCTGATTTGTAGTTTTCCTGGTAGGAGGTTTACCACTTGTGTTAAGTTTGCTGCTAGGATAGCATCTTTGTTTGACCCGCATCAGGAGCAAGCCAATTTATATTAAAGTCCCCAAGGAGAAGGAGTTCGATGTCAGAAGATTGTGTACTTACGAACTCGAGGACAGCCTGTAGGCCGGAATCAGGATCTTTTGGTGGGATATAGACAGCAGCAATCATGAGGACTTTGTTTTGGGCACCAAGTAGTATCTTGATAGGGAGGAGTTGCACTGAGGTTTCTGTGTTGGGGTAAGAACCAGGGAGACAGATGAGGTAGTCCTTTATGTAGATTGCACACCCACCACCCCTTTTCAAGGTCCTATCCAGCCTGAATATCTTGTAGCCTTGTATAGAGATGGCATGATCCAGAGTATTAGGTGTGAGCCAAGTTTCGACGATGGCAAGGATATCCGGGTTGTGTTGGCTGGCAAAGATTTGAAGGGAGGCCAGTTTTGGGAGGAGACTGCAGATGTTTAAGGTAGCAATTTTGAGCCCCTCCATTTTGGCAGGCTTTGTTGTACTGTAGGAGACAGGGCAGGATTTGAGTGGACACTTCCTGATATCAAGAGGAGGAGGAGTAGGAGTTTAAGAGACAGCTGTCGTATCAGAGGCTCAATAGAATTACACTTGAGGCTTATGCGGCTTGGACCAGTGCAGGCGCCTAGGTCTCAGAGCAAGGGAGGTTGTTAGTAATAGAGGACGATATGCCCATTTATCCTTGTTGTAGCTTGTCAGTTGCACCCAGTCGCTTGCAGATAGGTACCTGGTGGTTAAGTCAAAAGCCAAAAGAAGAACAGCTGAGGTCCAGAGTCACTGAAATGTTAAAATTCCTGAAGGTGATTAACTGTGCTTGCACATATGCAGGATGTGAAATCCCTTTGTCTGTATGCTTCTTTGTCATTCAAACAGGTTGCTGAAAAGCCCACATACAGATCATGGAGCAGGTCAGATGAAAATGTGGATTCCAGCAGGACCCAGAGCCACCAAGTTTGTCAGATGTAGTTGCTTCACTTACGTTTTGCTTGGGATAGCTTCCAAAAAGTTGATTTTAAAATGAAAATAAAGATACCCGATGATGATTTTTTGCAGAAATCCAGTCCAGGAGACTTTCATGGATGTAGTGAGCAAGAATGGTATAGTTACCTCAAGCAGAAAAACATGTAAATCCACAAAAACTAAGCTACAGGCAAGGAGCCACCACACAGACCCAGGGGGGGCATGGTCAGGATGTTCAGTGACGACTGGCCCCCAGTTGGTCACCCACCATGATGTCTGCAACACTGTCCTCGATGTTAAGTGCTAGGTTCAATATTGCTCCCTCATGAGTGGGCTTTTTTTACTAATTGCCTGAGGAATGCCCCCTGCAGGACATCCAGGATGTCCCTGCTCCTAGCTGAAGCTGCAGTTGGGATGCTTCAGTCAACATCTGGTAGATTAAAGTCCATCATCAGCAGCACCTCCCCCTTTTCTGCCATTTTATGATTGGCTTCTTTTAGAATTCTGTCAATCTCCTCCCCCTGTGCTGGAGGCCTGTAGATCACACCAGTGTGAATAGTGGCTCCATTTCCCACCTCCAGGATGACCCACAGTGCTTCCACCCCAGCCTGTATTCCTTGTACTTTAGTTGCTTTTAAACTATCCCTCACATAAAGGGCCACCCCTGCCCCTTCCTTACTTACCATGTTTTTCCTGAACAAAGTATAGCCTGGAAGCCTATTTCCCAGTCATGGTTCTCATTGTACCATGACTCAGTAATACCAACAATGTCCAGGTCAGCCTCTGCTATTATGGTCACTAGGTCCAGGATTTTGTTTTCCAGAATACAAGCATTAGCACACATAGCCTTCCAAATACTGCTACAGCCCTTTCTGCCAGCTCCCCTCTTTCCTTCTTGCCTACTCTCCTTACCACCTCTACATGTATTCCTATCTCTCCTTTTTTCTATCATTCTGCTTTCCCCAGTTTTAGGTACCTTTGGGGATTCCCTTCCCCTAGAGTTCTCCATACTGGCCACTACAATTTGCTGGGGGGGGGGCCATTTAATTCTCCCTGCTCCCTTCCATCACCCCCCCAGCTAGTTTACATGCAAGTCATTAAGTCAAATTTTATTTGAAAACATGTATAAAAACATATTTTATCATGTTAAAAACATAACTAGAAAAATATATATCTCTAATATAAACACACATATATTTCAACATTTAAAACATTTCTGTCTAGACATGACACCTCTAATTATGCAACTTTTCATGTGCAAAATGTATGACAACAGGAATGTATACCCCCACAATATTAGTGTGTGAGAGACGTTTCTCTCAGAAACACTGTATCAAGTGGACACAAGCCATTATTACCATAGATTGAGTCAGATTAAGCTTTGTTAGTGTTAGCCATATCCCCACATTATAACTGCCAGGATTATCCTCTATTACTTCTAGTGCTTCTAATACATCTATGCCTTCTAAAACATAAACTACAAGTTTATACCTGAAATTGAACTGAATTTTTCTACTTGTTACCAATATTCCTTAGTGGAGAGCAGTTTAAAAAGACACACAGTATATAGTCATACTTAATATCACAGAAGCTGACTTACTGGATCTTAATATCCCCCAGCCAGACAGACATCATTTTAACTATACCATAGTTTGCCCCTGATTGGGCCTTACTTTACCCTCTGCTCTTAATTTTTATGTTGATTGCACGCATGAGCAAGAAACGTATTACAGCAGCTTTCCATAAGCAGGTTGTGGAGGCGCAGCACTGTTGTGGCCAATGCCCCCACAGCCTTTAAAGGCTTGGCCTGCTTTCCCCAATGCCGTGGCATATTGCTGCTGACACTAGTTCAGCCAGAGTGCCACCACCTTGAAACATTTCAGCCGCTGCAATCAGGGGCTGCCTCTTCATTGCAGCATCAGCCATTCGCTGCAATGAGGGAGAGACCCATCATTGTTGGTCTGAACATTGGCAAGTGTAGTATTGTTTGAGAACATGGCGGCGCTTTGCCGCCGTGTTCACAAATGATATTATGAAACCCAGTGCCGAGGGGATGCCCAATCCCCCTCAGCAGCATGTGACCCCCCACAACAGTGTGTGTACGCCAACAGGGGCCCCAGTCCCCATCGGCATTATGTCCCGCCCTCCCAGTTTCATGTGCCAATGGGGAAACCCCCTCCCCATTGGCATAATGCCCCCCACAAACACCCAGTAGATTTGTGCCAGGAAGTGCCCAATCCCCTTGGCTCTTTCTACCCCCTTTTATGCCGATGGGGGTGCCCAATCCCCTTATGCTACAGCTGCCCCCCAAAAAAACACTCCATTGGCATGCTGGGAGCCCACCCCAGTGTGCAACATGCCCCTGTAAAAAAAAAATCCCGCAATGTTTTTTTTTTTAACCTGTGGAAAAAGAAAATGGTCCCACGCGGTCTCCCTGCCCCCCTCCCACAACCTGCGCCCACCCACTGCGCACCCTGCCTCCCCACACCCCCTCACCCCATACTTACCTCTCCAGAGTCTGGCACACGATCTTCGTGAACCGGGAACACGCCTTGCACTCTTCATAGCTGACCGCGAACTGAAGAAATGCCGGTAAGCTGTACAATGGAATAAATAGGGTTTTTCCAACTTTGATGTATATCTCTGGTATTTTCGAATTGTGGCACCAAATTTTCAACATGGGGTTTTTGGGACCTCCTTATAGAATTCTGCCACTGTCATGGCATTATTCGGACCGAAAGGTATCTTACCAGTGTGAATCCTTTCGGCCCCGATTAATGAAACGACAGTGCCAGTGTCCACAGTATGGGCTCTCAAAAGCCTATGTTGCAAAAAATCCAAAAAAATGACTGTTTTACAAGCATGCGTTGTGCAGTTGCTATGCATGCTTGGAACTTTGTGAATTTGCAATATTTTTTTTTCTTAGTTGTTTAACCAGGACTAGCACACTAAGCTGAAAGCTTTTTTACAGGTGTAGCCCAGAAGCACAGGGAAGTTAAGTGACTTGCTCAGGTTCACACAGTCTGCAAGTGAAAGCTGTGGGAATTCAAACCAAGGTCTGGTCTGCTGGATGTCACCAGATTTGCAGCTCAGAGCCTTAAACCACTGCACTATACTGCCTCCCTTATTTTCATGCCAGATTTTCAACATTGGCATTTTTTCACACCTCCTTGTGAACAGTACAGCTGTCATTTTTCACATCCTGGCCAAAATGTGTTTTCGCTCTTCTGGGGGAGATTAGAGCGGTCACTGTGGGAAATCAGTGTTCAGGACACATGATGAAACTCACAGTGACACCGTTCATTAGCAGAGGTCCTAAAATGCCTAGGTTGAAAATTTGGTGAGGATACTCCATAAAATTACTGTGTTACGAGCATGCATTACGCAGTTTGCACGTATGCTCGTAACTTTGCGAATTAATAATATTTTCACTCCAGATTTTCAACATTGCCATTCTTCTGCACCTCTTTATGAGCAGTGTAGCTGTCTTTTTTCACATCCTGGCTGAAATGTGTTTTTGCAATTCAGGCGCAGAATAGCGTGGTTGCTGTGGGAAATCCGAGTTCGGGACACATTATGAAAATGACAGTGTCACTGTTTATTAGCAGAGGTCCTAAAATGCCTATGTTTAAAATCTGGTGAGCAAAGTCCGTGAAATGAGTGTACATGAAAAGTGCTTAGATTCCACACATGCTTGTACCTTTGCAACTTTGCAATGTTTTGACTTCAGATTTTCAACATTGCCATTTTTCCACACCTTCTTATGAACAGTGCAGCTCTCATTTTTCACATCCTGGCCTAAATGTGTTTTCCGTCTTCTGGCGCATGATAGTGTGGAGGTCCTAAAATGTCTAAGTTGAAAATTTTGTGATGAAACTCCATAAAATGACCGTGTTACAAACGTGTGTAGTGCAGTTTCCATGCACCCTTGTAATTTCACAAATTAATAATATTTTCACACCAGTACTGGCATTTTTTCACACCTCCTTATGAAAAGCACAGCTGCCATTTTTCACATCCTGGCTGAAATGCTTTTTTGCATTTCCAGTGCACAATACTGCAGTCGCTGTTGGAAATCAGTGTTTGGGACAGATTAGGATTGAGTGAGTGAGAGAGAGGGGAGTGACCAAGCTCAAATGAGCTCTGTTGGGGCTGCTGCAGATTTCTTTGTGGGCAGGAAAAGGCGCCAACACAGGCAGGAGTCCAGTACAAAAGGGCAGCCTGCGGCGCCGGGAGACAGAACGAGCGAGTGAGGGAGGGGGACTGAGTGAGCTCAATGGAGCTCTGTTGGGACTGCTGTGGATTTCTTTGTGGGCAGAAAAAGGCAGCAATGCACGCGGGAGCCCAGTACAAAAGGGCAGCCTGCAGCCGCGGGAGAAACAGAAAGAGAGAACGAGAGAGGGGGAGTGAGCAAGCTCAACGGAGCTCTATTGTGACTGCTGTAAATTTCTTTGTGGGCAGAAAAGGGCGGCAATGCGGGCAGGAGCCCAGTACAAAAATCCAGCCTGCAGCGCCAGCAGAAACAGAATGAGCCAGTGGGGGGGGGGGATGAGTGAGGTCAAGGCAGCTCTGTCAGGACTGCTGCAGATTTCTTTGTCGGCAGGAAAAGGTGTCAACAGAGGCAGGAGCCCAGTACAAAAGGGTAGCCTGCAGCACCAGGAGAAACAGAATGAGCGAGTGAGACAGGTGGAGTGAGCGACCTCAATGGAGCTGTGTCAGTACAGCTGTGGATTTCTTTGTGGGCAGAAAAAGGTGCCAACACAGGCAGGAGCCCAGTATAAAAGGGCAGCATGCGGCGCCGGGAGAAACACAATGAGCAAGTGAGGGGGGGGAGTGAGCGAGCTCAATGGAGGTCTTTCGTGACTGCTGAGGATTTCTTTGTAGGCAGAACAAGGCGGCAATGCAGACAGGAGCTCAGTACAAAAGGCCAGCCTGCAGCGCCAGCAGAAATGGAGCGAGCGAGTGAGAGGGCAGAGTGCGCATGCTCAACGGACCTGTGTCAGGACTGCTGCAGATTTCTTTGTGGGCAGAAAAAGCTGCCAACAGAGGCAGAAGCCCAGTGCAAAAGGGCAGCCTGCAGCGCCAGGAGAAACAGAATGAGTGAGTGAGAAGGGGGGAGTGAGCCACCTTAGCGGAGCTCTGTTGGGACAGCTGCAGATTTCTTTGTGGACAGAAAAAGGTGCCAATGCAGGCAGGAGCCCAGTGCAAAAGAGCAGCCTGCAGCACGGGAGAAACACAACAAGTGAGTGACAGAGGGGCAGTGAGCGAGCTCAACGGACCAATGCAATCAACATTTGGCATTGACAAATGCTTGTTATATATTGCATTAAATTTTGTGCAGATTTCCCAAGTGCAAATAGTAATGGCTCATGTTGAGTCAACAGTAGAGACATTGCCTTCTCCTTAATATTATTGTTTATTGTTTATTTAAATCTAGGATTACAAGTACCTTTGAGCCAAGGTTCTTTTACAAAGGTTCCATGTCAGGGTGTACAGTCTTGGAGTTACAATAATAGTACAAAGCAGTCATTAACTAAGTAGGTTTTGACATGAATAATACAAGGTTTACAAGTGATCAAACGCAAAGATGGTACATATAGGTCAGTAGAGGCATGGGAAGGGTAACATTGAGAGCTGGAGGGACACAATAGGGGTGGGAGGAGTTGGGGAGGTGAGGGGGGGTATATGCGGCAGCCAGGGCAGATTTGTCAAGAGCAGGATAGGATAAGAGCATAAGTTGGGCAGAGGAGGCTTAAGTGCTAGGAGGTAGGGTAACTGGGGAGTCAGTTCGAGGAGGGATTGGTTAATAGCAGTCACAGGAGTTAGAGGCCAGAAGAGCTAGGCAGAGTTTGGTCTTGAAAGCTACCATAGTTGCCAGGGTTGTGATGTCACTATTGAGATTATTTATCCAGCTAGGTGCCCGATAAGGACCTTTGGCCTTGGGATGTCTGACAGTGTGGGATTTGCAGCAGGTGTGGTTTGGATTTCCTGGTGTTGCAGTAGTTGGTCTTGAGATTGATGAGAGAGCAGACTCCTGAAGGGGCATTGCCAATCATTATTCTTTTCTCTGTGAAGCAGGTTTGATATTTAATGTGATTATTTAGCAGTAGCCACCCCGATAGAGAGTAGAGGTCGCAGGTGTGGGTGAGACGGGGAGATCCAGCGGCGAGACAGCAGGCCTTATTGAGGGTGGTAGAAATCTGCTTAAGGGAGGTGGCAGTGGCTGAGCCATAACTAATCCATAATCGATGATGCTAATGATGGAGCTCTGGATGGCAACTGCTAAAGCTTCAGAGGTTAGGTGTTTCCTGTGTCAGAACAGCAGGCCCATCCTGATGTTAGCTGCTTTAGCCATGGTATTTATGTGGGCAGTGTAGGAGAGGTGGTAGTTGAGGGTGATGCCAAGATATTTAAAGGATTGTACTTGTTCGAGTGTGACTCCTTGCTTAGTTTTGATGGTGAGGTGGAACTGTTTGAATCTGTGATGTGAGCTGCTGAAGATCATGGATTTTGTTTTTTTCTGGTTTAGGATAAGTTTGTGTTTTAGGAACCATCTTTCGAATGAAGTGAAGCCATGTTGAAGGTTATTTCGCAGTTGTTGGGGATCCTGGAGGGAGGCCAGGATGACTGCTTCATCCAGATACAGAATGAGCTGCTGGGGACAGGACTCTGGAAGTGAGTTTAGGAACAGGCTGAAAAGGAGGGGGGCTAAAATGGAGCCTTGTGGAACACCTGAGTGGACTGGTCTGGGATTGGAGAGGATGTTTGAGATTTTAACTCTTTGGGACCGGTTGTCTAGGTAGCTTTTGAACCAAGTTACCGAGTTAGGAGAGAGATCCAAATTCTGGAGCTGGGCAAGCAGGAGGCCGTGGTGGACAGTATCGAAGGCCTTTGTTAGGTTGATGAAAGTTGCGCCAGTTAGATGCCCTTTGTCCAGGGAGTGGTGGATGGTGGCAGTAAATTCAAGCAGTGCTGTGGAAGTGCTATGATTCTTTCTGAAGCCGTGTTGCTGCCTGCACAGCAGGTTGTGTTTGTCAAGGTAATCAGTCAGTTGGTCAGTGACAATATGCTCCAGGGCCTTAGAGAGAGGAGGTAGAATGGAGATGGGTCAGAAGTTCTCAGGAGCAGTTTTGGCACCACTTTTATGGATGGGGGTTACGGAGGCTAGTTTCCATTTTTCATGGAATTGGCTAAGCCTGAGGGAGAGATTGAAAATCTTCATCAGTGGATGAAGCGATTCATCAAGAGTAAGGGATATAAGTTTGAAGTTCAGGGAATCACTGCTGGTTCTGGACTTACTGATTGCTTTGGTTACATAGTCACACACCTGATGCATCTTAACTGCTTTTAAAGTAGAAAGGGGGATGACTAGTCAGGGTAGTAGGAGAAGGGGGAAAGAACCTCCCATTTCATTGAAAAAGTCAGGAGGGAGTACTGAGCTAAGGTCAGTGAAGGTGTTGTTGAGGGTGTCTGCTATAAGTTTGGGGTCAAGCGTTATATCTCCATTAACGCTGAGAACTGAAGGGGTGTATCTTATCTGCTGCCCAGTGATTTCTTTTATGTTTTTCCAGAAATCTCTTTCCTTTCCCCCAGGAGTTGGTGAGGGCATTCTTGAAATAGGCTGATTTCTTATCCCGAATTGTTTTGGTGCAGTCATTTCTTGCACGTTTGTAGCTGGTGATGTCAGCGAGTTTCCCAGAGGCTCTGGTGAGCGACCAGAGGTGGTCTCTTTCCTGTAGTTGCCTAAGAAGGTCTCCGGTGATCCATGGGTTACAGAGTGCTTTAACCTTCCACCTTTTGATAGGAACAAAAATGTTGCATGCTTCATTAAAGATATTGATAAGTGGTCCAGAGCCGAGTTCACATTTGTAGCTGAGTGGACCGGTGTCCAGTCTTGTTGGAGGAGGTGCGCCTTGAGATAAATTAATTTGCCACAGGGTAGAAGCCTACTAGTGACAGTTTTTGGAGGTGGTTTGATGAATTTATTAGACCAGAGACACCGGACTGGGGAGTGGTCACTGAGTGTGTCCGGGAGGACAGTGGTTTTAGAGATCCGGGCAAGGTGGCTGGTTAGAATCCAGTCCAGGAGGGTGCTGAAGCCTGTTTTATAGTTCTTTCTAGTCGGTGACTTTACCATCTGAGAGAGGTTTGCAGCCGCAACAGAGTCCCAAAATGCTCCTGCTTCAGCAGCAGGCCAGTTTATGTTAAAGTCTCCTAGCAGTATAGTTTCAGCATCAGGGGAGTGAGTGGGTGAAATCCAGGACGGCTGAGAGACCATTACATTGCTCTTTCGGTGGTATGTACACTGTAACGACAGTGAGGGCTTTGTTGTGGGCACCAAGGAGGACTGTGATGGGGAGAATCTGCGCCGTATTCACCAGTGGGGCAGTGTCGATTTGGTGCCCCAGGATGGAGTCTTTGAGGTATAGGGCACAGCCACCACCCCTTTTTGTGGTCCGGTTGAGCCTGAACACATTGTAGCCAGGGAGGGTGATAGCCTGATCAGGGACTGATGGGGAGAGCCAGGTTTCTACTACTGCTAGGATGTCCGGCCTATGTTGGCTGGTAAAGTTTTGGAAGGCATCAATTTTGTGAAAGAGGCTGCATATATTGAGCGTAATAATAGAGATGGTGCCAGGAGGGTTGTTCTGGCTGGCAACCCTAGTGGGTGCTGGACCAGGATTTGGGTGGATATTTCTGGAGAGCATCAGGAGGAGGAGGACTAGCTTGAGCATGCATAGTTGTAGGTTACTGGTTCTGCATCTTCTTTTTCTGGTCAGGTGTGAGCGTGACTTTTGGGGAGAGTGGAGGTCCAGAGACAGAGGAGTGAGGGGGACATGGAGGTATGCCCTGCACCGGCAGAATTGAAGGAACAGGTCACTTGAGGTAGGCGGGGACTGGAGTTTAAAGAGGGGATCAAGAGGAAGAGTTCCAGAGTGGTAATATGAGGGATCAGGTATGAAGTTAGGGGGACGGGAAGGGAAGCAGGCTCTGGGGAGATGGAGTACAGGAATGAGAGGAGCGAGGAGGAGGAGAAGGGGAAGCAGTGTACAGCGGAGACTCATGATTGTAAGGGAGGGCAGAAGGTGACAGGGAGGTGGGGGCTGTTAAAGTGGGAGAAGAGTGGGACGATGTAAATAGGTCAATGATATCAGGAAAGGAGCCTGAGGATGACAGGTTCCCTAAAACTTAGGGAGGTAGCTGTACAGGGACAGCGTAGAGAGTGCAGGGGTTAAGGATAGGGCTAGAGGGCAGTGGGAGGGAGTAGGTTGTTAGAGAAACCAATGAGAAAGGTAGAGGAGGTGGGGTTTCAAGAGGGGGTGTGGGAAGGGTCAATTTAATTAAGGCAGGAGGTGGGGGGGGCAGGCGTAAAATTTCGGCCACTTCCACTCACGCTCAATGGGCACTGCAGTCCTGAGTGGAGGAGAACTTCAGCTGGAGCAGCTGGCCAATCAGGAAGGTGGAGGAGTGCAAAGGTCCAATCCCGGTGCAGCTCGGCAAGCAACTGGCCAATAACGGTAGCTCACGGCAGCCCCGAACAGTCTGATGACTACCCGGCTTTCTGATCCCTCGTCAGCAGGAGGTGCGGCAGGAGTGGCTCGGAGTTCACGCAGCAGTGCGCTCATAGGGGCTGGAGTGCCTGAGATGTACAGGTGGATCTGATGGTGGAGAGGAAAGAGAAATAGGGGTTAGAGATGGCGGGGAGGGCAACAGAAAGCAAGAAAGGTAGTCTAAATTGGGGGCAGGGAGCAGAGCAGGGATTTTAGCTAGACAGAGGTGATAATCGAGGTGTGGCGCAGCCCAAGTATAGCTTTGTTAAGGATACAAAGGCCTGGACTTTGGCACTGTTGGGGGCTGGGTAGGAGGAAAGGCAAGGTCAGTGAGAGATTAGCGAAGGAAACGGGGGCAGTTCAGGCCCAGAGGAGAAAGGCAAGAGGGAAGAGGAGATGGAGACAGGAAAAAAGAACAATCTGCTTAAAGTTCCCAGAGAATCAAATCTGTCCAAATGACATACAAGAGCCCTTTAATTTCCTTATAAAAGGGTTTAATCCATCTTTCTCTATCCTTACTTAACTGTGAGCATTCTAAGAGTACTTGAGAAACCTCAAGCTTAACATTCTCATCACAAAAGCAGGACAATACCATACCCTGCCTACCCGAACCCCTCCATATATTGTCTTGGTGTTCCAGCCTCAATCTGCAAAGTGCTTTCCTATGAACTGCGTTATCGCAAAAAAGAAAATATTTTTCAGTGGCAAATGTTTTTTATATTTTTAAATATCTGTAGTTCTCAAGAATTCTGTATACTTGCTAGATCCTGATTCATTGCCAGATCTGTGATTCTTTGTAGGGCTTTATTTCTAAATATTTGGGGAGCATTCCTTGGCTCTAAAATAAAATTCCTTTCCAGACCCATTTTATTATGCAATACATTCAAACGAATAAGCCAAAATTTTCCCTCCCCCCCCTACTTTTTGCTTCTTTTAGGCAGTCTGCTAAAAGACTTGGTTGATGCAGGTTAACCATCCTAAACCAAGAGTTAACTGACCTCTTCAATATTCTAGTCTGCATAGAGAGAGTTCCAGTATCTGCCCTAATAGCTGCATTAAGTGCGGCTCTTGGGACTCCGAATAGAATTTTTAAGCTGATTCTATATTAATTCAAGCTCCTTAGTATTGCTTATTATACCCTAAGCTTCCAAGCCATATAACACTTGGGCAGATACCATAGCTTCGTAGCATCTCGTCTGTGCTAAATATGAATTTGGGGCATAAATATGGGCAAAATGATTTACAGCCAAAAGTGATTTTGTTGCTTTGTGCTTTATAGTTTTAATGTGAAGTGACCATGTTTGTTTTTTAGTCATCCAAACACCTAAGTGACAGAAGTTGTCTACTTCCTGGAAAGTTTGGTTCTTTATTTTCCATTGCTTTAGCTTGCTGTTCCCATTCTCAAAGGTCATAATTTTAGTTTTCTGCATATTGAGTTCTAAATCTAACTCTGTAAGTGAACTCATAACCGATTCTAAGGCCCCAGCAGGGTCTGTGAAACGTAGAAACATAGAATTTGACTTCAGATAAGGACCGCTTGGCCCACCCAGTCTGCCCATTTCCCTTCCTACTGGATAAGCTGCAGATCCTAGTTAACCAGCAGCCTACTTCTTCCTACCCCCAACCCCTAGAATTGCCTTATGACTGTCCCATGCATGCTTGAATTCCACCACTGTTTTTGACTCTATGACCTCCTCCGAAGGCGTTCCATGCATCCACAACCCTCTCTGTGAAAATATACTTCCTTAAATTACCTCTGAGCCGCCCCCATCTTCAAATTATGCCCCTTGTTCTTGCACACTCTTTTTGAAAGATGCTACCCTCTTGGACTTTGTTGATTCCCTTGAGGTACTTGAAAGTTTCTATCATGTCCACCTCTCCCTCCTTTCCTCGAGGCTATACATAATAAGCTCCTTAAGTCTCTCTTCATATGTCTTCGGTGCAGACCCTGCACCATTTTAGTTGCCCTCCTCTGGACAGCTTCCATCCTGTCTATGTCTTTGTGAAGACTGGTCTCCAGAACTGCACGCAGTGCTCCAGATGGGGTCTCACCAGCTGTCTGTACAGAGGGATAATAACTTCCTGTTTTCTACTGGGGATGCCTGTCCCTATGCATCCCAGTATCCCCCCAGCCCTCCTGCACTGTGAGCAGGGTCTTAGCCCCAGTAGGGTCTGAGAAATCAGTACCGCATCATCTGTGTATAATAAGACCTTGATAGGTATATCACTAATGACTGAAGGAGGGAAAAAGTCTCAATATGTTCTATATCTTCCACTAATTTCTCTATGTAAATATTGAACAATGTGGGGGCCAGTATGCATCCCTGCCTTACTCCATAATTAATCTCTAAAGCTTCTGTTGTGACCCCATCTTTTCTGTACCTGATTATAGAAGGGAATGTTGTTTAACCAGGGGTAGCACACTAAGCTGAAGCTTGTTTCCAGATGCGACCTGGGTGCACAAGGAAGTTAAGTGACTTGCTCAGGATCACACAGTATGCACCTAGATGGCTGTGGGATTTAAACCCAGGTCTCCAGGTTTGCAGCTCAGAGCCTTAAACCACTGCACTATACTGCATCCTTAATACTTTATATTGCTGATTGGTGTCCACTGGAGCCTGCCGATTGGTTCTCCAAATGATGAGGGGTAGTCAGTTTCTTCTGACTGCCTGCCGCTGAATCTTCCTAAAGCTATAGCACCCCTGAACGGAAATCTGCTGAAATAAAATAAACAAGCCACGACTATGTTGTCAGGGCCCATAGATCAGGTGAACCTCATTTGTTTAGCTCCTCTCCTGCAGAGGTATGTGCCACAGCTCCAAAGGTGGCCAGGGTTAAAAAACCCTGTGGCCACTTCCTGGTGTCACTGGAGCCCACTGATTGGTGCTTTGTTATTGTATTGCCCCTTTAAAAAGTAAGGGAATTCTTTAAAAAAACTACATTAAGATAATGTTAGGGTTGCAAACAAACCAACTGAACTGTCACTGAGAGTGTACTTTATACAGTAGGCACTCATTGACTGACAGCTCACTCTGAGCCGTCAGTCAATGAGTGCGTACTGTATACAGTACATGTTCCGTGACAGTTCAGTCAGCAGCTTGCCGTGGTTGTGAGAGGAGGGCTGTGCCAGTCACTGGCTTGGGGTTCAGGCTTGGGGGAGTGGGGTAGTGGGAACAACCTGCAAGGGTGGGGGTCCACTAGACCACCAGAAAAAGATTTGTATCAACACTGTAGTATAGGAGCATGAAGGGACTGCAGGGAGCCCTAGACCACCAGGGAATGATTTATTTTAGCATGTTACTTTACCGGAAGAGCAGGGATGGGAGGACGGCCAGCTAGATCGCCAGGGAATATTTTTTATTTAACATTTTAAATGTCAGGCAGATTGGGGGGGGGCTGGGGGGTCCACTAGATCACCAGGGATTTTTTTTCAGATCAGGACTGTGAGGGGCACCGCTAGATCACCAGGGATTTTTTTAACATTTAACTCTACATCACCAGGGATTTTTTTAACATTTAACTCTACTAGCAGATCAGGGCTGGGGGGTGCAGCTAGCAACCAGAGATGTTCTAGAGTGGTGCACAATCACCAAATAGCTTCCGGCAAACCCTCTTAATGCACCATCTGTTTGTTGCATGGCCACAGATGCTGCAAGCCAAAGGACTTTGCCGCCAAGACTCTGCCCAATAGAGAATTGGGCACAGGGTCCCTGTTGCATGGGGCTCTGATGCAAGCTGCCTTTTACATAGAAACATAGACATAGAAACATAGACTCTGATGGCACATAAGGACCGCTTGGCCCACCTAGTCTGCCCATTTCCCTACCTACAGGATAAGCTGCAGATCCTAGTTAACCAACAGCCTATTTTTTCCTATGCCCCACAAGAATTGCCTTATGTCTGTCTCATGCATTCTTGAATTCTCCCACAGTTTTAGACCCCACAACCTCTTCAGAAAGGCTGTCCCATGTGTCCACCACCCTCTCTGTGAAAAAATACTTCCTCACATTGCCCCTGAGCCATCCCCCCATCTTCAAATTGTGTCCCCTTGTTCTTGCGCATCTCTTTTTCTGAAAGATGCTACCCTCTTGGACTTTGTTGATTCCACTGAGGTACTTAAAAGTTTCTATCATGTCCCCCCTCTCCCTCCTTTCCTCGAGGGTATACATTTTAAGCTCCTTTAGTCTCTCTCCCCATATGGCTTATCTTGCAGACTCTGCACCATTTTAGTTGCTCTCCTTTGGACTGCCTCCATCCTGTCTATGTCCTTGCAGAGATGGGGTCTCCAGAACTGGACACAGTACTCCAGATGGAGTCTCACCAACTGTCTGTACAGAGGGATAACATCTTCCTATTTTCTGCTGATGATGCCTCTCCATATACATCCCAGTATCCCCCCAGCCCTCCCTACTGCCTTCTCACATTGCTTGCCAACCTTAAGGTCATCTGATATGATTACCCCGAGGTCCCTTTCCATTTTTGTTGTTGCTATTACCTCCCCCCTTGTGTAATCTTCCACTGGGTTTTTGTTTCCCAGGTGCATTATTTTGCACTTCTTTGCAGTGAATCCAAGCTGCCATACTTCTGACCATTCTCCCAACCTCGCCAAGTCCCTTCTCATCCTTTCCACTGCCCTGGATTGTGGGTATTGAGACACAGACACCAAGTTTAAAGTGTAAAGCACACTGGTAGTGCAGTATTTATTTTGAACATAAGTGAAAATAAGAACAGAAAATAAAACAGAAATAACAAAACATAACCAACTGCAGAGTGGATATCAACAGCAGCAATTCCACAATCATCTAGCAGAGGTCTTCCTTTTACAGCAACACAGGTCGAACTAAACCTGCTTAGCTTCCAGAGATGCCTTTTATAGGGATCTCTGGTCACCTGATCTACCTGCTCCACCCCTAATCTAATGCAAATTATTATAAAACTATACTAATACAAAGTCTGATGAATCTGGTGGACAGGGAAAACATCACAATTATTATATATTTGCAAGAAAATGAACATACAGTATGTTAATACATTAAAGAAAACAGTTCTAACACTTAATAAGCAAACCTAAGGATTCATTACTCCACCCACTTTCAAGAGATTGACAGATGGCATCCTATAATACAGCCTTTGATTGGGGCCGCTGACTCCTATAGAAGCACCTAGAACACAGAGGTAAAAGGTAGGCTACAAACACCCTTATCTTCTCTTGGTTACCTGCTTTTTGGTTTATTTGTTTGTATTCAGTGAAACTTGCATTACACATTATAATTCAAAGGCAAAACATTATCTAGAACTTTCCTTTAGTATGGCACTGCTTTTGTTTTTATTTTTAATCAACACAATAATAGTAAGAATAAACAGAAAAATAACAGCAAGGAAGTACTGTAATGCTAAAAAGGGCAACAGGCAGGGCTTCTGAAAAGGTTGTACACTGTTTATATTATTATTTCTGTCGCCCTGTCCTCCCAAAGAAGGAACCAGTGTTTTATTTTATTTTACATACAGAGGGGGGAGAAAGAGAAATGTAAAATAGTAACTACATGCCTGTGGTTTCAACTTGTAGCATTTGCTATTTTGCAGGTTGCAACACATGGCAAGAAAGCTCCACTCCTGCAACTTGCGGAGCGCATTTTGCACATCTTTGCTCTTGCACAGTTGCGAGGTACGTCCTGCATGTTCCACAGCAGAAACTTTACATTGGGAACAAGGACATATCTCTAGGAGCTGCTGAGCTGCTTCTGTTGTGGGGGTGGAGCTTGCAGTACCAGATCGCTCAGCACAAATTACAAGCTCTAAAGCACTAATGCGGTGCAACATTACAGGGCACCAACACTTTCACATCCATGCCTCCTTGTGTATCAACCCTGTTGTAGAGCTTTGTGTCATCTGCAAAGAGGCATACTTTTCCTTCCAGTCCCTCTGCAGTGTCATTTATAAAGACATTAAAAAGGACTGAACCTAATACTGAACCCAGCGGTACCCCACTAGTAACCCCTCTTTCTTCAGAGTGGACTCCATTTACAATTACCTTCTTCGTCCTGTTGTCCTGCCAGTGTTTTACCCAGGCTACCACCCTGGGACACACTCCCAGGCTGGTTAATCTGATTATTAATCTTTTGTGTGGAACTGTGTTAAATGCCTTGCTAAAGTCTAGGTAGGTCATGTTCACAGCTTCTCCCTGGTCTACTACTTTGGTCACCCCGTCAAAGAAATCAATTAGATCCGTCTGACATGACCTTCTCACTGTGAGCCTATGCTGCCTTGGGTCCTATGCCCCCCTGGCCTCTAGGTACTCAACAATTCTTTCCTTCAGAAGTGATTTCATCACTTTCCCTACCACAGAGGTCGAACTAACAGGTCTGTAGTTTCCTGCCTCTGTCTTGCTCCCACTTTTGTGAAGGGGAATCACATCTGCCTTCCTCTAGTCCTCAGGTACCACCCCATCCTCCCATGATTTGCTAAAAAGGGTAGTCAGTGGTGTCACTAGTTCTCCCCTTAATTCTTTTAGAATTCTGGGGTGAATTCCATCAGGCCCCATTACTTTGTCCACCTTCAGTTTTAGGATTTTTTCAGAACCCTTTCTTCTGTGAAAGGACTGGATCGAACCCCACCCCATCCAGAGTGCTTCTGTTAATTGGATTAGGCACATCCTCTCCTCCTCTTTGTAAATACTGGAGCAAAGTATTCGTTTCAGTACCCTGCTTTTCACTTTTCCTCTGCCCACCCACCGTCCATTCTATTGCCTCCACTATCCCTCCCTTTGTCTTTCTATATTCCCTAATGTACCTATAAAAGGTTTTATCCCCCTTCTTAACCGAGTTGGCTATCTTTTCCTCAGTTTGGGCCTTTGCAATTCTGACTTCCCTTCCTGCTTCCTTCTGCCTTAACTGGTACACTTCTCTGTCCTGCTCCTTCTGTGTTTCCTTATACTTCCTAAATGCTATCTTTTTCTCCCTAACCTTCCCCACCACCTATTTTGAGAACCATAGTGGCTTTTTCTTTCATTTTGATTTGTTTATTTGGTTCACACAAAGGCTTATTGCCTCTGTGATGGCAGTATTGATGACTCCCCATTATTGCTGCACCCCTCCTTCTAGCCTGTTTGCTAGTGCTTTTCTAAGGCACTCTCCCATCTTGCCAAAGTCAGCCCTCTTGAAATCCAGTACCCTCACTTTTGTATGGCTTGACTCTGTAGCTGAGTTTATCATGAACTACACTGTTTGGTGGTCACTTGTTGGCTACCAACTTCTAGATCTGAGATCCTCTTACTGTCCCCATTTGAGAGTATGAGGTCTAAGATTGCTCCCTCACAAGTGGGTTCCAAAACTAGCTGTCTGAGGCATGCCACCTGTAGGGCATCAAGAATGGCCCTGCTCTTGGATGTGGCTGCAGCAAAGGTGCTCCAGTTAACATCTGGCATATTCAGGTCCCCCATCAACAGTATCTCCCCTTTCTCTGCCATCCTAAGGATGCCTTCTATCATATCCTTGTCCATTCCCTCCCCTTCCCCTTAGATGGAGTTCTGTATACAACCTCTGTGCGGATTGTGGTGCCATTTCCAGTCTCTAAAGTGATCCACAGTGCATTCTCTCCTCCCTGTTTACTCTTTTGTTCCATTGCTTTTATCCCTTCCCTTACATGGAGAGCTACTCCTCCCCCTCTTCTCCCTTCCCTGTCTCTCCTGTAGGTTGTGTACCCTGGTATATTAACATCCCAGTCATGGTTCTCTGTGTACCATGTTTCTGTGACTGCTAATGTATCCAGGCATCCCTCTTCCATCAAGGCTACTAGTTCAGGGAATTTGTTGCCCAGGCTATGGGCATTGGTACTCATTACCCTCCATTTCTTGATACCCTTACCCTTTTTTGCCCCATCCCTGTTCTTATTGCCTTTATCATTTTCTCCATTTACCCCTGCCCTTCTTCCTATCGACATCTCTATCTTGGTGTTTACCTCACATACTACCCTGATTTTTTGGGGTGGGCTAGGATTTCCCTGCTCCTTTCCAGTGTCTCCCCCCTTGGCTAGTTTAAATGCTTGCCAATGAAGTATTTAAACCTATCACCTAGGATCCTTCCACACCTTGCATCAATCTAGGGGCCCTTTGAGAATCGAGCCCTAGACATGGTCATATATTTCCTAAAATGTCTGTGATAGATCTGCAAAAAAATGTTGTAGGTGCCGTATTGGTCCTTTTAAAAACAGATCCAGAAACAAATGATTTGATACCTTTTATTGGACCAACATGGATGTTACGGAAAAGAACAAAGTGCTCTAGCTTTCGAACCTACCCGGTCCTTCTTCAGAAGCTTTAGGGCAGTAATTTTGAAAATCCTATACTATTAACACCAGATTATGTTAAAAAAACAGAAATAATTCTCATTGGTTTAACATATACATTTAAAACATAACAGACGATTACGTCAGAGAAGCTAATTAACACCATTCTGCTTTTAACTGAGGAGCCTCAGAAGGGCAAAGGTTATCAATAATTCTCAACAACCAGAGAGTTCTTCTCACATAAATTTTAAAATGTCTCAGTATGCTGAGAAAGCATTCTAGTGATAAAAAAAAAACCTTGTGCTAGCATTCTAATACACGTAAGATGAGGTTACAACTTACATTCATCCTTGGAAGTTTTCATTTAGATTCCTTGGACTGATTATGTGCATTTTTGTTATACACTGACTCTGTTGAAATCTGCACTTAGGCTCATGGTCTCATTTTCTTGGGGGTCCTTGACAAGTATTTTAAATTGGCACTTACACTTACAAGTGTTACTATCATGCATCATGTATATATATATGTATGTTTACTTTGGGGCTCTTTTTCAACTTGCAGTTATACCTAATTTCAGGATTTTGTCTCTCATTATCTGTTCTTTAATACACCAGGACACTTGGAATGTAAGTTGTAACCTCATCTTACATGTATTAGAGAGAATGCTAGCCCAAGGTTTTTTTATCACTAGAATGTTTTCTGACTATGACTAAGGAGAGTATATATTTATAGTCAAGGAGAGTAAGTAGTCTGAGTTAATTCTGCCTCCTTTTTATTTGAGGATTGTCAGGTGTAGAATTTGACAACCCCCGTGAGAATCCCGTAAAGCCCTACAACTCATATTTAGTATATTATATACCAATGTAGAGGCAGACGATTTGATTATTGTCCTTTTATGCTTTATGCTTTTTTCTTTTGTTTTATTTTATACAGTTATTTTCTGTTTGTGTTGTGTTTTGTTGGGTAGGGAAATTTTATTGGATCCTGTTAGGTAGGGGTTCAGTTAATTCATTTTTAGTGGGAGTCAAAATGCAGAAGTCATTCCAATTTTGTGAATGTCAAAATACCTCCTACTGTAGATCCCACAATTTGAAAGCCAATATTCTAGAAAGGATCAGTGTATGGATGTTCATAGAAACATTAGTGGTAAAATACCATTTCTTTTGGAATAATCCATCATTTCTTAGCTTCTGTGCATTTAGTTTTTAAAAGCTGTCCAATTGTGTTGTTTACATTTGGAAGTCAACGACTTTCTCCCCCTTTATTTTGAACATTTTTGACCTATTTTTTGGAGTTACATACTCCCAAAATGGACTTAACTGAAGCCCTGCTAGGTGTCACTCCCTAACACATACTTAATTACATTCAATTCTAAAATTGTATGTTAAGCACATTAAGTTGATATATCTTACCTTTCTGATTTAATCAGAAATTTAATAAGTATAAAAAACAAAGACTTTAACTAATTTCATTAAATATTAAGGTAATAAAAGTCATTTAATTTTACTCTACATTCAGTTTAACTTAGGTAATTTAAGTAATTTAAATATGGGCATTACTGTCACTGCTTTCATGCATTGCAGTTTACCAATGCTTAATTATCATCTGCTTATAACTGAGTTCATTTGAATTAATTCAATATTAGGGATAAATACCCTTGTGCTCACTGGTTTCCTTCAGCTCAGCTTGGTGACTGCATCTTCTCAGACTGAAGGCCAACAGACAGGACAGCAGTTCTTATTTTGCTTAAACACTTTTAAATGCTTTTATAATAATAATAATAAAAAATTGTTGAAAGAAAGTATAAAGTGACAAAGTGTTAACACCAGATAGCAGACTTAGCTGCTGTCAGCATCTTCTGGCTGCAAAAGAGCCCTGTGAGTCCTATAAAGTAACTGAGCTGTTACAATGGGATTCTGTAAATGCTCTAGATGTTTTAGCTAAACTAATTGGCTGCTTTCTTCAGCACTTCCCTTCATCTGGAAAAGTAAACAGTTTAAGCAATCAGACTACTAGAGGTTATACTCTGGATATCTAAATTTTGAGGGAGTAAAATGTATTAGTTATAAGTAATAACTTGCAATAGGATGTTATAGTCAAGCATAGTAAGCATAACTAGAAATATATAGCAGATGAAGTTTATAAGTAACAGAAAATGTAGGGGTGTGTGAAAAACAAAATTCCATCTGCAGAAAGTCAGACTTTCGCTTCTGCAAAAGTTTGGAAATCATTTCACCAACTTTCGCATACATTCCACCTTAAAACAACAGAATAAATGTACAGACTGTGCGTTAATATATTAAACTGTGGCAAAAAAAAAATCTGCAGAACTTATCACTGTCAGTGGTCAGTTCTGAGGCTTTTCCTCCCCTGCAGTTTAATAGATTAACAGTAACCCACCTCCCCACTTGCTGATCACTGGTCCTACAGTATGTAATAAAAAAAACACCCTCTGCTATCTTGGTGGTGTCTAGTGCCCCCCCACTCGCCAATCACGGGACCCATGTTAAAAAAATCTGTGGCCTGGTGGCTGCACGGTCCCCCACCTACTGTTGCTGACCCCAAAGGTATAATTCCCTGGTGTCTAGTGAACCCCCTCCTTTCCATGATCCCTCCCTTAATAAAAAGAAAATACAGTCCATCGCATCCTTCCAGTTCATTCCTTGGTGTTTAGTGGATCTCCCTTCCTAGCCCTGATCCCTGGTAAAAGAAAAGTAATCTCCATTCCCTGGTGTCTACTGGACCCCCCACCCCGAAGGTTAGTCAACCACCACCCCGTGCCCCCCCAACCCCAACCCCAAGATGGCCACCAGCACACCCCTCTTCTCTCCTCCATGGCCAGTGGCCCACTGACCTTTCAATGAATGAGCGTGTGCTTGTACAAGCATGCACTCATTCATTGACTGGTCAGTTAACTGCCAGCCATGGAGGAGAGAGGAGGGCTGTGCTGATGGCCTGCTTGGGGTCGAGGTTGGGGTAGCAGGATGGTGGTGGACTAACTATTGGAGTTGGGGGTAGGGGGTCCACTACACATCAGGGAATTGGAATTACTTTTCCTTTTACTGGGGATCAAGTATAGGGAGGGGTTCCTCTAGACACCAGGGAATAAACTGGATGGAGGCGCTGGACTGCCTTTTCTTTTTAATTAAGGTGAGGGATCATGGATAGGGAGGGGGATCTGCTAGACATCAGGGAATTATAATTTTTGGGGGCCCATGATCAGCAGTGGGAGGACCACTAGCCACCAGGGCATGATTTTTTTTTTTTATTAATAAACATAAACAATCCGCGATAGGCGGGTGGAGGCGAAACCAATAGCTGCCAGGAAGCAGATTTGTTTTTTTATTTAACATGATGGGACCCACAATCGGTGGGTGGGGGTGGGGCCACTAGCCACCAGGGAGCAGAGTGTTTTTTTTTATTTAATATGGGACCCACAATTGAAGGGTAGGGGTGGGGCCATTAACCACTGGGCTGCAGATTTTTTTTTATTTAAAATGAAACCCGCAATCAACGAGTGGGGTGGGACCACCTAACTACTAAGGGATTATTTTGTTGCTGGTCCCACAATCGGTCAGTGGGGGGACACTAGATACCCAGGTGTTTTCTGGGACAGGGGGCCAGCGATTAGCGGGGGCAGAGGCTGCATTATGAAATAATACACTAAACTGTGGATGTAATAAATTCCTCAGTTTTGATGTATTATTTCACAATGCAGCAAAAAAAATCCGAGGAACTAGATGAAAATCCGCGGAAGATCCAAATTTTGCCAATGGTGGAAGTTCAAATCATTTTGCAGAATTTTGGTGAAGTTCCACGAAACCAGAATTCACAACTTTCACCCATGGCTAAGAAAATGTTTTTATTTGTTTAGTTTTTGTTGACCAGGTAAGTGCATGAGACTAAAATGTTTTAACTGTAACATTTTATTTATTTTATCTATTTTTTATTATTTCTAATGATACGCTTTCAAGATGGTATCATAGAATCAAATAATTTTGCTGGCAGAAAAAGACCATTTGGCCCATCCAGTCTGCTCAAAAGAGATATCCCCCCACCCTTTTCTTTACTCCCACCCCCTGCCCTCCTTACCAAGTCCCATGTAGGTATCCCATGCTTTTTTGAATTTTTCCACCATATCCACTTCCACAACTCTTTCTGGCAACCTGTTCCATTGACCTATCACCCTTTGTGAGAAATAACTCCCCCTTATGTTTCCTGAAATTTGCCCCCCTCCAGCTTGAGTGAATGACCTCTGGTGGCTCTGTTCTTACTTAGTTTCAAGATAAAATCCTGCTTTACTTTTCCTATTCCCTTCAAGTACTTGAAGGTCTCAACCATGTCTCCCCTCTCCCTTCTCATCTCCAGTGAATACAGACCTAACTCATCCAGCCTTTCCCCATATGGCCTTCATTGAATCCCGGAACCATTCTGGTCACCCTTCATTGGACTCGTTCCAGCCTGTCCTTGTCACCTTGCAAGTGGGGCCTCCAGAAATGAAGTCCATATTCCAGTTGTGGTCTGAGCAGTGTTTTGTATAGTGTTATGATCACCTCCCTCTTACTACTTGCAAAGCCCCTCACAATGCATGCTAGCATTCTTGTCGCTCTACCAGCTGCTTGCTCACAGTGGTAGCTAACCTTGTGGGTGCTAGTGATCCAAATTCCCAGCTCTTTTTCCTGCTCCGTGGCCTGCAGCATGCATCCCCCCCCCAATGCAGTAATTAGCCCCAGGATTATTCCATCCTACGTGCATTATTTTGCACTTTTCTGTATTGAATCTCAGCTGCCACTTTTCCGCCCACCCCTTCAGCTGGCTAGCTCCTGTTTCATTTTCTCCACACACCCCCACCCGGAGTGTTCACTCTGTTGTGGACTTTTGTGTCCTCCATGAAAAGACACACCTTTCCCTTTAGACCCTGTGCCAGGTCCCCTACATACATATTGAACAATATGGGACCCAACACTGATCCTTGTGGCATCCCGCTTGTCACCCTTACCTCTCTGGAATGCCACCCATTGACCACCACTCTCTGAGTCCTCCCTCCCAGCCAATCCTCCACCCACCTTGTTAGTGCAGCTCCTACCCCTAAGTTACCCAAGTTGTTTATCAATTTCCTATGGGGACAGAATCAAATGCCTTCTTAAAATTCAAGTAGGCCACATCCACTGCCCCACTTGGTCATATACTTCTTTTACACCCTCAAAGAATTAAATCAGGTTGGTCTGCCATGACCTACCTCTTATGAATCCGTGTTGGTTGTCATCCATGAGCCCTTCTTCCTCTGAGTGTCATGCCAGTCTTTCCTTTATAAGAGCCTCCATTAGTCTGCCTACCACAGAGATGAGACTGACTGGGAGGTAGTTGCTTGATTCATCCTTCCTCCCTCCCTTGTATAGTGGTATCACCTCCCCCTGCTTCCAGTCATGTGGGACCCTCCCTAATTCTAGGGATAGGTTAAACAGTTTGGCAAGAGGTCTGGCCAGCTCCTTCCTTAATTCCCTGAGTACCCTTGGATGTATCTGATCTGGACCCATGGCCTTGTCAGTTTTTGTTTTTCCCAATTCCTCCAACACCCTCTCCCCCATGAAGGGGGATTGTCTCCACCTCCTTGCCCATCCTCCCCTTTCTGGTTAATGCAGGCCTCCTCCCTCCCTCCTTCCTCCTTCCTTCCTTGTTTCCTTCCTTCCTTCCTATGAAGACAGATGCAAAGTATTCAATTAGGAGGGTTGCCTTCTCCATATCCCTCTCTACCATTACCCCACCCTCTCCTTGATGTCTTGGAATCCCCTACCTGCTTTTCCACCTGCTGCTTACATACCTAAAAAATCTTTTGTTCCCCTTTTCACCTCCCTAGCTATTCTCTCCTTCATACTTGCTTTGGCTCTTCTTATGGCCTTTCCCTTTACCCTGAGCTTTTCTTTGTGGTCTGCCCTTTCCCCCAACCCTTGTGACTGTTTGTAAGCTTTGAACACTTTTCTTTTCTCCCTGATGTCCTCCCTAACCCCTGGCTTGAACCACAGGGGTTTCCTCCCCCTTTTGCGTTTGTTAATTTTGTGGATGCATTGTTCTGTGGCCTTTAGGATTCCTCCCTTTATTGCCCCCCACAGCTGCTCTACCTCCCACAAGATTTGAGTTCCTTCTACTTCCCTCCTTAAGATGTCCTTCATTCCCCCACAATTTGCCCTCTGAAGTCCTATACCCCGGTGGTTGACCTGCCTGATTCTGATGCCACTTTAATGGTGAACCTGACCATCTGGTGGTCACTGGCTCCCAAGCTTTCCCCCACTTCTACCCCTCCCACACTGTTCGCATTTGTTGAGACAACATCAAGCATAGCCTCCCCCCTTGTCGGTTCATTTACCATTTGGTCCAGGAGTGCATCCTGCAAGGATTCAAACAAGTCTCTGCTCTTGTCTGATGTGGCTGATGGTATCTCCCAGTTCACCTCAGGTAGGTTCAGATCCCCCTCCAGTAGGCTCTCCCCTTTACCTGCCTTCTTCTGTATGTCCTTTGCCATTTCCCTATCCACTTCCATGTACAGCTTGTATTGGGTGCTTTATTTTTCAGCCATCTTCCTCGAGCAGGCAAAATGTTTCAAGTTATCTGATCAGACCTAAGAATACGAGAGGCAATATTTGTTATAGAACTGGTGATTTTACTAAAGTAATCCAGGAAAGTAAAGGACTGGAGCACTGTAGATTACAAGAACTTCATCAGTTTCCCAGTTAACAACTTGATTTCATTCCTGCTCTTTGGAGGTCTTTCTCCATATATATATATAATCTACAAGACAGTACCAAATGGAGAAATCATTGAAGATTCACCAGATTTTTCAAGGTTTTTATATTCAAGTTGTAGTGAAAAGTGTTTTCATTTTTAGATTATAACATTTATATTACATTATTATAGTTTTTGATGTTTCTGACCACTTTCTATTGTCATGGTTACAACGAGTAGTAAAAATAGTTCTTATCATTGTTAAAAAATAGAAAAAGGACAGGGGGAAGTAAGGTTAAAAGCAATTCCACCAAAAATTTGTATTTCACAAGGGACTGGAGAAGTGGCTCTGGCTCAGCCCAGGATAACTAGTTTCTTGGACTACCCCGTTTCCACTCCCATAGACCTTTCTACTCCTATAACAGATGCCTGGGGGAGGTTCTCTTGGGACAAAAAAAGGAAAAGCTAAGCTTTCTTACAGTATACCTGTACAGCTGCCCACTGAAAACAATTGTCTGTTTAACATCAGATTTGAGCTATGATCTAGATTTTTTCTTGTTCAAATTTAATATCTCCAATACCAATGATGCATAAGTGTCTCAATCCATTTTTTTTTCTCCTCAAATATCTTCCTTAAATAGCTCTTTCAATAATTATTGAGTCTTTCAGACTCCATGTCCTTTGAGTTTTGACCCTAGGAAAATGCCTGTATGAAGAATTGCTTATGCCCCTGACAATCTGACATCAGTAATTCAAGAGCCTAGCAACACCATTACAGGCCTTAAAAAATTAGCTACAACTAATTCTATTTTTGACTAAGCAACTATTAATACAGAAGCTAGAAATGATTTACCTGTAACACCAGAACTGCTCCCTACTGATGCTATTGAACCTGGTTGGGAACAGCGTGCATACCATAGGAGTTCATCTCCTTTAGAACATGGACATTTTATAGACGATGGAAATTTCATTTCTTCTTCCTCTATTTCTGAACAGTTATTAGAAATGATTAAAAATGTCTATTATGCTAATATAATCATTACTGAAAACTTGTGGGCTATTAAGGAATAATTGACACATCTCACGACTAATGTTATTCACAACCAAGTCTTAACAGCACAGCTAAAATAGACTATGAATACTGACTGAAAGCTCCTTGCTCAAAATACTTTTGAGAACAATATAGAGGAACCCCTTAGTTTTAAAGAAAATAATTGTATTCAAGTAAATCTTGCCCATCCATTTTCTAGAGAAGATTCTCTTATAGGCTTTGATGCATTGGACACAAAGGCTATCAGAAATAAAAAGAAATCTAGAAAGACCAACATCAAGAAACCAACTAAGATCACTGAAAAGGGGAAAACTGCTAAAGCTAAAAATTTGAAAGTCTCTACAGATCAACCGATGTCACTTCTAAGCAAGGTACTCAGGCTCTATCTCTCCCCAGTTCTATCAAAGAGCATGGGCAATTGGGGTTAGATAATAATTCTAATTGTCCTTCTTTATTGAAGTAGCCCATTAAAGAAATAAGAAATTATGTCAATAATATACTTTGCTTACTACCCAAGAGTACTGTAAATAAATACTCTTTGACCTTCTTTGGCCCAGAGAGTAACAGGGATAACTATGAAATAATGGTGGAATATTATGGCATCAAGAAATTGGAAGCAGAAACACCAAGGAAGTTAAGGGAATGGGTCTGTCATCTTTTGCAACATTTCTTCAAAATCAGAGGAGATATTTGACAGACACCTGTCAAATCTACAATTTGCTGATTGTGTACTTACAGTATTTATTTAGATTCTTAAAATTTAGCAACACAGATTTGGTCTCAAAGGCCCTTATTAAAACTGAGTGGCATAAATATTCTCCCACCACAAAGAGTTTCAGTTTATCCTGAAGAACAATTATTTTATGACTTTAATAATAGGAAAAGAGGGCAAATAGAATTGGGGCCAACAAGGTAACTGCAGCAATAAATAAATATGTAGTAGATCATGAGCAGTATTGGAGAGAAAGAATTCTCTCCTCTTTTGGCTGGAAGGCTAAAGAATCAATAGGCAAAATAAAGAAGGATATAGCAACATTTGTATCTCATACTCTTGAAATTAACCAGGGAAGGGATGGAATCGATGGATTGTATTACATAATGGCATCTCTGATAGTCTTCAAATTGATGTCACTTCCAGGAATTCTGAACTTGCAGCTTTGGTTCTAGCAACTTCTCCAATACTTGATAACCTTGGTATCTTCTTGACAGACATGAATAACCTTGTAAGAGATTGTAATCCAAGTCATCTAGGATTACAAAGAATTGAGTCCAACTGAACCACTGAAAACAGCTTAGTCACTCTTACTTGTAAACATTTTGAAATAGCAACTTACAATATATATTCCTTGCTACAGGAACTTCTTCTAAATATCCAGAACATTGTCAAATCATAGCTCAGCAGATATAAATTAATGGCCCAAGTTGTTTAAACATTGGCCCAGATATTCAAAAGGGTTGCGCATGGCGCAGTAGTGTTGCACCGTGCACAACCCACTGATGCACCCTGGTGCGATATTTAAAAGGGAAAAGTGCACCTGCACAAATCCCGATGCACCGGGGCACATCAGTAATGTATGCAGGCACAGGTGGTGGGGCGTGCCCATGCATAAACTGCACAGCCCGATATTCAGCCAGGCCATGCAGAGTTATGCAGGTGCAGCCCCTACCTGCACCTGCACAAAGTTATGCTTAAAAAAAACAGGAACAAGTCGAGGGCCACCCACAGGTGAGCTGCCGCATTGCAGGGCACAACACAGCAGCTGCCATCTGTGGGTGGCCCTGGACCTGTTCCCGCCACACCTGGCGGTGCTTTCCCAAGCCCCAATCGGGGGCTGAAGTGTCCCCCCCAACAGCCCGATCCACGGGCATAACAGAATAATTCCCCGAGCAGCCCAATGTGGGCATAACTGAATAGATCCCCTCGAGCAGCCCGATCCTTGGGCATAATGGAATTATCCCCCCAGTAGCCTGATCATGGGCATCAGACCCCCAAGTCCAATATCCCTGGTGGTCCAGTGGCCCATGAGTAGTCTGATCTGGTGGCATCCTCACCCCCCACTTGGAAATACATGGATCTAGTGGCCCCACCCACCCACCACCCACGGGCCCACCACCCGCATCCCCGTCATCTGGCGGGTGACAGCACTCCACCCACCTGCCACCCCAGCCGCCAACTGACAGCTCAGTAGGGCTGCACATTAGTTGAGCATGAGCCAATGGGCAGCTCATACTGTACACAAGGCAGACGGATACGTGAATGAATCTCATTCATTCACATATCTGACTGCCTTGTTAGTATGGCTGCACGCCCATTGGCTCATGCTCTGAACCAATGGGCATGCAGCGCCACTGAGCTGTCAGTCAGTGGGCGGTGGGCAGCAGGCGGTGGGGTGCTGCCAGCCACCAGCTGATGGGGAGCGTGGGTGGGGCCCGTGGTGGGTGGGGTGGGGCCACTAAATCACCAGGTATTTCTGACGTGGGGGTGAGGATGCCACCGATCAGGTTACCACGGTCCAATTGGACCACCAGGGATATTGGACTTTGGGGGTCTGATGCCCATGATCAGGCTACTGGGGGGACTATTCTGCTATGCTCGGGATCAGGCTGCTCGGGGAACTATTCAGTTGCCCACAATCGAGCTGCTGGGGAGGGGGGAACTATTCAGTTATGCCCACGATCGGGCTGCTGGGGACTATTCAGTTATGCCCATGATCGGCTGCCCAGGGGAGAACTATTCTGTTATGCCCGCATCGGGCTGCTGGGGGAACTATTCAGTTATGCCCGCGATCGGGCTGCTGGGGGGGAACTATTAAGTTATGCCCATGAGCGGGCTGCTTGGGGGGGAACTATTCTGTTATGCCCGCGATTGGGCTGCAGGGGGTGTCGGTCCCGGATGGCTGCTGCCTGGCAGGGTGCCAGGCACAAGTCATTTGGGATCAGTGCACCTGCATGCTAATGGCATGCAAATGGGGCCATAATAAGATGCAAATGGTCCCCCATGTGCCTTGCATAAATTATGGCCCCATTTGCATGTCACCCTTTGAATATCGCATGTGCTGCGGATGACGCAATGGAACCTGTGCCACCGCATCATAATGCTCCACTCTGACCACTTGCACTGGTGCAGTTCCACTGCGCCATGCACAGTGGGTGTGGCTAGGGGGCGATATTCAAAGAAGTTGCACCATAGTGCAACTCCGTTGAATATCGCCCTGGCCACACCCCTGCGCAACTATTTTGTGCGGCACAGGGGCTTGCACCACAGAATGGTGCAGTTTGAATATCTGGGCCCTTATTTCTTGGAATATTGAGGGACCAGCTACTAAATGGGCAGATATTGAGGTTTATAATTTCATAACTTTCTATGACATCTTGTGCCTTCAAGAAATGTGGTGGCACAAAGTCACCCTACCTATGATTTCTGGTTATTCACCTTACTTGCAGCCCCATTATGAAAGCAAAATGATCAGGTAGGGACCAAGCTGGTCTGGTCATTTTATTTAGAACTTCAGCAATAATTAGTCTTTTGCTCTAGTAAATATGTCATAGGACTAGTACAATCTATAGTTCTTTCACATGGCAGCAATTGGCAGAAATATTGGAAAACTTGATGAAGAAGTTTGACAATTATTACATTCCAATCCTTGGTGATATTAATGCTAGAATCCCCAAATTAATCAGATCTAGTGAATTTAAGGACGAGCTTGACTTAAAGGGACACTGTCAACTCCCTTATGCCTCAAAGTGCACCTGCCAGATTCAGCTCACTTACCGATCCTTAGTACTTTTTGCATTTTAAATATTAATAGGGAAACAGACCTTGTGTCTCCTATTGAGAATACATTAGCGGTAATAAATAATAAGAGAAAAAGATGGCAAAGTGATACAGTTAATTTGTTTTCCATGATACTTACTTTGGATCTTGTATCTACCTTGAGAACGGGAATACTTTCCAATACAGTTAAAGATAATATTAATGTCATGGAAGCATGGTTGGAAATCAATGACTTTTTTAAAACCTTAATTTAGAATAAATAAAACAAATAGACCTGTCAAACAGACTTGGTTTAATGCAAAACGTAGGGCAGCTAAACCGGGAATAAACAAATTAGTGGGATACACTAAAGGGCAAATGACAAGAGAAAATCTTAGGCTCTTAAATAAATGTAGAAAAGGTTATAAAAAACTTCCTATGATAGAAAAAGAAAACTATGGAACCAAGCTGTGGAATAAATTAAAAAAGGCATTGTTGGATCAAGATAGTAAAACCTTTTGGTCATTGGTAAGTCTTGTTAAAATCAATACTCTACCAAGATTAAGGCTTACATCATGCTTCAGTGTTGGGTTGCCATTTTGAGGCATTGGGCCAGATTTTCAAAGCAATATGAATGCCGCAAGGTACATTCGGCAAAGGCTTTAGATGGATCCTGCACCTTGCGGCAAAGGATGTGGCGGTCCCGATTCAGAAATGTGGCTTGCATCTGAATCGGGACCCGCTGCAGCAAAATGGCACATCACCTCCCCTGCAACATGAATGAATGTGTGCCACATTGCAAGGCGGCTTGTGCAATGGTGGTGCTGCAACATCCCCCTTACCTGGATTTCAGAAGTCCTACTGTGGCAGCAGTAAGGGGCTCCAGATAAACCAGCAATGAGCATGTCTAAGCACCTTGCACCACAGGCAGTCTTTGGGGCCACTTATGTTGAGGGGCTGTGACAAATGTGTACAAGGCTGGCATGGGCAGGGTGTGCCATAGTGGTGGTGGCCAAACATATTTGTGCAGTTTCACCAGGTGGGGATGCCAATATGTGAGCAATACTGTAATTGTTACAAAATGGGGAGGAGGGGACAGATGCAAACAGTGTTATTTCCCCATGCAGGCATGGCCTGGGAAGCTGCTGCCAGGGCTGTGGCCACTTGGGGCCATGGCACTGTGTGCCTCTGTCTCTTATCCCTGTTCTGTGCTAATTGCAGTATTGCTCACATTTCAACATCCCCACTGGGTGCAACTGTACTAATATGCATGCCCACCCCCTTCCCCACCCTCACTATGGCACCTCCTGCCCATGCTTCCCTCCTACCTTGCATGCCTGCCAACTGTGTGCCTCCAACCCCACCCATCCCAGCAACTCTGCTGTTGTGCCAGGTAGGGGGCAGCTGTATCCCTTGGGCTGTTATCCCATGTGCACCTACTGCTATGGCGTACACCTGCTGATTCGGCAACTCCCTGATATGTGGTGCAGGGACCCTGTTCTTTCTGAATACGGCACAGGGCCCTTGATACAGCCAGGGTGTGCCACATTCCTACACCACTGCACATTTGCAGTGATCTAGGGGATCTTTGAAAATCCAGCCTATTATATTTTTCCCCAGTGGAATAACAATGGCATGCAATCTCTGATTAACGGAATGATTTTCTCCAACTTTATGCATTCCCTAAATGAGTCATTATCTTCCCTTTAGATATTATGCAAGCTTTTCTCTTGATTAAAGTTAACAAGGCCCCAGGACCTGACCAACTCCTAGCTGGTATTTATAAAGCATTCCCAGATTGGTGGACCACTATTTTTGATTTTATATGTTATAGGTTTTTTTCAGGGTAAAGATTTTCCTGATACTTGGAAAGGCATTATTATAGTCCTAATTTACAAAAAGGGTCAAATCACAGATCCAAGTATATAGATCCATTAGTCTTCTAGATGCACAACAAAAGATACTTTGCAAAATTGGAACCCCTCCCAATTTTTCACTAAGAAGGCATTAATAAAACCAATGGAGTGGTTATCCTAAATAAACATACCGTCAAATTTCAATTTTTAGATTTTTACAAAGATGAAGAAGGCCAAATAATCTTAATTAAGCTTTGAATAGCATCTGATGAATTTATTTTAGGCTCAGTATATACCCCGTTTAACCATTATCACACCTTTTTAGCAGAAATCACTAATGCCATCATTAAATTAGGCCCCGCTAAAATAATGTTAGGTGGAGACATGAAGGCTTTGCTTTTGCCTTTGCCTGCACTTGCCAAAACTGGACCAATTACCAAATCTAATATAGCTTTGGTAAAAATATTAATGATTTTTTGGGAAAATCATGATTGGGTTGATATATGGTGAACCTTAAACCCTAACTCCAGGCAGTATACACACCACGATATGAAACATTCACAATTTTACAAGAATTAATTATATACTTATTAATAAGTCCCTGTCATCTGCTATAAATAAATCAAATATTAACACAATTCTTATCTCTGACCATGCAATTGTCACAATGGAGCTTAAAATAATTGACAAAAATAGATTATTTACAAAGAAGTAGAGTTTTAATAATGAATTGTTAAAAGATCCACTTGTTCTTACCGTGATCAAGGCTGAGATTGAATTATATTATGAAACTAACACTGAAAGTGAAACTAACCAAATTTATCTTTGGGTGCACTTAGAGCCTTTATAAGGGGTCATATAATTTCCTACCAAAAACATGCTGTTTAAGAAAGCAAATCAACAAATCCATGATCTCAATAAAAAAAAATTAAAATAAATTGAATATTTAATGATTCAAGTCTATAACAAATACCATAAAACATGGGAAGAATTAAAAATTAAAGGACAGGAAATTATTAATAAGGACACAATTCAAACACTTAAGAAAGTCAAAACCGTTAAATGTTTGGAAGGTGGTAAGTCAGGGAGATATTTGGCTAATCAAATTAAAAAGAACAGAGAAAAAAATTGAATTGCTACCATAGAAATCAATGATGGACACATTGTTTCTAATGATGAGGACATTGCTGCTGCTTTCTGCAGTTATTATAAAAAAATCTTTCGACAAGATTTAAAAATAGATGAAGATAAGATTTATAATTACATTGGTAAATGAACTAATCCTAACTACATATGGGATCAAAGTTATTTTCAATTAAACAAAATAGAGGAAGCAATTGAACAATTACCAAACCTTAAGACACCGCTGTGGCCTAGACAGCTACACCAACAAATTTTTTTAAGGCTTTGAAAAATTTTTTTTTAAATAATTCAACTAATAATTGAACATAACAAAGTTACTCCCAAATCTATGCAAGATGCCAAAATAATTCTAATTTATAAGGAAGGGAAACCTCCCAATAATCCTGAAAATTACTACTTGATTGCATTGTTAAATATCAATTATAAAATATTAATAAAGTTGTGGCCAATAGATTAAACATAGCACTTCATCAAATTATTCAATCAGACCAATATGGATTTATTAAGGGACATAATACAGCTGATGCCAATAGACAGGTTGAATTTTTATTTTCATACATGCAAAATAACGATCAAAAATTAAAAAACACCATACTATGCCATTGCATTGGACACAAGCAAGGCCTTCGATGTCCTCAATAGGCAGTATATGCTGATTGCATGACTGTCTTATCATGGGCATTTTTTTAGATAACACAGACAGTCAGCAAGAAACAAAACATGTGCACCCAAAAAGTGATTTTTCTGATTTTGTGGGTTGCTGTAATGAATTCAAGACAATTCACAAGACAGTACAATGCAAAAAATACAGGAATAGGTATTTTTTTTATCATGTCTGTTTTTATTCATTTAAATGCTCTAATATGCACTGGAGAGAGAGTGTTCACAGTACTATGGGGAAACACACAATAGCAGTACAGTGACAACAATTTCAATAGGCTGAAGATAGACAATTAACAGCAAGGTTATATTTCTTCGGTTTTGGGTGGATGGGAAGCCAAAAAACAACAATAGGGACTGCTAGATGGAAAAAGAGGCAATAAAGAGATATAGTATTGGCACAAGACCTTAACCACACTCTTCACACATCCAAATGTGGAACAACAATACCTTTGTTTGGAAGGGTAATATTTACAGCAGTAGCTAGATATAAGTAGGAAACAATAATAAAGAGGGGCTCAGAAATTAACAGTACTCCTCTTACGGTTGGGCAGTAAAATGCATATGACTTGACGGCACCCATGCAGACTTATGGTAACCAGCAGAAAGTTTAACACTTCCCTAAAATAAAACACAGTCTTCTAAACAGGCAGAAAAAAATTCACAGTGAACAGCACACAATTATCAAAAATTACTAGAAGTATTACTGCATGTAACTGTGTACACAACTGAACACACCATTACTAAACACTAGCCAACAACAGTTGGCAAGACTGCCTTTCACACTGTGCTGCTGTATAAGAGACTGCAATTTTTTGGGATGTGAAATGGGAGGTGTGATGCATGATTTCTGGTGTGATGCAAACTTGGACTATGATTGAACATCACAACCTATTAGTATGACTTCAGGGTCATCCACAGTCACAGCTACATCAGAAGAACTTTAAGGTGGGGGTTAATTGCACCCACATTTTAAACCTCTCCCTATGTCTAGGTAAATTCCCCTCCAAGTGGAAATCTGCATCAATCACACCCATATTTAAATGCGGGGACCGCTTCTTTGCTAACAATTACCACCCTATCTCCATACTTCCACCCCTCTACAAGGCCTTAGAGAGGATTGTTTCTGATCAGCTCACTGAGCACCTCAATAAATACAACCTTCTCTGCAAACAACAACATGGTTTCCGCAAAGGGCACAGCACTACTACTGTCCTTCTCAAACTTACCACACACATCCACGCTACGCTTGACAAAGGTCACATCATGGGTATGATCATCATAGACCTCACAAAGGCATTTGACACTGTCCACCATTCCCTTCTCCTAACCTCTTTGACCAATCTGGGTCTCTCTCAGGAAGCTGTGGGTTGGTTCTCTGACTACCACTTGAACCGGACTCAACAGGTCAAAATTGGTAAAGAACTATCCATCAAATCTCCTGTCCTCTCGGGTGTCCCACAAGGGTCCATTTTGGGACCTCTTCTATTCAGCCTCTTCCTGAACTCCCTTCCCGAATCCTGCCCCTACAACCTATTACTATATGTGGATGATGCTGTCATCTTCTCCTCCAGCCCTGACCCCCTTCCACTTCACTGCTCCCTCCAGTCCTCCTTCAACATTGCCGAAAGTTGGTTTTCCTCACAACGCCTTATTATTAACTATAAAAAAAAACAAAGTTATGCTATTCGCACATCCGCAGAATACCAGGAAGGGGCTTTTCCCTCAAGTACTAACTTCAACCCTGACTCCCCTGGAACAAGTGGACACCTTTAAATACCTGGGCATCACCTTGGACACAAGGCTTACCTTGCACAAGAATATTCAAGGACCTCAATGTTAGGTTTGGGCTTCTGCATCGCTTCAAACATTGCCTTACCCCTGGTGCCCTTAGGCTCGCAGTCTCCTCCTCAGTACTCTATCTGCTTGACTATGGCCTACTGATTTATGGTGCGGCAAGCACCTCAGCCCTGGTTAGACTTCGACTTGTCCTAAACAAAGCCTGTCATCTTGTATTGGGTTGTGATCGTCTCACCCATACCTATTCACCTTATAATGACACCAACTGGCTTAACCTTGACAACAGAATCAGATTCCATACCTGCATTTCAGCAAACAAATCACCTTAGGCTTCTCCCCCTCTGTCCTCACCCCTTTAATCCCCCCTGACTTTAAGGTTAAACACACCCATAGCTCAGAAAACCATCTCTTCTCAATTCCTTCCTGTCGTACCTCTCAACTCCAAAGATCTTTCAGCTATAGGGCCCCCTTATGGATGAACAGCCTACCCTCCTCCTTGGTTTATGAACAAAGAATTGGACAATTTAAAACCTACATTAGGGTCCACCTCCTGTCCACAAGTGCCTGTGATTGTAACTGAACTTAGCCCTCTCCCTTCTCCTTACCCACTGACAACGGCCTCTGGCCTGCCTCTTCCTCATTAGTTCTCAAACTGAGACTCCCTGGGGTTGTTGTGCATTAGAAACATAGAAACATAGAATTTGATGGCAGATAAAGACCACTTGGCCCACCTAGTCTGTCCATTTCCCTATCTAATGGATAAGCTGCAGATCCTAGTTAACCAGTAGCCTACTTCCTCCTACCCCCCACTAGAATTGCCTTATGTCTGTCCCATGCATTCTTGATTTCCCCCACTGTTTTTGACTGTACAACCTCCTCAGGGAGGCTGTTCCATGTATTCACAATCCTCTATGTGAAGAAATACTTCCTCACATTACCCCTGAGCCATTCCCCCTCTAGCTTCAAATTGTGCCCCCTTGTTTTTGCACATCTCTTTTTCTGAAAGATGCTACCCTCTTGGACTTTGCTGATTCCCTTGAGGTATTTGAAAGTTTCTGTCATGTCTCCCCTCTCCCTCCTTTCCTTGAGGCTATACATCTTTAGTTCCTTTAGTCTTTCTTCATATGTCTTCTGATGCAGACCCTGCATCATTTTGGTTGCCCTCCTCTGGACAGCCACCACCCTGTCTATGTCTTTGAGGAGATGGGGTCTCCAGAACTGCACACAGTACTCCGGATGTGGTCTTACCAACTGTTTATACAGAGTGTCAACAACTTCCTGTTTTCTACTGGTGATGCCTGTCCCTATGCATCCCAGTATCCCCCCAGCCCTCCTTACTGCCTTCTCACATTGCTGGCCTACCTTTAGGTCATCTGATATGACTATCCCTAGGTCCCTTTCCATTTTATTTGTTGTCAATATCTCACCCCCATTCTGTAATTAGCTGTCTTAAACTGCCCTAGCACTTGAATGTTAGCCTGACTGTTCCTAGTAACAATCTGATCTTTGTACTCTGTAACAATCGTAATGCTTGTCTGTACCTAATCTATGTGATGTGGAACCTTTATAAATGAGTCTTCGACTCAAAGGTATCATTCCCAAACCTGTAATAAATAAATAAAATAAATTCACAAAGAGACAGTTCACCTACAGCCACCTTAACTTTCTTTTTCTTAGGTTCCCATATAGGGTCATTATCATCATCATCCACAAATTCACTTTGTGTGCTATCCTGTGGAGATATTGCAACCTCTGCCTCACTCTGATCATCAGCATCTTTTTCATCACCATCTGATTCTTTGGATGCCCTAACATGAGGATCTGTGGAAACATGAGACTGTGACTTATGATGATCAGGCTCATGTTCAACTACTGTGAGGAGTAGGACATCAACTACTTTCAAGTCTTCTGACTACCCAACAGTTTTACCAGCTGGTAACTTTTCCTTGGTTGTAACAATAATGCTGCTGTTATCCACAATGCCATCAATCTCTTTAATATCAGCACCACCAGTGTCTCTAACCAGCAATGATGCCACTGATTTGGCCATGAAAAACGTAGCCATAGAAATCCCTGTACTTGCAGCACATCCACAGCTGCACTTAACGTTGCTAGCCCCTGATGAACCTGATTCATCATCACAATAACTTCCACTGCTGCCATTTGGAGACACATAAGCAATAGTCTTCTTGGCAGCAGCACCACAGCCAGAAGCAGCTTTGCATGATCATCTCTTTGTGGGCATTTTTTTTAGATTACACAGACAGTCACCAAGAAAAGAAATGTGCACCACAAAAAGTGATTTTTCAAATGTTATGGCTTGCTGTAACACATTCAAGAGAATTTACAGGCCAGTACAATGCAAAAACTACAGGAATAGGTGCAATTTTTATTATGCCTGTTTTCGTCCATTTAAACACTCTAATATGCACTGGAGAGAGACAGAGAGTTCACGGTGTTATGGTGAAACACACAGTAGTAGTACAGCGACAACAATTTCAACAGACTGAAGAGACAATTAACAGCAAGGTTTTATTTCTTTGGTTTTGGGTGGAAGGGAAGCCAAAAAACAACAATAGGGACTTCTAGATGGAAAAAGTGGCATTAAAGAGATATAGCACAGGCACAAGACCTTAACCAAACTCTTCACACATCCAAATGTGGAAAAACAATACCTTCTTTTGAGGGTAAGGGGTAATATTTAAAGTAGTACCTAGATAGAAGCAGGAAACAATAATACAGATGGGCTCAAAAATTAACAGTACTGCTCTTACAGTGGTGCAGTAAAATGCATATGACTTGATGGCATGCATGCAGACTAAAGGTAACACACAAAAAGTTTAAAACTTCAGTAAAATAAAACAGTCTTCTAAACAGACAGAAAAAAATGCACAGAGAACAGCACAAAAGTATCAAAATGACTAGAAGTATTACTTTGTGTAACTGTGTACATAACTAAACACACCAATACTAGACACCAGCCAACAACTGCCTTTCACACTGTGGCCTGTGAATCTCCATTCTACATCACAGATCTGCCCCTCCCCGAAGCACAGTTCTGCACTGTCTGTCAGTACAGTCACTGAAAGTACTAATTTAAAATGCAAAATTCACACATAATCAATAAATGATCAATGATACAGACACACAAGGAAATAATAAACTTGATGTACTAAATTTGGACTCAAACGTCCAAAGGTAAATAGGTTTTTGAAATGTTTTTTGAAGCTTTAAAGCACACAGCTCTGAGAGCTAACTAACTCCAGCTTTCCCCTACACACACTACACTGAACTGAGGCTGTGCAAGTCCATATAGAGCCTATGTGACCTGCCGTCCCATGAATCATTGCAAAATTCACCTTTAGGAACCAAAGAAAGGTGAAATAATGCGAAGTCCATAGGTTTCAATTGCAACTTCACATTTCACAGCAATGCAGTTATTCACATCACAATGCTGAGAATTTCATGAATTTCTAATTCTATGTGAAATACTCTATATAGCAAAGCTGAGGGACTTTACCCATATTTATATTGTACTTGTAACCCTTCCCCAGTTTACATCTGGAAATGACCCCTGGCTCAGTGTACCTTTTCCAGTTACCAACTTAACCCTTAACCCTCATTCAAGCACTCTTAGGTCCGACATGTCTTAAGACTCACCTTCTGCTCCGACATGCTCTCTCCCTTCTCATTTCCAGCTGATCCCTTAACCTTAGCACCCTTAAATCCTTCTTTTTCATTTGGATCACACCTGTTCTCCTACATGCACCCCCTCCATCCATGTGTACCCCTTACCCTGGTCTCCCCCTATTTTCCCCCTACTATTTTTTATATACCCCTCTCTAACCCCCTTCCTCTTCCTCTCCTATCCCACAAACTGATCCACTCCTCCCTTTCTACTTGCTGCTCCATCATCCCTAAGCTATGCTCTCCTCTCCCTCTTCTCTCCCACATTCTAAACCAACTATTGAAGTGACTTTGTTTATAGCTCTATGGACAATGCCTGGTTTCAAAGGCAGCCATAAAATTTATCTGTTAAGTTTATTTAAGCAACTGTCTGTAATCCAGTTTACTATATAACTGTCTCTACCCATTGCGTGTTGCTTCACCTTATTAATTGTTGTCTGTGTATTCTGTCTCTTGTCACTTGATGTGGAACCTTTATAAATGAGCTTCCAGCTCAAAAGTTAAGTCCGAAGAATGAATGAATAAATAAATAAATAAATAAACTTTTTAAATAAATAATCCATCATCAGCACCTATGCTGCCACCAATTTTTTTTTTCTCTTTCTTCTTCTTTTATTTTTTATACAAACAGTACACAACAGAGATTTCAGGGACTAAGGGGAACACAAAAGATGCAATAACTCAGGTAATTAAAATGATGTTATTGTGTACATAAAAACCCCTTACTTCGCTCAGTAAACAAAAATGAAATCAATAGAGTCAAACTAGGGACTTCCGGTTCTGGTTGCAAACTAATGAAATCCTAATCCTCTTGGCTCGGTGTTGCCTATTAAACAATCCTGTGCCATTGATGGCAATTTACCGGCAATCTGATGGGGAAACATAGCATCAAAGACTGCATGAAACCAAGCAAGCATCGCAGTAAAGATGGCTTGCTGGGAGCCCAACATAAAGCTAAAATGAGTCAGTCGCAGGGGTCGCAGCAGCAGGCCACGCTTCGCAACGACATCGCGGTCCTAATAGCCCAAGTTTCACCATCCCAAGCAACAGAAGAAGAAGATTATGCCATCACTTCCAAAACATTATGCCACACACTGCAACAGATTAACGAGACACCTTTCAGACTGGAACAGCGATCTTCTGAGGACCAACAAGTACTAATTGACCTGGCTGAAAAAACATCCAACCTCGAATCCACCCTATCTGAGTACACTTCCACCATGGACCTCCACAACTCAGCTTTGCTTGATCTACATAGGAGAGAGAACAGCCTACAACTACTGCTGGAGGAATTGGAAAATCAGAACTTTAGAAATAACCTGCGGTTGCATGGGCTGCCGGAGGACACTGAAGATGGAAAGATGATACAGTTTATGGATGGGTTTTTAAAAGAGATACTGAACTTACCCCAGGGAAAAATACCTCGGCATCATCAGAGCGCATTGTTCACTAGTCCAGAAGCCAAAGGACCTGAAAGCCCACCCGAGATCCGCCGGTGATGGCATCTGTAGACTACCATGTAAAAGAGGAAATTCTCCGTACTGCCTGGTCCTGGAAACAAGTTCATTTTGGGGGCGTGCATTTATATTTCAATCAAGATTATGCCCCCCAGACCATGGCACATCAACAAAAGGCCTTCCAAATTGTCAAAGCACTCCGATTGGCAGGGCATCAGTCCCAACTGGAGTACCCTGAGAAAATTAAAATAAACACAGCGAAGGGCTGGCTGAGATTTGCAGAGCTGAAAGATGCAGTAGACTGGGCCAAGAAGGCAGGCATCCAAGTCCCAGAAGAAGGTGCTGTGTAGGGAATGAAAGCAATGATGAAGGGATTGTGGCAGCCCAGCGGAACTAAAGGCATGAGGCAATAGGGCTCGGGCACTCCTTCCTTCACGTGGGACAGTGTTGCTGCAAAAAGGCTCCCCCAGAATGAGCGCCATGTGGAAACGCACTCACAGGAGACTTGAGAAGGAGCAGGAGAGACATGAAGAGATAAGTGACTAACTGTGGAACATTGACTGGGTACTTTTAATCGTTGTGGGCGGTTTCCTCACCTAATATAGTTTTTTGGGAAGGAGGTATGGATGGAAGCCTGCAGTTTAATATTATTGGCTGCTTAATTGGGATCAGGCTTTTCCGTTCTCGCTAGGAAGCACCCCAACTTGCTTGGTCTGCAAGAATGATGAATAATGACTTTATGTTGTTATTATAAATATTATGATGCTGGTTTTCATTTTGAAATTTGTGGTACAAGTTATTTTAATCAGACACAGGATGCATAAGAAAACATCCAACCTGCTGAAATGCCCTATTAGGGGCTCTGATTGGGTTCCAGTTGGGGGAGGAAGGCCATGAGAGGTCCAGGGACAGAGGTCTGAGATGATCTAAGGCCTGTTTTGGGGAGGGGAGTGGAGCCAATTTGGATGTCTTGAATTGGGGAGGCACTGGTCCCTCTAGTGTCTGGGCCAATACCAGACACAACATGTTTTGGCAATAAAGGGGATGCCTGGGGAGACATTGGAGGGAGGGCTTCCAGGAGAAAATGGAAGTTAAACTTTGCTTTCTATGTCGGGTGAGGAGTCCCTACAACCCCAAATTTAATGGGTACAGGAAGAACAGTTGGGACTTGAAGGAGCCCCACCTGACCTCTTAAGTTGGCCTTATAGGTGTGCCTCTATATCCAGAACAAAAGTTAAGTCAGAACCTTCCCTGAGAAAGAGGTCTATCTGCCAGGATGCCCCTTTGCCTGGTGTCCTCCGAGGGATCCACAATAAATTATAAAGGTTATACAAACCTCTCCGGGTGGCCTGGGGAGATCACGACTCTTAGAGGGTTTGACATCTGAGGTGGCTGGAACTCCCCCAGTGGGCCAAAGCCAGGACCTTTGGGAACTGGGACTCATCTCTCACTTTCTTGTCCTCCTTGTCATCTAATAAAGGGTGATGGGGAATGTGTTCCCAAAATATGGAAAGCAGTGCAAGGAGGGGATGTAGTTCTCATTCCCCCCCTCCCCTTACTTCTTCATGGTTGGAAGGGAGATTGACAGAGAAGCTTCTAGATGCAAGAAGTGGTACTTTGATAGGCAGCGACTGAGGGGGATTATGCTTACTATTCCATCTGGTAAAGCACCGTTTTAATACCCACTGGGACTTACACTCATATCGGGTGTGAATGCTCAGAAAAGGGGGGTGTTTCTCTTGTGGAACATACCTCCTACCTTGCCTTGTAGAAGAATTCCTGAGGCTTGGACTTGGGTTTAACTTAACCTTGAAGTAACCAGATGGCCTTGTCATATCTTCAAGGGTCAAATGTAAATAGTTTTATTAGGTTGAAGGTTTATAGTTCAATGTATTGGGTTCTCAATGTTAGATATAGGGCAACACATACTCTCCAAGACCTATGTATAAATGTTAAAATGGTAAATTGGGAGACCTGAGATTTGTCTCATGGAATGTCAGAGGGATCAATAGTCCTATAAAGAGAGCAAAGATCTTACAAGAATTGCACCGCCAAAAGGCAAAGATAGCATTTTTACAGGAGACACATTCGGGAGCCAGTGAACACAGAAAGTTATGCAGAAGTTGGGTGGGGGAAGTGTTTGTGGTGGAATACCAGGCACACACAAATCGTAAGGGGGTAGCAATCCTGATAAAGAAAGACCTACTCCTAAAGGTAACACATTCGGAGTCAGACCCAGAAGGCAGATTATATTAAAGTAGTGGGGGAATTCCAGGGGAGAAGGTGTATTTTAGTGAATCTATATGCCCCAAATGAAGAAACTAAAAGAGCTAGCTTCTTAGAAAAAGTTTTGGCCGAAACAGTCACAGACTCTCAAAGCTTGATCATTATAGGAGGGGACTTCAACCAAGTTATAGACCTGCAGAAGGATAGGGCGGGCTCCAAATCTTTCCAAGCATCTAGGACAGGCAAACTTCTCTCCCGGCTGTGCTCTGAGCTATCTTTAATAGATGTCTGGAGATTTCAAAACCTGAGAGAGAAGGACTACACATTGTTTTCTCGGAAACACAACATGTACTTGAGAATAAACTTTTTCCTACTGTCCTCCAACACACTGCAGCTTGTATCAGACTCCAGGATTGGCAATATTTTTCTCTCAGATCATGCCCCAATCACACTAGGCATGTCAATAATGCCAAGATCCTCAGAATCACTATGGCGCCTTAATGTCAGTCTACTGGACCACACAGAATTTAAGGAGTTAATTCGTAAAACTACAGAAACATTTTTAATGGAGAATCCAGCGATACAGGGAAAAGCAGAGATCAGGTGGGATGCTCTCCAGTGCTACCTTAAGGGCGAGATTATAAAATATTCATCATGGCACAAAAAGGGGAAGATGAAGGAGAGACTAGACTTAGAGAGAGAGATAGCTCAGCTAGAGGATTCACACCAAACAACTCTAGACAGTGAGATCAAAGAAAAATTAGAGCGGGACAGAAATAAACTAAACAAACTTTTAGACACCCAGATAGAAGGCCAAATCAGATATTCCAAACAGAAGTACTTTGAGCTGGGAAATAGAGCAAGCCAGCTATTGGCCTGGCAGCTGTGGAAGGAGTGCTCTTCTAGAGCAGTGTTAAAGCTTAAGGACCCAGGGGGTGACACTTGGGAATCATCTCCACAGAAGATAGTTGATTATTTCCAGAGGATCTATGGAGAACTTTACAAGGCGGAGAGGGGAGACCAACACCAAGAAAAAATAACTGCATATTTAAAGCAACTGCAAATCCCACAATTAACAATAGCTCAATGCCAGACTTTGGAGGCTCCTATTTCCCCAGTAGAAATTAAGAACAAAATCAACAACTTAAAAAATGGAAAAGCCCCGGGGACAGATGGGTACACTTCCGAATTCTATAAGAAGTATGAAGGGATTCTGGTCCCGCATTTGGCTGAGGTATATAATGGGGGGAAGGGAGGCAGCCAAGCCCTGATCTCAGTTATTGCCAAACCAAACAAAAACCTGGAGGAGTGCAAATCCTATCACCCTATCTCCCTCTTACTGGTAGACCTGAAAATATTCACTGGGATTTTAGCGGATCGATTACAAAACATTATAGGATTGCTAGTGCATAGAGACCAGACTGGGTTTATCTCGGGCCGACTTCTGTCGGACAATGTCAGATGTCTTCTCAACATTATCTCAGCCCAGACAGGGGAAAAAAGACCTACAGTTTGCTATTAGTATGGACGCTGAGAAGGCATTTGATAGGGTAGACTGGGTCTTTCTAGATGAAGTTTTAAAATATTTCAGCTTAGGAGACAAATTTTCTGGGGTAATTAAGGCACTTTATTTGACCCCAGAGGCCAGGAACAGGGTTAATGGACATCTTTCCGACAGGTTCCCATTACGGAGAGGGATGAGGCAGGGTTGCCCCCTCTCGCCCCTTCTCTTTGCTCTCTCCTTGGAGCCCCTGGCTATAGAGATCAGGACTCAGAAACAAATAAAAGGGATTATGGTGGCAGGCCTTGAAGAGAAACTGGCCCTTTATGCCAATGACTCCGTTCTTTATGGCAGAACCAGAGGACTCAGTCCCCATATTATTAGAAATACTGGAAAATTATGGGATTCTAGCTGGGTATAAGATTAACTTTATTTATTTAGTTTTTGTTGACCAGGTAAGTGCACTAGACAAATCCTGCCTATTTTCTGGCACGACCCGGGGAGGGGGAAACAGATGAATACCAACTGACCTTGAACCAGATTAAGGTGTTGGATAGAACTTAGATAAATCGGAGGTGTTGATCATAAGTGGCGCCCCCTCACAAATATTTAAAACAGATCTCCCTCTGACGTGGGCCCCCGGAAACACATTTAGATATCTGGGACTTCAAATTTCAGGGAACATCTCACATCTATACTGCAATAATCACTTGAGACTTCTGCAGAAATTACAGGGAGACCTGGCAAGATGGCAGGTGCTACCGCTGACATTATATGGAAGAATTCAAAGCTTAAAAATGAACGTTCTTCCCCGTCTCTTGTTTCTATTTCAAACTCTTCCAATCCAGATTCTCAGGGAGTTTTGGAAACAACTTCAAAAAGCCACACAAAGCTTCATTTGGAAAAAAAAACACCCTAGAATAAATATATCCACCTTACAGGCCCCCAGAGAATGAGGAGGTTTGGCACTTCCGAACTTTTATCGCTACTACCTAGCAGTGAGAGAAGCACAATTGATTACCTGGGCTAAAAGAAAACCTGAATCGGGCTGGTACCAGTTGGAGGAATTAGCTCTGAAGGAATGGGAATTATGGGCTATTTCTGATGAATACCACCCCGAAACAGTTACAAGGGGAGCTGGCCAATCCCTGGATTCACCACTCAGTTAAAATTATATCTAGATTGAGGAAGCTGACACATACTCTGGAGGGCCCGGGACCATTATCATTGATTCGACATGAGCCACAGTTCTTACCCCCCCCCCGCCTCGACAACGGATATTTAAATAGGACTACTAGGAAATTAGTGCGGTTCACTCAGTGTTTAGACCCTAATGACATATTGTCATTTGCACAGTTGAAGGACAAATTCTCCCTAGAACAGACAAAACAGTTCAGATATTTTCAAATCAGACATTTTCTGTCTGACCCAAAGGTTCTCCGAGGGCTAAAATGGGAACAAACAGAGCTAGAGTCATTCTTTTACTTCGAAATAACATTGAAAGATAATTCTCATGCCTTATCACAACTTTACAAAAGTATGACACTACTGTCCCCCACCATGGTGGATAAGGTGCGGCAGAGATGGGAAACAGAGCTAAACATAACTATAACACCACAGCTTTGGCTCAGAAGACTAGCTAGAGATTGGGGAGTTATGAGTTCACCCTCTTGGAGGGAATTTAACTAGAAGATTGCAATGAGATTTTTCCTAACCCCGACAACTTTGCAGCACTACAATGCTTCTGGGTCAGACAGGTGTTGGAGAAAGTACGGGGGGGCTGTGGCAACCATGTCCATATTTTCTGGGAGTGTCTGGAGATAAAGAGGTTCTGGCAGGAGGTACACTTCAGAATCCAGCAACTAACTAATATAAAGTTATCACTTGCAGGAGAGGATTTGGTGTTGGGCCTTCCTACCCTGTTGTCGGGGAATCGGGATACAAACAAATTAGGGCAAATATTGAGGGTGGCAGCCCTGAAGTGCATCACTGCAAGATGGTTGACCCCAGACCCTACCACAATACAAGAGTAGCACTTGAAAGTAATGGAAATGGAGAGAATGGAACAAGTTACCAGTAAACTCAGACTACAGGAAGATAAATTCTGTCAGATATGGTCCCCCTGGCATCGAGACACAGGAAACCTATGAAAGTATTACAGAGGTATGAATTGGAGAGTTATAGTGGAGGGTGGAATAAAACAAGCATTTGTCAATGCCGAATGTTGCTTGCTTCTATGTGCTGTTTAGGTATTTGGAAGTCATTGGAGTGCAAATATTGAAAATTTGCGAACTTACGAGCGTGCATAGGAACCATGCAACATGCCCGTGAAACAGTCATTTTAGATTTTTTCACCAAATTTTCAACATAGCCATTTTAAGACCTCTGCTCATGAACAGTGTCACTGTGATTTTGTTAATGTGTCCCATACATTGAGTTTGTACATCGACTGGCGCCATTGTGCGCCATGGGCGGAAACATCGCTTTGGGCAGGATGTGAAAATGACAGCTGTACTGCTCATAAGGAGGTGTGGTAAATGGCAATGTTGAAAATCTGGAGAGGAAATTTGAAAATTCGCAAACCCACGAAGCGTGCGTGGGAACTGTGCAACGCACACTCGAAAAACAGTCATTTTTAGGAATTCTGTCACCAAATTTTCAACATTGCCATTTTAAGATCTCTGCTCATGAACAGTGACACTGTGATTTTCTTAATGTGTCCCATACACTGAGTTCGCACAACGACTGTGCCATTGTGCGCTACATGGGCGGAAACACATTTTGGGTGAGATGTGAAAAATGACAGCTGTACTACTCATAAGAAGGTGTGGAAAAATGGCAATGTTGAAAATCTGGAGTGGAAATATTGAAAATTCACAATAAAGTTGAAACCTCCCTATCTAGGCCATTATACAGCTTACTGGCATTTTCTCAGTTCGCGGTCGGCTTTGAAGAGTGCAGACGTGTTCCCGGTCCACCGAAGATCGTCGCGCCGGAGTCCGGAGGTAAGTATGGGGTGAGGGGGTGGGGAGACTGGGTACAGTGGTGGGTGCGGTTGTGGAGGGGTCAGAGATGCAATCAGGGACCGCTTTTGTCTTACAGGTAGAAAACAAAAAAAGACTTTGGATTCATTTGCCATGCTGGGGTGGGCTCAGCATGGCACAAGGATGTTGGGGGCTGCTCAGCCGACGGGGATTGGGCACCCTGCCGGGCAAAGGGACTGATTGCCACGCTGGGTGGGCCCAGCATGGCACCAACTACTGGGGAGAGACGATGCAGCTCAGCCGACGGGATTGGGCACCCCATCGGGCCACACAGTGTGTGCGGGGTGCACATGCCTGCGGATGGGAGCTGCGCTGCGAGCAGCCTCTTATCGCTGCTCACTCAAGCGTAGCTCCCCCTTTTAACTGTATGCCACTGCATTTAGGAGTGTGTCATAGACAGCTCCAAAATGCATTGGCTTACAGGGGCCGCACCTGCCAGATCACTGAGTGAACTGGAGGAGGAGGTGACACACCTCCGAAATCTCCGATGATGGCACTATGTTTCTTGCACATGCATGCAAGCAACATAAAAATGTGTTGGCCTTATGAAAGTGTTCAGTTTTTTTAATTTTTGGTTTTATTTCTTTTTATCCTAGCTGTCAAGGTTTGAGACATAAGTAGAAAGTTGTAATAAGATTACATATAGCTGTTTTAAATAGTGTCCTTATTTAGTAGATTAAGAAAAAAAGGAAAACAATGTAACAAAGAAAATATTGAATCTGTCAAAAGCACTGTGAGATTGTATGGTTTGGTTGTTGTAATATGCTGAGTCAACTAAATAAACTTGAAGTTTAAAAAAAATTGAGTCAAACTACAGTGACAAAAATAATTCAGTAAAACACACCTAACTATAAAAAATATTCACACAAAACACTGACTACAACAGCACTAGTGCTGCTAAGACAGAAAATGCTGCCCAACCTGCCTTTTTCTTTCTGGAAGTTGCTGCCCCCCAAGAGTACTGCTTCACTACACAATACAGAAAAAAAATTACAACTTTAAACTAACTAAATCACCCAAAATACCACAAATAATTAGTGATCTACAGGCACAAGGCACAGTACACACATAATAGAGTACTTTTTTGGAAACAATTGCATGTTTTAAATGCTTTCCAAAAGTGTAAAGGCACAAAGATACACAGCACACTTAACACCAACTGTCTCTTCCACACACTGTACCAAATTCAGCCTATGAATGGCAATACAGCTCATTGCAGCACCATATGACTTCCAATCCCATGGATTCTTGCAGCTTCACCTTAGAGACAAAATTTCCTGGCAACTTTCACAGCTTTTGCCATTCTTGAAGTTCTCCTTTAAGGCAAAGTAAACATTCACCTCAAAGGAGAATTTTGAGCATTTGGTAAAATTCATGAATTTCTCTTCAAAGCAAAATATTGAACTTCGCACACCTCTAGTAAGGAGGTAGTATAGTGTAGTCGTTAAGGGCACTGGGCTTCAAACCTGGAAACATGGGGTTGAATTCCACAGCTGCCACTTGCATACTGTGTGACCCTGAACAAGTCTCGACTTTCTTGTGCTCCCAGGTTGCACCTGGAAACAAGCTTCAGCTTAGTGTGCCTTTCTTGGTTAAACAATTTTCCCTTTTGAGTTTCATTCAGAACATTTCATTTAATGAAGACTTTTTTATTGCAAGTCAACAAGGAGTTGGTGAAATAGAATCAGTGGTTACAAGCCAAGTACATATTGGTCTGTGGGCAACTGTTTCTCATTTTCTAATTCTGACTACCACTGACACCAGTCCTGCCTAAGCTGTCACCACTGTAGAAGTTCATGGCAATGTCTCAGTGTTCACTTTCAAGACATATCCATTCAGAACCTATTAAGTAGTGGTGTGCACACCAGTGCTTTGAAATCAGGATCCTTGGTAATCTATGGGAAGAAACCATTATGAATTCACCATACTGGAAACACTATTCCAGAAGTATCTATATCTGCTCAGACACTCTGTGTATAAGCCTACCCTGTATTTAATGCTGAAATGTTTAACTGAAGTAATGCTGGTTTGTACGTATCTCTCTAGCTTTACATTATATTTTGTGTGTCTCATTGTAAAGTTCTTTTGAACAGTGTGTCTAATAATCAGTTATAAAAATAAGCTGTCCCATTGGTGCAGAGGCTTGACATCAGCACACTTGTGTGCATGTGGACTTAGAGCCCCTGTGTTCTATCATCCTTGGGCATTGGAGAAAAAGGAAATGCCCTGGCCCTGTAGCATGAGAGTCCAGTACACGTGGGCCCTGAATAGCTTACTGCTGCCTCCACACACTGAGGGGATTCATCAGAAAGGAACAGGGCTGCCAGGGTGGACCCTCTAACGCTGCCACAGGGGATTAGCTGTTGAGAAAGAGGAGTGCTGCAGATAGGGGTGATGGGAATGGGTGATTGGCATGGAGTGATGGGGTAATCCCAGAATGAAAAGGGCAAAGCATTGAAAGTAAAACAAATGTTATTTCTTTCTCAAAAAATGTATCTGCTATGGTGTAAAATTAAATGCAGGTTAGGCATTTGCAGTCCGAGAAACATGGAACATGGAAACAGAGAAGCTGATGGCAGAAGGAAGCCAATGACCCATCAAGTCTGCCCATATTTGTTTCACTTGGTAAGTGTGTCTTTAAAACTGCTTCCTTGTGTGACATTGTAGAGGTCTTGTATGGTTGTTGCATGTTTGCAAAAATGCCAGGGAAATTATCTCTGCAGTAAATCCCCTTATGTTTTTTTTGTTTTTCTTGTTGTAGCAGGGTGCCTTTTTCTCCTTGCCCAGCAGGTGGCACTAATAAATCATTTTATTAGTTCTGGTGCCTTTTCTCTTCTCCTAAATGAAGAATGAGCTTCAGCACCATTCCTGGCACAGGAAAGTCAGACAGCAGCATTTGAAACTAAGGTATGTGATTGGCTGATTAACTGGCCAGGACTGAGCCCAGCACTACTGCAGACCTAACAAAAAGATTAGCAAATAAAAGCTGCAGTGAAAAAGCAGACCTGATAAAGTCAAAACTGTTAACATGGGCCCTTATATCTTTGAAAGTCTGACAATGTATAGTTACATTTTTCTAATGACATTTTTAATTATGTTGAAAGGGGTATTTGGAAGTTCAGAGTATATATCATTTGCTTCACACACAGAAGTAAGCACAACTTCTCCACAAAAATCTACAGGTCAGATGTTGGATATCTCTTCTCCAGATGAAGAAAGAGTGCATGTTTTCATACTGGATTATCTGCTTGTATCTACCCCATTTAAAATTGCATTATGGATATTACTAGCATCATTAGTTAAACTTGGTAAGTGTAAAATTAACAAATGTATATGCAGCATGTAATATAAATTTTTTTTTAGCAAATAAGGCTTAACATTTCAAATATTTAAATAAGAAGTCACAAAGTGTATTTGTACCTAACACAGAATAATAGTGTGTATAAATAGAATGTATTATCACACAGAAGGTCTATGATATGAATGCTGTCTGTATATACTATTTTGCAAAATTCCTGGAAATGTAATTTATTTAAAAAGTAAAGGTAGTAGAAAAATCCTAAACAATTTTCTAGGTATTTCTAAAATGCTACGAACATGTCATTGTATCATTTCTTTAGGTATTATTATGAAAATTCACAAGTTAGACATGGTTATCGTTCTACATTTAGTGCAGTATCTCTCTGAGCATTCATATTCTTTGTTCATAATTACAGCAAAACTGAATTGCTTATGCAGGACTATAAATGATGGGAAAGCATTTCCAGGTGGTAAACAACCAACTGTAAGAGGTTTCACTTCGGCTTATTGAACCAGTTGATTATCCACTCGAACCTTGTGATCCAGGTGCAGGAGTATTTTTCAACTGAGCCATAGTGACACAAATAATATTGCCTAATATGGGAGGCTCTGTTGTGTGGTTTGTTTCTATCTTTATTTTCATTCTTATTTTGCCTATGCTAAAATATGTACAGAAAGTACAGTAACCCCACAATGCATGGTAACTCACAAAATCAAAATTAATATACATCAAGTTATATAGAAACATGCCCTAGGTTCCAATGCTAAGATTTCTTTTCCTACACAAAAGGTGTTGGGGAACCTCAAATGTCCATTGGTAACCGGTGAGGTGGGTGCATGAGGAAGGGCGCTGTCTGTTATGGCGACTCCTTCCCAGTGCAATCCCTCAAGGCGATGGGGAGGGTAGGGTGACTGGATGAGGCTGTGGGTGAATTGGGTGACAGGATGTCACTATGCGTATGTGTGAGGGGGGTGGGAGAGAGCACGGTGAGCACGGGCTGGGAGGGGGTGGAGAGGCTGTAGGGGTTGGTGCTGCGGTGGCTGGCCGAGCTGCATCATGGTGTCAGAGGTTGGTGAGGGATGCAGTGGGAGAGGTACCGGGTTCGGGTCCGGGCACTGGTGCAATTTTATTGCGCCCTGCCTGAACCTTTTTTTTTCCCACTTTAACCCCCTCCAGACATGCACCCCCCTAAAGTTGAGAATCCTTAAGTGGGGGGGTGCAGGAGGTGATGCCCCCACGAGGAGGGTGTGGGGGGTGCAGCCCCACCACAGAAAGCAGTAAAATAGTGTCCTGGCACCATTGTCCTGAGGCACCGGGGTTGTCAGAGTGCCGAAAATGTTTTCGGCACTCTGACTGAGTGATAACAGTAATTGTCATTAGGCATTTGCCGTTATCACATAAACCCATGTCCATTTGCATCACTCCTGGTTTTACAAGGAAGTGGGAATGCCACAATACTTGTCACTTAACTGAGTTGCAAACAATGTAAGTGCTCTGTATCTATGAAAGTATCCATCTCTCCATATTACATTCTCAGCCTGGCCTCCATATTACATTCTCTACCTGTTCCCAGTGTGGCAAAACTTTCAAAATGTGAGAAAAGGTGACACAGTGTGGGACACACCTGCCAATCCTGGAGCAACAAGCTGGGACTCTTATGGGGGCCATGACTTTGCTGTATATGTACCCAGACTCTGGAACTCTCTCTCTGATCATGTCCGCTCGGCCCCCTCCCATGGGATCTTTCGCATCTCCCTGTGGTCTCACTTAAAACTATCATTAGTGTGTGACTGTTCCAAGCCCCCATAGTGAAATGAATCTAGTTGAATTCTGCTGTCACTATTGTCAATCTATGTACTCTTAATACGTTGTGTAATTGTTGCTTGTGCATCTGCTTTTCTACAATTGTTATTATTTCCTGTAATAAGCTGTTCCTCCCAAGTTGCCTTGTATGTATTCTGCATGTTTGTGCTCTCCCGGGTCATTCCTGAAAATAGGCATATTACTTGTCTAGTGTACCTACCCGGTAAACAAAAGCTAAAAATAAATAAAAAAATAAGTTTTTGGTGGTGTTTGTAGCATTTTCTATTAGCCAAACATTATGAAGTACTTGAAGTGTCTGATCAGTTTAGTTTATTTATTGACTGTTGAAACAATCATTACAAGATATTGCAAAAATTTAAAAGAAATAGATTGACAGACATTACAATATGACATACATAACTGCAAGTGCATTTTCTCTTCCACACATCTCACAACAAACTCATAGGAGTTAAGAAATATAATGTATACAAATCTTCAGCTGACATCAACGTAATTGTCAGAGCCTCAGTCGAGATTTCTAAGAAATGTATAAGTTTTGACAAGTATTTTTCCCAACTAGCTTCATATCACCTACAATATAGCAGCACATGTTTCAAGTCTTCCGCCTGTTTAAGACTACAATTACATTTAAGGATCCTACCTAAATTTTTCCATATCTAAGTTTTGTGACTTTGGATGGGAAAAGACATCTATGCGATATCTTGGTAACACAGATCTTTGTTTTTTGTTGTCCAAAATTGTTAAATAATACTCTAATTCTTTAGCCTTTTTTATTTTTTGTAAACCAACTAGAGATTTTATTATTTTATACATTTATCATATAGGTTTGTCTGTCAATATCAACCAAATGCATTTTTGTTACTTTTATATGTTGTTTATCAGAATTATTTTATAATAATCTTTCTAGAGGTACATTAATCCAGTAACATTGAGAGGTCTGACCATGATGTTTAACCACTGTGACCATCATAAATCATTTGAAGACAGCATTCCTGTAGTCTATTTGAAAACTATGAAATAGTTTGTACCCAATATCCTAGCAGTTTCTTCAAAATATCAGCTATAACTCTTGTTCTACATAATCTGCTCTTACAAAAGATAATGGTGTACTACAACTGACACCCATTGATTTCTTATATATGCTTAACAACAGCTTTGCAAAATGATCACTGTAAATTGTACCACAAATCTTTGTGCCATATGTGAGTAATGGGAACAATTTAGTTCTGTAGCTTTTAATGTTGAGAATACAGATCACCCATTCTACTTAAAATTAGATGTTTAAAGAGCTTGATTCAGTTTCTGCTTTTTCCCCTAGAACTCTACCAATAGAAGTTCCATTTGCCATTAACCGCGAAACTGATCCCAAGATATACATAAATATTTACTTGTTCAAGAACCTGGTTACCTGTCATCAAGATGTGCTTCTGTTTCTTCCCATCCAGAAACATAACTTTATTTTGTTGTACTTAATGATAAATGTCTGATTATATAATATCCCAAGAATGCCAACTGCCTTTTAAAAATCAAAGTGCCTGCTTGCAAGTATACGAATGCAAGGCACGGTAGCACAATACCCTTTAATGTGGAGTTCTGAGTAGTAAAATAAGGGATGTCCTTCCTAATGTAGAACAGCTGAGAGGTGCTTGTAAGTATATGAGTGCAAGGCACAGCAGCACAATGTCCTCTCATGCAGGGTTCAGAATAGTAAAATAAGGGCTTTTCTTTCGAATGTAGAACAGCTGAGAGGTGGCAGCTTCATGTAACCTATCAGTCATGTGGATTTCTTTGCACCTTCTTCCCTTCATATTGTTCAAATGAATTCCTTGCAAACAGTTTGAACAATCACAAAAATAAGATCCATTAATTTTAAAAATATTAATTTAATCGATTCCGGTTTTAACTGGAATAGGGCTATTTTCTGCCCTTATTTTCTGTGTTTAAAGTCTCAAGCTGCTGTTTCTCTAGAGAGCACTGTATGTATATCAGGGTTGGACTGGGGTACAAGGAGCCAACCAGGAAAATAAATAGTTGAAGTCCCAAGGTGGCACACTCATATCAATATTTCACTTTAATTTGATACACTATCTCTGTGTTTATATCTTACCTTTACATGCAGTTCCTCAAATGCCCAATTTAGTTAGAAAATAGATGAAAAATGCTAAGATTTTCAGAGCTTAGAAGGTAGCAGGTAGTCAAGAAAGGGTGACCCAGAGAATGGCAACTAAAACAGTGCAGAGTTTGCACCAGTAGTCCTATGAACAGAGACTAGGGGATCTCAACAAGTTCACACTGGAAGAGAGGGGAGAGAGAAAGAGAAAGAGAGAGACAGACAGAGAGACAGAGAGAAGTGGCATGATTGAGACCTACAAGTAACTCACAGGTTTGAACAGGGTGCAAGTGGGGACACTCTTTCAGATGTGCATGAGCACCAGGACCAGGTGTGGGGTGAGGGGGGGGGCATGATGAAGCTGGAAGGGAGGAACTTCAAGAGAGATGTGAGGAAATATTTTTTTTACACTGAAAGACTGGTAGGTGCCTGGAACAGACTGCCAGTGGAAGTAGTGGATGTTGGAACAGTGAGGGTCTTCAAGCATGCCTAGCAGAAATAGACAGGCATCACAGAAAAGAGGCAGGAAGGCAGAAGGGTTGCTGGAGACCAGATAGGCTCTGCAGATGCTGAAAAGGCATGGAATATTTGGGCAGACTGAATACACCAAGCCGTTCATTTCTGCCAGCAGATTTTATGTTTCTATACTGCCTCAAATGTCATAGTCAAATAAAATATGCTTCCAAATCAGTCCCACTCAGAACTGCTGAGTAGAAATCAGTGACCAGTGGGACTGATACTATAGAATGGTCAGGAAACCTAGAAATGGATCACAGTAAACAATGAAGAGAGAGAGAGAGAATACACACTGTGAATGGTTTTGGTGAACATAAACAGTAACAACAATGGTATAACACAAAACAACCAATGAGTAAAAGAAGAGTGCATAATATTGAAGTGAAGAAAGAAGGGGGTATTCTAGTCTTTGAGGTTGTAGTGAAGATTTGAAATACATATTTCAACACAAATCTAACTTATGATTCAGCTATTTCTTGTAGTTTCTTCTTATTCATCATTACTTTTGATCTTTGTATGAAAATAGGATCTCTGTAACTTGGAATTTCTGCTTTGGCTCTTTGTCTACAAGTTACATCACCATCCTCTGCTGTGACCTCATAATCATGTCTACAGTAGCCAACTATGATGTCACAGTAGAAGACTATCATGCCACAGGTAGACAACAGGCAAAGACGAATGAACATAAAGTGGCAGGTCCTCTTTTCATGTATATTTCTTAAGTAATAAAGTATGAGGAAAAGGTAAGCATATGAGAAATAAGCTACATGGTGTGCATATATGTTTTTTCAAAGTTGTCCTAGTGATGTCAAAGGCTCTTTAAAAAGGTAAATATAATACAAATAGCATCCTATCACACTCCATAAAATGATATGGTTAAAGTTCCCTTTAAGACAAGACCTAGAACAAGAAGTGTGATTAAAGTTCTCTGTAGGCACAGTAGTCCAAGCTTAAGGCAAACTCTTTTTTTCATGAAAAATGAAAACCAAAACACTTTAAGTACTGTATGGTATCAGAGGGCTTTATGCAGACTAGCAAAAAGACACCAGCAGCCCAAGATTCAAATGCTTTTTTTTGTCCCTTTTGCCAGTATCCATCAAAGTGTGGTCATTTTAGTGTACATTAAGGCCTGTCTTTTGCAAAAGTAAATATTTAACTTAGAAATTTAAAATGTAATATAAATGCCATACCAGATTCAGTAATGCAGCATGTATTACACAAAATAAGAAGCAGTCATTGCCCAAAAACATTGGTAAAATACTATAGGAAAACTCATTAGTTCTCATCTCCTAGCATAGTAGCCCCAAGAGATCAAATACTGACAAAGTTAAAGTCTATATATGGATTAAAATGCAAAGAAAGAGCATTGAATTGTTTAGGCATGGCAATGGTTATACAAAATTCAAATCTGAATCAGTGTATCCTAACAGCGTTAGATAAGGGAGAGTAGATCAACAGAAATAGTTGAGAACTGGTATAGTCAACACAGCCCTGCCCATGTTTGACAGAAAAAAAAATCCATTAAAAATGAATTCTGATTACAGTGGGTGTTTGCTTATCCTTTACCACATAGGTAATGCTAAACTCAAATGGTTTTGTTTAGTAGTTAACCATTTAAAGAGCTATTGTACAAATGTCAACTTTTCTGCTGATGGTTACTCTTAAATAGTATCCATTCCTCTCCATCCATCTGTTTCATGTCCTGCACACTGCTCATTTTCCAAAGTACCTCTGGCTCTGAGTGTACTAAAATGTTTGTTTTAGCAAACTACCACATTTTTACTAATAAAATCTTAACATTTTCTTTATTTTCAATGCTATTTCCACTGCTCCTGCTGCCATGAGTGAAAGTTAATAAAGGAGGTGGGATGCTAGCTCCTTCCTTCTATTGATGTCTTAGAGGAAAAACTGCAATGGACAGCCATGGAGTCTGCTATAATGGCAACTCAAGTTATCCCCTTCTTTTCACTGTTGCAAACTATATCTAAATCACTATGACTAGTACATTCATATTTTTTACATTGCGTTAGATTTTATCCCAAAGTGAAAATAGGGGTCCAAAAGAACCCTATTATAAATTATTATATAGCTGATGGATTTTCCACATTTCTTAATGTTCTGGCCATTCCTTCTGAATATGCAACTTCTGCATCACAAAGAAACATCCACACAAATTTAATTAAGTCCCTTGGATAGCAGGAGTCATCTTGTTTTCAAATCTATGTCTATGACATGGACTAGCAACTGTGTAACACTCAAATCCAGCTCACTTTTTAATTCAAGTGGAAGGCAAGCTAACTAAGGCCTTGGATCCCCAGAGGTTCCCTCAACAGGGTGTTTTCCTCTCTTCCATGCCAAGGTAACAACAAGGGGTTGACTGTAGATCCAGTGATGTTCAGGGGCAGTTCTGTTTCCTTTAGCCAAGGTCCATCTACCTAGGCACCTCTTACAGGGTGAAAACCCAGATCAAAACCCACCAAATCTTACATGTTCCAAAAACATTCCTTACATGTCCATGGGCAGCCCCGTGAATGAAAAGTAGTGCTGTGTGGAATGTGGAATTCCGCCAGTGGAATCAGTGTGGAATGACCATTCTGCCGGTGGAATCTCCACCGGAATTTCACTTGTTTGCCTGCGGAATTCTGCCTACTGTGATCCATGGAATAATATTTTGCTGAACAGTATTTTTTCTGTGGAAAATTATTCTGCAACAATTTCCATAGAAAATATTGAGATCCATGGAATAATATTCCATGGAACAGTGATTTTTCCACAGAAAATCATTCCACAAGGATTTTATGCTGCAGAATTCTGCCATTCCGTTTCTGGTGGAATTTTGAATATTCTATGGAATTTCGTTCCGCTGGAATTTTAAAATTCTGCACAGCACTAATGAAAAGGTATTGGCCCATGGTTTGGTCGGGGCAACAGGGGTCATGTTAAACTCTGCCCAGAGGAACCATGCAACTAAACCAAGTGGTCCAGCCTCTCCAGTCTGGCAGAATCCTTTTATTCTGACTCCTCTCCTGCCACTGCTTTGTTTCCTCTACTTCCAGTCATGCAGTTCAGTTTACTTTAGCCCAGGTCCATATACCTGGGTACCTCTTACAGGGTGGAAAATAAAAGCAAAACTCAACAAACCTGACATGTTACACAAGCACTCCATTGATGTCCAAGGGCTGCCCCAGTAGAAATAGGAAACAAATACAAAGCCAAAACTACAAGAAAATTCATACCAAAACTACTCGATGAAGAATAATCATAAACAGAGGTGAAAGTCATCTACTGAGAATAGAATATGTACATAAAAATAAAGGCAAGCCAAGGCAAATTGCATTTGTTTGTTACCCTATTCAAATTACTCAGAGCAGCATTACAACAATAAAAAACAGCATAAGCAGCATAAAATGACTAAACAAAATATTAAATTTGAAAAATAAATATAAAATCAATAAACAGTTTAACAGCTACACTAAACTAATTTGGTTAGGCCTCTAAGAATAAATAGGTTGTCAACTGGTTCATGAAGGCCCCCCAGTTGGGGCAGATCTTGTAACCTTCAGATAGGAATTCTACAGTACAGGGGCAGTGACCCAAAATGCCCTTTCTTGGGTGCCAGGCAGGTGAACCAAACAGATGAAGTATGGGAGGTTTAATAAATTAATCAAAGGAATTTTTTAAAACTAAAGTGTTAGAAGCATATTCTGTTATGTAATATATTACCTTTAATCATAATTGTGCAGCATTTTAAATGTTTGTGTCAGAAAAACACTTTCTTAATATGATTAGAAAACAAAGACAGCATTATGTACTATTTTCATTTTCTGGACATTGTTGATTCTGATTTTTTTTTCAGGCTTCCACCTGTATGACAGACTTCCCTCACTAGTTCCAGAAAGCTGCATTCTGATTTTGATTGGGCTTATAGTCGGAGGCATAATGTTGGACACCAGTGCAAATGCTACACCTGTTATGACTTCAAAAGTATTTTTCTTATACCTCCTTCCACCACTCATAATTGATTCTGGGTACTTTCTCCCTACACAAATTTTCTTTGAAAACATCGGAACCGTCTTTTGGTATTCTGTGGTGGGAACAGTCTGGAATTCAGTGGGTATTGGCATTTCCCTGTATGCAGTTTCTCGGATTGAAGCTTTTGGCCTTGCTGATCTTACTGCACTTGAGTGCTTGCTGTTTGGCAGTGCAATTTCAACAGTGGACCCAGTTGCAGCCCTGGAAGTTCTTGAAGAAATATGTGCAGATGAACAACTTTACATTGTGGTATTTGGAGAATCATTACTGAATGATGCCGTCACCATAGTAAGTAGCTTTTCAACATTTGCAGTTCTGCATTCATGTTTTGTTTGAGATCCAGAGTTAGAGATAATATAAAACAGTAAAATATGGTGCTGTGTTGCCCAATAAGATACATCCAAAATAAAAGTTTAAGCATATCTTCTAAGGAAGTTACAATCTTTTGTCTCAAGCATTTCCATATTTTTTTGCAGTATACTGTGATAATTACATTTCCATGTTTTTTTGTTTTTTGTAAATTATGGTACAAAGCATCAGGACCCATTGTTCAGTGAGAAAGTATGACCTAGTGATTAAAGTGCAGATCTGAGAAACTATCATATTAAGTTTCATACTAAGGACTATAGGTGCCAAAAAGGAATTGGTGTCCATGTGAACAGCCATCTACTAGTTCAGTGGTAAAAATAGATCTCGTTTCTAACTTCAGATATATGCCTATCATTATTGTTTTTGAATTCTGATTTGTTTTAACTAATTATTAGAGACTGGAAAAGAAAATTCCATACTCTGATTATTGTTTGGGTAAATAATAATTTTCATTTGTTTGAAACTAGTATTTTTGGATCTGGAGGGGGTGCCCACAAATTTCTGCAGCATCAGGTTTGAACTCAAGATGTAATTCATAAATAAGGTATGGGTGACTGATTATGGCATAAAGTAGAAACATATCACTCCATATTCTCCTGGTGTTCAGGGGCATAAGACTGAGTACATCAAAACTGCACTCAAAGGGAAGATTTTGCAAGCCTTCAATAAATTGTATTGTCCTACATAGATACATAGATACATAGACAGTGTCGGCAGATAAGGGCCTATGGCCCACCTAGGCTGCCCATTTGAGCTTGTAAGTTCAGTTTGTTTTCCTAGAAGTCTATTTCCCCTTACCCCTGACCTCTAGAATTCCTTTATGTCTATCCCATGCATTCTAAAATCCCGTGATTGTTTCAGCCCCCACCACTTCCTCTGGCAGGGTGTTCCACTTGTCCACCACCCGGTCTGTGAAGAAATTCTTTTCATGTTTCTCTGAATCGTCCTCCTCCAACTTCATCCCATGCCCTCTAGTCCTGAAACATCTTTTCACTTAAAAATAGTGTTTTCCTGCACCCTGTTCCTCCCTGTAAGATACTTGTATGTCTCTATCATATCCCTCTCTCCTCCTCTCCTCCAGGGAGTACATGTTCAGTTCCTTCAACCTGTCTTCATAGGACTTGTGATGCAACCCATGCACCATCTTTGTTGCCCTCCTCTGAACCTTCTCTACCCTGTCTATGTCCTTATGTAGGTATGGTCTCCAGAACATGACACTGTAATCCAGGTGGGGCCTCACTAGTGTCTTGTATAGCGGAATTATGACCTCCCTTTTCCTGCTGGTGATGCCCCTGCCTATACATCCCAGCATCCTATTTGCTTTACCTGATGCCTTGTCACACTGTTTCTCACTCTTGAGGTCATCAGAGATGACAACCCTAAGATCCCTTTCCTGCTTGGTGCATGCTATATCCTCACCCCCAACTGATATATTGTGCCAGGTTTTTGTGCCCTATATGCATTATCTTGCACTTCTTTGCATTGAATTTCAACTGCCAAACCCTTGACCATTCTTCAAGTTTCTGCAGGTCCCTTCTCATTCTGTCTACACCTCTGGTGTGTCTACTCTGTTACAGAGCTTTGTGTCATCAGCGAACAGTGAAATTCTGCCTTCTAGATCCTGTGCAATGTCACTGATGAAGATGTTGAATAGGACCGGTCCCAGCATTGATCCCTGTGGTACCCCACTGGTCACTCTTTCCTCTGTGGAGTGACAGCCACTTACCACCACCCTCTGTGTCCTGCCACCCAGCCAGTTACCTACCCACCACACTACTGTCCTGCCCACACCCATATTCCCCAGTTTGTGTAATAGTCTTCTATGTGGCACAGTGTCAAAGGCCTTGCTGAAGTCCAGATAGGCCATGTCCACTGCCCTCCCCTGATCCACCTCCCTAGTCACCCAGTCAAAAAATTCAATGAGGTTGGTCTGACATGACCTCCCCCTGGTGAAACCATGCTGTCTTGGGTCCTGTAGTCCATTGACAACCAGATGTTCCACCAATCTCTCCTTCAGTAGTGCTTCCATGATCTTTCCCACTACTGAGGTGAGGCTGACTGGTCTGTAGTTCCTGCTTCCTCTTTGTTCCCACTTTTGTATAAGGGGACTACATCTGCTGTCCTCCAGTCTTTGGGTACTCTCCTGTTTCCAGTGATTGGCTGAACAGGATAGCCAGAGGTTCAGCCACCACCTCTCTTAGTTCTTTAAGGACCCTGCACCCTATCTGGCCCCATTGCTTTATCAGCTCTTATTACTTCCATTTCCTTATGACCTTTCTCATGTAAAGGGACTTGTGTCCGCTTCTGCACCATTCTCACCCTTGTACTCCTTCAGACCCATTACCCCTCTTCCTTAGTAAAGACTGAGCAGAAATACCTGTTCAATATGTCAGCTTACTGTTGTCATCCTCCACGCAGCTCCATCCTCCCCTTCAGTCTCACTATCCTCCCTTTGTCTTTCTTTTTCACTTATGTACCTGTAAAGGTTTTGTCCCCTTTACCCACTGATTTTGCAATGTGTTCTTCTGTCTGAGCTTGGCTTCCTTACTGACTTCCCTGCCTCCCTTTGTTTCTCCTGGTACTTCTCCCTATCCCTTCTGCCTGTGTCTTTTGTATTGTCTGAATGCAATCTTTTAGCTTTCACTTTCTTTGCTACCTCTTTGGAAAACCATAATGGTCTCTCTTCCTTTCCTCTTGCTAACCTGCTTAATGCATAATTCTGTTGTTCTTATAATCCCCATTTTAAATACTGCCCACTGTTCCTCAACTCCTGATTCCTGTCCCATTCTCCTTAATGCCTCTTTCAAGTATCTCCCCATTTTCCCAAAGTCTGCCCCTGAAATACAGGATCGTGTTTTGTGTGGTTTGGTTCTGCTCTTTCTGTGATTTCAAACCACAATGACTGGTGGTCACTGTTACCCAGGTGCTCCCCACTGTTACCCCCATCACACTGTCTCTGTTTGTGAGCACAAGGTCCAGTATTGCCTTCTGCCGAGTTGGTTCCATGACCAGTTGCTTGAGGAAGGCACCCTGAAGGAGTCCAGGATAAATCTGTCTCTAGTTGATGCTGCTGCTGGGATGATCCAGTCCACGTCTGGTATATTGAAGTCTCCAACCAGTACTGCCTCACCCTTGTCTGCCATCCTTTGGATGGCTAGCATCAGCTCCCTATCTGTTTCTTCCTCCTGGGCTGGTGGTCATAGACCCACACCTGTGCGGATGGCTAGCCCATTTTCCTTTCCAGCTTAACCCACAGTATCTCTCCCCATTTTGTTCCTCCTGGATCTGTGTGGCCCTTATGTCATTTTTCACATACAGTGCCACCTCCTCCCTTCCTGCCTGCTCTGTCTCTTCTGAATATGTTGTAGCCAGGTATGGCCATCTCCCAGTCATGGTTATCATTACACCAGGTTTCAGTGATGGCCACAATGTCCAGGTCTGACTGTACCATGACAGCCTTCAGATCTTCCATCTTTTGCTAAGGCTCCTGGCATTTGCACACATGGCTTTCCATGATTTGACCTCCTAGACTGCTTCACTGTTCTACTCCAGCCCCTTCCTTGGTTGTCATTTATCCCTGGTTCTCCTTGCTGTCTGCCCTTCTGCTGAATTTTGCCCTTTCTGCTTATCCACCTTTTGGACACTAATCTCCATCTTTTGCACACTGCTTTGCAGAGATAGCCCTCCTCTGGTTCACTGGTTCCACTATTAGCTGTGGGGGTGAGCAAGTAGGTACTGTCCTTTGCTGGCCTAAGCACTTTTCTAGTTTAAATGCTTGTCAATGTAGCATTTAAACTTATCATTGAGTGCTTGGATTCCCCTCCAGGATGGATGCAGGCCGTCAGGCTTGAACAAACCTCCATCCCTCCAGGTGGGTCCCCAGTCACCAATGAATCCAAACCCTTCCTCACAGCACCAGTTCTTCAACCATGAGTTAAAGTTCCTGGTGCATTCACTCCTATGCTCTCCCTTGCCTCTCACAGGTAGTACTTCTGAGAAAGTGACAGAAGTAGCTACTTGCTTGAGACCCCTCCCCAGTTTCCTAAACTCTTCCTGAACTTCCTTTGGCTCCCCATTTGCCAAGTCATTAGTACCTAGGTGGATAATGACATCCAGCTCACCCTCCTGCCTTGCCTTCCCAGTGATCCCCAGTATCTTCCTTCCATCCCTCCATGCCTGGCACCTGGTAGGCACCTCACCTCCTGTCCTCCCACTCCTGTGTTCCTAGCTGGATCCCTCTTATGATGGAGTCCCCACCAGGATTCACTTCCTCCTCCTCTGGGGTCCACTGCTTTCCCACTGAGGTCACCTCCTGCCTAACCTCCACATCCTTTCCTTCCACTTCCTGGGTACCTCTATTTGGTTGTCCTCATTTGCCAGTGTGGCATATGAGTTCTTGAGAGGAATAGGATCTGGGATGTGCCTCTGCCTGACTGCTTTAACCCTCCCTGAGCCCACTGTCATCCAAGTGCTCCTCGTTCTCGCATCCTTTGAGGCAGCTGCATTGGACTGGGTGGTCCCTGGATAGGGGTGATGGTACTCCTGACCCAGTTTACTTCGGCTCTGAGTCTGGCTACCTCATCCCACAGTCCTGAAGATGCATGCAGATAGGGCAGCACCTCAGTGTCCAGAAGGTCTGCCTGAATATGGCTGCCCACAGCCACTGCATTGCACCACTCCCCACATTATACTGCAATTCTACTACTTCTCTGCTACTGAAGCTCTCTTAGTTTCTTTTATTTATTTACAGTACTAAACATCCTGTAACTGATCCTCAGATATATATTTTTAAGGAAAAAGAAACCAATAAATAAATAAATGAGTCAAAACACTTGTCGTGCTGAGGGTGGTCTTTCCCCTATGCCCCTCCTACTTACACCTCTTACTATACCCTATGTTTAGCTCCTGTCAATCAGATTTATCAGGGCATATAATTAAGAGTTGGGGAAGGGGGTGGGGGCGAAAATTTGCAGCAATTAAAGACAGCACAGAATTACACCACCACTATGTTTTAAATTTTCAACAGCCCAAAAACAATTATAAGTAAAGACAACACAGAAAGAAAGTATAGTGTCACTACAAACCTACAATCTAAGTTTAAAAGGAAAATACCAATTACCAGTTACTCTGAAGCACTGAATTGAATATGTTTCCTTCCTTCACCTTCTGGCTTCTTCAAAACTTCTCAAGATTTTTGCTGACATCACTTTACTTAGAAAGGGTGTACAAGGGTGTACAGCTACAGTACTGTACAACTTTCTCAATGTGTATCACTGAACAAGTGACTTTCCTTCCTCTATGCAATTCCACTCTTTTCTCTTTCTTTCTTTCTTTCTTTCTTTCTTTCTTTCTTTCTTTCTTTCTTTCTTTTCTTTCTTTCTTTCTTTCTTTCTTTCTTTCTCCCTTCCTTCCTTCCTTCCATGTGATCTCAGTGATTTCTTTAGGCTGTTTGAACCCCCACCCATGTACACCTAAAAGGGCAATAATGTTCTCTCCCTTCCATCTCTCCCATTGATTCTAAAGCACTTTGGGATACAGTCTGCTAATAGAATGTGGAGTTCATCTAAAAGAAGGAAAACTGAACCATGAAACAAGGATCATATGTAGTAGAAATAAGTCTGTATCTACAGTGTCTGCAGGGTAATAAATACAAGCCAGTATGCACACAGTTAGGGTGTAATATTGAAGAACTGTGTCTTTTCCTGAAGTGTATGGCTAAGTGATAATTGTGGAGGGGATAAGCCACATTTCCAAGCAGAGACAGTCTCTGGATTTACTTCCATATACAGTATATCAGACAGTACATAATAGGCTTTTATAGGTAAGAAAGTGGTTAGAGTGTCCAGTTAGACTACTGAGCTACATAGCCAAGCATGTCAAGCTAGCCAAGAAGCCATGTGGAAAAACCAAATACCAGTTGTGGTATGGACCAGGAGGACAAGGTAATCTGGGAAATGGCTGCTCACACCTCCTAGAAGAGCCCATGATCAGGTAAAGTAAGTGGTCTGAGTTTCATGTTGATTACTATGGAGGTTGGAAGTTGACTTGATGCCCTGCAAGGACTGTGTAATGTATAGTATGTCATCCTCCCCGCAGAGGGCAGGTGGTATATCTACAGCCACTACAAACTAATCACTGCTCTAGAGAGGCATGTTACCAGTCTGGAGTGACAACTTGCTGCACATGGAGGATCATGTAGAAGGTATGGTAGCTGGGTAGGGAGGGGGATTTTGAGGAGAACAGATAGTAGACTAGGATCTAGATCACTGGGAGAGAAGTTCAGCGGATACACAGGCATGGTTGTTCAGAGGTATTATCACCAGTTGACACCAGTAACAGGCATTAGCATCGGGCTGGCCAGGCTGAAGAGAAATGCAAAGGATATAGAACAGAAAGCTGGACAACAGGAAAAAGGTTAGTATTTAGAACTTTAAGCACCTCCCCTTCCCCTTTCCCTTCCCCTTTGATAAACCACATTTGTTTTTGGTACTTTCTGTTCTGACCCCCTGCAAATGTCAGTCACTCTAGCTGTCTCCTTCTTGATCATACCCCACTGGGCCTCCACCCTTACTGCCCTCCTTACCTCTGTCAGTGTTTCCCTGAGCAGCTCATCTGTTTTCCCAAAGTCTGCCCTTCTAAAGTCTCGAACCTTTATCTTTGAATTGAAGTGATAAGTCTCAGGTCAAATTTAGAGCCACACTGAATCCCAAGATTACTGGACCCCAGCAGCTCCATCACCCTGACATCCCAAATGAAATCCCCTAAATTCCTAAGGAGGTTGAGAGTGTACTTGATGCACTGCCAGGGATTTTAATGTATGAAAGTGTCCCTGCAGAGGGCAAGTGGTACATCTATAACCACTGCCAGTTGATCACTGCTCTGGAGAGACAAGTCACCAGTCCAGAATGGCAACTGGCTATACATGAGGGAACAGGTAGGAGGGCTGGCAGGTGGGGGATTCTGAGGTGGCAGAGGGGACACTAGCATCCAGAACACTGGGAGAGAAATTCACCTTGTGCACTGCAAGAGATGTGTTATGTACACCATTCAGCTTATGAGGGGCAGGGTGGATATCTCTGTGGACACTGTGGATATCTCTGTGGACACTACAGAGTGGTCAGTACTTTCAAGTGGTACATTGCCAAGCTTGTGCAACAGTTGAAAGCACCATTGGGGTATAGAGACTTACAGTCAGCAGAGGAGGACAAGGGCAAAAGAGGTTATAGAAAGATCACTGAGCTGGGGGGTTGCAGGAACAGCTAGGAGAGGGAGGAGCCTCACACACAAACTTCAGTGCACACAAGTTGCAATATGCCAAAGGTGTTCGTATTTTTTTTTAAATCCAATAAAGCAGAGCAGGATTGAAACATGTCATGTCAGTACAAAAGTCCAGTCTCCCTGTTAGGGTGAAGAGTTTCAGAGGCTGTGAGCTATAAGGGTAGGGATGGGTGGATGGATCCAAGTGGAAAAGGGAGGAAGCAGGCATGGTCATAAGGGAGTACTATCACAAGTTGTCACAAGAAACAGGTATTAACATCAGGAGGGTCACATTGAAGGAGGGGGCAATAGTTGACTAAAACTGACATTAAGGCACCAGGACACCTGCCTACAAAGGCAGAGGAAGGCAACAGCAGGCCAGCAAAGAAGTAGTCATTGGTGACTCCGTAGTTAAGCAGTGAGTGATGTAGAGCGTCATTACAGGACTAGGATGGTAGCTAAGGTGAGGTGGTTTGCCTGTCTTGTGCATAGGTGGAATGAGAGCTATCTAGAGCCAAGCAATGCACCTGGGATTAGCAGCAGACCATCATCTTCATCAGTGCTTGCATAAATGAAATGAAGAGACCAGCCCCACTTATAGTGTATGATGCCGGAATTTACAGAAGAAGGGATGCTCCAGCAGGGAAATTCATCTAGGGTGATCTTTTGTATGATCATCCTGGTCCTAAGGGTTAGATAGTAGTGAAGGAAGCTCAGTAGGTAGTAAAATGCTTCAGTAAATGTCTGGAGAAGCAAAAGGGAGAGTTTTTTTCTTCTGGCCAGCTGGAGGGCTTTCTGGGACAGAGGACATCTTTCAACCCAGGATGGGCCACAACTATGCCAGAATGGAATGGAAACACTAGCCAGGAGAATGGCCAATGTAGTTAGTAGGGTAAAAAATGAGACTGGGGTGAGGCTAGTGTAGGGAATCCTCATGGGTAGGAAACAGCTGCATGGGACCACCAGTGGAAGGACAGCACAGCAGACAAGCTCCAGGATATGAAACTGGGGGTGGTGAAAATACTAAAGGTAAAATTATCCAGTTAAATATGAGGGATTGCACGAGGCAGAATGTGTGAACCTGACTGAAGGCCTGATGCCCTTGGAAGGACAATACTTACAGGCATTCAAAGAGGTAGGAAAGAAAATAACTAAGATATCAGGATAGGATGCAGACTATTCCAAAGGCATAAACCTAACATGAAAGGAGGTGTAGTAGATGTAAGAGAATGAGTCATTCTGGATAACAAGAGGACATCAGATGGGAAAATAGTGACCAAAATTCCATTTGGGTCATGCTAAGGGAAAGGGAAGCTGCCACTTGTAATGCTGGTGAGCTGGGCATGGGAATGAGTCTATATCTCTAGAGAGCTGGGGGGGGGTTGTGTCCCATTTGACTTTCTTCCAATTGGGTAGAGAGTGTGAATGACTCTGACACAAAATTGCCACCTGGGTGACTATGAGAGGCAATGCAGACAGGACCATCTTGGGATGGAGGATGTTGGCTTAGCTCCAGGTGCCATTAAGTAAGTTGTGTGCATGCACATGTTTGGAGCCCTTATGAGATCATATCCTGGGGAAGGAGAAAACAGGAAATGCTTAGGCCCACTGGTGATGCTGGCAGTATTCTTAAACCCCATATTGGCCATTCTTCTGCTGAAGCATCAGGATCCGTAAGGTTGAATGAGGATGGTGGTATGATGGGGCTAAAAAGAGGGTGGCTGAAGACTGATGGAGGGGGCATGGCATGGAAAGAAATGGAATTTTAAAAAAAGTTGTGGAAAGGGAAAGCAAAAGACTCACCCTTGGAGTGTGCAATAGGCCTCCCTCATAGCTCAGTGGAGAAAATATCCATCTGGTCAGGAACATTATGAGAGAAGCAAACTCAGGTGCAGTGGTGATCATGTGGAGATCAGTCTCCCAGACAAGACTGGCGTCTTCAGGTGGCTAACAGCAGGGCTGAGACCAAGTTCTTATCCACCTTTGAGAACTACACCCTTGCAAGGGATCCCCTTACTTTGGAGAGGAGGAAGAAAATTGAGCTCATAATAGATAAGGAACTAATGTATGACAAACAATATGCAACTGCAGTCATGAGAGCTTGCAAAATGCTGGGGAGTAACAACACATGGTGATGAGCAGAGCAAGTGGAGAAATTCTGCCAGTTCACAAGATCTGGTTAGGCCCAACCTGGAGCACAATGTGCAATGTTGACATCTAAATAGAAAAAGAATATTGAGGCAGTTGCTGGATTTTGGATTTATTAACACGCATACATACACATAAAAGACAAGCTTTCAGCATGCATTAAAATACATTTAAAATCTCCATTATAGCAAAATGCCTCATTATATACATTATAAAAGCAAACTTACATAAGGCAAGAGAAGACATGTCACATCAAGAAATCTAGAAAAAACTGTTGACTAACTTACTGACTTATATTTTAACTCATGTAGAGAAAATTTTCAATTTATAGTGTGCTTTACATGCAAATGATCAAAGTGCAAAAAGGGCTGATCTTTCTGTGGAAAATACCAATTTATTTGCTATTTCATGTCTATCCTGATTTACAATTTTTTGGAGGTGAGGAGATATCCACTTCATTTATTCAGTGGCAACATCAGGGCATTCCAGTACAACATATGGTACACTCCATTTTATACTGAAGTTACAAATAGTATTTTGTAGACTTTCAATATATTGTTATGTAATTTTCTTTATGTATTGTATACTTGTCTGTATACCTGTCCCAGGACCTCCTTGTGAATGAGCTTGCTCAACAGAGATTTCCTGCAATAAACTTGAAAGCCTTAACTTGCATATAGCCTATTGATGACCTCTAGTTTCACAATATACAGGTAGTTGCCCCCCCTTCTCTGAGCCTTTTGAAACCTGCCTTCTTAATCCACTTTCCCTGTCCCCTCTCCAGCTTGTATTTCATCTTCCCTGCCCTGCACCTCCAAAACGTTTAGCCCATTGTCTTTGGGAACACCCCAGCACCATTTCCCCCTGCACCTAAGTAAGCATGGCCCTGGATCAAGGTCTTCCAGTGGATATCATCTTTCTGGATTATGAAAAGGCATTTGATTCTGCACCTCATGGTATCCTGATAAATGAATTAGTAAAATTGGGTCTTAATATTAATATAGTTATCTGGATTAAATCATGGCTAACTGACAGAAAACAACGTGTCAATATTAAGGGATATTGTTCTGATTGGGGTTAGGTGGCCAGTGGTGTTCCACAGGGCTCTGTATTGGGCCCCTTGTTGTTTAATTTGTTAATAGCTACTATGCAAACAACCAATGGCGTCTGGATCCACAAATATGTTGATGATAGTAAGCTTGGTTGTATTGTTAATAACTCAGATGCTGCGGACACTTTACAAACTAATCTTGACAATCTTGTTCAGTGGTCTATAGAAAATAAAATAACCTTTAACTCTGCCAAGTGCAAAGTTATGCACTTGGGTAATAATAATGCATTAGCAACTTACAAAATTAATAATTGTATTTTACAATCAATCACATCAGAAAGGGATTTGGGAGTTACAATTACGAATGATTTCAAGTTTACAACTCATACTTATAACATCATAAAAAATGCCATGGTACATTATCATGTAAATTTAGACATATAAAAAGCAGAAAACCTGTAGTATTGATACCTTTGTGGGAAGGCAAGACGGGAGGGTGAGCTGGATGTCATTATCCACCTAGGTACTAATGACTTGGCAAATGGGGAGCCAAAGGAAGTTCAGGAAGAGTTTAGGAAACTGGGGAAGGGTCTCAAGCAAGTAGCTACTTCTGTCACTTTCTCAGAAGTACTACCTGTGAGAGGCAAGGGAGAGCATAGGAGTGCATGCACCAGGAACTTTAACTCATGGTTGAAGAACTGGTGCTGTGAGGAAGGGTTTGATTCATTGGTGACTGGGACCCACCTGGAGGGATGGAGGTTTGTTCAGCTTGACGGCCTGCAATCCATCCTGAGGGGAATCCAAGCACTCAATGATAAGTTTAAATGCTACATTGACAAGCATTTAAACTAGCAAAGGGGTGGCAGGCCAGCAAGGATGGTACCTACTTGCTCACCCCCCACAGCTAGTAGTGGAACCAGTGAACCAGAGGAGTGGCTATCTCTGCAAAGCAGTGTGCAAAAGATGGAGATTAGTGTCCAAAAGGTGGATAAGCAGAAAAGGGGCAACATTCAGCAGAAGGGCAAACAGCAAGGAGAACCAGGGATAAATGACAACCAAGGAAGGGGCTGGAGTAGAACAGTGAAGCAGTCTAGGGAGGTCAAATCATGGAAAGCCATGTGTGCAAATGCCAGGAGCCTTAGCAACAAGATGGAAGATCTGGAGGCTGTCATGGTACAGTCAGACCTGGACATTGTGGCCATCACTGAAACCTGTGTAATGATAACCATGACTGGGAGATGGCCATACCTGGCACAACATATTCAGAAGAGACAGAGCAGGCATGAAGGGAGGAGGAGTGGCACTGTATGTGAAAAATGACATAAGGGCCACACAGATCCAGGAGGAACAAAATGGGGAGAGATACTGGGTTGCTTGAAAGGAAAATGGGGCCAGCTATCCGCACAGGTGTGGTCTATAGACCACCAGCCCAGGAGGAAGAAACAGATAGGAGTTGATGCTAGCCATCCAAAGGATGGCAGACAAGGGTGAGGTAGTACTGGTTGGAGACTTCAATATACCAGACGTGGACTGGAGCATCCCAGCAGCAGCATCAACTAGGAGCAGATTTATCCTGGACTCTTCAGGGTGCCTTCCTCAAGCAACTGGTCATGGAACCAACTCGGCAGAAGGCAATACTGGACCTTGTGCTCACAAACAGGGACAGTGTGATGGGGTATCAGTGGGGGAGCACCTGGGTAACAGTGACCACCAGTCATTGTGGTTTGAAATCACAGAAAGAGCAGAACCAAACCACACAAAAACACGTATCCTGGATTTTAGGGGGGCAGACTTTGGGAAAATGGGAAGATACTTGAAAGAGGCATTATGGGGAATGGGACAGGAATCAGGGGTTGAGGAACAGTGGGCAGTATTTAAAATGGGGATTATAAGAACAACAGAATTATGCATTAAGCAGGTTAGCAAGAGGAAAAGGAAGAGGAGACCATTATGGTTTTCCAAAGAGGTAGCAAAGAAAGTGAAAGCCAAAAAGATTGCATTCAGGAAATACAAAAGACACAGGCAGAAGGGATAGGGAGAAGTACCAGGAGAAACAAAGGGAGGCAGGAAGTCAGTAAGGGAAGCCAAAGCTCAGACAGAAGAACACATTGCAAAATCAGTGGTAAAGGGACAAACCTTTTACAGGTACATAAGGAAAAAAGAAAGACAAAGGAGGGATAGTGAGATGGAAGGGGAGGATGGGAGCCGCGTGGAGGATGACAACAATAAACCTGACATATTGAACAGGTATTTCTGCTCAGTCTTAACTAAGGAAGAGGGGGTAATGGGTCTGAAGGAGTACAAGGGTGAGAATGGTGCAGAAATGGACACAAGTCCCTTTACGAGAAAGGGTCCTGAAGGAACTGGAAGTAATAAGAGCTGATAAAGCAATGGGGCCAGATGGGGTACCCCTAGGGTCCTTAAAGAACTAAGAGAGGTTGTGGCTGAACTCTGGCTATCCTGTTCAGCCAATCACTGGAAACAGGGAGGTACCCAAAGACTGGAGGACAGCAGATGTAGTCCCTTATACAAAAGTGGGAACAAAGAGGAAGCAGGGAACTACAGACCAGTCAGCCTCACCTCGGTAGTGGGAAGATCATGGAAGCACTACTGAAGGAGAGATTGGTGGAACATCTGGTTGTCAATGGACTACAGGACCCAAGGCAGCATGGTTTCACCAGGGGGAGGTCATGTCAGACCAACCTCATTGAATTTTTTGACTGGGTGACTAGGGAGGTGGATCAGGGGAGGGCAGTGGACATGGCCTATCTGGACTTCAGCAAGGCCTTTGACACTGTGCCACATAGAAGACTATTACACAAACTGGGGAATATGGGTGTGGGCAGGACAGTAGTATGGTGGGTAGGTAACTGGCTGGGTGGCAGGACACAGAGGGTGGTGGTAAATGGCTGTCACTCCACAGAGGGAAGAGTAGCCAGTGGGGTACCACAGGGATCAGTGCTGGGACCGGTCCTATTCAACATCTTCATCAGTGACATTGCACAGGATCTAGGAGGCAGAATTTCACTGTTCGCTGATGACACAAAGCTCTGTAACAGAGTAGACACACCAGAGGGTGTAGACAGAATGAGAAGGGACCTGCAGAAACTTGAAGAATGGTCAAGGGTTTGGCAGTTGAAATTCAATGCAAAGAAGTGCAAGATAATGCATATAGGGCACAAAACCCTGGCACAATATATCAGTTGGGGGTGAGGATATATATGCACCAAGCAGGAAAGGATCTTGGGGTTGTCATCTCTGATGACCTCAAGGTAGGGAAACAGTGTGACAAGGCATCAAGTAAAGCAAATAGGATGCTGGGATGTATAGGCAGGGGCATCACCAGCAGGAAAAGGGAGGTCATAATTCCGCTCATACAAGACACTAGTGAGGCCCCACCTGGAGTACAGTGTACAGTTCTGGAGACCATACCTACGTAAGGACATAGACAGGGTAGAGAAGGTTCAGAGGAGGGCAACAAAGATGGTGCATGGGTTGCATCACAAGTCCTATGAAGACAGGTTGAAGGAACTGAACATGTACTCCCTGGAGGAGAGGAGGAGAGAGGGATATGATAGAGACATACAAGTATCTTACAGGGAGGAACAGGGTGCAGGAAAACACTATTTTTAAGTGAAAAGATGTTTCAGGACTAGAGGGCATGGGATGAAGTTGGAGGAGGACAATTCAGAGGAAACATGAGAAAGAATTTCTTCACAGAACGGGTGGTGGACAAGTGGAACACCCTGCCAGAGGAAGTGGTGGGGGCTGAAACAATCACGGGATTTAAGAATGCATTGGATAGACATAAAGGAATTCTAGAGGGCAGGGGTAAGGGGAAACAGACTTCTAGGAAAACAAACTGAACTTACAAGCTCAAATGGGCAGCCTAGGTGGGCCATAGGCCCTTATCTGCCGACACTGTCTATGTATCTATGTATACCAGCCTAGTAAGGTCATAAATTGACTATTGCGCTCCTTTTTGTACTCCTACATCTGTAGGTGGAATGGCAGCAGTAGAAAAAGTACAAAGACGACTAACTAAAAAAGTACAGGGCCTAAAAGATATACTGTAGATTATAGCACACGACTAAGATCTTTGGGGTTATATTCTCCCGAATATAGAGCATATAGAGGGGATATATGTCTTGCATATAGATCAATGAAATATGTAGCTTTATGTGAGGCACTTTGTCTTCAGAAATCTACAACAGATTATAACACTCGTTCACATAAATTAAAGTTTAAAACAGAAATAAATAGGACTCTTAAGAGAAATAAATTTGTCACACAAAGGATACCAAAAACTTGGAATAGTTTGCCTGCAGAGGTTGTTTCCAGTAATAATTTGTTACAATTCAAACATTGAGTTGGACAATCATATTGGGAACAAGAAATTCCAATTTCGCCAATAGGCGAAGAGTTTGCAATGGGATTACCCACTTAACTCATATCATGCCTATGAACCTCCCTTTCACTGTTTCTCCCTGTCTGCCTTCTCCCACTCCTACTTTCACACTTCTTTTGTTTTTCTCCATGTTTGCCCCTCAAAAGCTGTTACAGCTCCTTTGGGAAAGTATATCTTTGACCCCTGCTCTCTCCTTTTCCTTTCCAGGTCATCTGCCCTTCACTGGGCACCCCACTGCTTCCAGCACTCAGATCTGAACCAAGCTGGCTGCTTCAAACTCCTGCCCACCCAGACTTGGGAAACAGGCACGCCAGCTCAAGATACTGGGAAGCCACGACTCCTGTTCCTTATACCCAATTGGCTGATTTTTGTACAGTTTTAGCTTCCTCATTGGCTAACTGTGCTGCTAGCCCTCTCCCATTGGACCTGCTAGCTGTGCTCTGCATCAGTGCTTAATTTTAAATGCTTTCCAGGCAGATCTGAACTGAACACTCCAAGCCTGTATTTTAGTAAACGGTCATGTGTTAGCCCTCAGAATTTTCCTGATACAGCGAATTTAAGTAGCCTGTAATAATTCCTAAATTGCCTGTTTGCATACTACATTTTTTGTTCCAATTTTCAGCCTGCAATGTTCTTGTAACGTTTACTGCTTAGCGTAAAGAAATTCCTGCATTAGTAAGTTTAATGCTTAGCATACAGAAATACCTGCTGTCTATTGAGCTTATACATGATCATGGTATTGCTAACCTAGTGTTTTAGCCCATGGATAGATAGTTTGTCTGTTCTTTTTCCACCCCTTCTTTTCACCCTAATTAGAGCCTACAATTTTCTGTACCTGCTGCTCCTAGCCTTACTTCTCTAGCAAGACCTGTCCCCTCTTCTATGAGCCTTTTGAAAACCTGCCTTCTTAATCCATTTTCCCTGTCCCCTCTCCAGCTTGTATTTTGTCTCCCCTGCCCCCCACCTCCAAAACATTTAGCCCATTGTCTTTGGGAACACTCCAATGCCATTTCCTGGCAACTCCCTTCCACTATTTCTCCCTGTCTGCCTTCTCCCACTCCTACTTTCACACTTCTTTTGTTTTTCTTCAGGTCCACCCCTCAAAAACTGTTACAGCTCCTTTTGGAAAACATATCTTTGACCCCTGCTCTCTCCTTTTCCTCTCCAGGTCATCCGCCCTTGACTGGTTGCCCAACTGCTTGCAGCACTCTGATCTGAACTGAGCCAGCCACTTCAATTTCCTGCCCACCCAGACTTTGGAAACAGGTACAACAGCTTAAAGGGACACTGTCAACTTTGCCCCTTCATATTTTAAAAAAATGCAAGTACTGTGCCTCTTGGCACATATCTGTCACACATGTGCTCTAGAACTCATCTATGTATACAGTATTGCAGTCTTTTTAGTATTTTTCCCAAAATTTGCTGAAATATTTGGACGCATGGTCTGATCTTAATTTACCTTGTCCCAGAAGTACATGGAGGTCTGGAACACGCCTCTGCCCCGCTCGCTGTCCCGAAATGTGTTTTTTCCAGATGCATACCCTAACAGTACACTGAGCCATTCCCTTGTGTTTTAATAAAGCGCTTGTTGGTATGACCAATTCAAAACGAGCACTGTGAGGTGTATAATTCCGATTTTAATATTACAACCAGAATCCCGCGCATGTGCTTGAGATGCATGAACAAAGATCTCGCGCATGCGCTGGAGCATGATGTTTGCACGCATGTGCGGGATTCCGGCTGTAATATTAAAATCGAAATTAAACACCTCACAGTGCTAGTTTTTTAAGCTGTCATACCAACAGCGCTTTATTAAAACACAGGGGACTGGCTCAGTGTACTGTTAGGGTATGCATCTGGAAAAAGCACATTTCGGGACAGCGAGCGGGGCAGACACACATTCCAGACCTCCTTGTACTTCTGAGACGTGGGTGAGTGGCTGTCTGACCAAGCGTCCAAATATTTAGTCTAAATTTCGGAAAACTACTAAAAAGTCTGCAATTCCGTATACGTAGAGGAGTTCTAGAACACATGTGTGACAGATATATGTTAAGAGGCACACTGCTTGCATTTTTTAAAATACAAAGGGCAAAGCTGACAGTGCCCGGGAAGCCACAGCTCCTGGTTCTTATACCCGATTGGCTGATTTTTGCACAGTTTTGGCTCCCTCATTGGCCAACTCTGCTGCTAGCGCTCTCCAATTGGACCTGCTAGCTGTGCTCTGCTTCAGCACTTAATTTTAAATGCTTTCCAGGCAGATCTGAACTGAACACTCCAAGCCTGTATTTTAGTAAATGATTACTTACTCCAATCCTGTATTTTAGTAAATGATTACTTTCTGTCAGTGCTCCGTACTGGCTCCGCTCCCACCCTATCTGGTCCATCTCTTATATAGGGTCTTTCCATCACATGTTCAGACTGTAATTAACTAGTCCCTAGATTAGCATTAGCAGGTTATAATATCCTGCCATTAGAGGGCTGCTCTCCCATTGTGATCCCTAACAACCACTGTCTTTTACTATCCAGTTTGTCACTTATCTTTCTCTGCTTCTACAGTACTTCATGTATCCTTACCTACCTCTTCTCTGTTCTTACTCCGCATAACCATGTATACCATTTTAGTACTCCAAGGTCTTCCCTGCCTAATCTCACAAATACTGCTAGTTCTGTCCTCTGAATTTAACAGTTCTCACTGTACAAAGCCCTTTCTCACCCCCTCAAAAATGCAAACCTCTTTCTTCTTCCTTCCCCTCTTCTTGTTTCTGTCCCTCTTCTCCCCTCCTTCTAACACACCCCGTTATATCTTTCTCCCCTACTTTCCCTAATACTTCCTTCATCCTTACACTCACTCCCTCTGTCCCTTTCGAATCATGGTCCTATTTCCCCCTCTTCCCTCCTGCTTCTCTTTTCTCTCTTCCCTCTCACTTTGCATATCTTCACCTCCTTATCTCCTTCTCCTCTATCCCAGCTTCTCCCTCTTCCTCCCCTACTTCCAACCTCCATTACAAAAGTCCTAAACCTCACTACTTCATCCTTGCCCTTCTCCTTCTCTTGCCAGGGAACATCCATCCCAACCCTGGCCCTCCCGTTTCATCCCCTTAGGCTATCTCCCCCAACACAGCTACTCCCAACTCCACAGCCCATTTGATTATCCCTAATGGGTTGAAACTTCTACACTTGAACATCTGTTGCCTGCTACCTGAAATAGATCTCATCCAAACTCTTGTGGTATCTCACACTCCTGACACTTTAATTGTAACTGAGACTTGACTCAAAAATAGCATTCCAGACAATGCCATCGCTATCCCCGGGTACTCCCTCTCCAGACAAAACTGGACTGGTTGGGAGGGGGAGTGGCCATGTATATCCGGTCCTCATTGCAATCCTCCACGATATTATCTTCTTCCATCCCAGCTACTTACGAGGCCCTCATCACCCACATTACTCTTCCTTTCATAGCCCCTGTTTTTATATCTGTTATCTATTGTCGACCAAGCACCCAACCTTCAGTCATGACAGAACTCTTATCCACCATCACCTCAATCTTGTAATCTGGTGAGTGGTTTATACTGGGAGAACTGAACCTAAATTGGTTGTCCCCCAAGTCGAATAGGATATGGAATGATGTTGCTACACTAAATCTCACACAACTTATCCTTGAACCCACATGTCCAAATAATAAATCGCAAAATCATTCTTTGCTGGAATGGGCATTCACGACACATCCGCACCATGTTATCAAGTCAGGTATCCTTCCAGATGCCCTTAGTGGCTACAACCCTATTTTCATGGTTGGTAAGGTCCATCACCCTAAACCCCCTCCCAAAATCATTCTGCTCCGCTCCTACAAATCCTTAGATCTTGCACCCCTCCTGTCCTAACTTACCTCTACAGACTGGGCCCCTCTCTCCTCTGCCACTTCCGTTGAACAAGCCCTCAACAATTTCAAGGATAAATTCATCACCACCTAGAACACTTTTACTCCCTTCAAGTGGACCAGAGTTCACGGGCTACATCTCCCCTGGATTACCCCAGAACTGTTGGCTTGCCTCAGGGAGCGTGACTATGAATGGAAAAAACACAAATCTACAAAGCTCCCCAGAGACTACACCACATATAGAATGCTACGAAACTCTTGCACAAAAGCTACCAGATTGGCAAAGTCTGAGTTTTTTAAATCCTCATTCCTCACAAACATAAACACCCCATCTAAATTCTGGAGGGTGGTCCATGCCCTTTCTTCTCCTCCCACTCAGCCTCCCCCCAACCAGTTCGAAAAATAAATAATTCCTTGGTATCTGACCCTTGCTTGGTGTCCAACGAACTTAATGCCTATTACACCTCTTCTGCTATGACTCTGCTAAGTTACCTCCCTCTCCACCCAACCCCTTTCCCGTGCTCACTTCCCCCACCTGCAACTGCCTCTCCTCCTTTCTCCTTCTTCTCCATCTCCCCAGATGAAGCCTTAAGTGCCCTCCTCTCCCTTAACCCCTCTAAAGGTTCCTCTCCAGACAATCTTGATCCTAAACTTCTCTACCTCTCTGCTCCTGCTATTGTCTTTCCCATCATTTTAATCTTAAACCTTTATTTTACTTCTGCTCAAGTTCCCACCTCCTGGAAACACGCTGTTGTCCTTCCCCTCCCCAAGGGTAGCAACTTGTTTGCTCCTGGTAACTATCGCCCTATTTCTTTCCTTTCTACTCTTGCTAGACTTCAAGAACACCTGGTTCTCTCTCAACTTTCCTTCTTCCTCTCTGACTCCTCCTTCTTCACCCCATTCCAATCTGGTTTTCAGAAGAACCATTCCACAACCACCTCTCTCCTCAGGCTCACCGATGCCATCCTCACTGGGATGGACAATGGCCTGATCACCTCAGCCAATTTTGTCGACTTAGCCAAGGCATTCAGCACTGTCTCTCACACCCTGCTTCTCAACTCTCTTTCCACAGCAGGCCTTGCCTCGTCTGCATCAAACTGGTTTAAATCCTATCTCACCAGTAGGAGTCAATCAGTCAGAATCTCTAACCCCACCTCTCCTCCACTCTCTATCAACATTGGTGTCCACCAGGGGTCTGTGCTTGGTCCCCTGCTTTTCTCCATTTTCCTTAATGACCCTCCTTAATGACCCTGTTCATCTACCTTCATTCATGTGCACGCCAATGATACTGTCTTGTTCAGTTCCGGCAAAAACCCTGCTGATGTGGTAACCAGTTTACAGCATGATTTCAACCAAGTTCAGCTCTGGTTCATCTCCCACCAGCTCTTCCTAAATGCCAAGAAGACAGTCTCCATGACCTTCAGCAGCAGGCAGAGACTCTCTAGGCTCACTGACCTGCCCTCCTTTCACACCCTCAAAGGAACCACCCTTGCATATTGACGCCATCCTGAATAAACTGCACCCTAAGCTTGGTGCTCTGTACAGGAATCATAGTTGCATTCCACTGACTGCAAGGCACTAACGTGTCCAGAAGATGATTCTCCCCATCTTTGACTACAGTGATGTAGTCTGTAGTGCAGCTCCCAAATCTTCCCTGACCAAATTGGACACTCTCATCAACTCCTTCAGCCACTTTGCCCTTGACTCTCCCACTTGTACCCACAACTGTGAACTCTATCATACACTTGCCTTTCCTCTTCTATCAAATAGGCACCTCTCCCACTGTATCAAACTAACCTCCAAATTCCTGGCTTGGAGTCCTCCCTTCCCACCTCTCTTCCTCCCTCTCCACCCCCCACACCCTCCCATTCCTTCAGATCTAGTGACACGCATACCTTGGAGGTCCCATGCCATTTAACCCTCATTGGCCAGACTGGTTTTGCTCATTGTTTCCCTAAAATCTGGAAGCCCCCCAAATGTGCCACTCCTCTTCCTCCTACTCTCTTAACACTGCCCTCCATAATTTCCTCTCTCCAAGTTGCCCCTGCTTTAACCCTCCTTAAATTACCTTTATTCCTAGTTTCTGCCCAGCAACTCCTTCCTTTTTGCAGGGTTCTCAGAATCCTGAAGGGGGAAACAGGTTTTGTCTGTCTTCCCTCCCCCTTCCTTCAGCCCCCATTTATCCTTGTGGGGTCCTCATCACCTCATCATCCTGATGGAGTAATTTTGGTCCTGCCTGCTTCCCCTTCCGTCCCCTTATCCTCTTCCTTTCCCACGTCTCTTCCTTAGTGACTTTTAGCTACTCACCTCCCTTCTCCCCTCACATCACTTAAGCACTGCCCTAAGCCTGCTTTAGATATATTACTGTACTTAGATAGTTCTGCTGCATTATTGTACTTCCTGTAATGTTGTAATGTAAATCTGTATTCTCCTATTTTATGTATCTTATTACTAGCTGTATCTGTTTGTACCTCACCCTAACTGTTGTACTTCTGCCAACCTGCTTCTACATATTGTGTAACAATTCATCTATCCAATTTTGTATACTCTCTGTGTTCTTTACCCACATGTTACCCCCTCCCCCCTGGTCGCACCATGAGATGAGAAACTTGTTATCCGGTGTGCCCTCCTGGTGAAACATTTCAATAAATAAATAAATAAGTGCCCTGTTTAAATTATTCCTGTCATATAGATAGGATGGACCCATAACTCATTTATCTTTGTCTGGTCCATTTAAATAGAATTATCTAGGGTTCCTTGAACAAAAAATGTCAGTAAAAGTTCTATCCAGAATTAGTTTCACAATCAATATTGCCTCTTTTCCTAGCTTTCTCATGCTTTCATCCAGATCAGAAAACCAGGGACCCAATATGCAAAGCTTTGCCCTGGGGCAAACTTAGCACTGCATGGTGGGCAAAATTAGCTGGAACCATTTGCAAGCCATATTCAAAGGAATAGCACCGGGGCTAAATGAGTTGAATATAGCATGCAAATGAAGGTGTGCATACAGGGCTGAGACTGCAGTGCAAAAATAGCCCAGCAAATAAGACAGTGGTGAATATAGCAACCGAGAGCAGTGCATACTGCAGCAGCTGCCCAGTGCACACAGAGGTGGAGTGAGTGAAGGCTGAACAATGTGGGCAATATGTGTGCTAGCAAAGCAGTGGAGCACAACAATAGCAAACAACAGTGCAGGCCAAATACTGCAGAACCATGTAATGGAACATTACAGTCTTGTGTGGTGCTAACACAGTTGCGAGGCACTGACACGTTTGCCTGGCATAATCCCATTTGTCCAGCTCTAAAGTTTGCCATATTCAAAACTGCTATGCAAATGAGCCTACTCAGGCAATCCAAGGGCAAACAGCCACATTAACATCTCATTACAGTCTGCTTAGCGTGTGGATTGCCCGGTGCTATAACATGGTTCACACAGCTCCACCTATAGGTCTGACTGGAATTACAGGATAGTAGCCACTTTCCTGTCTGAGCACACAGCTCCACCTGTAGCTCTGACTGGGATTACAGGTTGGTAGCCAAATTCCTTGTGTGCTCACAGCTCACAGAACATTACCTGCACCCTTGGTTTGGACACAGATGCAAAGACTAATGTGGCCCAGGGGAGTAGCACTACAGGAACAGGTGGTCATGCTGCATGCCACAGGCAAATTGTTGTTCCTGCCACAGTGTTTATCAGATGGTGCAGTATTATAATAGGAGATACTGTGAGGTACACAGCAATGCCTATGGTGTGTCAGACAACAGTGAGAGGTGCTATCCACACAGTGCCATGCACAGCTGGAAGGTGTGGTCTGACAGTGGACACCACGGTCACACTGTCCTGTGACCCTCATGTGCCACACCAGTGGCATGGGATCCTCGCACTACCATACACATGGCTGTCCGTGTGTGCCGGGATCCCAGACAGGTGTAGGGTATGTGCCTCGGGGAGGGGCCCACACATAACATCATACTGGCACACTGCTGTTTGGGGCATTACCATCAGTGGAACATGTGCACTGTGTGGATGGCTCCAGCCATGTGGCAGTACCTACTCTGTGGTGCAGTCTGGCCACCTGTACACCCTCCCCTCAACACTCTCCATTCCCCCAGTGCATCATGTGCTGCTGGATTGTGTTGGTGTATACCAATGGGGGAACTGGAGGTGTGTGCTGCATGGATGCACTGCCATGGTGTCCACTTGGTGCTGGGGCACTCACCAATGCCTGGCAGGGTTAGGACCGGTGCCAGATGATGGTGACATGGGTGGTGCCATCTGTGTGCAGCATGTCTCAGCCATGTATGTTTTCTGTATATTGTTCTGTATCACCTTGCTCACCTGGTAAGCACACTGGGCCTTGTGACTCGGAGACACTAACTGTGCTGCTAAGATGCAACAATGTACAATATAGGCATACAATGCACAACACCATACAATACACAAATATCACATTAGGTACACATTACAGTACATTACAAATAGTTTGTTACTGCAAATGGTGTTCTAGCTCAGTTGTATCATTTACATGAGTGTGCACTTCACAGCACTGTTGGGGCATTGCGTTTCACAGTTTGTTTGCCTGTGCATATGGAGTAGCCCAGGGTGTCCATCTGCCCACACTGCCTCCTCATTGGGTGTATACAGCATTGTTTCCTGTTGCTGCTGTGTCCACGCCCCACATCCTGGGTTTGCCTGGAAATAAGGCTACCTTTTCATTGGTGGTAACTAGTGCCACACTATGTGTTGCATAACTGCACCTTGAGCCACGCTACAGCTTTGAATATAGCACTGCGCATGTATGAATAGTCCAGCCACTCACTTTGCCCCATATATATATTATCTTGCTGCACTGGTGCTAATGGGTTGTGCCAGTGCTGTTTGGTCTTTTGAATATCGCACACCGGCGCTGTTCCAGTGCAATTCCAGTACAATTGGTTTGCGCCAAGTGCAAAGCTTTGAATATCTGAACCCAGGTGTTCTGGCCATCCTGATCTAAAGCATCCAACCAACAATTTTGGTGTAGTCTAGAATCTTCCATTGTATGTATTGTTTCATAATATTTCTGAATATGTCAGAGTTTATGCATCCAATTCTTTCAAAACTACATGCAGTGACCAAACCTCACTTGATAAATAAATGTGTGGATCGACACTTTTGCCCCGTATGGCTTCAGCCTTGTTATAATATTTACATCTGCAATGGAATGGTCTTATTATGCAAAATTATGGCTGTCTGGTGACCCAACCATTGGTTATTCCTCATGCATCACAAAACCCCAAGGCATGTTACATGGTTCCACAATGGCCACCATAAAATCTAATTTCTTGACAGCTAGTAATATTTGGGAGTGTTGCAGAAGTCACACATATTAATAATCACAAAACCTAAACATGCATCCCCTCTAGTGGGTAGCTCAGCCATTTCTTTCATGTTGTAAGCGTTCCTTAAAAAGCGATATAGGGAACGTGAAGGCAGTGCAGTCCTTCATGTTAAGCCTGGACACATTTTTGGTTACAAAAGGAATCACAGAGTACCCTGGGTAGTAGCGTGCAAACATATTAGTGCACGTTTCCAAAGCATGCTTGTTAATCCCTGCTTATGAACTGTGGTGGGCAGGCACAACTGATAGTCATAGATGCCCATTCAACCTTAAATTCCCATACAGAAAAATATACATTTTCATAGTATGTAAAATGTATCTGAATTCATCTCAAACATACTTCTAAGACATGAACATTTTCCAGCTAGATTCTAGATATTTGCAGAATAAAGTGACATGTATCTTACTTGGAATGCGCAGAAACTTAAAATTTATATATTTTTCATATACTATCAAAAGGTTGAGTTTTTTTTTTACTTGTTAATGTTTATAAGAATCTGGAACAAAACATGTTTTGCTATGTGCAGTGTAATTTTGCACTGTAATTTCTACAAGTGTATATTAATAGAATTGGCTAATAGATCCTTCATGATATGCATTTATATTACTATAATTGCATACCTTAGGACTGGGACATTTTAGTAGGCACATAACACAATTATTAAATCACCTCTTCTGCACCCAAGGCATGACCTACTGTCTTTTTTTTTCAACTTTATTTCCCTCAAGTCACTGGTGATGGGGCATCTCTCTGGTGGGGCCCACTCAGATGCTTTTCTACCACCCACCAGAACCCATCCCCAGAGAAAAGAATCAGGTGCTGGGTCCCCACTCTTCTGCAGACCCCATATGGGAAGAGATGGGGACCACGTAGAGTCAAGTCGAGTTGGGGCCAGCATTGGGCATATGGGAGTGACCCTGGAGTGTCCGCTGTTGCCTCCCTGCAAACTGGGGTTTTTCCTCCTAGTGTGTTTCCCCCTGAGATGCCGGTTATGCAGTGACATCTCCACAGAGGACGCACCTCCACGAATGTCCACTGATGCCTTCCCCCCTTGAAGCAGCATGCTTCTTGTGGAACCCCCGGTGTGCACTGGGAGTCACAGTGGAGCGATGCATCCCCACAGGCCCACCCCAGGAGAGAAAAGCAGTCCTCTGGATGCTCAATCCTCTCCTTGTCCTACTGACCTCTAGTGACCCATATCACCCTCTCCTTATACACATACACAAATTAAAAGAAAATGAAGTGATTCTCATAGTTTTGGTTAGTAGTTTTGCTTTGCTTATCACGAGCAACCCCCCCTCCTATATTACCTGCTTATCAGAAAAAAAATCTCTGGAGTTTACCCTGCCACAGACAAACTGAGGCACTAACTCCACATGTATTCATAGAAACATAGAAACATAGAATTTGATGGCAGATAAGGACCGCTTGGCCCAACCAGTCTGCCCATTTCCCTACCTGATGGATAAGCTGCAGATCCTAGTTAACCAGCAGCCTACTTCTTCCTACCCCCAACCCCTAGAATTGCCTTATGACTGTCCCATGCATGCTTGAATTCCACCACTGTTTTTGACTCACAACCTTCCTCCGGAAGGCCATTCCATACATCCACAACCCTCTCTGTGAAAAAAATACTTAAATTACCTCTGAGCAGCCCTTCTATCTTCAAATTGTACCTCCTTGTTCTTGCACACCTCTTTTGAAAGATGCTACCTCTTGGACTTTGTTGATTCCCTTGAGGTACTTGAAAGTTTCTATCATGTCCCCCTCTCCCTCTTTTCCTCAAGGCTATACATATTAAGCTCCTTAAGTCTCTCTTCATATGTCTTCCGGTGCAGACCCTGCACCATTTTAGTTGCCCTCCTCTGGACAGCTTCCATCCTGTCTATGTCTTTGCGGAGATTGGGTCTCCAGAACTGCACCAGTACTCCAGATGTGGTCTCACCAGCTGTCTGTACAGAGGGATAATAACTTCTTGTTTTCTACTGGTGATGCCTCTCCTATGCATCCCAGTATCCCCCCAGCCCTCCTTGCTGCCCTCTCACATTGCTTGCCCACCTTTAGGTCATCTGATATGACTACCCCCAGGTCCCTTTCCATTTTTGTTGTTGTTAGTATCTCACCCCCCATTGTGTACTCTTCCCCTGGGTTTTTGTTTCCCAGGTGCATTACCTTGAACTTCTTAGCATTGAATCTAAGCTGCCATACATTTGACCATTACTCTAACCTTGCCAAGTCCCTTCTCATCCTTTCCACCCCACCTTGTGCATCAACTCTGTTGCAGATCTTTGTGTCATCTGCAAAGAGACATACTTTTCCTTCCAGTCCCTCTGCAATGTCGCTTATAAAGACATTGAAGAGGACCGGTCCTAATACTGAACCCTGCGGTACCCCACTACTAACCCCCCTTTTTTCAGAGTGGACTCAATTTACTATTACTCTCTGTGTCCTATTCTCCAGCCAATTCTTTACCCAGGCTGTCATCTTGGGACCCACTCCCAGGCTGGCTAACTTGTATATTAATCTTTTGTGTGGGACTGTGTCAAATGCCTTGCTAAAGTCTAGGTAGGCCATGTCCACAGCCCCTCCCTGATCAACTACTTTGGTCACCCAGTCAAAGAAATCTATCAGATTTGTCTGGCATGACCTTCCCGCTGTGAATCCATGCTGCCTTGGGTCCTGTGCCCTCTGGCCTCTAGATACACAACAATTCTTTCCTTCAGAAGTGATTCCATCATTTTCCCTACCACTGAGGTTAAACTAACAGGTCTGTAGTTTCCTGCTTCTGCCTTGCTCCCACTTCGTGAAGGGAATCACATCTGCCTCCTCCAGTCCTCAGGTACCACCCCATCCTCCCATGATTTGTTAAAGAGGGTAGTCAGTGGTGTCACTAGTTCTACCCTTAGTTCTTTTAGAATTCTGGGATGAATCCCATCAGGCCCCATTGCTTTGTCCACCTTCAGTTTTAAGAGCTCTTTCAGAACCCTTTCTTCTGTACATGGGCTGGTATCAACTTCTGTATCCAGAGTGTTTCTACTGTTTGTTTTAGGTACCTCCCTCTCTTCCTTTGTAAATACTGAGCAAAAATATTTGTTTAGTATCTCTGCCTTTTCACAGTCACCCTCTGCCCACCCTCCCTCCCCTTTATTAAGCCTCACTATCCCTCCCTTGGTCTTCCTTCGCTCCTGATGTACCTATAAAAGGTTTTATCCCCCTTCTTGACTGAGTTGGCTATCTTTTCCTCGGTTTGGGCCTTTGCTGTTCTGACTGCCTTTCCAGCTTCCTTTTGCTTTAACTGATACAGTTCTCTGTCCTGTTCCTTCTGTGATTCCTTGTACTTCCTGGATGCTTTTTTTCTCTTGAACCTTCACTGCACTTCCTTTGAGAACCATAGTGGTTTCTTACCTCATTTCGTTTTGTTTATTTGCTTTACACAAAGGCTTGTTACCTCTGTGATGGCAGTTTTTATTATTCCCCATTGTTCTTCCACCCCTCCTTCCTGCCCATTTGCTAGTGCATTCCTTAGGCACTCACCCATTTTGGCAAAGTCAGCCCTCCTAAAATCCAGTACCTTTGTCTTTGTATGGCTTGACTCTATTGCTGTGTTTATTGTGAACCATACTGTTCGATGGTCGCTAGTTCCCAGATGGCTACCCACTTCTACATCTGTGATCCTCTCTTCATCTCCATTTGAGAGTACCAGGTCTAAGATTGCTCCCTCTTGAGTGGGCTCCAATACTAGTTGTCTAAGGCATGCCCCCTGTAGGGCATCTAGAATAACCCCACTCTTAGAAGTGGCTGCTGCAACTGCACTCCAGTAAACATCTGGCATATTCAGATCACCCATCAGCAATATCTCCCCTTTATCTGCCATTCTAAGTATACTTTCTATCATTTCCTTGTCCATTTCCTCCCTGAGAGGGGGTCTGTATACAACCCTGTGTGGATGTGGTGCCATTGCCTGCCTCCAAATTGACCCACAGTGCTTCTTCTCCCCTGTTTACCCTTTTGTTCTGTTGCTTTGATTTCTTCTCTTATGTAGAGAGCTACTCCTCCTCCTCCTCTTTTACCCTCCCTGTCCCTCCTGTAGATAGTGTATCCTGGTATGTTTACGTCCCAGTCATGGTTCTGTGTGTACCATGTTTCTGTGACTGCCACGATATCCAGATCTTCCTCCTCCATCAGGGCCACTAATTCAGGAAGCTTGTTACCCAGACTACGGGCATTGGTACTCATTGCTCTCCATTCATTGTTTATGTGTGTATATATTGTGATATGAACTTTCTACCAGCAGAATGATTGCAATTTATGATGCACACTCTGTCATGCCTTATTGCTCACGTAACCCATGGCTTTGGTAGCATGTTGCTGACAATAGTAACATACAAGTCACTATGCAAATAGCAATTGAATGCAGTATTATTAGTGATATCAATCAGTATCCAAGTAACAAATAAGTGCAAATGAATGTGGTTTAATCGATACTGGACTTATACTAGGAGCCACAATTGTGCAGGAGCACTCTCCATAGCGCTGTCTGCCACTGCATGTCTGGCACAAAACAAAGGCAAAGCAAGCAGCAGAATCTTCTCAAGCTACTAAACACAAGCCCTCCTCTGAAAAACAATAACGTATGGTAAATTTTAAACACAGTACCAAAATGGAGTACAAAATAACAAAGGGAGAGATGCTTCAATGGACAACAGTGCTAAAAAGGCAAACAGAGCTACAAATCCCAAAAAAGGGGAACTGGCATCTGGCACCTGCCAATTAAGCACTACATGGAAAGACAATGGTAGTGCTTACTAAGGTCTGTGGCAGTCTGTTTCCAAAAATGTTAAGCCTGTGATTCAAGGGGCTGAAGCAACAGCCAGCCCTCCCCCACATGACCTATTTAAACTCTGCCTTTCTGCTTCAATTCAGAAGCATTATTTCTTTGCAGCTGGAGGCTCTGCCTGACCTCTCCCTGGGCTTTGCACCCCTCCCTCCTCATGCTTGGATTTCTGCTGGCTTGTGCTGGACTCTCTGCCTGGTTTGTGCATCTCCTGCTTCCAGCTCAGTGTTTGCCTCTGACTGCAGTCTTCTGTGCTTCTCTCTCAGTTATTTGTTTCTGCTCCTGGCAGCTCCTGTGCTTGTGCTTGCTTTTGTTTCTCTTGGGCTTTTCTCATTTTTCTAGGGTCCCATTTATTGTTATACTTTTACCAATCCCTCTGTTTACCTGCTATTGTTATCTGTATGTTTCAGCTCCAGCTGCTGTTTCCATGCCTCTGCTCACTCCTGTGCTTTTCTACCTTAATTGCTTATACCTGGTCCAAGCTTCATCCTGCTCCCAGATAGCTGCCACTCTCTGTTGTGCTATATTTGTTGCTCAGAAGCTCTGATCTTAATCTATTCAGTGCTAGTTCCACTCAGGCAACTACAACTCCCTACTTTTCAATTCTTTTGTCTACTTCTAGCATATTCCTTGTGCTTTGCTGCATTACTACACAACACATTTCAGCTATTACATTAGCATTTCATACTTTTACTGACCCATACTTTGTCAAAATGACAGCAGTCCATTTCTGACTTCTACCCATACTGAAAAATGAGTGCCTCTACAATTTTTGGGTTTCCTGCCCTACCATCCAAATTATACTCTATTATAAATGTAATGTTGTCCTAGTCCTAAGTGCAGGACTTCTATGCATTTGTAATCATAAATCAAACTCTCATTACTTTTGCTTATGTATTCAGTCCAAGGTATGTCAGCTGAGCCTTCACTGCATTTGTACCAAGGACCCTGCACCCTGTTATGCAAAGGGCAGGGACCCTGTGGCTAAGTCCCATGACTTGTGCCAACCCAATATGTATGCCAAACAGAGGCTGTACCTGGCAGGGTTGGTGTAATCCATGGCAATCATGCTGGAAGGGCACAAGAGCCCACCCCCCATGCCCCAATCCCCCATAGAAGTAGAAATGTTCTACAGGGTCATTGATCCCCCCCAATGCCCCCAATCCCCACTATTCAGGGCTAGCAGAGTCCCCATGCCCCGATCCCCCATAGAAGTAAAACTGTCTCACAGGGCTATTGATCTCACATGCCCCAAACCCCCCCAAAAGTTAGTGAAATAATCCCCAAAGGGCTAGTCCTCCCCCACTAGCTGCAATCCCTGAACACAAGTCTGGTCTGCAAATGGCAAATGTTGGAAATGAAAAAAAATAACCACATTATCCCTGGTAGTCTAGTGACCCCCCAACTGGGCAGTGCCAGACCATCCTGCTCCCCCACTACCTGTACCCAGCCAGTGACTAGCACAGCTCACCTCTCACCACGACGGCCAGCCACCAACTGAGCTCCATATGCACACATACTACTGTAAATAGAACACGCTCAATGAAAGAGCTGTCATTCATTAAATGCATACTATTTATAGTAGTGCATGCTCATGCGGACCTCTGTCAGTGGCTGGCTGCAGTGGTGAGAAGTGGGCTGTGCTGGTCATCAGTTGGGTATGGGTCAGGGGAGTGGGGTGATATGGCACTCCCGGGTGAGGGGATGGGGCTACTAGACTACCAGGGATAACAGGGTTATTTTTTTTTTCCATTTCCTACATTTGCCATTTGCAGCCACACTTATGTTCGGGGATCAGGGCTTGGGGGAGTGCTAGCCTGGTGGGGCTTATTTCACTGACCTTTGTGGGATTCAGGGCATGGGGAATCAATACTCCTGTGGGGCTTTTCTTACAGCACTTTGGGGGATTGGGGCATGGGGGGTCTGCTAGCTCTGTGGGGGCTTTCTGTACTGAATAGTGGGATCAGGGGCATTGGGGATCAATAACCTCATGGGGCTTATTACATTGAATTCTGGGGTTTGGGGCATGGGGGTCTATAGCCCTGTGGGGTTTTTTGTACTGGATATTTGGGGGATTGGGGCATTGGGGGGGTCTGCTAGCCCTGCGGGGCTTTTTAAGGCATATTTGGGGGATCAGGGTATCGTGGGGTACATGTCATGGGGGATGGGCTGGCAGGCATATTGGCGCAACCCCCGGTGGATGCAAGGTACACCTACAACAGCTAATAGCTATTGTAACTGTAAATGTCCTCCAGGGGTTGTTTCAGAATAGCAAATTTGGGTATCTGCCAGCTGCCCTTTCAGAATAGGGTGTAACTGCTGCCATAAACCCCCTGGGGCCATGTCGCAGGGGGTTTATGGCATAACTGGTGGCAGAAATCCACTTTGGCGCAAGCAACCTGTGACATGTCACAGGCTGCTTTGCAGAATTCAAAATGTCACAACTCATGGCGTAAAGTGCTACTTGCACCATTCTTGTTGGCGCAATTCACTTTACGTCATGCATAACACTTTGAGAATCCAACCCTATGTTTCTACTTTCTAGCTATACTGAAAATTTCAGTCATTAAATTATCTGTTTGATCTCATGTTGCTCAGCTCATGGATTCCCTGTTATTTCCACAGTGAGGGACTGTGATGTCACAGTTTGGCATCATGGCTTCAAGTAGCAGCAGCATGTTTTTATGTAAGTTAAATGAATTTTGCCCTGCTTCTTTGCCATATTTATTTATTGATTGATTGATTTATTTGTACAATCAGATTTGCAACCTTTGAGCCAGAGGTTTGTTTACAAAGGTACCTCATCACAGAGAGGACAACAGTGTTACAATATTACAGTAGGTTGACATACAGATTTACAAAGATTTTACAAAGTAGTATACAGACATTATTACATATATGTTGTACATTTTGTAAAACAGTAGTTACATAAATACAGATATCTAGAAGGGGGAATGAAGGAATTATTCCTGCATACACTTCATGAACTTAATTACTGGCTCTAATCTGTGGCTGCTGGCATTGCCCGGCCTCCTACTACTGCTTCTGTGCAATCTTAATGGCATTTAAGGTACTCATGCATAAACCATATCAATTCAATTACCTAAACCTCATCAATTCAATTACTGGCATTCACAGCCTCCTTCTACCTAACTAACGGCCACTGGCTTCACCTGGCCTCCAACTACCTACCCACATCAGTATTACCTACTGCCATCAAGTATTTTCAATGTCATAAAAATTAGGCTTCCTTAATGGAACTGGTTGGCTTGCTTTCCACTGGCTTTGTTCCTACTTCTAACCTCTGGGTGCTGGATTTGCCAAGCCTCCTCCTCACAAACCACTACCTAACCTCTAGCCATTAGTTTTGCCCTGCATCACAATACTTAACCCACAGCCACTGACTTTGCTTGGTCTCCTTATATCTACTGTTTTACAGTTGACTGTATGCTCCCATTCATAAACTGGAGGCATGCCAACCATGACCATTACTTTGTATGACTCAGGGCCAGCCCTGCAGCCAACGGTCTTCCTCCGCAGCCATGAAGTCCGCATCTTCAGCATGCGAAACTTGGGGCGGGGTCCTTCTCATCTCCCCCATAGTGGGAATGTCCTTGTTCTGGGCAGAGCTTTAGCCATGCAAATGTATTGATGGCACCTCTTGATGTAGAATTTAAGACTTTAGCTATGAGGGATGGGGCCCTTATGCCCAAGAGGGATCTTTTAGCTTACTGAATCTGGTTTGGAAGCACCTTCTACACTATTCTTCCCATGACAGCCTCTGGTTCACCTGTTTTTAGTCAGTAGGCTGGCAGAGTGACTTAGCAGTCATTGCTCTTCTCCTCCCATCTTAGTGGTCCCACTGTTGCTTCAGAGTATCCAATGTTGCAAACTGCACTTGCAACCCTTCGCAGCATTCCCTTTGTAATGATCATGAGAGCCTTCCACAAAACTGGAAAATGTTCCTACCTTTGAACTGGGTTTCTAAATTGCAGCAGCAGAGCTGTCACTAAATAAAACATCCCAAGCCTGGAGGGAAGGCGACCTAGGCCTTGAATCCCCGGAGGTTTCCTCCTCAAATGGGTTTTTTCCTCTCTTCAGTGCCAAAGATCAGAATATCTAGATACTTTAGTTGTATTTCCCTAGGTTACTTAGGTAGATTTCCGGAGTTATTTAGGTAGGTTTCCATTGTTAGGTGAAGATGGATGGTGGCCCTCCTTTGCTGTTCCCTCTGTCCTTAGGAAGTCATGTTCTCTCATTATAATTCGTTCAACCTGCATTAGGTCATTACATGTTTTTTAGTTATCTGCTGACCATTACAATTATCTCTAATGACCTATGTGAAGGTCCAAATACTCAATACCAACTCGTTACCTCTGCACGGTTTCAGATCTGCACTCTTTTGGGGCTTTTTCCTAAGCTACTTTTAGTCTAAGAGAATCCATCTCATAGCACCTGTAGGTGTGGATTCCTCCTCTAGGGTTCCTTCCCTTTTATCTTCCCTACAGGGTGATATTCCAGAGGCACAGAGAGGCGAACAGCCACAATGAAGTTTATTCAACAGGTTGCATAAGCACAGTACCACACCACATCAAGTTGCCTAAGCACATTGAATTGAAAAACTTAACCCTGTGGTTCAGGGAACTGAAGCAACAGTCGTGCACCCCTGCCTGACCTATTTAAACTCTGCCTTTCTGTTTCATTAAGAATTATTCCTTTGACTCACCATCCTCCCTATCTCCTCTAGTGGCTAGCCTCTCTGCTTTGGTCTTTTTCCTAAACTACATTTAGCCTAAGGGAATCCTTCCTGTGGCACCTCTAGGAGTGCAGCCATCCTCCAGTGTTCCTTGCCTTTGGCTTCCCTACAAGTTGGTATTCCTGAGGCACAGAGAGGTGAATGACCACAACAAAGTTTATTCAAGAAGTTGCATAAACACACCACACAAAGTTCTGTAAGCACATTGAAGTGCAAAAAATGCTATAAAGTGCATATACAGTAGTGGTAGCCATGGAACAGAAGCTCCAGGCAGTCACCTGACATGTTTCACTCCTCCTAAATGGGAGCCTTCTCAAAGGTCAACACACATGCACACTTAACCTAAATATAAAGTTAAAAAGCCACCAGTCAATAAATAGTGGTGAATGCTATACTACTGTTCAAAATAAACCAGTATTTATTATCCCTTGAACTCATAAAAATGTCCTAAGATAGGCAGCACTTGTGTTTTTTAAATGTTAAACTGCTTCAATCCCCACTAATACAGCTGCACAACATAATACAAAATGTGACTGATGCCAACGAGGCTGGGCTTGCCTTTTTATGTAGTTTCCATTGTTTTGTGTTTTTTTTTTAGTAGGCTTTACTGTCTCACCAGTCTCATTATTTTAACTGTAATTATAGAAGAACAGCATTCAATCGCAGTTTTAATCATTTTTGTTTGTATACAGAGCCTTAAGGGAGGGCTTTGACACAGCAGCATTGCCTTTCAGTAGTGCTCCTTACACTGCCCATGGTGGTTCAAGTCCACCTAACACAAGGCAATTAGTTTCATTCCCCAGTACCAAAGTCACTTATAGTCCCCCTCTCCATGTTATGGTCTGGTTTGGACACTGGAACCATTAGGTAACTGAGAAGAGAGACAGAAACAGGTTTTTTCTTATACCCTGATGGTCCAGGTTAGGCATCAGACCTATCCAGCAGTTCGGCAGAGAAAGAAAGATTTTTCTTTTACTCCCTGACAGGCTGCATTGGGCATGCAGTTTGTTAGGTTGTGGAAGGGAGGGTGGCAGTTTGTTTTTTATCCTCTGACATTCCAGGTTTGACCCTGGACTCATCAGGTAGTTGGGTGGAGGGGGGCAGTTTTTTTTTTAATGTTTTATTCTCTAACATATTGTGTTGGGCACTGGACCTATTAAGTAGTTGAATGGAGGGGGCACAAATTGTTTAATTCCCTGATAAGCCAGGTTGGGCACTGGGCCCATTAGGTAGTTTGCAGGAGTGGACAGATTTTGTTTTATTCCCTGATGGGCCAGGTGGAGCACAGGACCATTCTGCTGTGCAGCAGTTGGGGTTGGAGAATGTATGGCAGTGGTAGGCGCAGCAGTGTGCCAGCAGACCCATGTCTCATGTGCATTGTTTGAGCCCCTCACTGTAACCTGAGTGGATGGGCATGGGGACAACAGTGTTTTACTACCCTGATAATTCAACCTTTCGCTAACCTCTTTGCTGCTGCTCCTCCTTATCTCTGTTTGGCTTAATACATGGGCGTGGTTGGACATGAGACCCATCATGTAGTTAGAGGTGGGGGAGAGATTTTTTAAATTTCCTGGCAGGCCAGGTTGGGCACAGGACCTGTCATGTTGTTAGGAGAGGTGGACAGTTTTTTTCTTATTTCCTGATTGGCTGGGTTAGGTATTGGTTATGTCTGATTATTGGGGGGGGGGGGGAGGACATATTTTGTTTTATTCCCTGACAGGCAGGGTTGCATATTGGACCCATCAGATCGTGTGGAAGAGAGGAACATATTTTATTTATTTCCTGATGGGCTGGGTTGGGTATCAGACCAGTCAGGTAGTTGGGGGGGAAGAGCACCAGATTTTGTTTTATTCTTTAATAGGTAAGTTTGTGTACTGGATCTATTTGGTTGTTGGGGGAAGGGAAAGATTTGTTTTATTACCTGATGGATTGGGTTGGACATTGGACCTGTCACTTAGTTGGAAAAGGGGGCAGATCATTTTTATTTCCTGACAGGGTAGGGTTGGGCACTGGACCTGTCACTTAGTTGGAGGAGGGGTCAGATTATTTTTATTCTCTGACTCACTAGGCTGTTCACCAGATCCATCAGGTAGTTGCAAGAGTGGGAAGGATTATTTTTGTCATCCCCTCTGTGGCCAAGTTGAGCACCGGAAATTCTATTCTATTCTATTCTATTCTATTCTATTCTATTCTATTTATCCCTTGTTACCATTATGGAACTCCTAGGCCTTGCACAACGTTTTGTGATACAGTGTGTATGAAAGTCATGTTGGCTATGTATTGTTTTCCAAATTTCCTCACCCTGGCCCCGTCTTGCTCCAGTATCTAATTCTCTCTTGTTTTCCCAGTCCCTGGCCAGGCTACTGAAACTGATTGGAAATCTTACTGTTTTTTCACTACACAGAGAGTCTGAGAAAGGCACTTCTTAGTTGCTACAAGCATCAAATTGTGCCACTGCTACTGTATACTATTTTTGTGCTATTGCCTTACAATAATTTAGTAGCTCTAAACTCTCAGTTTCATATATGCAGTTTCATTAAAAAAAAATACAGATTTGCTTTCCATTCTGGAAGTTGTGCTGACAGAGTTAATTGCACTTCTCTCTGAGTTCATCTGTTGTCATTCTTGACATCATGGGGGGTGGGGGACCTATGCTGAACTACTATAGGACTTCTTCAATTATATCACCCAGGTCAGCTGCACATTCATGAGGCAGCTGCCACTTACTCAACGGGTTCTCATGTACTCTCCCCCTTGCAGCCCACAAAAAGTTAGCAAAGCATTACAGACAGTTGTGAGGAGCAATAACAAGGCACAACTCACTCACTTGACAGCCATAAATTGGTGCATCCCAGTCCTCCAATGCATTTCAATGGGACAGCTGCAAAGTACTTCCTGACTTTTGTCCCCAATATGAACTGGTCTGCTATGCAGATCAGCCCTAAAAGCAATTAAACTAAAACTTTTCATTGCATAAACTAATATAATAACACAATAAAACAAATGTTGTTAGCCCACAGAAAGTTGCACTTGTCTGTATATACAGTCAACTAGGAATTACACATGACAATCAATAAAGAAAAATTCAGGCATAGATTCTAAGTAATTCAAGCAGTTCAATTTTGTTACTATTTTCATTTTCTTTTGTCACTTGTTTTCTTCAGTTCCTCCCACCCCAACCATCAGAGTCACATGGCAGCCTCTACAGGCAATGCCATGCCTTTGTTAGCTGGTAGGGGGCATATGAATTTCTAATGGCCAGCAGTCACCCTCCGAGGGAGCATAGCACCACACCAATCATTTTTGGAAGTGAAAACTACCAAATATGACATGATTCTCTAAACAAACCAACAATGACAGGTAGGCGGTAACTGTACTAGCCCACAGCAATTTGCTCTAAAAGCTGGACTAGTCAATTTTATTGATAAAATCAACCATTGTAAATACCCAAAGAGAGGATGGGGGAGGTGTTAAGGTTGGAAACCCTAATGTCACATTTCTCTACATTTGTCACTTTAACCCTAACTAAAGCATTAATGACATCTTTTGCAATTTATTTCCTTGCCTTTTGAGATAGTATAATCATATCCTTATTTGCCTGTGGGAGCGCAGGTTCCAGAGGGCCCTGCATCTCCATCCCTCCATAGATGTATATATGTATGTAGCAGTGGAAGCAGATGGTCCTCTGGGCCATGCCCTTTCATTTATAGGACAACAGTGACCAAATTGTCAGTATAGCCATCTTATTACCCCACCTTATGTACCCGGTACAGCACATTTTTGAATCCCTTCCAAAATGTAATTCCATGCAACTGCAACGCTATTCCATGCCACAGGTGTGAAAACACATTTTGGCCAAGATATGAAAAATGACAGCTGGACATACATGAGGTCAGGTAGTAAGAAGGACCTTTTGAAAATCTGGGTCAAAATATTTACAATTTCCGAAGTTACAATCGTGTGTAGCAAAATGCAATGAATGGGCATAACTTTGCCATTTCTTCATATTTTGGCTCTAAATTTTGAACATAGCCTTCTTATTACTCCACCTCATAAATGAGAGCAGAAAAAATTCCAAATCCAGCCCAAAAGGTGAATTCAACAAGCAACCGCACTAACACCTTTTGTGCAGGAGTTGCATAATGACAGTCATAGTGTTCATGAGGTGGCATCCCAAAAAGGCCATGTTGAAAATTTGGTGTCAAAATTAAAAAAAAACAAATGACTGTGTTATGCATAAAAGTTGCCCCCCGCCCATTAAAATACATTGAACTGCATTTACCTTCATTTTTCATATTGCAGTTGCCAGTCCCAGCAGCAAGACGAGGCTTTGATCGGATAGTGGATCTCAAACCTAGGACCTCTTCAGGTGAGTAATGGTGTGTGAGGGTGTATTGGGGGTGTGAGTTGGTGGGTTCTGAGTTGGAGGTGGAGATGGAGGCTGACGGACCAGAGTCCATTTTCATTTTTTGCAGGAAAAAGAAAACACAGAGGGATTTCTTATTACAGGGAGGGACAGTGTTGGGGTGCCGCTAGACAACAGGGACATATAATGGCAGCACAGGGACAGCAGTCAGAGAACAGGGGAGGGACCACTGACTACCAATGAATGGCATATTTAATATGGGATGATGATCCAAGAACGGAGGAGGAGGAGGAGGAGGAACCACTGGACTGCCAGGGAATGTATTTTATTTATATGGGGAGAATGATGGCAGAACAGGAGAGTTCACATCATGCTTAGAGAATATAACCATAATAAGGCATATTCTGCATTGTGTTCATGAAGGACACATTGTGATTTCTGTGTCTCCCCCACCCCCAAAAAGGAGATAAAATACACGAAAATCCTGTAATACCTGAAGTCAACCTTGCCATTTGTCATTTTGAATACTCTCACTTTTATGATTGCTTTGTTGCCTCATCTGCTTCCCTTCAAGATTTATTATTCCCTTTCCTTCCATACCAGTGTAAATAATCATGAGACTTCCCCTTCAGCATATTTGAAAATTGATAACCAGGAAAGCATATCTTCTGCTCACTTCTCACCACTTCCACTCTGCTCAGTTTTATGGGTATCTGTATACCCTATACTTTTTCATGTTAAACCCCAGCTGACAGATCCCAGACCATCTTTCCAACTATGCTAGGTCCTCCATCAGATCTTTAACCCTCTCCTCCATGTCCATCCACCCACTGAGCGTGGTGTCTTCTGCAAAGAGGCATATTTTGCCTTTTATGCTGTCCACTATGTCAGTTATGAACACTGAACAGTATGAGACTATTGTAAATGCTTTAAATGAATGTCACATGGAACCAACAAAGTAAACCAGTTTTATGCTCCTGTTACATTAGGCTATTCCTTGCCCTGTTGTTATGTATTCCCGCTGTGCACCTGTTCTAAGTGGCCCTCTCATCCTTGTTATTATTTGTAACTATGCATGCTTTGCTGTAATTGTATGTCCACCTGCTTTAATGTTATCAGTGACTATAATGTATATCAGTGATTTTGTGTGTAACTGTGGCTTCTCTGACTCTGAACTCCTTGAAAATAGGCACCTGCCTAAAGGATTCTTTGCAAAATAAAAATTAAATTTATTTTATTTAGTTTTTGTTGACCGGGTAAGTGCACTAGACAAATTCTGCCTATTTTCAGGCACGACCCGGGGAGGGGGATACAGGTGAATGCCAACTGACCTAGAACCAGATTAAGCTGTTGGTGGTATTTTTAGTGAATGGAAGAAATTTGGCCAGGACACCAGGGAAACTTCCCCTACTCTTTTCAAGAAGTGCCATGGGATCTTTAGCATCCACCTGACCTACCACCAGAACAGGCAGATGGGACCTCGGTTTAACGTCTCATCTGAAAGATGGCACCTCAGGAGTGCAGCACCCCGCTCATGCTGCACTGCAGTGTCAGTATTGGGATATTACCCCAAGTGCCTGGTGTGGGGGATAGAACCCACAGCCTTCTGATCTCCCGGCCTCAGAGGCGAGTGTGCTACCTGCTGTGCCACTGACACTAAATGAAAGAACCAGTCCCTGTGGGACCCCACTGGTGACCCCCTTCATTTCTGAGTACTCCCTCCTGACCACCACCCTATGGGTTCTCTCTCCCAGCCAATTTGCAACTCACGTCATCAGCTTCTTCCCATCCCAGATCCTCCAATTTCTTGATCAGTCTCTTGTGGGGAAATGAGTCAAAGGGGTATCCCGTTATGTGCGTGATGCAAATTAAGAGACTCAGTTTTGAGTGACTCCATTTGAGCACCTGTGAGAGGAGCAACCATAAATGAATAGCAAGGGTTTAAGGAATGGTGAAGGATAGTGAATAGCAGGTGGTGTATAATGAGGCAGAGTTAGCTGGGCAGGGTTATGGGGCATTGTTGTGCAGACCAGTTCCGAGCTGCTCATTTGGTGTGGTAGCTAGAGTTACCGCCACTAATGTTTGCAGACCTGAGTTCAGAACTGGCATGGTTGTGTTATTGTATGTTTTGTTTGGGGGGGTTGTTTAAGTTTTAATTTTTTTTTTTGAAGTCCCATCCCCCTGACTTTGTTCCTCCCACTACTGTTCTCTCCCTCCTGACATTTGTCCCCCTCCCCAGATTGCATTTTCTCTCATGTTTCTCACCTCCTTTAAATATGCCCCCCCTGGATTTGGTTATATTAATTTTATGGGTACAGGGGTGCATAGCCTGCGTATAAAAAGTAATTAGATATATTGGCCACCATAGATAAATTTAGCAGTCGCTTGCTGTTGTTTTGGTGGTAGTAGTAGTAGTGCACATCGCTGTTTTTGTTTTTTGGCAATGTGCACTCACTCTTAGGTAAGTCACTATTATGGAGTTGCTATTATGACATAGAACCAGTTGAAGGCCTTTCTGAATCCAGTAACTGTATGTCCATTGCCAGGCCCCTGTCCACCAACCTTGAAACCCTGTTTAAGAAATCAATCAAGTTTATTTGGCATGACCTTCCTGCCATAAACTCATGCTGCTTAGCATTCTGGAGCCCATTTACCTTGAGGAACACAACCAGCCTTTTCTGTGAGAATGTTATCCTTCAGCATGTCAACTATCGATGCCAACCTTATTGGACTGTAATTCTCCAGCTTGTCCCGTTGCCCTGCTGTTGTGCAGGGACACTACATCAGTTGTTCTCCACTCTCACAGCACCACTCCTTTGTCCAGGGAGCTTTTGAAAAGGCCAGCCAGTGGGGCTGCTAGAATTTCTGCCAGTTCCATTGAGACCCCAGGATTCATACCATACACCATGGAGATTTGTCAATCTTAAGGGCCCTGGACCTCTTTAATAGTGTTGTGCGAAACTGAAAAATTTCACTCCATGAAATATTTCATATAATTCACACATTTCGCAAAATATTTCACATGGTGAAATGCAAAATTTCACCCCCCGGAGCAAGACAAATTTCACCCGAAAACTGGTAAAATTTGCCCCTTTCGGGCAAAAATTCACCCCTTGCAATGAAATTTCACCACCTGTGTGTGAAATTTACAGTGGCCAAAGTTCTCCCTGGTGTCTAGTGGTCCCCCCAATGCCCCCGGCTGCTCACTGGCCCAAATTATTCTCCCTGGTGTCTAGTGGTCCCCACTCCCTAGCCGATCACCATCCATAATTAAATAATGCCCCCCCAGTTACCCTGGCCCCCTCATTTCCTTTTATTAAAAATTAATAAATCAAACCCACACTTTCTGGTGTCTAGTGGACCTCCCACCACCCCACCCTGTTATCATGAGCTGGGCCAGTAAAAGCATGTGCTCATTCACTGAAGAGCTCAGTCAGGCTGCCAGCCGTGGAGGTGAGTGGAGAGCTGTGCCAGTGGCCCGATCGGGGTACTGGCAAGGAGCAGGGTGGGCATGTGCACTATCTGATGACAGGGTGGGGGGTCCACTAGACTCCAGGGAGTGGGGATTTAATTTTTTTTAAGATTGGGGGTCCGGGAAAATATTGAGTTGACTGGGGAGGCTTGATTTATTCACTTTGGCCTGGTGAACTGCGGGGGTGGGGGGGATGTTGAATCACTAGACACCAGGGAGAATTAATTTTTATTTCAAAATTTGGGCCAGAGAGTGGCCAGGGAGGGAAGGGGGACCAATAGACACTAGTACTTGCAGTGGCCGGAAGGCGAAATTGCAGGCAAAATAGTGAAATTTTATCACAATTTCACAAAACATTTTGTATGGTGAAATTGACAATTTGGCCACAATTGCACTGGCTAAATTTTATTTCACTGCATCTCTACTCTTTAGGACCCTGTCCACTGTGCTTATGTCCTCACAAATTTTTTTCTCCCCACCCTTCCACATTCCTACAGTATCTTTCCCTGTGGGACTGGTCCATCTTTTTTCCTTTTGAACGCAGAGTGGAAGTATTCATTCAATAACTCTGCTTTTCCTCTGTTGTGTTCTACCCACTCAGTCTCTTTCTTCAGCTTGACAATACTTCCTTTATTAACTGTGCTTCTCAGATGTAAGAAAAGAGAGCTAAGCCACCTTCCTTGACCCCCTCCTCTAATTTCATCCCTGTTCCTGTCTTGGCTTTTCTTATCATTCTGCCAGTTGCTTACTGCCTTTCCAGTCACATACATCTTTCCCTCTTCTGCTTGTATGTAAGCTGTTCCAGGTAGTCTACCCTGTCTTCATGTCTTTGCAGACTCCTAAATATGTAAAATAAAACTTTTTTTGTGTCCATTGTAGCTCAGCCTGTCTCCTGAAAACCAGAACAAATTAGTTTTTTTTTTTTTTATTTTATGTTTTAAAATAACAGGTGGGCAACCGTGCACAACATGGCTATATTTCCAGTGAGGGGTACTTACGACATCATACGTACCTGGAGCAAGAGAAGCCAGAGAGGTCCTTAATGTAATCAGAAACCTGAGATGGAAGCAAAGCAGAGTTGTGAATGGTTACCCAGTTGTTGTTTTGTATAGTACATGGTTTGAAACATAAAATGAAGAATGCTGCTACTGTTCTTCCCAAGAAATCTTCAGTTTAATTGTTATTAAAAAAAAAAGTCTGAATCTATCCTCACCCAACTCTTGAAATCATACCTGGTTGTTGGGTTGGGGTGGGTTTCTGTATTTTAAAATGATGAAGCAACAAAATATTTTGTGTTGGGGGGGGGCTTGGTTATGCATGTGGGAAATATGAAAGTAAAACGGCAGGTGGTATGTGTTTTCATTCTAATTAGAAAAGCTGTTGTACCACGGAAGATTACAACAGCATTCTATAATCTTTGAACTTTGGTACATCATTGCAGTTAGAATGAAAATCCATGCATAACAAGGTATAACCACATATTATAAATAGATGGCAACCAGTTCAGAAGACCCTCCTGTCACCAGTGGTCATTACATTCTGAAATGAGAAAAGATTACTTACCATTTCATCAAATGCAGCTTGATACTTTGCTAGACATTTACATTATATAATGAGTAGTATTATCACCAACAGAAATTATAATTAATTGTTGAGAATACTGTAACTGTTAACTTGCTGAGCATAACCTTTGTGTTTTTTCTTTAATGTGTAATATATTAATTATTATTTAGAAAAAGAAATATAAGTTTATACTTGAATATCACTTTGAGTCTACCTGTATACTTTGTACTTTTTCAAATACTGTATGAGGGCTAATTTACAAAAACAATTCTCCATTTCAAGGAGTCCTTGTGTAGCAAGTCTATTTGCACTTGGTTAAGTAAACAAAGAAGAGTCTGTAGATTTAAATGTTTTCTTACAAATCTTCTTTACTTATCTTCCCACTTTTACACAGAAAACAGAACACCTTTAGAAAATTCATTCCATCTACCTCACCACATTGCTATCTCATGGAGCACTCAAGAGCTTAACGACACTTTTTCATGTAGCCCTGACGTGCATGCTTGATTATGTCAGCCATCTTAGATACACATAAAATGTGTATAACTTTCTACATCCATGGCAACATTTGCAATATTCCAACTATAAAGTTCAGTCATGCTGAGAACTGAATAAGTTAGAATGTATACAGATTCTGGATGTGTACATATGCCTGCAGTCTTCTAACACCAAGGCTTTTCTGTTACCTAATAACCATTTCAAAGGTTGCACATTGGTTGCATATTATTAAAACCACAAGATGTCATACTCCTTTTCTATGTTTTATTACTTGAGCAGAGATCTAGGAGTGATTGCTTATAACTGCTAGCCTCATCAGTGTATCTATTAGCCCTCAGGTGTCTTGTGGTTTTTCACTACAATTATCGAATTATTCACCAATACCAGACTATAATGGGCAGGCCTTATTATGATCAGTACCCATCTAAGGGCAAGGCATAAAAAACAGCACATGTGTTGATAATTAATTCTTAATTTTTAAAGGCAATTTGAATTAATTTAATACATGACCTTTTGACCTCCCATGGCTAAAGGGTTGGAATGGGTCACTATTTGCTAAAATTTTCTTACAAGCAACCTAAGTGTTGAACCGCCAGGATAAAACAAGCTCGAGAAGGTATAATGTTTTTAAAGGCATATTTGAATACATTTAATACATGACCTTTTAACCTCTCATTGTTAAAGATGTGGAATGGGTCACTGATTGTTCAAATCTGCTTACAAGAAACCTAAGTGCCAAACCTTTGGGATGAAACAGGCTCAAGGAGGTATGAAAAGTCTATGATGCACTGACCTATTGACATCCCACATCTAAATACACTTATTAGTGTCAGGGAACACTGTAACTATCCGTTCATTAATTATGGGTCTAAATAAGAAAGATGCTTCTAATGCAAGACACTTTTGCAATACTCTTCCTTGACCTTGTGATCTCTCTTATTTAAAAATAAAAAATTTGAATTTTGGTGTGTACTGAGGAGTAGACTCCTTGGCTAAGGAGGCACCATGTATAGGTAACCTATGTAATTGAAGAACCTAGTAGAAACACACTCCTGGATGTTAATATTAACCATAAGTGTTATAATATTGTGTCCCAAGGAAGGTGCAAGAGCAAGGCAGAACCTAGAAAGGATCTCTAGGTCCCTGGCATGTACCCAAAATACACATGCATGCATGTGTACACATGCATGTCCACTTTGCTCTACAATCCTAGAATGGATGTTTTTAATGCCTGGAACACTATGGCTTAAATACCCAGCAGTATCTGCAGCTGTGGAATAGGCAACTGAGCCATGAAAACATAGTTTGCTGTTGAGCTGGGTGGAATAAAGTTACTAAAAGGTGTTGTTTTTTCTGTGTAAAAGTGGGAAAATAAGCAAAGAAGGTTTGGTAAGAAAACTTTTTTAAGTCTAACAGACTCTTCTTTGTTTGCTTAACAGAGTGCAGATAGACTTGCCACACAAGGACTCCTTGAGTTGGAAAATTGTTTTAGTGTCTATGTTCCCTGCTATTTTGTACCTTAAAATCCCTGAAGCCATTTGCACTGTGCTTTTATGGGCAGAACCTGAGGGTCCTGTGTATAAGATTAAATGAGGGTCATTTTCTTATATGATTTTCTTCTTTTTATTTACAGTACATCTAGTAATACTCCATATTGTAATATATATTAGTATTACTTTAGTCTGTACATAATCGATGCAGAAATTGAGTTAATATGGATGTATCTTGATTTATATATATTTTTTCCAATTGTTTAACCAGGTAAGACACACTCAGCTGAAAGCTTGTTCACATGTGCAACCTGGGAGCACAGGGAAGTTAAGTGACTTGCTCAGGGTCCCACAGTATGCAAGTGGGGGCTGTGGGATTCAAACCCAGGTCTCCAGATTTGCAGCTCAGAGCCTTAAACTACTGCACTACACTGCATACCTCTTTCTTTCTTTATAAATGCAAACAAATATATGTAAAAATATATGTAAAATGATAAATAAAAAGTTTAAAACATCCTAGCTGCTGACAAGAGCCTGCCCAGATCTGGGGTTCTCTATATAAACAGACTGATTTGGGGGAATTTGGTGTTTGGAGTTGAACTGTGCAGGTGAATTGTTATTTGTCTTTATCACCTAGAATTTTGACAACTATTAGTCTAATATAGAAAACAAAATCTTATCTTTTTAGGAGACTAACTTAATACAGCAACTCTATTCTAAAGAATCTTTATACTTGTAAATTTATCTTTTTGTAGGTGCTGTACAACCTGTTAAAATCTTCCCGTCAACTACACAAAATTGAGGCCATCGATGTGGTGGCAGGAATTACTAATTTCTTTGTGATGGGAATTGGTGGAATAGTATTTGGGATTATTTTTGGATTTGTTGCTGCATTTACCACGCGCTTCACGAAGAATGTTCCTGTGATTGAGCCTCTCATTGTCTTCCTTTATGGTTATCTGTCATATCTGACTGCAGAAATGCTCTACCTTTCGGGTGTAATGGCGTAAGTATTCTAGGGAAAATTGACTGTAGATGTTTCATCCTTAATGATAGAATACAACAGCTCTTAAATCAGCAGTAACAAAGACCAGCACTGCTCAAGATATTAGAAAAACAGGCTTTAATGTTTAAAAATAGATAAAATGGATGCCAAGGACAAAAGGCTGAACAAATACGAACACCCTCTACCAGTTTCATTATGAAGTGAGCGTCATCAGGAGGTACTGATGATGCTCACGTCAGAGCAAAAGTGGTAGAGGGTGTTCATATTTGTTCTGCCTTTTGCCCTTGGCATCCATTTTATCGATTTTTAAACATTAAAGCCTGTTTTTCTAATATCTCGAGCAGTGCTGGTCTTTGTTACTGCTGTACTGCAATTGTTGCTCATACACGCTCCGAGCATGTTTGGAGCTGTTTCACTTGCTGTATTGTTCAGCTCTTAAATCAGCAGCATTTGCTAGAAGAAAATGTCATCATATAGGGCACAATTCTCAAAACTTTGTGCAAACCGTGCACCACAGACCCTGCGCCCAATTCTCTATTGGGCAGGGTCCTGGTGGCAAAGTCAAATCGCTTGCGGCAACCACAGTGATGTGCCAAACAGAGGGCACACCTAGACAGGTTGCTGCGAGCTATGGGCAGCCATGTGGCAATGTCCCTGAGCAGTCCCTGGTGGTCTAGTGCCCCCCCCAAGCTCACTCTCCTGTCATAATAATTAAAAATCCCTAGTAGTCTAGTGGCCCCCCAAGCTCTGATCTTCCATTATAAAAATAAAAATATCTCTGGTGGTCTAGTGGACCGCTTCCAGCCCCTATCCCCTGTTAAGAGAAATTTCACAATTCCTGGTAGTCTAGTGGACACCCTTACCCCACAGTGCCCTAACACCCTGCTTCCCCATCCCGTAACTGAGTCAGTGACTGGCACAGCCTACCACTCATCCCCACGGCCAACCACTGACTGAGCTCTGAATGAGCACTTACTGTATACGGTACGTACTCAGTGACTGACAGGGGGAAGGAACGCAGCACTCCTACCCATGCATCAGTCTTCAGAACTGTCAGGCCATTACATTTTACCACTGTGCTTGGGAAGTCTGTACTGTCGCTGACACATACTGACATAACAAAACCCAAAAAAACAGGGGAAGGGAGCCATAATTCAGCCTGTCACTGTGTGTCTTTTTTCTTTTGCTAATAAGAAGAAGAATCCAGATATCTGATTTCAAGATTGCAGACCAGGTGTACTGTATATTTCTCTGAACACACTGACTGTGAACTTTCTTCCCACCTGCCCAGAGGCAATGTTCTTCCCACCCTGGCCAGAGGTCATTGTAAGTTTCCTATACTGCAGTGGTGCATTAACCAGGCTGCAAACAAAGAAAAGGGATGCAGTACTCCAGCTTAGTAAGGTGCATTAGGTGCATTACCTTTTAAGGATAAAACTCCAAAAATAATTCACTTAGATTGAAAGGTGCTTAGCCTGCCAGGAAAACTGAATGGTTTAAATTAGGCTTGATGAAGTGGCAAACTTTGCCACAAAGTGTGACTCTCATTACCATGTATGGCTGTAATAAAGAAAAGGATCATTTCAATTATGTTTGGTGTGGCCCCACCTTGATCTATTTTCTGAATCATTGAAGATGGCTTGGGTATCCCCAAGACCACTATCAGGATTTGTTCAGTCAGAAAAAATAGATTATCCTGAAGTTTTTTTAAAAAGCTGACATTTAAGGCCAAAAAGTGCAATGTAATGTGTTCAGGGGCCCAGAACTGAAGAACAGAATTTAGGAAAGATAAGCTTGTAGTGGGGATCACATCAGAAGAAAGGGATCTAGAGGTGATAATAACTTGAAGGCATCAGCACAGTTTACTAGGGCTGTGGAAAAGGTGACTTGGATGCAGGGATGTATTAGTAGGGAGATCATTAGCACAAAGAGAGAGATAATACTGCCCTCATAGAGATCCCCTGGTTAAGCCCTGCAGTAGCTAGAGTATGATGTGCAGTTCTGGAGGCCACACTTCAGGAAGGACATCGACAGATAGGAGGGAGTGCACAGAAGGGCTATGAACATTCTATGAGGCAACAAGGACCCCTCTTATGATGAACACTTAGGGGAATCTCACTATGTACATGCTGGAGGACAGGAGGAATTGACTAGATATGACTGAGACATTGAAGTACGTTTACAGGATAAAGAAGGTGGACAACAGTGACTTGTTCACAATGAGTAGTACAATGAGCACCAAAGGAAACTCCATGAAACTGGCTGGTGGTGGTGGTGGTTGGGGGGGTGCTCAAAGAGGTTGTCAGGAAGTACTTTTTACAGTAAAAGAGTTGGCAGACTGGTACAAACATTTGGAAGAGGGCATCTGTGCTGAGAATATAGGATTTCAACAGAGGGTGGGACACACACGTTGGAAAAGTGCACATGGGGGCAGTTGGGGGGAGAGAGAGGAGGGGAGGGAAGGTAAGACATGTAGACTGACAGCAGCTCAGTCTCATAACTATGCAGGCTTGGGCAGAGTAAATGAGCCAATAGGTCTTTATCTACTATTTCCTGTTTCAGTGCCATGAAACTGATACAGTAAGAAGAGAACAGGAACAGGATATGCCACCCCATTAGGGACAGTACCATGTACACATCATACTTTATATTCTTAAGCTGAAAATCTGCAACAGAAAATAAAAAGTATTTTGTAAATAAAATGTAACCATTGATTAAAATAAATGCCACTTACTTTTGTTGAATGATGGTGTACTTGCTCTTTGATGCATCATCTTGTGGGGGATGTTTAATAAACATAAACAAGCATTTGTCAATGCCGAACGTTCGCTTGCAGGTATTTGCAGTGGTGTTTGGCATGTATGGTGCTTTACCCTAATGCCCTGTGCAATTGCTGGTATTTGCTCAATAAATTGTCAGCATGATGTTTTTGTTACCCCCATTGTGCACTACATAAGCGGAAACACGTTTTGGGCAGGATGTGAAAAATGACAGCTGTACTGCTCATAAGGAAGCATGGTAAAATGCCAATGTTGAAAATGTGGAGTGGAAATATTGAAAATTCACAAGCCTACGAGCGTGCGTGGGAACTGTGCAATGCACGCTCATAAAACAGTCATTTTTAGGAATTTTTTCACCAAATTTTCAACATTGCCATTTTAAAACCTCTGCTAATGAACAGTGTCACTGTGATTTTCTTACTGTGTCCCATACATTGATTTCACACACCGACTGCGCCATTGTGCACTACATGGGGGAAAGATGTTTTGGGCAGGATGTGAAAAATGACAGCTGTACTGCTCATAAGGAGGTGTGGTAAAATGGCAATGTTGAAAATCTGGAGTGAAAATATTGGAAATTCGCAAACTTACGAGCGTGCGAGGAACCGCGCATCCACGCCAGAAACAGTCATTTCTGATTTGCATCACCAACATGGGTTTGGGACTCCTTCATGACGATGTCACTGTCATGCGTTATTTCAAGGCTGTGTGGCGATTTCACGCAGTGACTGTGCAGTGCTCAAGTAAAATCACCCTTGGGCCCAACAACACCATGACAGTGACATCATTCATGAGAAGGGGTCCCAAAATCCCCATGTTGAATATTTGGTGCAAATATTCCAAAAAATGACTGAGATATGCACAAGTTGAAACCCCCATGTAGCCCATTATACAGCTTACCGGCATTTCCTCAGTTCACGGTCGACTTTGAAGAGTGCAGACATGTTCCCGTCCACCAAGATCGTCGCACCGGAGTCCGGAGGCAATGGTGTGGGGGGTGGGAGGCTGGGACGCAGTGGGTGGGTGTGGGTTGTGGGAGGGGTTTGGGAGATGCGTTGGGACCATTTTTGTTTACAGGGAAAACAAAAAAGACGACGTGGAAGTTTGCCACGCTGGGGTGGGCTCCCAGCATGGCAGCAGGATGGCTTTGGGGGGCAGCGGGCCGATGGGATTAGGCACCCCCGTCGGCTAAATAAACAACATTGCCATGCTGGGGTGGGCTCCCAGCATGGCAGGAAAGCTTTGGGGGCAGCATGACGCACAAGAGGGGAGCATCGATGAGGGGAGCGTGCAGTGCTCAGTATGGCAGCGATGTTTTCTTGAAGCAGAGGAACACTACTGTCATACTGAGCTCCTGCACCCATTGGTGCAGGACCGCCACGCCTGCTCAAGGGAGCAGTGCATTTGATGGGAGAGCCACACCTCCAAGTGTGCTACTCTCCCAAAACGTTCCTTGCGCATGCATGCAAGCGAACGTAAAAATGAAAAGGATAGGATGCTGCCCAGAAAAACACCAATATATCGCATATGAGAAGAAGTAACCATTTAAAAGCAAAACTGTTTAGTGGTGATAAAACTCACATACGATCAAAACAGCTGGAGCAGTTGTTTAATTCATATATCAATACAAATACTAAGATGCTTCATTAAATACTTTTGAAAATGATTAATGCAGAAAACTATAATCACTGTAATGCTTTAGCAAATTGAGTCTATCCCTTGTACTAGCAATTCTTTTCATGGGGAAGATAGTATGAATGGGTATGTGTGGTATAAATGTTGTATTTGGAAAGAGGAAGCATGACAAGTATTCAGTTTCTCTCAAACTTTATCATTTCACATCAACTCACACTGTACTCCCATCCCTATGATAACCTACAGCATACCCACTCTGAGTAACACTTACATTTTACCCTCATAATAACACTCAGTACAAACACCCACATGGACTATCACACACACACATATTCAACTCCCTCACTTGCACTGTCACACAGATGGCAATCACAGACCTCATCATTCACACTTATACCCACTTTCACTCCCACTCTCAATCCTTCACAGACAAGTAACAATACTAGAGTTACATGGTAGTTAAAGGTGGGAAGGAACTCTAGGTCATACCTACCACCTCACAATTCATAAGCAGGAATTAACGAGTATGCTGACAAACCCTTACCAATTTTAAGGGAATTCCTACCCTCTCTACTTCCCAGGGTACCCAACAATTCACTTAATAAGCAAAATTTGTCCAGGCTTTCACTTAGTTTTAGTACTCCAACTGGCAGCCACACCCTTTACTGTCACACAAATTCACAACTCTCACTATTACACATATGCTGTAGCATTCACTCATGCTGTCATTCACTTTCCCACCCTCTATCATTGCCACTTACACCCAGTGTCACACCCCCACTCAGTCTCATTCACACACATGCATATCCATTCTTGCACATATTCCCACTCACGCTCACTACCACACTCTCCTCCAGTCACAGCTACCCACACAATTATGTGTGAGCCTTTTCACAATAATAAACAGTAGCATCTTTTCATCTCGCACTACAAGATCATGCATTCACAAATAAATAATTCTGAGAATGTCACAAAATCTGACCTGTACAACTTATTTTACAAAGCAATGTGAGTTACTTTGGAGACTGCATGTCTATCTAATATAAAAGGGGAGAGATAACATGTGCATACTGTATGTAGTATGTCAAAATACGTTTTTTAGCAGTAATCCTTTTTTTATATCCTGTTTTATTTATATAGCATATGTTCTGCTATGATCATGAAACATTATCTGGAGGAAAATATTTCCCAAAAATCAAAAACAACAATAAATTACTTTATGAAGATGTGGAGCAGCATTAGTGAGACCCTTATTTTCATTATTCTGGGAGCAACTACTGTCAGGCACACCCATGAGTGGAACTGGGCCTTTGTTTGCTTCACTCTGTTCTTCTGCTTCTGCTGGCGTGGAGTAGGTAAGAAAAACATCTGATATAATAATAACTGTTTATGACTAAATTAATGAATATGGACTGAACTGGGTTATGCAGGGCAGGTTCGGTATTAAATTTTCATACAGAACCATGGCAGAATTGTAGTAGTTTCCAGACTAATAAGTGTTGCCTTGGATCTGGTTTCTATGCAATTTCATTAATTTTGCAATGCACTGATTTGTTGACATTATTATATATTTCCTTAAAGCTTAGAGGAGAGAGTAAACAAATAGGGTTGCATTGCCTTTCTTTTCTTCCCTTAGCCCCATCCGTGGATTTGTTATCTACAGTTTCTTGTGCATGGGTCCAAGGAGTTGCCTGAGCTTTTGCAATAGGTTCCCTCTCCTCCCCATCTCACAGGAACCAAGGAATAGGAAATGAGCTTTAGGAGCAGCTTGTAAAACAACCAATCAGTCTTTGTGACATTGTGGGCTTACCCTTTCATAATCTTATCCAGAGCAAGCAGTCCCCCATGTGATCATCCCTCTATTGTGAGTGCCACACAGCAGGAGGGTGTCATACATGGTGTCAACATGGTGTCTGTATTCTATGCTGCCTGTCTCCTTTCTGATACCTTCTGCTCACTGACTGCTCTTGTTGGAAAACTGACTTTTCACATTCATGTAAGCATCCCACCCCAACACCTTTATCTGTACTGCTAGCTAATTTCTTCTTAGCAACTTCTATTACATTACTAGCAAAGTCAACCTGAATTCTGCCCTGCTTGTTCTCCTGGGCTACTTTTATACCCCAGTTTAACCTCATTGCCCCTTAGTGATTTGTAACTTCCCTATTTCTTAGTTTCTCATTTTATTTCTCTTCTTTCTTTATTATTGCAGCTTTCATTAATATGCTTTAAAGGGACACTGTCAACCCCCATAGGCCTCAGATTGTTCCTAGTTCACAAAACACATTTGATGATTGCTCACATTCTGTAAAGATTGCAGGTGTGGTTAGTTGATTCTGATTCTTGTCTTTTTCAGACTGCCCACTATACTGGTGTTACCACACATAATGTGTTTGTTTACATTCCTTGATCAACTCCCACTGCACTTTTCTTGGACTTGTGAACACCCCTACACAGTTAAACACTCAAGATACAGTGGGGTGGGAGAAGAGGAGAATATTGCATCATTAGTGGCTGCACTGTTTGGGTGTGTTCATAATGTTCAGGAAGCATGCAATAAGAGTCGATTAAGGATTTGAAAGAAAACTAGATAGGGTATAATTACTGCACATCATTACCTTGCATTTTCATTCTAGTGAGAAAGGAAGCAGATAAAATAACAAGCAACTTTAATAACATTTTGAGAAGGTAAGAAATCATAAAATGTATGTTTTCAACTAGAAATAACATGATGCAAAATGGGTTGACAGTGTCCCTTTTCATTATCACAGTTTTTCTTTAGGCGACTTGTATAATCCTCTTTTTGATACTCTTGTGTTAATGATGGCATATGCTGCAATTTGAAATTCAACTTTTTATTGTTTTCGTCTTACATGTAGCTAGCAAGGAGGCTACGATGTTGGCCTTACAAGAATATTGGCCACGACAGACAAGAAGTAGCAACCATCAGTCTGTCTCTGGATCAAATAAAACTAAAACAATACGAATAAACCTACAAAACCCTCCTTCCCTCCCTCATCTTAACTCCTCCCACACCCACCCCTCCCCCTTGAGTGTGCCTAATATACATAACAACACAAAGATACTCGAGAATTAGAACCTAATAATCAGTATTTGTCAAAGACGGATAAAGTTAACCAACTAAAATAAGCAGAGACATGTACATACAAAATTTCAGTTCAAATATAAGGTGTATAATTTGCCCCATTTGCGGTTAAATGCACCCATACAGTTCCGGGAGCTGGCTATCAACCGCTCGGTATTGAAACAAACTGACATCTCCTTCAGCCATTCCTCATGCGTTATGACTAATTGGTCCACCCAATGCTTAAGAACCAATCTTTTAACCACAATAGAAATTAAGGCCATGTGAAATCTACGCTCCTTAATATTAATGGTCGAAAACATCCCAAGGATACATATCTCTATAGTAAACAAGTCCCCTAAACCCAATAGAGGATCTAGGCTGGATTGAATTGCATTCCAGAATGGTGCCACTTTGTTACAATGCCAGAAAATGTGAATCAGATTCCCTTCAGATGAACCGCTTCTGGTACAGGTTGCCACAGGAAGCCTACCCAGTTTGGCTAGTTTAACAGCAGTGTAATACATATTATTTAAAATATGATACTGAATAAGTCTATGTCTGTCTTGGGTAAGATACCTATGCAGGTCTTTCCAAACCTGACTCCACATAGGACTAACATCAGTCAGAAGGGGAGTCCAAACTTTAGACCCCGAGAGAGCATTCGGGAATTTGATTCCCAAAAGAAGAGAGTAAATCGTTGATATTCCATGGGGCTTACAGGTGTATGTCTGTACCTGTTCCAAAAAGGGCCTAACCTGGGATTGCGATAATGTAATTCCAAAGTTGGACACCATGAGGTGTCTCAGCTGAAACACTTTGAAAATATATTTCTGAGGGATGTTGAATTTAGCTATTATATCAGGGGATGACAGGAGAGCGGTTTGACTGTACAGGCCCTCTACTGAAGCCTCCTGTAGCTGAGGAAGTCAGTCCGGAAAAAGCTGTGATCCCCCTATTTTAATGTTTGGATTTCGAAGAAGGGGTTGGGCCATGTCCTTTTTGTATGGAATGTTAAAAAAATTCCAGCATTGAGCTAAAACCCTAATGGAAACTTCCACCAATGAGTTTTGTATGGAATTGGCAATGCAGAACTAGGAGAGAAAAATATTCCTGAGGAGTTGAGGCCATGCAGACCAAGAAGCTTCCTTTCTAATTGTAACCAGATTGGTAGGTGCCCATCGCCTGTGTCTGAGAACCATCTTCCCATTTTTGACAGGTGGCTCGCCCAATAGTAGAAAATGAAATTAGGAAGTTGAAGCCCGCCTAATTCCTTAGGAAGGCTGAGTTTTATAAAAGAGCATCTGGGATGTTTGTCCCGCCAGATAAATTTGGAGATGGTGGAGTAGAAATGACGAAAATAGGACAATGGGAGCCAGAGATTTAATAAATTTAGGGGATAAAAGAGATGAGGGAGGACATTCATTTTAACAATACTGATACAACCCCATATTGAGAGGGGAAGATTTCCCCATCTTTGAAGGTCCTATTGAATGTTCACAATTAAGTCATCCAGATTAAGCTTCCTGAGAGTATCTGGGTCATTGGTGAGATGAATACCCAAATATTTAATAGAGTGAGGGGACCATTTCATGCCTAGGTGTGCAAAGCTAGCCTGGTGGGTAAGGGCATTTAGAGGAAAAATCACAGTTTTCAAAAAGTTTAATTTATAATTGGCTACGAGTCCAAACTGTCTGATGATTTGTAATGCATGTGATAATGATACTTCAGGGTAGGCCAGATGCAGGAGAATATCATCTGCGTATACTGAAAGGGTTAGAGACTGTTGATATACTGTACAGCCCATGACCTGGGGGGAACGCTTGATACTAAGTAGAAGGGGTTCCAAATATAGATTAAATAGAAAGGGAGATAAGGGGCAGCCTTGCCTAGTACCAGTAAATAAAGAGAACCGTGGAGAGAATACACCATTACAATAAATTTTGGCAGAGGGAGCTTGATAAACCGTCTGTACCCATCGAATGAAAACTATTGGGAAGCCCATTTTCTTAAGAGTTGTCCAGAGAAACTCCCGGTTTACTCTGTCAAAGACTTTTTCTGCGTCTAGTGAGATTAAAGCCATGGGGATCTGGGAGTCTTGAGCAACCTGGAGGATATGTGAAAGGGCCCGCAAATGATCAGCTGACGACTGACCTTGCACAAATCCCACCTGCTCGGGGCTCAACAGATGAGACCAGACCCATTTGATTCTGAGAGACAAGATTTTTGTTAGAATTTTGATATCATAGTTTAACAGTGAGATTGGGCGATAACTGGCAGGATCATTATGTGGTTTGTCGGGCTTCAGGATGAGAACTATCATAGCTTCCAACAAGGAAGGGTGTATGCTGCAATTTGACTGAAAATCTATCTGTCACTTGATTTTGTTTAGGACCTAACTGCAAGCCCTTATATCCCTCCCCAATTCTACCTCGACTCCTCTTATCCAACCTCTATAACTTTAGGTTCTCTCTCTTAATTTACAATTTTACCTCCCTCTTGCTATTCCTCCATTTCCTTCATCTACTTTTCCCCATCCCTTACTCTGCCCTTCCCACATGGTTAATTGCTGCCTGTAATTGGCTCTTGACCCTCTTTCTTCCTTCCTTCCCCTCTTCACCTGTAACACATTCTTCTCCCCCCCCCATTTTCCTGAAAGAAAGAAAGAAAGATCATTAATTACTCACATTTCACATGCGCAAACAGAATAAATAGTTTAAAAACAACTGAACTATTTACAATGTAACTAATAGACATTTAAAAAAATGTTTATTTAGGCCACTTTAGTCAAGGGATCACCAAAACCCTTTCTGTCTACAGTGTTATACTTTATGCAAAAGAAAACACAAATTGAAGTGAGAAAGATATAATGTGACCTACTGGGAATTGATCCCAGGCTCCCAGAATACTGTCCCAGTGCTCTGCCACTGAGTTGCAGACCCACATGGTTGGACCCGGGGTTCCCGGACACACTTACTTTCTCTGGTATTGGATATCCTGAAGCTAGGAACAATTGAGATGACAATTACATTTTTCTGCAGTTTTAGCCTCTGCTTAGCAAATAAATTGCAAATTGTTTTGAGAAAAAAATACTGTGACCTACATCTAATTGACTTTTTCGATTGGTTCCCGGTTGTAGGATATGAAATACCAGAGAAAGGAGGTGTGTATTCTGCAGGCCTGCATTCAGTTCCCAGTAGGTCATATTATTTCTTTCTCACTACAATTGGTAATTTATTTGCTAAGCAGTAGCAAATACTGCACCAAAAACATTTAACTGCAAAAAAATAATAATCCAAAGAATTGTACATGTGGGCCATTTCATCTACAATATTTAATGAAGAGGCACAAAGTTACTGAGTGAAAAATTCTGACTTGTCTTCTAACTCTTCCTTGCCTTGCTGTTTTCAGGTGTGATTGTGCTGACTTGGATCATCAATCGGTTCCGCACCGTACCTTTCAGTCCTAAAGACCAGTTCATAATTGCTTACAGTGGGCTTCGAGGAGCAACCTGTTTTGCTCTTGTATTTTTACTACCAGCTTCTGTATTTCCACATAGGAAAATGTTTATTACTTCATCTATTGTAGTGATATTCTGTTCTGTCTTTCTTCAGGTAAGAGAACTTCCCCTAACATTTGTTTACAGTATTTACTTAAGTTTGCTAGTGGTATTTGTTGAGCAAGGGTGGGTTACTAATGAGTGCTGGCTTTTGTTTCTGTGCTTAAATGTTTTATGTGATACTGTCTTCATAGGAAGCTGGAACCAAAATAATGGAGACTTTTAATAAAGAGATGAGCAACACAGTTCTGAATATGACCCCCTACCCACCCCTACTCTGGCCCCCAAAGATGGGTTGCCTCAGATTAGCTCAGATAATCAAGGTTTAATCCCAGGAGATAGGGACAGAAAAATGAACCAGGTAAAAGCTGCCTCACCAACCTGTACTGTACTTCTGTGTTTGATGAAGAAAAGAACATATAGTTGCTTTTCAACATCCACAGATGATTATCACTTCATCATCTCGGTCTACTTCGGTCCAGAAAGCAAGATCTGAGACACAGTCATTGATGCAAACAATATCACTCTGTGTAAATTATTTTTCACAGCACTGCTACACACCTGCAGTCACCAGTTTCTCACATTGCTTGTAAAACTCTCTAGATACGGTGTGTCAGATGAGTGCTACATAAATGCCAAATCTTCTCCTACTGAAATTATCTGAAACACTTGCAGCTCAAATCCAGAGTTAGTAAAGTTAAAGAAGAGTTTCAGTCTGTCAGCTATGCAAGAGACAACAGAGAAAATACAGCCCCTTTGTGATTTGCCTACCACTGCCAACAGGCAGTTATTTATTGTTTAAATATATGAATTTTGAGATTGCATGTTTATTCATGTTATCCATTTTGTTGCCAGACTGAAATCTGCTTTTAATTTGATTAAATTATTCTTCATTATACTACATGTGAACCCTCTTGTCCAATCAGAACGCAGCTCTACTCACACATTACTTAACCACAAATTGACTACAATCAGTATTTACAATGAAAGAATAAATCGGTCAATCAATCATTAATTTATTGAATAGCAAAACTGAGAAATTTTTCTCATTTACATTTACATCCAAACATGAAACAAAAGGCAATTTTACAACATATACAAATACAATTGTTACAAAAACATTCTACTAAAAACATAAAAAAATCATTAGAAAGTTAGGCCAGACTTGTCTATCCAAAATAATTACATTCTCTATTGAATATACTTCCTATGGCAGCTCTAAAACATGTCAGTGTAAGTAAAACATTCAGGCTCGGATATTCAAATTGCGCCAGGCTGTGGCGCAAGCCTGGGTGCAGCTCAACTTTGTTGCGCAGGGGTGTGGCCTGGGCGATATTCAACTGAGCTGCGATATGGCACAGCAGCTTTGAATATCGCACCCTAGCCACCCCCACTGTGCATGGCGCAGTGGCACTGCACCAGCGCAAGTGGCCAGAGTGGAGCATGGAGATGCACTAGCACAAGTGCCATTGTGCCATGCACAGCACCTCGCGATATTCAAAGGGGACATGCAAATGGGGCCATAATTTATGCAAAACACACATGGAACCCATTGCATGTCATTACTCTTCATTGCATGCCATTGCGCATGCGGGTCTGCGCCCGATCCTGGCGACTTGCACCTGGTGCCCTGTCAGGCAGCAGCTGCCGGGAAATCGACGCCCCTGCAGCCCAATCGTGGGCATTTGTCTATAAGAATAACCCCCAACATCCCTGGTGGTCCAGTGGACTGCTATGTGCCCAATCGCGAGCATTTGTCTATAAGAATAACCCCCTCCAACATCCCTGGTGGTCCAGTGGACGCTATATGCCCGATCACGGGCATCGGTATTATAACCCCCCCACATCCAATATCCCTGGTGGTCCAGTGGACCGATCACTGCCTGATTGCGGGCATCTGTAAAGCATAAAATATTCCTATTACCCTGGTGGTCTAGTGTACCCCACTCCCCACCAGCTCACTGAGCCCCACTGCCCTGCTCCACCCCTGGTCAGCCGGCGGGCAGTAGCACCCCACCCGTCTGCCACCCTGCTGCCTGCCGACTGACAGCTCAGTAGGGCTGCATGCCCATTGGTGAATTGATTGCCCATTGGTGAAATGAATTCACATATCTGGACTGAGTAGTACGGTATGGGCTGCATGCCCATTGGCTCACACTGTGAACCAATGGGCGTACAGCCCTACCGAGCTGTCAGTCAGTGGGTGGCAGAGGCAGCAGGCAGGTAGGGTGCTGCCGCCCGGCTGACCCGGGGATCGGGCGGTGGGGCTCAGTGGGTGGTGGGGAGGGAGTACACTAGACCACCAGGGTAATAGGAATATTTTATATTTTACAGATGCCCGCGATCGGGCAGCGATCGTCCACTGGACCACCAGGGATATTGGATGTGGGGGTTATAATACCGATGCCCGTGATCAGGCACATAGCGGTCCACTGGACCACCAGGGATGTTGAGGGGGTTATTCTTATAGACAAATGCCCACGATTGGGCACATAGTGGTCCACTGGACCACCAGGGATATAGGAGGGGGGATTTACTACATGGATGCCCGCGATGGGGCATGGGGGGGCGCCGCCAGGTGCGTCAGGAACTCGGATGGCCACCCACAGGTGGCAGCTGCTGTGTTGTGCCCTGCAGTGTGGCAGCTCACCTGTGGGTGGCCATCACTTGTTCCTTTTTTTTTTTTGGCTTAACTTTGTGCAGGCGGACGTAGGGGTTGTGCATGCATGACTCTGCACATCCCGGGCTGAATATCGGGCTGTGCAGGTTATTCATGGGCACACCCCCCCTACCTGTGCCTGCATATATTACTGATGCACTCCGGTGCATCGGGATTTGTGCGGCGCACTTTTCCCTTTTGAACATCGCACCGGGGCGCATCAGTGGGTTGTGCATGGCACAACACTGTTGCGCCATGCGCAACCCTTTTGAATATCTGGGCCTCAGTCCCATTCCTTTTTGTAATATTCCCAGGTTCATGGTACTGCAATAGCCAACATCTTGTCCCCATAACTCGTTCTGCTCCTAGGGGTTTGAAAAGTACAACAAGAATTAGATCGCAAAGCACATTTTCTGGTGTTTTTAGCTTGCAGTTTACATAATAAAAAAGAAGGTAAGGCCCTTAATATGAATTTATACACAAACACAAACCAATGTGAATCCCTTCAATCCACTAGGGAAGTCCATCCTACCTCACCGTAAAAGGTGCATCTGTGGGACCTATAAGGTAAATTAAGAACAAACCTCATTGCATTGTTGTACAACAGGTCTAAAGTGCCCAAAAGAGCACTTGAGGTTTTATTGTAAATAAACTCTTCCTAATCTAATACAAGCAGAAACTGAGTAGTTACCAGCAGTTTCCGCAGTAGAAATGTAAACAAAACTCGGTTCATATAAAAAAAGCAGTTGTCTAAGTGTTTTGGATAAATGATTAATGTGAAACTCAAAAGTTAAATTGCTGTCTAATATCAACCCTGAGTATTTATAATGATAAACCTTACTAATTACTGCACCTGAAGCAGCTTTTATGTCTTGTTTTATTGCATCTTTTTTATTTTTTTCAAACAATAGCCATTGGGTCTTCTCCTCATTTAAGAAAAGTCTTAAGTCCATTAATGCTCCGTGTACTGTAAGGAAATCCTTTTGCAGTATATTTATTGCCAAAGCTATATCTTGTTGAGTGTACAATACCTTATCATCCACAGAGAGCAACATTTTTGTATCAGTATAGCAAAGTTTTGGGAGATCATTTATGTACAGTAGAAACAATAAGGGTCCTAATACTGATCCCTATGATACCCCTGTATTAATAAATGCTGGATTTGAGCATACTCCCACCAGCCTCACACATTGTTGTCTATGAGACAGGTATGAACAGAACCATGTCAAACCTAAGAAATCAAAACCTACTGACTTTAAGTGATTTATCAATATTATGTGGTGGATGGTGTTAAATGCCTTCGATAGGTCTAAAAATAAAGACAGAACAATGTTACTCACATCGAAGGATGTTAACACATCATGCACCACCATAGAAATTGCATAAATTGTATTATGACCCTTTATGAACCCAGATTGTAAATGCGAAATAACATTAAATCTCATGAAATACTGAATCAGTTGTTTGTGTAACATCTTTTCAAATACCTTAACACAAGTTGTTAATATGGAAATAGGTCTATAGGAATTTGTTTCTGCACCCCCCCCCCTTACAAATGGGGATAATAAATGCAGTTTTCCAGTCTTTAGGTAGCTCAGAACTTGATAATGAAAAATTATACAGATGTGCTATGTGTTGTGCCAAAATATTTGAAGCCACTTTATAAACAAGCATTTGTCAATGCCGAATGTTTGCTTGCTGATATTAGCATTGGATGTGCAGGAGTTAGATGCAGAATAGGAATGGCAGTGAAGTACTGAACTCACACCAACCCCAACTCCACCCTGCAGAGATGGACAGGCATTGTGGTGTGGCTTTGGGTCATTGCCCATAACGCTCATGCCATTTCAGCTCACCCTATCCTGCCGACACCGACAAGTGTTGAGGTGTGCCTTGGGGTATTTGGCTTCACAGTCACCCCATTTCATAAGGACATATGTTAAAATGGGTGCAGTATAGGAGTATGGGGTGAACTCTGGGGATGAAGAGTCCAAGGCACACCTCGATGCCTGTCACTGGCTTCAGGGAGGGAGAGTGGGGGGAAATGGTGTGAGCATTACAGCCGGCAATCCAAAGGCACACCCCAGATGCCTCTCAGTCTGTACAGGGTGGGACATTATGGTTGGAAACCCTTATGCCCCTGGAGTTTGTTGGTATTTGCACTACAAATTTTCAACATGGTCTTTTTGTGACCCCCACCTCACGAAAGCATTTGGGACCTCTGCTCATGAACAGTGGCACTGTGATTTTGTTAATCTGTCCTGAACTTTGATTTCCCACAGTGACCACACCATTCTGTGCCAGATGTGCAAAAACATAGATCAGGCAGGATGTGAAAAATCACAGCTGTACCACTCATAGGGAGGTGTGAAGAGAGATGGCGTGTTGAAAATCTGGAGTGACAATATTAAAAATGCTCGAACTTCCGAGCGTATGTACATGGAAATTATGCAACACACTCTTGTAACACAGTCATTTAGTGGAATTATTTTACCAAATTTTCAACATAGGTATTTTGTGACCTCTGCTCATGAACACTGTCACTATGATTTTCTTAATCTGTCCCGAACATTGATTTCCTGAACCGAGTGCGCCATTGTGCACCACATATGTGAAAACAAATTTTGGGCAGGATGTGAAAAATGACAGCTGTACTGTTCATAAGGAGGTGTGCAAAATTGACTGTTGAAAATTTTGAGTGAAAATATTATAAATTCAAAAAGTTACGAGTGTGCATGGAAACTGCGCAACCCACACTTGTAACATAATCATTTTATAGACTTTGTCACCAAATTTTCAACATAGGCATTTTAGGACCTCCGCTGATGAACAGTGTCACTGTGATTTTCTTAATCTGTTCCGAACACTAATTTCCCACAGCAACCATGCTATTCTGCACCGGAAATGCGAAAACACATTTCAGCCAGGATGTGAAAAATGACAGCTGTACTGTTCATAAGGAGGTGTGAAAAAATGCCAATGTTGAAAGTCTGGAGTGAAAATATTACAAATTCGCAAAGTTATGAATGTGCGTGGAAACTGCACAATGCACGCTCATAGTACAGTCATTTTTTGGAACTTTTTCACCAAATTTGCAACATAGGCTTTTTGAGAGTCCCACCTCATGAACAGAGACAATGTTGTTTCATTAATCAGTCCCAAAAGGTGATTCTGCGCAGTGAGAGCGAAATCAACTTTCAGGACCAAATAACCAGATGACAGTCACTGAATTCATGAGATGGTGTCCCAAGAACCCCATGTTGAAAATTCAGTGCCAAAATTCATGAAAATGGCTGAGATATCCACATAAGTTGAAAAAAAACACATTTATGCCATTATACAGCTTACCGGCATTTCTTCAATTCGTGGTCCGCTTTGAAGAGTGCAGACATGTTTCTGGTCCACCAAAGATTGTTGCGCCATGCTTCAGAGGTAAGTATGGGCGGGGGGAAGGTGGGGTGCACAGACAGTGGGTGCGGGTTGGGGAAGGGGCATTGGACTCAATGAGGGATGTTTTTTCCTTTACAGGGAAAAAAAACAATGCAGGAAGGTTTTCTTGTTTTTACAGGCAGTTTGATATGCTGGGATGGGCTCCCAGCATGCCACCTGAGTGTTTCTTGGGGAGGGTCTGTAGCCGACAGGGGATTGGGCACCCCCATCAGCACATTCAGAGTGTTGAGGGGTGGGCACATGAGCCGAGGGGGATTAGGCACCCTCCCTCGGCACACAACAAATGGGGGGGCATTATGCCAATGGGGATTGGGCACCCCCATCAGCTTTTCATGGGGACTATGAGAGGCGGCGGCTGTCGGAGAAGCCGCCTACATGTTTATTGAAACGTGACACCAGACAATGCAGCTGTAATTCGCTGCTGCCATCATGGACTGCCCCAGCAGCAAAAACAGCTGATTGTTAATGACAGGGTGCTTCCTGATTGCAGCAGTGAGTTTTTTCAAGTTGGTGGCATGCTACACTACTGCTGTCATGGACAGCATGATCATCTATTGGTGCCACACAGACCAGCCCCAAAATGGACTGCTGGCATTGCCAACAACACTGCCACACCTCCACAACTTGCTACTGCAGCAAGCTGCCACAATATGTTTCTTGCACATGCACAAGCAAACATAAAAATGAGTAAGATGCAATTACAACCCTTCCCTTTACTTGTGTCACATTGTTGCAACTGTTTCAATACTTCTCCCTCTTTTTTTGCACTGAAAGAGAAAATGGGTCTATTCAAAGGATTATTAAATTTTATTTCAGGTTCAGGTGGAGCTTGCCCTGGATATTCCTTATCAAACATATTTCCAACTTCTATAAAATGCTTGTTAATCACTTCCACCTGATTGTCCACTTTACATAGCGATCTTCCTTCATAGTTCAATACTAATGGTGATGTAAACAAAAGTTGCTTCCCCTTCAGTGAATCTATTCCCTTCCAATTTGTTTTAGGGTTACGTGTTGGATCAGAAAATTTAATAAAGTAATAATTTTGTTTAGCACATCTTACCTCTGAGGTGCATTTATTTCTAATTATTTTAAAAGCTTATCTGTCCGATACATTTACAGTCTTTCTGGCTATATTCCATAACTGACATTTTTTCTTAAGTAACTGTTTTAACCCTTTTGTAATCCATGGTGTAATTTTCTTCTTAGCCCTCTTATAAACAATAGGTGCATGTCTATGAATGACCTCTAATAGAGATGATTTAAAAAAGGACCAGGCTGATTCTATGTCAGGGCATATGTATTAGAGCTTCCAACTGATATCAGCCACATCCCTAACAAATGTTTGATCACAAAAGGTGTCAAAAGTTCTTAAAGTAATTGAGGAAGTTGATACTTTTTCTCTGAAGCTATCCCTTATACAAGAAATATAGCTATGGCCACTGAGATCAGCCTCATGAACAGTCCGGAATGTATCTATAAAGCCTATTAGTTAAAATTAAGTCCAGCAATTAATCTTTTCCATCTTTATTTTTGTTTGGTCTGGTAGGTGACCCAATCAGCTGGAATAGGTTAAGTGCCGAGAACTGATTTACTACATAATTTTGAGGAACCAACATATTCCAGTTTAGGTCACCTAGAAGAACAAATTCTTTGTCTAAATAAGGGGCAATTAATGTGCTTAAAGTCCGTAATGTATCAGCACCTGCTGAGGGAGGCCTATAGCATACTGCTAAATTAAAATTAAAACCTGGGGATCCCTGTATACTTATAATTAAAAGGTCCAGCCGCCCTGGGATTGATTTTGCAATTTTTTTAGTTGCCTTTTAAAATTGTCACTTAAATAAATCAACCCGTCCCCTTTTTTTGGTTCTGTCCTGTCTAAAAATGTTGAAATTGTCAATATAAATATCAGTATCTTTAACCTTTGAGTTTACTCACATTTCAGAAACTGCAAGTACTTGTATGAGCCATTCCAGTCTGGATTCCGTGTGGGGCATAGAATGGAGACTGCCCTGGTGAGGGTGCTCAATGATCACCTGATGGCAAAGGACAGGAGAGACCGTACCAACCTAGTCCTCCTGGACCTCTCCACAGCATTTAACACCGTGGACCACAAGGTGCTGCTTGACCACCTGCAGTTCTGGTGAGGCCTGTCTAGTACAGTCATCAACTGGTTCAGGACATACCTGGCAGACAGAGTGCAAAGGGTGATGAATGGACTTGTCTCATCCAACCGAGGCCTCTGAGCTGTGGAGTTCCACAGGATTCAGTCTTCTTGCCCTTGTTGTTCACAGTGTACATGCTGTCATTGGGAGACATTATCAGGCGGTACAGGTTGGATTTTCCTTGCTATGCAGATGATACCCAGCTGTACCTGTCCTGTGCACCTGATACCCAGGTAGCAGCCTCTGTATTTAACAGCTGCCTCAAGGAAATCCAGACATGGATGACTCTGAACTGGCTTAGGCTCAACCTGGGCAAGACTGAGGTACTGGTTGTGGATCTAGGTCATTGGGGTGGAGGGGGATGAGGGGTTACCACCCATGTTTGTGCTGGGGGGTTCCCTTGCCCCATCTAGATGGGTGAAGGATCTGGGTGTGATCCTAGATGATGGTTTGACTTAGGAAGTCCAGGTGTCAGCCATGGTCAAAAGTGGATTCTATCATCTTAGAAACATTGCCTGGATCCAAACCTTGATCCTGCCTGAAGACCTGGCTACAGTGGTACATGCTTTTGTCACGACCAGACTGGACTACTGTAATGCCCTGTACCTAGGGTTGTCTGGAAGCAACCTTTTCAGGCTGCAGCTGGTGCAGAGTGCAGCAGCAAGACTTTTGTCGGTAGTGAGAAAGTATTATCATATTACCTTTGCACACAAGTGGAAAAAGCGCACTCACCTCTGTATGAAGGACTCAAGAAGCAATCTCTTTTAGGTTAGCACCTAATTTATTGCAGCCATATATGAAGATATCCAAACAGCAACAACAGGATATAGGGTGAAGCCCGATCTTACATTTCACCTCAAACTGGAGGCTTCATCAGAGAATAAGATTCAAGTGCTTACAGCCACTCTTAAATACCCATTTTACATTACATGATCACCTGTGACATCACAGTGCATCAATTCAACAATTAAAGTGATAATACATACAAGAAAAAGGAGCTTATGTTGCTATATATGCAGAAGCATTTAACACATTATTTTTTATAGACCTTATCTGAACTTCAATAGTCCGAAAAACAGTCCCGAAAACTCAAGTTCCTGTATACAGTGATCCCTATGTGAATCTGAAAAAAAATTGAAAAGACAATTTTTAGAATTTCATTATTAACATAAACAGACATCAGTTCAATCAGTGCCAATTTTCTTTCTTTCTGTGAGACAATCTAGCCTATATTATTGTCAAAGAAGGGTGGAAGAGGGAACAGGAAGAAAGGGAGGAAAAGAGGGGAAGGGAAGGAAAAGAGAAAAAGAAAAAAAAGAAAAAACAAGGAAAAGGGAAAAAAAGAAGATCGAGGAAAGAATGGTAGAATAGGGAGATTGGGTAAGGGGGGAGCTTCACAGAAAGAGGAGGACTTACTGTAACTCTTGCCCAGTAATTACTTTTTCAAATAGTGTACTATCTCAAATTTTCCATTGAGGCCTGGGCATCTAAGTGCCCCCAGTTTATATATTCACTCTTGTTCTTTTTTTATTAAGCAAACTGTCAAAGTCTAAAACGTCAGAGGAGGAGGAAACTCCCAATCTTCCTATTCTCTTCCTTCTTTCTCTTATCTTTTTTTCTTTTCCTTTTTTTTTTTCTTTTTCTTCCTTCACCCTCTTTCCCCCCCTTCCTTCCCCTCTTCCACCATTCTTTGACAAAATAATACAGGCTAGATTGCCATTGCCGCATTGCATTGCACACCACTTGAAGTAGTCCCAGCTCTTAAGTACCCCAATGTGTGGCTAGATAGACAGGCTTGACTTCTCTACCCACATTGATGCCACCCATGACAAACTCTGACCCAAACTTGGTGCCCCATACCTCAGTAAGGACTGCTTTTCTCCCCAGGTCTGCTGTGAGCTGGTCACCAAAATGGTTCTCCCTGTTTTTGACTATGTGGATGTGGTTTATGGTACCAACCCATCCACCTCCGTTACCTGACTGGACACCCTCTACAATGCTTTCTGCCACTTTGCTGCCAACTCAACCTCTTATATTCACCACTGCTCCCTTTACTTCTCCCTATCCATCCTCCCTCTCACCTCCACCCATCCTCCTCCTACTCCCTACACTCAGGGGCCCCATGCACATTCTCCCTTCCCCACCCACACTCCTCAGCTTGGAAATCTACTTTCTCATACTGCCTCCCTTCCCTTTGGAACCACCTACCCTCATCCATCTGTCTGTTCCCTTCCTTCTGTTCATTAGATGCCAACTAATATGCCACCCCACCCCTGCTCCTGTGAAACCTCTTACTGAACCGTTCTTTACCCTTGCCTGTCCTTTGACCACTTCTTACTACCCCTTCCCCTTAACCTCATAGTTCCAGAAACTGCACTTAAGTTTATCAACCTGTTTTGACTCTTACTTTCAGCATCAGCTCAGCCATCCTTCACTCTGGCACTATGTACTTTGAGTTTGCCCTTTTTGCACAGAATTTGTACAGTAATTCATTTGTCCATCATATGCAATGTTTTGCCATTTTGGCTGTACTGCTCCCAATTTATACTCTCTGGGCCTAATTTGCAAAAGGGCTAGAATGATGCAAGGCACTTTCATCAAAAGATTTTGAAGCAAGGGGTGACTTGTATCTCAACTTGCATCAAATGTGATTTTCCAGCACCGCCTGCATCAGATCCTAATGCAGCTGTGCCAAAGCCCCCTTGCACCAAGGTTGCAGCAAACAACCTGATGTGCCAGGTCACAAGGGGGCTTGGGCCATGGTGGGACTACAATATTCCCATTTGGGGATTTTGCAAGTCCCACTGTGAAGGGAGCAAGGGGCACCACTTAGACCAGCCAGTAGGTGGTCTAATTGGCTTGTGCCAGTGAGACAGGGTCTGACACTGAGCTGCTGGGCACAGAAGGGACACAAGAGGTGGCATAGGTGGAGTTGTGGAGGGACAGCTGGGCATTAATGGGAGTGCTGTAGCACCCATCAGGGTGCATTTGCTGTTGTGTGTAATTCCATAATTCCTATTAATACCTGCTAGAGTACTGCAACTACTGTACCTATGTATTATACTGTATGGGGGGTTCCAGGGTCAGACAGTGTAGCTGTCAGAGCTGTGCCTACCTGGTGCCATGGCAAGTTCCGTTCCTGGAACCCCCTTCCCCCATACAGTATAATTTATAGGTACAGTAGTTGCAGTACTCTAATAAGTATTAATATGAATTACAGTCTCAAAGTGCCGCAGTCCCCTTCCCTATTCCTGATTTCCCCCTTCAGTATCCAGCTGTCTTTCCCTGGTGGTCTAGTGCACTCCCCCAATCCCCAATGTCCATCATAAATATTAATATAGCTTCCCTGCTGGTCAAGCAGACCCCATGATCCCCGATGTCTCCCATAAATATTTATATATCGTCTCTGGTGGTCTAGTGGACCCCCTGATCCCTGTTCTCCCCCCAAACCATATCTATAACATTCCCTGGTGGAACATAGAAACATAGACTTTGACAGCAGATAAGGACCACTTGATCCACCCAACCTGTCCATTTCCCTACCTATTGGATAAGCTGCAGATCCTAGTTCCTATTTAACCAACAGCCTACTCCTTCCTAGCCCCCACCAGAATTGTCTTATGTCTGTCCCATGCATTCTTGAATTCTCCCACTGTTTTTGAACCCATGGCCTCCTCAGGAAAACCATTCCATGCATCCGCCACCCTCTCCATGAAAAAATACTTCCTCACATTGTGCCTGGGCCGTTCCTCTCTCTATCTTCAAATTGTGCCACCTTGTTCTTGCTCATCTCTTTTTCTGAAAGATGCTACCCTCTTGGACTTTGCTGAGTCCCTTGAGTACTTGAATGTTTCTATCATGTCCCTCCTAGCCCTCCTTTCATCAAGGGTATACATATTAAGCTCTTTTGGTCTCTCTTCATATGGTTTCTGGTGCAGACCCTGCACCGTTTTAGTTGCCCTCCTCTGGACTGCCTCCATCCTGCCTATGTCCTTGAGGAGATGAGGTCTGCAGAACTGCACGCAGTACTCCAGATGAGGTCTCATCAACTGTCTGTAAAGAGGGACCACAACTTCCTGTTTTCTACTAGTGATGCCTCTCCCTATACATCCCATACTTTTCCTTCCAGACCCTCTACATTGTCACTTATAAAGACATTAAAAAGGACCAGTCCCAGTACTGAACCCTGTGGTACTCCACCAGTAACCCACCCTTTCTTCAGAGTGGACTCTGTTTGCTATTACCCTCTGTGTACTGTTATCCTGCCAATTTTTTAACCAAGCAACCACCTTGGGAACCACTCCCAGGTTGGCTAACTTGCTTATTAATCTTTTGTGTGGGACTGTGTCAAATGCCTTGCTAAAGTCTAGGTAGGCCATGTTCACAGTACCTCTCTGATCTACTACTTTTGTTGCTCAGTCAAATAAATCTATTAGATTCATCTGACATGACCTTCCCGCAGTGAATCCATGCTGCCTTGGGTCCTGTGGCCTTCTGGCCTCTAGGTACTCAACAATTCTTTCTTTCAGAAGTGATTCCATCATTTTCCCTACCACTGAGGTCAAACTAACAGGTCTATAGTTTCCTGCCTCTGCTTTGCTCCCACTTTTGTGAAGGGGAATCACATCTGCCCTCCTCCAGTCCTCAGGTACCACACCATCTTCCCATGATTTGTGAAAAAGGGTAGTCGGTGGTGTCACTAGTTCTCCACTTAGCTCTTTTAGAATTCTGGTGTGAATCATGTCAGGTCCAATTGCTTTGTCCACCTTCAGTTTCAAGAGTTCTTTCAGAACACTTTCTTCTGTGAATGGACTGGCATTGACCCCCCATCCAGAGTGCTTCTATTGATTGGATTAGGTACCTCCCCCTCCTCTTCTTTTGTGAATACTGAGCAGAAGTATTCGTTCAGTATCCCTGCTTTTTCACTGTCACCCTCTTCCCACCCACCTCCCTTTATTAAGCCTCACTATCCCTCCCTTGGTCTTTCTTCACTCCCTAATGTACCTACAAAGGTTTTATCCACCTTCTTAACCGAGTTGGCTATCTTTTTCCTCAGTTTGGGCTTTTGCTGTTCTGACTGCCTTCCCCGCTTCCTTCTTCTTTAACTGGTACAGTTCTCTGTCCTACTTCTTCTGTGTTTCCTTATACTTCCAGAATGCTATCTTTTTCTCTCTAACCTTCCCCACCACCCCTTTTGAGAACCATTGTGTTTTTTTTCCTTCATTTTGATTTGTTTATTTGCCTCACACAAAGGCTTGTTGCCTCTGTGATGGCAGTTCTGATGTTTCACCATTGTTCCTCCACCCCTCCTTCTTGCCCGTTTGCTAGTGCTTTTCTGAGCCACTCTCCCATTTTGCCAAAGTCAGCCCTCCTAAAGTTCAATACCCTCACATTTGTATGGCTTGACTCTATGGCTGTGTTTATGGTGAATCACACTGTTTGGTGGTCACTTGTTCCCAGATGGCTACCCACTTTTAAATCTGAGATCCTCACTCTCCATTCTCATTTGAGAGTATCAGGTCTAAGACTGCACCCTCCCAAGTGGGTTGCAACACTAGCTGTCTGAGGCATGCCCCCTGTAGGGCATCAAGAATGACCCTGCTCTTGGATATGGCTGCAGCAAAGGTGCTCCACTTAACATCTGGCATATTCAGGTCCCCCATCAACAATATCTCCCTTATTTCTGCCATCCTATGTATGCCTTCTATCATTTTCTTATTCCTTTCCTCCCCCTGAGATGGGGGTCTGTACACAACCCCTGTGAGGATTGTGGTACCATTTGCTGTATTCAGGGTGACCCACAGTGCCTCATCTACTCCCTGTTTACCCTTTAGTTCCGTTGGTTTGATCCCTTCCCTCATGTAGAGAGCGCTACTCCTCCTCCTCTTCTTCCCATCCTATCCCTCCTGTAGATTATTTACCCAGGTATGATGAAATCCCAGTCATGGTTTTCTGTGTACCATATTTCTGTGACTGCCATGATATCCAGGCTTCCCTCTTCCATCAAGGCCACTAGTTCAGCAAGCTTGATACCCAGCCTATGGGTGTTGGTACTCATTGCCCTCCATTATTTGAAGGCCTTACCCCTTTTAGCCCCATCCCTGTCCTTACTGCATTTGCCTTTTTCTCCATTTATCCCTGGCCTTCTCTCTATCAACTTTTCTATTTTGGTGTTTACCTCACTATCTACCCTGCTTGCCAATGGAGCTTTTAAACATATCACCTAGGATCCTGGTTCCCCTCCTGGACAGATGCAGACCATCATGCCAGTATAGGCCTGTATCCCTCCAGGTAGACCCCCAGTCCCCAATGAAACCAAAACCCTGAGCTATACACCAGTTTTTCAACCACTGATTGAATCCAATGGTGTGAAGCACCCTAGCCTCACCCATGCCATAGACAGGCAGCACCTCCGAGAAGGTTACCAAGCATGCTACTTGTCTAAGACCCCTCCCCAACTGCACAAACACCCCCTGCACTGCCAGATCATTTGTCAATAGATGGACAATGACATCCAGCTCCCTCCCATGCAGCTGCTCCTGCGATCTTGATGATTCATTCCCTGTCCTTCCAAGCCATGGTACCAGGCAGGCACCTTACCTCCCTCTCCCCTCCCTCCCCCAGTTCTACCCCCTAACAATTGAGTTCCCCACCAGGAGTTGTTTCCTTCCCCATGAGGTCCCATGCCACCTTCCTGTGATTCTCCTTTGTGTAGGTTCCCAGAATCCTCCTTGCTCTCCACTGCCAGTGCCTCCATAGAGGAACCACACTCTGCCAGAGTGGTGTATGAATTGTGGAGATGCACAACTGGAGGGATGCTACTCTATTCCACCACCCTCAATGTCCCTGAGCCCACCATGGTTTGACTGCTCCTCTTTCTTGGCAACCTCTAAGGCAGTGCTGGTAGCCCTGGTGATCCCTGAGTGGGAGAGGAGGTTCCCTGAATCCTGGCCAACTCAGCCTGTAGACAAGCAACCTCCTCCCTCAGCCCAGAGAGGTGCCTGCAGATTGGAGACCACCACATCCTCCAGAATGTCTCCCGGAAGACTGCCGCTCCACAGCCACTACACTGCACCACTCCCATCATGTCTTATGTGTGGCCCCTCAGCTGTTGTTTTGTATACTTACTCTTTCCTCTCTCTGTTTTCTTTTGTTTGTTTTGTTTTTTCTCCCTACTTTCCTACTGCCTCTGTGCCCTTACAGCTCCTGCCCTTTCTGTTCTGGGACATGAAGTTCCTGTATTCCTCAGTAGTCTCCTCTGTACTTGTTCAGAGACAGACCTGCAGCAGCTAACCCTTTTATTCCTTCTCTCCCTGTCTTTCTCTCCTATTGAATTGACTTACAGCTTCTTTCTCCTCCTCTTGTATGTGCCCTTGTGGACCTAGTTGCTAGCTACACCCTTTGTAATTCTGCCTATATACCAGCTAGGCTATTCTTGTGCTGTGCTGCCTAACTGTTCCTGTGTCTTTGAGTAGGTGTGGCCTGGCCTTCCACTATAAAGGTAGAGCATCCAGGGGTGATTAGGGCATGGGGTGGGTGGGCAGGGTTGTTCCTTTGGCACTTGGTGTCTACAAAAATAATCTGCAATCTGGTAAAAATACTTTCTTATGTAACCTACAGGGTAAAACACAGCTCTAGTTTAAGGTAGCTGGTAGCTGCTCTCCCTCTCTCAGCTTCAGCAGCAAACAGAGTCCACAGTCAACTCCTGTTTGTAATCCATAGTCTCTCAAGCCTTCTTCAGCTCCTCCCCTTATCATACACCTCTTTCACGAGTTTCAGTAATAGCTCTAGTCACACATGACTGCAAATATTCTCCCAGCTAGATTACCTCCCTGGCAAATTAAATTTACACTAAGTAAGTTGACTTCTGGTTGCGATGGCTGCTGTGTAGGTGCGTGCTTAGTTGCTCCGCTAACCCTCCCTTCACAAATACGCTAAAACCTACTATTTAAGTTTAATTTTTGCCTGGAAATGTGGTTAAAAGTGAGCACTGTCTTCAGTCCGCATATTGTCTGCTTGTATGGATGTGGAAATGAAGAGTGTGCGGCCAAAACATGCATCGCCCCCATCTCCAGCAAAAAATACACTGGCCAAGAAGAGCAGAGCCGGCAAGGAGAAGGAAGCAGGCCTACCTGCCCCATAAACATTGCTCATGGAGGTAACCTTTTTTTGAGGGGCTTGCCACCATAAAAGAATCGCTGCAGGCAGTTGTGGGAGACCTACAAGCCTTGAAGTCTTCGATGCAGCACCTCACAATTCGTACAGGGGACAATGAAGTCAGGATTTCATCCCTAGATGACTGGAGGGCTCAAGTGGATCCAGATCTGGTCAGCCTTAAACAACGTCTGTGCAAAGTGGAGGACAAGCTTGAGGATCTGGAAGGTCAGTCATGCAGAAATAATCTAGTCATCTTAGGCCTCCCAGAGGGAGAGGAAGGGGCTAACCCCATCCTCTTCGTCCAGAAATTCTGTAATAAAATCACTTGCCCATCTCCAAATAGCCCTGCTTACATAAAAGAGAGGGCCCATTATTCCCTCTGGCCTACTCCACAGCCCAGTGCTCCACCACGACCACTGATCTTCTGCCTCCTGAATTACTTGGACAAGCAAGTTATTCTAGAGAAAGTGAAAGAGGCTAAAGTTATTCAGTGGGAGAATAAATCAATCAGGATAGCACAAGACCTCCCACTAACTAACAAAAGCGCACAGAGCTACATCCCTTGGTGACAAAGTTGATTCCGGCGGGGATACGCTACAGAATGAGCTATCCCGCTACACTGCAAGTATACCATGATAGTAAATGGCATTTGCACGACTCCTTCACCAAGGTGAGCACTTCCCTGAAGAAATTATTCCCCGATTTGTACAAGTGACTTTGGTAACCGGGAAGGGAAAAGTAAACCTGTGGCATCCACAATACAGCAGAAGGCCTGAGGATTTTTTCGTCTTACGAGACTGGTTATACATTTAGCGTAGGTTTTGGGCATTTATATGGTTGTACCTTACAATTAATAACACAGCTGATAAGCGATTCCAATGTTTCAAGGAAGACTTAGCCACAATTAAGCTTCTATAATGCTTAAGAATTAAGTAATTAATCACCCATTTGTTATTGGTTCTAGGGTTAAGGGTTACCCAGGATGTTAGATCATAGTCTACAAAATTGACTTTTACTTGGCATTAAGGTCGGGATCATTGGTGGGGGTGAGGGATGCCAAGAGGTGTGAGACTTAACAATGCCTATGGCAACCGGTCATTTTTTTGGAGGTCAGTCACGAGGACTGGGGGTTTGGGAGGGTTATTTTTTAATTTTTCTACTATTTTTCTTTCATTTTGGTGTCTCCATTTTCTCTTATATTAGGGTTTGGGGACAGGGGGGGTTAAGACTCTATTCATTTCAAGGTTTTTCAGCAACACTGGGTTTAGGGGGAGGAGGAGGAGTGGGATTTAAGGGGACAATCTAGTGGGGGGAGGCTGTATCACTCTCATTTACTAATGGCAGCACAAGTCTCATCGTTAACAATACCTGCTAAATTCAGGAGTAATAGACTCCCTTTCCTACTCCTATTCCCTAATACTCAAGCCCCAACTCCCTAAATAAGCAGCAACTATGGCTACAAGATTTGTGACTTGGAATGTAAAAGGAGCCAGGTGTAGGATCAAACGATGTCAAATTCTTAAACAACTGGAATCCTTGCACAGTGATATAATTTTTCTTCAGGAGACCCATTTACTAGAGAATGAAGAAATGCTATTTCGTAGAAGGCAAATAGGGCAAGTGTATGTAGCGGGTAATGCCACAGCACGAAAAGGGGTGGCGATTTTGGTTATGAAAAATATGTCTTTCCAAATGCAGTGTTCCTACTCAGACCCACAGGGCAGGTTTGTTTTTGTTAAAGGCCTACTTAATCATGCTGAGATAGTGATGGGCTCAATATACGGGCCCAACGCTGATTCTCCTGAGTTTTTCTGAGAATTGTCACTTCACCTGAACTCATACCTGAAACTACCCCTAATTCTGACTGGGGATTGGAACCTAGTCTGCTCATCAGAGCTCGATAGGTCCCCCTGTCATTTGGGGAGGGCCCTCTCCCCCGCGCGGAAAGCCCTGATGTATTTAATGGCAGACTATGGGCTTGCTGACCTGTGGAGATTGTTGAATCCCCAAACAAAACAATTTACCTTTTATTCTTCTGCCCATGGTTCACTGTCTCGTACAGACTATTTTCTGGTCAATAACCCAGTGCTAACAGGGCTCCATGGCAGTGGAATTATTCCTTGTACTATTTCTGATCACTGCCCAGTCTGGCTAGAAGGGACCCTCCCATCTGCCTCCCACAAAGAATACAGCTGGAAACTAAATACTCAAATGCTCCAAGACACTAATATTGTCCAGTCCCTTAAAGAAACCATTGAACAATTTCTTCTCCATAATCAAAACTCGATACATCAAATAGATAAGATCTGGTGTGCCTTAAAATGTGTTATTCGAGGGGAGTGCATTCGGCTCGCCACAATCCAGAAAAAAAAAGAGAAGCCCTTTCTTCCTTACTATTAGAGAAAATTAAGACTCTTGAAGAGAAGCTTACCCTAAATTCGAATGACTCTATCCTTACCCAGCTGGCTCTAGCCAGAAACCAATATCAAGAAACTTTACAGGAACAAGCACAATATGCCTTGTTCAAAATCCGCACCCAATATATAGAACAGGGAGAAAAGGCTTGCCATTTGTTAGCCCTTAGGCTTAGAAAACAAGAAGAAGAATCAAGATTAATAACAATGTTAAATGCTATGGAGGATAACTCTATTCTTGCAAATCCAAAAGAAATAGTCCAGGAATTTGAGAAATATTATATACCATCATATTACCCCCCTGAGAATCCACCTCAGATCTCAGATATCCAGGCCTATTTAGCCCTATTCCTCTTCCATCCCTCACCACTCCACAAAGAGAACTCTCATTCCCAAAATAACTCAAGCTGAACTGGCTAAAGCAATTCGCTCTTTGCCAGAGGACAAAGCCCCAGGACCTGATGGTTTTCCTCCCAGTTTTTATAAAATCTTTGAAAAGCAACTTTCTCCTTTGCTCTTACAGATGTTTAACTTCCTATGTGACACAGCGGTCTCTGATTCATCTTTGCTGGAAGCTCTTATAATTGTTCTCCCTAAACCAAATAAACCCAAGAATAGAGTGAGCAATTATCGTCCCATATCCTTAATGAATTACGATATCAAGCTTTTTACCAAAATCTTGGCCTCGTGATTGGCAGGAGTGTGGGCCTCCCTGCTTAGTCCCGAGCAAGTTGGCTTTGTGGCGGGTCACTCCTCGACTGACCACTTACGCAAGCTCTCCCACATTTTCTCTGTGTCTAGGGAGGCCCAATGCCCTATGGCCTTGGTCTCCCTAGATGCAGAGAAAGCATTTGATAGAGTCAGTTGGGCTTTTCTCTTCAAAGTAATGTACAAATTTGGTTTTCTAAGGAAGTTTGTACAGTGGATCAAAGTGCTGTACACCAACCCTACAGCTAAAGTCTACTGCAATGGGGTATACTCAAACTCTTTCCAGTTGTGCTCTGGAACCAGGCGGGGTGTCCACTCTCCCCGATGTTATTTAACCTCTACCTGGAATTGCTTCTATACTTTCTCCAAAATTCTCCAAATATAGACGGCATCCCAATTGGACCCTTTAACTTCCGATTATCTGCTTATGCAGATGATATCCTGTTGCATATCTCTGAACCCCAATCTTCAATTCCTGCTATTTTAGGCATAGTTGAGGCTTATGGAGCTCTCTCGAATTATAAACTAAACATAGACAAGTCAATAGTTATGCCCTTAAACAAGCTCACATATCGATCACATATAGAGGGGCTGAATCTAACCTGGTCACTCCAACTTAAATATCTAGGATTAATCCTTTCCCAAGATATGTCTCTTATTAAAAAGTTTAACTTAGATTTCCTGATTGAGAGCTTAAAACAGGACCTAGCTAGATGGGCACCTCTATACCTTTCTTTGCAAGGAAGAATCAGTGTAGTCAAAATGAACGTTCTCCCAAGGATATTCTATCCTTTAAATATGCTGAATATTTATATCCCACAATCCTGGTTCCGCAAACTCCATAGCATTATATCCCAATTTCTGTCGTGAAATAAACCGCCAAGAAGATCGTATATTAAGCTGGGGCATCAAAAGCCGATGGAGGGCTTAGGCTCCCGAACTTTTATCACTACTATTTAGCCAGCCACCTAGCTAAGTATATGCAGAGGATACCCCATATTCCAGAGCAACATGACTCCTCCTTCACTCCAGCTTGGCTTCACCTAGAGCGCTATATAATTAAGCAGGGTGAGCTGTCCCCATTGAGCTTGTTATACACGAAAGCAAACACCTGCTCTACTGTTATTAACAATGAAATAATCATATTGTCTATAAGAGCTCACAAACAACTTTGCAGAATTCTAAAATATGATAACTGTAAAGATATCTCACAGCCTCTATATTATAACCTTAATTTTAAGCTGAATAGACACTGCTTAAAGCTACATTTAAACCTTACCCTGAATGAGACTAAGATAGTTGACTTATTAGAACATGGGTCACTTAAGGCTATGCCAGATCTGTTACCACTCTTAAATCTCCCAAAGACCCAAATCTTCAAAGGATACCAAATTCGACACTTGCTGATCACTAAATTGGGCATGGATAAGTGGCACACAGACGGCTCAGAACATATTACTTCACTCCACAAATTAGCATGGTAGCCTCATGCAGTCTCCCAGATCACTTCATTATTATAGCCTACCATCTGCTCTGTGGGCCCCAATCTCTCCCCATACTGAGTAGACCAGTTCTCCAATAAAGAACTTAATTGGGATAAGTTCTGTCAATTGTGCTTCTCTCTGCCACCTTCCCCAGAGTTGCACCTGGAAATGAGCATTGGCTCAGTGGGCCTCTTCTGGTTATCAATTTAAAAATAAATAGAATAAAGATTTCATTCGGTGAATAGTTTCACTTTCCATAGGACAGGAATAGCAGAACAAACTTTTGTTTTGTAAGTGAGATCATTAAAGCATTAAGCTAGCAATAACAGATAACAAGGGTAGGCATTATGTTAAATCACCACACACTACTGGTGCATTGTGAGGCATAGGGCTGCAGGCTGATTGCCTTCAACCACCTGAGAAGAGTGATTATCTAGCATAATGCAAACCTTTGAGTGTGTTATTGCACTTATAAAATGTTTGTCTTTAATGTATTTACTGATTGAAGTATGCATGTCTGAATATATAACAAATACGAACTTTCAATGAAATACTGCTTAACTAGTCCCACCACCTGCTGCAAGTACATTGTTGTTATGGCTTTGCTTTATAACATTTTTCCTAATACGACTGCTGCACCTTGTTTTTGGACTTCTTATTTGAAACAACAGGATGGTGCAGTGAGACACAGTTCATAATTTCAAGGTCTGTTTCTGAGTTTTTTTTTTCAAACAAGCAGAAACAGCTTTGTCAGAAAGATCACAAGTAAGCTTCCTAATCCAACAGCAACAATGCATGAAAATGCAATTATGATTACACTCACATCTTTCAAACAGAGAAAGTCTTGGTTTACAGTAGCATATGATGCTGCTGTTTCACACAGTAACCTAACTGTTTAGTTGGGGTCGAGGGAACTGAACTTTTAAGAACAGTGAAAGTCTTTGGTGAAGACTGTTGTTAGCAACAGTAAAAACATGACTGCCGCATAGATTTTTTTAGAATGTTCAGCGGCATCAGGATATATGAAAAGGCTAAGTATCAGGATGACTGTGGGGTGAGCAAGATCACCACATGGGCATGTGACTGGTTTTAGTTAATCGGTGAATATGATATTACCTATCCATTTTATAAGCAGATGTAGCATAATAGTGATAATATGACAGTGTGATCACTATACTTGTCAATAATCTGATTGTCTTATAGAAACATAGTGCTTGGCCTTCGGCCTTACACTTTGTTTACTTGACAGTTAGATGTTTTTTTAGTGATCATGTTGTCGTATTATCACTTAAATGTAATTTGACAGGCTATGCACCTCATCAGCATGATCTGCATAGACCACACCCAAAATGGCAGTAGACATGCTTCCTTTGTTTTAATACAGTTGTGACATGTTTGAGGTTTATCCTCCCTCACAATGACAAAAGCAGAATTCAAAATAAATTTAGAAAAATTTAACAGGCAAATGTATTTTCTGGAATTTGATAGGTCCCATTCTCTTGGACAGGAACTTGTTGTGGTTCATACTTCACAAGCCACCAAACACCATACCTTTGAAATATAATTTACTATTCTTCAAAATCTGATAATAATTTAACTGATGGACACAGTGTTATAGCAAAGATACTGTATGCTATAATATACTTTGGATGATTTTGTCCCCATTCATGAGCTCTGACTTTACTCCCCAAAGTAAAAGAGCGTACAGTATCATGATTTTTTGATGGGTATCAGGACTGGGGCCTTTTTAAAGATGATTCACTTGATATATTATAATTTACAGCATAAAGAGTATTTACCCCAGTTACTGGAGCCACAATCTGCCAAATAGGTTCCACTTACATGCATGAGAAAATCCTTTAATTATATCAAAAGGAAATACTTCTTTACTTTAAGAGTGATTAAACCATGGAATAAGTTACCATTGTAAATTATTATAAGTAAAGACAAGGAACAGTTTAAGGCAAGATTAGACAATTATTTATTATCTGGTAATCAGTTGACTTATTATTGATTGTGACTAGAATGTGAGCTCTTATGGGCTGCTAAGCCTTCTTGCTCATTCCTCACCTTAGTATGAACCTTAGTATAAGCCATGTGGTTCATGCCTCAAACTTTGGCTGATATTGTGATTGTTCATTAAATGCAGATTTTAACTTCTCTAACATTCAGCTGTACTAGGGTAGCATTGGCCAATGGTAATGTGGTTGTGAGAGAAACTGAGAGTTTCATGATTCAAATACCATGAGGTTTCATAACATCTTTACCAGCTCCATTGCAGTTTCAAGTTCAAAATCATTATTTACAGTCACAAAATCATTCTGCAAAACTCAATGGCAGAAAAGGATGAAAATGAAGAAAAATTTGTCTACTGAAATTCTTTGCAGGACATCATAAATCTGTATACAGATCTGGAGAATTTTCTAAATACTGTTTTTTACATATATATATATATATACACAGTATATATTCAAATTAACTAATCATATTATGTACAGTACTTTAGTTTTTCATGAAATACAGTTCTGCAATTGTCAAAGTCTTACCAATATCTTTACAATTAAATTCACCAGGCAAAAACTGGAAACATTCCACAGAATTAAAATTATCCAAAAGTTTCTCTGAGTTACCCGATGAACTTTTCATGGGAAATTCTAGACATCTGATAAAGTTATACATACCTGCAAGATTTCTTCCTTTTTATGCATGCAAAATAGATGTGTCTTCTATTTTTTTCTGTGTAAATCCCTACTCAGTACCCTATTCCTAAAGAAATCCCCATCACGTACACAGGAAAAAGAAATGGCTCACTCAATTTTCTACGCTATGGATGTCTTATTCATGGAGTAGGTATTCCTCAATGTCACTCCTGACCTCTGTAGTCCCTAACATGACCAGTGAAATAATAATGTGAACAATATGAGTTGTTGCACTATTGGCACCCATTCTAAATGGTTCAAAAGGGACATAGGTGACCTCACTGCACATACAGAAATATAGTTTAGAACTAATGTTACTATATTCTCTGTCCATTTAAACCAGTCTACATGATGTGTTTTTAATGTTAAAGTTTTCATGATTTATTTTTGAAATAGCTGGACATATGGCAGCTGGCTAGCCCCTCCACATACTTGAACTGGACTGCATTTCAAACCCATGAGGAAGTGATCCATTCACGAGCATCCCTTTGTTCTGCAACTTGTTCCTACAGTAATCTAATGGTGACATGGTCTCCAAGGTTACAATGAACAGTTCTTTCCTCTACAGAAATGCTTCAGGGGGACTGATATAGAAGCACAGAAACATAGAAAAAGACTAAAGGACCATCTAGTCTGCTTATAGTTTATTATCTGCTTCAGGACCTATTGTCCATATTGGGTTCTATCCACACTTGTCCACCCCCTGCTCCCCTCCCTAATGTTATTGACCTAAGTAACCACCAACCATTACTCTTTCCCAACCATGTTTGAAACCATTTATGTTCTTAGTGCCCACTATATCCACTGGCAGACTGTTCCATGGCTCCACCATCCTTTCCATATAATAGATCCCTCCCTCTTCCCACATCCCTCTTAAACCTCTCCCCCACCTGTTTCCACACATGACCTCAGGTTCTTGAAATTTTACTCCTGCTAAGTAGTTCTTTGCAGTTCACCTTGCTTATTCTCTTCAGGAACATGAAGGACTCCATCATCTCCCCTCTCTCTTACCTGATCTCAAATGAGTACATGTTCAGTGCCTTGAGGTGATCCTCATAAGATCTGCCTTACTGTCCCTGACTCATCTTGGACATCCTTCAATGCACCATTTCCAGACTATCCCTGTCTCCTTCCTTAGGTGAAGACTACAGAACTGAGCACAGTATTCCAGATGCAGCTTCACCAATGACCTGTATAGAGGTTGTAATATCTAGTGTGCGAAACTGAGACATTTTGTTACTTGAAATATTTTGCAAAATCCACACATTTTGCGAAATATTTTGTGGGTGCAAAATGCAAAATTTCACCCCAAAATGGAGAAATTTCACCCAAAAATTAGGAAATTTTGCCTGAAGACAACAACATTTCCCCACACAATTTGAAATTTCACAGTTTTTGGGTGACATTTTGCAATTTATGGGTGAAATGTCACAATTTTCTGGTGAAATTTTGTGATTTTTGGGTGACAATTCGGATATCACACCTGCAAAATATTTCACGGAGTGCATGGATTTCATGAAGTATTTTGCCTGGTGAAATTGCAGATTTCTTGGCAATTTCGCTGGGGAAATTTTATTTTGCAACATCTCTGGTAATATCTCCTTTTCCTGCTGTAAATACCTCTTCCAATAAACAGCAGCATCCTATTAGCCTTGCTGTAGGTATTGTTTCAGTAGCTTGATTGTTTGAGGGAGTCACAAATGATGACTTCTGTTTCCTCTCTTCTGCCGAAGTGCTCAGTTTTACCCCTCCCATCCAGTAGTCTGTCCTGGGGGTTTCATTTCCTAGATGCAAAACCTTGCACTTTTTGGTGCTGAATTTCAATGGCCAAGCCTTAGGCCACCTCTCTATTCTTTGCAGCTCCCTCTGCATCTCCCAGATCCCTTTGTCCCTATCTACTCTACCACAGAGCTTCATGTCATCAGCAACAAGACAAAACTTACCCCAGATGCCCTCTCCTGTGTTGTTGATGAGCATATTATGGGAAGCAGTATAGCACAGTGGTTTAGGGCTCTGAGCTGCAAATCTGGAGACCTGGGTTTGAATCCCACAGCCCTCACTTGCATACTGTGTGACACTGAGCAAGTCACTTAACTTCCCTTTGCTCCCAGGTTGCACCTGTAAACAAGCTTTCAGCTTAGTGTGCTACTCCTGGTTAAACAATTGAAAATATATATTGAAGATGACATGCCCCCAGACAGATCTCTGCAGCACCCACTTTTGACCTCCCTCTCTTCTGATTTTACCCCATTTGTCACCACCCTCTGCTGTTTCTCCTTCAACCAGTTTCCCACCCATCAAACTTGTTCCTAGCTGCTGCCAGGTCCTCCAGCCTCCCCATCAATCTTCTGTGTGGCACCAAGTCAAAAGCCTTGCTGAAACTGAAACAGATTAAATCCACAGTATGGCCTTATCTACCACCTTTATTTCCCAGTCAAAGATAACTATCACGTTAGTCTGACAAGACCTCCCTGCCACAAACCCATGCTGCTTACCATCATGTAGACCACTGCTGTCTAAGAAGTCCACAAAGTCCTCTTTGATCAGTCACTCCATCAATTTAACCAGTACAGAGATAAGGCTGACAGATCTGTAATTCCCTGGTTGCTCCTGACTCCTTTCCCCCATATAGCAGGACTACATCTGCTACCCTCAAGTCTTTTGGAACTACCCTTATCTGAACTGAGCTACTGAACAGCACTATTAGGGGTTTAGCCTGTTCCACCACCAATTCTATGAGCACCCTTGAACACACATCTTCTTGTCTGGGATCTTATCTACCTTTAGGACATCTAGCTCTTTCTGGACCCTTTCTCTGGTAAAGACTGGCTACCTTATTTTACAAATGCCTTTGTCAGCTGCCTTGATACTACTTTCAGGCAGGGCCCCATTGTTTTCCATTGTGAAGGCAAAGTAGAGGTAAGTAGCAAGGGGAAAAGGAAGAGGAGGCCATTATGGTTTTCCAAGGAGGCAGCGGAGAAAGTGAAAGCCAAAAAGATTGCATTCAGGTAATACAAAAAGATGAAGGCAAAATGGGATAGGGAGAAGTACCAGGAGAAGAAAAGGGAGGCAGGGAGGTCAGTAAAGGAAGCCAAAGCTCAGACAGAAGAGTGCATTGCAAAATCAGTGGGTAGAGGGGACAAAACCATTTACAGGTACATAAGTGAAGAAAGAAGGGCAAAGGAAGGGACAGTGAGACTAAGGGGAAGGATGGGGGCTGCATGGAGGATGACAAGAGTAAAGCTGACATACTGAACAGATATTTCTGCTCAGTCTTTACTGAGAAAGAGGAGGGTAATGGGCTTGAAGGGAGTACAAGGGGTTGGAACAGTGCAGAAATGGACACAAGTCCCGTCACACGGGAAAGGGTCCTAAAGGAAATGGAAGGAATAAGAGTCAATAAAGCAATGGGGCCAGATGGGGTGCACCCCAGGGTCCTAAAGGAACTAAGAGAGGTGATGGCTGAACCTCTGGCAATCCTGTTTAGCCAATCACTGAAAACAGGGAACTTACCCAAAGACTGGAGGACAGCAGATGTAGTCCCCTTATACAAAAGCGGGAACAAAGAAGAAGCAAGGAACTACAGACCAGTCAGCCTGACCTCAATAGTGGGGAAGATCATGGAAGTTCTACTGAAGGAGAGATTGATGGAACATCTGGTTGCCAATAGACTACAGGACACAAGCTGCATGGTTTCACCAAGGGAGGTCATGCCAGACGAGCCTCATTGAATTTTTTGACTGTGTGTCAAGGGAGCTGGATGAGGGGAGGGCAGTGGACGTGGCCTATTTCGACTTCAGCAAGGCCTCTGACACTGTGCCACATAGAAGGTTATTAAACAAACTGGGGAATATGGGAGTGAGCAGGACAGTAGTGTGGTGGGTAGGTAATTGGTTGGGTGGCAGGATACAGTGGCTGGTGGTAAATAGCTGTCACTCCACAGAGGGAAGAGTGACCAGTGGGGTGCCACAGGGATCAGTGCTGGGACCAGTCCTATTCACCGTCTTCATCAGTGACATTGCGCAGGACCTAGAAGACAGAATTTCCATGTTCACTGATGACACAAAGCTCTGTAACAGAGTGGACACACCTGGAGTGTAGACAGAATTAGGAGAGACCTGCAGAAGCTTGAAGAATGGTCAAGGGTTTGGCAGTTGAAATTCAATGCAAAGAAGTGCAAGATAACACATATGGGGCACAAAAACCTTGGAACAAGATATCAGTTGGGGGGGGTGAGGATATAGCATGCACAAAGCAGGAAAGGGATCTTGGGGTTATCATCTCTGATGACCGCAAGGTAGGGAAACAGTGTGACAAGACAGCAGGTAAAGCAAATAGGATGCTGGGATGCATAGGCGGGGCATCACCAGCAGGAAAAGGAAGGTCATAATTCCACTATACAAGACACTAGTGAGGCCCCACCTGGAGTACAGTGTACAGTTCTGGAGACCTTACCTATGTAAGGACATAGACAGGGAAGAGAAGGTTCAGAGGAGGGTAACAAAGATGGTACAGGGAATGGCACAGGGATTGCATCACAAGTCCTATAAAGAACTTGAATATGTACTCCCTGGAGGAGAGGAGTGAGAGAGGTGGTATGATAGAGACATACAAGTACCTTACAGAGAGGAACAGGGTGCAGGAATACACTATTTTCCAGAGAAAAACATGTTTCAGGACTAGAGGGCATTTGATGAAGTTGGAGGGAGTGCAATTCAGAGGAAACAGGAGGAAAAATTTCTTCACAGAAAAAGTGGTGGACAAGTGGAACACCCTGCCAGAGGAGATGGAGGGGGCTAAAACAATCTCGGGATTTAAGAATGCATGGGATAGACATAAGGGAATTCTAGAGGTCAGGGGTAAGGGGCAATAAATTTCTAGAAAAACATAAAGTGCACTTACAAGCTCAAATGGGCAGACTGGATGGGCCATAGGCTCTTATCTGCCGATAGTGTCTATGTATCTATGTAATTGTTAAGGATGGCTGCTTTTTGTTCCTCTTCCTTTATAATAACAATACCCCCACCCTTCTTCCTTTTTTCCTTAATATATCTAAGGAATTGTTTTTCCTTCACCCTTGAATTCCTTCACAATATGCAGCTCCATGTCTGTGTTTGCCTTTCTTACTGTCCTCATAGCATCAATTCCCTAGTTTTCATTTGGTACTCTCTCTATTCCTCATTCTCCTACCTTTCCATGTACCTGGTGAAAGCTTTTATCTTGTCCCTCACTGCTTCCCTGACCCTTTCCAAGAACCATATTTCTCTCTTGTGTCTGTTTCATTTTGTAACAATTCTCATGCATACGTACTGTAGTTGCCTCAAGAAAGGTCCCCTAGGTTGCCCCTCATCTCTCTGCTACACCTCCATTGCTTTCCACCCTGGTCAATTTGTCTCAGACCAGCTCCCTCATCTGGTTGAAGACTACTCTTCTGAAATCTAGGATTTCAGTTTTTTATAGGGTCATTCTGGTCCCAAGGGCCAGCCTAAGTGAAAAGGAGTTATGGTCACTGGACTCCAGTGACTCCTCTGCTTTCACTTCCACCCACCCTCTTTGAGCTGGTGAGCACCAAATCAAGAATGGCCACCTGTCTACTAAGTTCCTTAATCAGCTGTAGCAGCAGGCATTCCTGCAATGTACAGTATCCAGAGGTCTTGACTTCTGGTGCACCTTGCCACTGGAATGTCCTAGTAAATATCTAAAAGGTTCAGATCAGCCATCAGCATCACTTCCCCCTTCTTCCTTCCCCTTGCCTGCTCTTTTCTGAGTTCCCTATCTCTCTTTCTTCCCCTTGTCTGGGTGATTTATAGATGACTTCCACCTGAATTTTCTTGCCTGCGGCCACCATGAGGTGAGCGCAAAGCATCTGTTTCCCCTTTGCATCCCCCAGTGTATCTGTCCTCCACAGTCTCTATACCCTCTCTGTCATATAGGGCTATGTCCACCCTTCTTTGAGTTCACCTATCCTGTCTAAACATCATGTAACCTGGGACAGACATGTCCCAGTCAATATCAAAGATGTTGAGAGAATACCACATACTAATCCCAAAAACAAAAGCCATAAGTCAGTGTCAGTGACTCAGCAGGTAACACACTCGCCTCTGAGGCCAGGAGATCAGAACGTTGTGGGTTCTATCCCCACACCAGGCACTTGGGTTAAAGCCCAGTACTGACATTGTAGTGTAGCATGAGGGGGTTCTGCACTCCAGAGGTGCCATCTTTCAGATGAGATGTTAAAACCAAGGTCCCATCTGCCTGTTCAGGTAGATGTTAAAGATCCCATGGCTCTTCTCGAAAAAAGTAGAGGAGTTTCCCCATTGTCCTGGCCAAATTTCTCCCATTCACTAAAAATATAGCTTAATCTGGTTCAAGGTCAGTTGGCATTCATCTGTATCTCCCTCCCCCGGGTCGTGCCTGAAAATAGGCAGAATTTGTCTAGTGCACTTACCCCGTCAACAAAAACTAAATAAATAAATACATTTACAATCAGTATCCTCAGTGGGTATATTTTAATGCAGGAAAAGTGCATGTCCCTAGAAAGTGTTTGCTCTCAAGGGGAGAGGGCTGGTTGTATTGCTGTAATGTACCTCCTGCTGTTTACAACAGCTTTCCCTTGAGTTAAGTGCTTTTATTGCTACTGTATGAGTGGGGAATAGGGAGACAATATAGTGCCCCCAAATGGACAGACACATAATTATCTACTGTTTATGCTTTAATTTAGAGTTTCTTTCTCAGCTAAGGCAGCATCAACAGCATATGTAATCCTGCCCTGGTTTCAGCCATGGTGTCGGAGAGTTTGACGCAGAAGACTGTGGGCACCATAAACAAAATGGGCAAAAGACATATCAAAAAATCCTAATCTTCATTTTTTTTATCAATGTAGGGGATAACAATTCGACCGCTGGTTCAGTACCTGGATATTAAAACAACAAGCGAAAAGGAACAAACCGTGAGTGAACAAATTCATGTTCAGGTATGTTTCTAGTTGGGTGCATGTAAATCACAGAGATCATATTGTAATGATAATCTTCAGTGGGAAATAATTTTAGTCTGCTGTAGTTGGTCTGTTAATCATAATTAAGTATATGCATAACAGCTACAAGGGAGACCTTTGTGCCATAAGTAACAGGTCAAACATTCCATCAGTGACTCAGTATGTTGCATGTTCACCATTGTGGCCCACAAAACACAAGGTCATGAGTTCTAGTCCCACATGAGGAACTTGGCCTAATAATACTGACACCGTGATGCAATGCTCACTAACACAGAAACATAGACAATGATGACAGAAAAAGACAATGGTCCATCCAGTCTGCCTGTAGCACCCTATCATACCCCAAGAACTTGTGACAATTTGGAATCTTTGTCTACACTGTACACACCCTTGATCCTGTTTCACTACTACCCCTTGAGAAACTACTAAGCCCTTAACTCTGTCCCAGCCATGTTTGAAACCATTAATAGTACTGGTGCCCTTCATCTCTGCTGGCAGACAGTTCCATGGCTCAACCAGACAACCACTACCTCTCTCTCTCTCTCTGTGCAAAATTAAATTTCTTTACATCCCTCCTGAACCTCCCCAACCAGCTTCCACTCATAATTTCGTGTTCTAGGTTCACTACTCTTGTTGAATAGCTCCCTGCAGTTTACCTTGTTAATTTCTGTCAGGAACTTGAAGGTCTCTGTCATGTCACCCCTCTCTCATCTAGCCTCAAGTGAGTACATGTTCAGTACTCTAAACAAATTGTCATAGGAATTGCCTTGCTGGCTCTGATTTATTTTTGCCACCTTTGCTGTACCATCTCCAGCATCTCCCTGTATTTCATTAAGTGAGGAATCCAGAACTAGGTACAGTTCCTTAGGTGTGGTCCTCCCTCCACTTGATGAATGCTGCACTGTTGATGTGCTATCCTTCAGTTGGAATGTTAAACTGAGGCTCCTCCTGGCCATTTCTGGTGGATAGCTAGGAGGAAGTTAAAAATGCCATGTCACTTAGTGTAAGAGTAGGGGATTTTATTTGGTTCTCTGGCCAACGTTCCCTCTGTCAGCAGGAACAGTACATGCAACCAAGTCCCAAGATACACCTGGAAACAAGCTATTGTGCCTTTGCCGCTGAACAAATAAATAAATAATCAATGTAAACATTTGCCAACAGAATTTGACCCAGTGGGCTATACCCAGTTGTAATTGGTTAACATTCAGTACACATACATAAGTCACTTACTGTGCCTACCAATATTTGAGGGTTTTGAAAAGAGAAGGAGGATAACCACCTACAATCTTTTGCATTGTGCCACCCACTGCCCAACAAAAAAAGTAATCTTTTACATTATAAATAATGGCCCAGATTCACAAAACTGCAAGTCCTACTGTGGACCAAAATCTCCGCAGCCGTGGAGATCTGTATTCACAGTCTGCCATCGCTGCAGGAGATGATATGCCTGGTCCCACAGCTGCAGAGAAAAATGACCCGCAAGCTGCCATATATTGTGGAACTGGTCGTAAACCTGCACCTTTGTGACTACCTCAGCTGCTGGAAAAATTGCAGCTCTGCAAATGGCAACCCACTTGCCCTGAGTTTTTCCCACAGCTGTGGGATTTGGGGGTCTTTGTGAATCCAGCCCTTTGTCTTTTTGACTTCCCTTTGAGGATAATTGGAGGCAGTGCTGTACATGAAGCCCTCTTATACAGTAAAGAGGACTTCATGTGTATCAAGTTCCATTCATTCTGGAATACCATGAGCACTCTACCTTCATACTTTTTTCTAACACAGGACATAGCCCTCATTATCAAAAGTGCTGTCAACTGTGAATGTATGAAAGAAATGTGCACTAAGATTTCCAGCTCCTACTCACCCATCAGTCATCTTGCACAGGCCGCATGTCCTCCAACTAGCCACCCTTTTTTTCCAACATTTCAAACAAAAGTTAACAAAACAGCAGTCCCTCACCAAATACAGCCCAGGTTGACTTTTGTCGCCAGTCACACATGATCCCCAAAGTAAAAAAATATAATGAAGTATCTAAATCACGTCTGATGTAACATGGTGATTTCAAAGTGCTGGTGAAAGGGGACTGTTGAATTATGTATGCTGTCAGGAAGTTCTCTGAGGAGTGTACAGCTCACACTCATTAGTGCAGGCATGTTATAGGAGGGACAGTGCATATCCATTCAGTGGAAATCCTGATTTGTTTTTTTCCCTGAGTGATATGGTTTTCAGGGTGGGATGGGGAGACTAGATATCAGCTTTTATTACCAGCAGCTAGTAACATTTCAATGAGTTATAATTATCTCTGCAAAGCCAATTGACCCATTACTACCCATTAGGTCACTGGAGACAGGTGACGGCTAAACGGGAATCACCTCAATGATACCAGAACATAAGTCAGTAGTAAACTGACAAATAGACTTCTCATGCACAACCTGCTTGATATATAAAGGGGGTATGGAGCTTTTGAAATGTCTCTTGGCTTATCAAATGTGTCATCTCAAGCCTCCTTAGGGTTCCAGAACTGCTCAGTTTTGCTTTGCAGTTCTCAAACCTAAGAAGGCATGAGATGACACTCTTGATAAACCAAGGCACAGCTCAAAAGCCCCATTTAACTATACTGCTTCAAGAATTATGGTCTAATATCTAGTCAAACTGTCCAGTGATGCTAAATCCAATGAAATACTATATCATCCATTATAAGGAAATATAGGACAGATTATGTTTTCCCAATCCACATGGCATTTTAGCTATTGGCTGGGTTGTTTTATTGAGAATTGCAGCTTTCCTTTTTTTAAACTGTATTATTTCATTTTTTAAAATAATACAGGATTACATTACAATATAATAATCATCTTTAATATTTGTCTATTACAATTGGGTTCCAGCATGTGAGAAACAATTCACCAAATAATAATAATTCAATAGATACATCAGTGAATAACCTATAATGAAAAAATGAGAAAGAAGTTTTAAAAAAATAATCCAGTTCTTCACAGTCTGGGAGTCATAGAATGATTTCCTATATGGATCAATGGGGAGCTATAGAGAACCCACTACATAATTTCTTATTTCAGTATTTATGGTAGAAAATCAGTGTGCTTGGTCATCATATAGATTATCCTACCTGCCCACCCATCATTAAATAACTCAAGTTGATGTTGCAGTTTATAAGTTAGTTTTTCCAATTGTTAAACCTTAATCAATAGGTCCCTCCAGAGCCAGCCCGGTGGCATTGAAGGTTGAGGCACTGGATGCCACACCTTGTGCCATGCCAGTGACCAGGGTTTGGTAGTGAACTTAGGCCACCGGGGGTCAGCGGGGGAGGAGAGAATTGAGCATCCGGAGGAATGCTCTCCTCTCCTGGGGTGGGTTCTGGGGATTCCCCACCCAGTGGCTGCTCTTGGCAGCAGCTGCAAAGTGCAACACCATAGGTGGGGACAGCCAATGGGGGTCTGGTGTCAGCGGGCATCCGTGAGATTGGAAGGAGTGCCCCATCTGCACACTGATGCCATTGCACATCTGCACCAGTGGGAGGAACAAGAAGGAAAATGGCCCTATCCCCGATAGGTGAAGATGGGTTCAGAGGTGCCGCATCCATGGCCATTGCCGGGCCCTCTGTACCAGTCTGTGGTGCTCTGCTAAGTCTGGCTGCTCTATCAGATTATAGATACAGCATCAGTAAGAGTCGGTGGTCTCACCACAGGGGACTCAGAGCTGGGGGGGTCATTTGGTCCAGGTGACGGTGGAGATGGGCACACCAGAGTGGCAATGGAGGAATTCAGGCCAGTGGGAGAAAGTGGCATTGAGCAGCATGGAGGGAGAGGGTGGTGTAACAGAGGCACATTCCTCCAGCTGTACCTCTCCACAATTCATACGCTCTTCTGGCAGAGAGTGGTTCCTCTATGGAGGCACCTGCAGTGGAGACCAAGGAGGATGCTGGGAACCTCCACAAAGGCGACCCACAGGAGGGTGGCATGGGACCGCACAAGGGAAGAAAACAACTCCTGGTGAGGGACTCAATCGTTAGGGGGGTAGATCTGGGGGAGGAAGGGGAGAGTGAGGTAAGGTGTCTGCCTAGCACCACTGCTTGGGGGGACAGGGAGCGAATCCTCAGGATTGCGGAAGCAGCCGCAAAAGGAAGGGAGGGAGCTGGATGTCATTGTCCACCTAGGGACAAATGACCTGGCTGTGAATGAGATCAGAGCAGTGCAAGAGGAGTTTGAAGAGTTGGGGAAGGGCCTTAGACAAGTAGCACATATGGTAACCTTCTCGGAGGTGCTGCCTGTCTATTACAATGGTGATGCTAGGGTACTCTGCACCATGAGATTCAATGAATGGTTGAAAAACTGATGCAGAGCTTAGGGTTTTGGCTTCACTGGGGACTGGGGGTCCACCTGGAGGGATACAGGCCTATACTGGCATGATGGCAGCATCTGTCCAGGAGAGGAACCAGGATCCTAGGTGATAGGTTTAAATGCATCACTGGCAATCATTTAAACTAGCCAAGGGGGCACTGAAAAGGAGCAGGGAAAACCCAGCCTCCCCCCCACAAAACACTGTAGTTGGAGAGGTAAACACAAAGGTAGAGAAGTCAATATGGAGCAGGACAGGGGTAAATGCAGAAAAAGGCAGGAGGGACAGGGATGGGGCTAAAAGGGGTCAAGCCATCAAAAAGTGGAGGGTGATGAGTACCAATGCCTGTAGTCTGTGTAACAAGCTCCCTGAACTAGTGACCTTGATGGAAGAGGGACACCTGGATATCATGGCAGTCACAGAAACATGGTACACCGACAACCATGTCTGGGATGTCAACATACCAGGGTATACATCTACAGGAGGGACAGGGAGGGTAAAAGAGAAGGAGTAGTAGCTCTCTATGTAAGGGAAGAGATCAAAGCAATGGAACTAATGGATAAACAGGGAGTAGAGGAGGCACTGTGGGTTACCCTGGAGACAGGATATGTCAACACAATTTGCATAGGGGTTGTATACAGACCCCCATCTCAGGGGGAGGCAATGGACAAGGAAATGATAGAAGGCATCCTTAGAATGGCAGAAAAAGGCAAGATACTGTTGATGTGGAACCTGAATATGCCAGATGTTAGCTGGGGCACCTTTGCTGCAGGCACATACAAGAGCAGGGTTATTCTCAATGCCTTACAGGGGGCATGCCTCAGACGACTAGTGGTGGAACTCACTCGGGAGGGAACAATATTTGACCTGGTAGTATCAAATGGGGATGGAGAAAGGATCTCGGATTTAGAAGTGGGTAGCCATCTGGGAACAAGTGACCACCAAACAGTGTGGTTCATGATAAACACAGCCATAGAGTCAAGCCATACAAAAGCAAGAGTATTGGACTTTAGGAGGGCTGACTTTGGGAAAATGGGAGAGTGCCTCAGAAAAGCACTAGCAAACAGGCAAGAAGGAGGGGTGGAGGAACAATGGGGAAAAATCAAAACAGCCATCACAGAGGCAACAAGCCTTTGCGTGAAGCACATCAACAAAGCAAAACAAAGGAAAAAAACACTATGGTTCTCAAAAGAGGTGGCAGGGAAGGTTAAGGAGAAAAAGGCAGCATTCGGGAAGTATAAGGAAACACAGAAGGAGCAGGACAGAGAACTATACCAGTTAAAGAAGAAGGAAGCAGGGAAGGCAGTCAGAATAGCAAAAGCCCAAACTCAGGAAAAGATAGCCAACTCAGTTAAGAAGGGGGATAAAACCTTTTATAGGTACATTAGGGAGCGAAGAAAGACCAAGGAAGGGATAGTGAGGCTTAATAAAGGGAAGGAAATGTGGGCAGAGGGTGACAGTGAAAAAGCAGGGATACTGAATGAATACTTCTCAGTATTCACAAAAGAAGAGGCGGGGGAGGTACCTAAATAAAAGAATAGAAGCACTCTGGATAGGGAGGTCGATACCAGTCCATTTACAGAAGAAAGGGTTCTGAAAGAACTCTTACAACTGAAGGTGGACAAAGTAATGGGGCCTGATGGGATTCAGCCAAGAATTCTAAAAGAACTAAGGGTAGAACTAGTGACACTACTGACTACCCGCTTTAACAAATCATGGGAGGATGGTGTGGTACCAGAGAACTGGAGGAGGGTAGACGTGATTCCCCTTCACAAAAGTGGGAGCAAGACAGAGGCAGAAAACCACAGACCTGTTAGTCTGACCTCAGTAGTAGGGAAAATGATGGAATCACTTCTAAAGGAAAGAATTGTCGAGTTCCTAGAGGCCAGTGGGGCACAGGAGCCAAGTCAGCATGGATTCACAGCTGGAAGTTCATGTCAGATGAATCTAATTGATTTCTTTGACTGGGTGACCAAAGTAGTAGACCAGGGAGGGGCTGTGAACATGGCCTACCTAGACTTTAGCAAGACATTTGGCACAGTCCCACACAAAAGATTAATATATACAAGTTTGCCAGCCTTGGAGTGGGCCCCAAAGTGGTAGCCTGGGTAAAAAATTGGCTGAATAACAGGATGCAGAGGGTAATAGTAAACGGAGTTCACTCTGAAGAAAGGGGGGTTACTAGTGGGGTACCGCAGGGTTCAGTACTGGGACCAGTTCTCTTTAATTGAAGGGATTAGCCCAGAATTTTGTGGGGGAAGGACTCCTCCCCCACAGCCTATTTAATTAAAGCAGCTGACTCCCGATCTGCTTAGAGCGAGTCACACTCGCTGCACTCAGTGGCGTGCTCTGAGGCGCGGTTGCTGCTTCTGTTTGCCCCTCCTTTGTGCGTTCCCTCTGCTGCTTCATCTCATCTCCCTTCTTTCATGCCTGTTGCCTCATTGTCTGTTTCCTTGCTTTCTTCGGGGGTCTGCCGCCATGCCTATACTCCTCGATATCCCCCCCGGCCCCTTATTTGTTCTCGTCGGCTTGGCTTACGTTTTGCTTCCTCTCCTTCTGTCTATTGCTCGTTTTTGTATGTTGCTCTGTCCCGTATTCGTCTCCCTTTCCTCCTGTTTTTTCCTCATTGTTTGTTCCGTTTCTTCGAGGGTCTAGCCGCCTTGCATACATTCCCCCCCCCCGCTGTCCTCCTCATTAGCCTACGCTTCATTTTAGCTCCTGCTTTCTCTTGCTTGTTTGTCCGCTGTTTTCCCCTTGCAACCATCACTCAGTGCTGCCGCTTAGTTTGTCATCTCCAATTGTTTGCTGCCGTCCCTTGGATTCTTCCAGTGCATCTGCATCTCAGCAGTGTACCGTTCACCATGGACCATGCTTGTTGCCATGCCTTTTCTCTTGCTGCCTAGGCTACAATCCTCCCCATTGTGGACCTCCTCATGCCATGGGTCTACAGGGGCTAGTTCTTACACTGCCATTCAGTGTTAGCAGCCAATTCTGGATCAGCTGTCTGCTACTCATTTGCTTGTTCTCATTGCCTTCCTTATCGTCTTCCTCATACGCTCACTAATTCTGCCCTGCTCCATTCCTGCAAGATTTCCGCTGCCTTGCAAATGCACTCCCTGCTGCCTTCCTTGGCTCTTCACCAATCCTGAAGGACTTGCATTGTTTTTTATACGACGGATGTTATTGACAGTCTCAGCTGCACCTATGCTTCATATTGATATGTATATATATATCAGTTTGTTCACTTGCATGTACTTTCGGTCGCCACTAGCTGGCGTATTCATTCCGTTGTCCTTCTGGCTTCCAATTCATTTCCAGAATTAATTTCAACAGTACCAATTCTCGCCTTGGCATGTCTACCTTATTCTGCCTCATCGCAGCTCAGCCGTCCCACCTGGTTTCCCATCACAATCCGGACTGCGTCCTGTGTTGTTCTGCTCCTTGCTTCTATTGTTACCTTGATATCAGTCATACGAGGGGTCCAGCCCTGCATCCTATACCCGGGGACATTAACTGCTGCTTAATCGCCTTCCCTATTTGCTCTGCAATTATTATTATGGTTTGCCTCGGGTCTACTGCCTGCTGACCTTGTGCATATCTACGCTTGCTTATACAGCTGTTGTTCATGCTTCACAATACGTTTCCAGTCATACTACCCTCCCTTCAACATGGGATCCTGCTGCGCTCATTCTGCTGTTGGTCTTCTCAACCGCAGCTTCCTGGTCATTCATTCTAAACTCACGATGCTCTTCGGCTCACCAGCTTCAGCTCATCTGTTTACCAGCTGACCTATGGGTCAGGCTGCCCTTCGAGGAGTTTTCTGCACATGCTTGCTTTCTGGCTGGCTGCTACTTATCTTTCCAAAATACCTGTGAAGAATCCATCTGTCCCTGCTTACTTCCGTAGGTATACGGCCTCCTTCCTCACCTTGCTAGCTACCTTCCGTGGAGTCTAGCCATCGATATTTGCCTACTTGTCTGAACTCCTTCGCCGGTCAAGCCATGTGTACGCTCTTCTGCTCCACTACCTCGCCACCTCGGAGCCTACTGGTTCACTGTTCTATACACCTGCCTGCTGTCGTGGCTGCCAGTGCTAGAGCTCCTTCATATGGATTCACATTGCTTCCATTATCACCTGCTTCTATGCCATACACTCGCCCTTCAGGCTGGAACATTTACCTGATACTCCTATGCTTCTACGACCTGCCTTTACCCATCAGGCTGAGAGAATTGCCTTCTACTTGCTTGCTTTGCTGACCTGCCTTCGCCCTTCGGGCTGGGAGGTCTACATATTTCTCCTATGCCTCGCACTTGGCATTCGCCATCGAGCTGAGAGATTGCCGTACTGCTCCTCTACATTTATGACCTGCCTTCACCCTTTGGGCTGGGAGGTTTCCCTATTTTGCTCTTCTGACTTGCCCTGCTTAGGGCCGGGAGATTCACACTTTTTTTATTCACCTGTTTGCTGCCGTGTCAGCCGCTCAGAAGCTCCTTTACTGGATTACGTCTAGCATTTCTTGGATGTTTTGCCCTGCTGCCTCAGCCATGGACTTACTGCTGCTTCTCTTCCTACTGCACTTAGTCAGCATCTCCTGCAGACTTTCCTTATCATGGTTGTGCTTTACCGAATTCAGACCTGTGACAACGCTACTTCATTTGATTCAGCCTCTTCAGTTATCTCCATTTAGGACTCTTCAGGTCTCATCTGAATTTCCTTCCTCAAACTTTGCATACCTTCAGTTTGGATGTTATTCCTCTCGTCCAGTTGCCATATCTGCCTCAGTCTCTTACATGTGATCCCTATCTTCCTTGATTTGGATGCATCGGTTCTCAGCATCATTACATTCTCTAAGTTTGCCTTACAGTTGCAATACTACTGTGCTCAAGGATGATTCAAGATGCGTCTCATGGTGGCTCTATGCCACTCTTAATTTATTAGCTGACCCTCGTAGGTATAGCTGCATTCATGTTACCTAGAGCTACTTGTCTCTTGTACCTCTACAGCTGTTGGATTGCTGCACATCTCGTCAAGGGACTATCTTCCATGCTCGATTTCTGCCAGCAGACATTCCTGGGTCTGGCTGTGCTTCACATACTGGAATCAGCCGCTTCTCTCCTACTTCACCAGCTATCGGTTCTGCTGCACTTTCTTCAGGGGCTGATTGCCACGTCCTGTTCCTTCTCATCTGCCTTCGTGGGTGCAATACCTGATCCTATTACCTCTCACTTCGGATTAGCAGTCCAACTGACTTGCTTACTTTTTGGGCTCACCATATTCTACTACTTGGATGCTTCATACCTCACACCAGTGTCTCCAATTATTCTCTACAGCTTGCCATTATTCCAGCTCAGCTCTACAGCCGTTGCCTTCATATCAATTCCTAAGACTATACTTCACTTATCAGAATTGGATTCATCAGTTGGTAGCCTGGCTACAAGCCTTCTCTCAGTACACGTACTATACAAGCCTTCTATTAGAAATCAGGAAGTCGTACTACTTCTATATCATCCTGCCTTGTTGACGTCAAGTTTGGATACAACTATCTGCATCTGGTCTCCTGTATTGAATTAGTCAGTCATCAACTTCATCTCCACCATCAGACATTTCCTGGATTATGCCCTCTATCAACTGAAGTCCGGAAGAAGGTTCTTCATATATCCACTCTCCATCATTCCAAATTGTACTTGGATTCTCGGACTCAGACTTTATTAGGAGGAAATTACTTCACTGGGCATTTACAATTCAGTTCTTTCTTAAGCTCCATTTATCTGGATTAAATTCTACAGTTAGAATTCAGATTTAGCTGACTAATTTAGTTTAATTAGGATCTCTCTCCTTTAGGATGCCCAGAAGGATGGGCAGGTCAGTAGCCATGGGTCCTCAGAGGTTCCCCCCAAGGGGGGTTTTCCTCTCCTGAGTGCTACTGGTCACACTCTCCAGAGTTGGAGGAGGTGATCGTCTATTTCTATCATTATTAGGTGTTTCAGGAACGACTTCTTCAACATTCAGTTACAGATCAATTGTTGATATTATATTCTTTTTTGGGGCTTTCATAATTCTAAACCAAGCCTCCTTCCTACAGGTGGGATACAGAGAAAGGCCAAAACCATCAAATATTATCAAACGACTCAATTCAAGCATCCAAGTACCTAAGCACAAATCATTCTATACTACTACCTAGTAAACATTGTCCTCTTAATGCTGGCCTCTGTATCCAACAACCATCTACATCTTTCCACTATATATGTTACATAAGCTCTGAGCTATGAACCACACATAATTGAAGGGATTAGCCCGGGATTATGTGGGGGAAGAGCTCCTCCCCCACAGCCTATTTAATTAAAGCAGCTGACTGTCGCTCTGCTTAGAGCGAGTCGCACTCACCCACCATCCTCCCTGACACCTCCTCCTTCTGCGGCACTCTTATCCCACCGGGGGACTTTCCTAATTCTAAACCAAGCCTCCTTCTTACAGGTGGGATACAGAAAAAGGCCAAAACCTTCAAATATTATCAAACGACTCAATTCAAGCATCCAAGTACCTAAGCACAAATCATTCTATACTACTACCTAGTAAACATTGTCCTCTTAATGCTGGCCTCTGTATCCAACAACCATCTACATCATTCCACTATATATGTTACATAAGTACTGAGCTATGAACCACACATAATGGCTTTATAAGTGACATTGCAGAGGGACTGGAAGGAAAAGTATGTCTCTTTGCAGATGGCACAAAGATCTGCAACAGGGTTGAAACAGAAGGTGGGGTGGAAAGGATGCAAAGGGACTTGGCAAGGTTGGAGGAATGGTCAAATGTATGGCAGCTTAGATTTAATGCAAAGAAGTGCAAAGTAATGCACCTGGGAACCAAAAACCCAGAGGAAGAGTACACAAGGAGGGGTGTGATGCAAACAACAACAAAAATGGAAAGGGACCTGGGGGTTGTCACATCAGATGACCTTAAGGTGGGCAAGCAATGTGACAAGGCAGTAAGGAGGGCTGGTGGGATACTGGGATGAATAGGGAGAGGCATCACAAGTAGAAAACAGGAAGTTGTTATCCCTCTGTACAGACAGTTGGTGAGACCCCATCTGGAGTACTGCATGCAGTTCTGGAGACCCCATCTCCACAAGGACATAGACAGGATAGAGGCTGTCCAGAGGAGGGCAACTAAAATGGTGCAGGGTCTGCACCAGAAGATCTATGAAGAGAGATTAAAGGAGCTTAATATGTATACCCTCGAGGAGAGGAGGGAGAGGGGGGACATGATAGAAACTTTCAAGTACATCAAGGGAATCACAGAGTCCAAGAGGGTAGCATCTTTTAGGAAAAGAGATGTTTAAGAACAAGGGGGCACAATTTGAAGATGGGAGGGTTGGCTCACAGGTAATGTGAGAAAGTATTTTTTCATGGAGAGGGTTATGGACACATGGAACAGCCTTTCTGAGGAGGTAGTTTAGTCAAAAACAGTGGGGGAATTCAAGAATGCATGGGACAGATATAAGGCAATTCTAGTGGGGAGTAGGAGGAAGTAGGTTGTTGGTTAATTAGGATCTGCAGCTTATCCATTAGGTAGGGAAATGGGCAGATTAGGTGAGCCAAGTGGTCCTTATCTGCCGTTAAATTGTATGTTTCTATCCACACTGGGCAGAGTCTGGGTGATAGTCAGTAGGAGGAGAAAAAGAGTTGACAAAAAACAAAATAGGTCCCTCCATTGTTCTATGTCCAGTGGGCTAGGTAATAACCAATGTGCGGCAATTGCCTTTTTGGCTTTAGTAAAATATATATTGAAAAGATAGACCTGATGTTTAGCCAAAAGCTGAGGTGGCTAGTCTAACAACAAAACAATATTTGGTGTTAACTGAGGAAAAGCTGGGACAGGAGCATGTATCTCTTTATCCATGTCTGACCAAAAGCAGGTCAGTTTTGAACATGTCCAAAATGTATGCGTGTGATTAGCAGACTGGGTGCCACAGGCCCTCCAGCAATTAGAAGTTAAGGGCCTACCAAACTTAGCCACAATGTCTGGAGTATAGAAATATCACATCATAGTTTTCCAAGCAAATTCCTTCTAACTCAGTGAGGAAGAAACTTGATGCAGCTGTTGATATAGGTTACTTCACTGTTCTGGTGACAAGCGGATATTTAAATCCTGCTCCCATTTGGCTTCTTGGGATGAAAGTGTTAAAGTCAAAAGAATATTGAGAGATTTGTAAGCCAGTGAGATGAAATGAGATGGGAGGCCTTGACACGGTGTTGTTTTAGAGTGTTGTTAAAAAATGCTTAATCTGTAAGTAGCAGAAGTGATCCACAGCTGTTAAGTTGAACTGTTATTGTAATACCATGAATAGGTAGATTTGACCATTATCTAATAATTGGTAGTAAAAATGGAGACCTTGTTTTTTCCATTGCATAAAGCAGTGATCCAACCGGTTAGCTTGAAATGCTGCATCATGTGCTATGGTGCCCATTGGAGCCACTGGTTTAATAAGACGTGTAATGGTCTGTATGTCTTGCCATACAGAGAGAACATTTTTTATGAAGTCAGTTTCCGTTAACTGATCTAGCTGCATGGGTGGATTGGAGAATAAGGTTTTGTATATGTCAAAATTAAATTAATCAGTCTCCAAAACTTTTCAGTGGGAGTCATAGGTTGGATCAATCCATGCTACCATATGGTGGATTTGTGCTACTAAAAAGTAATATTTTTAAATCAGCAGAGTCAGACCACCTTGTTCTTTTGGAAGTTTTTAATTTATGATAAGCTATCCTGGGGTGTTTACCTCCCCATTGGAATCGAGATGCATTTATCCCATTCCTGAAATGCCACCTTTGAGGGAGACACCGGAAGGGTCTGGAAAAGATATAATAGTCTGTGAAGGATATTCATACGGACTACCTTGACTTTATTGTATAATGTTAATGGTAGAACTGTCCACCTGACCAGGTATGAATATATCATCTGTATTAATGGAGGATAAAAAAGTTGGTAGACTTGAGTAAGGTCCTGTGGAATATTGACTCCTAAATATTTTATGAAGGTCTGTTCCCACTTAAAGTGGTATTTTGCTCTTATGAATGGAGGAGTGTCATACAAAATGTGTAAGGCTGCTGTCTTGTCCAGATTTAATTTATATCCTGAGATCCTGCCATTATTGGTTAATGGGGTCCACAAAGGGGACAAAGAAGTAGTAGGTTGTGTTAGACATATTGATTACAGTGTCAGTGGCTCAGTATGTAGCACACTCGCCTCTGAGGCTGGGAGATCAGAGGGCTGTGGGTTCAGTTCCCACATCTGGCTCTTGGGTTAATATCCTAGTACTGACACTGTAGTGCAGCATGAGAGGGGTGCTGCACTTCTGAGGTGCTGTCTTTCGGATGAGAAGTTAAACCGAGGTCCAATCTGCCTGGATTGGTGGTAGTTCAGGTGGATGTTAAAGATCCCATGGCACTTATCGAAAAGAGTAGGGGACATTTTTATTGAAAACAAAAATTGTACAAACAAGCCAACATAAAATGCATCAATAAGAAATATACAGGAAAACCAAAAAGAAAAAGAAAGCAAAATTAAGAAAAGGAAATGGAAAAACAACAAAAATACTGCATAAGTCCTTCAAGTTATAGCTGAGTCGGTATTTGTGATCCATGGAAGGGCTGTCCACAAGGCCAACAGAGATGATGCCGAATACAAAGTCCTTTCATGGTCGTATATTTTCTTTAAGTCCGCTACTATCTTCCCTTCAAGTTCAATAAGAACAAAACTCTTTGTTGTAAGGTAACATACATCTTGACATCCAAATATTCCATTTAATGACAAGAAATACAAGGTTCAAAGTGTCTCTGTGCCATCGAGACCAGTGAGAGGGAAAGACACCATACATAACATTTTGATATGTTACTGTAGAGAATATAGGAACATCCCAGGAGTCGGGCCAAATAAGGCCACCAATTCGCAATATAAGAGCAATCAAAACACAAATGTGAAATAGTCTCTGGGGTAGCTATACAGAGAGGTCTAGAGCAAAATTGATCCTGAGACTGTTTATGTTTATGGTTTGCTTTCACATTTATCCGTTCGTGACAAGATAACCAGTGGAAGTCCCACATGTGGCCTGGGATCCTAGAAACATCGCAACAGGACTAGAAGCAAGGGTAAACAACTGTCCGGACATTTTGGAAAAGGGGCTTGCACCTTACAAACAGAGGACAAAAGCGTCTTGTACAGTGCCTTGTGCAGATTCATAATAAGAGTCTGAGGCGACACTTGCCATTGTTTTAAACGGAGAAACATATGCTTAATGTACACCGGGACATCCCCCATGTTGTCGCAACTCACCCAAAGAATTATGTTCCCACATATGAAACCAATACCTACAGGAGTCGTAAAACCACGCTTCCCACCCTCTCTGGGTGTTCACCAGTAAAGGCCGCAGATTGGCCAAAAGGAAAATGCTAGTAAAGAAAAGCAACGGATTAATCATCTGGACACCGCCTTCAAAAGTAGGCAAGTAAGTACATTCCTCTTAATCGGATTCAACCGACTGCCCCAAAGGGCTTGAAAAAATAAGCTGAATACCACTGTTTCCAGCTGTTTTGGGATAGGGAATACATAACTTAAATACAAGAACAGAGGGAGAAGATAAGTTTTAATCAGAAAAACACGTTTTCTCTTCCCAATCTGACCCTTGTTCCAAGAGGTCACCATGCTTCGGCCCTGTTTCAACTTCTCTTCCCAGTTAAAGGAATCAGAATCTCTCGTACCAAAATAAACACCAAGTATACGGATTTGGCCTTCTATCACATGTAAAAGACCAATGTTATCTGAAGAGTTTGGAGGATGAACCCAACCGAATCCCCATACTCTTACCAAAGTTTATACTTGCTCCAGAGAATGCACCAAAAGAGGAACATCCCTGGAGAGAGACAAGCGCCGAAGCCTCGTCAGCTGCAAGGAAACACACATCGTCAGCATATGCAATCACCGTGAAAGGCGATCGCAGTGCTGAACACGAGATGGCACGGATATGGAAGTGGGCATTAAGACGTCGGAGCAACACATCCAGAAAAAAAACATATAATAGAGGGCTCAGTGGACAACCTTGGTGAACTCCCCGTTTCACCAGGATCATCGGGCCCGCCCAACCATTAATCAGAGGAACAACAGTCGCTGTCTTATAAAGTGTCTGAATCCAACGAATCATCTTGTCAGGAATGTGCAGGAAATGCAATACATTCCATAGAAAATCATGATTAACGGAGTCGAAGGCAGCCTTTTGGTCGACCGAAACAATAAGCCCAGAAACAGAGTCCGATAAACCATGTGAAAATAGTTCACAGAGAAGAATCAAGTGATCAGAAATTCTCCTGTTAGGTAGAGAACAGGATTGGGCTGGGTGAATAACTATTTCAGCTAACCCGAGCAAACGTTGAGCGATAAGTTTCGTCAATATCTTAAAATCCGAATTTAACATGCAGAGGGGGCGCCAGTTGTCAAGGGACTGAATGTCACCTTTCCGTTTATATACATAAATCAAAGTGCCCTTAGTAAATTCCAAGGGGATATGTTCAGAGGCAAGAAGGGAGGCAAACACAGAGGTCAATTCTGGAAGGAGGTGTTCCCCCCAAAATTTATACAAGGCAGTAGGGAGGCCGTCCGGACCAGGGGTCCGATGTAGGGGCAAGGAGAAGATAGCTAACCGAATTTCCCTTTCCATGAAGGGTTGACATGCAAGTTCTGCACTCTGCAAGGAGGGAGAAGGAACATCAAGGGCACCGTCCAGTTGTCTCAGGTCCACTGACACAGTAGGTAGAGGAGAAAACAATGCAGTCGTATAGTCAGTAACAATTTGACGTAAGTCTGAATGAGAAGTACAAAGATCTCCATTTAAATTGATAAGACATGACATTGATTTATGGGCAATCTGATGATAATTAGATTCAAACGGGCAAACAACTTCCCGGGTACCTTTCACAGCATAGCTATGTTGGTGGTACAGTTGTTGCGACTGTTTAGATTTCCATCCAACATGTCCTTCCGCACTAATTGTATTTGCTGCACAAGATCCTGCCCCGTCAAGTATGCTAGTGAAAGTAAAGACTGAAAATGAGCTCTCTTCTGTAAATATACAAGATAATCAGACCTGCTTTTTGTACGACTATAGGATTTCAACAATCCAGTTAGAGTACGTTTTGTATCCATCCACCACTCAATTGGATCATCATACATGGGGTATACTGACTTACGGGCATGAATAAATGACAAAAGGGTTTGCTGAAATGATGGTACCTGTAATAAGGATACATTAAATTTCTAGGAAACCCGGCCCTTTACCACAACTGGCAGGAGATCCAAAACTAACAGAGAGCAGCTTATGGTCAGAAAAGGCTACCGCCTGTACTACAGCCGAAGTAACTTCAAAAATACTTGATGTAAAAACAAAATTGATGTGGGTGGCCAGCCTACCCTTCTGAAATGTGGGAGTATGCTGTTTCATGAAAGAAAAATAAGAGTCCGTCAAACGGGCAGTACGAATCATGCGTCCCAGTACAAGTGAGTCACAATACAGTTTCTTAGTAGTAGCAAAGGAACTCTTATCCCGAAGACTAAGGCCACAGTTAAAGTCACCAGAAAATAAAATTCAGAAAGAATAATGTAAATAAGGACGAATTAAATCAAAAAGAGCTATCCGCTCAGTTTTCAGTTGGGGGGCATAGACATTCACCACCCGATACGGGCATTGCCCGAACAAAAAATCCCAAATCAAAGCCCTACCAGGGGCCAAATCAAACAGCTTCAAAAGTCTAAACTCGAGAATATTAATTAGAATGCCAAGACTAGAGCAGGAGTCTTGGCCTATAGACCAAAAAGAAGGACCCATAAGCCAATCTCGTTGAGCCAGTCGGATCTCCTGCACAGTATGGAATCTCGTATTCTGTAAAAGAAATATCCCAAATGGCAAAAGCCTCAAAAAAGAAAACACCAGCCGTCTCTTGTCCACACGTTTCAGACTATTTACATTGACAGTATGGCAGGTAAATTGTGACATGGCAGCACACAAATGAGGTAACCAGCACTATCAAGTCTTTCTCTTTCCAGCTACCTTAGTCCCTTTCAGCCTAACCTTGGCCTTCCGTTTTTGTGAAAGGCCTGTGCTTAATTGAATTTCAGAATCATCAAGACCTTCAGGGAGGGAAGAAGCGATAGAGGAAGAGTTAGATTCACCACCTGCATCGTCCGATATCGACTGAAGCACCTCAAAGGCGTTCGATAGTGCAATAGAAGGTGCAGCGCAGGCCTTAGGAGGGGGCGATAAGGTGCGGGAACCAGATCGTAATGACCTGCGACACATTACTGTGGCAGGTTCACGAGGGGGAAGCATAGTACTAGAGCCCGGGACCTGCACCACATCCTCTAGCTCCATAGGACATGCTGAAATCGGTACCTTCCCAGGGGGTGGAGCCTTTTTAACTGACAAAGGTACAGTACTACAGGAGGCTTCGAAACCAAAGCTTTAGGGAGGGAGTCACCCTATAGAGGGGCTTCAATGTAGTGTTAGCAGCTTTCTGGGCTTGAGTAATTACAAAACGTTGATCCACACCTCCATCATGTGTTACCTTAGTATGTGCTGCCCAGGGACATGATTGAAATGTGTGGCCCATCTTGTCACAAAGATTACACCTGCAGTCATTCAGACAATGCATACCCACATGACCCATTTCACCACAGTTATGACATTGAATCTTATCGCACACACTGCTCAGATGTGAGGGATCCCCGCATCTATAACACGCTTTGGGTTGGCCAGGGTAAAACAGAACTTCTCTATCCCGACCTAAAAAAATGGAATTTGGTAAGTGCACTGGTCCAGATTCAGAAACATTCAACATGACTTTAAATTTCCAACCCCCTGTCCATATGTTTTCAGAGTCCAAGATTGCCTCTGGCTGACCTTGTAAAGTACAACGTTGTTTTAACCAATAAACAATATTAGAGACATCTACTCCCTCATTGCGAAACATAACAGTAACTATCTTGAAAGCTGGTTTTGAGAGGGGTATAGCCTGAAATGGGGTCCAAAGAGCAGTGTTACACAAGACATGATATTTCGACCAAAAACGGTCAAGACCACGAGATGTCTGAAAACTAATGTCAAAAGTTAGTTCCCCTGAGACATGTATCAGGGCATGTATTTTGTGTGCAAAAAACTTCATTGAATCCTTCAACAGTGTTCTGGCCACATACACACGGTCAGGGGGGTCCAGTAGCCCACCTCTATAGGAAAGCCGAATGGCATTGTGATGCTTAGCTGCCAGAACCGGAAATTTAAACAAAGAAGAGAAGGACCTCGCTGGCCCAGTTCGAGGAAAGGGAGGTCGAACAGTGGCAGAGGTCCCTTCAGCCATAGGGTCTGAACCGGGGAGAGTCTGTGTAGCAGGGACCTTGTTAAGGTCCAGGACTGGATTCTGAGTCAAACAAAGCTCAACAGGAAGGTCTAAAGGGTCTTTCACAGTTTGGGGAATCTGTTCTCCCTCATCCATTATCATGTCTTGCACAGGTTGAGGGGATCGTATAGGGGACGGCCCCGGGACCCAGGAACCCACCTTGGGGTCTTGCACCCATCCTGCCGCCCGAAGCGCCGCATCTACTGACCATGCAGGGGCAACAGTAGGTTTTACCTGAATAGGAGAAGTCTGGGAAGTCAACAAATCAGCCTGGGATACAGAGGGCGGGCTCACCGCCAAAAAAGTACTCACTGGTTCCTCCACCGCGAAGGAATGTCCAGAGACAGCTTCTACAGACGTTCGGCAAAGCTCCTTCTCAGAGACTTGAGGAAAGTCTGCGGAGACCGTAACAAAAGTGCCCACTATAGCCAGAGGCACACCTTCATGCTGCACACAATGTTGATCCTGCTGCAAGCTCATCTCGGCGGACATACGACAGCGGTCCGCCTCCAACAGACGGTCGTGCGGCACACGCACTTCCAGACTCTAAGGTTCCGAGTCAAAGGAAGTGTGCTTCTCTTTCGGTCCCCCTGAACACTCAGGCCGAATCAGACCAACCTTGTGGAAACTAACCATCGTCAGAACAACAGGCACCTCCTGCAAATCGTCTCCCAACACTGAAGATACAGGTACAACAGTCCGATAAGTAGTCGTGGTCTCCTCAGATACAGAGACAGGAGTCGAGACCAGGTCTCCTGTCTCCACAGCTCCAGCAACTGCAGGCAGCAGAGCGTCCTCCATCTTGGACAGGAAATCCCCTCTGACAGAGTAGGGGAATTTCCCCAGTGTCCTGGCCAAATTTCCCTCATTCACTAAAAAAAAAAATACCACCAACGGCTTAATCTGGTTCAAGGTCAGCTGGCATTCATCTGTATCCCCTCCCCCGGGTCGTGCCTGAAAATAGGCAGGATTTGTCTAGTGCACTTACCCAGTCAACAAAAAATAAATAAATAAAAATAAATAGGTTGTCAGCATAAAATGCCAGTTTGTGCTCCACTTTAAAATGGATACTACCTTTAATTTCCTTACGTTGCCTTATGGCTTGTCCTAGTGGTTCCACTGAAAATGCAAATAACAGGGGTGACATAGGGCAACCCAAAGGAGTGCCCCGATATAATTCAAATCTGGAAGAAAGGGACCCATTAGCATGAACCTAAGCCTGCCAAGAATGACAGAGACCAGTGAGAATTCTAGCTTGAGGGTCAGAACCTGAAGGATCTTAATCTTATACATAGATTGCTATAAAAATATGTAGCCCCCAAGGCAGCTGGGGTTTATGTTTTGCAGTCCAGGTTCTTCACTGGGGGAGGGTGTCTACACTGTTTTCTGGCATGTGGATGAAAAAAATAGGAACTCAGAAAAAGTGGGAAGGTTGTATGGCAGACAGAGACACACAATTGGATAGAGACTGTTTGAGGGAGGATAGCAATAACTGAGGAGTGCATGCAGAGGCTCTTGTGTTTTTTTTTCTTCAGAGGGGAGTGGTGTAGTAGTAAGAGTAGTAGCAGAACTAACTGCAGTTTTCAAAGAACAGAATGAATTAGAAAATTGTACACATGTAATATTGAAGAATCAAAAACATGACACAACATATAGTGTAATTCATACACTTACATACCCATTACCAGTAGCACTAGTCATTAACCCTTTGTACATTGCAACATTCAATAAAAAAATGTAATTATTGCACATTCTCTGACCCTAGTGCCACTCTCACTGATACTGACTTCCTTGATGTGCATTGGTAATCAAGGTAATTGACAACGTATTCCAGTAGGTAATTTATTTTTGCCTTCCCACCCTTTGTCTGTCACCTGAACTTCTCTACCCTCCTTGTGATGAAGCTATTCTAGAACCATTTTGTGTTGCCTTTATGTTTTCCAATATATTTTTATTTCTAGTTTTGTACCTTCTTTGTTCATTTTTTGCTGGGTGAGATTATTGGAATCAAGGTTCCTTTTTCATATTTCAATACAACAATATTAATGTAGACAGTTAAAATGCTGTATAAACTGTACACAGTATACAGAATGATACAGAGGGGATACACAAATTTGCACAGTGTAAGGTAAAATATAGTAGGGGTACTGAAGATGCAGTGGACCACATATAATAAGTAATGTACACCAGGGAGATACAAGGTACAGTGTCTCATCACAGTCAGTGACAAGGTTAACTGCTGTAAACATTGAAGTTTAATGCTGTGAAGAGATCATTTTTTACTTGGAAGTAAACAGCTCACAGCAGCTAATGCTACGTATCTCCAGGGGTATGCCATTCCATACCTTCACTGCCGTACAGCTGAGGGATTCCTGGCCTCACTTTTTTTCAGCAGTGGTATGCTGATGAACTTTTTATACTTTGACTCAGGTTCAGTTTGATTTTGTTGGAAGTGAAGTGGTTCCTCCCTTGTGTGTTTGACCAAATCAAATTATGTAACATTTTAGCTGATTTTTCAATTGCTTTAAAAGTAAGTTTCATAACAGGGCTTCTTGTCTCTCCTCCTGGGTTCCAGCTTTAACATATTTTCCTTTTTGTGTAAGAGTCCTTATTTGCAGCTGTCCTAGTTATCCTTCTGCAAACAGTCCAACTGGTCCCCCTCATCTTTGTTGGCATGAATGCCAAACAGGACAGCTGTACTCAGAAACAGGTCTAGTCAATGTTTTACAGACCATGAGCAATTAATCTCCTGATAAACACAGAGAAGTTTACAGAGATCTAGTTACACCAGCTGGCAAAGTGGTGGAGGCATTTCCAGAGGGATTTTCCATGTGTGACTCGAACCAGAGCTTTGGCAGAGATGAAAAGTAGCATTCACCTGGAGTTGCCAAGCAAGCCACACTAAGATCCAGGGCAAGAGTCTGCACACAGAGTAAATCCTCATATAGTCTGGGTTACCATACAGGACAGGGAAGAGCTAGAGTACACAGTATAAGTTGCTGCAGGGTAATTTATTGAGTTTTTGTTGATCGTTAAAGGAGAGCTAGGCAATACTGCCTATTGTCAGCCTTATCTCAAGAGAGGATGATACTGGTGCAAACCCAATGAAACTGAACAAAATTGTTGGTGGTATTTTTTTAGTGAATGAGGGAAATGTGGCCAGGATACCAGAAAAATTCCAATACTGTTTTCTAGAAGTGCCACAGGATCTCTGACATCCACCTAAACTACTATACTACCAGAAAAGGTAGAGAGGACCTTGGTTTACAGTCTCATCCAAAGAACAGCACATACTGACTGTACAGTATCCACTTAGTACTGCACCCCTGCACCACATGTAATTAGAGGGCTGTTGCTGTCAGGATCTGAGCTCATGAGGGAGAGAGAGAGAGAGAGAGAGTGGGTGAGAGACTTTGCTATAAGTATGTTGCTTCAAGTCCCGTCACCAGTATGGGATGGACAGTTATACAATACTCATTTCTGGAAAGACAGGACAGGACAGAAGGAATGTTTTGTACATTATGAAGAAAGATTAAGAGTACTGGAGATGTACACACTGGAATATGGAAGGCTAAGAGAGGACCTGTGCTTGGTGTATGGGGCCTTTATAAATCATGATTTATGGGATTACAATGGGCTAGCAACAAAGAATATACAAGGAGACACAATATCCAATATATTTCAGCTGAAGGGAAAAGTAAACCGCTCAAAAATGAAATCAATGTGGTTTCCCAGTGGGAGGTGCCCCTATGGAATAGCCTTCCTATAGCTGTGGTTGATAGTGAAGATATGGTAGAGTTTAAGTTTGATCGTGACAATTTTTGCGGGATGTCAAATATATGAAGATACAACCTTTGAGAAAAGGTGAGCAATAAAAGGGCAAATTGCCTAATAATTCTCGGAAAAAGATCTATGAGACCTATGAACTGGTGGCTGATAATAGTCACTAGTCATGTCCCAAAGGATTGCCACCTGAATTAAAGGGGGGGTTTGACAAGACTGTAATCATTAATCCAGCTCTAAGGGACTGTCACCAAAGGTAAACATAATTTTCTATGTGTCTGGACCCATCCATAGCAACAGCTCTCAAGGGACGGAGGGACGGAATTTATTTTGAATCATAGCCAGATCTCCATTTAACCTATTTGAATCGCATATGCCAGTGTGTACCTAAAAAAACTGTTGGCCAGCATTAATTCACCCAGAAGCAGACTGTGTTATCAAATCAGCTTTGACTTTATTTGCAAACGATCCTCAGTAATTTTGATTTAAACTATTTTAGCACAGAGTGCTGTGCAGGAGGGAGCCCTGAACATGAACAGAATGGACATAAAGTAACCACTATTTTCTCAATCAAATCGGAGCTTGAGCCCTTAACTCAGCCAGCTTGAGGTGACCATTTTGAATAAGGTTGAGCATAGAATGTCTTGATTTACAGGGATGAATGAGTTTTGACATATAAATTGCTTTACAACAAACCTTGGTTGTGCTGGAGTTAACATTTCATTTCCACAGGGACATTACCCCTAAGTTGTCTGGACTAGGAAAGAGCCTGTCAGCTGGATAAACAGGATATTGTTTAACTGGAGGTTATTCCAGAGGCCTGGGCCATCTACCAAAGACAAGATCCCCTAAATAAGTTTTCAAAATTCCTTCCAAGACTTATATACATCCGTGTGGGCAGGGGTTACAAATAGACTCAAAATGTTGCATCTCAATGGCTTTTGATTTGCTTGTGTTTATGTTCTATAGCTCATGGGTCATTTGAAGGCAGGCATTGAAGACATTTGTGGACACTGGAGTCACTACTGTTGGAAAGAAAAGTAAGAACTGCTTGTAATTCCCTTACTAAATGTTACAGTATCTCTTATTATTAGCTTATAAAAGACTCTGTCAGGGCTTCTAGATTTATTGAGACTCTTGTATATAGGCTGCCTGGTTCCAAATTTTCAGAGTTAGAAGTCTTGGATTTTTTCGTTATTTACTGAGTCACAATACCCCCATAGACTATTTACCTTCATAATATAGGTACTGTCAAATTAAAGGTGGCTGTGGTTACCAATTTAGTGCTGCTTCCTTGCCTAAGACTTTACTTGTACAAGGTTCTATTCAAGAAGGTGAGTGGGGGTACATGTGAAAGGTGCAAAACCCACCCACACAGCTCCACACCCTTGGGAGATCCACGTGGCAACCATATTCCTGTAGACCAGCCAACATGCATCTCTTGTATGTGGCCCCACCCCACCTTGGCACGCAGGTTTGTTTGGGGCAGTCGGGTGCAAAGTGGGAGTCCCGGGCAAGCAGCCAATCAGCTGCCCTACCTGGGTCCCATGGTAGATGACTTGCACCCATGGGGCACCATGTTAGCAGCAGACATGCAGTGCGCTGACAGCAAAGGGGGGGTTATTTCAGTAGTCCACCTCCAGCCCTCCCAGAGTGCCCCAATGGCTGGGATGGCCATAGTGGGGGATATGATGACCCCCATCATCCCCGCTGCAGCATGCGGTGGCATCTGGGGGGGTGTAATGGATATGGTTGCCCTGAGATGACGTAGCCATCGCCACCCCATGCACTGCACTCCACGTCTTCGTGAATGGTGTGGAGTGCAGCCACACCCCATGCACAAGCCGCCAACCTGCCCCAGTGCAGAGCTGTGCATTTGGTGGGGGGTTTAGGTGCATGGAGGGCATACAGGTATGTGCTTTGTGCATGCTGTGCAGGAGGGCTCAGTGGGCACAGCAGGTGCGGGATGGTCTACACACCAGAGTTACGTGGTGCACACCAACTCCACAACTTTGTGAATAGGCCCCAGTGACTACAACAGTAATATCTACTTTACATCTGTGACTTTCAGATAAAACAGCTTATTCAAGAGACCTCCTTTCAAAGCTGTGGCCTTGTATCTCTTTATTTTTCTGTTAGTGTCCCAACAGTATATGACCTATGTGAGCAGTCTCACAGCTGCCACAATATAGTATGTAACATGTTCAATATGTAACACAAACCAAATTATTCTGGAATGTTCTGTTTCAAACAAAAGTTCCCTAGCAACCTCATTATGTGGTGGTTCTATGATTCAACATACAGGTACATCAGTACACAACTCTGATGATGAATGTACTAATTTGTTTGAAAAGTAAGCACTAATTACCTTACCTGGCCATAGAAATTAATTGCATTTGCATAATTTATTTAGACAAATTAGATTATTTTCCTGTAGTTCCATGGCAATCCACTAAATCAGCTGTTTGAGTAATAGGAAATGTGTTCTTTATTATTGTTCCTTATATGTAACTTTTGCAATATACAGGTTTAAAAAGATTGATAACAAGTACCTAAAAGTGTTAATAATCCGTGAGACCAACCCTCAGTCAAGTATTGTTTCCTTGTACAAGAAGCTTGAACTAAAACAAGTTATTAAGATGGCAGATGCTGGGCAGCTCAGTGGAGCCTCGTCACTCATTTCCTTAGTGTAAGTAATCATTTTCTATAATGCAAGCGGTGGTGAAAGACATTAACATAAAAAAATGAGGTTGTTTAATTATATCTCTATTTTTGATAATTTCCAAAGAACTCTAGAATAGATTCTGTGTCTTATTTGGCTAAATGTTTGTCTTGGTGAATTATTTACATTGTATTTTACTCTTTGATCACTACTGCTGTGGTACTGGTGCTGGAAAAATAGCTAACAAAAAGTGCACACTAGCACACCATCTGGTGTTGCCCACAAACTTGTAACTATTGAGGTAGTGCATGAAAATAGAGGAAAGTTGGGGTGCGTACTGTTAGCACAGTGATGAAAAATACAAGTGTATTGCTATATAGCAGCTAAACTGGCATCACTCTAATTAGTGCAGCAGGCCCACTATGTATCATCTCTAAAGAGGCTTCATCAGGGGCTGACTCCTCAACCATGATCCATTATTCTGTCTTTGATGATGGCTTCCAGAAACTTGCTCAGCAGTGGTGTCAGGCTGCCAAGTAGTCAGCTACCAGTATGGGTGGGAGGCTGCTGATTGCATCATGACTACCCCATATGCCATGAACCCTCTTAGTGATCCGCATTCCTTCACTGCATACACTTGGTGGACTTTGAAATGAAATATTCATTCAACATTTTGGCCATCACACCTCTAGCTCTTACAGGTTCATCTCCCCTGTCATTGTTGTCATGGGCCCAATTCTTCTTCACCATCCTCCTTCTATTTATGTAAGGGAAGAAGGATGGCATTGACTGCAGCTCCTGTTGCTATGCTAGCTTCTACACCCTGCTTAGATTTCTTAATTTTAATCTAGCAGTTCCTCAGCGCTAAGAAGAAAGTCATATGTGGCCTCAGACGTAGTCATCTGTTGAATATGCTATTCTAGGAATCAGGCCATGATTTTGAAAAGGAAATCATTTTCAGCCTTGCTATTAACCTCCTCAAGATGCCAATTTTTGACAGGGAGATTGAGGTTCCTCAGGATCGACACTGTGTTCAGTTTGATTGCTCTTGTAATTTCCCCAATCATCTGAGCAATGTACTGTTTAGATATTTGGGGGCCTACAGCACATTTCTAGGGTAACTCTTTCCCCCCTTTACCCTTGGCTCAACCAAAATGAACTCAGTGACACTGGATGATCCCCTGATGTCCTCCATGTTAATACTTTGGTTAATACAGTACTTTGTTTTTAGGACAGTAGTATGCTTATGTCCATGATTACTGTCCCCACTACTCAGTGGTGGTAACTAACTAGGTTACCTTCCAGTATAAATCTGTCTAGCCTTAATCTGAAGTTGGCAAAGGTTGGCACTTGTGCCAGATCACTTGGTAATAGAGTCAACAATCTTACTGATCTTGACAAATACACGTTTCCTTATTTCTGTCTTGGAGGTGGGGTCTACAAGTTAGTGTTTTTGCCCCCTTAAGTCATGAATCAATTCCTTAAATCTAAGACTGGGTCTCTCATTAAACTGTTATCCTTGAGTAACTCATATATAGCATATCTCCTCTAAGGTGTCTTTTACTCAGGGACCACAATCCCAAATCTGAAAGCCTTTCCTCATACAGTTTCATCCTGCATCATGGAATTAACTTGGTGAACCTATGTTAGGTTTACTCTAAAATGTCAATATCCTTCTTAAAGAGCCACTGACACCTCAAGAAGAACTTTGAAAAACAATGTTTGGACATAAAGCAGCTTATATCTCTCATTGGCTCAGTATTTCTTATTTTCATTACTTGTTACTGAGGTAATTTGCTTCAGAAACAGAATAGTTGTTTCTTGAGGGTTCTGCAGCTTCTACTGCTTCTTCCCAACCTGATGTCATAATACTCTGCCTGTGACATCACAATTGTACTCATGGCAACAGAATGTGATGTCACAAGGTATTATGATTTTAAGCAGGAAGTAAGCTACAGAGGCAGACTAAGGGATAAATATATTGTTTCGTGGGGATTTGTTTCAGTAATAAATAATGAAGAGGAGAAATATGTAGAAGATTTATGAAATACAGGTTGAACTGTCTCAGCTATTATGTTTATCAAAGTTTTCCCAAAGACATCAGCTGCTCTTTAAGGTGAGGGCACCTCCACAGATACCAATTCCCTTACTAAGAGAACCATTCAAGACCCTTTCATGTCAGGTTTGGTCTATTTGGAATAGTTTGTATAAATCTATCATGTCTCTGGTTATTTTGTTTCCCCCACCTGGTCTCTGTGATTGCTGTCTTTCTAAGCACATCAGGCCCTCCATCTCACCTATTTTGCTGGTGTGCTCCTCATATTTACTTGCATGTAAATGATTATAGTGCCCCCTTCCCCAAGGTCTTGTCTCTGTCCTCTTCCCTACTCTTCTGTCCTTCCCTGCATCTTGTACCTGACATTAGTGATTCCTAGTTCCAGTTTCTCTCTACTCCCACTGTCCTCCAGTTTAAATCATACATGCATGTTTAAGCTGTGTAGAGGTGTGTTTTCTGTGGGTAAAAATACCAAACTGCCTTAAGCAATCTCTGACATCCTATAGTATACTTTGAAAAAACAAAACAACATAATATTCAAGTTTAATTTCTGCACATTTTGCTCAATAGTGAGGTCATTACAATTTTACAAAATTACTTCTTTTAAAAAGGAGAACTATACTGTATATATCTATGTATTATGGTGGTGCAGTAACACCACTATATTTACAGTTGAGCAGGACCTTCTATGTTAAACCCCACATTTTGCACTTTAATAACTTTGCAATCATGGATTTGCATGAAATTTGGCATACATGGTTTCGCTTGGTATATCTCTTGAAGTGCCAAGTTTCATTCCAGTTGGATGCATGTACTCTGAGCTGCGAATAGTGAAAACACACATAAAATCACCATTGTTTGCTGGTTTTTTTTTTCACCATCACGTAGCACCCAGATGGTTTAAATTTTGGTCTGAAATTTTCAGGATAGAAAGGGCTTGCCTCAGAAGGAATTAATTTGCTGGTTTGGTGAAACAATATTACATTTGTTCCAAAGATATTAACTTTTAAAATTTGGGGTGCTGAGCATTCTCAGTGAGCCTTAAAAATTGCTGTATGAAGTTTTTGTATAGGGAATCCTTTTCGTGAGGGCAATAATTTTTTTTCATTTGCTGCCATCTTCTTTTTTTTCCTTTAAAAAATCCAAATATAGAAAACCACAAAAATGACATTGTGGAAATTGACCATCACATGAAGCTTGCTTATTGGGACCCCTTAGCTGAATTCTGCACTTAACTCATACAGAAATGCCCTAGAAATGTTCTTTTTTAAACATTATAAATATTTTTTCATGACTCGTAATACAAAAAAAATTCTTTTTCATATCAAGAGTCACGAAAAAAGATCTTTTTTCATTAGGGGAAAATCATTTTCCCTTTGCTGGCATCTTTTCCCTGGTGTCTAGTAGCTCCCCCCCCCCACTGTCTGATTGCTGTCCCCGAAATAACATTACATTTCCCTGGTGTCCAGTGCCACCCCCACCCTGTGATTGCCCTCCCTGTATTTTTTAATAGTACATTATATATTTTTCCCTGGTGTCTAGTGGTGTCCCCCATTGTCCACTTTATCCCTGGTGTCTAGTGGCACCTTCTGATTGTCATCCTCATAGGTTTTCTTTTGTATTTTTCCCTGGTGTCTAGTGGCACCCCCCACCCTCTGATCATGTTCCCATAATCTTGTTTAGTTTTCCATGATGTGGCTCCATCACCCGCTGATTATCATCCCTGTAAATTCTTTTAGTTGTCCCTGGTGTCTAGTGGCACCTATACCCTCCATTGGTGTCCCTATAAATATTTTATGTATCTCTGGTGTCTAGTGCCACACCCCACCCTTCAATTGCATCCCCGTAATGGTTTTTCCTTTTCCATGGTGTCATGTGGTGCCCCAACTTTCAATCATCATCCCTGTCGTTTTTTTTTCCTGGTGTCCAGTGACACCCCTCTTTGATGTCTCCATGAGTAATAATCTGTAATAAAGAACATCTTCCCCCAATGTCACTTTCCCTGTAAAAAAGAAAACTGTCTCTTGCTGATCTGACCCCCCCAGCCTCCCACTAAGCACCCACCACCCCTCAACCCTGCCACACCCCACATGCCCTTACTCATCTGAACAGGTTTCAGGTTGAAGAGCAAGTCTCCAATTGAAGACATACCTTACTACTGGAACTACCCATCACAAATACCCTCCACAGGTCAGGCCCTCTGCTGCCACAGTGCCAACCTCAGAGTGCAATAGTGTGAACAGATTACAAACAGGGTAACCCTCCTGTCTGTTTTAGGTCTGAATCACCTATTAGCCTGGAGTTTTGGAGGGTGTCAAATATATATATATAATATTCTTTTCGGGGAAATGCAATATAATCTTTCACCCAGGGGCACCAAGCCAGGTTTCCAAAATGTGCCCTTACAACTCTATATGAGACCTAGGTATATTCTTATATTTTAAGCTAGCTTAGTAACACATTCAAACCTTTTAGCAGCTGTCAGTATTAAACCCATGTTCAGCATCACATGCAAAAGAAAACTAGGAAGACACACAGGCAGTATTTTAAAGAAAACGTAGTTTACCAAAAATGTAAAACAGTTGGAATAAACTACAGAACAGTTTATATCATGAACTTACAATCACCTAAGAAATGGGAAGCTACAGAACACAAACTCCTACCACAAATTTAAGTTCTTTTCTAAATAGCTCTTACCATAAGTGCTTTCAAGTCCAGAGAGATCAGTCTTTCTCTCTTGAGTCCAGAGAAATATGCCTCTGTTCCCCTCTGATGTCTGTTCATTTCAGGATCCATCTCCCCAACCCTATTGGTGATCTCACAGCCTAGACTCTCCCAGCTTCAACTGCTTAACATATCTGTCTACAAGGATGTATTTTATAAATGTGAACATCAGCAACTAGCCATTTCCCAAATATGACAGTCTTTGATCAAACATCTCTCTTTGAACTGTCTGCTGGTTCCTGTTTCCCAGAGAAAGATCTAAGGGTTTATGACTTATAACATGGCCCTGCTATAAAATTGGCCTTTTCTGCAAGAATCATAAAATTTTATGAGGCCTACATCCTGGCAGATTGGCAGAAAGTTCTAATTAAGACAAAACAGGAAACCTTTAATCATGGTTTCTCTTTACTGGTCCATTTAACATAGCCTGCAGCTGTCAGCCACACTGACACCTGAGGTCAAAGGTCACTCATTGAAGCAGCTAGCCTGTCTATATCTAAGCAGACATTCACATGTGTTTATAATACAAATATTGTACAATAATAATATTAGAGGGGTTTTCCCGTTACACTACCGATTACAATATGAGAAAGTACAGTAAGTGCAATGCAATGTATTTCAATGAGGATTTCAACTTTGCTGCATAACATTGTCATCTTTAAAGATTTTGACACCAAATGTTCAACATACCTTTTTTGATACCCCTCTCATGAACAATGTTGATGACATTTCACAGATCCTGCCTGAATGGTGATTTCATGGTTGGTTGGTGAAATCACCTTTGGGGACAGATTTCAAAATTATCACCATATTCGTTCATGAGGTGGGGTCATAAGAAGGGTATGCTGAAAATTTGGTTTCAAAATATGTTAAAAAGGCAAAGTTGTGTGCATCCATTGAAATTGTGTTACTCTTATGTATAACTTTCATAATTTTCAATATTTTCACTCTGAATATTCAACATAGCCATTTCTTTACACTACCTCATGAATGTGACAGCTGTCATTTTTCAAATCTTGGACACAATGTCTCAATGCCTGTGACACAGAATGATGCTGCAGTGCCATGGAAATGTTTTGGAAGGTATTTCATAATTTTTAGTACTGATTCATGAGTGGGCTAATAAGAAGGCTATGTTGACAGTTTGGTTGGTGTTGTCCTACAAATGGAAGTGCATGGCCTGGAGGGCCCTGAGTGTCCACATAAACATATATATATATATATACACATCTATGGAGGGCTGGAAGTGCAGGGCCTGGAGCTCCTGCACTCCATCAGGCAAATAAGGATGTGATTAAACTATCTGAAAAAGTATGCATGAATAGAACTGCAGGGCCCAGGGGTCCTGTGCTCTCACAAGCAAATAATGATATGAATATACTATCTCAAAACGTAAGGAAATTCTTTGCAAAAAAATGGTGTTAATGCAACATTTAGGGTTCGAGCTAAAGCAGCAAAAGTAGGGAAATGTGGTTTTAGGGTTTTCAGCCCTTAAACCCCAACCTTACCCCTAAAGCAAATCAGGGCAGACTCTTCCTAGGGGGTTTCAACCCTAAAGCTTACCCCATTGGCTGTGTACTGTATGTTTCTGGAGTGTATAGAATGGGATGCACTTTAGGGTTGACAATCCCTAAGATGAGTTATCCCCTAATGTGCTTTTAGGGTGAGGCTGGAGTTTTAGGGTTGGACACCCTAAAACCACATTTCCCTACTTTTGTCACTTTTGCCTAAACCCTAAATGTTGCATTAATGCAGTTTTTTGCAAAGAATATATCTATATATCTATCTGTTTATCTGTATCTCTATAGATAGATAGATAGCTAGATATAGATATATGTGTGTGTATATACACACATATATATATATATATATATATATATATATATTAGAGGCATGGTCGTGCCCCTATAGTTAGGGTTGAGTAGGCAGTTTAATGTTAAATCCCACATTTTGCACATTAATAACTTTGCAACCATTCAATGGATTTGCATGGAATTTGGTATGTGCTGTCCTGTTGGGGGTAGATCTCTTGACGTGCCAAGTTTCGTTTCAAATGGATGTGTGGATTTTGTGCAGCGCACAGGGAAAAAAGTGTGTTTTTCATTTTTTTCTCACCAATTTTTCCTGAATTTTCCTCATTGCCCTGTACCCACAGTTTTGGATTTTAGCCTGAACTTTGCAGGGTAGAAAGAGCTTACCCTAAGGAACAAGCCAGCATTGGTTTGGTGAAAAAATATTATTTAGATCCAAAGTTATTCAATTTTGAAACTTCAGGTTTTGAGCATGCTCAGTTCAGTCATTTGGATAGTTGCACAGCTGTGAACAAGGATTTCAGCTCACAGATGGGGATTTTGACAGCTCATGAATGTGAATTCATTAAATCCCCATTCGTGAGAAAAAAAATCCCCATTCGTGAGACACCATCTTGTTTTCACTTTTAGCCCAAAACAAAATCTTGTTACTTGCCTCATGGATGCATTTTGTGAAAACAAATGTACAGGTTTTGTTCAGGGTGATACCCTCTACAACCATTGTTTGGTTCCCATCAGTTTCTTAAAAAATGGCCTTTTTTTAATTTGAAAATTCTCGTTCATGACTCGCTTCTTATCCCCATTCGTGAGGTGTCCTAATCCCCATTCATGAGCTGATCCCATTTGTGAGCTGTCAAAATCCCCATTCATGAGAAAAGGACCAGATGGCCATATCTCACAAACAGGGATCGGCTCACGAATAGGGATTTTGACACCTCACGAACAAGGATCATAAAAAAAAATCCTTGTTTGTGAGGTGCCAAAATCCCCATTCGTGAAGTGTCAAAATCCCCATTCATGAAAAATCCTTGTCTGTAAGGTAAAAAATTCCTTGTTCGTGAGATCAGGACCAGATGGTCCTATCTTGGAACAGGGAATCCCTGTTCATGAGCTGTCAAAATCCCTCTTCGTGAGCCAATCCCCATTCATGAGCTATCAAAATCCCCATCCATGAGATGAAGACCAGATGGTCCTATCTCACGAACATGGATCGCTTCATGAATGGGGATTTTGTTACCTCGTGAACAGGGATTCTGCTCACGAACAGGGATTTTGACAGCTCATGAACAAGGATTTGTAAAACTTTGCCAGTTCACTGCTAAGAAACGGTAAGGACGTTTGGCTTGAGATTTGCAGGGTGTAAAGGGGGTGTCCCACAGATGTTATGTATGCTGGTTTGGTGTAAAAAAAAATTGCATCGGTTACCTAAAGTAGTAGCCACAGACATTGCCAGCTATTTCCAGATATTTCATGAAATTTCTAAAGAGTTTCTCTCTGCTGCCCCTACTGTAGAAATGGACAAAGCATTAGATATATCTGTAAATATCACAGAGATTTTGAGAAATAGCTGGCAATGTCTGTGGCTGCTACTGGTGTTATGACATTCTGAAGTTGAGAAATTTCCCATAGGATAACATTGACACCTTTTGGCCTTTCAGGGTTCAGGGCCTTTCGGCGCCCATATCTCTAAAATGAAGATAGATATGGATTTTGTAAAAACAAGTTTGGAAACCATAGATTACACCTGCAGTAGAATTGTTTTCCTAGGTTGTACGGTTACGGATATATTGGCAAATAACTGTTACAAGGGTTCCTTTTCAGGTTTATAGGGCTGCTGTATGGCTCTGTTTTTATGCGTAAATGGGAGCACTGGGCCCATACTCCAACAGAGAGTATCATTATGCACAAATTAGCAGTTTTGGGCCCTGCGCTCCCACCAACACATACCATTTACTACTTACATAACACTTTTTCAAAAAGTAAGAACATTCATTGCAAAGAACTTTGTTAATGCATCAGTTAGGGTTAAAGCAACAAAACTGGGGAAATTAGATATTAGAATTGAGCCCCTAACCCCCTCCATCCTCCACAGACCGACAGATGCCAGGGTGTGCCATGGGGTCATGAGGCCTAATTCTCACCCCATTCTCCTTTACTATAGCATGTCAACCTGTTTACACATGGAATGGGATAAGAGTTGAACCTCTTGACCCCATGGCACACCCCGGCATCTGCCGGTCTGTGGAGGATGGAGTGGGTTAGGGGCTCAACCCTAACATCTCATTTCCCCACTTTTGTCACTTTAACCCTAACTGATGCATCAAAAAAGACTTTTACAATGAATATATATATATATATATATATATATATATATATAGTACCATCATATAGAATAAAATATTTAATCTAACAGACAGTACAGTTACACTATTATCTCTTAAACTGCCAAAGATATAATGTTATAGATAACAATCTAAGTTTATTTTGTCTGTCAATTAAATATTTCCTAACAGTGGCAGCTATGTTTTTAACCACTATTTTTTCAAATAGATTAATCAAAATTTAAAACATTTCAAGATATACACTGGAATTTCAAATACCCACCAAATACCTTCCCCTAAACCTAACATACCCATTGACAGTCAGAAACAATGTGCTTTACGTTTTTATTATCTTCTCATCCACATAGACATTGCAAGGAGATGTTTGTCAATGTATTTTTGTTAAATCTATGCTCTTGGATTCTTGAGAGAGGAATTGTTCAAATCTGAATATGATTAATATTGCACCGTCCTCTGGTAATATCAAAATATATAAATATGGCTACAATCGTTGCATAAACTTTCAGTAGGTTTTGGAAACCATAATGCAAACCTTGAAGTATGTTTCAATGCTAAATCTTCCTGATTACATATATCTAATTATCTTTGCTTTAACACTGAAACATAACTGTTGTTTCTAATTTTACCTTGTAAAATGTGCATCCATGGAAATTACAGAACAGAAAGCTATAACTGCTCAATTCAAGCTAAAGCCATTTTAATACATACAATTATACAAAGCAGCCAGAAATGATTGCACTCGAAAAATACGGAATGCTAAATGCAGCTATTACAAAGAGGCTCTAACCAACTCTTGGGGCCAGGGAAACAAATTCTGGAACAACATGAAAGAACTCACAGGCAAGGATCCTAAAGCACCACCCACTATGCTCAACCTTCATGGCACTCCTACACTCGACCTAGGTACCATCACCAGCACTTTTAATAATGCATTTACAAACCTGGACAGTGTCCTTCCACCAAATTTTTTCGATGACCTCCCCTCCAGCTCCTCCCAAGTCACCCCCCAACTAGAATGTACAACCCCAAAGTTTTTTTTTTTAAGGAGGTCCCACCACAAGTAGCTAGAAAATAAATTCAAAAGGCCATCGGCAAACAAGGGTACAGTGGTGACTCCCTTGACCTGAAACTGCTGGCACAAGTCCTCGATGAAATCTTAGAACCACTTACAAAGATCTTCAATCTCTCACTTAGATTGGGCCATTTCCCCTCTCTCTCTCTGAAAGAAAGCCACTGTCACACCGGTTCACAAAAGCGGAGATAGGACACTGCACATCAATTACAGACCTATCTCACTCCTCCCCCCACTATCTAAAGTGCTGGAGCGAATAGTGTCGGACCAACTAGTTGAATTCCTGGATAAGTACAATGTACAGTGCCCAGAGCAGCATGGATTCAGAAAAGGGCACAGCACCACCACTGCACTACTGGAATTTACAACCTTCATCCATGCCACGCTTGACAAAGGGAATTGTGGAGGGGCAGTATTTATAGACCTTACCAAGGCATTCAACACAGTTAACCACCCACTACTGCTCAAGCAACTGTCCTCCATTGGGATCTCCAGTGATGCCCTTTCATGGTTCACCAACTACCTTGATAATAAGATCCAACGTGTGTAAGGATTGCTGGGATCTCTTCTGATGAGAAACCGGTCCATTCCGGAGTCCCCCAGGGGTCTATTCTGGGCCCTCTACTCTTCTCCCTCTTCATCAACAATCTCCCCAGTGCCTGCCACCAAAAAAATATTACTATACGCAGACGATGCAGTCCTGTTTTCCAGCCACCATGACATTGCAGTCCTTGAATCCCAGCTGCAGCTTGACTTCAAGCACATCAAAGACTGGTTCAATTCTCATAAACTTGTCCTGAACCACAGCAAGACTAAAGCCATGTCCTTCTGTAACTGACAGAGCAGGCACAGCTCTCTGTCCCTCACCATCAAGAACCACGCTGGGAACCCACTCGAACATGTCAAGGAGTTCAAGTACCTTGGTATTACCCTGGATAGTACCCTCTCCTACACTCGGCATATTGACACTGTTGTCAAGACCGTCAATATATGGATTGGACTACTACACAAACACAAGCACTGTATGCCTGTGGATGCCCTTAAACTAGCCATCTACAGCTCTGTCACCTCTATCATTGACTATGGCCTTGTCATCTATGGCTCTGCCTCAACAAGTGCCCTCCACAGGATCTCAGTTGCTCTCAACAAAGCCTGTAGACTACTAATGGGTGTAGCCCGACAAACACACCTGTGACCTCTATGCACAGGCCAGCTGGCTACCCCTATGCAGCAGAATACAATACCAGACCTGCTTACTTATCAAAAAGATTCTCCTTGGTCTCATGCCACCTGGTGTTAGCCTCACCCTACTACCTACAGTGGCACTCAACAAACACATGATGCCCAATCTCTAACCTTTCAGGTTCCCAGATGTCGACTCCATGGGTCAGCGGTCCTTTATCTATAGAGCCGCAATGGTTCAATTCCCTCAATAAAGAAGCACTTTTTCTACTACACTTGGACCCTTCAAAAGGAATCTCAAACTTTACCTCACCTCTACCACTCAATGTGACTGCTTCTCTGAACAGAGATCTCTCTAAACACCTCCCAGCTCACTCATGTCTCACAGCCCGCCCTTTCCCAGTCTCATTCCCTCTGACACTGGGCCTTCCTTGTGACTCCTTTTCTGCTTCACATCTTCACTGGTACAAGACATTTTCCACCACCATCGGACAGTGGTCCATTAGCCTACCAACCTCTTCTCCCGGTCGCATGCCTGCAATACTAACTGCCTATGGTGCCCTCTATCTCTTATTGTTACCGCAGCCAGCTGCCTACTCAAGCTGCTCATTATATGAATATTATTTCAAAGTATGCTACAACTGAGTATCTTTATTTTTTCTTTTAGTTGTTTTGGTTGTTTACTGTGCATTCTTTTACTACCTCTGTATGTATGTTGACCCTCATCCTTTGACGTGGAACCTTTGTAAACGAGCAGTTTCTGCTCAAAGGTATTTGTAATCCGAGAATTTAATAAATAAATAAAATAATGGAAAAAAAAAAACATTTTGAAATAAGTACATTTCTCAGAAAGGCAAAGACTGGGAAATTGTGATTGATCCATTGATATTAGTTTTAATCAATAAGCCACTATATCAGTCTTGACTAAAACTACCAGTTTGGGTTTTCCCACTTTCAGCATTTTATATAACAAGCAGGACTTGAAAGAGAGAGATGTGTATGTGTACTTAAAAATAGGCGGTCTATTCCGTGTTTTAACATCCGAGACCATAAGATATCTCCAGCTTACAAAAAAAGCTTGATTTACTTGAGACAAGTGGCAAAGATCTAAAATTACAAACAAATTGTTCTAAAATGAGAACAGTTATCTTTCGTCAGAATAATGCTGAGTTATTGGGCCACTGGAAAACAGAAATTAGACTGCACAGATTCTTATGTTTACTTGGGCTTGACATTTTATTGAATGGTCTTTGGGCAAAACATATTCATAACATAATGGATAATACAAAGAAAACAGTATTGGGCCTCAGAAAATTTAACAACAGCTGTGGTGGCTTAACCGTTAAACCACCTGTTAGTGTAGTTAAAGCTAAGTACTTCTCACAGATATTATATGGTACAGAGATATGGGATCTAAAAACAGGGAAAACTTATAATACCTCTTTACAAGCTTTTGAGGTCAGCACTAGAAGCAGATTTCTCCTGCCCGGCAGTTTATTTAAGATCACAATTAGGCCTTATTAATATCAATGAAAATACGGATTCAAGAAGAATCAACTTCTGTCTTCACCTTATTAGATTGCTGCAGTAGAAGTTTCCTTATAAGTGTCTGTGTGAAATAAAATCTTGAATTCAGTTTTAGATGTGGGAGCCCAAACTGGCTAAAAGAGTTACACCATAATTTAGACACATACTTCAATAACTACTTTAAAAAAAATGTAACTCATCTGGCCCAGTGGTGTGGAGGGCTGAGGCATTACTGCCTTACCTCCTGCCATGCCAGCGACCCATGTTCGGGGTGCAAGCAGGTCGCTGGGGGTCGGCTGGGGAGGAAGAAGATCAAGAGTCTGGAGGACAGCTCTCCTCTCCTGGGGGAGGTTAAGGACATGGACCTTCACTTACTGGACCCCCTAGCTTGGGAGCCAGCAGACCAGGTCCCACAATGTGGGGGTGGAGGTGGAGCAGTCACCCGACGTACAGCATGTGGACGTGCATGCAGTGCATCACTGTCAGCATTGCACGCTCCCTGCTGCATCAAGAAAAAATAGAAAAGTGGTCCAACCATGCAGAGTGATATTGGTTCCCCCCCAGCGAGCTGCCCCGAGAGGACACCTCCAGAGCTGAATCCGTGCTGGTGGGTTGAGTTGATCCCCACCCCCTACCATGAAGGGTAAGTCATGGTGGCAATAGGGAAAGGGGTCCTGATCCTCAGGGATGGCAAGAAGGGAATGTCAGAGGTGGCTGGCAGGACCCAGGGGAGAAAAAGAGCAACAAAAAAACCAAAAAAGTAACTCTAAGTTTAAAATATAAAAAGTATCATAAAACAAACGTATGTAACTGCTGGACCAAACTGGACTTGGAAAAGATTGCAACTTTGAAATATTCACAATGGTTCACAGTTAACAATTATTATTTGGGATACAAATACTATCTTGATGTGCTCAGAGATCCTCCCCATAAAAGCGCTTTTATTAAAGCTAAATTTAGAACTACTTTATAGTAATGTTTGGAGGGCTAGGTATAACAAAGATGCCATCCATTGACAAAAATCGTAAATGCCAACATGGAGGCAAGGAGTACTGTACCTAATTCCTGTGAAATGGTTCTGTTCCTGGTACAGTAGGCCTAGGAGCTATTGGCTTGGTTCATTTATGCTTTCTGGAAATAATGAAGATAAATCTGAACTTATATCAGTTTTGTTACATACAGAAGATGAATCATCTATTGTGAGACTAGCTAACTAGTTTAAGGCACTTTATAAAGGCAGGAAAAATATTCTAGAGAAGCGGACAGTTTAAGCATGCTTAGGAGCTCTGCACCATCTGGTTCAATTTTTATTTATTTCTGGAAGTAGCACTCTTAGCATCTTTAGCCACTAAATGGCAACCTTGCGACTATGACTTAATGTACTGTAATTTGATCAGATTGATTGTGGTACTAATTAAGATTTTGTTTGTTTTGCTGCATTTTAACCAAGGACATATGTTGTTGTTTTTTTAAATAGACATTATATTGTATAACTATTTGTGTCATAATGTGCTTGTTTACATTGTAATGACTGTACAGTGCATGTTAATCAATAAAACCTTTTAACTAACAACTTAAAAACACAATTTTTCCTATAATAAAAAAAATGCCATCACATTTCAGATGCAAAAATTACTGATGAATTAAGTTTAGCAACCCTGGCTGATTCCAGAGAAAAAGACTATTTAAATTACATTTTACGAGGGCCTGCACCAATGTGTTAGTTTTAATATTTACCCTATTTGCATGTTTAATCCATTAACATGCACTTGATAATATTACTCATAAATAACAATGGATCTATTCACAAAGCCCTTCCACAGATACATAAGTGATGTGTGTAACAGTATACAACAGTATACTGCACACACTACGTCATTGCAGCATTCATAAATGACAGGGCACCTTGTGCAGGGAGGGCAGACATGCAACTATGCATCATACAAAGTATGCACATGCCTGGGAGTGTGGCTGTGTAGTGGTGTGCGCACGGCGCTGTAAACACATGCACAACCTGCACTATGTCAACCAGGCATGTGGACCAGGATGCACAGCAATATGTGGGGTGGAGGGAAGCCATAAATCCCTTGCACATAACACAGGCACATAAGGTGCACCAAGGAATGACAGGTGTGCATAGCCCCATGGGCATAGCACAAGGCAGATGCTGCTGTGAGGACACCCCACAGCATGCAGGATGCAGGGCGACACCCAACAGGTCACCCAATGGTGGATATATCATACACTGGCACTTTGAAATGTGCAGGACATCAGGCACATCACTATAGTGGAACAGACAGACATGGAAGAAAACACACAAACAGTATTGCACACCATCCATCAGAAAGCATTGGGGATCATCACAGAGGGTGCCGTGGATACTGCATGATGGTCACACAGAGGTGCCAGCACCCATGGGAAATGGGTGGCCATCTCCCACTTTGCCAATCTGCCTGGGCAGTGCCCCTGGAATGCAGGATAAGGCAGCAGATGGGAAACCATTGATTCAAGTCCCCCCCCCCCCGGGTGAATCCAGGACAGATCCAGTGTGTGATGCCTCAACATATGGCAAGCACTAAGAAGAACACGTACACACCCCAAAGCCCCAATGGGTGCCCACCATAGGGACCACCAATGCATGCCAATGGTATGATCACGGCACAGGCCAAAGTGATAAATTTAGGGACAGTGCACCCCTGTTCAGCACAACCAAGCACACCCCCACAGGCAGTGCCAGGTGCATCAGGCTGCCAGCAGAGATGTATAATGCACTCCCCCAACCCCAACGGAGGAAACGTACTGCTGTCAAATGATGAGGACACCAGTCTGTGCAGAACATATGTCTTTTAATTAGACAATAGGCATCCAGATCATCACAGCAGGCACACAGACTGACATAAGCAATAAGGAACACCATCCCCCGGTCCTCTACATCATCACAGTCCCTTCTGGACCCTGATGAGGTGCTGGTGTAGCCCCCAATGTGAAGCACTAGGCACCAAAGTGGTCCACGATACCCTTAGAAGAGAAGGGAAAAGAGACAGGACAGCCATGAGTGATGGGATGTGGTGGAACAATGCTTACAACAGCAGACACACATATGCACCACATTTGCTGGAATAAAATACCTTTGAGGGTTCAGTGATGACCCACATATCCCCTACCTCATCCTTGTAGTGCACATCAGATGGACATGCCCACCCTCCAGGACAGGTGGCATAGTAGGTAGGGGGCATCTCATGCCACTGCAGAGCCACAACAATTAAAGCAGCCCTGTTTGGTTGCACCCGCTGCTCCAGGATGATGATGTCTTGCCACCAATGGAAGTCCTGCAGAGACACAAGGGGAGAACGAAAGGTTAGCCTCACAGCACAAAACATCTGGGACACACATGGATACCACCAGTAGGGGCAACACACAGGGCACAGCACACAGAGCCACCCATGGTGTACAGCAGAAGGCATACACTGCAGATGGGCATGCAACAGGTAACAAGTGTACACACCATGGGTACCCCATATGTTCAGGACCTTTAAGACACGGACGTGACAGTAGCACACAGTGGGGTAAAACCAAATCAGTTCCCCTCCCTGGGCTCTGTCACCTCCCAGAGAATCCCCCTGGGGGTCATCCATGTATGCGGTGAAGAACACCCACCACAGTTTGAGGGAGTAAACCCCCAGTTGCCCAACCTCCAGCACAGACACACTTCCATAGTATAGAGCACTTGCAGCCACCATTGTGACTTGCAGAATGGCATGTCGAGTGTCAATGCCTGCCAATGTGTGTGACCCTGTGGGCATATTGGGTCATGGACCACTTAAAGGTGGACATGTGACTGTGACGGCATCTGTTCCTCACAGTACAGTGTGGTGTACAGCAGGTAGTAGCTTTCCGAATGAGAGGTGTAGTGATCTCACAGGGTCTGCAGGATGTGCTTTGGGCTACTCATGAATGTTCTCCTGTGGGAGTGCAAGACTGAGAGAGAAAGGGCTCAGAGGAAATGGTACAGGTCCAGGATATTCAGGCCTCATGCCACTTTGGCTCAGATCTGTAATAGACAGATCTCTAATAGATACAGTATGTAATAGACAGTGCATTGAGCCATACCGTGGGACATGGAAAAAGACAATGAACTCCTTTAATCTATTCTTACAATGGCTGACAAAGGCAAGCTCCTGCTGTTAGGAGATTTCAACCTGCCAGATTTGAACTGGATCTCCTACTTAACCTCAGCAGAAAAAAGTAAAGAATTCCTCATAACTCTCCTCGGGGCAGGTCTCACACAACTCACTGACTCACCAATAAGGGAGGATACAATCCTTGACCTTCTTCTTACAAATAGCACAAGGATATCTGATGTTACCATGGGAATTAACCTAGGGTCCAGCGACTATAGGTCAGTCTGGCTTACAGTCAACAGACACAAGGTTACCACACAAACTAAGCTAAAAATCCTCAACTTCATGAATGCAAACTTCAGCGAAATGAAATCCTTTAAAAGACTATATAGTTACAAAGCAGATGAAAATGTGGAGACAAGTTGGATAGCACTAAAGAATACGACAACCCATGTAACACAAAAATACTCAAAGGTGATCAGTAAATCTAAAAGAAAAAAAAACTGCCTTGGTTTACAAAGGAAGTGGCATCAATAATAAAGGCACATATGAGAGCTTTCAGAAAGTATAAGGAAACAAAAATGGATATGGTCAGAGAAGAATACAGGGCCAAGCTAAAGGAGGCCAGAAAGACAATCAGAGCCGCAAAGGCACAAACCAAAGAAAAAATTGCTGAGGACATAAAAAAAAGGCAACAAAACTTTTTTCAGATACATCCAAGAGAAAAGAAAGACCAAGGGCGGCATTGTCAGACTAAAAACCAATGTGGGTTGGCACATGGAAGAGGACACTGAAAAAGTAGACGTTTTGAACACATTCTTCTGCTCTGAGTTTACACACGAAGACAGTGGAAATGGTCCAGCACTTGGTACAGATGAACACCACACCCAGGAGTCAGACAATAGCCCCACTACAAAAGATAGAGTCCTACAGGAACTAAACAAATTAAAGACGGACAAAGCCATGGGTCCAGACGGCATTCATCCACGAATCTTAAAAGATCTCAGTGAGAAACTTGCTGCTCCATTAGCCATACTCTTCAACAAATCACTGGAGAGTGGACAGGTACCAGAGGACTGGAAAAAGGCCACTGTAGTGCCCCTACACAAGAGTGGGAGTAAGGAGGAGGCAGGGAACTACTGACCTGTCAACCTCACCTCCATCATGGTGAAGATCATGGTATCTATACTAAAGGAAAGGAAATGAAAGGATAGTGGCTTACCTGAAAGCCAGCAGGAAGCTTGACCCTAAACAGCATGGCTTCTCATCTGGACGATCTTGCCAAACAAACATGGTGGAATTCTTCGATTGGGTAACTAAAGTAGTAGACCACGGCGGGGCTGTAGATATTGTATATCTAGACTTCAGTTAGGCCTTCAGCTCCTTCCTGCACAGAAGGCTCATCAACAAACTGGAGAACACAGGTATAGTAAGTAAGATTGTAAACTGGGTGACAAACTGGCTACAGGGGAGGACCCAAAACATTCTAGAAAATGGTGCTCTATCACAGGAAGGAAAAGTAACCAGTGGGGTCCCACAGAGGTTAGTGCTGGGACCAGTATTTTTCAACATATTCATCAGTGACATTGCAGATGCATTAGAGAGAAAGGTAAGCCTGTTTGCAGATGACACTGAATTCTGAAACAGGGTGGACACACAGGAAGGGGCCAAAATGATGGAGTCAGACCTAAAGAAACTGGATGAATAGTGCAAGACTTGGCAGTTAAAGTTCAAAGTCAAAAATGCAAAGTCATGCACCTGAGAAAAAGAAACCCAGTGACAAATTACTCTTTGGAAGGTGAAACATTAGCCATCACTGACCTTGAACAAGACCTTGGAATCATGGTATCAAATTACCTGAAGGTAGGAAGGCATTGTGAAAAGGCATCACAAAAAGCCAGCAGCATCCTAAGATGCATAGGCAGGGCTAGTACATGCAGAAAGTGAGAGGTGATAATCCCATTGTACAGTTCCTTGGTGAAGCCTCACCTGAAGTACTATGTCCAGTTCTAGAGACCACACCTTAAAAAGGATATAAACCAATTAGCGTTGGTGAAAAGAAGAGCTACAAAGATGGTCCAAGACCTCCACCACAAACCCTAAGGGAACTAGACTTAGGTAATTAAACTTGTAGTCTTTGGAACAGAGAAGATACAGAGAAGTCATGTTAGAGACTTTTAAATACCTCAAAGGAATCAACTCAGTACAAGAGCAGAGCTGCCTCTTCAATGAGAATAAAAAGGTGCATACCAGAGGGCAAAACAGATGCTTCATGGGGGATAAATTCCGGAGTAATGTCAGAAAGATCTTCACAGAAAGGGTCGTGGATCCCTGAAACAGACTGCCACAGGATGTCGTGGAGGCAAAGACGGTTAGGGAATTCAAGCTATCTTGGGATAGGCATTGTGGGATACTGAAACAAAGAAGTATATCCTAGGGGAGTTATTAAACAAACACATGGGCAGACTAGATGGATCATGTGATCCCCATCTGCTACACATTCATATGTTCTTATGTTTTTATACCACCTGGACCATGACACAATCTCAGAGCTCTGCCACATGTTCCAGGGGCAGCTGACACCCCCAGCATGTAGGTCACATGCCATGTCCATGGAAACAAAAGTCATGTGTGCCTGTCCTACTATGCCACAGGCTTCTTCCAGAGGGTCACAGGGGATGTCGCTGGTGTCAGTCAGTTGTCCCTGTCAAGGGCTCTGCACCAGGTCACAGATGCCTTACTCCAACATGGTTCCCAATGACTGACACAAAAATCCATGCCATGAAGGAGACATTCCACCATGCCAAGTACCCTAGGTCGACCCATGATGCATGCATATTCGACAGATCCAGGCTGAGTGACCACCTCGCAGCACGTGGGAGTGTCAATGGGTGGCTGCTGGGTGAGTATGGATGTATCACATATGCTACACAGCTGTGCACATTGCCACAGAACTCTAACATGTCCATTCTGTACCTAATGCCTAGGTGACAATGGATACCCACTTCGACCAAACCTGATGACTCCATTCCTGATGTTGCACACCAGGGAGGAAGAGGCATATAACTAGGTGCACACAAGGACACATGCCATTGTTGAGAGGATCCTCAGGGTGCTGAAGATGCAGTTCTGTTCCCTGGATCATACCAGTGGCATGATGATTTTGGCCCCTGGGAAGACCTGCATAGTGATCACTGCATGTGCCATGCTGTATAACATGGCCATTTGCAAATGGCTACTCATGTCTGATCAGCAAGGTGGTGTCCCACAGGGTGACAAGGAGTGTGATGACCCACAGCACCATTGTTCTGAGACACTGGCAAAGTGGCACACCATGCACTCATGCGTGGGTCATTCAGGAGATAGGGTGTACACTATAGTGGCACTGTGATGAAGCCTATACACCCTGTGTGCTCATATGGGGGAATGGGTGTCCCATACCGTGTGTGCTGTGCTTTCTGTTTATGTCAGGGGGTGTTGTATCATGCTGTAGCTGTTGCAGGCTGTGTAGGGTGGGTCCCCGCAGTAGCGACCCAGGTCTGATGACAGCAACAGTTGGTCTTCTGCCCTGGGATTCGAGGCATGGCCACCCCCCCCAGCAGGCATGGTTCATGTGTGTGGCCCCTGCCTGAGCAGCGGAGTACAGAAGTGTGGCCCCTGGGTGTCCTAGGTGTGGCCCCATCCCTGAGGAAGTGGGGTTTATGGGTGTGGCTCCCACCCTGGGGTCATGAGTGCGACTCCAGCCCCGGGGTGGCAGTCATAGGTGTGGTACCCACCTCGGGTGGTGGGGTTCATTGTTGTACAGTGTGATCCTGGGAGGGGACAAAGAAGGGATTTGTGTGCAGGGCTGTGAGGTTGGGCTGTGTTAGGGGCAGTTGCAGGTGTGTAAGTGCCACTTTGCAGTGTGTGTGGGCTGTCTTCCATCCTCCGTACTGTTTTCCCCCAGACACGTGGAGGAGTGTGTGACTAGGTGGCATGGTTGTACCTTCACCGTGCCCATCCATGTAGCCTACAGTCCCTAGATGGCCCCAGACCTTTCTGTCCTATGTGTCCCCCTAGCTTCCTCAGTGTGCAGGTGACTTACGACCCCTGGGATGCAGAGCCTGCACCAGTCTCCTGTGTCCCTGTAAGGCTAGTGGATGCCTCTGTGTTGGCACCCTGCACGGGTGTCTCCAAGTCTGTGGGGCTGGTGGGTGGCAGCTGGTGCAGCCCTGTGATCTGTGCCATTGCAACCAGGGTGCAGGTGGGTGTCAGCGGGATGGTGGCATGCGACTGTGTCCTGAGCCCTGTGTATCCACCTAGTGGCATCTGGGATGCCACATCCTGGCCTGCCAGGGGGACAGGCTGGTCAGCTGTGCTGGCCCCAGACAGCTGATTGTTTGCTATCCACTTCAGGAGGGCCCCCTATTCATTCTTGTGCATGCTGCTGCATGTGCACTTCCATGGTCAGGTCGGTCAGAGTCTTGGTGTTTTCCCACTGGACCTGCTGGCAGTCCCATTCCAGCTGCTGCAGTTTGGGATAGAAGGGCCGCATGACAGACTGTGGTGTCATTCTGTATGCCTGGTGGGTCATCCAAGCTGAGAGCTATCTGTGCTGAGAGCTACTTGTCCCAACTGTCTGCATGTCCTTATGAGGCGGCATGTTGGCCACCTATATTCCAGGGCCATGTGAGTGGGATGGGAAGTTGTCCTGCATGACTGGGCATGTAGGGCTGTATCAACTGCTCCTCAAGGTACAGTCTCACAGCACTAGGTGGCCAGCTGTATGGTGGCTATGGGGTTGGTACAGGGTGGGAGGCATTTGTTAGTTCCTATCAGATGTATGGGACAGGTCCTGCTTAGCCTTCAGCATCTCCAGCACAGACTCAAAGTCAGGTTCCTCCAGGGTGGCCATCTCCAGCATAATGTCCAGTGTCCCCTGCACTGCCCCTGTGGATGAGAGTGCATTGGCTGGTTACTTACTGATGGATTGACAGGCATTGGCATGCATTCATCTGGCCGCGATGAGTTCCACAGACCTGGGCCATCCATGTCTGTTGCCATGTGGCACATGCATGCTGGCTGCAGTCTCCCAATCTGCTGGGTGTGAGACAGGACTGTTGGTTATGCTATTCAGTCATATACCTCCCACACTCTGTCCCTTGTGCTGTCCCTCATACCTGACAAGGTGTCAATGCCCTCCATCTCGCAGTGTAAACTGACTTCAGAGATGGTGTTGGCCACCATCTTCTTTTTTTTTAAATTCAGTTTTATTATTTTGCAATTAAAAGAAACATCATACACTACATAAATACAGTGGAATAGACAATTAGCACGCAGTGTGCGAAAGAATACACATCATGCCCAGCTTACATTAACACTAATATTGTAGAAAATATTCATTTAATAATTTATAGATATCATTATATTAACCCATTTGAACATAATGTAATCATGAAAACTTTTTACTGTTTCTTTGTCATATTACCCGGAACCTATTCTTTTAGATGGTTCCAATTCCAATTACAACTCCAGTCTCCTATGGAAAAATAATTTCTTATATTTCCCCATTCTATCGATCCCCCTTAATTAATTAATCCTCCCTTCGTCAATTGCTTTTAGAATTAAGTCCCATTTTTTTTTGAACTTGTTTTAATGTGTAATAACCCTTTCCTAATGTAATGGTTTCCAGAAATAGTTTCCTCCACAACTGTATAGATGGTATCTCTGGGTCTTTTCATGTAAGTGTAATGTATCTTTTACCATTCATAAATGCCAGATGAATTATTTCTCTCACATTACTAGGAATAGCTTGTGAGGATGAAATGTATAGTAAGCATAATTCTGGTTCAGACACTATTGATGTACTTGTAGCGCGGTTTATTATTTCAGCCCAAAGGATTTTAATGTAATTGCACAAAACAAATACTATAGTATCATAGTAATGCGTCAGCAGAAAAGGATCATCCTGGTCCATCTAATCTGCCCATTTCCCACCCACCACTATTTGTCTCCACTTCCCAGGGATATTTTCCTCTGCCTACTAGCCAAGCCCTTGTGTCTATCCCATGCCCTCTGGAATTCCTCCACTGTTTCTGCACATACCACCTTATTAGGTAATCTGCTCCAGGGTTCCATCATCCTCACAGTGAAATGCCATCTCCTTACATTGCTCTTATCTTCCCCCTTCCAACCTTAAATTATGACCCCTTGTTTTAACTCCTACTTTCCTTTTGAATAAGCTACCATCATTCACTTTATTTATTCCCGTCATATACTTAGAAGTCTCTATCATGTCACTTCTATATCTTCTAACCTCCAGTGGGTATAGTTTTAATTCTCTGCATCAAGTCTCATATGGCTTCACTTGCATACCTTGCACTATCTTTGCTGCCCTTCTCTGAACCCTCTCCAACCCATCTACATCTTTTCTTAAATGAGGCCTCCAGAACTGTAGCCCATACTCCAGGTGTGGTCTGACCATGATCTTATATAAAGGCATCAACACCTCCCTCTTCCTACTTGTTATACCCCTTCCTATGAACACCATCATTCTATTAGCTTTACCTACTGCCTTATTACATTAGTCCCCTACCTCAAGGTTGTTTGAGATTATAATCCCCAGGTCCCTTTCATGTTCTGTTTGCTTTATCAGTCCCCCCCCCCCAGAGAGTACTCAGACAGTGGATTTTTATACCCCAAATGCATCACTGCACACTTCTTAGCATTGAACTTCAGCTGTCAATTGTCCAACCACTTCTCTAGGGTGCTCAGATCTCTCGTCATGGCCTCAGCCCCTCCTGCTATGTCAACCCTATTATAGAACTTTGCATCATCGGCAAAAAGACATACTTTCCCTTCAGATCCCACTGATATATCACAGATACATATGTTAAAAAAGATTGGTCCCTCTACTGACCCCTGAGAAACACCACTCATCACCCTAATTATCCAAGACTGTACACCATTTACCACCACCATCTGACTTCAATCCTTCAGCCAGTTATTCCACCAATCTAGTTATTTTCTGTCCCGCCCCAAGGCTCTCTGTCTTATTTACTAGCATATGGTGAGGAACAGAGTCAAAGGCCTTACTGAACTCCAGGTTGGCCACATCAGCTGCCCCCCCCCCCCCGATTAATATCCTCTGTTACCCCATCAAAAAATTCAATCAGATTTGTCTGGCAAGATCTCCCACTAGTGAAGCCATATTGGTTTTCATCTAATAGTTTATTGTCCATTAGGTATTTTACCACTATTTCCTTTATTAACACCTCCATCACCTTATCCACCACTGATGTGAGGCTGACAGGGTGGTAATTCCCTGCCTCCTCCTCCCTGCAGCCCCCCTTATAAATTGATACTATGTTTGCCATACTCCAGTCACTCTGACACCCCCCCTCGTATCCAGGGAAAAATGAAATAGCTTTGTCAGATGTGTTGCCAGCTCATCCCTCAACTCTCTAAGAACTCTTGAATGCAAACCATCAGGCCCCATTGCCTTACTTTCCTTTAATTTTTCCAAGTTCTTTCTTTACTCTGTCCTCACTTAATTGGCTTTAATCCATCCCTCATTCTTCACTTTCCTTCCTCTTTAACTCAGTTCCCTTTCTTCCCCCTCCACTGTGAAAACAGAGCAAAAATAAGTGCACGTGTTATATTTGCTATCTTTCCACAGCCCCTACTGCAATAAGACAAAATGTTTATGTTGAATTTATTTAATAAATATGGAAAATAATAAATTCTGTGGATTTTATAAAACTGTATCGGATTCATTCTGTTGTTCAAGCATGTATTCCAGTTAACACAAATTTCTTCCCATTTTTGGGTTGAGATATTAATGTTCAGATCATTCTCCCATTTTTGTTTCAAATCCTTGGTTGAACCTTTCAGTTTATTTATAATAATCATATATAACTTAGAGAATATTTGTTTTCTATTTGGTACTGTATCCAAAAGTTCCAAAATGTAATTGTCCAGTTCCAATTTACCTTTATGCTGCAATTTACCCAGTGCCAATCTAATTTGTAGGTAACTAAAAAATAAATTTTTGCGTACTCCATAGTCCTTCTGTAACTGTTGAAATGATTTCAATAAATGATTATTATATAAATCGCCAATATTATTTATATTAAACCTTAAGCATTGTTTGGTATCTGCAGTATTAAAAATAGGATGAAAGTTATTTTGAAATAATGGGGAGTTTTTGGATATTTTATCTTTACTTCACATTATGTTCATAACATCATTCCATGTCTTAATAGTATGTCTGAAAAATATATTATCAAAATTATTGAAATCTGTTTCTTTCAGTCTTTTAGATACTATACAGTATGTATAAGCATTTTTGGGGATGGATTTTTATACTTAAAATATGTCCATGGTGGAATTGACTGGGACCATATTTCTTTTAATGGTTCTATAATTGAAAACCAATAATAGTACTGGAGATTTGGTAATCTGAGACCCAACTGTGTATATTGCATTGTTAGTTTTTGTTCTTTGAGTCTGGGTCTTCCTTTTTTCCAGAGGAAACTAGAGATGATCCAGTCAATTTTCGTAAAAGTATCCAAAGGTATCAACAAAGGATTAGCCTGAAAAATGTACAGTAAATGTGGAAGCATATTCATTTTAATTAATTGGGTATGTCCCAATAAAGAGATTGGGAGATCCTCCCATTTTTTTAAATCCTTCTCCATTTCCCCTATTAATGGTTTAAGATTAGCATCCAATAGCTTATGCCTTTTACTTGTAAGGCTAATGCCTAAATATATCATACTGTCTTTTTTTTTATAGTTGTGGGAAATTTTTCAATATTTACTTTACTCTTGTAAGGCTGTATAAATAGTGCTTCAGATTTTTTACAGTTGACCATTTAGCCTGAACTGCCTCCAACATTTTTTATTACTTGCATCATAATTTTGAGTTCTTTCTCTGGATTTTTAATAAATAACAGAATGCCATCTGCAAACAAAGAGATCTTTAAGGGTTTTCCCTTGTGCATATTGAACACCTGGGATTTCATTATTATTTCTAATAGCATTAGCTAAAGGTTCAATAATCATGGTAAATAATAATGGTGACAGAGGACATCCTTGTCATGTTCCACGAAATAGGGGAAATGTGGAGGATATTGTATCATTCGTGATTACTTTTGCTTTGGGAGTAGCATAGACAGCCTATAACCAATTTAGAAATGTGGTACCTATATTAACAGTTTTCAAGACTTCAAAGAGATAATGTCACTCTACCTTATTGAACGCTTTCTCTGCATCCAGGGACATCACCATAGCATTAGGATATATTATATAAAATGTTTAAAGCATTTCTAATATTATTGTGACCCCTTCTCCCCCTGATGAAGCCCACCTGGTCATCCCCAATCAGATCTGGAGGAATTGCTTCCAATCTTGAAGCTAGAATTTTAGTAAATATTGTATAGTCTGTATTGAATAGTGAAGCTGGATTATAGGAGGAACATAATGTTTTATCTTTACCCTTCTTGGGGATGACCAGAATTAGTGTATCATCAAAGGAAGATGAAAGAGAGCCTTGTGAGGCATTAAACATAGTAGCTAGTTTAGGGATTAATAATTTTTTAAATGTTTTATAAAAATTGATCCCTAGCCCATCTTGCCAAGGTGATTTTCCTGGTTTTAATGATTGAATGGCCATGTCTACTTCTTCAACAGTAATTTGTTCATTTAATATTTTTTAGTGATGTTCCTTTAGTTTTGGTATATTAAGAAATTTGGTTATGTCTCCTATTTTTCTTTGTGATTTGTAAAGGCCTTAATAGCATTTAACAAATTCTTGGTTGATATCTTTTTTCTGAATTTTTAATTTGATCTCCCCCTTTCATTTCTGTAATATTCCTTTCTGCTTTCTCTTTTTGTATCATATAAGCCAACATTTGCCTCCTCTAGCTACTTGAGCATAATGTTTTGATCTTGTAAATAACATAATTCTCTCCAGTTTTTCATTATATATTTGACTATAGTCATATTTATATTTTTCTAATCTCTTTAAATAAATATTTAAAGAGCTCCTGACACAGTTGAGACAACTTTGAAAAAATGCAACATTCAGGCATAAATATAGCTTATATTTCATATTTTATTCTGTAATACTCACCCTTATTTCCTTGTTACTAAGTGTACTTGCATGAATACAGTATCTCTGCTCTTTTAGCTCTGGCTGCCTGCCTACACCTGACATCATAATTCTATTTATGACATCAAAATATGTTGCTGTGGAGATAAATATGATGTCATAAACAGGGGTTGTGATGTCATGTGTAGAGAAGCAGCCAGAATTATATAGTCTAGGGGACAGGGATCTTGTTGTCATGCAACTGTTTTCAGTAATAAAGAAAATGGGGACTTAACTACTGAAAATATGTGAAGTAATAAAGACAAGCATTTGTCAATGCTGAATGTTTGCTTGCTAGTATTGGCATTGGTAGTGCAGGAGTTAGAGAGATGCATAATAGGAATGGTGGTGAAGTATTAAAGTAACACCAACCCCCAACCCCATCCTGCAGAGACTGATAGGCATTGGGGGCGTGACTTTGGGTTGTTGGCCATAACACTCACACCATTCCACCTCACCCCACCCTGCAGATACTGACAGGTGTCGCAGTGTGCCTTGAGGTATTCAACCCTTATGCTCACCCCATTTCAAAAGGAAATAAGCTGGGATGGGTGCAGTACAAGGGAATGGGGTAAATGTTAGGGCTGAAGACCCCAAGGCACACCTCAATGCCTTTCAGTGGCAGAAGGGTGTGGTTGGGGGTGGAATGGGTTGAGAATTTCCGCCGATGACCCCAAGTCACACCTCTGATGCCTGTCAGTCTGTACAGGGTGGGCATTACCATTGGAAATCTGAATGTCCTGGATGTTTCTTGGTATTTTTGCTCCAAATTTTCAGCATGGACATTTTGGGAGCCCACCTCATGAACAGTGGCAGTATCATTATGTCACTCAAAGCCAAAAGGTGACTTTGTACAGCAAGTGTGCCATTCGGCGCCACAGGCGCAAAAACACTTTTTGGATGGGATGTGAAAAATGACAGTGGTTCTGTTCATGAGGAGGTGTAAAAAAATTGCAATGTTGAAAATCTGGAGTGAAAATATGAAAAATTGGTGAAGTCACGAGCGTGCATAGAAACTGGGCAACACATGCCCGTAACACAATTATTTTGGTAATTTTTTAACTACATTTTCAACATAGGCATTTTGGGACCTCTGCTTATGAACAGTGTCACTGTAATTTTGTTAATGTGTCCTGAACATTGATTTTGCACAGCGACTGTGCCATTGTGCACCACATGCTTGAAAACACATTTTGGGAAGGATGTGAAAAATGACAGTTGTACTGTTCATAAGGAGGTGTGAAAAAATGGCAATGTTGAAAATCTGGAGTGAAAATATTAAAAATTGTCAAACTTATGAGTGTGCATGGGAACTGCGCAACACACACTCATAACAGTCATTTTTGGAAATTTTTCCACCAAATTTCCAAGATAGGCTTTTTGGGACCCCACCTCATGAACAGTGGCACTGTTATTTTGTTAATCAGCCCCAAAAGGAGATTCCATGCAGTGACCGCGAAATGACCTTTCAGGACCAAATAACGAGATGACAGTGCATGAGTTCATGGGGTGGGATCCCAAGAACCCCATGTTGAAAATTAGGAGTCAAAATTTTAAAAAAATGGCTGTGATATCCACCTAAGTTGAACCTCCCCCCTTTATGCCATTATATGGCTTACCAGCATTTCATCAGTTTGCGGTCAGCTTTAAAGACTGCAGATATATTCCTGCCCTGCCAAAGAGTGCAGCACCGGAACTCCAGAGGTAAGTATGGGGTGAGGGAGGTGTAGGGAGGTGGGCTGCACAGAGGGTGGGTGTGGGTTAGGGGAGTGGGGTGCTGCTGACAGTGAGGGACCGTTTTCTTTGTTTCAGGTACAGAAAAAAAATCACTTTGGATGGTTTTCTTTCTTTACAGGTGAAATAAATCAAATGTTGGGCACACTGGGGTGGGCTCCCAGTGTGCCCCATGACTTTTGGGGGGCTTGATGTTGGCTACACTGGGGTGGGCTTCCAGTGTGCCACACAATGGCAGGAACATGCCAATGTGGTCGGCTTTCTGTTAAATGGAGGCACACAGGGGTGGGCTCCCAGTGTGCCACACAATCTGGAGGGAGCTTCAGAAACTGGAGAGACAGTTGAATTAGTCAGATGCACTTACTGGATCAGTGAATCGGACCAGATGGAGAGTCAGAGTGGAGACCCAGACTGACCACAGCCTTCTTCTACCCTTCTCATCTCTCAGTCTCAAGTGTGCTGAGCTCAGGGCTCATCAGGCAGTGTGGGCACACTCTCTCACTCAGCTCTTTCTTAAAGTGCAATCCGTTGTGGTCTTCTCATAACTTTGGACAGCTCTCCCTCTTGACTGGGTCATGCTCTTGCTCTGCAGCTGCTCCTCTGCTCCATCCCATCCAGAACTCAACAGCCTGAGTCACAGAAAAGACAATGGGGGATAACTTGGCAGCAAGCAGCAAAAGGACTAGAAAAAAATAGTGAGGATTAGATCACAGCTCTTTTTTGAGGATTCCCTTTGCCATTGCTGCCTGCATCCAGTCTGCCACCAGTAGTTAAAGTTTCTGCTGCTGCGGCTCGCTTGCTCGCTCTGCCTTCAGTTGGTCAGGATTTGGTGCACTCCCCTCTCTAATTCTTTCTCTGGACTGGTCTGCGCTGTGGCTCCCTCACTGCTAGCCACTCAGTTCTTGGTCTCTCTGATGTGCCTGCATGCAGACTGTTAATGGGTGAAGGAGGAGCTGGTGCTGCAATGATGGGGTGCTCCCTGATTGCAGTGGCAAGTTTGTTTCAAGTTGGTGGAATGCTTTAAAACTGCTGTCATAGACAGCATGCTCACTAATTGGTGCTGAACAGATGAGCCCAAAAAAGCACTGCCGGCATTCGTCACAAAACTGACACACCTCTGAAACCTGCTACCACCACAAGATGTTTCTTGCGCATGCATGCAGTCAAACATAAAAATAGGATGACATTGAATATAAATCTTACTTGTTCCAGTGTTTTCCATCAGGGGCTCTTTAACTGTGTTTGTGAATGCAATTTTTGTATTTCTAATATTTCCCTTTCAAACTGCTCAAGTCTGCCTCTCTGCATTTTCTTCCTTTTTGCAGAAAAGATATGCATAACCCTCTTACAAAAGCCTTATATGCATCTCATACAACATTGATAGATGCATCTCCTGAGCTGTTATTGGCATAGTATATCTCTGTTTCTTTGGCTATCTTTTTGATACAGGTATTGTCTTTTAATAATAATGGAACTAATCTCCAAGTTCGCTGATTGGTAGTGTCCCTGGACACAAAAGCCAGCTGCACAGGTGAATGATCAGATATATTAATAGGTTTATATTCCACACCACTTAGATCTTTAAACATCTATCTTGAAGCAAGTATCATATCAGTTCTTGAATATGTTCTGTATCTAACAGAGAAATGTGAATATGCCCTACTAGTAGGGTTTGTAATCCTTCAGTGATCAATTAATTCGAGGTCCTCCATCCTGTTTTTTTAAATAGGCTGTCTTGATTATTATATTCCTTTTTTTTTGCAGTAGTATCTAATTCTTCGTTGAGAATCATATTATAGTCTCCTGCTAATAAATATGGTTGTGGAAATTCAGTAAATTTTAGGAAAAATTCTTCTAATGTATTTTTAATTTTATCATTTGGTAAATACAATGCTGCTATAATGATTATACTTCCTTTACAATCTAGTTTAGAGATGACAAATCTTCCTTCTATCTATAATTTTGTTTTCAATATTTACTTTTGGCCCCTTTTTAAATGGAATGGATACCCCTCTAGATTTTGATGTAAATATTGAATGCAATGTCTGACATCCCCACATCTTATCAATTTTCCCCACTTCCCTGTCTATCAAATGTGTCTCTTGTAGGTACATGATATCTATTCTACCCTTTTTTATATAATTCAAGATTTTTTCCTTTAAGTAGGGTTACTGAAACCATTAATGTTCTAGGTCATCATTTTTATTTCTTCACTCATTACCTTTGTGTCTCATAAATTTATTTATTTATTGCAACTAAATATGCTTTACTTGAAAATTTTCCAGCATAACAATACAATAACAGGTAACAAGGAAAAAATGGATTAACAAACACTGAGAAAACAATACAGAGTCATAAAAAATCAACAGAACACCCTCCCCCCAAATACCACCCATACCACCCCCTCCACCCCCGGTGCATGCACTTTGGCTAACAATAATAATAGAAAACATGGGAAAGGAAAAATAACAGGTTTACTGGGAAGGAAATGAGGAAAGCTCTGTCCAGCACACCCTGGTCCTGGCGTGATAAGTAAAAACATTCCCTATAGCCTTCTCAGCGGAACTGGCTGTCAGACTCTCCTGTAACCATTCCACAAGAGTTGGAGACCAGTTGCCCAGCCAATGTCTGACTAGAATAAGGTTGGTTACTAGGGATAATACGGCCATGTAGTATTTATGCTCAATAACACTAATTGTGGAGTAGTCCCCTATAAGACATACCTCAGGGGTAAAGTATTTATTTTTACCCAACAAGGGGGACATTCTACTGCTAACCATGGACCACAAGTGCTTAGCTGGAGGACATTCCCACAATTTGTGGAACAGTGTGCCTTCTGGCAACTCACAATTAACACAGACTGGAGAGGGCAGCTGTCTCATCCGAAATACGGCATGGGGGTCCAAAATAGGTTATGTAGGATATTAAAATGTAATAGGCTTAGCCTATCTTGTTTAATGTAATGGAATACAGAGGTCCAAACTGTGTACCAATGTGAATTGGTCCAGTTAAGATGTAAAGAGTTATTCCAGTAGTAGGCTACAGGAGAAACCAAGGAACAGTTGTGTGCTACCAGGGCTTTGTATAGATCAGAAATTGATTTTCCTTTACTAGCTAGTTGGATGGACATAATCTTGGATAGGAATATTGGGGTCACATGGCCATGGAGATGGTCCCATAAATTGTTTAATACACTGACTAAGCTGCAGGTACTTACAGACAATATTTGGTTGAAGTTAAAAGTCTAATGTCAAGTGCTGAAAAGTTTTAATCCTGCTGTTTGTTATCATATCCCCCCAATGTGAGGGTAGACCTGTCAGGCCAAAAGTGTAGTGGAATAGGCTTGCTAGCTATTGAGAAGTTTAAATTATTGAATAGAGGCTGTGATAATGCTTTAGTTGGAGTCCCTTTCAGGAGCTGACACAGTTGGAAGTGTGCCCTTATACTCCATCCCACGGGAGAGAAACATAAAGCTCTAGGAAGCTTAGAGTAGGGGGGTATAAAATAGTGAATGTAGTGAGACAGCATGAGACTTAATGAGGGAGCATTCAGTTTCCAACCAACAAGGGAGAAAAGAGAGTGAAGCTACATCAATTCCCCAGTTAAAATATTTAGAGCCATGCAATGTTAGGTAATATTTGTAAAAGTCTGGTAATTGTACGCCACCATACTTGTATGGTCTGCACAGTTTCCCATATGTTCTACGTGGAGGTTTATCTAGCCACATAAAAGCAGAGCAGATAGAGAACAATTTCTGGAACCATCTCTTCGGGAGGTAAATGTTCAACATGCAAAAGGGGTAGAGAAGTTTGGGAAGGACACACATCTTTATGAGGCTTATCCAACCCCAAAGGGAAAGGGCGGTCTCCATCTAACCAGATCTTTCTCTATTTACTGGATCCAAATTCAGAACCTTGAGCTTAGAAGTATTATGGGTGAGATGAATGCCCAGATATTTCAGGGTCTGAGTTTCATATTGTAGGCCCATTTGAAGACAAAGAGGTTTGGGACTGAGGAACGAAATAGGATAAACCACAGTCTTGGTAAGGTTAAACTTGTACCCTAAGAAACCACTAAAGGTCGATATTATTTCTAGAGCTTCAGGCAGGGACCTAGACCAGTCAGAGAGGTGAAGCAGAATGTCATCAGCAAATGAGAAAAGCTTAGAGGAGTTCCCCCCCCAACTCTATACCTTTAACCAAAGGAGAGAGATTTACCATTCTAGTCAGGGGCTCAAGGTACAAATTAAAAAGGTAAGGAGAGAGGGGACAGCCCTGACATGTACCTCTGGTTAAAGGGAAAATATCTGATAACTCATTGTTATACAAAATTTGTGTGGTTGGAAGCGTGTATAGTACTTTAATTCTGTTGATAAACTCTGCAGGGAAGCAATATTCCTCTAGGACTCAAAACATATAGGACCAGGAAACTTGATCAAATGCTTTCTCTGCATCCAGGAAGACCAGAACAGATTCTGCAGAGGATCCCCTGGATGCAGAGAGCAAATGGAAAATGTTTCTAAAGTGCTCACTCGCGTTCCTTCCAGCGACAAAGACTGCCTGCTCTGGCCCCAGAAGAGAAACCCAAACCTAGGAGAAATGAGATGCGAGTATTTTAGCATATAATTTAATGTCATTATTTATTAGTGATATAGGGTGGTAACTTTCCGGCTTAGTAGGATCTTTCTCTGGTTTGGGTAGGAGCACAATATGGGCCTTGAAAAGTGATTTGTCTGTAGTGGCATGGCCATTCCAGAAATTATAGAGGCTGGTGAGGAGAAGGGTAAAAATGTCCTTATATTTTTTTATAAAATAAGGCCATAAATCTGTCAGGGCCTGGAGCTTTATCTAAGGGAAGAGAATCAATAGCAGAGGAAGCTTCTGATTCCAATATAGGGCCTAACAGGGAAAGAATTTGGGTGTTATCAAAATGAGGGAGCCTAGCAGAGGCCAGGAATGTCTCCTGAGTTGCTGTCCAGGCCAGTTCAGATTCAGCAGCAGTATAAAGAAGTTGATAAAATCTAGAGAAGGGTCCTTCATTTCTGCTAAAAGAGTAAGGAGAACTAATTTAGCTGTAAGTATGGCCACCCCACATCGTCTAGAACTATTACCAGCTCCAAATGCTCTGTTTACCCAGGATTTAGTGAGGAAAATCATTTGGCAATCTATCAAGTGAGTTTCTTGTAGAAATATCATATGAGGGGTAAAACTATTTAGGTGTTGTAAGACTGCATATTTTTTCCTATTATCTTTCCCTCTTTATATGCCATGTTACAAAAACATATGCATTAGCCATTACTTAACCAAAAAAGGCTGTCAGATACCACTGAGGTGGATGCACCAGAACCCCTGCCCCACCCCATCACTCACAACAGCAATACCAAAGTCCTCCCAACATCATAAGACCATGTAAATAACAAAACAAAGTCTCAATTAAACTAATTACAATATATACAACACTTCTGTAATATCCCAGGCCTAAAGCCTGCTCCTATGACATAAAGTTCTGGGATGGGGCGGAGCTAGCCCTTCCCCACATTGCCTCTAACGGAGGGTATATCTTGAACCCCTACATGGCCCAGTTTAGCAAGTTACCCCGATACAGTGAGGGTTTCTATACCTTGGAGACATTTTATTATATAAAGCAGGTAAACAGAAGAGGTATTAAAAAAAATTAAGTTGAAACCTTTCCCAGTTTCATTGCTAAGGAAAATTGTAAACCCCTCAGTTCACTTATCAGGATAGTAAAATATAAAGCCCCTTATGCTTCTTTTATTCATAATAGCAAAGGCTAAAATGAACAAGTTTCTAAATATAAGATAGGTATTTGCACAGGGTTGTGGTTCCCCCAAGTCCCAGGTAACCCAAATACTAGCGCTGAGGTATAGCATATAGCACTTTTGAGTAGATTAGGAGGAGAATGAGTAGGCATGGCACAACTAAATTTTTAGCAAATGTTTATCAAGTCCTGGAGTAAAATTTTACATTCCACAAAGGGAGGAAAGGCAGAGCAAGGGTGTGGGTCTTAACAAAATCCACCATCTTCAGCCAAAATAGCAATGAGTTGAGTAACTTGGTCTGCTCTGCCCAAATTATTAAAGATGAATATCATTTCAGATGAGGTGGATAACCTTAAGAGCTTGAGGGATTCCCTTTAGCACGTGGAGAACGAAGTAAAGAAAACAGGTTCCCAAATCGTCGTGCTGGTTATGTTAAACTTACAGTGGAAATTATGGTTTGTTTTCACCAGCAGATGGCACTGCACGCTGCTCGAGGCAAAGTAAATTCAAATTGTAAATCTTACAGTAATAGAGCCAACTTAAGAGACACTTTGCTCCAATTACAGTGATATATCCAATTCGAATAAGACAGTCTTAGAACAAGTCCTAGTGAACAATGTCACCTCATAAGGTGTCACATAAGAAGGTTTCCAGAAACATATGCAGCGTTATAGTATTGCAGCAGTAACACAAAATGTAGCCACACAGTGTACAGATCATCAGTGGAAACATACCAACAATAGTCCACCCTCTGACACTCAGACCACAGACATTATCTTCATGTCTTATTGTTGAATAAATTCAGAAATAGTTGCGGTAAGGCTGTCACTTCCTGATCAGCTGAATCAAAATGTTTTTTACCAGCATCGGTAACCACTTCAAGCTTGGATGGATAGAGGAGCCTGTGCTGCCCAGAGCTTGTTGAGCATAGGATGATAAGCTGCCCGAGCTTGTCTTACTTTAGTTGTTAGATCGTATACTATGGAAATCTTCTTTCTGTCCCATTGTATGGAGTCTAAGGATCTGACTTTTGTAAGGATATAGTTTCCATCCAGAAAATTGAGCAATTTGAATATGATCAGTCGAGGAGGGTCTTCTGATGGAGGTTTTGCTCAGAGCGCCAGATGCGCTCCTTCAGTTACATAGTGTAGCCCATTAGGTGAAGGCCCAGCAAGTTTAGTGTACAACTTTTGTACAAATTCTAAAGTATTAGGCCCTTCCTTTCCCTCTGGTAAACCCAAAATTACTAGATTATTACTCTGATTCCTTCTCTCCAAATTGTCCACTTTATTGTCCAAGGCAGTCACAGACCATTTGAGTTGGATTATCTTACGATCAAGTTTAGAGATGTGGTCCTCAAGAGATGAAATCCGAGTTTCTGAATCCGACATCCTTATTAAGCGCTCCCACAGAGTAGGTTTAATTTCTTTCATCTGCTCGATTAATGTGAGGACTGCTTGCTTTATTTCTGAGATCTCTGTGTAGATTTGGGAGGGCAATGGTTTGGCCAGGTTCGAGGCATTGGCTGTAGAGGTGATGTGCTCCAGTGGGGGCGCATGGCCTTAGGGTTGGCGTGTGGTCATCTTCTCCGTCTGAAGAAACCTGCTGTGAACACGTTGCTGTTTCCATCCTGATGTTGAAAAAGCATCACTTCCAGACTACAGGACAGCTTTTCAGTGAGTACTGATTTCTTTTAGCAGAGTTTACCACCTGAAAAGGTTTTTTTTAAAACAGAATTTCGGGCAATGCTAGGGAGCTCTGAAAAGTACAGCTAGCGCATCACCGGCATCACGTGACTACTCATGTCTCATAAATTTATATAGTTAAGTTTTGTTTACTCTCTTCCTTATATTACTATCTGAGATATGCTTGTGTCAAGTATTATTTTGTTTTCCACACTGCGAAAACAATGCCCTCGCCCTCCCTTTACCCCCAACTATTATATCACTGTTATCATTTTTATTGGTATTAAACAATTCCACGTCCCCCTCATTCATTTCCAAATGCTCCATTGAGGAACTGTGTTACTGAATTGGAAACACTGCTCCCCAGTACCTCTCTAAATTTGGTACAAAATGGTCTCTGTCCCTGATGGAATGAGGAGCTCCCCTTCCCTCATAATTTTAAAACAGTACTTTAATACATACTTGACTATTCCCGGTTTTATTTATTTATTTGAACAATATCAGAATTACAATCCTTTGAGTCAGAGGCTCCTTTACAAAGGCTCCATGTCAGAAAAGTACACGGGTTACAAACAAGCATTGAGTTGGGAACAAAGTTTTCAACAGACATAGTGCTTAATACAGAGAACAAGAGTTCAGGCAGCATGTTAAATCATAGTAAAATGTCACCAACAGGGGCATGGTGCCACTCAGGTACAGAATAAGGTGCAATCCAGAAAAGAATGATTTGCAGGACAGAGGTCCCTTGTCGTGAGGTAGGTGGTGGCAGGTGCATGTGAATGGAGCAGGAAGGGATGAAGGGGGACCTGTCAGAGATAAAGGACAATTACAGGTACAGCAGGCAAGGAGGTATTCACAAAGGAGAGATTTGAAATGGCCGAGTTTGCCTTCTAGCGTGATAACATTGGGTAGGGAGTTCAACCAAGAGGAGGCTCTGTAACAGAAGGATCGCTGTTCCAAGGGGGTCCTAAAACATGGTACTAAAAGGGTAGGTCTGGTGGAATTCCGGGTGGCAACAGTCAAGGGTAACAGTAGCAGGAGAGTAGATAGACCGGGGCGACAAGACCACTGGTTATCTTTCTGGCAAAAAGACATGTCTGGTACCTCAAGCGTTCCTCAAAGTTGAGCCAGTTGGCCAAGTTGTATAAGGTGCAGGTGTGTGTGAGCCTGCCACTGCCCATAACTAGATGACAAGTTTTGTTTAAGGAGACCTTAATTCTACTGAATGCAGTATCATCAGCAGCCTCGTAGATCAGGATCCCATAATCTATGAAGAACAGGACAGAGGAAGAGACAGTTAGCCAGAGGGCTTCGGGGAGGAGGCAGTTCCTGTGGCAATAGAACAGGACAATCCTAGAGTTGACTGCAGTGCTTAGGAGGTAGATATGGTCATTGAAGGTGAGCACTGGGTCAAGGGTGGTCCTGAGATAGTTAAAGGAATTCACCTGCTCAAGGGGGTGGAGTTGGTTGGTAAGGATTTGGAGTTGGGTTCCTTTAAGTTTGCTTTGCTTGTGGGAGAACAACATAACTATAGTCTTTTTGTGGTTTAGAACCAGCCTATGGTTGACAAACCAGGTTTCAGCCTTACTAAAGGAATTCTAGAGGGATTTTTGAAGGGAGATAGGATCTGCATGGGAGGAGAAGAGGACCGTGTCATCAGCATACAGAAGAACTTTCTCAGAACAGACCTTGGGCAGGGTGTTGAGGAATAAGCTAAACAGGATGGGACCCAGGATGGAACCATGGGGAACTCTGGATAGGACCAGGAGGCAGGTAGAGAGGATGCCATTTATTTTGACACACTGGGACCTGGCAGACAAGTAGTCTGCAAACCAAATGGTAACCTCCTGTAAGAGGCCTAGGTGGGAGAGGGTGGATAGGAGGAGAGTGTGATTAACGGTGTCAAAAGCTTTTGACAGGTCTATGAAAACTGCACCAGCAGGGCACCCACTGTCAAGAGCAGAGTGAAGAAAACTGGTAAATTCTAAGAGGGCAGTTGTGATGCTGTGACCTTGCTGGAAACCATGCTGCTCCCTGCACAGAAGGTCGTAGTTGGTGAGGTAATCCATTAGTTGGTCTGAGACAATTTTTTCCAGGGCTTGGGGGGGATGGAGATAGGGTGATAGTTCCCAGGGGAGGTACAGTCCCCGCTTTTATGGATAGGGGTGATGACAGCAGTTTTCCAGATGGAGGGGAACTTGCCAAGGCATAGGGAGTGGTTGAGAAGACTGGTAAGGGGGGAGAGGCCAACGTCCAAGACCAAGCAAAGAAGTCTGAGGTCTAGGGTGTCTTTACTGTAGCAGGTGCCACTAAGGGATTTAAGGAGGTAAGGCCTAGCCTCCTGCACAGAGTGTTCTTTGAAAGGAAAGAGCAGGTGGGGACATGAGGGGAGCATGGAGGTGTGAAAGGGATCAAAGAAGCTGGGAGGGAGAACAGAGCTAAGGTCAGAGAAGGAAGAGTGAAGGGCATCAGCAATGAGCTGCAGGTCAGTGAAGATGGTACCATTGATGCTAAGCTGGGTTGGGGGAGGGTCTAAGGGCTTACCATTGATTTCCTTCATGTCATCCCAGAATTTGCAACCAGAACCCCAGGTGAAGGCAAGGGAAGCTCTATAGTATTCAGCTTTGGCTTTGTGTATAGCCCAGGTACACCTATTACGTGCAGCCCTGTAGCATTGCCTGTCCCATGGCTTGCCAGAGACTTTTTGCCAGAAATTGGCACTGTAGCACATCTGATCAAGTAGGGCCTGAAAAATCCAGGGGGTGTCAGGACCTTTGACAATACGCTGAGTGAGGGGAACGCATAGGTCACAGGCTGAGTTGAAAGTATGGATGAAATAATAAGGGCAGAGTCAATATTTGGGGCACGATTTATTGGAGACCAGTCCCAGCGAGTAAGGCGGTCTTTTAGCAGCCTCAGTTTGCTAGGTTTGAGCTGATGCAGGAAGATAGTTTTAGGGGTTGATTTCTTAATCTTACAAGACGGGTACATAGTAATTGCAAGTGGTCATTTGGGAGCACAGTGGTACCTGTAATTTTGTGGGAGTGGTTGGATAGGACAAGATCCAGTAGGGTGGAGGTACCATTAGTGGAACTGGTGTGGGTGGGGAAGGTAACGAGTTGTGTGAAGTCAATTGCCACAACAGCATCTTTGTAGGGGAGGCAAGGTTAGAGAGCCAATTAATGTTGAAGTCGCCAAGAGTTATTTGTTCATACTTGGGGGGAAGGTTTGAGAGGTAGTCCAGTACCAAGTGAAAAGCTTGTTTCTGGGGGGGAATGCAGATGGTGGTGATGAACAGAGGGGTCCTGGACATACCCAGGGTGATTTTTAGTGAGAGTGCTTGGGCATCAGACTCCAGGTGGGGGAGGCATGGCCCTGGAGAGACTCACGAAGCTAGATAACGCATCCACCCCTATGTTTCCCAACTCTGACCTCACAGAACAAGGTGTAGCCAGGAATATAGATAGTCAAGTCAGGGGTGGACTTAGAGAGCCACGTTTCAACAATAGACAGGATATCTGACTGGTGTTGGGCCATCCACACCTGGAGGCCACCAAACTTTTTGAGGAGGCTACAAATATTTAACGATGCAATGCGAAGGCCAGAGGAAGTGGGGCAGTGCTGGAAGGGGGAGGAGGGACTGGGGTTTGGGTGTATATTCACACACATCAACAGCAGGAGGGAAAGTATTCTGAGGAGTACATGGGCTAGCTGCCTATGGCAGCCAGTGACAGTAGAAAGTGAGTGGGTGGGCTGGGAGAGACCAGTTAGAATGGGAACGGCACAGAGGAGGGGGATAGCCATGAAGAGGGGAGGCCCAAGTGAGCCAGGACTGGAGGTGGCAAGAAGTGGGGCATGGGTAGGCAGAGGGTTGGGGGGGTAGAGGTAGGGCCAAGGTGGAGGTAGTGTGTAGATATTGAGGGGAGTGATAGGGCCGTCTGGGGGGAGGTGGGAGGGTGGACTAAGTGGAAAAGAGGGTGAGAAGAAGAGTAACAAGGGGGATGCAAAGGGGTGATAGAGTGGTCGGGTGGGGGTGGCCATAATAGATAGAATAACAGTGAGCCAGGGACTAGGGGTCTGAAGAGGTACTAGTGGACACCCAGCAGGGAGGTGGCCCCAATGGCGTAGTGGTAGGGCAATGGACTGCAGTACAGAAGGTGCAGGGTTCGAGGTTGGGGGGGCAGGAAGAATGGGCCATAGAGGGGTGAGGAGAGAGAGAGACAGGGGACAGGGGTGGCAGGATGGATAGGGGTGGCAGGGGAGAAGGGGGAGGAGTAGGGAAGAAAGGGGGCAACACTGACTCCTAGTGGTTGGGGAGGAAAATAACCAGAAGGGGGAGCAGGAGGCTAGTGGTAAGGGAGAGGAGGAGGGAAGTAGAGATAGAGAGGTCAGGAGAGAAAGGAAGAGGAGGGGTGAGGCACACTACCACCACCTGGTGGTAGAGCGAGAGATAACCTGCTAATGGAAGTACAGACACTTAGAAAAAATATGGGATCACGAGACAGGAAGATGTCAATAAATTAAGGGACACCCCTGGGTGGGAGGATGACTGGGGCGGATGGGGCAGTCGACGCGAAGTGTCGACGGGCTAACATCCCACACCAGAGTAATAGCAGGAAGGAGGAAAGTTACCTTTAAGATGCCACGGTCCATGCTGTCCCCCAGCTAAGAGACCTGTGTGAGGTTTGAGGGGAGTGGAGGGGATGGGGTTCCCGAGGGGCCTAAGAAGAAGAGAAGACAAAGGACTCAATTAGTATGCAGCAGGAGAAGCAGGCTTTACCACTTGCATTACACTGGGCTCTCTAGTGAGCATGCGCGAGTATTTACACTGAACAACTAGTGAGGACTGAGAAGAGACAATGGAGTCAGGGCAGAAGAAACATCGGGGACATTACAAATCATGTGGTAGGCCTCAGTCAAGCCCTACACCAGCCACCAGCAGAAGGTAACAGCAACTAAAAAATGTACACTGAGCTAACTAATCTGTAGAGAAAATCAAACTGCACTAGTCGCTAGCTAGGGAAGTAAAGCAGGAGTGTACTGGAGCAATGCTAGGCAGTAAATATGTAAACAACAGTCAGAAGCATAGTATTCATTAAATAGTCACTAACCAGAGCTAAATGAGGTACATTAGACAGTATTACTAGGAACATATCAGAGTCAGTACAGCATTGCTCTAGAGATGAATTATGCAGGGTTACATCACAGGAAATAGCCACCAAACACAGGAGGGTAAACATCAGTCTGAGAAGTCCCTTAATGTTCCTCCAGAGAGCACGAAAGGTTCCGACTTGCAGGTAGAAAAAATCCAGTAAAGAAAATCAATCAATTGTAGTCGGAGGGCAGCTTAGGGCATTAACATCCCACACCAGAGTAACAGCAGGAGGGAGGAAAGTTACCTTTAAGGCGCCATGGTCCATGCTGTCCCCCAGCTAAGAGAGCAGTGTGAGGCTTGAGTGGAGTGGAGGGGATGGGTTTCTCTATTCTTATCTAAGAGTGCAAAAAGACAAGAGAGTAAGGATAGAAAGAGAAAAGAAAATAAAGGCAAAGGAGAATGCCTCTGTGATTACAGCTGTTGCAGTGTTATTAACTTATGTAACACTGTGCTCTAAGTCCTTTTCCTTCATTTCAGCATTTGTATCTTCATTTTGAAAGACTTCTTGTTGCTATTCTTCTGGATTTTGTTCTTTCTCTTCTTGCTGCGGGTTAAGAGTTCTATGATCCCTTTTTTAACAGATTCTTCTTTGGTTTGGCTGTTACTTTTAATCTGGTCTTCATTAGATGTCATTTGGTTCCATTTATTTAGAAACAGAAACATAGACTTTGACAGCAGATAAGGACCACTTGGCCCACCCAGTCTGCCCATCCCCCTACCTATTGGATAAGAGGCAGATCCCTGTTAACCAACAGCCTACTTCCTCCTACCCCCCCACCAGAATTGCCTTACAGTATGTCTATTTCATGCATTCTTAATTCCCCCACTATTTTTGACCCCACAACCACCTCAGGAAGGTCATTCCATGCGTCCACCACCATCTCTGTGAAAAAATACTTCCTCACATTGCCCCTGAGCCATCTGACCTCTATCTTTAAATTGTGCCCCCTTGTTCTTGCACATCTCTTTTTCGGAAATGTGCTACCCTCCTTGACTTTATTGATTCTCCTGAGGTACTTGAAAGTTTCTACCATTCCACCCTTCCTTCCTTTCCTTGAAGGTATACGTATTAAGCTCCTTTAGCCTCTCTTCATATGGCTTCTGGTGCAGACCCTGCACTATTTAATTGCCCTCCTCTGGACTTCCTCCATCATGTCTATGTCCTTGCAGACATGGGGTCTTCAGAACTGCATGCAGTACTCCAGATGGGGTCTTATCAACTGTCTGTACAGAGGGATAACAACTTCTGTTTTCTAATGGTGATGCTTCTCCCTATGCATCCCAATATCCCCCCAGCTCGCCTTACTACCTTCTCACATTGCTTGTCTGCCTTTAGGTCATCTTATATGACTACCTTCAAGCCCCTTTCCATTTCTGTTGTTGTTAGTACATCCCCCCACCCAACTGTGTACTCTTCTGGGAATTTACTATAACCATATTCCTGGGAATTCCTTTTTATATTGGTACCAAGCATTTCTCTCGAGAACTCTTTAGCTGTCTCAGGTGTATCGAAAGAAGTATATTTGCCTTGAAAGTAAATCCTTAGCGTGTTAGGGTACGTATGCTGAAATTTGATATGACTTTCCCACAACACTGTCTTCAGTCAGTTGAACACCTTTCTTTTTTTATATAGGTTTGGACCTAAATCCGGAAATGTTAATATTGTTTGTTCTTTCATAACCAGTCCTGTTCTTCATGCAAATATCATAACTTTTCTCTGTCTTGGAATCTCAGAAATCTTAAAAAAACTACTCTTGGAAATCTCTGTGGTGTATTTAACATACGCCCAGGTGAACAGTGGACTCTATCAAGCTCTATTCAATGTTTATGCAAATACTGTTTGTGACTTTTATTGAGCTAATCTTCAAAACATTTGTGTGTTTTTTTATCCTCAATCCATTCAGGAGCATTTAAAAATTTCTAATTATTGTGGCTGGACTGCCATTCCAAATCATTCACTTTTTGTTTCATTTCTTGTAAATCTTTTGTATGTTCCTGAATTTTTGGTTCAGTCTCGGGTATTATGTCCTCCACATTCAATATTCTATTTTCCAGTTCTGACATTTTACTATTTAAGTCCTTGATTTCTTCCTTAACATCACCTATTTCATCCTTTTTTTAATCTATTTTTAAGTGAATCTCTGCAAATCCATTTTTAAGTTCTTTCAGCAACTGCTGGAATTCTTGCTGATCTGCATTGTCCTTATCAGTAGGTTGTAAAGATTCAGTTTGAACTTTTGTTATTGTCTGTTGTTTCATTTTATTTTTATCTTTAGGAATTGCCCCAAGTGCTGTGTTATGGACATATGCAAATTCAAAGCCTTCAGGAACTTTTAATGTAATAGGTGTTTCTTCCTGAGAACTTGCTGTACAAACTTTTTTCACACTTTTACCTGCTTTCTCCTCTTTTTCGTCAGCCATGTTTATATTTGTTTCACTCATTTCTGTCTCTTTCTGATATTCTTGTAATGTTTCTATTTTAGGGTCAGCCGTATTTTAACTTCTTCTTCTAGTTCTTCTTCCTCATTCAAGTTTCTGTTTTTCACCCAGTTTACTGCTAGCGTGTTCTCTCTATCATAAGATTAAGATTTTTTGGTCACACTTTTTTTTTTGCTTTAAATTTAGCAGTTTCAGAGCAAACATCTGTTTTTTTTCAATTTTTTCTGGAACCCTTTTAAAAAAGTCCTTTAATTCTTTAGTTTCTCTTTTACTCATTCTGCGCCCCCCCCACCTTACCCAATCCTGGAGCTGGGAGACCTTTTTAAGAATAATATTTAATACAAGTTCTTGTCTTTAATACTAATACTTTTCTAATGAAGTTATACTATGGATTAATGATTATTTAACTGGTAGGGTGCAGAATACTACTTTGAATGGTGTAACCTCAGATAAGGGAAAATTGATTTGTGGTGTTCCACAGGGGTCAGTTTTAGGTCCGTTGCTTTTTTCTTTATTTTTAAATTCTTTATCTAAAATATGTAGGGCTACAGAACTTATTTTATTTGCAGATGATGCAGTTTTATTGTGCATTGGTGAAACGGAACAAACTTTGCAACAACAGTTACAGATGGAATTTAGTTCATTGCATAGCTGGTTTATTAGGCATAATTTGGTCTTAAATCATGTTAAAACTAAATGCATGGTTTTTAGTAATGTTAGATCTAATGTGAATTTTGATTTGATTTTAAAGATAATTATGGAAATAATATTGAAATGGTTTCTGAAATTAATTACCTGGGCTTGGTCATTGATTGTAATTTATCATTTGATACACACATTCAGAAATTGATTGGGAAATTGCATCAAAGATTAGGAATGTTATACCGGTTAAAAAAAGTATTTAACATATGAAGTTAGGGTAATTTTGGTTAATAGTTTGCTGTTTTCAGTTATTGATTATGGTTTAGTAATATATTTTTTTACATCAGAAAGAATGCGTTATAAGCTTACAATAACTTATCATAATATTATTCGGTTTGTAACAGGTCAGAATAGGAGAACTCATCATTGTTTACTTTATAGTTCTCTAGGGTGTCATTCATTAATTGATAGATTCAGATTACGTATATTAGTTTTTTTACAAAAAATTAATTTAAGAATTTTGCCGAGTATTATTTGTGAAATGTTTCCAAAGATGGTAAATGAAATTAGGACAAGGTCACAGGATAATTTTAAGTATAGGATTCCTTTATGTAAAAGTACATTTGCTCAGAATTCTTTATAACTGCATAATAATGCAGTAAAACTATATAATGATTTACCTAGTCATATTGTACAATGTATTACAATTCCGGTATTTAAGAGGGTTTAAAAAAAAAATTTTGTTAGATGAATCAAAGTGTTGTTGTTAAATGATATTGTATTATTGTATGTTTGTAAATGTAATTGTTATATGTTTGTTGTTGTGACTGGGCGCCAGTGAAAATGGGCAGATTGTTGCTCACTGGTCATACAGAATAAAAATTATTAAAACAAATAAAACAAAACAAACAAATACTGCCTGCTCTTGGAATCTTACTCTCCCTTCTCCTCTCTCCTTTTCCTTGTCTTAACTTCTCTTTTTTATTCTTCTCTTCTTCTTACTACTTCTTTATTTCTTCTTCCCTTCCTCTTCCCCCAATTAGTCTTTCAATCCTATCATCTCTTTGCACACTAGGTAGAGCAAAAATAATACATACAGTTCTCACTTGCACCATATAACTGGTCTGTCCTTTATATACAATGTGGATACTTATTGCTTATACTGCCCCTGTTTTACTAACACTTGCTCACGTGGTTGCCTTTTTAAGTCCTTCCAACTTACAGAGCTGTATTAATCAACCAGTCTCTATATAGCTCTATACTGTATGGATTTTGGTACTATGTTTTGTTGTTATTTTCAATATTTTGCAGCTTTTTTCCATACAGAGCACTCCAAATCTGTTCATAATTCAGACCAGGTCATCCCCACTTCACTTCAGGCAAAACTATCACTTGCTCATGCAGCTCTTATGTTTTAAAATTGCTGATGTACAGAACTGTGATTTCCATGACTCTTCCTGTTACAGGGCAGTATACCTTTAATATATGTAGGTTCCTTTCTTGTGTGCACTCTTTAGATTAACTTTTGCTCTTTTACTTATATCCACAGTTTATAAACAGATCGCAGAGGCCATAACGCTCATTACATACATTTAAAAGTTAATTACAGCATCCCTTTATCCTTTACTTTTTCAAAAATGTTTCCAACCATTCAAGAAAAAGGGAGATAAAAATATTTCTGAACTTTTGTTCTCGTCTTACCCCTCTTCTTCTTTCTTTCTTTTCCTCCATTCCTCTCCTCTTGTACATGGTTTCCTGGTATGCATGTGTTGTTCGGTGATAGTATCTGCAGCTTTCAGCTGATTGTTCTGCATGGCCTTCTCATTCTGGTAAGCAAATCACTGCCCGGTAAGGCAATTAACATTTTTGCCCTGCAAAGCTTCCTTGTTTGCAGCACAGCCTTCCGAACAATTTACCCATCCTGATAAAAGTTCTTATTCATGTTTGCAGGACCATGGACTACTCCAGGTTGCTATCTGCAAACAAAAGTATTTTTTTCTCCCCCCCCCCTCTTCCCCTTAAGGAGCACTGACTCAGTTAACTCAGGTAATGGCTCAATGCTTCTTTTGATTGCTCAGTGAAAACTTGGAACAGTTTAATTAAGCAGAGGATAAAAAATTGCAGTTGACATTACCATATGTGTTTAACATGTCAAGAGAGGGTTAGCGTGGTTCTCACTCCTCGCTGCTGTCACTCCTCACTAGTGGCCGCCATCTTGCTCCACCCCCAGCCATGATTCTCTTGATTAGCATCAGTGTTGACACTTGTGTGGGTGGTTCCCCGCCTGTGCTTCACTGCGCCCATTCCATGGCAGCCAACTTTCACTTCACAGCTGACTGAAGGTCATGCCACTCGTGTTTGATTACTGCAAGTGTCCATACCTCCAGACCAACCATGTTAACAGCAGCCTGGATGTCAAGCCATATTTTGGACTTGACCTCCATTGGGGTCTTTAGGGACTCTGCTCCATAGAGCACTCCATAATTGTCTGAGACGTCCAACACCATGGCTGCCACCTGGCCACCTGTGAAATTGCTAAACTGGGCCCTGGTGGTACCACCCAGTGTATGCCCTCCATGGCCCTATACTTGTCCCTGGCATGTGGCTTCTTGCAGGAGTACATTTGGCACCAATGCAGAACGTCTATCTCTACATCCCATTGTTGTGTCTCCTCCATCATGATATTCATTTCCTTGTGTTCATGTGGGCAGTGCACATCCCAAAATGGTGGGGTCAAGGGGCAGTGACAAGTATGTTTGGGATGCCCTGCTGTTCTTGTGCATGGCACTGTATGCATCTATTTGCCATGCCTCTGCCTCGGCTCCCACTGCATATGCCTTTGTGAATGCTGCATGTTTTTTTTTGCCTGCCTGGACACATACTGTAGTTGCTCTAGTTTTACTTTGCATTTGCATGTAGTTTCTACACTTTTGTGAACAGGGCCCAATATTCCTTTACCTGTTACTACAATATTCATTTACATGCTCTAGATTCATACCATAAATTTTATATTTGAATTTTGTTGAAATTCCACCAAAAGACTTCATTCTACTTGTACCTGTACTATTAAAAAAAAGTTCTTCACAATATTTTTCAAATTTGACAATTTCCTAGATGGCTGTTTCCAGTCACCTAACCCAACAGTCAGAAGTCATTGATGTCAAAAAAGAAATTAACTTGTCCAAAGTTATAGTATGTTGCCATTTTAAGTAACATTGTTACATAGAAACATACAGAAACAAATAGCTTGATGGCATATAATGACCACTTGGCCCACCTAGTCTGCCCATTTTTCCTACCTACTGTAACACCGAAGACCCTACATGATCTCTGGCTCCCCTTTTGCCTACCGCCTACCACTAAGGTTCCCTTTTGTCTATCCCATGCCTTCTTGAATCCCATTACAGTTTGAGCCCCCACCACCTCCGCTGGGAGACTGTTCAAGGCATCCACCACCCTTTCTGTGAAGATGTACTTGCTTACATGTCCCATGAGTCTACCCCCTCCAACTTCATAGCATGACCTTTAGTTCTTGAGCATATTTCACTCTGAAAAAGGCTTCCTTCTTGAATCTTAGTCATACCCATGAGTTACTGGAAAGTCTCTATCATATTCCTGCTCTGTCTCTTCTTTCATCTGGGGTATACACATTGAGGTCCTTCAATTTCTCTTCATAGGGCATTTGATGCAGACCCTGAACCATTTTAGTTCCTCTCCTCTGGACCTTCTCCACCCTGTCTATGTTCTTCCTGAGATGTAGTCTCCAGAACTAGACACAGTACTCTATATGAGGTCTTACTGGTGATTTATACAGCGGTATCACCACCTCCCTCTTTCTGCTGTTGATACCCCTCCCTATGCACTCTAGCATCCCAATGGCTCTCCCAGCTGCCTTGTCACACTTTTTGGGCACTTTTATTTAGTTAGTTTTGGTTTACCAGGTGGGTGCGCTAGCCAAGAAATTATTATTTTCAAGCACGACCTAGGAGAATACAATAGGCCAGCAGACATGATTACCCCAGGCCTCTTTCCAGTTTGGTGGTCACCAGTACCACTCCTCCCATTTTATCCTCCTCCCTCATGTTTTTGCACCCCCAGTGCATGATTTTGCACTTCTTCATATTGAAATTTAGCTGCCACACTCTTGACCACTCCTAAAGCTTTCTTAGTTGCATCTTAATTTTTTCCACACACCCCAGAGTGTCTACCCTATTGCAGATCTTAGTGGCCATCTGCAAAAAAGGCATACCTTCCCATCTAGTCATTCTGCAGTGTTGCTGATAAAGACATTAAAGAGGACCAATCCCAGTACTGACCCTTGAGGCACCCTGCCGGTCACCCTACCTTCCTTGGAGTGAACTCCATTTACCACCACCCTCTGTCTATTGTCTATTATCCCGCAACAAATTTCTTACCCAGTTTACCATCTTTGGATCTACTCTCAGGCTGTGCAGCTTATTTATGAGTCTCCTATGTGGAACAGTGTCGAAGGCCCTTACAGAAATCTAGGTAGGCCACATCCACTGCTCCACCCTAATCCACTTCTCTGGTCACCCAGTCAAAGAAATCCATCAGATTCAATTGACATGAGCTCCCACTTATAAATCAAGTTACAGTTTTGAACATTACTATAAAGCTGTGTACATAGCAGCATGTGGGGTGAAGATATTGTGACAGATGTATGACCATATGAACATACAGAAACATCAGCAGAAACAGGCCTCACGGTCTATCAAGTCTGCTTGATTATGTAGCTAGTCCCTCAATTTGCAGCTTCCCCACTCTCCCATCCCATCTTTATCATTACCCCCCCTCACTCTGTCCCAACCCCTCTTAAAAACGCCCACCGTTCTATAGGATACCACCTCCTCAGGCAGAGTGTACCACCTGCCACCACCCATTCTGTGAAAAAATGTCTCCCGATTTCCCCTCCTGAATCTCCCCCCCTCCAATCTCAGCTGATGTCCGCTCATATCCCTCCCTCTTCTAATCTGGAAAATCCCTTCTGTATTAGTCTTGTTTAACCCCTTTAGGTGTTTAAAGATTTCAATCATATCCCCCCATCCTTCCTCTCCTTCAGGGAGTACATGTTCAGCTCGCCCAGTCTATCCTCGTAGGACTTTCCCTCCAATCCCTGGATCATCTTTGTCAGCCTCCGTTGTACCCCCTCCAACAATTTGATGTCCTTCTTCAGGAATGGGCTCCAGTAATGCATGCAGTACTCCAGGTGCGGCCTGACCAGAGACCTGTAAAGGAGAAGGATCACCTCCTTATTTCTGGAGGAGATTCCCCTCACTATACACATCAGCATCATGTTGGCTTTTGCTGCTGCTGCCATCCTGCACTGAGCTGAGTTGTTCATGCTGCCCATTATAAGCACCCCTGGATCTTTTTTCTCCTCTGTACTTTCCAGCTCTACCCCTCCCAGCTGATAGCTCCTCCCCTGGTTCCTAGCTCTGAAGTGCAGAACCTTGCACTTCTTGGTGTTGAACCCCAACTGCCATATTTCTGACCACTCTTGTAGTGTGGTCAGGTCCTCCTGCAGCCCCTTCCACCCTTTGAAGTCATCTACCACAGCTCCCATCTATGCATCGTCTGTGAACAGACTGATCTTACTCCAGATCCCATGTGAGATATTAGCTATGCATATCCCAAACAGCACTGGTCCCAGTACCAATCCCTGTGGCACTCCGCTCATCACCTCCCTCGGTGATGAGAGTCCCCCCCACTTACCAACCTTTGCTGCCTTCCATTCAGCCAGTTGATTATCCATTTGACCATCTTTGTTTCCACCCCTATAGATTCCAGCTTCCCCACCAGACTCCCATGCGGCACAGAATCAAAGGCCTTGCTGAAGTCCAAATACAGCACATCCACTGCATGGCCCTTGTCCAGTTCCCTGGTCACCCAGTCATAGTACTCAATTAGATTTGTCTGGCAGGATCTGCCTGAGATAAACCCATGCTGTTGACTGTCCTGGAGACCACTGTCCTCCAAAAAAGGTCACCAGCCTCTCTTTTAGGATAGTCTCCATGAGCTTACCCATAATTGATGTGAGGCTCACTGGTTTTTAGTTGCCTGGTTCATCCCTAGGTCCACTTTTGTGAATGGGCACCACATGGGCCATCCTCCAGTCCTGTGGTATGCCATCCTGTGTCCAGGGAGGTATTGAACAGGTCAGTCAGTGGTCCTGCCAGGATCTACGCTAGTTCATTAAGTTCCCTAGGGTGAATACGGTCTGATCCCAGTGCCTTGTCCACCCTCGGTGCCCTTAATCCTTCCAGAACCCTGTCCTATGTAATCCCTATATCAGTCACCTCCACTGCCCACTTGACCCATGAGGTATCTACCCCCCTTAATCATGCATGGATACAGAACAGAAGTATTCATTAATGCCTCTGCCTGATCCTTCCACTTCTCCACCCACCATCCATCCTTCCTACTCCTCACAATCTGGTCTTTGTTTTTCCTTCTCTAGCTAATGTACCTGAAGAAGTTATTTTTCTTCTTCCTTAATACCCTGTGCCAGTCTCAGCTATCTTAATGCCTTGGCCACTCTGACTAGCCTGGTAACTTTCCCGGATGTCTTCGCATACTCATCCTTGTTGTCTCTCCTTCCCAATCTCTTGTGTCTCTGAAATGCTTTTCTCTTTGCCCTCACCACTTCCATGACCTCCTGAGTCAACCAACTGGGCTTCTTTGCCCTTCCCTTCTTACTCCGTGCCTTTGTAAACGTCCCAGTAGCCTTTGCCAGCCCTTTTTTAATAATATCCCATTTCTGACTAGCATCCTTACTTTGTTGAATTCCCGCCAGATGCCTACCCAAAATTTCCCCCATCCTTTTAAAGTCCTCTCCCTTAAAATCAATCACCCTGGTTCCTGTACCCACTATTTCCCTACCCATATTGAGCGTGAACTACACAGAGTGGTGGTCACTCCCAGCCAGAGTGTCCTCCACCCCCAGATCCCTTACAGCCTCCCCATTTGATAGTACCAGGTTCAGAGTCCTCTCCAGTCTGGTTGGCTTGCATACCAACTGCACCAGGAAGCTGTCCTATGATGCTTCTAATATGACCTGCTCCTTTGCACTCGTGGTGGTTGGGATGCTCCAATCTGCCACAGGTAGGTTGAAGTCCCACACCAACACTGTGTTCCCCTTCCTACAGAGCCTTCTGATTTGCTCAGTGAACTCTCTATCCCGTGAGCTGATGGTCTGTATACTACCCCCATCCTCACTTTCCTACCCTTCGAGTCCTGAAAGTGCATCCATAAGACCTCTGTTCTTCCTCCCTCTCCTCCCTTATATACCTTATCCCTTCCTGTACATAGAATGCCACCCCCATTTCCCTTTAGCTCTATCCTTCCTGGATATCCTATATCCAGGAATCATTATATCCCAGTCCTGGTACTGGTTGGCCGACATTTCTGTGATGGCAACAATGTCTACCCTCCCCACTGCCAAGAGGGCCTGCAACTTAGCTGACTTGTTACTTAGGCTTCTCACATTCAATGCAACCAACTTCCACCCCATTTCCTTCTCTTCTGTTCCTCTCCCTGGTTTTCCCTCTCCTAATGCCCCATGCCACTACCCCAGCTCCTTCCCCAATAGCATGGGGGGTAAGCACATTTGGCTCCCCTCTCTGGGATCCCTGCTTACCAGCTGTCCACTCGACACCCCCCCCACCTAGTTTAAATCCACCTTTGTTGCTATGCACCCTCATCCTCTGCTTTAATACTCCCTTCCCCTCACCGCTCAAGTGTAGCCTGTTCCCTGTGTATAAATCATTATTGTCCTAGGTTCTGCCCCAGCCACCCACTAACCCATATCCCATGGATTGACACCATTCCCCCAGCCAAGTGTTGAACTCCCCAATCCTCCCTTTCCTCACTGTACTTGTGCAGGGCACTGGGAACACCTCTGAAAAGGCCACCGATTCCCCCATCTCCTCACACAGCCTTCCCAGTTCCTCAAACCTCTCCCTCACTACTTCCACCATCTCCCCCTCCAAGTCATTTGTACCCACATGCACCACAAGATGCGGTTTCTTCCTACCCCTTCTTGTGCACTTAAGAATTGACTGCCCCGCCCTGTCCACCATTAACCCAGGTATGGACGCGACCCAAATGCGACTATGCATTTCCCCTTACTGCCCCATCTGATCCCTTTTAGTATGGAATCCCCCAGCACAAGTACACCAACCTCATCATTCCTCAGCTCCACCCCCCACCCTATTACCAAGGTAACTATCTCTAGAATCCTCCCCATTTGTAGCTCTACACTTCCCATCTATGGCCCCCCCCCCGACCTGTCCCCTCCCACTGTTCTCTCACTATCCTCCACAACCATCCCATCCTCTGTGGCTCCCCCACTCTTCCCTCTCGTACTCCATACCATCATTGTTCTCCTCCCCTTTACCCCTGCACCCTACAACCACTCCTCCATCTGTGTCCCACCTCTCTTTACCCCTGCCACCCTCCTCTGACTGACTACTGTCCCATGCTCATTTCCCTCTCCTTCCCACCCCTGCCCCTTCCTGGAGATCCTCCCCCCTCCTCCACCAATACCACCAGCACCGCAAACCTATTACATTCTCCCTCTGCATTGCTGTGCGTTGCCTCCTTCCTCCTGACTTTAGCCTTCCCTTCAGTGCTATGTCTCTTGGTCATTGTGCTCTTGCAGCCCCTTCCCATCCCCTCCCTTGACCCAATGTTCCTCCCATGTGGTGACCTCATGTTACCCCCTGTGGGAGACCCTCCTGTCCCAGCATCCCCCTTCCCCCCATCCTCTCCACCTCTCTACTAAGTAACAGCACTTCCTCCTCTAGCCTACTCAGCCTGTGACAGATTGGACACCCTTCCTAGCTTCCACAATATGTTCATCCAAACCACCGCCCCACATCCATTACAGCCCACTATTATACCCATGTTTAAGTAGTACTAACAAGAAGGGAAAAAAAAGAAAATACAGTACTATCCATATGTTTTTTTAACCAATCTAAAAAGAATACAGTATCATCTACCAAAATACAGCTTGCGATGCTATCCCTTTGCTCCCACCCCTATAGACAATAGTGCCAAACAGACCCACCAACTGCACCTGGCCTGAGTCCAAAAAGTTCAAGTAGTGATCAGCTCCTTCCTGGCCCTCACTTGTGTACATACCTCCCCCTAGAGGATGGCACTTTCTGCTGCTCACCAGCTCTTGGCTCAGTGCTGCTCCATGAAGCTGACACCTCCCACCAAAGCCATTTAATAGAGGTCAGGGAAAGGGTGTGTGGGAGGAATAAAAGAAGCACCAAAATGATGCAACAAATAAAAGCTAAAACCCTGCAATAAAAGCACCAAGTACTAACTAAAACCCTGCAATAAAAGCACCAAGTAACAGCTCCTTTCTCTCCAATAGAACTAAGCACTCAAACAGCACAGCTCATTTCTCTTCCCCTTGTAAAATCTACTTTTCAGCTTTGCCAATTTAACAACAAGCTCTCAGTGTTCCCCAGAACACGGATCCCCAAACCAATTTGGCATCCTTCTCCCTCCACCAGTCGTATCCTGCTGGACAAAAGGAAGCCTACCAAATCCCTGGAGCCCCGCTGCCATGCCAGACTGCACCCAACTCTGAAGAAGGCCCAGAGCTACTTGCTAGAGTTTTTAAACCCTGACTCCCATTTTAAAAGTAGCACTCACTCTCTGAGAGCTTACACGATTGGTGCTGTCTGCCTGCTGCATCACTGGTGACTGTTGCTTGCTCCCCTGGTTGCCCCTGCAAGAAAATCCAGCGGTTGTACCTATGGGAGGAAAATCAGGCCCAAAAACCCTGCATTAAAAGCACCAAGTACTAGCTAAAACCCTGCAATAAAAGTACCAAGTAACAGCTCCTTTCTCTCCCCTAGAACTAAGCACTCAAACAGCACAGCACATTTCTCTTCCCCTTGAAAAAACAATCTATTTTCAACTTTGCCAATTTAACAAAAATCCCTCAGTGTTCCCCAGAACACAGATCCCCAAACCTTATTTTGAGTCCTTCTCCCTCCACCAGTCATGTCCTGCTGGATAAAAGGAAGCTGTCCGAATCCCCGGAGCCCCTCTGCCATGCCTGACTGCACTCAAATGTGTCTATTTAAAATTTAATGACAAGCATTGATATACAGTATATTGCCAGTTCTGAAACTGATACATTTTATTGTTCGTTGCATTTTACAGTCAGTACAGAACAATTTAAAATAATCTTTCCACAAAAATTGAATGTTCTTATATTTTACTTTCATACATGTTAAAAAAGTGCATGACTGGTTTGAGGGATGGCAACCGTTAAGAAAAGCCTATGCAAACAGGATATTCCCAGCTATAACTTCTGCTAGTAATGTCTTCTTTTAAACTCAGCTTTACAGTTTTAAGTTCTCTGCTCTCTGTGCTTTGCAACTATCATGACTGTTATAAATCAATGTGAAAGCTATATGATATGATTTGTTTTCTTGTTCAGGGGTTAGTAACCAAACGACAGCTGTATTTTTAACTTCCCCACACCTGTTAATCATGTTTATAGAAATTAATGCAGTCAGACTAAAGGAATCAATAAAACACCAGGGGCCCGATATTCAAAACTGGGCAAAGGGGAATGCAAAACTGTGCGCTGCCCCTTGCAGTTGCCCAGGTGGCCAAAAATGCTATATTCAGTGGAATAGCGCTTCAGCTCTATTGGACTGAATATAGGGCCATTGTAGCCCAGTGCTAAGCCACTTAGCACTGGCCAGACATGGCCCCCACAATGGCTTGCTGCAGCACTAAATTTCCTATATTTAAACAGACCCATGCAAATGAGCCAGTTGGGCACGCAAGGCACTAAGGTGCAATTTGCATGCTCATTATGTGCTCATTTTCATGGGGAGTGAGGCTGGACTGTGCGGTGCTGACTCCCTATTGCCCATTCCCTGAGACCTGTCCCTCGTCCTGGTGTGCCCCGCCTGCCAATTGCCAGCCTGATATAAAATATAGCTTTTCTCTGGTGTTTGGTGTCCCCCCCTCTCTGATTGCTGGTCCAATATAAAATATAGCTTTTCCTGGTGCCTAGTGGAAACACCGCCTCGTCGATCACAGGCCCAATATAAAATATAGGTTTCTCTGGTGTCTATTGTTCCCCCCTTACTGTGATCACAGGCCCAATATGTAATATAGCTTTTCCCTGGTGTGTAGCGGTCTCCCCTCACCGATCACTGGCCCGATGTAAAATTTACCCTTTCCCTGGTGTTTAGTGGTCCACCCCCCCACCAATCACCGGCCCCATGTTAAAGTACTTCTTTCCCTGGTGTCCAGCGGTGCCACCCCCACCCAATCACCTGACCAACACACAGATACTATTTCCCTGGTGTACAGTGTATCCTCGTGCCATCCCAATGCCCTGTTTATTAAAGAGAAACCATTCTGTGGTGGTTTAGTGGTCCCCCCTAGCTATCTTCGATCTCTCCCTGCAATAACTTGAATGTTTCCCTGGTGGTCTAGCAGACCCCTTCCCTGTCTCTAATCTGCCCATAGTATATAAGATATATTTTTCCCAGGTGTCTAGCGGATCCCCACCACTGACACTGGAAGGTAGTGCTCCACCACCCTGTCTGCCCCATCCCATCCCTGAGCCAGCAGCTGGCACAGCACTGAGTTGTCAATGAGTGCATGCTGAATACATAGAAACATAGAAACATAGAAGCTGACGGCAGATAAGGACCGCAAGGCCCATTCAGTCTGCCCATTTCTTTTTCTACCTTATAAATGTGCCATCGGCCTTTGCTCTGTCAGTGGCCTATCTATTCATAGTCATTTGTATTGCTCCCTTATGCCTATCCCATGCCTGTTTGAAGCCCTGCACTGTATTCATAGCCACCACTTCTTGTGGTAAGCCATTCCATGCATCCACCACCCTTTCTGTGAGGAGAGGACCCCTAGGCACCAGTTCTGGGGATGGACAAGGGGGACACCACAAGACACCAGGGAAAAGTTAAATTTTATATCAGGCTGGCAATCAGTGAGGGGGGCCACTAGACACCATGAAAAAGCTGTAATTTATATCAGGCTGGAGACTGGTGGGGGACCACTAGATGTTGAAGACTACTGTGTTGGGGGGGTCTATCACACTCCCTTTGCCAACAGCTAGGGTTGTGCAGGAGTAAGTCAGGGTTTGGAGTGGCAGTATGTGCGCCGCACAAGGGGACCATGCAAAATGGCCTTGCACAGTGGACATACTCTGGATATCAGACTGTGGCAATATTCTGGTCCCTGCCCCTTCATTTACATTGCTCTTCCCTCTGACTATTATGCTAGCACAAACCCCCTTTTCCCATGCTAACCGGGCGTTTCAGTATTGCACATCCACACAAAACCCAGTTTGTGTGGGCAAACTCGGCTTTGCGCTTCGGCAATCTTTTGAATATTGGGCCCCAGGAACTCTTTCATTTTTTCAAAATGAACCACAATGCTACATACTGTATGAAATTTAATGAACTGCTACTTTAAAATGTCTTGAAGTCTGTAGTCCATTCTTTCCTGTGGAAGCCCCCCAAATCGTGCTTACCTTTTTTGGGTAGCCACGGTGCTCTGTGCCCCTCCCCATGATGGTCATGGGCCCCGGGTGGGATTTGGACCTGTGGCTTCTCTCTTTTACAGCTCCATGCAGCAGTGCTCCTGGTGCTCAGTTTGCAGGTGGATGAGCACCGAGTCTGTGGCTTCTGTGCATCCTGGCACATTTTCAAAGTTTGGGAAGCCATGGGGAGAAGAAAAAAAATGATACAAAAATTGAAACTAGTTGTTGGGCCCGCACTTTGTGCATGTGCTGCCACTGATCTGCCCATTTTTTCTGAGTGGCTGTTCCGGATCCTGGGTTCAGTGTCAGCAGGCTTGGCTTGGGACTACCTCATAAGGGAAATGAAAATAAAATTGATTAAATAATGCAAATAGTTTCGGTGGTTAGAGCTTCTGGGCACGCGCATCCACCAGTGGGGGAAAATCTAAAGGAGTGGTAGCTCAATTTGAAGGGCAGTAGTTTGGTGCAGGCTGGTACTGCAGGGGGCAATGCTACTCATAGTTTATTTTGGGACTATATATCCTATTGGGCAGTCAGGGGGGAGAGAGATAGAGAAAGAGAGAGACAGAGAAAGAGAGAGTTGGGCACCTTGGATTTGGTCCAGGATTGGACCTTGTGTTTCTGGCGGGCAAGTTTGGCACCTGTGGGAATGAAATAAAAGGGGGTGTTTTGATGCCTTGGAGGGGGACAGATCGCCAGGGAGAAGAGGGAGGTTGGAGTGGTGGTGATTGCCTATCTGGGTGAATTTCATATAACCTCCTTTCAAGTGAGAATTTTCTCACCATGCTTCCTTGCACCAACTGGATCTACTATTGTTGTGCTACCCAGCTCTGCTGCTCTTCCCTTGGTGAACCCATGCATCTAACTCTTGCCACTGGTCCCCTATGCACTAGATGCTGCTCCCATCCTGTAGCATTTCCCTGACTGTCCTTTCCATTTCTATGACTGCACCCTCTCCATCTTATCAGAAATGCAGCCCATCATGGCTTGGCTATGAATTACATTCATTTGACTTGTACTGCAGGCAGACAAATCACCTTACTTGCAATAACACAATGGTTCTGCAATGTCTGTCTGGCACTCCTGCACCCATGGTCCCAGCATCACAATCCATTATGGCTAAAGATATATGGATACTTCTGTCACAGTGACCTCAGTCACACTGTTAAGAAATGTTATCAAGAGAAGCAAGTACAAGAGACCAATCTTGTTCTCAGTGAAGGTTGGGGAGGCAGTGAGGGCCAAACAAGGGCCTTCATCATATACATAAAAATGCAGAGAGATGAGGAATGGAGCAAATACCAAGGAAAGATGAGGCAGACAAGAAGGCAGTCATGTCCGTAAAAGCAGACAAAGAGCTGCATATTGCTATGAGGATCAAGAGAGGGAAAACGTTTTTCAAATATTTATTTTAGGGCTGGGTGGACTGTTCCATCTGAAATCTGGACCCCCAGATGAAACCCTGAATCCATGGACCCAGATAAATATGGACTTCACCGAAGAAGTCCAGTTCCGGGTCCGTGGAAAGCAGGGCTTTTTTGCTGCATGCCTGGTGCCCCATGGAGGGGGATATAGAGGAACAGACGGCACCAGATGGAACAAAAAAACTGAGGTGAGAAGTGGAGTTGAACCCAGGAACAGGAGGACCACAAATCACAATCCTGTGTGGTGGAGATCTGAGTGCGGGCTGCAGCTGCTGTGGTTGGTTGGACAGTCGGTCAGTCAGTCAGTCGGTTGGTGACTCTTGGGTCAGCTGTTGGTCTCATTCTCGGAGTGAAGATCAACTTACGTAAGTAGTACCTCACAAACTGCCTGACTCCTGTAGCCTATCCTATGTGAGTTTGGAACATATATTGAATACCAGAAAGAGGGGAGAGGAATGTTGTGAACAGGCCCAGGGCAAGTGCAGGCTGGCAAAATAAATTGTTGACTTGTGCCAGAGGAGAAAGTGAGAGAGAGAGAGAGAGAGAGAGAGAGAGAGAGAGAGAGAGAGAGAGACTGACTATTGGGGGCCAAAGAGAAATGTTATAGTTGCTGAAATCATAAATAAAGTTTATTCTTGGTCTCATTGTGGCCAGTTGTGTGTGTACAGGGCCAGAGCAGGCTGGCAAAATAAATCTTTGACTTCTGCCACCATCCAGATGAGAAAATGAATGAGAGAGACTATTGGGGCCAAACAGACATATTATAATTACACCAATCACAAATAAAGTTTATTCTTGGTCTCATTGTGGCCAGTTGTGTGTGTACAGGGCAAGAGCAGGCTGGCAAAATAAATCTTTGACTTCTGCCACCATCCAGATGAGAAAATGAATGAGAGAGACTATTGGGGCCAAACAGACATATTATAATTACACCAATCACAAATAAAGTTTATTCTTGGTCTCATTGTGGCTGGTTGTGTGTGCACTGGGCAAGGGCAGATTGACAAAATAAATATTTGACTTGTGCCACCATCCAGATGAGAAAATGAATGAGAGAGACTATTGGGGCCAAACAGACATATTATAATTACACTAATCACAAATAAAGTTTATTCTTGGTCTCATTGTGGCTAGTTGTGTGTGTACAGGGCAAGAGCAGGCTGGCAAAATAAATCTTTGACTTGTGCTACCATCCAGAGGAGAAAAGGAGAGAGAGACTATTGGGGGCCAAAGAGAAATGTTATAGTTACAGAAATCACAAATGCAGTTTCATCTTGGCCCTAGTGTGTCTGTGTGTGTACACAGGGCAAGAGCAGGCTGGCAAAATAAACACGACCGACTTTGGCCACTTTTATGCATTTTATCACATTTTTTTCAAATATTTATAAATAATCAGAACTAATCAGAACAAATTAGAAATCCACCATGTTCCAGTTCTTATTTAATAAGGGTCAGAACTTCACCGAGTTCTCCCAGCCCTAATTTATTTATTTATTTTATTTATTTGAATTTTGGTAACCAGGTAAGCCCACTGAGACAAAAGTCCCTTTTTCAGGGGTGACCCAGGGGAGGGTACAAGGGGAGGTACAGGGAATGTAAAATAAAGCAAGATAAGTGTGCAAAGACACTTATACAATAGAACATGGAGCACAATATATGTACAAAAAGGCATATATATAAATAATACAAGATATATACATTATATACAAACATTACAGTGAGTACAGATGCTGCAAAACAAGTAATGCAGATAAAGGAGGCAGTATAGTGCAGTGGTTTATGGCTCTGAGCTGCAAATCTGGAGACATGGGTTTGAATCCCACAGCTCCCACTTGCATACTGTGTGACCCTGAGCAAGTCACTTAACTTTCTTGTGCTCCCAGCTCACACCTGTAAACAAGCTTCAGCTTAGTGTGTCTCTCCTGGTAAAATAAATTAAAAAAAAAAATACAAGTTGCTTAGGCAAGGTTATACATAATTATATAAATGCAGAAAGTAGTTCAAATAGTGCAAAACTGTCAGCAAGTGAGTCAAGCAGAAGAGGGGACTAGGGTGAGGAAGTAGACAGTTAACAGAGTAGGACACAATGCAACCAATGTAACCCCAAGAACAACTCATGGGAGGCTTTCAAGGCTGAGTGAGGCAGGGAGCGGGGAAGGAAGCAGGACGAGGTAATGGATGGGGAAGAAGTGAGTTGGATGGTAGCACAACAATAGTAGATCCAGTTGGGGTAAGGAAACATAATGAGAAAATTCTCACTTGAAAGGAGGTTATATGAAATTCATCCATAAAAAATATGACTAGTCCAATACATTAGGGAAAATACATTAGTAAAAAAAGATAAACAAGATGGGGAACTATGTGATAGGGTGCAGCCCTATCTTAATTATGGGGAAGACTCTGTATTGTTATCTTTTTCCTTCTAAAAAGCCTTTTGCAACAGCGTTTCCCTCCATTGTCCTGTACTATCCTTTCTTTCTTCTTAGTTCGGTCAGATTGGCCACCTGCCTACCCCCCTCCCGATGTCTCTATATCTTGCCCACTTTTATTTTCACCTTTCCTTTCTTAGTCTTTCCCAAAAACAGCCCAGACTGTAAAAAGCACTTAAGTGAAGTGCAAGTGTTTTCTGAAAAGAAATAAACTAGAATAGGAGGGACTAAATATGGGATAGTGCATGGGGAACAGTTGACAACAGGGCTATTCTTTCACCGAGTTGGCACTATGATGACAGATTGATTACCTCCAGAGCGCAGCTCGAGAGGTAATCTATGGTCATAGTGCCAACGCGGTGAAAGATGCCCTGTTATCAACTGTTCCCCATGCACTTTTCTTTATAGTGTATGGTGGAACGTTGTTTTTTGGAGAAAAAAATCAGTTACTAGAAGAAAAAAAGAACTTTACATTTTGAACGTTTTCATGCTTGACATTTTAACTGCTTAAGAACTTTACATTGTGAACGTTTTAACACTAAACATTAGTACTGCTGCTGACATTGCTGCTTTCGCCATGTGTCTCGTCTGTGGAGTGAGTCCTAATTGTCAAATGCTGCTCGAGGACACAGTGTGACGTTCGCAGTACAGTAGAAAACATCATTCTGTTGCACTGCGAACGTCACTAGTGTGTGACTACAAGGTTTCGAAAATGATGGATTTCGGTGGAGAACGACGTTCCACCATACACTATAAACTGTTCCTACAGCTAAAACACGGAGCTATGAAAACCTCCAATTCATTGTTTTATGAACGGTCTCCGAGGGAGTTTGGTTGGGTACACTGAAGGCAGACTAAATGAAAACTGCCAAAGTAGTACTAAAGTATTCATTGTACTAACAAAAGCACAGTGCACAAATATTAAGACAGAAAAGACAGGGACTGTATTGTTGTAAAGTTAAAAACACTACAGCATCATGGTGCAATGCTAGAGTTCAGTTAAGTTTTGTTTTTGTTTGTTTTTGTTTATTTTTCCTTCTTGTCTGAACAGAAAAATCGATGCATTGTAATTACTGATAAAGGGGCATTTCGGTCTCTCGTTATTTCACTAAAACCAGAAAAACATCCAAACAAGGAACCTGCTTGATGTTCTCTCTGTGCTTCTATAGGGAAGGCTGGCTGCCACAATAGCTCCTTCCTGCTGTTGTCTGGGCCCTGATATACTCAAGTGCAGGAGCCTGAGTGATCAGTCATTCTCATTTTGTCTTCTTTCTTTCGGAACTAGATGTATTATTATGGATGAAGTTTTGTTACATCCTTAAAACACGTTCTCATCAATTCAAGTGTTAAATCCTTTCAGGCAAAAAGGTGGCTGCATGAGGACAATAAGCTGGTGCCACAATGAAACTGCAGAACCCAAAAGACCAGAGAGTCAGGCTACTGAATGAAGACCCTTGTGCTAGGTCACATTAAAATATGTATTTAATGAAAACTAGTAAGCAGCACCCTCCCCCACACACACACACAGTAAAGTGTTAAATCCTAAAAAGTATGCTGCAATAAAAAATTAACGTAAAAGCAAGAATGATTGCATGATCCCCAAGGGGAGGGTATGAAAGCCCAGAACATGGGAGGTACTGGAGATGTTCAGGTCAGTACTATGCTGACCTAGAGAGGGAGAGGTTGTGCAAGTCTTCACACCTCTTGGAGAAATCCCTGAACCATTGTGGAAGGACCTGGAGATTGGTGATCCTTCTTGCTTGCAGTCCCAAGAGCACAGTAGCTGCCAGAGCCAGAGATTTTGACCTCCTCCCTCCCTCCCACCCCACCCCATCCATCCAATAATGGATAGACTCAAGTGACTGCTGTTAATGGCTGGGAAATTGCAGTGTGAGCCCAGGGGATGTAAAGCTCAGAGTGCAGTGTGAGCAGTGACCGGGAGGCAGTGATCAGATACATAAGTAATGACTTTTTGAGCACTGAGGGCTTATGTAATGTGTTCTTTTGGGGGCTAATGTACTGTGTTCTAAACACTGATTTTCTGGGCCTTGAGGGCTTATGTATTGTGCTCTTTTTCTGGGCTATATGCTGAAAAAAAAATTATCGTATGTGATTAGACTATTGTGTTGGGGATATTAATCAGAAGGGAGGAAGGGGGAAGCTGCAGTTGGAGGACTGAGGTAGGGTAAGCTGTGTTTTGCTGCTACTGTTTGAAAGGCTGATATAGGCTCTGTCACAGTTTAACTAAGTTGACTAGGGCAAGGATTGGGATTTGGATTTGAAGTACTGCTACTGCTGTTTTGGAAATGTTGCTGTAGACTTGGCCACATTTAAATTTAAGTCTGCGTCTGATACATATACTGGGGAAGGGACTGGACAGGTCTGAAGGTAGGATCACCAGATCCACAAAAACAAATCAAAGAATGAGAGGATGTGGTGATCTAGCAGCTGGTACAGACAGAGAGGAATCGGGAAGGGGTAGAGGAGGAGGGAAACAGAAGGATACTGCAGGCAGGAGGGGAGAGGGAGGGTAGGTCACTGCAATGGCTGTAGAATGGCAGTTTTCCTAGGAATAATGTGGAGAGTGGAGGGATACCTGGTGTGCAGGCATCTAGGGCAGCTAAAGACAGAGTTAAATAGGTTAAAATTGGAATTAAAAAGGGGGATGAAGGAAGGAACAATTGAGAGAGGAACAGATTAGGACTGCTATTGACAGGTGGCTGACAAAATAAGGGGGATCGGGGGTGTTGCTAAGACATGCGGGGTCACCATCTTCAAATAGACCAGGTGGTACTGCAATACGGGAAAAGGAGAAATGGAAAGTGGGGAGAGAAAGCTGCACAAGGAGGCAGAGGAAGAGTAAGGGAAGGAGATGTTTAAGGCCTATTCAGAAGTAGGGGGACCAGCATCAAACAGATTTATGGTACTGGCGGGGCAAGAGGACCAGGGGAGACATGGGGGATCAGGGCTCAAAAACCAAAGAAAAAAAGGTCAGCAATAAGGGAACAGGAGGGGAGAACAGACTGAGGGAGGAAGGAGGTATACATAATCAAGGAGGAGATGGGGTGAAGGGAAGGGTGGGGCTCAGAAAACCCAAGAGGAAAAGGTCAGCAATTTAGGGATGAGAGGGGTGATTTAACTGAGGGTGGAAGGAGAGATACACAGTCAAGGGGAAGCTAAGTGTGGAGAGGAGGATGGAATATTGAGAGAACAAGGAAGGAGGGAGACTGCAGAGGATAGCAGAGGACACCAGGGAGGATATGGAAGAAGAAGTCAGAGGAGGAAATAGCAGAGAGCAGTGGGGTTACAGAAAGGAGGACCAATAGGTCAAACAAGGAACAAGTGAAGGGGGAGGGGGCTGACCTACCAGGGTCACACAGGTGGACAAAGGCAAATACTGGAAGGGGGAAAGTGTTGGTCTTTGGGGATTCCAGTATCAAGAGTATACAATGGGTAAAGAAATGGGACCCATATAGGAGAAGGAACATCAAATGTATGCCAGGTATGGAAGCAGTATGGGCAGGGCCTATGATCAAGGAAACAATAAGGAAGGTGGGGGGGACAAACCTCAATTGCTCATTCACGTAGGGACAAATGACATGGCAGGAAATCAGGTAGGAGTGATGGAACCAAGGTTTTAAGAGAAAGCAGGGTGCTGGAGGGAGTCATTGAGCTCAGTGGCATTCTCTGAGGTAATCCAGGTCACCAGTACCAGCACAGGCAGAACAAGCATTTGTCAATGCCGAACGTTCGCTGCAGGTATTTGCAGTGGTGTTTGGCACGCATGGTGCTTTACCCTAATGCCCTGTGCGATTGCTGGTATTTGCACAATAAATTGTCAGCATGATCTTTTTGTTACCCCCATTGTGCGCTACATAGGCGGAAACACGTTTTGGGCAGGATGTGAAAAATGAGGAAGTGTGGTAAAATGCCAATGTTGAAAATCTGGAGTGGAAATATTGAAAATTCGCAAACCTACGAGCATGCGTGGAACCAGTAACGACGCTCAGAACATTCATTTAGAATTTCACTAAATTTTTAACATTGCCATTTTAAAATCTCTGCTAATGAACAGTGTCACTGTGATTTTCTTACTGTGTCTCATACATTGATTTCAGTACACCGACTGCCATTGTGCACTACATGGGGGAAGACGTTTTGGGCAGGATGTGAAAATGACAGCTGTACTGCTCATAAGGAGGTGTGGTAAAATGGCAATGTTGAAAATCTGGAGTGAAAATATTGGAAATTCGCAAACTTACGAGCATGCGTAGGAACTGCACAACGCACACTCGTAAAACAGTGTGCTACTCTCCCAAAATGTTCCTTGCGCATGCGAACGTAAAAAGGAGAACAGAGGAGTTCAATGAGTGGCTAAGGGACTGGTGCACATCAGAGGGGCTCAGTTGCATTGTGGAGTGGGGGAATAAGTGGAAGGATGAAGGGCTACATTCAAAGAACAGGCTGCACCTCAGTGAGGAAGTTGTTATCCCTCTGCACAGACAGTTGGTGAGACTCCATCTAGAGTACTGTGTGCAGTTCTGGAGATCCCATCTTTGCAAGGACATAGACAGGATGGAGGCAGTCCAGAGGAGGGCAACTAAAATTGTGCAGGGTCTGCACCAGAAGCCATACGAAGAGCGACTAAAGGTGCTTAATATGTATATCCTCGAGGGAAGGAGGGAGAGTGGGGACACAATAGAAACTTTCAAGTACCTCAAGGGAATCAACAAAGTCCAAGAAGGTAGCATATTTCAGAGAAAGTGATCTGCAAGAACAATGGGGCATAATTTGACGATAGAAGGGGGACGGCGCAGGGGCACCATGAGGAAGTATTTTTTTCATTTAGAGCTTGGGGATGCATGAAAAGGCCTTCCTGAGGAAGTCATGGAGTCAAAAACAGTGGGGGAATTCAACAATGCATGGGACTGACATAAGGCAATTCAAGTGGGGTGTAGGAGGAAGTAGGCTGTTGGTCAACAAGGATCTACTGCTTATCCAATAGGTAAGAAAATGGGCAGACTGGGTGGGCCAAACGGTCCATATCTGCTGTCAGAGTCTATGTTTCTATGTTTCTTAGGGGAAAACTGGTAGAACACATGAATGGGGACCTGCATTTCAACTGGTTAAGGGGGAGTATGAGGCTAGGGAAGGAATGGAGGTCAGCAAGGGGGGCGGGAAACTTGCTGGCACTCCCCCGGAAATGGGAGAGGGTGAGAGATTTGGATGGCCATGTGTGCAAACACTTGAAGTCTGGGCAACAAGACTGCAGACCTAGAGGTCACCCTGGCAGGGGAGAACCTGGATCTAGTGACCATCCCTAAGACCTGGACAATGAAAATCAGGACTGGGATATGGCAGTACCACAGTTTACTCCATTCGGAAGGGACAGTGTTGGAAGAAGGGGGGGAGGAGTAACTCTTTATGTAAGGGACAGCATAAAGGCTACAGAAATACAAGGGGAATGGGGGGAGCAGACATACTGTGGGTCACTCTGGAGAGAAGGAATGGGGCTGTTATCCAAACATGAGTGATATACAGACCACCAGCATGGATGGAAGCAGCAGATAGGGAAATGCTGGAAGCAATCCAAAAGATGGCTTGTAAGGGAGAGTTGCTGTTGAAGGAAGACTTCAAACTACCTGACATGGACTGTGGACTCCCAGTGGTGGCAACTTCCAAGGCATGGGCATCCTGGACTCCTTGCAGGGGGTGTTCCTCAGGCAACTGATAATGGAACCTACTTGTAGAGGAGCATTACTGGACCTAGTGCTGATGAACAGTGATAGTGTTGCTGATGTCACATAGGCGGACCACCTGGGGACTAGAGATCATTGTATGGTGTGGTTTGCACTGAGTGACACAAGGACAAGGGTCAAGACAATGAGAGACTGCCTTAAGGATGCCATGGCACAGCTGGGATGCTAGGAGCAGTCAAAGACCAGTGGGCAAAACTAAGAGAAGGCATAGAAAGAGCTATAAATCTCTGTGTCAGGCAGGTCTTCAAGGGGAAGAGGAAAAGGTGACTACTATGGCTCACTAGAGAGCTAGCATAAACAGAAATAGGGAAAAAATACCATTTAGAAAGTACAAAAAGACACAGAGGGAGGAGGATAGTATAAATTACCTGGAGAAACAAAGGGAAGAAGAGAAGGCAGTGCAGAGATCAAAGGCACAAATACAGGAGAATATTGCCCAGTCAATAAAAAAAGGGGATAAAACCTTCTCCAGATGTATTAGCAAGAAAAGGAGGACCAGCAGGAGATAACAAGGATAAATGGCGAAGGGGGTGTCTGTGAGGTAGGGGACCAAGGGAAGGCAAACATACTGAACAGATATTTTGTTTCAATATTTACAATACAAGGGGTAGGTGACAGCCAAGGATAAGGAACAGTGACAGAATTGCTAGGGAAGTGGACACTAGTCCTTTTACAGAGGAGGAAGTCCTCTGGGTACTAGCAAATTCAAAAGTTGACAAGGCAATGGGACCAGATTGAGTTCACCCTAGGATACTGAAGGAGCTCAGAGAGGTGCTGGCTGCACCCCTCACAGCTTTGCTCAACTTATCGCTGGAAACAGTGGTGGTTCCAATGGACTGGAGAAGAGCAGATGTGGTCCCACTTCACAAAAGTGATAGGGAGGGGGCAGGAAATTGCAGACCTGTCAGCCTGACTTCAGTAGTGGGCAAGGTTATGGAATCACTATTGAAGGGAAGGACAGTGGAATACCTCAAAACAAGTGGATTGGAGGATCAAAGGCAACATGGTTTCACAGCGGGGGGGTCTTGCCAGATAAACCTGATCATGTTCTTCAACTGGGTGACCAGGGAAGTGGATCAGGGTAGAGTGGTGGATGTGGCATACATGGATTTCAGTAAGGCCTTCAACACCATTTCAAACAGAATACTGGTGAACAAGCTGGCCTGTCTAGAAGTGGGACAGAAAGTAGTAAACTTGGTAAGATGTTGGTTGAGATGCAGGAATCAGAGGGTGGCGGTAAATGGAGTCCACTCGGGAGAAGGCAGGATGACCAGCGGAGTGCCTCAGGAGTCAGTACTGGGCCCGATCCTCTTCAATATCTTCATCAGTGACATTGCAGAAAGGCTGGAAGGGATCATCTGTCTGTTCATGGATGGCACAAAAATCTGCGACAGGCTGGACACACTGGGGGTGTGTGTGGAAAAAATGAGGAATGATTTGCAGAAGTTAGAGGAATGGCCAAGTGTTTGGCACCTGGGTTTCAGTACTGAAAAGTGCAGAATCATGCATTTGGGGTGCAAAAACCTGGGGGCTACATACCAATTGGCAGGGGAGCGCTGGCAACCACCAAACAGGAAAGGGACCTGGGGTAATCATTTAGGATGACATGAAAGTATCTAGGCAGAATGAAATGGCAGTGGGAAAGGTTAATAGAATGTTGGGGTGCATAGGGAGGGGTATCACCAGTAGGAAGAATAAGGTAGTGTTGTCCCTGTACAGGTCATTGGTAAGACCACACCTCGAGTACTGTGTCCAGTACTGGAAGCCCCACTACCAAAAGGACATGGATAGGGGCTGCAGAAAATTTGTTCCCCTGACAACTGGTCAGAGACCAGTTTCTTTGCAAGCTGGTCTGCGACCAGCCTGGTCTGAGGCCAGTTTCTGAGTCACCTGGTCTGTGGTGAGTTTCACTGCTACACAGGAGCTTTCTTTGTTGCACTTAGTTTTTATCCTGCAGCAACTCCCTTTAGTGTAGATTTACTATTACCAACTCAACACTGCCATGGATCACCACACCAGTGAAATTTGGGGTCAAAAGAATTTTAGGGGAAGGTGACATTCAAACCAAGACCTTCAGGATCACAGCCTAGTGCACTAACCACGACATTATGCTGGCTACTGCCTAGCAAGCCTGTGGTTAGACACATATGTGACAATAACTGATCCCAGACCAGTTCATCTGGAAGGAGAAACTGGCCTCTGATCACGCGGCACAGAAACTGGTCTAAGACCAGGCAGCTCTGAAATTGATCTCAGACCAGGCTGATCTCGGACCAGGTTGCTCTGAAACTGGTCCCAGACCAGTCATCAGGGGAACAAAATTCCTACACCTACTGCTACCACTGTGTTAGTGTGTGGCTCCATGGCTGCTAGCATTGCACAGTGCTGCTAAATTTGAGCCAATGTGCCATCATATGAACATACGAAGAAGCCAGCAGAAGAAGGCTATTTGGTCTATCTAGTCTGCTCATATTACAGGGTCCACAGCTTGAGCAACTGTCTCTGACCCCTCCGCACTCTTCCTTTCCTCCCTACCCATGATCCTTACCTTCTCCCTAGGCCTATCCCAACTTCTGTTGAAGCTGCCTATTGTCTTCAACGAGACAACCTCTTCCAGCAGCACATTCCAAGTGTCCACCACCCTCTCCATGAAGAAGTGCTTCCTGACATCCCTCCTAAACCTCTCCCCCACCCAGCTTAAGACGGTACTGGGTCAATCTCCCATATGAAATACGACGTAGTCAAAACCATGCATCACACACAGTGCAGGGGAATAGAGCAACAGGATACAAAACACCGTAAGGAGGAAATGTTGCAAGCATGGTTTTGTAGCCTGTATCTCATGGCTGGTAGGCAGTGATGCAGAGGATAAGACCTCTGCTGGGGAGCTGGTCCACTGAGCAGCTGCCATGGCTCAGAGGGATGAGCCACCGACAGTGGAGGGAAGCATTGCATCTGTGAACTGGGGCTCGAATCCTGGTCCCAAACCACTGGTGTTGACTGTTACCTTTTTTTTTTAACAGTTTGTGCAACTTCATTATTTCCCCCTACCCGTGATTCTCCCCATCCCCATGTTGTACCCCCAGAGTTGATTATATAAATGGGGGGGGGGTTGGAGGGTGTGGCCTCCCGTGATGGGGCAGGTGCTGGGTAGGTGCCCTCCACAAAAAATAAAGACCTGATGTGCCTTTTTAGCTGATATTTGTATTTGGTTTTATCGGCTAATGCTGACAATGTACCTGCTGTATTGACAGTGTGGAACATTGCTGCACTGTTTTGTTTTCGGCATAATGACCCCGTGCCACTTAAGACTATACCCCCTTGTGTTATTGCAACCCTGGCACTGTTATACAGAGGGCTACCACCCCTGCTTGCTTCCCAGCTTGCAGATTGAGGGGCCTGGGTTCGGAAATAATAAATACTGAGAGATGCCTACCAACAGTAGAACTACAATTATGGTGCCTCCACCCAGAGTCAAGCTAAAGTGAAGTGTTGGGTAAGTTACTTTTTCTATTACTTTTGGAAACTTGTTACAGAAAGCTATGTGCAGTCATTAGCAATGATGGAGAAGTACTGGGAAAAGTAATACACCTTACAGTTACAATTACATATGTCTTTTTATACAAAAGTAATATGTAACTGTAAATGATTACATTTATTTGCAAGTAACTAGTACCTAACCTATTACTTTCAAATAAATGTCATCTGTTATAGTTTTTTATTGTTTTTGTATAAAAAGAAATAAGTAATTGTAACTGTCAGGTGTATTATTTTTTCTAGTACTTCTCCATCCTTGCTAGTGACTGCACAGAGATTACTGGATCAAGTTTCTAAAAGAAATAGAAAGTAATAGAAAAAGTAACTTACCAACACTGTTTAAGTGGGTTCATAACAGAATTAGTACAGCCCTCTGGAAAGCTATAACCACCCACAATCCCGCCTAGTGGCCTTTTGGATTTAACAAAACAGTTGCAATGCTTAACAGTCAGCATGCAAAGCAGTTTAGGGTTCAGACTCCTGGCATTCACCCTGCAACCTCCTGCAAAAGACAGTTTCAGTAGCATACACACGCACTTTCAGAATTCGTTGCACTTTAGACCAAGCAATGATATGCTCACAAGCCAGGTTAATAGTAAAACAGCAAATCAGGTTTATTAAGGGGATGTGAACAAGGGAGGGGTAAGAATCTATGTAAATGATTACTTTATTGTACTGAGACTGGTTACTTTGCATGCAATCACTTAAGTCCCTTAATCTATCAGTCTAGCAGCTACTGGGTATCCAGAGTGGAACACAGGCATGCCTGAAGAGTGCCACGGGTTGGCTGGTGTTGCAGCTGATATTGGGACCCTTGATGGAAAGAAGGGTGATTAAATGAGAGCAGCACATTTGGAAATCATAAACAATTTGTATCCGTGGCTAGATGGCCTAGTCTGCTGAAACACTTGAACATTGGCTGAACACAATCAGATGGTACCGTTTATGATTAAAACATTTGTTGCAGGGAGCAACCCTGGTTCTACTCACTGTACCCAGTTTGGCAGATGACAAGGCTGGTGAAATGAAGACCTGGTGCTCCATCTGGAAGCTGGTGGGGACCTGGGCCATCATGACTCACCTCCACTTCTGGACCTTTCCCTGTAGGTGGCCACAACCTGTGATTGATTGCTGTGCAGGGGCTGAATCTCTGAGGCTGGTCTCTTACCAGGATGCTGAAGATAGCACAGGAACAGTCTGGCTGGGCCACTGGCGCATAGGCCCAGATGAAGAAAATGTATTTTTAAAGTTAGACAGCATGCTGATGAACCCTCCAGCTGGGCTTTGCAAGAGAAAGTCCTTACTGTACTGGAGTGGCTCCTGCTTTGCTTCAGGAGTCTCAGGATCAATGACTCCACACATGTAGTAGGCCTCAGCACATCAAGCTGAAGAAACATCATACTTTCTCTTTTCTTCAAGTTTGTTCCTGGTTGCAATCTCAGCCGACTTGCTGAACAACCTCTCCATCTGCTAGCAGGCAGTTTCTGAAGATCGATCCATTATTGGATTGAGATTGAACACAGGAGGCAATTACAGGCCTCCCTCCCTGCAGTTTCTCCCAGCCTAACTGCAGGCTGCCTCCTTTGTGGTGGCTCGAGCTGTACAGAACTCTCTGTTCAAAAGTCCCACAGTTTGTTCGAGAATACTGTGTTTTAGTTGGCTAAAAGAGCTGTCAGTCACAGTTCCAGCACTCCCATTGTCTTTTTTTAGGTGCCAAACACTAGAGTTCACAGTTTCTCCCACAAGGCACCTGAGCTAAAGACCCCTTGAGGACCCTTTGGTTCCGATTGGTCAAAACCAGGAAGTTCTGGACCAAACATAGCAGCTCCCATCAGGGAGTAGTTACTGCAATAAAGGCAGGTTAAATAACAAGCTCTAGTTTAAAAGCAGAAATGAATTAGAAATAAATATCTACAGTTCCATGTAGGGCTCTCTCCTCATTGTTAGCGACAGCAGAGTGGAGCAGATTAGGGAGATGCCTGGTTGGACGTGAGCTCCGGAACACTCGGACCCAGCTCAGGCTACTTTACAGTATAGAAACCTAGCTTCACCCGAGCTCTTTTCTTCTAGGTTGCTTGAAAGAACAGAGCAAAGAACCTTACCAGAGCAAGGGAAAGGATTAAGGCTTCTTTTGGCTAGGCAGATTTACTGTGTGTTATTTTTATTTTGTACTCACAGGGATTGTTACTGTTTGTTGCTAACATTTTATTGCTTTATTTTTCTCTGATTCAAATTGTTGTTGCTTGGTATACCTTCTGCTGCATTATTACAGGGTGGGCATACAGGTGTGTGCTAACAGATTACTGCTGTAATCTTCTGATTTAAATTGTCTTTTGCAAGGTGTTTCTTCTGTTACTGCTTTATTTTTCTCTGTAGCAAAGTATTTCTTACAGGGTATATCTTCTGTGAAATTATTACAGGTGGCGCTTTACAGGTTCTACAGTTTTATCTATCATTAGTATAAGCTTTCAGGGCTACTGCATTTGTTGCTTGCTGATTGTTTCTGCTCTTACCTCCTTGTTTCTTTCGTCCATGGTTCTTCTTTTGGCAGGGGAAGGGCCCAGCCACCCAACCCCATCCCCAACCACCCCCACTACACTCCTTTTATAGGGTAGCACAGTCGTGACATTTCCTGTGGCAAAGCAGGAAGGGGCAGGGGGTATCCACACGGTGACCTTATTTACAGGGGCACTAGTAATTTAACTTGTTATAACAAGTTATGCAAAAACAAACAAAACATAAACTCAAACTTTTGCTTTCATTTTCTTCCTTCTAATTACTCTGACCAAGTTATAAACCCAACAACTTATCTAGAATGGATATCATTAACTGCAGGTACTGTGGAACACTTTTCAGAAGGGCAGTTTTACAGGATTTAGGACACTGTCCTACATGCAGGACCACTGGAAATCTAAGGGCTCATCTCCAGGCAGCATGGGCAGAGATTGCATGCCTCAAATTGCATATTCAAGAGGAAATATATTATAAGAACCACCCACCATTTCCCCAACATCCAACAGAAGCACCTCGACTGCAGAGGGTAATTGGTCCTGGAGGCTGGCAGGTGGTTAGGAGGGGCAAATTGGGTGCCCCATCACTCTTTGCTCTCCAACATATTACCTCCAAAAACCATATAAGAACTACAAACAGGTATCTGCCTCTATCTCCGAAATCAAACAAAGGGGCAGAGGACACTGCAGAACAGGACACTGCAGCACAGGAGATAGCACCACAAAACTTGCCCAAAACAGGAACCAAAACAAAAAAAGCAAAAATGAAATCCAAAAAACTTCTGATCGTAGGAGACTCCATGATTCGGGGAGTTGACACCTATCTCCAGCCAGGAGTAATGGTCAGATGTCTCCCAGGTACATCAGCGTGGAAAGACACTGACCGCATTGCTAAAATTGTTCAAGAAGCATGAGAAAACATTGACGTCCTGGTACACATAGAGACTAATGATCTTGCCAGCTATTCAGTTGTGGAGTTCAAGGAACACCTGACCAGGCTGGGTGACAAACTGTCATCCATTTCATCCAGCATCTCCTTCTCTGAGATCCTGCCAGTCTGGGAAAGGGGGCAGATGGACAGAAGGTCAGAGAAGGGGAGATAGGGAAGCTAAACATGTGGTTCAAGGGCTGGTGCCAGGAAAAAGGACACAAATTTGTAGGGAACTAGCAACAGTTTTGGGAGCGAAAGTTCTTTAAATTTGATGGACTGCATCTGACTAAGGAGGGAGTCAGTGCATTGGGGCAGAAGTTTGATGTGTTTGCAGAATATTTAAACTAGCAAATAGGGAGAGGGGTGCTGCACCCCATACATCGAATGGGAAGATCACCCTTCCCTCCTCAGCTAGTGGTCAAACAGGAGTTCAGCATGTTTGCAGTTCATTTGCATCGCCAGGTAAGGAAAAAGGTCCAGCTCCCCATATGATGCACAGGGGAAATGCCAGACCTCACCCAACAACTAACACACCGAAATCTGGCCAATGGAAAATCATGTACACAAATGCTCGCAGTCTGGGAAACAAGATCCCAGACCTGCAGGCAATAATGACAGAGGCTAAACTGGACATAGTAGCAATTAACGAGATGTGGTTAACCAGTAACCACACTTGGGAGACTTCAGTACCTGGCTGTGTACTATTCAGAAGAGACCGAGGTGCAAAAAGGGGGGTGGAGTGGCCCTGTATGTCAATGAAAATATCAAAGCTACAGAAATTCAGAAAACAAATAAGGAGCCAGAAGAATTGTGGGTCATCCTGGAAACAGGAAGTGGGACAGCCATACTAACTGGGATTGTCTACAGGCCCCCAGACCAGGGGGAAGACATAGACACATTACTATTAGAAGATATACAAAACATGACAGTTAAAAGGGAGGTCCTGATAATGGGAGACTTCAACATGCCAGATACAGATTGGTCAATACCAGCAGGAACATCTGCCAGAACTAGATACATGGTGAATTCCCTGCAGGGGGAGGGCCTCAAACAACTGGTACAGCAACCCACAAGAGACAGGGCTATCCTAGATCTAGTACTGATTAACAGGGAAAGGATCATAGATCTCCAGGTAGAAGGTCACCTGGGGGCCAGTGACCATCACATGGTATGGTTCAATTTGGCCACTAGAACTAAATCACCCCATTCTGAGGCAAAAATATGGGACTTCATCAGAGCTGACTTTGATAAGATGGCCAACAGAGTTAAGCTAGCCCTGGCAAAAAGAAATACAGGTGAGGGGTACAGGCAAAGTGGGCAAGCATTAAGGATGCAATACTTGAAGCAACATCCCATTGTGTTAGACAGCAAATGAAGTGCAAAAGAAAAAGGAAACCACTTTGGTTCTCAAAAACAGCACAAAAGGTCAGAGCCAAAAGGCTGGCCTTCAGGAAATATAAGGGAATGCAGCAGGATGAAGATAGGGAGGCATACCAAACTTCCCTAAGGGAAGCAGGGAAGGCAGTAAAGCAGGCAATGGCCAAAACCGAGGAAACACTAGCACAAACAGTAAAAGAAGGTGACAAGATTTTATATAGATACATTAGTGAAAGGAGAAACTCCAGATGGGGTATTGCTAAGATCAAAGGAGATAAGGAGGCATGTGAGGAGGAGGACCATGTAAAACATCTATCCTAAATAGATACTTCTGCTCAGTATTTACTGAAGAGAAGGTAAGGCAGGGCCCACAGCTCAGCCCCATGGACACGGGGGGAAGGAGGTGTGCACTAGTCCCTTCACAAAAGAAAGGGTCCTACAAGAGCTTGATAAGCTCAGGGTGGACAAGGCAGTGGGACCTGATGGCATACATCCTAGAGTACTAAAGGAGCTAAGGGTGGAACTAGCAGAGCCATTATCAGAACTGTTTAATGAGTCTCTGAGCACAGGAGAGGTCCCAGAAGACTCGAGAAGGGCTCATGTGATCCCACTCCACAAGAGTGGTAGTAGGGAGGAGGTAGGGAACTACAGACCAGTCAGTCTTACCTCAGTAGTGGGCAAGATTATGGAGGCACTCCTTAAGGAAAGGATCGTGCAACACCTAGAATCCATAGGAACACAGGATCCAAGACAGCAGGGGTTTACAAAAGGAAGGCCCTGTCAAACTAATCTCATAGATTTCGTTGACTGGGTAACCAGAGTGGTGGACCAAGGGGGAGCAGTTGATGTCACCTACCTTGACTTCAGCAAAGCTTTAGATACTGTTCCACATAGAAGATTGATTAATAAGTTAGGTAGGATCAGGGTGGGTCAGAAGTTGGTCAACTGGGTGGCAAACTGGTTGACGGGCAGAAAACAGAGAGTGGAGGTAAACGGTATACATTCAGAAGAGATGCAAGTCACAAGTGGGGTACCTCAGGGATCAGTCCTGGGGCAGTCCTCTTCAATATCTTCATCAGTGACATTGCAGATGGACTGGAAGTCAAGGTTTGTCTGTTTGTAGATGACACCGAGATCTGCAACAGAGTAGATGATCCAGATGGGGTGGGCAGAATGAGAAGAGATCTGGATAAACTAGCAAAATGGTCGGAAGAGTGGCAACTGGGGTTTAATGCAAAGAAGTACAAGATCATGCACATAGGGAAGAGGAACCCTGAAGCCACCTATAGGCTGGGAGGGGAGCTGCTGGAAGTCACAAGGGAAGAAAGAGACTTGGCATCATCATCACCGATAACCTGAAATCATCCAAGCAGACCACTAAAGCAGTAGTTAAGGCTAGGGGGATGTTGGGGTGTATTAGTAGGGGTATCACAAGTTGGAAGAGGGAGGTAATACTCTTTTTACAATACACTGGTTAGGCCCCATCTGGAGTACTGCATGCAGTACTGGAGGCTACTCCTCCAAAAGGCAATTAACCAAATTGAGGCAATCCAGAGAAGGGCAACCAAAATGGTGCAGGGACTGCATCAGAAAACATATGAGGACAGATTAATGGAGCTCAATGTGTATATCCTAGAGCAAAGGAGGAAGAGAGGTGATATAATCGAAATATTCAAACACCTTAAGGGCATTAACAAGGTGAAAGAGTCTAACATGTTTCAATATAAGAAAAATAGCAGAACAAGAGGACATAACATGAGATTAGAGGGAGGCCAATTAAGGGCAATGTGAGGAAGTTCTTTTTCACAGAAAGGGTGGTGGATGCATGGAATGGCCTACCTCAGGAAGTGGTGGCTATGAATACAGTGCAGAACTTCAAACAGGCATGGGATAGGCATAAGGGAGCAATCCAGATGAGTATGAATAGATAGGCCATTGACAGAGCAAAGGCTGATGGCACATTTATAAGGCAGAAAAAGAAATGGGCAGACTGGATGGGCCTTGCGGTCCTTATTTGCCATCAACTTCTATGTTATACACAAGGCTAGAGCTCTTAAAGGGATAGTGTGGTGGCATGGATGGCACACACACAGAGCAACAGTAGGACACAACTGCACATGGATTTAGCTTCTAGGCTGGATGTCTGCCAGGCAATGGACATCAGTGAAGCCTAGGGAGATACTTAAGGTATGCTCCCCGAAATTGGGGGGGGGTTACACTCTCTCCTGCCCAGAAAACTTGGCGTCTGCATCAAGTCTATAATACAAGTAACAATTACTCAATTACTATAACCCCTCTAGTATATACAGGTCTAGACCATAAACTATGATATACAAAATCTGCACAGATACGAAACAATCATATACATATAGCATGCTTTACCTTTAAATTATATTTTCTTTAACACTTGCATAGTTTAAACAGCTGCTCACATATTATCATGACACTTTGTTTCTTCAGATACCTTGTTTTAATCATTCAGTCTTATGAATTTTACCTTTACCCTAGAACTTTTGAAACAGTGACCCCTTTGGACAGTAGACTTTTAACTTTTCAGCTAACCCTTGGAACTCTATAAGGGTGACCCCTGGGATACTGACTGAAAGGCTTAACTATTATCTTAGATGAGGCAGTGAATACTAGCTTGGGCAGGGAATTGGCAGCAATGTATATCCCTTTATGAAATACATTCATGGGTAAGTCCACAGGCTTTCCTGGTAAATCGTAAGTGAGCCGAACCACTGGTTTTACAAGTCTTCCCATTCTTCTAGGAGTAGGAGGCTTTGGCACTGATGCTTCAACATTAGCATTTGGGTTCACCGAATAAAACAGCTTCTGAAGAAAGGGGCACCTCTGTACTCTCTCGAGGTTTAGAACTGGTAATAGGTTCAGGTTCATCACTGGGCCCATTAATTTGGTTTTTGGGTCCTTGAGACTCACCTTCATCAGAAAAAGGTATTTCCACAAAATCTGAGTCATCCAACACACTGTTATGAATTTTAGGAATTGCCATATGCTCTCAGTCACAAAATAGCTCACTTAGCACACTTAATCCAGCATCACTTTTGAGTTCACTTTCAGGTTTATCATCTGTTGTACTGCCACCTTGCAATTCATTTGCTGGTTCAACGGTTTCTCAGTCAACATCAAGCGCTTGCTTGTCAAACAGTTGTACTAAGCAGAGGGAGTCTGCTATGTCAGAAGTCACACTCTGAGCATAACTCTCAGGATGTTCAGGCACAATTGAGAAAGCAGAGTCATCTGAAACCACTGGGCTACTAGAATCATCAATAAAGGTGGGCCGGTAGGCTCCTTGAAACAACTGATTTAGTTCAATGGAAGAGTAATAAGCAACACCACATTCACTATTGGTGTCTTCAGAATCAGCATTATTATTATGCATGGCACTACTGGTTGAAGATGCTGGCTATTGAGCAACAGGATGCTAAATTAACTGTTTCTTACAAACAACAGATGTGGTAACAGGCTCTGTTGGAGCAGTACCCAAAGGTGCTCTATCTAAAACTATTTCCCCCAATAGGCAGAAGGTGATTCCTGTGGATTGTCTTTATAGCTTGGGGATCTCCTTCGGGTTGCGCTTTATAGACTGAAAAACCATCTAATTTGCTTATTACAATGCATGGTGAGTGGCTCCATCAGTCAGCTATTTTATGTTTCCTTTGAAACCCAAGATTTCGCAGTAACACCCAATCTCCAGCCTTCAAGTCATGAGCCTTGACTCGCTTGTCATGACTTATTAGCAAGAATTTTATTTTTTGCAGCCATGGTGCTAGTCAATTGATATGCATGATTTAGCTGGGCTTTCAGCTTCTTAACATACTGAAGGTGGTTATTAGACTGGACACCATCTGGTGAGACTCCAAAACAAACATCAACAGGAAGGAGTGCCTCTCTGCCAAACATGAGATGATAAGGTGAAACCTTGTGGCATTGTTTTTGGTGCAGTTGTATGCGTGCACAAGAGAGCTTATTTGCTGACTCCACTTTGGTTTATCTTTGGGATGCAAAGTACCAAGCATGTCAAGTAGAATCCTATTGAACCTCTCAGGCTGCGGATCTCCCTGTGGATGGTAGGGAGTGGTAAACAAAGAATTCATCAACAGGAACCTTTGCTACTGTGGCTGCCTTCTGGTCTTTGGTTGGGTATGCCTGATTGTGAAATGATCTGTCACTACCAATACATTACTAATGTTCTTGGACTCCGGTTCTAGACTTAAGAAATCTATACACACAAGCTCCATTGGAGCACTGGTGGTTATGCTGACCAATGGGGCTGCTCACCGTGGTTGTGCTTTACGTTGGAGACACCAGCTACAGTTTTTAACATATTGCTCAATGTCTGTGCTCATTCTTGGCCAGTATAAGTGTGCATGGCCTAAGTCCAGGGTTCTATTGCTATCCAGGTGTCCCATTTGGTCGTGGAGTGCTTTTAATACAACATTCTTGAATTTGGACGAGAGTAGTAGCTGTTTCTTTACAACCTCTGCTTGACTATCTGTAAGTTCTCTGTACAACAATCTTTCTTTGAGCTTTAGTTTAGGCCCTTCTTGAAACAGCAAGACAGTTTTTTGATCACTTGACCATAGCTTAGAGACTTCTTCTCCCTTTGAGAGGGCAGTCAGAACTGGTTGGATCATCGGATCAATGTATTGCTCTCTCTGCAAGTCAGCTGGCGTGAGTTATGGTAAGATACTTAGGTCCAATGCTGCACAGTTACAAAAGGCCACTGGCAAACAAGTATCAGGAAGCCCCAGGCAATCAGCTAGGCAATTCACAGTCTCAGCAGAAGGTGTTTCTTCCCTGTCAAACTTGTGATACAATTCTTTTATGGATTGTTCCGACATCGATACCCAATTTTGGTTAGCAACAGGTTTTCTTGAGAGGGCATCAGCGTCAATATGGTTGAGGCTTGGTCAGTACTCCACTACATAATCATATGTAGACAGTGCTGAGAGCCATCTATGTCCCATAGCATCAAGATTTGCTAAAGTGTGGACATAGATTAATGGGCTGTTGTCTGTTTTGACTAATATCTTAGCACCATAAAGATATTCATGGAATTGTTCCACAATAGCCCACTTGAGGTTGTGAAATTCCAATTTGTGCACTGGATAATTATTTTCTGAAGGTGTTGGACTTTGGCTGGCATACACCACTAGGTGCAATCCATGTGGATACTCTTGGTAGAGCACAGACCCGAGACCACTTAGGCTAGCATCAGTATGCAGCACATAAGGTTTGTATGGGTCTGCATACACAAGAACAGGTGCAGGAGTTAGTTGATAAATGATTTCATGAAAGGCTGTGTCACAGTCTGATGTCCATCTCTGCCCAAAAGGTTTATCAGGCCAGAAATAGGTTTTGGACATCTCTGTCTCCGTGATTATTTTTGTATTTTTTCTGAGTGGGAGGATACCCTTGCATTAAGTTCAGCAATGGATGCACTACCTTGGTACAGTCTTTAATGAAATGGCGATAGCAGATGCAGAAACCCAAGAATCGTTGTAGCTCTTTTAAGTTGTTTGGTCTCGGCCAGTCAGGTAATGCTTCCACCTTGCTGGGATCTGTCTGGATGCCTTCAGATGACATGATGTGGCCTACAAATGTCACGAAGCTCTGGAAAAACTGGCATTTGTCACTTGATAATTTTAAACCAAATTCTTCAAGTCTGGCCAACACTTTAAATAGACGAGCCTCTTGTTCTTCAAGGGTTTTATCAAACACAATGACATTGCCAATGTAGACTAAACATTCAAGAAGGTTCAGATCTCCCACAGTGCATTCCATTAGTCTCTGAAAAGTTGCTGTTGTACCTGATATGCTTTGGGGCATATGGAGGAACTTGTAGAAGTCCAGATGACAAATAAAAGCAGTCTTTTCTCTGTCTTCTGGTGCCATCGGGATTTGGTAGTACTCACTGCGGAGATCAAGGACTGAAAACCACTTACTCCTGCTAAGGCAGTCCTGGATATCTTGTATGCATGGCATAGTACATTGGTTAGGCACAGTTTTTTTATTTAAAGTTCAGTAGTCAACACACATACGGACAGAACCATTCCTTTTCCGGACTACTGTGATTGGAGAAGTGTAAGAACTACGTGATTCTTGTACAATGCCAGCTGTAAGCATTTCCTTTAGATTGTGCCAGATGTCATCAATGCCAACAGGAGCTAACTGGCATGATCTTTCTCAGAATGGCCTCTCGTGGTGGAGTCTGATGTGGTGTTCAGCACCAGTGACACAACCAATGCCCCATTCATTAATAGAAAACACTTTGGTTCGCCGAGCCAGTTTTTTACTGATCCTCTCTTTCCATTTGTCAGGTACTGGAGACTCTCCGAAATCAAACTGTCTAATCCTTTCAAACATTGTAATTAAAATGATAGTGCTTATAAACATATTAAGATGCAAATATGCAAATCAGACCAAAATTAAGGAACACATGAACCATTATTAAAAAGATTTTCTGCTAAAAAAATAATTTCATTTTTTACTTCATTTTTATCACATCAGTGATGGGACTCAAAACAAAACTTCATTTTTGACCTCTGTTTCAGTGAAGTGTTCCGGAGCCAAATACTTTTTTTTTTGGAGCACAGCGGGCAAATCATTACTTCTCATTCCTGAGAAGGAGGGTGTTTGAAACCTCACTTTTGGCAGCAGAGTAGACAAGTCTTACCTCCTATTTTCTTTTTACATGATTGGAAGCAGAGCAGACAAATCTTACGCCCCATTTCTTTATAATAAAATAAATTGGGGGTCTTTTTAAATTCACACTTTTCATCATCAGGAGGGATGCAAACTGATTCTGCCTCTTATTTTTCATATTGGGAGCAGAGTCAAAAAGTCTTACCTCACAAAAAGAACAATAAATATAAAAACTTTTTCCGGGAGCAGAGCAGACAAGTCTTGCCTCCCATTTCTTTATATTTCCATTATTATTACTTGATTGGGGCAGAGCAGACACGTCATGCCTCCCATGTTTTCTTTATTGTAGGTGAGGGCCCATCTTGATGCAAAAAAAACACATATCTTTTTTTTTATTTCTGTTTACATCCAATGGTTAAAGATAGCTGTATAAAGGTATTTCATCATTTAGTCCTCTTGGGGCCAGAGTATCCAATGTGTTGATCCAGTATGCTTCTCATTGTAAAAGTTTCTTTTTAATATCTCCCCCTCTGATTCCAACATCTACTTTTTCCAACCGTGTAAATCTTAAGGTGGCTGGGAAGCCACGTCCAGCTTCACTGTAATGTTTAGTTATAGCATAAGCAAAGTTGCTGTTTCTTATTGCGATTTTGTGCTCTCCTATGTGCAATTTTAAAGCTCTCTTTGCTTCTCCTACATAGCATAAGCCACATGGGCATACAAGTCTGGTGACACTTCACACTTTGTTCCATTTTGGCACTTAGATGGTAGCATAGCAGTATCTGCGCAGTAGACCATGGCCAGAGTGCAACCTCAGTTAATTTTGATGTCTCTGTCTGTAACATCCTGTATTTGGACTACTTCTCTCCTAGCATATGCATGAGCATGGACAGGCAGCACACTGGGTTTAACCAGAGGTCCTTCAGGCAGTCTTCCATCTTCTGGAGCGTCCAGCATTAGTATCTTGTTAGTAACATCTTTGCATAGGTGGACCTCTCCACTGACACTGCACTGAGTGTTAGGGGGAAAACAATAGGTGAAGAATCCTCCTTCCATACAATTCCCACAGGCTAATCCTGGTCACTTTTATCTCACTGCATTTGCATCTCGTATGCTTTCTGTACCATTGCGTGAATGTGTAGAGCTCTGCCTGTCTTGTCTGCTTGCCTCTTGTGAGACATTTGTGCAAGGTGCCCAAACATATGTGCATTAGTGCTGATCAATACTGAAATTCCATCATATAGGCCAGATGGAGGACACACAAGAGCTAAAGTTTCCACTGGATCTCCAACGCCTGCTATTGATGAAGGGAAAGAAAGCCACACTCGAAGAAAACCAAGATAAGGGTACGATTTGCCACTTAACCCCCACACATGCAATCCTTAAAGGGGTTGTAGAGGATGATCCAAGAGGTGTTGGTTGTACCAGTTTTTAAATATTATCATGACCTGAAATACACTGTCTAACATGACTCTGGCCAGGATACCATTGATATGTACAGTAGTCTCCATGGAAGGACCCACCATTTTGGATCAATCAGGAGAAGCATTATTTTTTGGATGCGTGACAGCAAATTGTCCCACATAAGGCTTGTGGGGAGGTTTGGATTGAAGCTTTAGTCCACTCTGTCTCACTTGATTAAGTAGCTTGGCTGTTACTTTTCGCAAATCTTCTGGGGAGTTACAGACACTTTTAATGTGCCAATCTTCTCCACAACAGTAGCAAAAGACATTTGGCCTAGGGTTAGGTGCCCAAGGTTCTTCAGCGTGATTATGATTAGGGTGAGGACTAGGCTTGTACTCATCTTTGGGCCTGGGCCCAGGTTCAGCTCCACTAGGCCTCCTCCAAGCAGACGGCTGGCGAGATATTTGTGCAAGGTCACTCACTAAAGCTCTTAACTCTCTCAGTTCTTGCAACATATTATCATTTGGTTCCTCACCAAGGACTTAAACACTTGCCCTGTTGGCAGAAATCAATGTCTCACTGATGACTTCAGCAGCAGAAAGGTGAACAGTTTGACCCTTTGCCATGTTCACAGCAGTTTGGGCACTGGCCTTTACTTCTCATAGCTCTTTCAGCAAATCTTTAATCTGTTGAGCATCAAGAGCAGGTTCCTGGCCATCATACTTTTTTTGGGCTGGGGCCGCTCTGGCAGCTCCTGCATATGGGTCCCAAAACTCCTTTTCATTCTTTGCCTCTCTAATTTCTTTTAGCAACCCACAGTATGTAGGAGGATCATCTTTGCAGTCCTAAAACTTTAGCTTAAGTATCACGATAGAGAACCTGGCAGAGTTTAGGATATGTTCCAACCTCACTTTATTTAAGTCACTGCCTAGTACTCCACCCTTGTGGTGTGCTTTCTGAAGGGCCCACTTTTGCTGGGTCACATATGCTGACAAATGTTCATTTTTCCACTGTTTGGTGGACTTGAATTTCCACATTAAATCTTCTCCTGATTCAATACTGCCAAAAACACCTTCTAATGCAGATAAATAATCATTAGCTGAAGCATCAGGGTTTGTAGACTGTGGGAATCTGATTGCTTCAAGTGCAGGGCCCACCAATCTTTTTTGGGGGCTCTGCACATTGCCACTCTTGGACTAGGGGAGATGCATAGTCCATCCAAGTCTCTAGATTAGATGTGCAAACGATGCCCGAGAACACTTTCAGTCTACAATATGAGTCCAGGTTCACTGAGTCATCTAGACTAGATGTGGGAACAGTGTCCAAGAACACTTTCAGTCTACGAAATGAGTCCAGGTTCACTGAGGGTATAAGCACTGGTGAGGGCACAGACAAAGGTGCCGGTGAGGGAGCGGGTGAAGGAGCAAGGGAGGGGTTCACAGGTGTAACTCCCCCTGGGGTATATAAGGCCTTTTTCAGGTTTCCCCACATCTGTCCCTCAGCTGCTAACAGTTTCCCCAACTAATCTTTAAATTCCTCTAGCTTGGGAGACCCCTTAGGCATGGATGCCTCACTATTCATGGTGATCACTCTCCAACACACCTGGACCTCATCAGGAAGAATAACAAGGGGTAACTGCTCAGGGTCCACTATGACACTGCAAGCAATTAAGGCCACCAAGCTCTGACTGAACAGATCACCATTTCATCCTTGTACAGTGGCTTTACCCAGACATTTAACATTATTTACTGTCTCTTCTATAGCACCCTTAGTGGTACTCAAAGGAATATATAATAACATTAGACCCTTATGAGGACCCACCTCCTCCTTCACACCTCCCTATTAGGCTATGCACAGCCATTTTGTGGGCAAGGATTCCATCTAAGTCTATGTGGATACCCATGATCTGGACCTTCTCAACCCACCCCATTACCTCTGCCCCAATGTGTGAATACACACAAGCATATGGTAGGGGTCATGGGTGCTGGCAGTTGCATGCCGACTCCTGCATCTGTTGGCAAATGCGCCCTGGACACACACAAGTAGCACTTATTTAGGGTGCTTTTGAGGATCAGGACTTAAAACTCATTGCTTAAAGACCAAAAGCCAGCTACAATCCAACTTCTCACCCAATAATCAGTGGTCTTGTTTCCACACTTAAAGATCAATGGCAGATGTGTATTTCTCATAAAGCTGTTTAACATTGTACACCATCTAATTTGCTTGTAAGTCAAGTCCCTAACACAACACCACTGTAGTATTGTCATATATATATATATATATATATATATATAGGCACTCAAATTCCTTGGGCATAGAGGTTGCAGCAATACAGGATATAGGCATACTGGATTTTGCATATATAGCTACTCCACCTCCCCTTGTTTGGCGATCCACTCTGAATAGCTGATAGTTGGGTAGGTTAACATCCCTGTCTGCTGTGGTGGGTTTGAGCCAAGTCTCAGATACCACGAGAAAGTCTGGCAAGGTATGGGCAACCCAAGCTTGTATCAGTGTAAGTTTTTTCAACAGACTGCGTACATTAATATGCAGGAAACTGAGGCCTTTAATTGAGGTTAGGTCTGATGGAGAGGTAATACATTCAGGGGGTCCAGGGTTGATTTCCAAGTTACCAACACAGAGCAATAGAAAGAGCAGGAGTTTCATGAGGGCTGCCAGAGATAGGGAGAGGGGGCTGTCTTTGGTCCTCCTTCTCTTATTCTATTGCCACTCTTTTGGGGTGCTCCATGTGGGGTTATGGAATTGTGTCGCGACACCAAGTAGCAGTTTGGTGGTTAGGCGTAGGGGGAATCTGTATATCCAGTAGTGGAGCCTTGATTGAAATACATCTGGGGTGGTTTGTGTCTCCTTTTGAGGGTCACCCCACTGTAACCGATGCAGCAATGGCAGGGCATATGTGAGGGTATAAGCGTCAAACAATGGGGATGATTCAGAGAGACTGGGCAGATGGATCATCCTAATTTGTGTGGCAGGGACATCTTCTTTATGGAACCCCATGGCTGACAGTGAAAGAAGTATCAGAAGTAAACTCCCCATTGTGAGAAAGATATTGTTAGTTGGCTACCGGGAGAGTAGTGAAATTGCTGATTGGTTGGATCAGCAGGCCAGTGAGACAGTTTGTTGGTTTAGGGTAATGTTGAGGGTGGGAAAGAAATGTCGGCGGGAAGATGTCTATAAAAGTAACACACAGGAGGGGGGAAAGGCGGGTTGGCAAAAATTTTGCGGCTTTCCTGAGTCCTCCCTCGCTGTCCTTCCCGGCCTCGTGGTCCCCTGAGTCAGCTAAGGTGCTGCCGACCGCCCACTGGCGGAGCGAAGCCCCGGCGCTCAGCTGGGTGCTGTGGGGCAGGGATGGCAGACTGGAGAGAGAGACAGAGCAAGGTGCAATAATTAAATAGGGGTAGAAGCAAGTGTTCCTGTTCGTCACTAACTAAATCTGCACAACAAAAGGCTGTGGGGGATGGGTGCTGTGGTGCCTCGGTGTCTGGCCCACCTTGCAAATGCAAAAAAGGATTTGTAATCACAATAAATCAACAGTTTCCCCTTGCAATTACCTTAACAGAAACAGCACTTTTAGGTATTTTTCACAGTTTAGGGAAGGAAAAGTGGCGCCTCAGCATCTGGCCCACTTCGGATACCAGGATTTAGAATTACAGCAAAAATATAACAATTCAACAGAAACCCTTTACAGTTGCAGCAGATAGAAGACAGCTCTTTTTTGGGGGGATTTTGCAAGAAAACAGGGAAGAAATTCCCAACTCCCAGACAGGTTTCCATATAGCAGGCTCAGTCAGTGAAAGTCAATGGGGCAGGAGAGCCAATCGGCTGCTGTTCCTAGGTGAGCGTTCGCTTACCGATTGGCTGCGGCTTTCCTGAGTCCTCCCTCACTGTCCCTCCCGGCCTCGTGGTTCCCTGAGTCGGCTAAGGTGCCGCCGACCGCCCGCTGGCCGAGCGAAGCCCCGGCGCTCAGCTGGGTGCTGTGGGGCAGGGATGGCAGACTGGAGAGAGACAGAGCAAGGTGCAATATTTAAATAGAGGTAGAAGCAAGTGTTTCTGTTCATCACTGACTAAATCTGCACAACAAAAGGCTGTGTGGGGGGGGTGCTGTGGCACCTCGGTGTCTGGCCCACCTTGCAAATGCAAAAAAGGATTTGTAATCACAATAAATCAACAGTTTCCCCTTGCAATTACCTTAACAGGAACAGCACTTTTAGGTATTTTTCACAGTTTAGGGAAGGAAAAGTGGCGCCTCAGCGTCTGGCCCACTTTGGATACCAGGATTTAGAATTACAGCAAAAATACAACAATTCAACAGAAACCCTTTACAGTTGCAGCAGATAGAAGACAGCTCTTTTTTGGGGGGATTTTGCAAGAAAACAGGGAAGAAATTCCCAACTCCCAGACAGGTTTCCGTATAGCAGGCTCAGTCAGTGAAAGTCAATGGCTGCAGGAGACCCAATCGGCTGCTGTGCCTAGGGGAGCGCTCGCTTACCGATTGGCTGCGGCTTTCACAAGTCCTCCCTCGCTGTCCCTCCCGGCCTCGTGGTTCCCTGAGTCGGGTCAGGTGCCGCCGACCGCCCGCTGGCGGAGCGAAGCCCCGGCGCTCAGCTGGGTGCTGTGGGGCAGGGATGGCAGACTGGAGAGAGAGACAGAGCAAGTTGCAATAATTAAATAGAGGTAGAAGCAAGTGTTCCTGTTCGTCACTGACTAAATCTGCACAACAAAAGGCTGTGGGGGGGTGCTGTGAGGCCTCGGTGTCTGGCGCATCTTGCAAATGCAAAAAAGGATTTGTAATCACAATAAATCAACAGTTTCCCCTTGCAATTACCTTAACAGGAACAGCACTTTTAGGTATTTTTCACAGTTTAGGGAAGGAAAAGTGGTGCCTCAGCGTCTGGCCCACTTCGGATACCAGGATTTAGAATTACAGCAAAAATACAACAATTCAACAGAAACTCTTTTCAGTTGCAGCAGATAGAAGACAAGCTAGGCACTTGGGACAATCAAGCAACTGAAGCAACACAAGCAGCTCACCTGAGTAGCTGAGGAAGCCGAATCTCCAGCCTGATAACTTTCGAGGTAAAGAGAGCCTCTTCTCTTCGTCTGGACGCCTGCAGAGGGGTGCTAGCCTGACGGCGCTTCGCGCCATCTGCCCTGCCGCCCCAACCACCCTCCCACCCAGGGGCGGCTGTCAATTTAAGGATCCACCCTGTGACATCACATCCGGTGACATCACGTCCTGTTGCCCAGAACCTATCTCCCCACTTTCCCATTTGCAGGTTATACCTGCTGGCCACTAGAGGGACCTATGCTCCCTCACTACTTCCTACTCCTACCTGTACAGCACTACTTCCCTGGGATCTTGCTCACCACAATGTATTGGCCCTGCCTCATGCTCTGCCTGTGCCTATCCCCACTAGCAGTGCACTTACCCACTTACCCATCTGCTAGTCCACACTGTGCCCTGGCACCCCTCCCTCCCCTTGCTCCTGAACCTGCTCTCCTGCCCTTTGGGACCTCTGTGTGTCCCCATCCTCCCTGCCCTCCCCCTAGCTTTCTCTTCACCTCAGGCACATCTGGGTGTCTTCTTATTCTTGCTTTCCTCCTGTACCTCCCTGCCCACCCCTGCTCCTTAGCCTCCCTCCCCTCATGTCAATCGTAGGAAAACCTCTCACCATCTCCCAGCCAGGGTGTTAGCCATGCTACTACTCCTGTCGGGGAACATTCATCCAAACCCTGGCCCGGTTCCCAAGAGCTCCCCAACTCGCACCACAGGCCTATGCATGGTCTCCATGAATATCTGTAGCCTCCTAAAAAAGTTTGACTCACTACAATGCCTGGTCACATCAATTAACCCTGATGTCATCACCCTGGTTGAGACTTGGCTGTCGAAATCCTCCCCTGACTCCCTAGTCTCCCTTCCTGGTTTCACCCTTTTCCGGTCAGACCGTGTTGGGAGACGGGGCAGCGGCTGCGCTATTTATGTCAAGGAATCTCTCCCCGTACTAGCCCTGCCCACTCCCATCCTTGACTCCAGGGCCCAGGCGCTTATACTGAAACTAACCCCTGACCCTTTAAAGGGACCCCTTTATCTGACTATTGCATACGTGCCCCCCAGGGACCAAATGCAGGCCATTGCCTCTCTTACAGAATACCTTACCTCTCTACCTCCTTCCGCTGATCAAATTCTGGTGGGTGACTTAAATGTCAACTGGCTCAGCCCCTCCTCCTCCTCCTCTACCCGAGACTCCTTTTCAACAATAGACCTAACACAACTAGTTACCCACCCTACCAGGACTAACCCCAAGAGAGGCTCCAGTACCCTGCTTGATGTGGTACTCACCAACCGCCCTAATCGGATCCCCAATGTACAAGTCCTCCCAGACTCTCTCAGCGATCACTCCCCCATTCTATTCCACTGGTCATCCTCAGTCCCCAAACCCATAGCACAGTCCACATGCCGGCGGTGTCTAATACCTGGTGGACTAATAAAACTTAAGGAACTTCTGTCCCAAATTGACTGGTCTCCTATACAGGCAACTCCTGACATCGACACAGCTCTCTCCTTCTTTACCCAAACTTTTAATAATGCCTGTGATATCTTTGCCCCAATGTTGACCCACCGTTCTAAAAGGAAGAATGCCCCTGGTAACCCCAGCTTTGATCCACCAGCTCAAAACATAGGGACAACCTATGGCACCGCTGTGCCATTGAGACTGGCCGCCCAATGACAGGCGGTTATATGCTGCCCAAAACAAGTGCACTCGGCCATCAGAAAGGCCAAGTCTGAGCACTATCGGTCCTCACTCACTGCCTCATGGGGAACCCCAGAACCTTCTGGGATAACATTAAACAGTTAATGAGTGCACACCCCCCACCACCCAGATCAACATTAATGGTGTGATCTCCTCAGACCCAGCCCTCATAGCCAACCACCTCAACACCTCATTCACTGACCTTAGCCCTATCCTCCCTACAAATTTTTTGACCCTCCTCCCAGCACCTGCCGTAAATCTTTCTCGCCTTATTTTCTCCTCTGCCGTGTTTCTGCCCAAGAACTTAGGCCACACCTTGTCACTGCCCTCAAGAGTAATAGTACAGGCAGTGACACCTGGATCCGTGTATCCTCGGCTGGTCTTAGACACAGTCCTTACCCTGATCACATGCCTCATCAACCACTCTCTTTGCCTGGGAAGGTTCCAACTGCCTGGAAAGTCGCCACTGTCACCCCTATCTTTAAAGGTGGTGATAGGACTGTGGCTGGAAACTATCGACGATCTCCATTCTCTCTCCTCTCTCCAAGGCCTTGGAAAAGTGGTGGCCTCTCAAATCTCTGACTACCTTTCCACCTACAATGTCCTTTGTCCTGAGCAGCATGGCTTCCGAGCAGGCCACAGTAACAACACAGCCCTCCTAGAGTTCTCCAACTTTTCCTCCTCCTTAGACACTGGTTCTCTGGCTGGTGCTGTCTTCATTGACCTCTCAAAGCTTTCGACACTGTCTCCCACCCTCCTTCTTGATGCCCTTAGTCTCTCTGGTTTTGCTGCTGGGCCTATCTCCTGGTGCACCAGTTATCTGTCTGACTGCTCACAGCGTGTAAAAATTAATGGGACCTACTCAGACATCGGTCCCATCTTTTCTGGGGTTTCCCAGGGCTCCATTCTGGGCCCCTTACTATTCTCCCTTTACCTTAACACCCTTCCACGCTCTTGCTCGGGGAACATTCTATTGTACGCTGATGATGCAGTCATCTTTTCCTCAAGTCGTAACCCTATTGCCCTCCAGGACTCACTGCAGAAGTCCTTCACTGAAGCCGAGGGCTGGTTCAAGGAACATAGATTGGTGATAAATCTTAAAAAAACAAAAACCATGTTCTTCACTCATCCCCAAAACAAGTCCTGCAACTTCAAACTCCTCATTCACTCCGGGTCCTCTTTCCCACTCGAACAAGTTTGCTCCTATAAATACCTAGGGATCCATTTTGACCCCTCCCTCTCCTTCCATGGACACATCGCTGCCCTAGCCACTGCCACTAATATCCGATTGGGCATCTTACATCGGTATAAACACTGCCTCCCCCCGGAGGCTCTTCGACTCGCAGTCACCTCCTTTATCCTGTCCCTAGTGGACTATGGACTGCCGGTGTATGGTGCTGCTGATCAGACCGCACTCCATAAAATTCGCACTACTCTGAATAAGGCCTGCAGGTTAATTACTGGAGCACCTAGGCTGACACACACCTGTCTACTGTACGCTAAAGCACTGGTACTTGATCTTGATGAGCGCCTCAAATATCTGACCTGTACCCTTACAAAAAAGACCCTCCTTGGGCTATCCCCACCAGGATTGACCACCACCATACACCGCTCTGTCCCACTAGTTCATACTCGAACCTCTGGGAAAACCTCTCTTGTTATCCCTAGAGCTAGGACCTCTCACAGCCAAAGAGCTTTCAGCTTTAGGGCCCCCTCCTGGTTCAACACACTGCCCCCTCCATCTCCGGAGCTCCAACTATATTGTGCTTCAAAACTTCCTTACGTAACCACCTTATTAACACCCGATGTTGTAATTGCCACTAGTCAAAGCCGTACTCAGTACTTATGACAAAGCTTATTACTAAGCTGCTAAGGACAACATAACTCTGGTATTGTTTGCATCCATCCTACCTGTACCAGCTTGTTTGTATCTATGTCTTAATTTACTGTTATACTTATGTGTTGTACTGTTATACTGTGTATTTTCGTTTGTCTTACTGTGACAAGGTACCTTTGTAAATGAGCCTATGGCTCAAAGGTTTTCCAAACTGCTGTTTAAATAAAATAAAAAAATTAAAATAAATATATATTATAGTGGCACGGTAGTGCCACTGTAGTTAGGGTTGAGGAGCCATTTACATGTTAAATGCAAAATGTTGCACCTTAATAACTTTGCAACTGTTTGATGGATTTGCCTGAAATTTGGAATACACAATCAGACCCATGTGCCTTGGGATCTGCCAAGTTTCATACCAGTTGCACATACAGCTGTGGAGTTATTAAGCATGATCTTTGTGCACGTTTACGCTTTTCTTGAATTTTACTGTCATCTCTACAGGTCGAACAGTTTGCGCGACCGGTCCAAAATCTTCAGAAAACGTGCGACCAGCATCCCTGATGTGCCTTTCCAAGATTTCGTGAAAAAATATTAAGTGGTTCAAAAGTTATTTGAAAAACAAATTCTCATTATAAGTCAATGGGAAAAGTTGCAAATTTCGACAGTGTCACAAATGCAGTTTTTACTTTCGCAAATGGCCCTTTTACTGTCACAAATCTGCCATTTTGCTTTCAGTTTGCGATCAGAAAAATGCTTGGCATTTAAAATTGGGACCCTCTGGCAACCTAATTATTTTTGTACTCACCTAGTCAGACCCTGAGGATGCTAGCCATGTCTTTATTTTGGGGTAAAACACCCCAGAAATATGTTTTTCAAATTTCTGGAAAAAGTATTTTTGCAAAGTATTGTCGCACTTGCTACACTGTTGAACGAATTTCATGAAAGCTCGCGAAACTTCGACAGTACTTTTCACACACTGTGGGAAAATGACAGCAATTTTGGCACCCTGCTGCAAAGAAAGGTTTGATGTTTTGGCCTGAAATTTGGAGGAAACTCAGCTGACATCTCACAGATATGCCTTTCAGTGTTTCATTGAAAAAATATTACATGGTGGCACAGTTACGGCACTCCAAATTTGACACTTTTTCCCATAGGATAACATTACGGCATCCAGCGCATTACAGGAATCCTTTGGCGCCCTGCTGCAAAATATTTGATGAAAAAATATAACAGGGAACCAAAGTTATGGTACTTTGAACTTCTCTTTTTTCCCCATAGGATAACATTATGGTGTTCGTTGGTCCTTTCATGTTTCCGAGATACAGACTTTTTGTTGGAAAAATGCTTAGCTCTGGGAGCTAGGTGCAAAACTAGCCTGTAAAGTCATAAATCATATGACTTTTAAATTTTTTTTCTACATCGTACGGTTCCTGAGATATAAGCAATTTAGTATTCCAACTTCTCATTTTCTGCTCCGAGAACCATTATTATGCATACATTCTTTGTACTCACTGCCTTTTTTATACAGCTTTTGGGGAAAAACCAACCTGTGCACTTACATTACTGTTACTGTTACTGTTTTTGCTTGTGGTTCCGTTCCCGATTCACTTACCGTTCACGTCTACACCACCATGTGCGTTACCTTTGTGTTTTCATTTGCGCTTGCTTTTGCGTTGTTTTTAACATTTCTGTCTACACTACTGTTTCTCTTTCTGTTTTGCTTTGTGTCACCATGCGCATTACCATTTGCGTTTGCAGGCACAATGTTACTATGTGACAAGACATCATGTGGCGGGAGCGTGGGGCCCTTGCTCCGCTGCTGCATTACATTCACTATTTCTCATTATCATTCTCAAAAGAAGGGAAATTAGAGGCAAAAATTCTGTTTAATGCATTAGTTAGGGTTGTTCCACACCGACTAAAAGTGAGGAAATTCGTGTTAGGGTTGAAAGCCCTTGCCTGGCCGCCTGCCCACAGCCCCCAACCGGGCATCGGGTGCATTAGGTTGTCGGTCCCAACTCTCACCCCATTCTCCTACACCTCTGCTTCTTTACACATGTGATGGGGTGAGAGTTATGGCTGACAACCATAATGCGCACTTCGATGCTGGTTGGGGTGTGTGGGCAGGGGGGCTCATGGGGGGCTTTCAACCCTATACACTGAATTTCTCTTTGTCGGTGTGTAAATAACCTAACTAATGCATTAAATAGATTTTTGTTCTTCTATATATATATATATATATATATATATATTTTAAGGTGAAAACTCTGCTTATTAGAGTGCATGTGTTGGTTTAGCTGTCCTGAAGTCGGGATCGGCTGATGCTTGCAATCACTGTCAGGAAACAGGCGCATAGTCGCAAAACCGTTTCAAATCTGTCATTCTGAGCACAAAATGTGACAGAACATTGCCTCCTTTTTCTACTTTTAGGTTAATTAAGTTGCTTTTCCATCGTTTGTGTGTTTTTAAAATCTTTTCATGAGGCTGCCTTTACTTACTATGTGCTACGATCACCAGCACTGTGTTGTACAATCATAAAATTGTGTACAAGTTGTTTGCAGAATTGTTCAGACTGCCAGGTCAAAATACCACTTCCTAATACAGCTTTTTTTTTCACTCTGCTGCTGTTGTAAACTTTGTAGAAGCTAATTCTAAATGAGTTAAAAAAAACTTCTATTTACTGATTTTGTTTTTGACATTCAGCTTAGTTTATATTTTACCGTACAGTTTATTGCACTTCCACTGGTCTCCTGGGGCACTTGTGAGTGATACTTTTTTTTTTACAATTAATTACTTGTCCATCATTTTCTAACTAAATTCAGTCCATTAATAGTTGACATATATGTTGACAAAAGGCAGCTAACATAAAATGTATTTCTAATTATTCTTCAAATTTTAATAGGTAATTCTCATGTTCTTATGAAGAGATTGCAATGCCCATCTGTATTGTTACTCAATGATATTTCAAAGCGTCTGTCCTCTTGCTGATGTTAAATGGGTGTATGTAATGGTTTTGTATAGTAGAAAAAAAAAGATTACAGTGCCTGTCTGTGCAATTACTTGATATTGAAGAGCTATTTCTTCCCCATTGTTGTTAATGGTGAAGATTATGTGGTCATTTCTCCTGATAAATAAGAAAGCTCATCTCGTATATCCACCGTCCCTGTTCAGACATTTCATTTCTGAACACAGACCATTTATGTCAGCAGTATTAATATGTTTTTACTAAATGGTAATTACCATGTTTTAGTTCCTCTTCTTACAGAGAATAAGAGAATGGAGTTTTGTAATAAGGCAGAGCTGGTGATTGCAGCTTATAGCAAGTAATGACAGTTTCCTGGAAAGGGTCTTAAAACACACAAACAATGTAGATCCAGTTAAATTTACTTAAATGTAGAAGATGAAGGTAACATTCAGTCACAGTTTCTTAATTCATTCTCAGAATGATAGATTTTATATTGTTTTTCCACTACCTGCCTTATTTTTGACAGCGATCACAAGCATCTGCCGATCCAGGCTTTGGTACTTTAAAAACAAGACTAGATGGGCACTGGCTTAAAAAACAGATTGAAATAAACAGCCATATTTTAAATGGACAATGGGCCCTATGCACAAAATGAAAAGATGCCTATGTGTCGCATATCCAAGGAGTGTAGGCAACTTTAAGTGTGAATGCCATGCAGCAGGAGTCCCATGGACCCCCAGCAGCATTCACCAAGGGCACGCAAGACACTTATGCACCCGACTCCCCAGTCCTTCGGGCAACTTCACACTGGGGTGGTCGGGGGCTGTGTCTGGTGTGTCTACACTATGCACCATTCACTAAGGCAAGTAGTGCTAGGCACAGGAGAGGTGCAGGTTATGGTATCTGGGACCCTGCCATAACCCAGTGCATGCCCCCACAATCCTTGCCCACCAGGTGCAGCGGGAACTGGCAATGGACCTCCATGCAGCCCCAGTCCACTAGGCTGCTAGAGGGGGCTGGGGCAGAGTACTGGGCAAGTACCTGACCAGTTATGCAATGTTACTGCTTTATGCGGCTCCTCTCCTGTGCTGTGCACCCTCCACATGGGTGCAAGGGACCCACTGTGGGACCAGGGTCGGGCATCCGATTGGATGCCTACCCCAGTCTGCCCCTCTGCACCTGACTGTCCCACGTGCTCCTCCACACTGGGGGGGTGGGCCATGGACAGATGCCCCATGGGTGCATTCGTCATGCATACCATGCATCCTGCACCTGTCTGGGGCCCCAGAGGTACACAGGTGGGGTATGCGCCTTAGGTGAGTACCTTCTGCCCCATTAGTGAATAGGGGCCAATGTCAATAATTCATTTTGTTTGTCAATAATTTTTGTCTGTCAATTTTAATAGTCTTTTATCTATTTGACTAACTTTTCTATTGTGTAGAATTACTGGCAAATACATTGCAAAACTGAGTTTAAAGGAATTTTCTAAGATATGTCTATGGGCTTCATTGCCTATTACCTTGTGGCAGCACTAGCTTATTTCAGGAAAAAGAAGGGATTTTTATCATGCAGTGTTCAGAAGGGAAGGGATCATAACTGGAACCAAACCCACGGTCAGCTGATCCCTTCCACATCCCTTCCTGCCATCCCCCCACACTCAGATGCTTTGTGACATCTTAAGCAGGGAAATTATTGGGGTGCCTCTCTGAGTATGGGGTCAGTTTTCTTTTTTTTTATTCATATTTTATTAACAAATTTTCACCATACAGGGACAGAAAATTACACATACTCTGCATATGTTCAAAGTGTTACATGAGCTGTCCCCATCCCCCTTCCCCCACCCCATACAGCAGCAAAGTCCATACTGTAGTAGAATAAGCAATACAATATAGTGTCATAAGATAAAATTCACTGTTACAGTAACTCATATACCTGATCTGGTCATGATTAACGTGTGAAGGGGTTCCCAAGTATTCTTGTACCACTGCAACTTATTGTGGAAGCTCACTATCGCTTTCTCTGTATGAAGGTTAGCTAGAATTTCATTAACCCATTCCTGATATGATGGGCTTACTGCGTCCTTCCATTGCCGAAATACACTCTTTTTAACAGATAATGCAATCATGGAGATATGAAATCTCCTGATTTTAACTTTGATAGAGGATAGATCTCCCAACAAACATACGTCTGGGGTGAAGCAATCTTGCAGACCTAGAATAGGGTCTAGGTTAGTCTGTATAGCCACCCACAAAGACCTTATCTTGGGGCATGACCAAAAGATGTGAAGAAGCGTGCCATCCTCCTGGCATCCTCTGGTACAAGTGCCCGATCTTATAAAGCCCCATTTCCTCAGCTTAACAGGGGTTTAATACATATTATGCATAATGTGGTATTGCATAAGTCAGAGTCTGTCCTGAGAAATGTATTTTTGACAGAACTTCCATAAAACCAACCAGTTAGGAGTGTATTTGGGAAAGAAAGAAACCCAGAGCCTAGTGCGGCCTTCAAGTCTCCCATATTTCCAATAAAATAAAACTCGGTATATTTTGGAAATAACGCCTGGTGACCCCAACAGGGAGAAGAGGTCAGATACAAATAGAAAGGCAGGTGGGCGAGGAGGAATATTAGCAAGTACTGTGGACAGCAGATGTTTTAATTGGACCATGCTGAAGTAAATATGGGGTCAGTTTTCAATGTATAATTATATATGTTTAGGCAACCTTTGAGAAAAATGAAAGCCACTGCTCAGCTAACAGGGACCCTATTAATTGAGTGGAGGCTTTCATTTGTTTCTCCAAGGTTGCCTTAACATATATAATTATGCACTGAAAACTGTCTCCATAGACTTGCATGTGGCATGCTCTCATGCTCTCCCTGCTTAGATGTCACAAAACATCTGCATGCAGGGGCAGTGCTGGTGGACAGGACAGTGGAAGGGACTGGCTGGCTGTGGGTTCTTCTCCAGTTACAATCCCTTCCCTCCCAAACAAGGCATGGTAAAAAAAAATACTTTTGCCTCAAACAGGCTCATGCTGCCATAAGGTAATGGGCTGTGAAGCCCAAACAGATAAAATAAAATCTTAGAAATTTACCTTAAAATGGAGTGATTGTATTCAAACAAGGCAGACTATGTACACCAAAGATCATACATATTGTATATACTGTACATAAAAGTTGAGATTTGGAACTTTAGCTTTTTTGACAGCCACCGAGAGAACAATGCAAATAAATAAAATGAAAACACAGCAAACATATTTATTTCATAAGTACTTTATTTAAATAAGGTCCATTGTGCTATATATCTTGCCACTTATGGCTGAGTCTCCCATTCAACTCCAGGCATACAGTATATAGGGTACTCAGATTACATGACATTGCATGCATTCACACTGTTAGTTCTGGGGTCTTGACAAGGGGTGCATATATATGTTGTTGCCGATGGATGTGTTATTTATTATATTATGCATTTTTTTGTCCTTTGTTATATGTATATCTGTCCAGGTTGGACCTAAAAAAGGGCTTTGGTCCAGTGTCCCTTCCCAGTTAACAAATAAAATGAAATGAAATGAAATATACCATCCTATGCCATTCTGTTGAATACCAAGTGATCGTTACACATTACTGATTGGAGCTGTATGTGTGTGCATGCACCTGCACGCACGTGCACAGATCAGCCCAGTAGAGAGCAATGATCAACAGAACCAATTTCACATGGAACAGAGGTATTCCAAGTGGGAAAATTATGGATATCATGTGTCAGTGTGCAAGCATAAGCACTTCCGTGTGAGTTTGTGTATGTGTGTATACAGGAGTGAGCGTGTATGTGTGTTTGAACTTGACTGTGTGGATCTATGGGCTTGTATGAGTCTGTGGGTGTAAGCATTTGTGTGCTGGCAAGCTTTTGAGTTGCTGCTTGCATAAGTATTTGTGTATGTAGCTGTGCAGAAATGAGTAAGGGGCCATTAAGGTATGTGTGTGTCTGTGGACATGCATGTATTTTATGCAAGGTCATAAGTGTTTGTGTGCATTTTCAGCCATGAGAGTGTGTGTGTGTGTGTGTGTGTGTGTGTGTGTGTGTGTGTGTGTGTGTATGAGTCTTTGTCACTGTGAGTCTGTATGTGTGCACAAGTGTGAGATTGTCTACAGGGGTGCTTTTATTTGCTAGTGTGAATCTATGAATGACAGTATCTGTGTTTGGGATCATGCATCTCTGTTTGTGCTTATGCATTTACCTGCATGGGTGTGCTTCCCTGTGGGCTCCCGTGCATTTGTGTGTACAAGTGTGCATCTCTGTGCAAGTGCATCATTCTTTGTGAGTGCCATGCATGTGGCTTTGTTTTTAGCATGTGTGTCTGTGTAGAAGTGTGAGTCTTTAAAAAAAAATACTTTCTCTACATGCTGCAACCTAGAAATTAAATTGAATCAAAGAACCAGAGGTACCATGAAAGGCACCAAACTGAATTTTGAATACTGCTAGTTAAAAGCATGAAGGGTGGTGGATTCTATGCCTCCCCCATCCAGATAGATGGTCAGTCATACAGGACTGTCACCCCCGGAGTACACTGACCTGACCTCAGCACCGTCACTTATGACTACACAGCACTTCCATTTCTATCCAATACCATGTGTATGAGAATCAACTTTCATTAATATACTTTTGAATTAAAGTACTACTGTCTGACACTGGTTGGGAGGAAGGGGTATGGGTGGGGGCATATTGTATGATGAGGGCAGTATTCTGGCAGGTTGCACTGCTGTATGGCAAATTAGCTACAGAACCTGTATCTGGGAAATACAACCTCCCTCCAGTCATGCAATCAGCTACTACTTTACAAAACTGAGTTTGATAATTTTCAGTACCATTGATACATTAATTCACTTTACTAACATGGCTGCCAGAGATGTTTTTTAAAAGTCTGTGGTGGCTATGTATATGTAGCTTTGCAGGATCCTGACTGCTGCAAGGGTTCTCGGAGAAATGGTTGTCACCACGTAATGATGTGAGTTCAGAACCCTTTTGACTAATTAGGAAGCAGAAAATTCCCTACCCATTTTATAAATGCATGTTTTTTGCACCTGGAGAGAAAAGTAAAACATATGATTTCCTCTACAGGTGTGTCATAATGAATCTGGCCGCTCTAGAAACATCATCAGATTCCAGAAAACCAATATTGCATAATGTTGGTCTTAATGAATGTATATACAGTTCTGTATTCCAATTGTATTTTCACAGGAATAGGTCAAGGCTAGAACAAGGACTATATCTGTTGTATCTCTCTCTCTTTCTCTCTCTCTCTCTCTGTCTCCCATAAAAATATTATTCCTCCATATCTCTGCTATGAGTGGTTCTAACATTTTAGTCTTCATATTAGGAGCAATAGAATTATGAGGGTTTCATCAAAAATTGTAACTCTTATGGCATGCTGGATCACTAAACTTACTATCTGATTGACTAGTCACTAACTTCCAAATAAGAAATAGTCAAGCTTTCAGCTGCAGCTCTTCCAAATGGACAATAATGAAGTTGGAATGACAGTATATACAGTACATCACCTTTTCAATGCAGTTTATAGCAGCCTTCATCCTGAGTATTTTTAACAAAGTTAACAACCATTTGATTTGATCTAAACTTTTCCAGCCGGTCACTGTCATCACAATCGTACTTAAATATATTTTAACGATTCAATTTTTCCATTCTCAGTTACAGTATATACTGGTACTTGTGTTTGATAATCCTCATACTGTAGACAAAACATGGAAAAGTTTGCTTGTGTAGTTCAGGGATTTCCAAATGTAATTCTATTTCTTGAGGCATGAGAGCATTCACATATGAAATATTGAACATTTTGTGCATCCATTAGTTTTAAATTTAGAAAGGGTGCAAATGTGGAAATTCACCAAGTTAAAGACTTTTGCTCTCAAACAAAGAAAACAATAGTCAATATCTGACACCTGCACGTTTTAGGTTTGTTATATCCTGCCAAAACATGGTACATTTGGTATTTTGGGAACTAAAATATACAGTAAAGAAAATTACACTACAAACAAAATAAAGTGCCACTGGTCATGCATGTGCAGTATGTTGTTCAAACAGTGTATTCAAGCACAAGTTAAAAACTGAACTCACAGCTAAAACCAGGAAGATAAAAATGTGATCACACATCTGTAATTTAGCTGTGACCACTCAAAAATGTAAGGCATATACAACCGTCAAAGTGCAATAATAGTTTTGTGAGACATATTTATTTATTCATTTGAAAATTGGTAATCAGGAAAGGTACACTGAGTCAAGACACATTTCCAGGTAGAAGGGGAACAATGGGAGACAATACTCAGAACAAATCAGATTAAACAGGCATTCAGTAAATAAATTAATAAAATAGTAAATATATACAAAAATTTGATTAGTACTGAAGATCGGGTTCAGTCCTAACTCAATAACTCAACATACATCTAAAAACAAGTACAATAGTAAAGCAGCAGCAATACATGGCATTCAAAAACAATACTCACAACAGGCAAGAGGCCTGTAGGATGGACTTGTGCCCAGTGTCATAGAGAAAGGAAAAACAAAGGTAATGAGAAGGTGTAATCAGGAGTTGCACAGACACAGTAAAATGTCCAGGTTATAACTGAACATTGCAGTATTTCAACATTCACTCATAACTTTTCTAAGTTTCAATATTTTGACTGCAGACTTTCAAAATCCTATTATTGCACACCACCTCATAAATGTGACAAGTGTCATTTTTATGTTTGCTTGCACACATGCGCGCCACGCACGCACAAGAAAAATCTTGAAACAGTACGACCTTTTTGAGGTATGTGAGTTTCTGCCCAATGCAGTTGACGCTTTATGGGGCTTGTCCATCAAGCATCAATGAATCAATGAGCTGTCTATGACAGCAGTTTGAGAGAAGCAGTCTTCACTTAAAAGAAAAGTGCCACTCCAATCTGGGATGGTTACACGTTGACACTTTATGGGGCTTGTCCCACAGGCACCAATGAATCGGTGAGCTGTCTATGACAGCAGTTTGAGAGAGAGAGAGGACAGTACTTGTAAGAAATCTGCTACTGCAATGAGGGACAGTTTCCTCATTGCAGCAGGACCTCCCCCCTTCATTGCAACCAGGCACACAGACATACCTTCTGTCTGTTGGAAGCAGCTGACAAGACTCCGGCCATACGCATTGCAGTGCACAGTAATGCACATGGCTGGAGTTATGGTTCTTGTTAGCTCCTGCCACTGAGAACCTTGTTTGTTTGGTGTGCCTTTCCTAGTGAACCATTTCAATAAATAAATAAATGAACCACTATGTGGCTTTCCACATTGGCGACTACTGCCATCCATCACACACTCCCCGGAAAGCTGACATCGGAGTGCCCAATCCCCCTGTCAGCGTGTATCCCCCCCCCGTTAATGTGACACACTGGAAGCCCACCCAGTGTGCCAAAATAATTTTTTATTTATGTTTGCAACACAGGGATGCCCATTCCCAGTGTTAGATGACCCTCCCACCCGAATATTTCAAGTGCCAACATTGGGGTGCCCAATCCCCATGTCAGCATGCCCCCCCCCCACACACACACACTATTGTGGCACAGTGGGAGCCCACCCCAGTGCACCTAAATATTTTTGGTAACCTGTAAAATAAAAATAACCATCCCTGAAGTATTTTTTTTCCTTATAAAAAAGAAAACAGTCCCTCATCATCTCCCCATTCCCCTCACCCCCACCCTACCTCTGCAGACCCACCTCCACACACCTCCCCCTTACCCCATTCTTACCTCCAGAGGTTGAGAGCAATGATCTTCTATAGACTGGGACATGTCTGCACTCTTCAAAGCTGACCGGCAAACTGAAGAAATGACGGTAAGCTGTATAATGGGAGTCAATGGGGGGCTTTTAACTTAGGTTGATATCTCACCCATTTTTAGGAATTATGGCCCCAAATTTTCAACATGAAGTTCTTGGGACCCCACCTCATGAACACTGTCACTGTCATTTGGTTACTCAGTCCCAAAAGGTGATTTTGCATTTGATATGCGGAATCACCTTTCAGGACAGATTAACAAAACAACACTGTTCATGAGGCGGGGTCCCAAAAAAAACATATTGCAAATTTGGTGAAAAAATTCCAAAAATTACTGCATTACAAGTGTGTGTTGCACAGTTTCTATGCACGCTTGTAACTTCACCAATTTTTTATATTTTTCACTTCAGATTTTCAACATTGCCATTTTTTTCACACCTCTTTATGAACAGTACAGCTGTAATTTTTCACATCCTACCCAAAATGTGTTTTCACACCTGTGGTGCATAATTTATTTATTTATTTAAAAGTGTTACCTGGAAGGCATGCTGAGCAGACTACTGCTCAATTCCAGATGCATCTTGGGGGGTGGGGGATAGGGGACAATACATGTAGATACAGTGTACAATGAACAAGCAGGCAAAGCATACAAACACAGTGCAGTAGGTAGTTGTGCAAGGCACAAAACAATATAAGTTCAAAATATATCATATATTAACAATCACATAAAGGAGAAGCTAGGCCCTATTGCTAAAACATATCTCAGTTGCATGTGCAGGTGGAGGAAAAGTGTGCTTTGAGGAGGGAGTTGAGATGCTGAGTGGGGTGTGTGTGTGCTGAATGTCTGCAGGAAGGGAGTTCCATAGTTTAGGCATGCGATACTTAAAGGCTGCCTGGGCTGCAGTGGTGGACATGTGTGGAACAGATAAGAAATGGGAGTCGTAGTTCCTGAGTGAGTACACGGGAAGGGTAGGGGGTTGTTAGGACTGAGGTGAGGTAAGTGGGCAGGGACTGGGTCCAGAACTTAGCCATGATCCTAGGTCAGTGGCACTGTCTCCGATCCTGAAGCGAGGGGAGGTCTAGGGTCTGGTTGAGGATACAATGATGGGTGGTGGGAGGACAGTCAAGGGTAAAATGACAGAAGGAATGGAAGAGGGGGATCCAATCTGGCTAGGGTGGACTTAGGAGTGGCACTGTAGACTAAGATAGGGAGAATCATTTTCTGCACAAATGCATGGCGAACTGGCAGTGGCATGCAACCACAGTTGCTGTATAAGGCACCAAACTTGGGGTGAAGCTTTTTGTGGATGGCATAGATATATACATACAGAAAAGTCAAGGTGCTGGTCAAGCCAGACCCCAAGATATCTATAGGAGGTACAGGCCTCCAAGGAAGTCCCATCCAGGGTGTGGAAGTTGGGGATGGAGGGGAGCCAAGAAAGCCTCTGCCTTGTGCTGAAGGTCATGGAGACAGTTTTCTTGGTGTTAAGAAAAAGCTGATTTGAGTGAAACCAGAGCTGAACATCATTGAAGGTCTTCTCAAGTCTGGTCACCACATCAGTGGACGAGGGGCCAGATGTACACAGTACCATGTCATCCACATACATGTGAATGGGTGTGTGTGGGCATGCAGAGGGCAGATCGTTAAGGAAGATGGAGAACAAGAGCGGGCCAAGGACTGAGCCTTGGGGTACACCAGTAGTAACAGGGAGGGAGGCAGAGGTGGTGTTTCCAATTTTGATAGATTGGGAACTGCCTATCAGAAAGGAGTGGAATCAGCTGGTGGCATTGCTAGAGAGCTCTGTGAGACAGAGCTTGGACAGGAGGAGTGAGTGTGAGACAGTGTCGAGCGTTTTTGCCAGGTCGACAAAAATGGCTGAGGTGATGTGGACTTTATCTGTACCAGTAAGAATGGAATCGGTGAGCCTTAGGAGAGAAGTGGCAGTGGAGTGGGCCATCCTAAATTCAGACTGGTAAGGTGAGAAGAAGGAGGAGGAGGAGTCGAGAAAGGAGGAGAGTTGTGAGAGGACTAGGTGTTCCTGGAGTTTTGCTAGTATGGGGAGGAGGAAAATAGGGCAGTAGTTGCCAGGGGAGGAGGGGTCACCACCTTTAGGAAGGGGTATGACTGTGGTGTGCTTCCAATCAAATGGGTTAGAAGTGAGAGAGAAAGAGAGGTTGAAGAGTGAGGCCAGGGGGATGGCGATGGCAGAAACCGACAGGTTGAGCATTTTGGAGTCCAGTCGCAAGGGGCATTTACCCGTTGATGGATTCAGGGAGAGCAGGGCATTGTATACTTCAGTTGGGGTACTCTGATGGAAGGAGAAAGAGGAGGGGGGCTTGGGCAGGGGGGTTGTGGGAGTGTGGGTTTGTGGGACAGGTGGGAGAGTGGACAAAATGACGAAGTACAGTTTGTGAAAAAGGAGTTGAATTCGGAGGCCACTGCAAAAGGTTCCTTGACAGTGGAGCTGCCTACATTTAAGACAGTGGTAGGGGGCTGGGAAGATGGGGGAGAAGAGCGATTTAACCACCTTCCAAAATTTAGCAGGGTGGTTTAAGTTACTGGGGAAAGTGGCTTTGAAGTAGTTAGCTTTTGCCTGTTGGATTAGTCTTGTACAGGCATTTCGTAGTGAGGTGACACATTAGGTGATCCGCATGGGTGCCGGAACCCTTGAAGGACTTCCAAGCCTGATGCCTGGCCCTGTGGTGGGCCATGAAGTCAGCTGAGATCCAAGGCAGGTGAGCACCCCAACCGAACCCATCTGAGTGGGGCATAGTAGTCCCAGACAGCGACGAACATGGACTTGAAGTGCTCCAGGGCGGAATTGATTGAGGTGGCCCTGGGGATGAAAGACCAGTCTGTGTTTACCAGGTCATTAAGGAGTGAAACAAGGTCCAAGGATTTGTAGGACCTGATCAGAAGGGTTCTGGGGGGAGATACCTTGGACCTGAATATTTTCCTTAATGAGTGGATCATTCGATGATCGCTCACCGAGTCTGGTAAGAGGCCTGAGGCAACTATCCAGTGTGGGTTTGAGGTAAGAGACCAGTCCAGGAGAGAGTGGTTCTGTGATTTGGGGTTTGAGCTTATGGGCTCTGTGATCTGTTGAGACAGGTTTAGTATGGCCAATTGGCTTCAAAATTTGGAACTAGCACTGGAGAGCCAGTTCAAATTAAAATCCCCAAGGATATGGAGCATGTGATTTTAGGATATCCAGGTGATCCAAAATAGAGGGCATAGGGGAGTCAGGAGAGCAGTAGCATCCTGCTATAAATATGGGAATTGTGTGGGGGAGGGAGAGTTTTATCAACATGGCGTTGATGGACTGCGTGGGCAATGATAGTGGGACAGGGATAAACTGAAGTGAGGAAGAGATGTACATGGCTATGCCACGAACCCTTTTGTTACCATGACAGTCATGACGAATAACAGTGTAGTCAGGAATAGAGATTTCAGCCTCCTGGTTGTTAGGCTTCAGCCAGGTCTCAGAGATAATCAAGATGTCAGGTCTTAGGGATAGGATAACTGGTTGTAGCAGGGTTAATTTATGTAAAAGGCTGCAGATATTTAGGTGAGCTAATTGTAAACCCTGTGGGAGTTGGACAGGAGGGGAGGGGAGAGGGTTTTGGTCCATGGTGGATTGGTCCGAGGGGGGAGGAGTTGGTCCAAGAGGGGGTTGGTCTGAGGAGGGGATTGGTCCAGGGTTTGGCTTGACATCCCCAGCTAGTAGAAGCAATAACATTATCAACAGTTTGGTTTTAGGCATGGCCCACAGAAGCTTACGGTGAGAAGTAGGTGGCTGGAAGGTATGCACTGAGGTGACCTGGGCAGGGAATTTTAGGGCTACAGCCCAGCATGTAAGATGTGTGGGAGGATGGAAGGACCAACCATTAGATTGTAGAGGTGAGCTATGGGGGCAGTCCGATATTGGAGGTAGTGGAGGGGGGTGGAAGGGCAGTCGGGGAGTTATTGACTAGAAGACACACCTGAGTCTCGGGGTAGGAGGAGGAGGGTGGGAGGGACACCAAAGGTTCAAGAAGAGTAATTGTTAAGCAAAGAGGAAGCATGGTGAGACTGACCAGTTAGGGAGTACAAGATTATGCTTGGTAACAGCCACTAGTAGTGGGTGTAGATAAGCTACAAAGGGAAAAGTTGGCTGATTGGTTTTGGGCTGACATGTGATCTTTCCTATATAATGGGTAGTTCACTAAAGGTGGTGGTGTGGGTGGTGGGGCAGCTGACACAAGGCATCAGTGGGGCCTTTCACACTCCGTTTGAAAAACTTGGGCGCTCCTCTGGCCAGAACGCTGTACCTGTTTGCGGGCGGGGAGCAGAATCGGCTTGCAGCTCAGGGGAGGGTAGCTTCGAATTTGGCCCTCATGACCAACACTCGGGGAGAGCTGTGGAGAGAAGCAAAAGAGGTGAATGGTTATAAAGCAGGTAAGGTGGAGGTGGGGCTATGGATGTAGGACAGGAGAACAAGCTGTAACTCGCTTGGCTAGTGGGCAAGCAGGCCTTCCACTTAGTGCACACTTAGATAATAACTAGAGCCTAAGGCTGAAATCAGTAACTTAATTTAGCTCTCAGCAGAAGTGAAAAGTGCAGTTTAAAGTTAAGCACAACCGGACGGAGCTAAAACCTAAGGAATTAGCAGTCACTTAAAGCATACTCCAAGGAGGGCTAGACCCAGCGTTTAGTCAGAATTAAGGCTAAATCAGTAAATTAAATCAAGCTCTCTGCAACAGTGGTGAACCTGTGATTTTTAGCAAGGAGATGTAGGAGTTTAGCAGAAACTTAAAGCACACTACACCCTGAGCATGTGACCTAAAGTACCCTGAGCACGTAGCATAAATTATGGCTAAATTCATAAATACATAAAATTAATTAAAGCTCACTGTAGAAAGTGGTAAAAACTACAATTTCTAGCTAGGAGAAGCAGTTAAATAAACGATCTGTATTGCTCTGCTGATAAATAAGGCAGAGAAGCAAGTTGGGGCAGTCCAGGTTTGAATTTGGCACAAAAAAAAAAACAGTTCCTCAATTCCTACAGTTCCACACTCCATTTGAAAAAACTTGGGGGTGCCACAGGCCAGAACGCCGTACCTGTTTGCAGGTGGGGGAGCAGAATCAGTTTTCAGTTCGGGGAAGGGCAGCTTCGAATTTGGCCCTCTTGACCCACTCTTGGGGAGAGCTGTTTGTGGGTGGGGAACAGATTTGGCTTGCAGCTCAGGAGAGAGCAGCTTCAAATTTGGCCCTCTTTACCAAAACTCAGAGAGAGCTGTTTGCAGGTGGGGGAGCAGAATCAACTTGCATCTTGGGGAAGGGCAGCTTCGAATTTGGCCCTCATGAACAACACTCGGGAGAGCTGTTCTGGTGTGGGGAGCAGATGGCTTGCAGCAGCTCGGGGAAGGGCAGCTTGAATTTGGCCCTCATGACCAACACTTGGGGAGATCTGCTGAGAGAAGCAAAAGAGGTGAACCATTATAAAGCAAGTAAGATGGAGGTGGGGCTATCCAGGGGGAGGGGGACAGAAGAACAAGCTGTAACTCGTTTGGTTAGGGGGCAAGCAGGCCTTCCACTTAGTCCATACTGAGATAATAGCTAGAGCCCGAGGCTGAAATCAGTAACTTAATTTAGCTCTCAGCAGAAGTGGTGAACCTGCCGTTTAAAGTTAAGCACAACCAGATGGAGCTAAAACCTAAGCAATTAGCAGTGACTTAAAGCACACTCCAGGAAGGGCAAGACCCAGTATTTAGTGGAGTTAAGGCTAAATCAGTAAATTAAATCACTGTAACAGTGGTGAACCTGTGATTTTTGGCAAGGAGATGTAGGAGTTTAGCAGAAACTTAAAGCACACTACACCCTGAGCATATGGCCTAAAGTACCCTGAGCAGATAGCATAAATTAAGGCTAAATTCATAAATACATAAAATTAATTAAAGCTCACTGCAGAAAGTGATAGAAACTACAATTTCTAGCTAGGAAAAGAGTTAAATAAACTATCTGCATTGTGCTGCCAATAAATAAGGGCAGAGAAGCAAGTCAGGGCAGTCCAGGTTTGAATTTGGTGCAAAAAAAGAAACAGTTCCTCAGTCCTAACAATTCCACACTCTGTTTGAAAAACTCAGGCGCGCCACAGGCCAGAATGCTGTACCAGTTAGTGGGCGGGGGAGCAGAATTGGCTTGTGGCTTGGGGGAGGGCAGCTTTGAATTTGGCCCTCATGACCAACACTAGTGGAGAGCTGTTTGTGGGTGGGAAAGCAAAATCAGCTTGCGGCTCGGGAGAGGGCAGCTTTGAATTTGGCCCTCATGAACAACAATCTGGGAAAGCTGTGGCATGGTGCCAGAATGGCGTGGTCACTGTGGAAAGTCAACTTTCAGGACAAATTAACAAAATAAAAGTGGTGCTGTTCATGAGGGGAGGTCCCAAAGTGCCCATGTTGAAAATTTATTGAACAAATTCAAAAAAATTATTGTTACAGGTCTGTGTTGAGCAGTTTTTACGCACGCTCGTGACTTCACCAATTTTTCATACTTTCACTCCAGATTTTCAACATTGCCATTTTTTCACACCTCCTCTTGAACAGTACAGCTGTCATGTTTCACATCCTGCCCAAAATGTGTTTTCTCACTTGTGGCACTGAAAGGCGCAGTCGCTCTGCAAAATCACCTTTTGGGATTGAGTAACAAAGTGATAGTGCCACTATTCATGTGGTGGGGTCCCAAAAATCCCGGTGTTGAAACTTTGGAGTGAAAATATCAACAAATGTCTCGGGTGTTAGGGTTTCCAGCTGTAACGTCCAACCCTGCAGAGACTGACAGGCGTCGGGGATGTGACTTGGGGTCGTCGGCCATAATTCTCACACCATTCCAACCCCACCCCCACCCTCTAGCCAGTGACAGTCATTGAGGTGTGCCTTGGGGTCTTCAGCCCTAACATTCACCCCATGCTCCTCTACTGCATCCATCTCAGTTTATTTCCTTATGGAATGGGGTGAGCATAAGGGCCGAAGACCCCAAGGCACACAGCAAACCTGTTGGTGTCTGCAGGGTGGAGTGAGGTAGAGAGAGGTGGAATGACATGAGCATTATGGCCAATGACCCAAAAGCACCCCCCTAAACATCTCTAAGTCTCTGCAGGGTGCGGGTGGGGGTTGGTATTAGTTTAATACTTCACTGCCATTCCTATTATGCATCTCTCTAACCCCTGCACTACCAATGTCAATACCAGCAAATAAACATTTGGCAGTGATAAATGCTTGTTAAATGTAAAGTAAAGTAAATTAAAACTTTATTTTTAAAGCGCTGGACAAAACATTTTTTTTTTCGGACTTGTGGTGCAAAACGACATTTCGGCCAATATACTGTAAATGCTACATGTTGTGTTTATAAGAGCAGTCATAAATGACTATCTTGAAAATTTGAGGTCAAAATTTTTTAAAAAGTGAATGTGTGAAGAGTGCATGTGTAAAGGGTGAATGTATAAATACTGAATGTGTGAAGAGTGAATCAGTGTGTACTGAATGCTAAGAGTAAATGTGTGAAGAATGAATGTGTACTGAAAGTGTGAACAGTGAATGTGCCATGCCCTGCACTTCTGTAGGTGGACAGAAACTCCTATAGTACACGGTTCAAAGGGCCCTGCACATCCGCTTCTGTTCACGCATCAGTGAAGTCTTCAGCTTCTCTTGGGTGTGAAGCAGCCTCTCACTTCTTAGGCCTGCATCACTACTGTTATTTTGCAGCTGTATTGGTGCTGACCAGAGTTTGCAAAAATTTTGGTGGCCTCTTATGTGGGCTTCTGTACCTCCTATTATGCCTTCCACAATATATATGCTTGACAGATAACATTTTTAGAACAAGCATTTGTCAATGCCAAATGTTTCCTTGCTGGTATTAGCATTGGAAATGCAGGAGTTAGATGCAAAATAGGAATAGCAGTGAAGTACTGAACTTCACGCCAACCCCACCTCCATCCTGTAGAGATGGACAGGCATTGGGGTAAGTGTTTGGGTCGTCGCCCATGATGGTCATGCCATGTCATCTCACCCTATTCTGCAGACACCGACAGGTGTTGAGGTGTGCCTTGGGGTGTTTGGCTTTACAGTCACCCTATTCCATAAGGACATACTGTATGCTGAGATGGGTGCAGCATAGGACAATGGGGTGAAGTCTGGGGCTGAAGAGTCCAAGGTACACCTTGATGCCTGTCAGTGGGGTGGGGGGCGGGGGATGGCATGAGCAGTACAGTCAGCAATGCAAAGGCACACCCAAATGCCTGTCAGTCTGTACAGGGTGGGACTTTATGGTTACAAACCCTACAGCCCCGGGTGTTTGTTGGTATTTGCACTACAAATTTTCAACATGGCCTTTTTGTGACCCCATCTCATGAAAGTATTTAGGACCTCTTCTCTTTTTTTTCAATTCAAAGTTTATTGGTTTTACCTTACAGAGAATGGATCACACAATTACAATGTATACTTGAAAGGTTGGTAATAACATAGAAGTATTCAATCTCTGCCTCCCTCCTACCACTCCCCACCCTCTCTTTACCCACCCATCTCCCCACACAGACATATCACATTAGAAAATTCTATCCGTGGGCAGGTACCATGTTTTATAATTATATTGAATAAAGGGTATGTAAAGGATCCGATATCTTCTTGTATTTGTTTATCCTGTTATTGAGACTAGCAATTACTTTCTCTGTTCTAAGATTGGTCAAAAGCTCATTAAGCCACTCAGTATAAGAAAGAGCTTCCTGATCCTGCCAGTGATGCAAGACCATTTTTTTGACCAACAGGGATATAAGGGCAATAGGATACTTGCGATTGAGCACTGTAATTTTGGTAAAATCCCCCAATAAACATATTTCAGGTGTGAAAAGTGCTTCCAGACCTAGAAGGGGATTCAGATTTTGCTGGATACTGGACCATAATGGAGTTACTATAGCGCAGGTCCATAAGACATGATAAATAGAGCCTTCCTCTAATCAGCATCTGGTACAGAGTAGTGAAGGGATGAGACCAAATTTAGCCAATCTCTGAGGGGTATAACATAGGTTATGGAGAATATGGACTTGCGTAAGACGTAGTCTGTCTTGAGTTATTAATTTGTGAGTATTTTGCCATAAGGATGGCCAGTCCAGTACCAGATTGGGGAAAAAAGGGGCCCAATATGCCATGGATCCAAAAGTATTCAGATAAACCAGATCATATATAATTCTATATATCTTAGATACAGCTCCTTGCAAACCTGCCAAATGACCTAATTCCAAGCTAATAGATATTTTGGCAGATAAAGGAGAGTTTGTTCCCAGCACTTATCCACAGAAGATGTTTCAATTGGAAGACTTTGAACACATTGTGATTCGGAATGCAATACTTTGTCATGAGTTCTGCAGCAGTAAGCCGGGATCCTCTTTCAGATATAAATTGAGAGATTTTGCCTTCTTCCAGCAGGGGCATCCATTGGACAGTGAGTAATCTGTTATCAGTCTTAAAATTAGGGTTACCCCATATGGACTGTTCTAAATCTAGACGATGCTTATATTTAAGAGCAGCACACATCTGCATATGAACCTGTATGGAGGTTGCTATGGGAGATCTAAGTAGTCTCAACGGGAGCCCAGATGTTTTAATATGAAGAAGTGCATGTGGGGGTAGGCCGCAGGACTTGATAAGGGCCAATTCAAGTCTGAGCCATAATGGTCAGAATGAAGAGGAAAGAGCTGGATTGTCCAAAGACAACCAACTGAGATACTTAGCAGAGTGACTGGCCCAATGATAAAAAGCAAGGTGGGGCAGACATAGGCTTCCTCTACATTTGGAGGCAGATGGTTTGTGATAGGCTAATCTAGAGTGTTTATCAGACCAAATAAACTTTGTGATAAGGCCATGAACCTTTTTGAACCAGGAAAGGGGAAGCCAGATGTTAAGTAAATTAAGTGGGTAGAAAAGCCTAGGGAACAAATTCATCTTTGTAAGATTAATCTTGCCCCATAAGGAGATTGGGAGTTTGGACCACCTTTCTAGATCTTGGTTAATGACCCGTACTAAGGAATCTAGATTTAGCTTTTGGGTGGAAGTTAAGGTTCAGGCTAGCTCAATTCCCAGATATTTTATAGAATTTTGTTTCCAAGAAAGGCCCAGAGTAATAATAGGTTGTTTGAAAACCTTATGATTAAGTGGGAATACAACCGTTTTCTCCACATTCAACTTATAGTTGGAGATTTTACTATACTTTGTGATGAGATCCAACATGGTGGTATTGAAGCAGCTGGATGAGAAATCTGTAAAAGAAGGTCATCTGCATAGGCAGAGACCTTAATCTCCTATTCCAAGATGACAATTCCCTGGATACTCTCACAGGCCAAGAGACGGTGAATAAGAGGTTCCACATAAATATTAAAGAGCAGAGGGGACAAGGGACAACCTTGTCTGATACCCAAATGTTTAACCAGGAGTAGCACACTAAGCTGAAACCTTTTTTACAGGAGTGACCTGGGAGCACAGGGAAGTTAAGTGACTTGCTCAGGGTCACACAGTATGTAGGTAGAAGCTGTGGGATTCAAACCCAGGTCTTGTCTGCTGGATGTCACCAGATTTGCAGTTCAGAGCCTTAAACAACTGCACTATACTGCCTCCTTATGCAAGGGGAAAAGAGCAGAAATGACTCCATTGCCCATGACATGTGCCGATGGGCAATGATACAGTGCTTGTATCCATTTCTGAAACTGTAGGGGGAAGTTAAAGGCTGCAAGGTTTGAAACAAAAAGTTCCAGTCCACCATATCAAAAGCTTTTTCGTCATCAAGATATACCAAGGCAGCTAGAACATGGGCATCTCTAGATGCCGAGAAAACATGTGCTAATGTTCTCAGGTGGTCTTACTATGATCTTGTCTTCATGAATCCTACCTTTTCGGGGCCAATGATCTCCAGGAGAATGATACTGATGCAATCAGCCAGTAATTTGGTTAAGATTTTCAGATTCTGATTCAATAAGGATATGGGGCGGTAACTCGTTACTAATTCCGAGTTCTTGTCAATTTTTGGTATGAGGACAATTAAGGCTTCAAATAAAGTCCTGTCAGTATGGGCTCCTGATAATATATGTTGATATAATGGTAACAATAGAGGTATCAAATTATCCTTAAATTTCTTATAAAAGTTGGCTGAAAATCCATCCGGGCCCCGACTTTTATCTACTGGGAGACTATTAATAACTCTAACCAGTTCTGAACGGGAGATAGGAGCTACTAAACTGCGGTGTTGTGTTTCACTTAGGGAGGGCAAATGGGACTCTGACAGATAATCGTCCCATGTTTGAGTAGAGGGAGGGTCAGACACAGGACTATATAAATTAGTAAAGTAGGTAGTAAATTCTGCAATAATATCCCTTGGGGACGTCTTCAAAGAGTCGTCCCTTAGGGAACGTATAGACGCTATGAATCTGGCAGATTCTTGTTGCTTTATTCTGAGGGCCAAAAGACGTCCTGCTTTTTCACCTTGATCTGTGTAGGATGCTTTTGTTCTCAGAATTGCAAACTCTGCCGATTCTCATAAAATATCCAAATAAGTATCTCTCAATTTTATCAGTTCTTGTCTTAGGGTATCTGGTGAATGAGGAGCTATGACCATCTCTAGTTTTCTAATTTGAGTGAGAAGACTTAACAGTTTCTGTTCTTTTTTTTTTTTTTTTTGGAACTCAGACTGATTAGAATTCCCCTAAGGAATGCCTTTAGGGAACTCCATTCAATATCAGGTCTTGATGTGAAATTAAGATTAATAGTGATAAAGTGGTCAGTCTGTTCAGAGAGATACTTGGTTACATTAGGGTCCTTCAGCAGCTGATTATTCATCTTCCACTGTGTCTCCCTCTCTTAGGGAGAGAGAAGAGGGCAAGATGAACCACAACCAGAGAATGATCTGATGGGGGGCCCTGTTGGAGAGAAGATTCAAAAACTCCCGGGAGGAGTATCTGGGACAATAATATGTAATCAATACGAGAAGCCGTGTGATGAACTGGGGAGGTGAAAGTATAACACCTTTCCCTGGGGTTAAGTACTCTCCATACATCACATAGGCCCACCTGATCTATTAGCTCCCGTAATGCTCTTTAAGCCGGGGACAGCCCCTTGCGGACCCCTCTTGAGTGATCTATGCTGGGATCAAACACAAGATTCAGGTCACCTCCGAGGATGATTGGTAGGGAAAGATAAGGAGTCAGAAGTTCAATCAGCTGCATGAAGAATCCCGGTGTATCCACATTAGGCCCATAGGTGCTACCTAACAGTACTTCCACTGCATCTATTGTTCCCCGAACCAAAATGAACCTGCCCTTAGGGTCTTGAATCACCTGGGAGAGGGAGAATTTAACCCTCCTGGAGAGCAATATCATGACACCACAGCTCTGGGTGGAGCCACCCGCCGAGAAAACATTACCTATTTGCTGCCTACATAGTTGCAGGGCTTCCAAATCTAACAGGTGGGATTCCTTAAGTGCTTTAGCACCGTGTATTGTTTCAGTTTTTTCTGGATCCCTTTAACATTCCACGAAGCAAATCTGAGATCATTAGCCATTTAATATTATGATTGTGACATGAAATGCAACCCATAACCCATATATACTATCTACTAGTACCATATTCAATCTAATGTCTGCATTAAATCCCCTCCCCTTTCCCCGACCCTTCCTTCCCCTCCTTATTTGTCCCTCTCGTTCCCCCCAAAACAACAAAAATAACCTTCAAACCCACTTGTTTTATTCAGCCCAGCCCACCCTCCTCTACTGTTATGGATATTGTTCAACAGAACCCCTTCACAACAGCTCCCTCTCTCCAACCACCCCGACCTGCTCCTTGTCCCAGCCCAAACATATGCTGGTCATACAGGGAAGCTTAGGCTTCTACATAACAGGCTAGACAAGAGCTTATCCAAATAGCAGGAGCCCATTGTGTTTATTCTAAATCTAGCGAAGAACAACAAGTAAGTAAAATCCTCCCCAAGAGGGGGGGGGACACATCTCCAACTTAACTACTACCCAATCCTCTCCCTCTTATTGTGCTTAATCCGACTTGCTCCTTTTTAACCTGTGGCAAATTAAAGAGCGCTCTAAAATACAACTCTTGATGTGCTCATTGAGTACACCCACATCTAACTATTAGAACAAATGGAGACGAGAAAAGAAAAAAAAAACTAATTCCCTCGTAGCAGTCAATACCAAAATGCTTATTGCACACTACACTATGCAAGAAGACAAACAGTCACTGCTAGGACAACCCATCCTAAATGAAAATGAGGGCAGCTTTAAATGCAGACGTCTTGAACTTAAAAGCAAGTTATAGAACAGTTTTTTAAGCCATGTAGCAACCCAGGAAAATTGAAATTAATACGGTATCCAGGCTCCATCTTGTGGTCATTTGGGGAGTGTAGCGGCTGTTCACTGAAAGTGTCGATGCTATAACTGGGTGATAAAGGAGCCGAAACATAAAGGATACAGTCCAAACCTCGATTGAAACACTGCAAGTCTTGATGCCTTAGCTGGGTGATAAAGAAGCTGAAACATGAAGAATATAGTCCAAACCTCGATTAAAATTAAAGAGCACTCTAAAATTCAACTCTTCATGTGCTCGTTGAGTACACCCACATCTTAACTATTAGAACTAATGAAGAAAAAACAAAACAAAAGAGAAATAAACTTAATTCCTTCATAGCAGTCAATACCAAAATAATTATTGCACACTACACTATGACAGAAGACAAACAGTCACTGCTAGGACAACCCATTCTAAATGCAAAACGAGGGCAGCTTTAAATGCAGTACTCTTGAACTTAAAAGCAGGTTATAGAACAGTTTTTCAAGCCGTGTAGCAACCCAGGAAAACTGAAATGAATACGATATCCAGGCTCCCTCTTGTGGTCACTTGGGGAGTGTAGCGGCTGTTCACTGAAAGTCTCGATGCCATAACTGGGTGATAAAGGAGCCGAAACATAAAGGATACAGTCCAAACCTCGATTGAAACACTGCCCTTCTACCAATCAAATCTCTACTTGCCGGTAAATCCGAATCTTACTCTGGAGTATTCCGATTTTAGGACAAAAGGCATAGATAAGGAAGAGGTTTATTTGAGATCTTACCACCTTAGATTCAAATCACCTCGCTGCAAAAAGTTAGCATGCCTTCCAGCATATTGGAGATACCTCTCTGGTGTAGCCATAACCAGCTCATGTATCACAGAAGAGTTCAGGAAGGCTAGTCTTGAGTCCGACCCGGGTGGCCTCAGCATCTTCATAAGTTTGCCAGGTGCCTGCAATCAGTACCTGTAGCCCTGCAGGGTAGCTCATTCTGAAGCGGACCCCAGCGGCAATTAGTTTGGTAACCAATGGATGGAATGTTGTTCGACGATGTCGGACAGTCACTGGCAGATCCTGAGCTATTCGGATTTTAGTACCATTCCGCTGAACCTCCTGCAGCTTTCGGATTTTAAAGAGAAAATGCTACCATTATAAATAATTTAGAAATTTGAAAATTAAAGGCCTTGGAGAAGCTCCCGGCAGGGGGGGTCGGATGGAGGGCCCTATGCGCCTTCCTATGACATACTTTGCACCATATGGAGAGGGCCCTACTAGTTTTTCAACTAACTTCTGTATAACTAGTATAGTGTCCTGTCCTTCTTCGGCTTCTGGTAAACTGATTAGGACAGCATTGTTCCTACGGCTTCGGCCCTCGAGGTCCTCAATTTTCATTTCCATTTTTACCAGCTTCTGTCTGGAAAGTACAAGTTCAGGATCTTTTCTCTCAACATGTTTCTCCAGAGAGTTTAATCTAGCATCTGAGTCGGGCGTTCTCCTTGAGACTTCTTCTACGACTTGTGTTAGCGATTTGATGTCAGTGGTTATCGCTCTTAATTCCTCTTGAAACGGACAAAATTCTGCTAGGAAGTCCACTAATGTCAGGGGTACTGAATCCTGAGGTAGATGAGAGGTTCTCTGCGAGTCCGGTGCACTGGCAGCCCTAGGTTTTTTTGGGCCTTTTTCTGGTGTTGCGGGTGGCATATGCTTAAGCAAAGCATGCCGTATTTCTATATCCATCAGTACAAGACTGAGGTGATGAATGAAAGACTGTGTTCTCGTAAGTCGACCGATCCAGTTTTTGACTCCTTTCCACCACTAAAAAGTTGAAAAATACTGATTTAGATAGTCGGGTGGCTGGAGAGATAACTTAGAGCTAGCACCAGGCGCACTGCATCATGTGATCCTCTGGACCTCTTCTCATAAAGAGTGGCAGTGTGATTTTGTCAATGTGTTCAGAACTTGAGTTCCAACAGTGACCATGTCATTCTGTACCACATGTACGAAAACATAGATTGGGCAGGATGTGAAGAATGACAACTGTACCATCCATAGGGAGGTGTGAACAGATGGCAATGTTGAAAATCTGTAGTGGGAATATTAAAAACGCTCGCACGTCAGAGCATAATCTGGCATCAGTGACTGGTGGAGCAGTGAGGAGGGTTCTGAGTGGGTGGTGCAGGAGGGACGTCTGATGCCCTTTGGGGAGGTGGGGCATCCACTACATTATCAGGGCCACTGGATAACAGTAAAAGACAGGAAACACACAGTATGTTCTCACAGGGCAATTCATTTATGCAATATAAAGTATAATTGTATTTATATGATTATGCCAGATGCAATTCCTTTAACCCCATTGTCAAATTGTGCAGTCTTTATTGTCATTAGTAATGACTCATACCAAATTGATCAATACATTTTGAACTGAACTGTAAAAGACAGGGAATCAGGTGGTTGGGGGTCCACTAGACTACCAGGGCCATTGGAAAACAGTGAAGGACAGGTGATTGGGGGTGGGGTGTCTACCAGACTAAAAGGGGCCATTGGAAAACTGTAAAGGATGAGCATTCTGGTGTTGGGAGTCCATTAGACCATTGGACAACTGTGAAGGACAGATGATATGGGGTTGGGTGTCCACTAGACTATTAGGGCCACTGGAAAACAGTAAAGGATGGGCATTTGGGGGCTGGGGGGGGTCCACTTAGCTACCAGGACCATTAGAAAGATGTAGAGGAAAGACGCTCAGGGTAGGGGAGCAGTCACAGAACATATGCTAATAGGCCCATAACAAGCATGTAAATGGCCCATCATAATGCCCAATGAGCTTGTTAACATTTTAGGGCTGGAAATGGCCCACAGGAGCCCTAGCACTGTCCCGTGTGGACCATGGTATCTCAGTTGGGGTCCTGTTGGCCCTATTTGGTCGGGACCTTTGTCTATCGACACAGCCCCATAATCAGACTGTTAGGGTGCTCTGGTCAGAGCCCGCTGTCTGAATATTGCCATCAAACTGGCGCTGCTCTATTTGTTGCTCAGCACTCTTGTCAGCACAGTGCACATGGTGGCCTCTAAATATGGGATTCCAGACTGCATACTTTTACAAGGTTACATCCCTGTACTTCCTGCAGCAATGTAACCATGTGCCCAGCCTTTTGAATATCATGTGACTCCTGGCTATTCACCTTCAGCTAAGTAGCAACGACTTCCTAGCCAATCACCTAGTGTAGTTTCACGAAGAGCAGCATGCCTTGAATTTTGTGAAGTGGAGTCACTTTCCAAAGTCATCACAAATGAAGTTTGTGATTCCTCCATGTTTGCCAGGAATGAGAAATTTGCAACATTTCTATTTAGCATCCTTGGATTCTGCAGTGCTGAAGGGAATAAAGTACAACTGGGTGCAGATTTCTGCTGCTCATGCTGTTGCGGTAGCTTGTTCCACCCTACAGAATTGGTGCAGACCTGCATTTCCTGCCATCCATCAACCAAAGTTACGAAAATTTAAATATTTTGTTTTTCCACTAGAGAATTTTAGATATAATACAGCACTTCCTTGTGCTGCTTCAACTTCCTGTTTGAAATGATTTTAACATTTTTTCTTTATTATCTTCTTGTTTTTCCCCTAATGCTACGGACCAATCTGAACACTTCAGAGGCTCCAGCTGAAGTGTGCTTGCTCTCAAAATCATATGATCAGGAAGGGGTAGGGCTTTCATTTACTGAGCACATCCTACCTACCAATGGTGACAACCTGGGCTGCTTCCCTACAGTCATTTTAGTATGTGAGAGTGTGTGTGCGTGTGTTTGTGTTTTCCAATTCATTCCAGTTTGAAGCTCAGCTTTTGATTCACAGTGCTCAAACCAATTTTGCTTGGGTTGCTCAAAATTGCTTTGAACATTCAGCTGGCCAATTTGAGGGGGTGGCTGAGTTTTTATCAAACCTGTGCACTCATTCCAATTTCAGTTTCCACCGCTGAAATAGTTAAGTCTGGTTCTTTAAAAATCACTGATAAGGAGAGTGATCAGTCAAGGTGTGATGCTGTTGTGACACTGGCTGAAACCCTTTTAGCTGACAAGTTTCTTTCACACCAATAGATGCTGAAACTCTTTCACAATCAAACGAAACATGGGCAGTGTACATACAGAAAGTGTAACAGGTGATACCATGAGTTTCAGTGAAAGGTGGAAACTTGATCAAACAACTGAGATAAGGCCATTCAACTCAACTGTGGCAAGGTCAAGAGTAAGGCTGCTTGCAAAATTACCCCTTAGAAACAGAATATTGCATTTCACATCTGTCCTCCTAAAACTCATTGTGTATCTAATTTTCATGAATGGATTGTTTTCTTATACCAGTCTTTTGCTTAGTAAGGTTGACACTGCCATTCAGTATTAAACCCTGACTTTCAGCCACTAATTTCTCAAATGTGTTGGAATTGTAGGTGTGAGCAATGGGATTCAGTGCCTGCTATTAACATATGAAGCATCTGTTTTACAATTATTCCTTTTCTTTTTATGCCTCCTGGTCCCCCCTCTTTCAGGCATGAGTCACCTCACTGTTCTCTCAACCTCCATTTCTTGCTTGCAAGCTCACAGCTTATTTACTTATTGAGTATACTGCATATTGAGCAAGAAAGGAAGGCTGGGAAATATTTACTGATTTCAACTTTGTGCTGGGTGGGGGTTCAGATGCAAACTGACTGATGTTGACCCAAGTTAATCTGTTGCTGGATTACTGAATTTGTGATTTACCCTTCGTGATATGGCCTTCAGGGGTAACTAACTCCATCTAGGGCAGGATGCAATTTACAGTGGTGGAGCAAGGGCTAACCTTACCCCCTTCAGGACAGAATCCATTTCATAGTGGAGGGGACCAGGACCAGAGAGTGCCTCTGGCAGATCACTGTAGTTTTCCACACTCATCTGGACATGAACTGGAAAGGCACCAGAGTATATGCATTCAGCAGCATGTCCTTTCTGATACTATACGTCCCACAGCTTTACCATCTCCTGAAGCCACCCAGTTAGTGATAGCGCAGCAGGGCCCTTCAACTCAGGAGAAACTGAGACTACAAACACTGATGCCCCTGTTAAAGTATGCATTCATTCACCTTTGAACCCCACTTCAACAGCATCAGTTTACTTCACAGGGCTTTGAAACAATCCATACTATCAGCTTTCTTGGGGAAAGCATTGGATAAATTAGTAGCCTGGACAGAAAGAATTGATCAGAATTATTATAGCTTCCTATGGAAGGCTCTCAGAACCACCAGGGAGGACCTGTCATTGGTAAAAGCTAAGATCAAGAAAGTGTTGGCTTTAATCCAGACTATTAATGCAAGTTTATAGGTTGTGATGGCAACAAATGCAGATGCAATTAAAGAGTTGTACCCATACCTTTCAAGTCTTCCTTTCCTTTAGAGAGTCTCCTTGATTTTGTCATTTTATGTTTGGAAACAGTTTGGCATGATAGTGGGCTTTGAGAGGAGTGTCACTGTTGGTCCAATGCAGGACAGTCTGCAAGGGGCTCATCTGTGTCAGAACAACCATTAGCCAGGCTGATCATGATGCTGTTCTGGTCTTTGTGGATGGAAACGTCCTGTAGTTCAAATGAAAGAGCTGACTCAATCATAGGGTGGCTCTTGACTTTGATCTGCATAATGCCACCCAGCAAGCAGAGCTGATCACTGTCCTGATCAGCCTGCTGTGGTCCCCCCCCCAACATAACCAGAAATAAAGAAAACCATTCCTCAATCCATTGAGCCCCTTTATCTTAATTTTCTGACAAGGGGGTGGCCCAATCATTGATGTCTGCTACTGCCCCCCCACCTTGTCCATTATCACTATGTAACATGGGGAGCCCACCCCTGGTGCTGCTAAACATGAGAAAACCATCCCTCAATCCTTCCCCCCCCTTCCTTGTTAATTTTCCTACACATGGGTGCCCAATCCCTGGTGCCAGCTACTACCCTCTTGTTCCATGTCATAATAGTGATTGCAAAATAGCGATTGCTATTATGGTGAGTGCATATTGCCGAAAAGCAAATTGGCAATATAAACACGTCTGTGACCCAACAGTTGGCAACAACACTAAGTGGTACCCCCCTAACTATGGATTGCTAACACAAGGGGGGTGCATGGGAGACAGTATGGTGCAGTGGCTTAAGGCTCTGAGCTGCAAATCTGGAGACCTGGGTTTGAATCCCACATCACCCACTTGCATACTGTGTGACCTGAGCAAGTCACTTAACTTTCTCTTGCTCCCAGGTTGCACCTGTAAATAAGCTTTCAGCTTAGTGTGTCTTACCTGGTTAAATAATTGGGAAAAAAAATGTTGGACAGTGAGCGACACTCCAGTTGTGGCACAAAAAAAAAAGGCAGCCACAGGCAGTGGCAAAATATTGTCTCTCGGTCTCCAGCTCCAGACCTAGTACCTGCTGCGCCAGAGCTAGCCACCCTCCCCACCACACCACATGTCTGGCTTGGCTTCAGCAGGCTAACCTCTCCCCTACAAACCCCTTCCCTATCCCTACCCTTCCCCTCAGTATCCCCCCCCCTTCAAGTCACCCTTCCCTACACTTGCTTTCACGTAGGGTTGCTACTCTTGTAGGGTAGCCCATGGGGATAGCACTGAATATGAGTTGCCATTTTGATGGTCACTCGTATTCAGTTGCTATCATCACAGGATACCCCCACCTTCCCCCCACCCCTTTTCATTTTGTGACACTGGGAAGCCCACCCCCAGTGCCATGAAACATAACTCAGACAATGGGGGCTCAATCCCCAGTGTCAGTATTTGAAATAAAGAAAATTATCCCCTTGTAGTCTTTTTTTTATACACCCTGTAAAAAAGAAACACATCCATCAATGTCTCCTGCCACCACCGTAACCCTCAACCATCCTACTCTCCCACTCAGAACCCATTCATTATCCGACACTGAGGTGCCAAGTCCCTGGTGCTGGGTACTACCTCCCCACCAACCCCACTTTCATTGTGCAACACCTGAGGAGCCCACCTTCAGGGCAGCCAAACATATCACCAACCTTGGGGTGGCAAATCCTGTGTCAGTACCTGAAATAAAAAAAAAAGTCCCTCATAGACTTTTTCATTTTTACACGCCCTGCAAAGAATTATATACAGTACATCCATTGATATCTGCCACTGTCACTGTTAACCTCTCCCCAACCAACCCTCCAACTCAGCATCCACAACCCCATACCACCCCCCACCCCTTACTTACCTGCCGGAGGTCCAGTGCTGTAATCCTGTCTGGACTTCACATACATCTTCCCTCTTCAACACTGGACAGAGAAGTGAGGAAATCAAGTAGGCAGTTCAATGTACAGTATTTCAGTGGGTTTCAAACTTGCAATTTTTGAATATTTTTTCCCAACTTTTCCAACATGGCCTTTTTGGGGCCCCCACCTCATGAACAATGACAGTGACATTATGCAAATCTGTCCCAAAAGGTAATTTTGCTGTTGCTATGCAAAATCACTTTTCAGGCAGGATTTGAAAATTTTCTCCTTCCTTGTACCTGAGATGGGATCATACCAAGGCCATGCTGAAAATTTGGGTAAAACATTTTTAAAAAGCAAAGGGGCCTGTGTGCCTGCATGTGACTGTTCCCTGGAGTTGCTTGTTTGTCCGGAGTTTTTTCGGTTTTTGGATCGAGCTGCGAGGATCTGCTGCTGGGGGACTGTGTCGAGTGTTGTTCGGCCTTCCCTGTCTGGATTTGATCTGGATTCCAGCTTGTGACTGGATCTGATGGAGAAACTGATTTATCTTTCCCCGCTTGGATTCAATCTTGATTCCTGTTTTGTGACTAGATCTACTGCAGAAACTGACTTGCCTTTCCCCTGCCCTGTTCCTAGACATAGGGGTGGTGAGAGTGCGGTGCACATTTATTTTTCTTTACAGTTATGGATTAATGTCTGGATTCATTCATGAATGGTTCCCCACCATGTGAGAGGTGGTATTGGGGGAGTATACAACATTTTTTAATATACTGATGACTTGTTGGATTGTTGCACGTGAGAGGTGCTGCACTAAACTCTATAATATAGACTTTGTTTTCTGTCAGTTATCTTAGTTTTAGCCCGGGTTCAGTATCCAGTAGCGTATGATGACATTGGACATTGTGTCCTTTTGGACAATTTGTTATTTTGTTACTATGTTATTTGGGTCATCTTTGGGTTGGGTTTAATTTTTGCATTTTGGGTGGGGTTTTATTTTATATTTTTGTAATATTGTTTGTTTTATTCTGCTCCTCCTCTGTGAGAGAGAGTGGAGAGTGTTTTTATTTATAGGTTTTGTTTTATTTTTTGTTTTCTTTATAGCTGATTTGATTAATTAAAATGTGTTGGACAGGCATAGTGATGGTTGGGCAATATTCTCGCACTAGGCTCAGGGAATTACGTCCTTTTGAATGCCCACCACTGTCATCCGACACCTATTTTAGGTGTCATGCGTTGGGCATCCTGAGGAAGCATGGACGAAGGTGGAGAGCCAGGCCTGGTGAGGGACAGGAAAGGGGAGGGCGGATTTGGGTTTTGGGGTCCAGGAGATGCCCTGGGGTGAAATGGGGTCAGGATAGAGGTTACTCTTGTCTTGTCCCCATACCCAAGGGTTCTGAAGTAATTGGACAGGTGCCGAGGTCTTCCCCGACAGCTCATCCCACCTTGGCGGTGTTATGTAATGCCAGATCAATTAAGAACAAGACAGCTATTATTGCTGATCTTGTTGGATCATCTGATCTGACTTGCATCACCGAGACCTGGCTGGATGAAAATCCAGGCCCTATATTGGCCTCGGCAACTCCAGCCGGGTTCTCGGTGATACACTGTCCAAGGCTGGATTGTAGGGGCAGGGGCATGGCCATTATGTTTAAATCTGAGCTGGGCCTTGTGGATGTGCCATTGGGAAACACCAGATCCTTTGAATATATCCTAGGAGAGAGTGTAGGCTGTGGGATTCTCCTCATCTACCGTCCACCAGGTGACGGTGGAGAATTCCTGCAGGAGATAGCAGACTTCATCATCGACCTGGTGCTGAGGTTTCCCAGACTGATAGTTCTGGGGGACTTCAATGCCTGGGTCAACGATGAACTCTCTCATTTTGGTCAAAATCTCCTCCAGCTGATGAATATGCTGGGCCTGACACAGGTAGTTACCTCCTCTACCCATATAGGGGGTCATTCACTGGATCTGGTCTTTCTCTTGGGTATGGAGATCGCTGATTTGGGGGTGGAACCTGTCAGTTGGTCTGACCATTACACCATAAGGTTCAGTTTCAGGGCCCTCTCTAAAAGGTCTACCCCTACAGAGATGGTTCAGTACCGGCCTTTAAGGGGTGTTAACCCCAATGACCTAATGGCAGTACTGGATCTATCGAGTTTGTCGGGTGAATGCATGAGTCCAGTTGATCTTGTATTAGCCTATAATAAGGCTCTAGGAGATGCTCTGGACAAAATTGCTCCTGTTCGTGTTTGGCCTCTTGCCCTCCATCCAAGGAGGCCATGGTTTGATGGCTCCTTGAAGGAGTTAAGGCGAGTTGGCCGAAGGTTGGAGAGAGCCTGGCGGAAGTCGGGCCTTGATGCCGACAGGCTTAGGTTGATGGCACATTATGACAGCTATCAATCAGAAATCACTCGTAAGAAGGCAGAATTTCTGTCCAGAGAGAGTTCTGTTGCACAAAATCGACCAGCTCAGCTTTTCCGGACTGTGGACAGATTGTGCAATTCAGTCTGTCTTCAGCCCAGAGAAGCTTTTTCTCAGCTAAGATGCGAGGAGTTTGTTCGTTTTTTTGCAGATAAGGTTGCCGGCATCAGGTCCGGCATCGGTCCGACCCCTCCTATGGGGGATTGCGGTGGTCGACTAGAAGTGGCTTGTCCTCGGTCTGTCTGGTTAGAGTTTCACCGGACGGAATTCGGGGACATTGTGAAGATCATCCAAACAATGCGACCAACTAGTTGTAGTTTGGATCCTGGTCCTACACCTGTTTTAGTAGGTTGTGTAGAAGTTATCTACCCAATCCTTGCAGACATTGTCTGGAAGTCTTTGGAGAGGGGGGTCTTTCCCGATCCCCTTAAGGAGGTGGTAGTTCGACCACTCCTTAAAAAATCCTCCTTGGATCCAGATTGTCTAGCTAACTACCGACCTATGTCTAACCTGCCATTTGTTGGTAAGGTTATTGAAAAGGCAGTTGCGTTGCAATTGGATGATAGTCTTATATCTCACGATGTCTATGATACTCTCCAGTCTGGCTTCAGGAAAAGGCATAGTACAGAGACTGCCCTTGTCCGGGTATTGAGCGACCTCCTTATGGCTAGAGATCGAAAGGCGTGTACCATTCTGGTCCTTCTCGATCTCTCTCTCTCTGCTGCATTTGACACTGTAGACCATGGAGTGCTATTGGAGCACCTGCAGGTCTTATGTGGGCTGTCTGGTACAGTCCTCAAATGGTTTCGTTCTTACCTCACGGACAGGTCTCAGAGAGTTGTCACCGAAATTTATTCCTCTGGCGCTCACTCCCTGCCTTGTGGGGTACCACAGGGCTCCATTTTAACTCCCATGTTGTTTGCAGTGTATATGCTGCCATTGGGAGAAATCAACAGGTGATACAGTCTGGGTTTTCACTGCTATGCAGATGACACTTAGCTGTATCTGTCCTTTCTCCCCGGTCAGGGTGATGCACTCTATGTACTTAATAACTGCCTTGCGGAGATCAGACTTTGGATGAGTTTGAGCTGGTTGAGACTCAATCCGGATAAGACTGAGGTATTGGTTGTGGATCCAGGTCATCTGGGGGTGGGTATGGGAGCTGGACAAGTTTATTACTTGGTGGTGTACCGCTCTCTACCTCTGAACAGGTGCGAAATCAGGGTGTTATTTTTGATGATGGTCTGACCCTGAAATCTCAGGTGTCAGCTGTTGTCAAATCCTCTTTTTACCATCTGAGTAATATTGCACGGGTGAAACATCTGGTTCCCCCAGAGGATCTTCCAACATTGGTCCACGCCTTTGTTACTACTCGTCTGGACTACTGCAATTCCCTCTACCTAGGGCTACCAGGGGTTGATATCCGTCGCCTCCAGCTGGTGCAGAACGCGGCAGCCAGACTTTTGACTGGGACTTCTAGAACCAGTCATATTATGCCTATGCTCCGCGAACTGCACTGGCTGCCTGTTTGGTGGCGGATCGCCTTTAAGGTTGGTTTACTAACCTTTAAAGCTCTACATGATCAGGGACCCAGTTACCTGAAAGATCTCCTGATTCCTTATTGCCCCCTGCGTCCTCTCCGTTCCGCCAATGAGGGATTGCTGGAGATTCCCAGGGTTCGATTAAAGTCATCAGAATCTTGTGCCTTTGCTTTTTCAGCACCAACCCTGTGGAATTCTCTACGTTGTTGGTTGAGAGAATGTCCAACCATTGATAGTTTTAAGGTTGCCTTAAAAACATATCTTTTTGCTTTAGCATGCTCTAGTTAGTCGTGGTTGACTTTTAAATGTTTGGATTTTATTAATTTTAATGTTTCTGTACAGCGCCTTGGTTTTGAAAGGCGTTATATAAATAAAATTTAATTGAATTAAAAACAACAAAGTTATGAATAAACATTTAAATTCTTCAATGCACGTTTGTAGCATTGGTAATTTTCAATATTTTCACCCCAAAATTTCGACATAGTCATTTTTTCACACCACCTTATGAATGTGATGGCTGCCATTTTTTCAAATCTTGGCCAAAACGTGTTTTCACATTTGTGGCATGAAATCATGTTTTTGAGCAGGATTTGAACATTTTCCCCACCCTTATTTATTAGATGAGGTCATGAAAAGGCTATGTGGTGTCATAAGAAGGAAATGTTTAAAATTTGGGGTGGAACTATTACAAAACTAGAAAGTTATGCGCATCTGTTGAAAGTTTCAATGCACGCTCACAACTTTGGTAATTTTCAATATTTTTGCCACAAATTTTCAACATAGCCATTTTTTCACACCACCTCATGAATATGACAGATGTCATTTTTCAAATCCTGGCCAAAATGTTATTTCATAGCTGGGAACAAAATCACCTTTCAGGCAGGATTTGAAAATGTTCTCCACCCTTGTTTATGAGATGGGGTCATAACAAGGCTATGTTGAACATTTGGGGGGGGATATTACAAAGCAAAGGTTATGAACATATGTTGAAAACTTTCAGCACAACTGAAGGAGCAGTAGCCCTGACCTGCCCAGGGCTTCACACCCACTGATGATCTCCTGAACGGGCACCAGCAACGACGGAGAAAGGTACAGACCCCTGGGACTTGATCGGAGACTACTCCCCTGCAGTCGAAATTCAAACTTGGCACCTTTTTTCCGCTAACGGCTCCCAGACCCTAAGGCTTGCTTCTTGAGGCTTTACTGCCTCTCAGGGACTTAAAAAAAAATAATTGTAAACCTCCCTCCTCGGAGCAAAAACTGGGTTTCTATTTCATCTGTTTAAAGAGACAACTGCTGGTAGTTTTATCTGCAGGCTGTCTTTCTCCAAACGGGCGCTCAACATTCTAATATTACTGTAACCAGCTGCTCCCTCACTAGGCTGAGCATTTAACCTGAGTTACAAGAGCCAGCCAGCTGAGTTTTATTTTTTTTTTGTATATTTTCCTTTTCTTTCAACATTAGTTTCAAGCAGTATCCTGTTGCCTGTGCTAGTAATTTTTAAGCTGCAGCTTTTTTACTGTTTCTTTTGAGAACAATATTACAAAGGGTATTCATTTATTCCTGATGCTTATGTAACTTTTGAGAATAATATCATCAAGGGTATTTGATTTATCTGATGCTTGTAAACTTTTCTGTGTTCTTAGCCTGCTTAAGTAATTAGACTGCTCAGGATCCCCTGATCTTGTTCTCACTGCAGATGGTCACAGCCATTTTTAACTAACTACCTGCTTCTTTCTCCTCTCTGCTGCCTCATCTCCATTTTTGTCCTTTCTCTGCCCTTCTGTTTTTCTGTCCTCCCTCTCTCCATCTTTCTTTGTGTCCTCCTCATTGCCTCTCGCCCTCCCCCTCCTCCTCCTGTAACCTGAACCTGCTGTTTGCACAGTCCCCCTTTTTAATCACCATCTTCCTCTTTGTTCTGTCCTTAGCCCTCACCTACTAGGGCTTTATGCTCACCAAAGGGCTCCTCCAGCAACTGAAGGAGCAGTAGCCCTGACCTGCCCTGGACTTCATGCTCACTGAAGATCTCCTGAATGGGCACCAGCAATGACGGAGAAAGTTACAGACCCTTGGGACATGATCGGAGACAACTCCCCCTGCAGCTGAAATTCAAACTCGGTGCCTTTTTTCCACTAACGGCTCCCAGCCCCTAAGGCTTGCTACTTGCAGCTTTACTGCCTCTCGGGGACTTAAAAAAAAACCTTAATTGTAAACCTCCCTCCTCGGAGCAAAAAACTGCATTTCCAATTGTAATTCATAGATACATAGATACATAGAAAGTGTCGGCAGACAAGGGCCTATGGCCCACCCAGTCTGCCCATTTCAGCTTGTAAGTTCAGTTTGTTTTCCTAGAAGTCTATTTCCCCTTACCCCTGACCTCTAGAATTCCTTTATGTCTATCCCATGCATTCTTAAATCCCATGATTGTTTCAGCCCCCACCACTTCCTCTGGCAGGGTGTTCCACTTGTCCACCACCCGTTCTGTGAAGAAATTCTTTCTCATGTTTCCTCTGAATCGTCCACCCTCCAACTTCATCCCATGCCCTCTAGTCCTGGAACATCTTTTTCGCTTAAAAATAGTGTTTTCCTGCACCCTGTTCCTCCCTGTAAGATACTTGTATGTCTCTATCATATCCCCTCTCTCCCTCCTCTCCTCCAGGGGAGTACATGTTCAGTTCCTTCAACCTGTCTTCATAGGACTTGTGATGCAATCCATGCACCATCTTTGTTGCCCTCCTCTGAACCTTCTCTACCCTGTCTATGTCCTTACGTAGGTATGGTCTCCAGAACTGTACACTATACTCCAGGTGGGGCCTCACTAGTGTCTTGTATAGCGGAATTATGACCTCCCTTTTCCTGCTGGTGATGCCCCTGCCTATACATCCCAGCATCCTATTTGCTTTACCTGATGCCTTGTCACACTGTTTCCTCATCTTTGAGGTCATCAGAGATGACAACCCCAAGATCCCTTCCTGCTTGGTGCATGCTATATCCTCACCCCCCAACTGATATATTGTGCCAGGGTTTTTGTGCCCCATGTGCATTATCTTGCACTTCTTTGCATTGAATTTCAACTGCCAAACCCTTGACCATTCTTCAAGTTTCTGCAGGTCCCTTCTCATTCTGTCTACACCCTCTGGTGTGTCTACTCTGTTACAGAGATTTGTGTCATCAGCGAATAGTGAAATTCTGCCTTCTAGATCCTGCGCAATGTCACTGATGAAGATGTTGAATAGGACCGGTCCCAGCACTGATCCCTGTGGTACCCCACTGGTCACTCTTTCCTCTGTGGAGTGACAGCCATTTACCACCACCCTCTGTGTCCTGCCACCCAGCCAGTTACCTACCCACCACATTACTGTCCTGCCCACACCCATATTCCCCAGTTTGTGTAATAGTCTTCTATGTGGCACAGTGTCAAAGGCCTTGCTGAAGTCCAGATAGGCTATGTCCACTGCCCTCCTCTGATCCACCTCCCTAGTCACCCAGTCAAAAAATTCAATGAGGTTGGTCTGACATGACCTCCCCCTGGTGAAACCATGCTGCCTTAGGTCCTGTAGTCCATTGACAACCAGATGTTCCACCAATCTCTCCTTCAGTAGTGCTTCCATGATCTTTCCCACTACCGAGGTGAGGCTGACTGGTCTGTAGTTCCCTGCTTCCTCTTTGTTCCCACTTTTGTATAAGGGGACTACATCTGCTGCCCTCCAGTCTTTGGGTACCTCCCCTGTTTCCAGTGATTGGCATCACAGGATAGCCAGAGGTTCAGCCACCACCACCTCTCTTAGTTCTTTAAGGACCCTGGGGTGCACCCCATCTGGCCCCATTGCTTTATCAACTCTTATTACTTCCAGTTCCTTCAGGACCCTTTCTCATGTAAAGGGACTTGTGTCCATTTCTGCACCATTCTCACCCCTTGTACTCCCTTCAGACCCATTACCCCCCTCTTCCTCTGTAAAGACTGAGCAGAAATACCTGTTCAATATGTCAGCTTTACTGTTGTCATCCTCCATGCGGCTCCCATCCTCCCACTTCAGTCTCACTATCCCTCCCTTTGTCTTTCTTTTTTCATTTATGTACCTGTAAAAGGTTTTGTCCCCTTTACCCACTGATTTTGCAATGTGTTCTTCTGTCTGAGCTTTGGCTTTCCTTACTGACTTCCCTGCCTCCTTTGTTTCTCCTGGTACTTCTCCCTATCCCTTCTGCCTGTGTCTTTTTGTATTGCCTGAATGCAATCTTTTGGCTTTCACTTTCTTTGCTACCTCTTTGGAAAACCATAATGGTCTCCTCTTCCTTTTCCTCTTGCTAACCTGCTTAATGCATAATTCTGTTGTTCTTATAATCCCCATTTTAAATACTGCCCACTGTTCCTCAACCCCTGATTCCTGTCCCATTCCCTTAATGCCTCTTTCAAGTATCTCCCCATTTTCCCAAAGTCTGCCCCCTAAAATCCAGGATATGTGTTTTGTGTGGTTTGGTTCTGCTCTTTCTGTGATTTCAAACCACAATGACTGGTGGTCACTGTTCCCCAGGTGCTCCCCACTGTTACCCCCATCACACTGTCCCTGTTTCTGAGCACAAGGTCCAGTATTGCCTTCTGCTGAGTTGGTTCCATGACCAGTTGCTTGAGGAAGGCACCCTGAAGGGAGTCCAGGATAAATCTGCTCCTAGTTGATGCTGCTGCTGGGATGCTCCAGTCCACGTCTGGAATATTGAAGTCTCCAACCAGTACTACCTCACCCTTGTCTGCCATCCTTTGGATGGCTAGCATCAGCTCCCTATCTGTTTCTTCCTCCTAAGCTGGTGGTCTATGGACCACACCTGTGCGGATGGCTGGCCCCATTTTCCTTTCCAACTTAACCCACAGTATCTCTCCCCCATTTTGTTCCTCCTGGATCTGTGTGGCCCTTATGTCATTTTTCACATACAGTGCCACTCCTCCTCCCTTCCTGCCTGCTCTTTCTCTTCTGAATATGTTGTAGCCAGGTATGGCCATCTCCCAGTCATGGTTATCATTACACCAGGTTTCAGTGATGGCCACAATGTCCAGGTCTGACTGTACCATGACAGCCTCCAGATCTTCCATCTTGTTGCTAAGGCTCTTGGCATTTGCACACATGGCTTTCCATGATTTGACCTCCCTAGACTGCTTCACTGTTCTACTCCAGCCCCTTCCTTGGTTGTCATTTATCCCTGGTTCTCCTTGCTGTCTGCTCTTCTGCTGAATTTTGCCCCTTTTCTGCTTATCCACCTTTTGGACACTAATCTCCATCTTTTGCACACTGCTTTGCAGAGATAGCCACTCCTCTGGTTCACTGGTTCCACTGCTAGCTGTGGGGGGTGAGCAAGTAGGTACCCTCCTTGCTGGCCTGCCACCCCCCTTTGCTAGTTTAAATGCTTGTCAATGTAGCATTTAAACTTATCATTGAGTGCTTGGATTCCCCTCCAGGATGCATGCAGGCCGTCAGGCTTGAACAAACCTCCATCCCTCCAGGTGGGTCCCCAGTCACCAATGAATCCAAACCCTTCCTCAAGCACCAGTTCTTCAACCATGAGTTAAAGTTCCTGGTGCATGCACTCCTATGCTCTCCTGCCTCTCACAGGTAGTACTTCTGAAAGTGACAGAAGTAGCTACTTGCTTGAGACCCTCCCAGTTTCCTAAACTCTTCCTGAACTTCCTTTGGCTCCCCATTTGCCAAGTCATTAGTACCTAGGTGGATAATAACATCCAGCTCACCCTCCCGTCTTGCCTTCCCAGTGATCCCCAGTATCTTCCTTCCATCCCTCCATGCCATGGCACCTGGTAGGCACCTCACTTCCCTGTCCTCCCCATCCTGTGTTCCTAGCTGGATCCCTCTTATGATGGAGTCCCCCACCAGGATTCACTTCCTCCTCCTCTGGGGTCCACTGCTTTCCCCACTGAGGTCACCTCCTTGGCTAACCTCCACATCCTTTCCTTCCACTTCTCTGGGTACCTCTATTTGGTTGTCCTCATTTGCCAGTGTGGCATATGAGTTCTTAACAGGAATAGGATCCGGGATGTGCCTCTGCCTGACTGCTCTAACCCTCCCTGAGCCCACTGTCATCCAAGTGCTCCTCGTTCTCGGCATCCTTTGAGGCAGCTGCATTGGACTGGGTGGTCCCTGGATAGGGGTGATGGTACTCCTGACCCAGTTTACTTCCGCTCTGAGTCTGGCTACCTCATCCCGCAGTCCAGAGAGATGCATGCATTCATTTTATCTGTTTAAAGAGAGAGCTGCAGGCAGTTTTGATCTGCAGGCTGTCTTTCTCTAAATGGGCGCCTAACATTCTAATATTACTGTAACCAGCTGCTCCCTCTCTAGGCTGAGCATTTAACCTGAGTTCCCCACCGGCGTTGTGTGCTGGCTCCCCATCTGCCCACCCTACTCGGTGTATTTTATTTATACACCACTGTGATCACATGACTAGTAGGCGGCACATAGTCTATTTTTACGAAGCACCAACATTTCCATCTGCACCTTATACAAACCGGCAACCAGAGGGCCCCTGTCCACCTTTTAGCCTGCACTATCTATAAAACTTAGAACTACTAGTCATTCTACTTCTACTAGGTCCTGTTTTTTGCTTTTAAAGCACTCTGCTCCCTCCACTACGTCTGACCACTCTCTAAACCATCTTGACTGCTCCTCCTTCCTGTACACTCCTCCTCTGCCCAGGCCTCATACTCCCAATCCTGTATCACCTAGCTGCCCCTTCTCTACACCTAGACAACTTACTGCATTCAACATTACCAAACACTGCAAACACACTGCACTTTTGCTTATCCCTACCGCTTTAGTTGCCCTTGCACTTGCGGTCCACTATGTAGACACCATCCCTTTCCTCACTGAGATCCCTGTCCCTCCCAATCTAACTGATTTCATCCTGTCTAACATACTGGTCCTCCCAGAACCTGTCTGCTACTTACCATAATCTAGTTGCCACAAGGCTCTGGCTCCCCATATTGTGCTACCTCAAATTCTGTGGCTGGTACTCTCGTACATGGTATAAGAAGGGCAAATACTTAAAAATAGTGGTACTACTCCTATGGCTTAGTCTTCTCCTCATCACAGCTTTGGACATCGAAGTCAACCCGGGTCCAGGTCCTCACACCCCCGCCTTGCTCTCTCCTCCACCCTGGGGTGCTACTAGAGGCTTGAAACTAACACACCTAATTATTAGGCATCTCCAGCAGAATACTATTGAGCTAACTACCTGGACCTCATACTCCCAACTACCAACCTGACATACTGTGCCAAACTGAAACCTGGCTTAAGCCTCCTATGCCTGACACACTCTGTGAGCTACCTGGTTACAGTTTCATCAGAAATGATAGGTCTTCCCCCAAGCGTAGCGGTGGCACCATGATTTGTTTTAAGACCCATTACAACTTTGCTTCCCTCTCCCTACCCTCACCTCCACAGTCTGCCTCCTTTGAACTCTGTGCTGGTACTCTGAGGTTCGGCAGTTCCAAAAAACTGCGCATACTTTGCGATTACATCCCTCCCACAAGCAACCTATGTAAGCTATCCTCCCTGATTGACACTCTGGGGTCCATAGTTAGCAACAATGACTTTGTAATCCTAGGCGATTTCAATATAGATTGGCTCAAATGGCCTAATGACTCAGTTGATATATGCTTAACAAACTAGCCCTCTCCCAAATGATCACTCAACCGACCAGACCCTCCAGTAAAGCCCAAACTGCCACCCTGATTGACTAGATTCTTGTTCCAAATCCTGACAAATTATCCACAGCTGGGGTTCTTCCTGACTCCATTACAGACCACTCCCCAATCTACTGCACCTGACATGCCAGCATTGAACATCCCCCAGCTAGGATCATACAGTGCAGGAACTACTCACTTTTCAACTAAGCCAACTACCTACACGACATAGCGAATGTTGACTGGCCCCCCTGTGGACCACTGATGGTGTGGACCTTGCACTAAAGTACTTCAATGCTCCTTTCGGAAAATACAAAAATAAGCATGCCCCACTCACTACTAGGTATGTCAAAGGCTGTACAACTAAGTGGCTCACCCATCCCTTATTTGCCCTACAAAGAGAGAGAGAGAGAGAGAGAGAGAGAGAGATAAAAGATGTGTCACTTATAAAAATCTAACTCCACTCACAACTGGAATAACTTCAGGCTGCTGTGAAACAACTGCAAGACAGCAATTAGACTGAACAAGAACACATTTTACAGAGATAAACCAGCCGCCCCACATAATACACCCAGCGGCTTCTGGAGAAGTCTTAAGGAATCCCTGGGTCATTCAAATCCTAGCACCCCCTCAGACTTTGAAATCAGTGGAATCAATTGTAATAACCCTACTACTATATCCAAAGCTTTTAACCAACTCTTCTCAGACCTCCGTCTATTTCTGCTGGGCTTAACTCCCTGGAGGACACTGCTCCTTTGCACATGCCTGACCATCCCCAAAACACCCACCCCCCTTTCCACTTTAAATCAGCCACCAATACTGAAGTATGAAAACTCCTTCTCTCACTACCCGAAACCAAGTCCGAAGGCCCTGATGGTCTTGACCCCAAACTCCTAAAACTAGCTGCCTGGCAACTAACTCCTCCCCTTACCCATATTGTCAGTCTCTCCCTCACTGCTGGATCAGTACTCATGGTGTGGAAATGTGCCAATATCATACCTATACTAAAAAAAGGAAACTCCAAGTCCCTTTCCAACTACTGGCCAATAGCCATACTCCCTGCATTTAACAAGATCCTCGAGAAAATTGTCGCTTCCCAACTAACAGCCTATCTTGAAAAGCATGATCCGCTGTGCTCTGCACAACACAGCTTCAGAAAGCATCACAGCACCACTGCAGTCCTACTCACCCTGACTAATGCAATTTACTCTGCATCTGATCTAGGTCACCTCACAGGCACCATCTTCATTGACTTAATGAAGGCCTTTGACACTGTTAACCACCCCATACTTCTTAACAGACTAAGGTCCTTAGGAGTCTCAGATAGTGCACTGCCCTGGTTTTCCAGCTATCTCGCCAATAGACAACAACGCACCAGAATTGGCTCTGCCTTCTCTGAATACCTTCCCACCTCCCACAGCATCCCACAGGGATCCATCCTTGGCCCTCTACTGTCCTTTCTTCACACCAACCCAATCACACCCTGCTTTAACAAATCAACCCCCATCCTCTATGCAGATGATCTGGCATTCTTCTATCACTCCCCCAACCTAACTCACATAAATAACAGCCTTACCTTCAACCTGGCCATGGTACAGTCCTGGCTCAAGGATAGCAAACTTCTTATGAACTACTCCAAATCCCAAGCCATGCTTTTTGGAACCCCACATAAACTGAATAATCTATCGATACCTCTGTCAGTTATAACCAATGATGGTACCCCTCTGAATACAGTCACCTCTTTCAAGTACCCTGGAATAACACTTGATCCCTCCCTTAATTTCTCAACTCACATCCACTCAGTGTGTAAGGGAATCGACTCCAGTCTGGGTGTTGCCTATCATGCAAAAAGCCATTTGTCTCCCTCAGCTATAACAATATATGCAGATTTGCGCTAGCCTGCAACCATCTCATACATCACTGCTCTCTCAACAACAAACTTGGCTGGCCCTCCCCTACAGCCCTACTTGACTTCTCACTAGGCAGATTGGCTCACATAACCTCACAGAAACCACCTTCACTGGCTGCTCTCTTAGTTCCCAATTCGCACCACTATGCCCTCAGATCCTCTGACAAAGTACAACTAGCTATCCCCAGGTCACAGTCCACATATGGTTCTGTGGCTTTTGCCTTTGCAGCTCCTGCACAATGGAACTCCTTCATTGCTGCACTCCACTCCTGCATCACTATAGGTGTGTTCAAAAAACAGTTCCACTCCCTACTAATTGTCCGATCCACCTGCACCTGTCCATAATCCTACCGTGTTCTCTTCCACCACTTGCTCTTCTCTTGCCTTCCCTCCCACCCCACTATCCCTCTTACCCTCCTCCCATCTAGTTTCTTTGATCCTGCCCAACTTTGCTACTTAATATTCCTTAGCTGCTCTGGCCCTTGTGCACTACAATTTGTTGTCTCTCCATGTAATATGTATTGATCCATATTATCTTTTATTTTCTTCCCTTGCTGCTATGCTTTAATTAAAATCATACTGGCAAACTCTGCAATCCTTTCTCTTACTTGATTTGCTGCCATGTCTTTTTCTGTTTACATGGCATGGCATTGTATTGTATTGTATTGTCTTTGAAATGCACTGTATTTGCATTGTACTGTATCTCTGAAACGTACGTATTTGTATTGTACTGTATCTCTTCCGGGTCATGCCTGAAATTAGGCAAATGTCTGCCTAGTGTACCTCTCCCAGTAAACATAAGATAAATAAAATGGGTAAAAAATTTCCTGAAACCTGATTGGCTGAAACACTTTTTTAGCCGTGTCCTTATCAGGACACAACTTTGCAACCGGCACTACTTCTGCAAACCAATATGCAGCAAAGGATCAAATCAATGCTGCCTTCCAAAGGTTCTCCTGCTGCAGCTCCACACCTAGAATACAGACAAACTGTAAGAGCTGAACTCTGAAACCACTGCCAGTGAGAGACAAGTCACTATGTCCAACCCCCCCCACCCATGTTCAAGAGCAAATTCTGAAAATGTTGCCGCCTGAACTGTTTTCGACCTAAGGTTCTTATTCTGGCGGCTGCCTGTTTTTCTCATGTGAATTCCACAAATGTCAGTCCCACTTTTCATACCAGGGGCATTACAAACTGCCTGTCTGTTTCATACCCTGTCTCCAATAGCCCTGCTTGATTTGATGGTTGGCAGTCCTCCCTAATCCTCTTTACCATGTACCACCAAATAACGACCTCCTTTCTCCTGGCTTAGCAATATCATTCTAATTTAAAAAACACGAAGGAACGCCAGCCTTCTGGCACAGCAGCAGAGCTACTGCTTGTGACGCCAGTGACCTGGGTTCAGGAATGGACTTGGAGCATTGGATGGATGACCAGGGGGAGGAGGATTGAGCACCCATTGGCTGCTCTCCTCCGAGGAGGAGGGTGGGTTGTCCATCCCGCTGCTCTACCACTACCTGGGTGACCACGGGTGGAGGTGCAGTAAGTCAGCTTGACACAGGGGAGGAGAATGTCTGCTCGGAGTTGCAGCGATAGCACATTGTAATATTGATCCACCCCTTGACTCCCCTAGTGTGCCGACATCCCCAACAGAACAATGGAAATATCCCACCGCAGCGATCATAGAAGGGACCTAGATGCTCCAGCTCCCATAATCAAGCTCCCAGTGGAGAACACCAGGATCTTCTGATGCACAATCTAATGGACTGGGAGGGGGATTGTGAACCCACCTCCCTCCCTCCCTTCCTCCCCACCCAGGGGGGCAGGCTGAGGTAGGTCCGGTGGCTCTAAGGAGTTACCGGGGAGGTACTATGGGATCACCAGCCTAGGGTACCCTGAAGGGAACTGCCTAGGTGGAGAGAAGGGGTCATAAAAATAGTAAATATATATAAAAAAAAAAAAAGGAAGAAACTGCTCTCTATGGCAGCCGATAAGAGACACACTTGCTCCCAATACTGCCAGTGACAAGCAAGCACTTTGTGATTTTTGATAAGCTGTTTTCACATCTGAGAAAAAGAAAAAGACAAACTGGCACTCTGTTTCTTACAGTCTCTCTATTTAAGACTGTCTGCATGTGTGTGTGTGTGTGTGTGTGTGTGTGTGTTGGGGGGGGGGCTGAGATCCCAGAATATAGGCAGACATGATCGCTGCTAGTAAAAGCTATCAATGAAGGTGGACGCTCAGTCTCAGGCAAACGACCGCTAGGCTACAAGCAAGCACTTTGTGATTTTGATTAACTGTTTTCACTTGTGTGAAGAAATAAAAATGACAAACTGGCACTCTGTTTATGGCAGTTTCTATTTATGACTGTGCGTGTGTGTGTGTGTGTGTGTGTGTGCGCGCGCGTGTATGTGTGTGTGGAGGGAGGGGGCACGGAAATGCCAGTAAATCTGCAGACACGCTCACTGTCAGTGAGTGAACGAGGACACTAGGTCTTGGACAAATGTCTGTTATAAGCATTTGTGCATATTGGTAAATACCAAACAAAAATCAGTGCGGGAGTTCTAATGGTACCAAATGCAGCAGTGATAGGCACATAACCTAAGGAATACATAGGGTCTCTCTACTGCTGATGAAACACTTATGAGTCTAGTTTAATAGGGAGACTATTTTTTACTATTTGAAGTATTTTAACCTCCTTTTTTTAATATTTTTGTGTTTTGTTTTTCTTTTTTTGACCCATTAGATTATTACTAGGGGACCCATTTTATAAGTACAATAACACACTCCAAGGTGTGGGCTATGGCCTGATAAGAGCACTTCCCAGGTGCTAAAGGCACTTGGCACAGGTGTCTCATGCCTTATAACACACCTGGGGTATGCTCTCATCAGGCCATAACCCGCAACTCGGAGTGTGTTATTGCTTGCATCGACTGTCCCCCCACGGAGGGAAGTCGGAGTCTGGAGAGACCCATGGGATACCGTTGAAAACCTCAGTCCTAGGGGCTAAAGAGGGGGCCCCCACCACCCCCACTGCTCTCCCGAGAGGATGTCAGGGCCTTTCCCAAAAATGCCCCATCCCCGCAGGCGACCCCAGTATCTGAGTAATATTCCCATCACTGTTGTGTGGCAGTGCCACCCAAGGAAATCCCTGGGAAGGCTGCCTCACTTTCTGTCTCCATGGCCCTCTCCTCCAAATCCCTTCATCTCCCATCAATTCAAAACAGGGTCCTGTTCAACTGTCTCCCCACCCCATTTAATGAAGATATGCAATGGTGCCCCTACAGGAAGACCCTCTCGACAGGAATACCTTCAGGGCCCACAGTCCAGGTCAGGGACAAGTACAGGTCTGTATATAAATTCTGAATTACTTGCCCTATTTAATGGGCTAGTTGGAAGGATAACTCGGGCCCCAAGAGAGTCAAAAGACAACCCCTTCTGGGCTTCTGAGCCCCCCCCGGGGGAACTCAAACAAATTACTGGTAGCCCCTCCAGACACCCTATCTAGCTGGCAATAATCTCAGAGGGGGCAGCCTCTTATCTGAACAGACCAGCCTCTACTCCCCTTTCCCAGAGTAAGAAGCCACCAAGGTCTCCAACGTTAAAACTTTAGGGTCTTCATGGGAGAAGTAGAGTTAGAAAAACAGCGAATCCTATACCATGTGCTAATGGAATTTGGGGGTGGCCCAACTTCGAGCACTCCCCAGGCAGCATTGCATGATCACTGGGATCATCCCACAGAAAGCAGCCATAGAGGGATGCCCCCCAACTGCCCCCCCAGGTTGAGCACCAGGAGACCCGCAGGCGGAATCTCCCCCAAACTCCAGCCCCCAAACCACCACCCAGGGGAACTAAACCCCCGGCCCCAAGGAATAGCGGACAGGTCCCCCAACACCACCAGTACTCATTGTGCTCTACTATCAATGATTCCTGAACGCTTGTCTTCAGGCCTATGTTCTGGCAAACTGTGCTAGTATCTTTTTGATCAAATCAATGGTGACCTGCTGTGAGCACTAGTCCAGGACAGGCATCCGTGTGGAGCGTTTTGTGGACAAGTCTCTTCAAGGGGAACTGGTGTTTGTCGGCAGTTTAAAACCTTATTTTTTTCAGGTCCTGTATTGCCTCCTCATAGGATTAGTAAACTTGCTGCCCATTGGGGTACTGGATCACTAATTTACTGGGGTATGGCATGCAAAATTTCAAGTTTTGCTGTCTCAGGAAGCGGAATAGTGGGATGTAGGCCCTCTGGCACTGCAAAGTAGTAGGTGCATAGTCGTTATCCACAAAAATTCTAGTTTGACCATAAAATATTTGACTTTGCCCCCATGCTTTGCGTAGAATGAGTTCTTTGGTTTGAAACCTTGGGAAGCAGAGGATAATCAAGTGGGAACAGGCACTGGGCTGTGTAGGCTTAGGGCCCAACTCTCGATGCACACGCTCCAGTTCCAAATCTAAGTCTGAGTCCAAGGTGAAAGCTGTTCATAGGACTGTTTCCACAAGTTCTGTGATATTATTGTCCTCACTATCCTCAGGAATGCGATAAATGCGTAAGTTTCTTCTTCGGTATCTGTTTTCTGTTTTCTGCATCCTCTTGTCATTCTACAGTAAGCTGGCAGAGCTGGACGACTTGTTTAAGGGTAATCTGTATTTGATCCATTTTGCTGGCCTGGTCTTCAGCTTGTTGTTCCACCATTGCTACCAGTGTTTGTAGTTCAGTCACATCTGCCCTTACTGTCTCCTGGGCTTGTTTGTAAGTAAGGAATAGACATAAGGGAATTCTGGAGGTCAGGGTAAGGGGCAACAGACTTCTAGAAAAACATAAAGTGAACTTACTAGCTTAAATAGGCAGACTGGGTGGGCCATATGCCCTTATCTGCCGACAGTGTCTATGTATCTATGTAATTCTCCCTTAAAGTTCTGTAGTTTTGATAATATTTTGTCTAGCTTCTGGTTCATTTTCTTTGTTTTTTTGCTCTTGGCTTTCAATGATTTGGTGGGTGTAGAATGGATTGTTTGGGCTGAACAGTTGGAGGCCGCTGAGTCAGAGAGGTTGACGTCTGAAATTTCAGGTTCTTGAGGTAAAACCGCAAATCTGTTTCCCCCTACTTTTGCTCTGCTTGTAGCCATCCGGTTCTTAAATATTCTCCTGATAAAATCGCTGTTTTGTGATGGTTACTGATCAAATTTAGGCACACTGAGTGGAAGCTCTGTGCTTAGGCTGCCATTCAGGTCGGGAGCTGCACCGGAAGTCTTCAAGAGATGTTTTTAACAAAAATGAACTGTAAGATTTTCAATCAGATCAAGCTCTTCTCCGTTCTGATTGACAACACCTATGTGAAGCTGTCTGACAATGGACATGCACTGCAGTAAAAGACATAAACCACCTTTTACATCACCATTTAATATTGCCCTTCAGATCAGCCTAAAGGTACTGTAACAGCACAGTGCTCTACATAAGCTACAAATAGAAAGTCAACAAACAACATATTCCCCAGAACTTTTAGGCAATAAAACAAACTAGCTCTACAAAGGGACCCATATGCCACATTTTTCCCATGTAAACACTGATATTCCAAACTACGATTTGATATTGATCTTTAAATAGTTATGTCTATGCAAAGAGTCCCCCCCCCCAGATGAAGCCTCTGTGGCAAAGCACTAGGGTTACAGTCCCATGGTTTGTTTTTTATAAAGTGTATTTCACTTGTCCACAATTTTTTTATCTCTTTATTCCCTCCTCAGCTGGGGGGGGGTGTTGCCTATGGTTCCCCCCTATCCACCTGGACCTGCAACACCGCACCACTCCCAGTAGCGGTGTTCGACTCCCTCCACCATTCTTCTCACAACTGCTTCATGGCAGGAACTTATCCCACCACCGCGGAAGCCGGGGGTCAGGCTATGGGAGTAACATCTGAGTCAGAGTGGTGCGGTGCCAGCTGGCCCAGACATCATTGTGCGTGCCAGAGGATTTTTTCCCTATATTGGTTCCCCCCATGACACGGGCATACAATGGCATCAGTGATACTGCCTTGCTCACTTCCATGCACTGCACACTGACGTCCACCCTTGCTGACCCTTCAGCAAGCCACTACATGCATCGACCCCCAGCCACCACCAGGAGCCTGTGCAGCCATGGCTGTCCCTCCCTACCCTCCCCGGAGGAGGAGAGCAGTCCCTGAGATGCTCAGTCCTCCTCCCCATGGCCGACCCTCTGATACCCAAGGCATGGTGTGAGGTGTGGCGTCCAGCACCTCAACCCTCAACGCCACTGGGCCGGGCCACTATTTTTTATTTTGATAAATAAAGTTTGATGTTAAGCACTGTAAATAAGTTTGGACAGTGCTTTGTGGTTCATGTTAGAGTGCAGTGGCTCTTGGGATGTCCATCGAGTGTTGCGGTAGCCACCCTTTCCTGCTGCACTCCTCCGGCATTTACTGGTGCACGGCTGTCTTACAGGAATTGAGTTAAAAAAAAAACAGTCTGGATTTGGGGAAACGTGACGAAAGAACAACATATTAACTGATACACACTTATATTACCTAACCAAAGTTTTTGTACTATTTAATGACTTAGTGGGGAGGGGGGGCCTTTGCCCATGGCCCACAAGACGGTGGGATAGCGAGGAGCTGCCCAAGTCCTGGGGGCAGAGGAGGCAGCTCCCCAGCAGGAAGGCCCTATCAGTGGGGAGCCACTGAGTGGAGCTGGCCCAAGCCACTCAGGTGGGGAGGGGCCTGGCAGGGTTTAAAGTGAGTAGTTCAGGAGGGCTTCTCCCTCTTTGAACCTGCTCACCCAGGACAACCACCTGCTCATGTGTGAGACCAGTCACCTGATCCCTGACAGCCCCACGGTAAGTCTACCGCAACCCGTGGTTCTTTTTCTTTGTAACTGCATCTGCAGCCTTGCTTGGGTTCTCCTCCCTGTTTTGCCTGACGCAATCCGCAGGCTCTTTACCTTATTTTGTCATCCTTAATAGGCAATACCCAACCTAATTCACATAGAAGTAACTATAATGTTTTTATTATTGTTAACTTTGTTCTAATTTACTGTTTTATCTAAAACTGCAACATGAAATGATGTGGGTTTGCTTATTATGCTGTCTCTTTTATCCTTACATGATCTCTGTCAGCACTGGCTCTGGTCTTGAGCACAACAATCTTCCTCAGTCACTGTTTTTACATTGTTGTTCAACAAACTTAGTTATTAATGTAACATGGAAGGGTTACTCAGATTTTGGTTCTAAGTTCAGGTTCGCAGACTGAATTTTTATAAGAATCTGTCTGAATTTTCAGTCTAGTTCCTGTGTACTGAGATTAGTTAGAGTTTTTACTAAAAGGGAAAGGCAGTTTGAGGGCAGAGTCAAACTTAGAAGGTTGTGAGTATTGTTACTGTTAATGTCCAGATCTGTTCACCCCCACCCAGGTCCTTGTTCATCTGCTGGGGATGACCTAGAGTCTATATCAGTCAACCCCCCCAAGTCTGGCTCTGCTACCTCAACACTGAAAATTGTTCATTTAAACACACAAAGCCTGTTAGCTAAATGGGCTCAATTTGTAGCCTGGTCTGAACTTCATTGTTTTGATGTTATTACTCTATCAGAAACATGGTTAAGGGGTAGAATTACCAACTCTGAAATTTATTTACCAGGATATAATCATGTCCGACAAGCTAGATCAGAAAAAAGAGGGGTGGGACAATCATATATGTTCGCAATAAATTTAATTATACAGTCATTAATCACCACTTAGGAAACTCAGAATGTGACATGGTATCAACTGATCTTCTATTTAGGCAAAACAAACACTTGACTTAACTATTAGCACAACATATCTACCACTTGGCAGAATTTTGCAGGGCCTAGAACTAATAACCACTGTTCGGAAGACACTTCCCACTAACAGAGAATGGATTTTATTGAGTGATTTTAATTGTAACTGGGACTCTAACCTTAAAAGTGAAGTAAGAAAAACCTTATCTAATTTGGGTGTTAGTCAACTAATTGAGGAAGTTACCAGGCCAAATTATAAAACAGGTGTAGGGACAATTTTGGACTGGATTGTGGTCACTCATGCTGACAGAATTGTTAACTGTGGGATCATGCCCGATACCATGAGTGACCACCATCCTATCAAATGTGAATGGTTGGCTAAGATTTATAGGGGGGCCCCCTAACTACATTGAATAAAGGAGTGTGGCTCGGTTATCCCCCGAAACTATCAAAGGTGTATGTAGGGACATTGATTGGTCCCTTCTTTTTTCCTGCACTCATTCACAGTAGACTCACTTTGGAACTTTTTTGCTCTATCCATAATACTTTACTTAATAAGGCTGCCCCCCCCCTTAAAAGCATTAGAATAAGAACCCTTAAACAAAAGTGGGTCACTGGAGATTTGCTTCAATTAATGAAAAAACGAGATAAGAGCTGGAAGCGGTAAAGGGCAAATCAAAACCCAGTCCTTCTTCAAGACTATAAAACACTTAGAAATAAGTGTAAGTCTGAGATCAGGAAAGCCAAGGTCCAATATTGTCTAACTGAACAGAGGACTTCTAAGGGTAACTATAAAAAACATTGGTTTGCCCTCAATAAACTAGTGGGAAGGGGAAAAAAAACCTGACCCCCACCATTCTTCATAATGGGCAATGTATTAGTGACCCCTCCCTGGTCTCAGATATTTTTAATAGACACTTTGGGAATCTCGATTCTAATAGAATCCCCCTGAACCCCAACAGTGGCATTACAGTTGAGGAGGAATCTATTTATACTAACCAAAATTCTATTTCAAACAAATTACACCCGATTTAGTAAAAAAAAAAGTGTTTCAAAATATGATCCTCAACCTCTCCAAGGTCATGACAGAGTGGACTACAGGATTATCAAACTGGGTACAAATTATTTTGCATATCCTTCGACATATATTTTCAATTTTCCCCTTAGTCACAGAGTTTTCCCAAGCAGTTGGAAACGTGCTACCTTAAAACCAGTGTTAAAAAATGGAAACCCCGCTTCTGTTTTAAATTACCAAACTATATCTCTTCTCTCACCCCTTTCAAAAATCCTAGAGAAAATTGTTTTGGATCAAACCTTAGATTTTCTTGAAACATATTCTTTTTTATCTAGTCATCAATATGGCTTTAAGCCAAAACATAATACTGAGACAGCCATGATGGGGTTCACGAGCAGCATTCAGTGTGCCCTTGATAAAGGTCACTCTGGTGTGGCCTTATTTGTGGGCCTCACCAAGGCCTTCAGCTTGGTCAAACATGGCCTGCTCCCTGGTGTCCTTCGGAAATTTCATTTTTCTGAGGAAGTAATTGGATGGTACCATGATTACTTGTGTAACAGGTACCACAGAGCTATAATTGGCACTTCTGTTTCTTAGTCAATATCCTCTTACTGGTGTGCCCCAGGGTTCAATCCTGGGGCCACTAATCTTTTCCTTATACACAGATTCTGCCCCTAATATTTGTACACAGACTAGAATGACTCTTTATGCAGATGACACCATCTTATTTAGCTTAAGTCCCAATCCTGAAACTGCTCTTCATAACCTCCAGACAGATTTTGACCATTTTCAAGCCTGGTTATCTTCCAGTCATAAGATCCTTAACTCTAATAAAACAAAAACGATGGTGTTTTCCCCTTAAAAGCATACTCTCACTGAATTTTCACCCATTATTGATAAGAAAGGTAGTGTTACAGAGTTTGTTCAGGTTTTCAAGTACCTGGGAATCTTACTCAATAGCTCACATTTGAACCAAAGAAACTTGCCAAAAACAGTGGTTCAAACAACATGAAGTCTTGCTATATTATGACAAATTGCAGTTTGTCCCACCACTAGAACTGCTCAGGAGGTGAAATAGTTAACTCCATTCCATGAATGGAACTTTGAGCACGAGCTCTAAGATAGAAGCTCTGTCTGTGTAGTTTCAAACCTGAACTGTCAGATTCTTTACTCCGCCTCACTGAACAGTCGCTCCGGAGATTTCTCCTACTGCTCGGTTCATTTCTCGGTTCAAACAGTGTTTTCTCGGTCCGATTCAACCGAGAATAGTTTTATTTTAACCGCAAAACCGTTCGGTTCAAGCTCTGTCTGTGGTATCGTAAGTAATTTAAAATTGAATTTTCTGTGTGGAACTTGTAAGTTTATCGGTTCAGTTTTGAACCGATCAGCTGGGTTAAAACCTTAAAAATTTTAAAGCTTGTCATTTTAGAGTGCGGTTCCTTGCTCATCGGTTCTAAAAAACGGATTTATTACGGTTTTTTCCAATACCGTGACACGTGTTAGGAACCGATAAAGGTGTCTTGCCTGGCACTGCCGCTCAAAGGCAAGTTTTTCTGGTTAGGCTGGCATTATGTCTGAGAAACTCAAAAGAAAACCGGTCCATTGGTTTCAACACTGTGATGTCTGTGGGGAAGTCTTTGCCAAGGCTAACCCACACACCACATGTGTTTATTGTCTGGGTTTGACCACCTCCAGTCAGACTGCCAGATTTGAAGAATTTCCTGCAGCCACCCTGGAAAAGAGATTGGGCAGGCTCAGGAACGAGTCCAAAAAGTCAGCTGACCCGATGGCCAGCCCGGTTCGGTGCCAACCGATCGGAGGGAGTGCCCTGACCAGGGCGAGACTCCTCGGCAAAAGAAAAGCTGGTTCGTGGAACCAGTTCCAGTAAAGAGAACAAGGAAGTCAGCAGGTTTGGAGTCCAAATCTTCTCCTACTGCTGCAGAGATAGCAAGAGCTATTCAAATTGTCCAGTCACTGTCTCCGTCCCATCCGAACCGCCACTATCTGGTAAAAGGTCGGTTTGTCTGGTTCCATCGGTTCAAGAATATGATGTTGAGGAGTTTTATGAACCAGAGGAGGGGAGGATGATTATGAACAGTATGAATGTGGCTGGGAGGGTCTGGTGTGCCATTGAACGACATTTCCCAGACAGACCTTTAGAATCTCCCCTATGCTTTCTGAGTCCCTCTCATTTTATGTTTTACAAAAAGTTGTTGAAACCTCCAGCTTCCTTTGGAAGAAGCTGTGATGAGCAAGAGGAGCCTGATTTTGTAGAAATGATGGATATTCCAGAGTCTAGGAGATTGTCTATTCCTTTGCATAAGTCTTTTAGGAAACAAACAATAAAAATCTTAAAACTCCCAATTCTGTGCCTCCTGTAGATAAAAGATGGACAGAAGGTACACATTGTCAGGTCCTGATACAGAATTCTTTCTCAGCAATGCAGTCATGTTAGTAGTTCAGGCTGCAGCCTGTGATAAAGCTAATATTCCCTGGCTTCACATCCTCCTGACAAGGATTCCAGGAAGATTGATGCCATGGCAAAAACAGTACATGGCAGCATCCTTGGGGCTCAGGCAAGCAAATTATATGGCTTATGTAGCAAGGTATCAGAAATCTAGATGGGATACTGTTATGGAATTAGCCAACATGCCCATGGCCAGCTTGCTAGCTTAGCTGGAACAGGTGGCTGCCAATGGCATTGAGGCTTCTAAGGTGCAGTTTCATGCTGCTGTGGATGTTAATGATGTCTCCTCTAGAGTCATGGCACATCTGTAGCTTTTCGTAGGTTGGCCTGGCTCAGGTGTACTAGCCTCTCACAGGATACCAGACTAAGGCTATGGATTTTCCTTGGTGGGAAATTCTCTGTTTGGGGAGCAGACAGAGAATTATATGAAAAAGATGGATGAATATAGGACTACTTACAAAAGTGCCCAAGCTAAGGAGCGGCAAGCCACTCCCCAGAGGCACACCCCCAGGGGTAGGGGTAGACCTTTCCACAGGCCTTTATACCAAACTCAGGCCTCCTCTGCTTATGCTCAGAGGGGGTTCTTCAGAGGCAGAGGCAGACGGGGTGTGGGCAGGCCTGCTCCCACCCCTCAGCCTAAAGCACCTGCTAAGCAGACACCCTGATGGGGTGCCCAGGGCCAATTCTCCTTTACCAGTAGGGGGCAGGTTGGCTTACTTCAGTCAGAACTGGGTGTCTTTAACCTCAGACAAGTGGGTTCTGGAAGTAGTAATCCAGGGTCTGGTTCTCAGCTTCAAAAAGTTCCCCAAGATGAGAGCCAGGCTTTTTCTACCTGCAAGTTCTTTAGAGACCCTTGATCTAGAAGCAGAGGTCTCAACCCTGTTGGCTCTCAGAGCAGTAGAAAGGGTTCCTCCCCTACACCAGGGCAGGGGTCTGTATTCCAGATACTTCCTTACCCCAAAAAAGACAGGAGAATGGCGGCCCATCTTAGACCTCAGATATCTGAACAAGCATCTTTGAAACCAAACTTCAGAATGGTAACTCTGGCAATGATTCTACTTCTTCTAAGGCCAGGGACTGGCTAGCTTCCTGGACCTCAAGGATGCCTATTTTCACGTCCTAATCAGAAGCTCCCACCAAAGTACCTCAGATTCAACTGCCCTCAGGTCATTACCAGTTCAGAGCAATGCCCTTCGCCTGACCTCTGCCCCAAGGGTATTCACAAATGTCTGGCAGTAGCAGTGGCTCACTTAAGGAGGCAAAGGATTGCTGTTTTCCCTATCTAGACGACTGGCTCATTGTAGGCCAGTCCCCAGAACAGGTAAAATCTCACCTGCAAGTCACCCAGCAGCTTCTCACCTCCTGGCTTCCTAAATCTACTAAAGTTGGTTCTGGACCCAGTCCAGGTACTCACCTTATAGGTGCAGAATTGGACACAAACCGGCCAGAGCTTTTCTTCCTTAGAAAGGGTAAGGAACTTGGTGGCTCTGGCCTCTCCTTCACTCTTGGCGGTCTCTCGACCAGCAAGACACTTTTGCAGCTCCTGGGACACATGGCTGCATCCACAGCTGTAGTGCAGGGAGCAAGATTTCAGATGAGAGACATTCAGTTTCACTTGAGAACCTATTGGTCTCAGAGAAGAGACCCCTTCCAAGTTGGTCCCAGTGACTCGAACCTTGATCCAGGCCCTCCAGTGGTGGCAGGATCAGAGCAATTTAAGATTGAGGGTCCCCTTCATTCACCCTGCTCACACATTGACTCTCACTACAGATGCTTCCCTCCTGGGGTGGGGAGCCCACATGGGCGACCTCTCCACTCAGGGAGTGTGGTCCTCCCAGGAATCTCTGTTCCACATCAATTTGCTGGAACTCAGAGCTGTCTTTTTAGCACTTCAAGTGTTTTCTGCATCTGTTCAGAACAAAGTGGTACAAGTCAGAACAGACAACACCACAACAATGTGGTACATCAACAAGCAGGGGGGCACTCAGTCTTTGGCCTTGTGCACTGAGGCAATGAAGTTGTAGTCTCTGGCCTATTCCCTGAACACTTCCTCATAGCAGTTCACCTTCCAGGAAAGGACAATGTCCTAGCAGATGCTCTCAGCAGGATTTCTCAGGGCCATCACGAATGGTCCCTGGATCCTCAAGTACTGGGGATAGTCTTTGCCAGAGGGGGCACCCCTCAGATAGATCTTTTGCAGCCCCAGACAATCACCAACTTCCACTGTTCTGCTGCAGGCCTCCAGTGTTGGGCTCAGTCCCCTGGACGCCCTCCTTCTGGATTGGGAAGGGAAGTTTCTTTATGCTTTCCCCTTTCCCTCTCCTATTCAAAGTGTTAGTCAAAATCAGATCCCAGCCTTGCAGGGTGATTCTGATTGCCCCGGATTGGGCCAGGCAGCCCTGGTACCCACTCCTTCTGTCCCTGACAGTCAATCTTCCCCTGTGTCTCCCCAGGAATCACAACCTATTATCCTGTGCCCAGGGGAGAGTTTGGTATCCAACCTCAAATCCTCAACGCCAAGGCCTGGCTCTTGAGGAGTTAGAATTTGCTGACTTACACCTCTCTCAGGGTGTTCTTGAAATTCTAAAGGCTTCTAGGAAGCTTCACACTAGGCTACTTATAATTCTAAATGGAAAAGGTTTTCCATTTGGTGTTCTGGGAAGCATATTTCCCAGAATCTGCTGATTTGCCCATTGTGTTAGATTACATGGTCCATCTTAATTCCTTGGGCCTCAGACCAGCTACCCTGAGAGTTCATTTGGCAGCTGTCTCTGCTTTTGTTTCAGCAGGAAAGTCATCCTCTCTTTCCGCTCACCCTGTGTTTTCCAAGTTTTTTAAGGGATTACTCCATACTAATCCACCTTTTTGGGATCCAGCCCCTGCCTGGGACCTTAATGTTTGCATTGCCCAGTTAATGCAACCCCCTTTTGAACCTCTGTTTCCTGCAGAGCTGAAGTATCTAACTTGGAAAACTGTTTTCCTAGTGGCTATCACTTCTGCTAGACGCATAAGTGAGTTGCAAGCCTTGTCAGTAGAAACTTGACTTTATTTCTTTCCACAGGGATAAGGTAGTCCTCAGGACTAACAGGAAGTTTTTGCCTAAGGTGGTTTCAGATTTCCATCTTAACCAATCTATCTCCCTTCCAGTATTCTTCACTGAACACTCCTCTTCTGGTGAGGCGATTGCACAGTTTGATGTTAAGAGGGCCTTAGTTACTATATAGAACGTACCAAGGGTCACAGGTTCGAATCCCTCCAACTTTTCCTCACTTATGGTGAGGTTGGGAAAGGGAAACCTGCCACTAAGAGATCAATTGTCAGGTGGATTGTCTCTTGTATCCAATTTTGTTATCAGAAACTGGACAGAGATCCCCCCCTCTGGCTTGAGGGCTCATTCTACCAGAGATACAGCCGTGTCTCTAGCTGCTGCCAGAGACATCCCTATATTGGAGATATGCCAGGCTGCTACTTGGAAAACAGTACACACTTTCACCAAGCATTACTCCCTGGATGTCCAGGCTAGGAGAGATGCTCGGTTTGGCACAGCTGTGCTTCAGAGCCTATTCCCTAAGTAGGTTCTGTCCCTCCTCCATGGAGGTACTGCTGTGTAGTCTGCAGTTTGTCATAATATAGCAAGACTTCATGTTGTTTGAAGAAAAAATTACTCACCTTAGTAATGTTTCTTCTAATGGAGTCTTGCTATATTATGACCTCCCCCCAGCCTGCCCCTCTCAGAACTTCTACTTGGGTATGGTGTGGGCAACCTAGTGTGGGCACTATTTTATGCCCTTTTTAGGCGTTTCACCCCTTTTTGGGGTTTGGGGTGTGGTGTTTATTATTCTCTTGTGTTATTTCTCATATTGTTAAATTATATTATTAATTCTGGTCCCCTGACTTGAGTCTTTGGTGTTGGGACCAGCAATGGGAGTTATTATTTAGGTAGCCAGTTGGCTGGTGTAGGTTACAGCTTCACATAGACCTTAGTGAGTTTTTGCTCGTAAGATCTGACAGTTCAGGTTTGAAACTACACAGACAGAGCTTCTATCTTAGAGCTCGTGCTCAAAGTTCCATTCATGGAATGGAGTTAACTATTTCACCTCCGGAGCAATTCTAGTGTTGGGACAAACTGCAATTTGTCATAATATAGCAAGACTCCATTAGAAGAAACAACATTACTAAGGTGAGTCATTTTTTCTTTTAACCCATAATGAATGTACTTGTTCTAGTGCTGACTGAAGCTGTGTTTCCTTATTGTTTTTATATGGTTGTGTTTTGTTTGTATGTTAAACTTGTCACCTATGAAAAATGGCAGTTTTGCTCATCTGCTCTACAAGTATAAAAAATAAAACTGAAAATGAAAATACCTGCCATCGCAGCCCTGTTGTTGGTCCCCTGCTTGGACTGCCGCATCCTGCAGCCCTTTATCCTCCCTCACTGGATCCATGTCTTCTTTTTCCTCTCCTTGCCTTTTCTGGCCTAACCCCCCCCAGCCCGTTTGCCATTCTCTCCATTTTTCACCCAGTTGCTTTCCTCCCTTCCGGCCTGTGCCCCGTTAAATTTAATAATTTTAGCCCCCCTTTTCTGTTGGCATCTTTGGCTCCCCTTGGATTTTTCTTTCACCCAGTTTCTGCTCCCCCACTTTTTTCACCAGTTTTTTTTTTCCTTACCTTTCTCACAGTTTTCAGGTCCTCTCCCTTTCCTCTGCCTCCTCCAGCTCCCTGTCCTTTGCCAGCTTCCACCCGGCGGCATCTGCATGCCGGCTTCTCACCATGTGGCTGGCCTCCTCTTTCTCCTAGTGCCTGCTCCCTTCTGGCATATTCCTGTGTCTGCATCCCCTGTTTTTCTTCCCCCAGGTGCACCTGCACCTCTCCACCCCCTGCCCTTTTTTCCAATGGATCCCCCTTCCCAGTTTTTCCTATTTTTCTTCTCTCACTCCCCCCACAACTTATTTTTGCCATCTGGACCTCTCGTTCAGCCTGCTCCTGGCCCGTGGCCCCCAGTGTTCTCAGCTCAGCTCAGCTCCACGTGGCCGCCTCCCCAGCCCTTAAAGTGCCAGCACCCTTTTTCCCAGGGCTGGTAGTTTTCTGTTGATGCACTTTTTGCCACACATGTGTATCTGTTTTCAAGAAAAAAAAAAGTGTATCTATATATTTTATAGCAGTTTTTTGTTCGTTCCATTAGTTAGATGAGGAAGTTCCTTGAGTGTTTTCTAGTCCTGTTGGCCCTATCTTCTGTTTAAAGTTTGTTGCCTTTGCTGATATCCTTGGTCAATTTGTTGTGTTAAATTAAAAAAAAGTAATAAATAAGTCAATAAACAAGAATATATCAATTAATTAAAACAAAAAAGTTGCAGTAATAGAGATTTATAAAAATATTTCCTGTCATAGTGAGGGGGTCCTTTAGGCCAGTGCTTCCAGTATTTATTTTTTCAGATGCAATGTTGAATGGCCCTCTTATGTGCCCCATTTTATAACTATTTTCTAACTTTGAATATTATGCTTTCCTATTTTATATCTGCATTTTGAACTATTTGATCAGCATGATTCAATGAGGCTTGTAATCTGGGACAGCTGAGTTGTATGCTCCTCACAGTGGGTTGCATGACTAAATAATTAGAAGAGAAATAAGGCAAATTATAAAAAAATACATAAAAATAATATTCCTTAATAGACGATAGCATTTGCACGATTAAGCAACTGGGCAGCACTGAGCAATATGGCTTTAGGGACTGAAGGGCCAGGTTTTGGTGGACTAGGTCAGCAGAAGGGTTTGCAGGGATGGCTAACAAGCATGTTTTATTTCATTTAATGTAGGTATTGCCTCACTTAGCAGGTTTTGGCAGGCTGGGTTTTCTGCTAGGTTGTTTCCCAACCATTAGGCTTCAGTGGGATGATAGATAGTTTAAAAAAAAGGGAGGGGAAACACTTTGGATTATTTAATGACTGAATAATCAGGAACACTGCACTTTGAAGAATGGGTGCCCACTGGGGTTGGAGGGCAGGTGATTATTGCATTGCGTTTGCTTTTCGAAAAGTAACAAATGTGTTGCTTCTTTCATTTAATTTAGGGACATCATATCTTAACACCGCTTTGCCCCAGAAATTTCCACTTTATAATATGGCAGCTTTTCAGGCTTGTCAGGTGCAGGGAGGTCAGTCACCACCTGCTTCTCCTGCCACTTAGATGCTGGGTCAGGACCAGGCTCTGCGAGACACCTTACAGTGTCTCAAGGAAATTGGAGGTTCTGATTAGATGCTTTTGGAATCTAATCTGGAACTAGGCCTCCAGGTCACCAGCCTTGAGGGCAACCAGAACTTGGGAATGGCCATTACAAACAAGAGCAAGCAAGTGTGCACCTGGGGGACAGAGAGAGAAAAGCAAGAGTCAAAAAGGCAGAGACAGCCTTCTGATCACCTTCTGGAATTGGTTGAGCAAAGCAGAGCAGGTAGATAAAAGGGTCAAGGAGGACTAGCGACGCACAGGGCCCAGGTAGCAGTGGAAGACAGTGGACAGAGGAGCAAAGTTGACCAGCTTGGAGGCAAGAGATCTTCCATGGCGGATCAAGTGTAGCAGCTGGCCACACTGGAGAACATGGGGAAGAGCCTACAACATCACCAGTAGAAAAATACAATCTGGTGAGTATGAGAGGAACCATAAGAGTGATACTTCAGTGGAAACGGTGAGGTCAGAGTCAGGGAGCAAGGACAGACTGTCTGGCAAGGGCTCAGTGAGTCCGCCACCAGGTTCCGGAGGCCTGCCCTCAAAATATATGAGATGGTTGTGGAACTTGAGGAGGATGGCAAAGGAATTGGCTGCAAGAGAGTGGAAAGCAGGCTTCTGCGTGAGGAGGACAGTTTGGCAGATTCCCACCACCAGCCATACCCAAGTCATTGGGGGGAAGCCCAAGGTGCCCGTGGTGCACAAGCACAACTGAGCGATGATCCACATAGTCAGGGTACCCTGCGATGGGTGCACAGGGATACACAGGTGGTCACAGGCATCATGCACCCCTTAGGTGTTGCTGCAACCAAAACGGGAGGTGGGGCAGCCAATAAGAGCTTACATGGATTGCCATTTCCAGGTAGGCAGATGTTAGTGACGGGGCAGCAGTGGAGCCCATCAGGATGCAGTAATATGCCTTTACCCTTCAATGTGGCAGGTATGGGGGCAACGCACCAACTAATCAGCTCTACAGCGCAAACTCAGAAATCCCAAACTGGCCAGTGTTGCCCTGGGGACCGATGGGTAGCAAGGGGATACAGAGGAGGCTGAACATGTACAGGAATGTGGGTGGACTATTAGCGGGCATGAAAGCTGCCATGAACCCATGGGGGCCATGGGGCATGGCTCAGCTGACACACCATCAAAGGTGGATGTGTCCAGGGCATGGACGGGCACAGACAACACCTGCTTATGCATGGGGTGAAGTCACCTCGCAGACATCCACAGGACACTCAATCCAGGGTGTTCCCATCGGACATGGAGCAAGGTCCAACTTGAAAAGGGCCCCCAGCACAACAGTGACTTCACAAGATGAGTTAGGTGTATCGATAGAGATACCCCCACCAGCGGACAACAGCCAGCCAGATCCTGCCAGTGTTGGAATGGCGCCACCACATTCAATTGTACTTGATGTGGGGACCCCTAGAGTAGCAACTAAGCAGCTTACCCTGGCAGCAACAAATGCTGTAATGAGAATAACCTCAGCCACATCTTGACAAGGGGACATTATGGCACAAGGGGCCTCAGTCCAGGTATGGACTGGAATAGTGCCGACATGGTCGCAAACTTCCCAGTGAGGTGTGAAGCATATGATGGCTGGGAGTGCAGCTGGGGGGCCTGCGAGTTGGCCACTACTACAGCCACAATGAGCCAGTCTCTGGTGGTATCAGTGGGCAGTGGCATGACAGAGAACATCACAGGCCAGAACCATTGGGCTTATGCCAGGGAGGAAGACCCGCTGGGGGATCATTTATCAGATGCAGTCCTGGAGAAGATTTGAAAAGGGAATTCATTGACATGTTCTCCTTGCTAAATCACAAACTCCCGGAGGACAGCGACAACAAGAAGGGGAAGAAAGAGAGGCCTAATAGGCCCAGAGTCCCGTTTACATTTGAGAACTGGTCTGCCGCCTTTGATATATTTATGTTGGTACAGTATAAACATAGAAACGTAGAAACTTGGAATTTGATGGCAGATAAGGACCGCTTGGCCCACCCAGTCTGCCCATTTCCCCTACCTACTGGATAAGCTGCAGATCCTAGTTAACCAGCAGCCTACTTCTTCCTACCCCCACCCTCTAGAATGGCCTTATGACTGTCCCATGCATGCTTGAATTCCACCACTGTTTTTGACTCCACAACCTCCTCTGGAAGGCCGTTCCATGCATCCACAACCCTCTCTGTGAAAAAATACTTCCTTAAATTACCTCCAAGCCGCCCCCTCTTTATCTTCAAATTGTGCCCCCTTGTTCTTGCACACCTCTTTTTTTGAAAGATGCTGCCCTCTTGGACTTTGTTGATTCCCTTGAGGTACTTGAAAGTTTCTATCATGTCCCCCCCTCTCCCTCCTTTCCTCGAGGCTATACATATTAAGCTCCTTTAGTCTCTCTTCATATGTCTTCTGGTGCAGACCCTGCACCATTTTAGTTGCCCTCCCCAGACAGCTTCCATCCTGTCTATGTCTTTCTGGAGATTGGGTCTCCAGAACTGCATGCAGTACTCCAGATGGGGTCTGACCAGCTGCCTGTACAGAGGGATAACAACTTCCTGTTTTCTACTGGTGATGCTCTCCCTATGCATCCCAGTATCCCCCAGCCCTCCTTGCTCCCTCTCACATTGCTTGCCCACCTTTAGGTCATCTGATATGACTACCCCCAGGTCCCTTTCCATTTTTGTTGTTGTTAGCATCTCACCCCCTATTGTGTACTCTTCCCATGGGTTTTTGCTTCCCAGGTGCATTATCTTGTACTTCTTAGCATTGAATCTAAGTTGCCATACATCTGACCATTCCTCTAACCTTGCCAAGTCCCTTCTCATCCTTTCCACCCACCTTGTACATCAACTCTGTTGCAGATCTTTGCGTCATCTGCAAAGAGACATACTTTTCTTCCAGTCCCTCTGCAATGTAAGCTTATAAAGACATTGAAGAGGACCGTCCTAATACTGAACTCTCGTGTACCCAATAGTAACTCCCTTTCTTCAGAGTGGACTTCATTTACTATTACTCTCTGTGTCCTATACTCCAGCCAATTCTTTACCCAGGCTGTCATCTTGGGACCCACTCCCAGGCTGGCTAACTTGTATATTAATCTTTTGTGTGGGACTGTGTCAAACGCCTTGCTAAAGTCTAGGTAGGCCATGTCCATAGCCCCTCCCTGATCTACTACTTTGGTCACCCAGTCAAAGAAATCTATCAGATTCGTCTGGCATGACCTTCCTGCTGTGAATCAATACTGCCTTGGGTCCTGTGCCCCTCTGGCCTTTAGATACTTGACAATTCTTTCCTTCAGAAGTGATTCCATCATTTTCCCTATCACTGAGGTTAAACTAACAGGTCTGTAGTTTCCTGCTTCTGCCTTGCTCCCACTTTTGTGAAGGGAATCACATCTGCCCTCCTCAGTCCTCGGGTACCACCCCATCCTCCCATGATTTGTTAAAGAGGGTAGACAGTGGTGTCACTAGTTCTACCCTAGTTCTTTAGAATTCTGGGATGAACCTATCAGGCCCCATTGCTTTGTCCACCTTCAGTTTTAAGAGTTCTTTCAGAACCCTTTCTTCTGTAAATGGGCTGGTATCAACTTCTGTATCCAGAGTGTTTCTACTGTTTGTTTTAGGTACCTCCCCCTCTTCATTTGTAAATACTGAGCAAAAATACTTGTTTAATATCTCTGCCTTTTCACAGTCTCCCTCTGACCACCCTCCCTTCCCTTTATTAAGCCTCACTATCCCTCCCTTGGTCTTCCTTCACTCCCTGATGTACCTATAAAAGGTTTTATCCCCCTTCTTAACTGAGTTGGCTATCTTTTCCTTGGTTTGGGCCTTTGCTGTTCTGACTGCCTTCCCAGCTTCCTTTTGCTTTAACTGATACAGTTCTCTGTCCTGCTCCTTCTGTGATTCCTTGTACTTCCTGAATGCTTTCTTTTTCTCTTGAGCCTTCACTGCCACTTCCTTTGAGAACCATAGTGGTTTCTTACATCATTGGGTTTTGTTTATTTGCTTCACACAAAGGCGCATTACCTCTGTGATGGCAGTTTTTATTATTCCCCATTGTTCTTCCACCCCTCCTTCCTGCCCATTTGCTAGTGCATTCCTTAGGCACTCACCCATTTTGGCAAAGTCAATCCTCCTAAAGTCCAGTACTTATGCCTTTGTATGGCTTGACTCTATTACTGTGTTTATTGAGAACCATACTGTTCGATGGTCACTAGTTCCCAGATGGCTACCCACTTCTATATCTGTGATCCTCTCTCCATCTCCATTTGAGAGAACCAGGTCTATGATTGCTCCCTCTCAAGTGGGCTCCAATACTAGTTGTCTAAGGCATGCCCCCTGTAGGGCATCTAGAATAACCCCACTCTTCAAAGTGGCTGCTGCAACTGCACTCCAGTTAACATCTGGCATATTCAGATCACCCATCAGCAATATCTCCCCTTTTTCTGCCATTCTAAGTATACTTTCTATCATTTCCTTGTCCATTTCCTCCCCCTGAGAAGGGGGTCTGTATACAACCCCTGAGCGGATTGTGGTGCCATTGCCTGTCTTCAAATTTACCCACAGTGCTTCTTCTCCTTCTTGTTTATCCTTTTGTTCTGTTGCTTTGATTCCTTCCCTTATGTAAAGAGCTACTCCTCCTCCTCTTTTACCCTCCCTGTCCCTCCTGTAGATAGTGTATCCTGGTATGTTTACGTCCCAGTCATGGTTTTGTGTGTACCATGTTTCTGTGACTGCCATGATATCCAGATGTTCCTCCTCATCAAGGCCACTAATTCAGGAAGCTTGTTACCCAGACTACGGGCACTGGTACTAATTGCTCTCCATTTTTTGATGGCTTTACCTTCTGTTGCAGCATCCCCCACTGACCTTTCTACCTCGGTCTTTTTCTCATTTAGTACCCTGTTTTGTAGGGAGGCTGGGATTTTCCTGCTGCTTATCAAGTGCCTCCCTTTGACTAGTTTAAAATGACAATGAAGCATTTAAACCGATTGCTCAGAAGACTTGTTCCCTTCCTGGACAGATGCAGACCATCCTGCCAGTATAGGCTGGTGTCCTCCAGGTGGAACCCCAGTCCCCAATGAAGCCAAACCCTGTGCTCCACACCATTTTTTCAACCATTCATTAAACTGCATGGTGCAAAGTACCCTCGTCTCCCCCATGCCATTGACAGGCAGCACCTCTGAGAAGGATACTGTGTGTGCTAATTGTCTTAGGCCCCTCCCCAACTCTACAAAGTCCTCTTGCACTGCTCTAATTTCATGATGAGCCAAGTCATTTGTCCCTAGGTGGACAATGATGTCCAACTCAGACTCCTGTGCAGCTGTTCTCGTGATCCTGAGGATGCGCTTCCTGTCCCTCCAAGCCATGGCACCAGGCAGGCACCTTACTTCAGTTTTCCCTGCTCCTCCCAGTTCTATCCCCCTAATAATTGAGTCCCCCACCAGGAGCTGCTTCCTTTCCCTGTGGTGTCCTCTGCCTCCTTCCTGTGGGCCTCCCTTGTGACAGTTGTCCTCAGCCTCCTTAGTCTCCTCTGTGGGTGCATCCATAGGGGAGCTATGCTCCCCCAGAATGGTGAATGGATTGTAGAGTGGAACAACTGACTGGGTGTGCCTCTGTTCCACCATCCTCACCCTCCCTGAGCCCACTGTGGTCCAACTGCTGTGCTTTCTTCACAACCTCTGAAGTAGTGGTGGTGGCTCTGGTGCTCCCTGGATGAGGGATGTTCCCTTCCTACTGTCCAGTGTGGCCTGGGGAAGGTTCCCTTTCTGCTGTCCAGTGTGGCCTGAAGATGGGCAACTTCCTCCCTCAGGGCATAGAGTTGTCTGCAAATAGGGCAGCATCTCAGCCTCCATAAAGACTCCCAGAAGACTGCTGCCCCACAGCCATTACATTCACTACTCCCCCCATGTTTTTCTACTTTTTTTTGTTGTTGTTGTTTTTGTGTGTGTGTGTCCGTGTGTGATTGGTTTGTTATATAGAAATATATATATTATACAATGGGATGAAGTACCGAGATACATTGATTTTTCTGCTCAAATACAGGGATACCATCAAATTTGCCCACTTATCCTTTGATGGATATGTGTGGTTAAAGTACGACACACAATTTCAAATCAAGATGGTGTGGCAGCCCAATCTTAAATGGGAACAAATACACATAGACCTAGGAGTATGAACCGTATGATACATGATGAGGGGGAGGCCCAATGTGGTCACCCACATAGATAGTGGGCATGTTATCACCAGGCAGGCAGGGTGGGGGGATTATAAAAGGAAACAGAAGAAGGAAGTTAAGAAGGCATGTTATGACTACAAGTGAAAGTGTTTTCTGTCCTTTTGTAAATATAACCACATCTGTTGAAGTCTTAGGGGGAACCACCGGGTCTCAGATTGTATCCGTCAGGCAAGCAGAGGTCAGAGTAATGATAGAAGTCAGGAGGAAGAGAACAACAGGGGTCTGGGAAGTTTAGCAAGATCATCAGTCAGGCTGGACCATATGGGTACCTGGCTGTCCCATTACCCTGATAAGAAGATGGCTTACTATTTAATCAAAGGTTTTAAGCACGGTTTCAGGATCCCTTACAAAGGACCACGCATGGCTACAACAGCCTGCAACCTAAAATCTGCAAGGTTATTTCCTGACATAATCCAGCAAACGTTTACAAAGGAAATCTAAGTGGGCCAGGTAGCTGGCCCCTTTGACAACCCCCCCCCAATAACCTTCAGATCTCACCTCTGGGTTTAGTCCCAAAGAAGTCCGCAGGTGAATGCAGGTTGATTCATCATCTGTCATACCCAAAGGGTGTCTCAATAAATGACTTCATTACTCCCAAGGACTGCTCTGTGCAATATGCTTCCTTTGACGCAGCAGTGCAGTTGACAGAGGAGCTCGGCAGAGGGACACTCATGGCGTAGAGTGACATCAAGTCGGCTTTTCACCTCCTCCCAGTGCATCCAAGTGACCATGACCTATTGGGTCTCAAATTTAAACAAAAATGGTATGTGGATAAGACGATGCCCATGGAATGCTCGTTGAGCTGTTCGGCATTCAAAACATTCTCTACCTTTCTTGAATGGGTGACGAAAATCCATATGGGGACTGGAAAAATTATACATTATTTAGATTAGATGGTTTTCTGTTTTCAGGTCCCAGAGAATCACGAAGGTGTGCAGACATGTTGGGTGGGTTCCAAGTGCTGATGGACTATTTTGTTGTGCCATTAGCTCTAGAAAAAACAGAAGACCCCAGCACTTGCCTCTCCTATCTCGGCACAGAGATAGATTCAGAGGCTATGGTGTCTCACTTACCACATGTCAAGGTAGCAGTTCTGAGCCAACTGTTGAGGGAAATGGGGAAGGTGAAGAAAGTGACTTTGAGGCAGTTGCAATCTGTTCTGAGGCACTTAAACTTTGCATGCTGGGCGGTCCGCTCTGGGAGACCATTCTTGAGGTGAATGGCCTCTGCTACGGCCGGGGTTTCAAAGCCTTACCGTCATATCAGGATGTCTCAAGAGATGAAAGTGGATCACAAGGTTTGGGAGCTGTTTTTACAGGACTTCAATGGGGTAACCATTTGGCAGATGCCAGAGGGTCAGCTGAAAGAACTGGATCTGGTCACAGATGCCTCTGGGGTGCTTGGTTTTGGAGCCTTTTGGCTGGGGTCATGGTTCGTGGGGAGGTGGCCTCAGGCATGGGTAACATTGAATTACACAAAGAACATCACACTCCTCAAGCTTTTGCCCATCTAGTGGCAGTGATGATGTGGGGGCACAGACTTGAAAATAAGTGAGCCCTGTTTAGCACAGACAACAGGACGGTAGCCAACATACTGAACTCATAGACTTCTAGGTCCAAGGAGGTCATGAAGGTTCTGTGTGCTTTTGTGCTGTGTTGCCTCAGGTACAATGTCATGTTCAGAGCACGACATTTGTCAGGCAAACAAAATGTGATTGGTGATACCCTGACTCATTACAGTTTGAGCAACTCAGGCAACTGGCTCCGGGAGCAGACCCACTCCCCACACAGATATCAGAAGCTGTTTGGCAACTGGAAAATCAAGACTGTAGCAATTGGGACAGCTATCTGTGGACCCCTTGACATGAAGGAAATACATAGGAAGCTATGCAGCTTTCCAAGAAATCTGTGGTCATGAAGTAAGTGTGACACTGCAGGACACCCAGAGGCAAGTTCAAAGTTACATATTCCACTTGGAGCAACTGGGGACATTGCCTGCAGTGATATGCCTACAGTTGGCCAGTATATTATTTCTCCATAAGGCTCATGGTTTCCCAGACCCTGCTGACAATTTCATTATGAAGAAAATGTTGCAGGGGTTGGCTAGGTCAAGAGGGAGAACACTGGATTAAAGGAAGCCCATAGACTTGACCGAGCTCTCCAATTTCATAAAGGCATTAACTGTTACATGCAGCTCATGTTACAAGGCTCAGCTGTTCAGAGCCCCTTTTTTCCTGTGCATTTTTTTTTGGCTTTCCAGCTGTCAGAGTTGGAATCACAGTCCAATGCACCTGGGCAGATTAATAACCTGCAGATCGATGACTGCACCATCTGGCAGGGCAGAATATGTCTGCAGTTGCTCAAGTCAAAGACAAATCAGTGTGGGCCACCAGTCCCTATAACACTATTCAAGGCTCCCACAGGACACATATGTCCATGGTCGCTAATGTATGAGGATCTAGGAGTGAGTCCGGGTCATTTGTTTATCCATGGGGACAGGAATCCAGTCATGAGGCATCAGTTCACAGCTGTCCTCAGGGAGGGTTTGTGGCTGGCTGGTCTTGATCCGACTCCCTTCAATACCCACTTATTGAGGATTGGCGCTGCCACTGAGGCTGCCAGGAGCAGACTAAAGGAAGACCAGATAAAGAAAGTAATCAGAAGGGTTTCTGGGGCATATAAAGGCTACATCAGACTGCAGCACGAGACTTACAGCAGCGGGTTGAGGGACAAGGCAAGTGGGCCTTGCATCATTAAGAATGATCACCCAGTTTAGCACAATACTCACACTCTCTGATTTGTTTTTCAGACCCAACAATGGCAGTTCTGAAGCTACGATTGTTAGCCACTCGTATGTGACGGAAGCCTACCTGAGAGCAAAAAAGCAGCCATACACAGCACAACTGGGCATTCTGAGGGAGCAAGCTGTCATCCAATGGGCCAGTAGAGGGGGGAATGAGATGGAGGTCATTGTTGGACATGATATCAAGACTGGGGTCAGAAAGTCAACCACCTGTTGCATTAGTGCTCCACTTAGGGGGGAATGACTTGGTCACCCTTGGGGCTCCAAAACACATTAGGGAAATAAAGACAGGCTTAGCCCATCTTAAGGAGCTCATGCTTCATACCATCGAGGTGTGGATTTGGATTATTCCATGTCAGCGGTGGAGAGAAGTACGCAACATACAATAATAATATAATAATAATAATACTTTATTTTTATAGCGCAATTCTAAAATCAAACCACTTTACACAATTAAAACACATATAAATAACAAAAAAACAAGTAAAAAGACTGGTGATGCAGAGTGCAGATAAATCAGATAAAATAGTCATTGAAGGCTTGCTTAAATAAATAAGTTTTTAGGGCTGCCTTAAAGCTCTCCATGGTCCTGTACTCTCGAATCTGACGAGGTAAAGAGTTCCACAGGGTGGGGGCACCATGCATAAAAGTCCGGGCCCTAAACATTTTCAGATGAACCCTGGGAACCTCTAACAGCCCCTCGTCAGTTGAGCGGAGAGGGCAGCCAGGGCTGTAGGGAGTCGGGAGCTCTTGCAGATAGCTCAGACCCAGTCCATGCAGGGCCTTATAGGTCAGACGTTCAACCCTGAAGGTGATCCTCCACTGTACAAGTGACTGATAAGGCGCACAGGGCAGTGAACAGGGAGGTGTCCCACTTCGCTGCCTCACAAGGTGCTGAGGTAATCTGGCATTTCCTAATTACCAAAGTCAATAACAGTCTACACAGACCCTGTGGGGTACACCTTTCAGAGATAGGGAATGACAAAGTCCTCTGGACTGACTCCTCCACCTCACTCCCCCTCCACCGGGTTCTTTCTCCCCTGCCAGGGTACCTGTAGGTACTCAATTAATATCTTGAAATGTACAAATTATGTAACATTGTATGTATAAAACTTCGTAAAATCTGTGTTAAGCTATGTAAATCTGTATGTCCGACTTCTGTAAATCTGTAACAATGTTGTCCTCTCTGTGACGAGGTACCTTTGTAAATGAGCCTCTGGCTCAAAGGTTGCAAATCTGATTTAATAAATAAATAAATAAAAAGTGATATCTTTAGCAATACATTACAGGATTGTTGAGAAATGGTGTTATTTGGGAAGAGTAAGACCACTTGGTCATTGGTGGGGGATATGTGTTGGACATGTATGTAAGTGGTGGTAATTCATGGCTGACCCTGAAAAAGTAAAGTCTCCTGGCATAGAAAGGTATGGCTGTTGGGTGACACCCAGTAGAGGCATGATCCTGGGATGGGTATGCTTTGTGGAACTGGGTAGGGCAGTCACTCAGATGGGCGGCAGCGAACGCTGGGAGCTGAAGACTTGAGACGGGAATGTGGCCCCTGAGACGGCACATGCTCCTCATCTAAGGGACAAGGAGCTCCCAAAATTAGGAGTAAGGGCTGGGGAACAGCTCCGGGAGAGAGACATGGCCCCGGATGGGCCTGTTCGACTGATGGGCCAGAGCTTCCCAACAAGCAAGAGGAGGAGGGAAAAGGGTCTGCCTAACACATGAATATACTGCCCTAGGGGTTTTACTAAATTGTATATGTTGTTTATACTGTATATACATTACTGTATGTAAATATGAATATGAACGCTGATGTAGTATGCTATGTATTCTAATGAATTTTAAGTAATTGGGCTGCGGCCTTTTCATCCCAAGTTCTGAGTGGTTGTGAATCATTTATTGTGGGTCTGTTTGGGCAATGACCACCATCACAGCCTCTCACTGTGGGGGCTTTTGCTCATGACCCACAAGAGGGTGGGATAGGGAGGAGCTGCCCAAGCCCTGGCGGCAGGAGGCAGGTCCCTGGCAGGAAGTCCCTATCAGTGGGGACCCACTGAGTGGAGCTGGTCCAGGCTGCTCAGGTGGGGAGAGACCTGGCAGGGTTTAAAGTGAGAGGTTCAGGAGGGCTTCTCCCTCTTTGAACCTGCTCGCCCAGAACAACTCCCACCCACCCACCCCAGTTTGCTGGCCGCAGCGAAGCAAACCATCACAGCTCAAGTTGTTGAGTCAGGCAGTAATTCATGGCAGACCCTGAAAAAGTAAAGTCTCCTGGCATTGAAAGGTATTGCTGTTGGGTGACATCCAGTAGAGGCATGACCCTGAGACAGGTATGGTTTACTTAACTGGGTGGGGCGGTCCCTCAGGTAGGGCATGTACTGGAATGCTGGAAGCCGAGACTTCGGGATGGGGAGTGCAGACCCAGAAGGGCATGCTCCTTGTTGAAGGGTTAAGGAGGTCCCAAAATTCGAGGAGTATGGGGGGAACAGTCCAGAGTGGAGACTTGGCCCTAGGCGGGCCTGTCTGACTGATTGGCCATAGTTCCCCTGAGGAGGAGGGAAAAGGGTCTGCCTGACACATGAATATGCTAGTGTAGGGGTCTTACTAAACTGTACATGTTGTTTATACCATATGTACATTATTGAATGTAAATATGAATATGAACGCTGATGTAGTATGTTATGTATTCCAGTGTATTCCAATGAATTTTAAGTAAATGAGCTGCAGCCTTTTCATCCCAAGTTCTGAGTGGTTATGAAACATTTACTGTGGGACCATTCGGGCAAAGAGCTGCTGACAAACGGTACAATACTTGTGCACTGCCTAATGGAGCAGATATCTGGACAGCTCTCCCCGATGCGAAATCAGCACGACTTCTAAATGGGAGCAGCAATGTTTCTACACTGTGAATGTGCATGTGAATGATGTTGGAAAAAATGATAAAAAATGGTAAAATAACATGTCTCTAACAAAAAAATTAACACACTGCTTCAAGTATTGTTAGGTCTCTGTTTCAGAAACAGAACTGAAGAATTGTGTCAGTGGCTCTTTAAAGGTTTCAGTCATGTCTTCCCTCTCCCTTCTATCCTCTAGGGAGTACATGTTGAGATTTTGAAGTCTCCCCTTGTATGGTCTGCCCTGCTGACCCTGGATCACACCTCTGCAACCAATCAAGGCAGGCTGCGGGCAGGACTCCATTCTCCCTATAACATCAGGCCCTTACTCCAAGCATGGCCTCCACGCAACAGGCTGATGTGCTAAAGGCTGCAGAATAAGGGTGTCTACCATGGGCATGCCCATGGTGATGCCATCAGCCAGAGACTCTGTACAACTGTGGCCAGACCCTTATACCATAAACTCTCTGTAAAAGCCATGGTAAGAGGTATTCATCCTTGGGAGACATTTGACGCAGTCGGAAGCAGGGAAACCTGCAGGTAGGGTGTGTGTAAAGGGACATGGAACTGTGGTACTGAGGACTGACCAGCCATGTGGTTATCGAGTGTTGTTTAAACATATCCTCATACACTAGTCATGGCAAGCAATGGCATCCTCTGGATTACAGTCTGCACTCAGTGTTAGTTTCCTTGTTAGGGGATCTTTGTTTTGTTTTTATAATCATAATTTATCTATTTTTTTACTGCTCCCCTACTCCCTGACTAGCCACTCCTTCGGGTCACCATGGACCCTGCCAGCACTCCATCCCTGCCGCCAACCACCACCCCACATCACAGCCCTCTCTGGGTACCCCAGCATAACCCATTGACAGATAGGTCCCCCTTCCCCGAGGTGGAAGGTGCCAGTGGGGGTTGGACAGCACACTAATTACCTTGGCCCAGGGTGCTGCTGAGGTGGTCCGGGCTGTCCGGTGCTTTGCAGCGGCGGGGCCAGCAACCGTCATCCAGCAGGACAGGGTGCATATTCCTCATTTTTCTCCCCAGAGAATGTGGCATGCCACTGATGTCAGGGCATACGCCAACATCCATCATGCTCCCCTAGGCAGCAGGGCCCAATGCATTGCTATTCCCCCAGCCTCCACCAGGAGTCAACAAGCATTGGGCCACAGACCCTCCCTCCCTCCAGGAGAAGGCGAGCAGTCATCAGACACTCAAGTCTTCTCCCCCAAGCCATCCCTTTGGTGCCTGAGTCTGTTCTGGAACCCAGGTCACTGGTGTCACAGCACTAAATCTTTCCAGTGTGCCGATGGGATGGCCTCAAGCCTTCTCCCCTCGACCAGCCCTCAGGTGCCTAAGTCCACTCCCAAACCCGGGTTGCCAGCATTGCAGCATTAAATCTTTCTGATGCACTGGCAGGCCGACCTATAATCATAATTTGTCATAAGTAGCAACAAGACAAACGACATGGGATAACAGTAACAAATACAACTGTCATTGTAATCAGTACACTCTACATAGCATTCTGCTGTAATTTAAGATATAGCTCTACATGTTCCAGCTCCCACCCCAGCCCATGACCAACAACCTTTCATGAGTGCCTGGGAGGCAAAGGGCAAGTGGTACGGAGAAAAAAGGTCCCTCCCTCCCTCCTGTCTTTCTGTACTTCAAAATTCATTTCCTTCTTTCTTTTTTTTTTTTTTTTTTGTGTTATTTAAGCTCCTCCCTCGGGCATCGCTGGCTGGCCACTTCTTCGAATTGCCTAGGTCTCTGCCACATTCCTGACCACTGCCACCATCCACCAACCCCAATCGCAGCCCCCCCCCCAGGTAACCCGATATATCCCTTCATTGGGAGAGTCCCTCTCTTCTGGGGGAAGAGCCTTTTAATGAGCCTGCATATCCCACGTGCTGCGGGGTCAGACCGGGCTTGCTCTGGGGCTTTGTGATGGAAAGGGGATGGCGGTTGTCATCCAGCCAATCATGGGGTACCATTCCAGCTTTTCTGGCACACCCACAACTGCCTTAATTGGCCTGCAGGAGTACAGTGACCTCAGGTGGGGACGTGCAGGGGGTATGTCGAGGCTTCAATCCCCTAGTACATCACCAATCTGTCCCAGGTGCCAAGGCCCTGCCCACCCCCCCCGGGAGGGAAGTGCAAATGGATGCTCTCAATCCCCTTCCTGCCAGACTCTGTTCCTGGTACCCAGACTTGGGGCACAAACCCAGGTCACCAGCATGCCGAGTGAACCCCTGTGGTTGGCGCCTTGGAGCCAGCCTGTGTATGTATTTATTTATTTAATTCCTTTTGGTAACTGGGTAAGCCCACTGCAACCAGTGGTCCCTTTTTCAGGGGCAACCCAGAGTTAATTACAAGCATGAACTCATACAACAAGCATACAATACTGTATACAGCATAGGTTTAAAAGACATACAATTTACAAGCAGAAGATGGGGATAAAGAGAACATGTACATTTGCAAGATTTGTTAACTGACTAGTACCATACATGACAACAAGTAACTGGAGGGACATAAACACAATACTTAGCACACAGTGCAGCAAAGAAAAATTGTGGGATTCAGGGCTCAAAGATAAAAAGGGGAAGCGAGCTGGCCCATCGGCACAGCAGTTGGATTTCTGCTTGTGACGCCGATGATCCGGGTTTGGGAATGGACCCAGGTGTCAGTGGGCCAGTCAGGGAGGAGATGTCTCGAGCATCCCATAACTGCTCACCATCTCCTGGGGGAAGGGGGTATGCAACCTGGTGTTGGCTGACCTCTGGGGGAGGCTGGGAGTATGGCAGCATGTTGGGGCGCTGCTGAGAGAGTGTGACGGACCTTGGTCCACGCCTAGACGTTCTGGCACATCACGATCCCAGAGCAGAAAACTAGGAAAAATGGCTCCCTGGTCTGCCGGATGATGGTCGCTGGTCCCCCACTGACATGAAGACCCAGACAGCTCGGATAGATGCCAGCAGCACCCGAGCCAACTTGGATGTGCTGGCCAGCCCCACTGGCACCTTTTCCCCCGATGAGGGTGACCCACCCGACTAAAAGGATACGTCAGGTTACCTGGGGGGCTGCAATTTAGGTTTGGTGGTTGACAGCGGGTGAGAAAGCAAGTGGGGTGCCCTAGGGGACCCGAAGGAGTGGCCGGTCAGGGGACACGGTGAGCAAAAAAAAAAAAACCTGGGACACCATCAATAATAGCAAGGGCAATGCAAGCTGTCGAGTAGAAAGTATAGCTGTGTGGAATATAAAATTCCACCCACAGAATGCCCGTGGAATGATCATTCTGATTCCGTGGAACTCCATGGAATGTTCACTAAAATTCCTCAGAATTTCACAAAATTTTAAATTTCAGTTATTTTGTTATAACTTTAAAAGTACATGTCCAAATAATAACAAATTTGGAACACAAACAGTACCCAATGTTATACACGAGTGTACTACATGTCAGAGCTCCACATTAAAAAGGAGCAGAGTTATGGGTGGACAAACATTTAATCAAAATTTAATTTTCAGTTATTTTGACATAATTTTAACATTTTTTATCCAAATTTCTTGACAATATCAGGATCTAGAGAAGCACCTAGAATGCATATATGCACCATGTTTTAAGTCTCAAGCTTTAATCGGAGCTGAGTTATAGGTAGCCCGATATTTTGTCAAAATTTGGATTTCTGTCATTTTAGTATAATTTTGACAGTATTCATTGAAATGTTACAAAAATTAACAGATGTACAGGTTATCATTACATTTGTATACGCACATAGTTTCAGATTTCTAGCCTTACATGGGACTAATATATAGCCAGTCAAACATGTTGCCAAAATTTAAATTCCGATTCGTTCTCTCTAATTTTAAAACTACATATCCAAATTTAACCAGAGTTGAAACATTTAAACTACCATACCACATGGTCATTTCTGAAAAAGTTCATATTTTCAGCTTTAAATGGGATTGAATTAAAAGTAGTCAAATGTTTACAACATTTAAAAATGTAATTTTGCAAGAATGTAAACTACAAATTTATAAACCCCTGAACGTTTAAAATTAGAGAATACAATACCATTACATTTGGCAGGTTCTTAGACCTTACAAGGAGAATGTGTGTGTGCCAATTTTACTAATTGCTCACTGTGAGAAGTTCCAAAATAGCATGTGTACTTAAAGTCAAATACCATGAGCCTTTGTGAAAATTGCAGAATGTCATGAAAAATTCCATATAACTTGAATTTTCTGATTTTACTCAGCCTTATCTGGGGATTCTAATTAAAGGATAGGGTTAGGAGAGGCAGGTAGCACAGGAGGTCACCAGGTTCTAGAGTTAGATGCACAGTTTCACCATGCAATGGTCAGCTGAGCTGGGTAGTACAACAGTGGTAGACCCTCAGGTTGGAGCAAGAAAGCACAGAGTGTCAACAATTCCAGCCTGAATGCAGGATATTTAAGGATCACATCCAGTAAATTTATGATCCAGGGAGCCTGGTGTACATGCAAGTCTAGAACTTAGAGGTACTCAAAAAGGTGTAGTGGGGAAGACAATGCCTTGGGCAGCAGGAAAAAGAATTCTGGCTATTCCAACAGGGTAGGTCAATAGGAAAAGGGGTGGGTGACTCACGTTTTAATGAAGATTGTCACTGTAAAGAACAAAGAGGATATCATTGGGATCTGTACTTCTACTGAGCCAATCTGGCTATGCCAAAACAGAAGGGGTGGGGGGGGGATAGTCACCCAGAGAGGAACAGCAGGACTGCAAAAAGTTCAGCCCAGCTTATCAAATGAAGTAGTGATATATGCATTGTTAATGTTAAATCAGAAGTGAGCTGGGAATTAATTAGGTTTACATTGGGGCAACTTCAGTAGAGAACCGCATCATCAGCATATAGAAGTAGGTTCCCTCCACCACAATGGTTTGGCAGATCATTGATAAATATGGAAAAGAGCAGGAGACCCAGTATAGACCCCTGTGGGATGCGATCAGTTATAGGCCTCAAGCAGGACTGAGCAATAAGCCATTTGACCTCCTGGTACCTACTGATTAGTTAATGTATGGACCGTTGTAGTAAGTGGCTGTCAAATCCCATACATTGCAACTTGAGGAGGAGCAGATTATGATCAACCAAGTTGAATGCTTTGGTTAAATCAAAAAAGATAGCTCCAGTCAGCACCCTTTTGTATGTGGCATCCAGAACAACTGCAGTCAGTCTAATCAGTGTCGGTGACGTGGTGCTTCCTAAAGCCATTCTGATGGTCAGTGAATAAGTGTTGCAGCTCCAGATAAGCTTGGATTTGATTGTAGACTATCTTTTCATGTGCCTTAGCCAATGGGCTAAGGAAGGAGATGGGGAAGTCGCTTTCCACAAGGTCCCTTTGAGCACCTTTGTGGACAGGAACCAGCACTGCCATTTTCCATTTTTCTTGGATTTTTCCTTCAAGGAATGATCTATTAATGAGGATGGTAACAGGGCATGCAATGACTGGGGCAAACAGTTTGAGTTGCATAGGCTCTGGGCTGTCAAATCCAGCTGCACCATATGATTTAATATGTTTTAGGAGGGCGTACACTTCCTGATATTGGAGAAGTCATACATGGAAAAGGGGGTTCTGGACATTGGTTACCTCTCGACCATGGGTGGGGGAAGAGAGCTAGAGGAGGTGGGTTTGAATCTAATTAGAGCCATGAAAAAGCAATTAAATACATTAGCAATTAATTTTATAGGGTGGAGCTACTGCCCTAAAGTTATGGGGAAAAAGTGTGGTCTCTAGCCATAACATATAGGACCCAGGAACTTTGTTTTGTATTTTGCTCTCTGCTGCTAACATATTGTATTATATATGTCATATCGATAATTGCCTTGCCTTACAACAGGTTACTCCTCATCACTGTAAATTTGCTGCTAGGAACCTTGCATCTGTCAGTCAATCAATCTAATATAGACAGTTTATTCTTTGGGACTGATAGTGCTATTCATTCATTGCTATTTTATTAAGCCATCATCTCCCTCCCACTCTTGGGGACCCTTAACCAGATGCCAACTCCCCCTTGGGGTGCTCAGCTGCCTAACTATACTATCTGACACCCTCCCACTCATCCCACCAGCATAAACTCCTTCCATGGTCCTTAATGACTTCTCAATCTCCAGCATGCTCATCACCCGACAGATAGACATAATTGACTGCTACCATTATCTCATACCCAAGGCTTGATGTAGGACTTAGCATACCTCCTAAAACTAAGGTGGAGGGGCTGTTTTTTTGTCATTACTGAACAAGCAGTGTTCCCTCCTCCTGCTAATCTTAGACCTCCTAATGATTTCAGGTGACATTTAACCTAACCCAGGCTCCCAACTGGCAACACCTCTTCCCTGGATAGGTGTTAAAGGGCACAAGATTGCCCATTTGAACAGAAGCCTCAATAAAAATCTTAGTGAGCTTACTGCATGAGTCAATCACTACAAAAGAGATGTTCTAGGTATATTGAGGTATCCTGTGAGTTTGGATAGCCAAGGTGCCACCAAAACAGTTACCTACTTGCAGCTAGGATAGGGACAGGCTGGGTGTGAGGAAGTGACAGGATGGGGATTGGTTGTGCATATAGTGACAGGACATTGCTATATGTATACATGTGCAGGGGAATGAGCATGATAGAAGGGAGAGAGGGTTGGTCTGGCATGGTTGGCATGGGGTTACCGAGCTGGCCACATAGCATGAAGGGTGGGTGGCAGCCTAAAGCTACGAGGGTTTCAGGTTTGGGTCCAGGCACGCCTACATTTTGCACCTACATTTTTGTGTGCCTGGCTCAAAATTTAATTTTGTCTGGGATTTGCAGCCCCCCCCCCGATATGAACCCCCCTGGAGTTAAGAATCCTTTAGTAGGGGGGTGCAGCCCTGAATTAACATTTAAATTCTAAGTCCCTGGCACCATTTTTCCTGTGTGCTGGGGGTGTACATCGCCAAAATTGAATTTCGGCAATGTACCCACGCCATAATGATGGTCGCCTTTCGGCAATCGCCATTATGACATAGAACCGTATATTGAGACCTGTCTTAAATATCATATTACTGACAACTTTTTTTCCTTTTCAGGTTACAACTTCATCAGGGCCAATCATTCCACAGCCAAGTGGGGTGGGAACACTTATTTACTGTAAGGATCGCCTGCATGTCAATGCATCAGATCAGTCACTCTCAACCCCTGCCAGTTCCCTGTTTGAATTCTATCATGCAAGTTTCATGCTTTGCAACCCTAAAAAACTACATATTTTCTGCATCTATATCCTCCCAGCTAGAAGTCAGCAAGCCGTCCCCCCCCCCCAATGAAATCCATTGGTTCACTTGCTTAAAACAGTGAATTTCTCCTAACTGGTGACTTCAGTGTCAACTGGCTTTCAGATTACTCAAAAAAAGCAGAGCTTACCTAAATAACTGCAACTTCATCAGCTCATCTCTGAGCCTACTAGAAGTGCAGCTAATGGTCTGGTCTCCATCCTATTAGACTAGGTACTCACACCCTGCCCTGGTAGATTTACCTACTCAGGTGTACTCCCCGAATCTATAAGTGACTACTCCCCCATCTACTCTGTCTGGAAGGCAAAGGCCCCTATCCCTCCCGAAGAATTATTCACTTCCATGGCTCCTCTAAACTTGACCCCACAGAATTGAAACATGAGGTTAGAAGTGCGGATTAGTCACATCTGCAGACCTTTAATGATGTTAACATTGCCCTCCATGCTTTCTATGAAGTCTTCATAGGAATTCAAAATAAACTTGCTCCTCTGACCTTGAGGGGAGTGTGTGGCCCTATTACCAAATGGCTGGATCACCCACTGCTGGCCCTTATTAAATGGAGAGAAGCCAGTTGGTCTGTTTATAAAGCCACCAAGACTGCTGCTAACTGAGCCAGTTATAAAACACTAAGAAATGAGTGTACAAAGGCTATTAGGCATAGCAAAAGTCTTTACTTCAAATCATTTTTCACTGCCTCAGCTGGTAACTCTAGACTCTATTGGCAAAATATCAAGCAAGTCCTTGGCCATTCTTGTAAATACACACCAAATGACCTAAATATTGATGGAGTTAATTGCAACAATCCTGTCACCATTATGAATGCCTTCAACCAATGTTTTACTGACCTCTCTGCCTACACCAGTGTTTCCCCCACCTTTACTATCCCCCTCTTGCCCTTCCTCCCCTGAAGCTAGCGCCTGTCACCCCCTTTTTACTTTAAAGCAGTCACCTGGCAGGAGTTTTGCAGACTCCTCATGCAGATCCCTACAGCTAAGTCTGCCAGCTCTGATGAACTTGAACCTAAAATACTGAGGATTGGTGCTGCCGAACTTGACCTCCCAGTCACTAAAATCTTCATCCTGTCACTTACTTCACAAACAGTCACCAATATCTAGAAGATATCCCATGTTGTTCCAGGTTATAAGAAAGGGAACCATGCTAATATCAACAACTATAGACCAATAGCAATACTTCCAGTATTAAACAAACTACTTAAAGAGCTGGTTGCTTCCCAGCTGCCAGAATACCTCACCACCAATAACCTGTCCACTGCAAAGCATGGCTTTCATAAATGCCACAGCACTACTACTTCCCTCCTGTCACTCTCTTCCTCCATCTCCTCCACCATGGATAGGGTTGAGCTCACTGGAGTGGTCTTCATCAACCTCATGAAGGATTTTGATCTAGTCAATCACACATTATTATGTGGTAAACTAAGTGTTTTGGATGTCTCTCCTACTGCCCTGCCTTGGTTCAAAAGTTATTATGGCGCAGTGGGTTAAGGCTCTGAGCTACAAATCTGGAGACCTGGGTTTGAATCCCACAGCCCCCTAGGTGCATACTGTGTGACCCTGAGCAAGTCACTTAACTTCCTTATGCTCCCAGGTTGCACCTGCAAACAAGCTTTCAGCTTAGTGTGTCTCACCTGGTAAAATAATTGGTTAATTGGTGGTTGGTTGGTTACTTGGGTAACAGGTATCAAAGACTGAGTTAGATTTGCCCATACCCTATCAGACCCTGCTTCTACCAAAACTGGAGTCCCTCAAGGCTCCATCCTGGGGCACCTCCTCTTTTCCATTCATGTAAGTTCTATTCATACTAGTCTCGGACACTGCACCCCTATCCTTTATGCTGATGATCTTGCTCTTTCCACAAGCTGTCAGTGTCCCCAAACTAAATAATCACCTCTCCTCTGACCTTAAATCTGTACAATCCTGGCTCCACTCGAACAAACTCTTCATGAATACCACCAAGACCCAAGCCTTGCTCTTTGGCTCTACCCCAGGTTAAAAATGTGCAATACCCCACTTGCTGCTGAACATATTGATGGATCTTGTCTCACTACACTCCCTGCATTTAGTTATCAGGGGGTGACACTTAACACCTCCATAGACTTCTCAGCACATATCTCTACTGCATGTAAGGCTGTCAACACCAGGCTCAGACACTCATATAAAATCAAAGAAAGCCTTACACCCATAATCTGTATTGCTATTGCCTGAGGCATCCTTCTACTCAAATTGACATATGGGATCGCAGTCTACTACTCAACCTCCAAAAACCTCCCTGCAAAAGTGGTACGTGGCCTACAACAACATCAGCAGGTTTACCTTGGCCACAAATAGGTACACACACCATTCTGACCAATACTCCAGACTAGGGTAGCTCCCTCCATCAGCCCTGAGAAAATTTACTTTGGGAAGCTTGACTCACACAGCTGTGAACAAGCAATCTCCCATGTGTGGGGTTAAATGCCAAAAAGTGCAAGGTGCTACATTTTGGGGCAAAAAAAACAAGACGGGGCTACCAGCTCGGGGGGTGGATCAGCTAACCATGATAGAGAAGGAGAAGTGTCTGGAGATGGTTATAACGGGCTCGATGAACAACTCAGCACAATGCAGGAAGGCAGCTGCAAAGGCCAACAAAATGCCTGGTTGTATTTTTTTTTTTTGTATTAGTTATTTAACCAGGACTAGCACACTAAGCTGAAAGCTTTTTTACAGGTGCGACCTGGGAGCACAGGGAAGTTATGTGATTTGCTCAGGGTCACACAGTATGTAAGTGGAAGCTGTGGGGTTCAAATGCAGGTCTGGTCTGCTAGATGTCACCAGATTTGCAGCTCAGAGCCTTAAACCACTGCGCTATACTGCCTGTATTGCCAGGGGTATATCTTCAAGGAGAGGGGAGGTGATCCTGCCGTTGTATAGGTTACTGGTTTAGGCGATACCTAGAGTACTGTGTACTGTACTGGGGCCCATACCTGAAGAGGGACATTAGGTTACTGGAGGGGGTGCAGTGCAAGGCAACAAAGATGATCCAGGGACTAGGGGACATACCCTACGTGAGCAGGCTGAGGGAGCTTAACATGTACTCACTGGAGGAGAGCAGAGACGGGGGGATATGATTGAAACCTTCAAGTACATGAAGGGAATAAACAAGACAGGCATAGAGGGACTATTCAAGCTAAGGGGGGTAGAGACACTTGAGGTCACAATCTCAGATTGGAGTGGGGAAGGTTCAGGAGGAAAATGAGAAGACACTTTTTTACGGAGAGAGTGGGATCTGGGTGGAACATGTTGCCTGTGGATGTGATATCCTGTAGAACAGTGGACTGCTTCAAAAGGAGATAGGATAGGGTAAGAGGGACAGTCAGGGGAGAGGAAGGAGGGGCAGCTGCAGTATAAGGGTTGCTAGCTGCACATTCTAGCAGACTCGATAGACCATAAGGGCTTTATCTGCTGGCAAATTTGTATGTTCATATGTCCATCTCAGTGCTTCTCAAGCCAGATAGCTAGTTTTATCCACTCAGGTCAAATGCCCCTGGATCATTAAGCATACCTAAAACCAAGACCAAGCTTGGTGAAATGTTCTTCTCCTTCACTGCCCCTATAGTCTGGAACTTTATCCCTATCTTGGTCCATAAGTGTACATCCAATCCTGCCTTCAAAAATGCATATTGCACCTTCCTAAGCCAGGCATCTGTATGTTCCTTCCCCCAGGCTGCTACAGAGTGGGTGTTCATATCTGTCTTTTCACAGTCCCTTACCAATTGTTGTAACATATTCCTGAACTCTGTTCTGTGTGTAAATTTGTTGAACATAGTACTTTATTGTATAGAATGAACCTATGACCTTGAATCTTTAATGTTATCACCAGTACTATTTGTTGCCAGCCTTTTGTTTTTTGTCTACTATGTACCAAACCTTGTTTCATTGAACATTTGTTATACTTCATCCCTTACTGTTCCTCTGTTGTATTCTCCCACGTGGTGCCTGAAAATAGGCAACTGTTATTGTCTAGTACATCCACCTGGTTAATAAAAACTAGATAAGACATCTTGGTTGCCATCCTTAGGAACATCTCCAGCAGTTTGATGTCTTTCTTTAGGTAAGGGTACCAGTACTGCACACTGTATTCCAGATGTGGCTGAACCAGTGATCTGTACAGCGGCAGAATGCCCTCTGCTTTTCTGCTCGTAATACCTCATACCATACAGCCAGCATTGGATTTACCTTGGCTGCTGCTCTCCTGCAGCGTGCTGAGTGGTTTAGGTAACTCATTTTGATCACACCCAAGTCTTTCTCCTCCTCTAACTTGCTAACTTGCACAAACCCACAGCCATTATTTGGCTTCTGGATTCTTCTGCCCCAGGTGCATTATGTTACACCTTTTAGCATTTACTTCCAGTTGTAAATTACCAGACCATCTCTCCAGTTTGGCCAGATCTTCTCTAATGTCTTGTCTCTCCTCTTCCATGTCCACTCTCCCCTAGAGCTTTGTGTAATCTACAAACAAGCATATCTTACATTTTATCCCATGTGCGATGTCACTGATGAAGATATTAAATAACACTGAACTGAGCACCCAGCTCTGTGTTACCCCACTAGTGACTAGTCTAGCCTCCAAGAACTGCCTCCAACTACTACTCTCTGACTTCTACTTTGCAGCCAGTTTCTAAACCATTTAGCCAATTTTGCCTCTATCCCCAGGTTCTCCGGCTTCCTAACTAATCTCACGTAAGGAACAGAGTCAAACGCCTCACTGAACTTCAGATACAGGTTGTCCACTGTTTGGCCCCTGTGCACTGTCCTGGTTACCCAGCCAAAGAAATTAATCAGGTTGGTCTGGCATGACTGCCCTGACACAGACCCATGTTTTCTCTCACCTTGAAGCCCATTTTCTTCCAAAAAGCTTACCAGTCTTTTTTTCAATCGCTTTTGGACATGCTTGAGCTTTTTTCAATATGGTTTTCGTGAGTTTCCCCACTATTGAGGTCAGACTGACTGGCTGATTGTTACCTGGGTCACCCGTAGGCCCACTCTGGTGTAGTTGCACTACATGCACTATCCTCCAGTCCAGGGGTTCCTCCTCTGTCTCTAGAGAGGTGTTAAACAGGTCTAACGGGCACCCAGCCCATCCGACTACTCCTTCAGCACCTTTGGGTGCATGCGCACTGTCATACTTGTTTATGTTAAGGAGTGCTCGTTTATTTTGCGGGATGAGGCTCTTGGTGATCAGAGTCACAAGCACAGCACAAACTGGCTATTTTGGTGGAAAGTGTCTGAAGCATAGATAGAGATGCTTTCTGATGATGCAATTTTTTTTTACCGAGCAATATTCACTCATCTACAAATCCATGCTGTATATGTAAAAATGACTAAATACAGTTTAAACATTCCTACAAGCATAGGTTAAGTAAATGAAATGGTTGAGTGGGTGTACTGCATGTGATTTTGGTGGGGGATATGAAAATAATGATTTACTGGACAATTTTCAAAATGGGGGATACAAAAATAAAGAAAATGATTAGATGCCCATGATAATCGGTCAAAGACAAGTTAAATCATGTAACAAAGGACATTTAAATTTTACACATAGAGGCATCGGGGTATCACATGAAGATGGCGACTATATAATGGTGAATGGCAAAAGGGCAAATGGATAATTCTGAATGGGATCTTCGGTGAAGTATCTGTACCCCATCCCCAAGGTCCACTCCCCCCAGAGTCAATATATTTAGTAAGAGGGGTGTAGGGGACACAGCCCCCCGCAAGGGGGATTCAGTGACATCACCAAATTTCCCATTTGGCATTATCCATGTGACCTTTTAACGTTCGCAGTTTTTTAGTCACCGTCTTGACATGGAACTGATGTGGGGACATGCTAAAATGGTTTTCAACAGCCTACAAAGCATTGGGCCATCTTCATTATGAGGTCAATGCAGCTAGCAGCTACATCTGAGAAGCATCCTTGAGGTACTCTCTAGTCAGACTCTATGCTACAAACAACACCAAAACGGAAACATATAATGTACCAATTCAAAGACCAAAATAGGCAGTAAATAAAAAACATTTTAAAACTTTTATCATCAGTAGTGCACTGCATAACAATTTCTTCAAAAGTGCTGTTTAATACACTTAAGACTGCATGTTCTTCTGGACACTGAGGGCCAGATATTCAAAACTTTGTGCAGAACAAAAACCATTTGCACAGGTATAGCGCTGGTCTGCTATATTCAAAAGGCCAAATGGCACGGGCAAACTGCATTAGCGCCAGCCAAAATCATAATGTATGCAAGGGGCAAACTGACATGAATACAGGTGCAATGCTATATTCAGTGACTAGTGCCGCGCTAAGTGGTTTTGCGTGACTTAGCGTGACACTTAGTACGGTGCACATTACAGCCCAGGAAAAGCTTGTCTTAACCCTGGACAATCAGCTTTGCATGGTGTTTGCGTGGCTTTTGCGCAGCTTTGCGTGACGCTAACAAAAAAATATGACACGTAGACAAAGCCAAACATAGTGGAAACATGCTGCTAACTGATGGTATCACAATGATGCCATCATCTGCCACCAGTCCCAGCCATGCCAGGCAGTAAGTGGTGACCCTGCTGCCAGTGGACAGCATGGCAGTGTGGCCATACAGCACACACCTGCGGACCATTCTTCTGTAACACCAACAGATGCCAGTACACACATGCAGCACTGTGGGCATGGAGGATTTTGAGGGGAGAGTGTATGGGTGGCCAGGCTGTGCCACAGACCAGGTGTGGCCAGAAGGCTGGGACACATCATGCAGTGCACATGGGCTAGTGTTGGGAATACCCCAACACCAGTGTGCCTTTCTGATAATATATGCCCCCGGCCACATACCGCACAGCTGTACAACTGCCACAGCACACAAAGCCAGACATGTATATGTCACTGTGAGCATCCCATGCCAGAGGTGCAGCATCTGTGGGTCACACAACAGCATAACAGTAATGTCCACTGTCAGTAAACACCCGCAGGTTGGGCCTCTCACTGTGTATAGTGCAGTCATCATCACTGCCCTACACACCATAGGCATTGCTGTGTCCACACACTACTGGCCCCCTTGCTACTGTAGTGTCTGTTCTGCACTGTAGCATGACCTACAGTGAGACAGTTGCATGCAACACCACCACCACCATCTGTGCCTATGCCATGTCCCAGTACAGCTGCAGGCTGGGCAAACTGGGCTGGGAGTGCAGGGCAAACTTAGCCCTGGAATAAGACAGCTCTGAATATGGCAACCAGAAAGTGCAAACCACAACAGCAACACAGTCCACAGTGATGTGAAAGTACGTAGAGGTGAATTATGTGGCCAATGTGTGTGCCAGCAAATGCGTGGACCCAGTACAGATGCAGGCAGCAGCGTATGTGAAAGTACAGTGTTTAAAACTGTATAGTATTACCCAAACTGTTCTCGCAGCGCTAACACGTTTGCGCGGGTTTAGCGCAGGGCTAAACCGTTAACACAGTGCAAACTATGCTTCAACTAATGTCCAGGCTGCCCTTGACTACTTCTTGAACTGCTTTAACCCTCTCCAAGACATCCATGCTCCCCGTGTCACCCGCCGGATTCGTGGAACCCAGACAAAATGGTTAACAAAAGCCTTATTTACCCAAATAAAAGACAGGGATAAGGCTTTACATGCTTCAAGATCACTGGATTACAAACTGACCACAATCTTTATCGCTTCTGAGAAACTCATGCAAGAAAAACATACGCTAGCCAAAAGTTCCTACTGTAAGGACCTGCTGATAAAAGCCTCAGACGACTCTAGGAAATATTGGTCCACCTTAAAAACACTCCTTGGTACTCACCACAGGGCACACACCAGTGACATGCTGCTAAATGGCATTCACTGCAATAACCCAACAACCATTGCTAATGCTTTTAATCTCCACTTCTCAGACCTCTCAAACTACCTCACCTCCCTCCCTCCTGTCCCCAACACCATTCCCCTTGGCGATATCAGTCCGATACTCACGCACCCACCTTTTAGGCTCCGGAGTATAAAGAGAGCTGAAGTGTTAAAACTCCTACTCACTATTCCTGACAACACCAGCACAGGGTCCGATGGACTTGAACCAAAGCTCCTAAAAGCTGCTGCCCCACTCATCGCCTCTCCCTTAACCAAAATTTACAACCTATCTCTACACCATGGCACAGTACTAAACATATGGAAAACAGCCAAAGTCACACCAATACCAAAAAAGGGGGACCCTAAAGAAATAAATAACTACCGCCCCATTGCAATTCTCTCTGTTCTTGGCAAACTCTTGGAAAAACTTGTGCCACCCAATCCATTGAATATCTCCAAAGGTACAACCTTCTATCTAGCTCACAGCATGGCTTCCAGAAAGGGCACAGCACCTCTCTGCCCTCCTCAAACTCACCAAAGACATATATGCCCATGGACTCGGGCCTCTAACAGGTGCAGTCTTCATTGACCTAACCAAAGCTTTGACCTGGTCAATCACACCATTCTCCTAACTAAACTACACTCCCTGGGCTTCACCGCCGATGCAGTGGCCTGGTTTGAAAGCTACCTGTCCGGCGATGACAAGCTGTAGTGTTTAACTCTGCCATATCAGATCTTTCCACTATTAACATTGGAGTGCCCCAGGGCTCAATTCTTGGGCCCTTACTTTTCTCCATCTTCATTAATGATATCCCACTCATTGCAAACAACTGTTCATCACTGCTCTATGCTGATGATCTAGTTGCTTACCATAGTGCCAGAACTGTTGCCGACTTAATCCACCCTCTCGCCGTTGACTTTGCTAATATTCAATCCTGGCTCACCGATAACAAACTTATTCTCAACTCCAGTAACACCTACTCCATGCTCTTCGGCTCCTCTGCTAGACTTAAAGCTAATCAAAATGCCCTAATTATCCCCTGCGCGGACGGCTCTTCTCTGATTAGCACCAACTCCTTTAAATACCTTGGTGTCACTCTTGATCCATCCCCGACTTTGACCCACACATCACAACCACCTGCAAGTCAGTTAACGCCAAGATAGGTAGTGCCTACCGAACCAGGGTATGCCCTCACCCCATCTGCCAGACTTGCCGTTGCCCAAGGCTTTCTTCTCCCAGCCTTTGCATATGGCTCAGTCACCTACCTATTTGCCTCCAAATCATCCCTCCATAAGTGGGACACCACCTACAACATCATCTGCCGCTATGCTTCCACGTCTTCACGCTACAAACATCATTGCCAACTCTATAGTGACCTTAAATGGCCGTGCCCCTCTGCTCACAGACTCCAGGCTTTCGGCTCATTAATTGACAATATTATCAGATCTGGCCTCCGCTACCCCTGTCATCCCTACTGACTTCACAGCCTTCTTATGGCTCATGCGTCACTGACCAAGCTCTTCACATACCCAGACACAGAACCACTAATGTGGTGCACGCTCCTTTTCAAACGTGGGTCCAAAATACTGGAATTCTATTCTCAAACTATTCGACAAGCAGCCTCCCACACCTCTTTTAGGTTACTTCACATAGAGCACTTGCGCTTTATTAACCCCTGCACCTGCTTTAATCCGCCTTAGCTCCACTCTCCTTCCTGTTGCTCTGTTTCAATCATCCTGTTCTCCTCCTCTCTCTCTGCTCTCTCTCTCCCTCACTCTCTTGCATCTCTTCTTTACTACTTGTTACTTTGTCTCTTTAATGCCTGCTATTGCTAATTCTTATGTTCCTACTTAACTTATTTTGAGATCCCTGTACAACTGTGCTGTATTTTTATCCTTCAGTGTAAACCTATTCATGTTTGTTGCCAAAATTTTGTCTCCTATTACCTGAAGTTTTGACTTGACTCTGTACTGTACTGCTTTCATGTGCTGCGTCACATACACAATTTTTGTATTTCTAAATGTACTGTCCCGGGTCGCGCCTGAAAATAGGCATCTTTGTGCCTAGTGCACTTACCCGGTTACCAAAAGCAAATAAATAAATAAATAAATAAATAAACTACATGCAAATCAGGGCATAATGAGATGCTAATTTGGATGTTTGCCCAGAGATTACCTAAGTAGGCTCATTTGCATGTCACTTTTGAATATGGCAAAGTTTAGCACTGGGCAAACGTGTTTGCACTGGGCTAACAGTTTAGCCCTGCACTAAACCCGCGCAAACGTGTTAGCGTTGCGCAAACAGTTCGGGGAATATTTTACAGTTTTGCACACTGTACTTTCACATATGCTGCTGCCTGCATCTGTACTGGGTCCACGCATTTGCTGGCACACACATTGGCCACATAATTCACCTCTACGCACTTTCACATCGCTGTGGATCAGTGTGTTGTGGTTTGCACCTCTGGTTGCTACATTTCAGAGCTGTTCTATTCCAGGGCTAAGTTTGCCCTGCACTCCCAGCCCAGCTTGCCCAGCCTCATTCCCATGCTATATTCAGAAGCTGTTTGCCCTGGGCTATTCCTTTTGAATATGGCTTGCTTTGTGCCCAGGGCTAAGTTTACATAGAAACATAGAATTTGACGGCAGATAAGGACCGCTTGGCCCATCTAGCCTGCCCATTCCCCTACCTACAGGATAGGCTGCAGATCCTAGTTAACCAACAGCCTATTTCTTCCTACCCCCCACAAGAATTGCCTTATGTCTGTCCCATGCATTCTTGAATTTTCCCACAGTTTTAGACCCCACATCCTCCTCAGGAAGTCTGTTCCATGCATCCACTACTCTCTGTGTGAAAAAATACTTCCTCACATTGCCCCTGAACTGTCCCCCCTCTATCTTTAAATTGTGTCCCATTGTTCTTGCACGTCTCTTTTTCTGAAAGATGATACCCTCTTGGACTTTGTTGATTCCACTGAGGTACTTAAAAGTTTCTATCATGTCCCCTCTCCTTCTTTCCTCAAGGGTATACATATTAAGCTCCTTTGTCTCTCCTCATATGGCTTCTCTGCACACCCTGCACCATTTTAGTTGCCGCCCTCTGGACTGCCTCTATCCTGTCTATGTCTTTGCGGAGATGGGGTCTCCAGAACTGGACGCAGTACTCCAGATGGGGTCTCATCAACTGTCTGTACAGAGGGATAACAACTTCCTGTTTTCTGCTGCTGATGCCTCTCCCTATGCATCCCAGTATACCCCCAGTCCTCCCTACTGCCTGCTCACATTGCTTGCTAACCTTAAGGTCATCTAATATGATTACCCCCAGGTCCCTTTCCTTTTTTTGTTGTTGTTACTACCTCCCCCCACATTGTGTATTCTTCCTCTGGGTTCTTGTTGGTGCATTATTTTGCACTTCTTTGCATTGAATCCTAGCTGCCATACTTCTGACCATTCCTCCAACGTTGCCAAGTCCCTTCTCATCCTTTCCACACCTCCTTGTGTATCAACCCTGTTGCAGATTTTTGTGTCATCTGCAAAGAGGCATACTTTTCCTTCCAGTCCCTCTGCAATGTCACTTATGAAGACATTAAAAAGGACTGGACCCAATACTGAACCCTGCGGTACCCCACTAGTAACCCCTCTTTCTTCAGAGTGGTCTCCATTTACAATTACTTTCTGTGTCCTGTTATCCAGCCAATGTTTTACCCAGGCTACCACCCTGGGACCCACTCCCAGGCTGATTAATTTGACTATTAATCTTTTGTATGGGACTGTGTCAAATGCCTTGCTAAAGTCTAGGTAGGCCATGTCCACAGCCCCTCCCTGGTCTACTACTTTGGTCACCCAGTGAAAGAAATCTATTAGATTCATCTGACATGACCTCAGAACCCATGCTGCCTTGGGTCCCAGCCCACTGGCCCCTAGGTACTCAACTATTCTTTCCTTCAGAAGTGACTCCATCACTTTCCCTACCACAGAGGTCAGACTGACAGGTCTGTAGTTTCTGCCTCTGTCTTGGTTCCACTTTTGTCAAGGGGAATCACATCCGCCTTCCTCCAGTCCTCGGCTACCACACCATCCTCCCATGATTTATTAAAAAGAGTAGCCAGTGGTTTCACTAGTTCCCCCCTTAGTTCTTTTAGAATTCTGGGGTGAATTCCATCAGACCCCATTGCTTTGTCCACCTTCAGTTTTAGGAGTTCTTGCAGAATCCTTTCTTCTGTGAAACGACTGAGATCGACCCCTCTATCAAGATTGCTTCTGTTAATCGGATTAGACACTTCCCCCTCCTCTTTTGTGAATACTGAGCAGAAATATTCATTCAGTATCCCTGCTTTTTGCCTGCCGGGCAGTTCTAATTTAGCCCTTGGGCAAAGTTTTGAATATCTGGCCCTGAGTCTCTGTAAATGATTCTGTGCCACCACCAATTTTGAGGAAAATTTCTAAATTATAATCATAGATATTGACTACTAGTTATGTTAAACTATATAGAGGTTCAAATGGTCCTCCTCCAGTCTTTGTTTTTTAGAAACTTCTTTGTTAGCATCAGCCAGTAGATTTTTCATCTTTTTCCCTTAGCTCTTCCATCTCTAAACTGCTGGATTAATAACATTTACTTTTTCAGCTATCTCATCCCAAGCCTTTTTTTATCAGTGTTTTCTTAATTTGGATCCAAGATAATTTATTTGTGTAATAAATAACTCTTCAATCAAAGTTAACTTTGTTTCCTCAAAGAAATTCTGTTTCATAGTTTTGGCAGCCACATTGAAATGACCATTTAGGACTAACAGTTGTAAGTTCAGTCTATGTTTCTAGGCAACCACAGGTTAGACTAGTCTAATATAAGACTTTCATTTTTCAGCTTGATGAAACAGACTTAAATTGCAGTCTTATGCTAGATCAGATTGTGTGACTCAAGTGACAAACTGTGACTTACACATAAGCCCACTTTTGTGCACCCAGATCCAAGAACTTGATTGGTGAAGAAGGAGAGGTTAAGGAGAGCTGAGGCAGGGAAAGCAACAACATAACTTTTCACAATGCAAGATAGAATCCTTACCCATGACAGCATTAATGCTAATAGTCATGTTCTGATAGTTTTCTATTTAAATGTAAAACAGTTATAAATAATCAATCCTATAACCACTGACTTCAGAACCAAAATTCACTAAACACGATATTTTGAAAATGTCATTAGCCATGTTTCTGAGAGCCTTGAGTTCCTGCCTCACCAGTATTTTGTTAACTCGGGTTGACACTTGGTGATGTAAGCATTAATGCACGATAGAGGAGGGCTATACTAGGGAATTAGTGCCCGGTTGGAGTCACAAGGCTGAAGGCTAAGTGCCTCCAACCACCAGCCAGGCATTAATTCCCTAGTAGAGCCTGACTCAGAGTGCATTAATGCATTTGTAACATGGCAAGCACTACAACAATGAAGTGTTATGCTTATAATTAGCACAAAAAAAGACATCAATGTTAGTTTCACTTATTTGTTTTTACTCTGAAAAATGTGTTCTGCGATGTCTCACATCTTTCAATATTGTGGCTGCTAGGACTTCACTATTAAGATTCCTTCTCTTTACTGTGGTCTAACAAGCTATGTAACAAACATTTTTAATTCTAAATGGTACTTATTTAATAAACATGCTTGCAGCTTTCTGCTCATTGACTGCTTTGCGTCGAAAAGGATTGTGGGTGACACTATTGACATATTCCTCGCTACAAAAACTTTGCAACTTTCACTAAAACATTTTGACATTTTGCTACTTCTTGCTTTCTCCTGCTTTCTCTGATAAAAAACAATTTGTTAGTACTACATGTTGCCTGTTCTCCAGCTATCCTGTGATACATGTTGCCGCTCGTTAACTAAACAGGGCGCCTGTGGACAGTAACAACAGTGGAGGGTAGATTGGATGATTTACTACTGTTTACCTTTCTGTGCTCCACAGAACACTACCAGTGCTTCTGCTGAGGTACTTCTTACCCTTTTTTTGTATCGGGAAGACCAGGGTTTTCACTGCTGCAGCTATGGATACTATGGCACTGGGACCACATACAGTAGATCGAATGCTGTCATTAATTCAGGCAATTGTATTTCTTATTCAGATTTTTGAGGTACTGCAGGACTGGAGATTATTGTATGCGATCGGAGTTTAGATGTGGCTGTGAGAGGAATTGCACTAGCGGGCATTACATAAAGAATAAAGTATGGGGAAGTGCGTGATACAGTATGAGAATTTTAATGCACACCCGAGGTGTGGGATGCTACATAAATCCTGAGGGCGTAGCCCAAGGGGTTTATTAAAGCATCCCACAGTGAGGGTGTGCATTAAATTTGAGTTTGACATACTTCCCCATATTTTATTTTCTATAATAATTGGTGAACAAGTTTTTCCCTGCCTGATTTTTGTGACTGCCTGTGGCACACACACACACACACACACACACACACACACACACACACACACACAGTCTCCCTCCCTCCCTCTTGAAAATTATTATTTTTTAATTCGTTATTTTTGGAACTCACTATTTGAAATGTCATTGTGGATAGGTAGCGCTGCATGCAGTCAGCCACAGTCCCATTTCTGGTAGCAACGAGGTATCACCCGCAGCCGACAAACACCAGGATCAGCCAGATAGGGAATTTTTTTTATTTAAATGCAAGATTAATCAGATAGTTAAAAAAATGAAAAGCTTTGAAGGAGAGATGGATGTTATGGCAGCTCCTCACTAACAGACTGGCTCTTCAGTATCAGACTGACAGAACCACCATGTTAGTGGAACTGTTCAGCCCGCCCACACCGAGAATGATAGCCAATTAGGTAGCACTCTTGGTTTTAACAGGCAGAGTGCATGAATGCCATAATAACCTGTAGGTATTATGAAAAATATCAACTGGCTGAGCACATAGAAAAAATTTCTCGCCAATTATTAGTGGATTAATCCCCGCTGAGTTTTGATCACATGGGTGCATTTCTGCCAATGGCTTTCTCTTATTTTGCTCAGCATTCATTTCCATGTTACAATTCAGAATGGCACACTTACATACCTTCTAGGACTTCCTCTGTTGAGTTAGTCTTATGTCCATAACTTAGCTCCTGAAGGCTTATCTCAAAACTTTATCAAATACATCCTGTACATCTATGTCACAGAAAGGCCAGAGTCCCTCAGACATCTCTGGGAGGAAAATATTGACAGGACCATTGACCAGGAGATCTGGACAGGGATCTGTGAAAGGGTTAACTTGGCCTTTTACAATACTAAACATGAATATAGAAATTATGTTAGCCACACAGAGAATAAATGGGGAACAGGCAGTGTGTCACAGTCAAACAAGCACATACATTTTGGGGTACATTATGAAGGAATAAGGGGCTGGCTAGGGGATGGGATCCTCCCTCTTATACAGCAACTTGGTTCAACCACACCTGGAGTACTGAATCCAGTTCTGGTCTATGCAGCCATGCAGTGCAGGAAGGACACTGGAGATCATGCGGGTTCAGCACAGAGCCAGAAAACTGATTTGTGGATGAGGAGACAAGAGAAGGTTAAGAGGGGACATGATCATAATTTTCCAAATGCTAAAGGTAAAAGCATGGATGGAGAATACATGGATGTTTGAGCTGGAAAGTGCAAGAAATGTAGAGGGCATGCCTTTAGTCTTGGCGAGAGGCAAAATAAGGGGAAATATTAGAAAACATTACTTCACATAGAGGGCAGTTAACGTGTGATAAACTAATGAGTGAGTTTGTTGAAAGTAGTTCTGTTCAGGCTTTCAAAACAGGGTTACTGTAGATAGGTTTCTGAAGGAGAAATTAACTGAAGTTTATGCAGCATAAGTTGGGGTGACATTGTAGCTGTTAAGCACGGCTGTAATATTCAACTGTTTGAATGAACACTGTGGCCTTGGATTATATCTTCAGATCAGGAGTAGGAGTGATGGACCATCAGCAGCAACACAGTTGCTGAATGAGGTGCCGGAGTGAGCGGGAGCGGGTACAGGTAAACCGTATAACAATAAACATTGGGGGGAAACCATACACTGCATAAAACAGTGTATGATACCCATACACAGCAGGGCTATGTTTCCATCAAGGATATGTGACAACGTTATAGAGATCTCAAGAGCAAAACTCAAGAGGTCTCCATGGTATCATCACATGGCCGAGATGGAAACAGTCTTAGTTCTGTATGGGCACTCAGAGTTGTGTATGGGCACTCAGGTCTGTACCTGCTTCCGCTCATTTCGGGCACCTCACTCTGACTGTGTTGCTCCTGATGACCCATCACTCCTGCTCCCAACCATCCATCAATCTAAAGATACAATCCAAGACCACAGCGGTTGTTTTTTTAACTGCCAAAGTAGTAGTATTTGGTACCATGGAGCCGTCTACGACTGTCTGTTTTCAAACTGTTTTGGTCACCCGCTCGTCACTCACTAAACGGCAATGCCATTTTTCCAGCATGTCAAGACTAAAAAATTGCTGTGGTATGACTGTGACATCAGAACAACAGCACAACAGCATTTTGTGGTCGTTTAACTGTACCCCAACAAGGTTATTGAGTGTATGGAAATCCGCACACTTCAGGGGCTATCCGCACTCCTATAAATCCATTCTGTCCATTCACTAAATGTACATGTTCTCCTGACATTGAAAAACATCCCTCCCATCTCTTACAACTCCTCTTATTTAAATGACCACTGCTTCCAAAATGCTCAGATGATCATCTGAAAAAAAGTTGGCTTACCTCTAAACGGAACACCCATTTTGAAACCTGGAAAATTCACAATGGTCAAACTGAAAATCTATAGGGAGGGAAACAGTTGCCTGTAAGGTGAAACTGCCCTAATAAATCATTAATATAATTATCCCTAGTGTCTATTGGTCCCCTCATCCTGATTTCCTGTCTGAACCCAAACAACACTTTATCATATAAATCCTTAGTGTCTAGTGGTCCTCCCACTTCTGATCCCGTCTGACCCCCTATAACCTGTTAATATATTGATCCCTGGCATCTAGTGGTCTCACCACCCCTTATCACCAGTCTGTTCACCAGTACCCTAATGTTTCAAAGTTCCCCGGTGTCTACTAAACTCTATTCATAATCACTAGTCCGATATCCCACAACTCAATGTTTCAAAGACCCCTGGAATCTAGTTGTCTTCCCAATCACCAGTATGAACCCCCCATCCTTCCCACTCAGGTCCTTCCTTTCATTCTCCCTGAAGCACACCCATCAGCACAACTGGAACCCCCCTCCCAGTGACAACCACCATCATGGCCCTCCCCCATCCTCCACCTCAGATGACTGCTGTCTGGGTGACAGGGAGCAAGTGTATGCGTACTGTGGAAACAGGTTTTTAAGTTGTCAGGTCAGCGCCATGCAGTCGGGCAATGAATATGGCCCTTATCTCAACTGCCCATGCATCTCCCACTTGATAAAGGACGGGATCATCCAAAACGCATCAGGCAGGCCAGAATGGGTGTTTTTTAGATTATTCACAGACTTAAATAAGTAAATAAATAAAGCTGCATGCATCATGGCAGGCCTATTTCTAGATTCCCAACTATAATTAAACATCAGTAATAAGACAAAAGTGATATATTGACGGCTGAGGGCTGGCTGGAGTTCAGTGGGAGAAGCAAAAAACCACTCCCCCAACCAGGCCTTAAAAGGCCCTCCTCCAGGCCAGTCCTCAATTGTTCTCTTCGTTACAGCCAGAGACACCACCTTTCTTCCCTCTGGGCTGCATCACCTTCACATTTGCTGCCACGGAGCTCCAGTTCCGTTTCATTCTCTCCAGGCTTGCCAAGCCTTTCCTCATTCTTCCACTGTCTGCTCCGCTCCGACCTCCTAGTCTTGGCATTCTGCTCTCCAGCTTCCTTCTACCATGCTGGCTGCATTGCCTGCTCCCTCCCTCCATCTGCCACCTTGTCAGTTCCCACCTCAGACTGCTTACCTCATATTGGAGCTCTCCTCCGCCCGTTCTCCTAGTTCAATCCCCAGCTGGTACTGCCACCACTTTTCTCAGTTTCTTGCCCTCAGCTTCTCCCCATTTGTGTTTCCCTTCTTCACCATGTTAGCTGTCTCACTTCAGTGCTGGGGGGCTCTGGCCTTCCATCTGTACCTCAGCGCTTCTGGGTTGCATACACTCTCCCATCTCACAGGACAGGTACCTCTGATTTCATCACCTACTCTCTCTCAGGACTGCATTTTTTCCCATATGGTGCAATATTTTTGGTCTGCCTTTTATTTTTCTTGCAGCTTATTTCTCCTGCTGTATGGTTTTGCACCCCCGTGTTTGTCTTTTGCTGCTTACTCTCTTTTGGGGTTTGCAGCCCTGTTTATTCCTTCTGTTTCCTGCTATGTTTTTTAATCCTCTCCTCCTGGGCCTGGCTTTCGCCACTGGCTCACACCTGTTTTTAATCTTCTGTTATGTCAGTCATCCCATCCACCCAGCTACAGCCCCCCACACCATAGGCCCTGCGTTGGGATGTGGGCTCTGGTCTGCGGATCACCTCCATCCTGCACCTGGGCTTTCTCTTTGGGCTCTGTTCCATACTCTCATTTGGTGCCCTTGCATCATACTTCATATTGTTTGCCATGCTCTCCGCTCCTGGCTACTCAGTACCTGTGCTTTCCCGAGTCATTTGGCCCCTATTCCTCACCTTTCCCTGCATTTTGCTTCTCTACCTCCATTGCTTCACAGAGTGTGCCCACAATGTCCATCTGCTCACCTTGTGACCCCATTGTCATTGTTACTGACTTTCAAGTGCATCTCATGCTGTACTCTGACTCTATACATACTGGTATGTGCTTCTTTGGGCATTCTAGCACTTGCTTTTCCTGTGCTGATCTCACTGTTTTTCTTTTGGGGGTTTCCTGCCCTACCATCATTTGCCTGATTCCTACAGCTGCCGGCTATGTAAATCACTCCTCGTCTTGTCAGCCCAGCTCTAGCTGCCGGCATTGCCTAACGTTCTTCTCTCTTTCAGTTTTTACTTGGCCTCCTGTGATTACCAATCATGGGTAGCTTCCTCATGACATGAGTCTGGTTCTCCTTTGCTCAGTCTGACCTCGGGATCTACTCATTCACATCGATTAATTGAGCATACCTCTCATTGGGTCTTATGCTACCTAACTGAACTGCTGCACTCCTGTGGTTATTATCACTATCAGTTTCCTTATCACTGCATCTTGGTCTCACTCGCTCATCCAACCTCTCTGTGGGTCTACTCCTTTACATCGGCTACTCACGCATAACCCTCTAGGGTCCATGTTACCTTGACTCAACCTGCTTTCCACTCTATGACATGCCTTCTGTGTTTATTGCCCCTTGGCTTGAGGCTGGCTGCATTGGCTTCTCATTAATGGGGCCCCTTTTGTTGCCCGAGTGGGTTCAGAGGCACCCTCTATGCTATTGTCTATCTGACCACCTCTGATTCACCTGGTCTGTTTTGTAGGTTCGCATAGGACAGCTGAGTGCCTCAGCAGTCATCTCTCTCCTCTATTGCTTTTGAGTGTATAGTTGTAGAGACATCACTCACAACCCTCAACAGTTGTCCCTTTGGAAGGACAGAGTGAGAGCTTCCTCTGAACTGGAATACCTTCCTCTTCTCTTGATCTCAACTCTAAACTGCAGTAACTTAGCCGTCACTACTCAAAATGTCCTTCAGGCAGGAGGGAAGGTGACCTTGACCTATCCTTGGATCCCCGGAGGTTCCCTACTCAAAAGGTGTTTTTCCTTTCCTCCATGCCAATGGTCATACTATTAGATAGGGTTGGAGTTTCCTTAAGTTCCTTAATTTAGTTCCACGGTTGGATGGAGTCGGATGGTGGCCCGGCTGTTCCTTCTTTCCTTAGGAAGTCCGCCCTTCTGCATCTTGTCTGCTTTCATTTCATTCATCATCCTCATCATATCTCATTTTTCTGCTATCCTTTCCATCTACATCTATCTCCTTAATTTCCAATCTCAATATATTCTGATTGCTCACCTCTTTGATGCTTGACACCTTTTTGGGTATTCTTTTTGGGCTTCTTCCTAAGCTACCTTTATCTAAGGGAATTATTCTCATGGGACCTATAGGGTGGTATATCCCACAGATAGAGAGGCAAACAACCACAATGTATCAAAGTCACACAAGTAAACATCTCATCCAGTTGTGCATGCCCATTTAAATTGATGGCTGAGGGCTGGCTTGAGTTCAGTGGGTAGAGTAACAAACCCCCCCCCCAACCAGGCCTTAAAAGGCCCTCTTCCAGGCCAGTGCTCATTCGTTTTCTTTGTTGTCCCACCATCCACCCCTCCTCCTCCAGTGGCTTATCTCTCTTTCTTGTGGGCTTCTTCCTAAGCTACCTTTAGCAAAGATAATTATTCCAGTGGCATCTATGGGGGGAACCCTCCTCTAGGGTTCCTTGCATCGTACCCCTACAGGGTGGTATATCCCATGGATAGAAAGGTGAACAGCCACAATGTATTGAAGTCACACAAGCATACATCTCATCCAGTTGCATAAGCCCATTGAAAAACATTTTGAGAAACTCAGTCGGGAACCTATTTCTTCCCAGTGCAGTTTTGTTTCCTAGTTGTTTAATGCACATTCTATCTAAGCCAATGTCCAAGAGGTCTATGACATCCTCATGTATACAGGATGTTAGTTTATGTAATCTGCACTGCAAACCCAAATATTATTCATACGTTGATGAGTTATCATAATTTGCTTGCTTCTGACAAAAATAGTTTAAAATCAGCTTTTGTATACCCCTACCACTGTGCCACATCCTCATACGTCTCAATGACAGAGCACTGGGCAGCAAAAAATTCCCTCCTTTTTTTTCTGTATATCTTCCCTTTCCAACTGAGTAATATTTAGTCTCCACAACTGGTTGTCTACCTGTTTGGTTGGTCCTGTACTGCAATGACACATACCTGCAAGGTGGTCTGAGGCTTCCATCAGTATAGCTTTTGCCAAGTCCACCTTGAGAGCAGCAGAAACACACAAGAAATCAATCCTGGAGGATAGAAACCCTTTTGTAAAAGTAGGAGCAGTGTGCTCTAAATGACCTGCACAACCATACAACAAACCTGCAGTAGATACCATTTCATTTAAGGCAACAGAATCACAGTGCAATTTTTAAGTTCTGCCTCCCCTCTGTTATTTAAAGGCAGCTCACGATTAATATCTCCGCTATTGCCAATTTTGAGGCATACAGGTATGGCTTATTGTCATTAAATAAGGCTGCCTTAGCAGACTTAGTTAGTGGAGCATAAACAGTGATGAGGCGGATGCTCCTACCTCCCTGCACCACAATCAATAAATGAGCCCTTCTTGGTTCTGTTTCTACCAGTCTGTGCAACCTTATCGATGAGTCTTTAAAGAGGATATTCACTCCATCACATCTGTCCAACCCCTGTAACCAGAAGGACGGGCTTTGTGTCCATAATTTTTTAATAGTTGATAAGTCAAACAACATTTTCAAATGAGTATCCAATAAAAAGATGATATTACCAAGCAGTGAAACAGAAAGTGTTGTAACTCATTTCCTGTAAGTCTTTATACTATTCACATTTAGAATCATTGGGGAAATTATCAATCCAGGACACATTTCTGCTTCTGTGTATATGCTTGGGGGGTGAGACTCAACCATTGCTGCTCTGGTTTGAGACCAAGTCCTTTGTTGGCTTTTCTTTGCTGCAGATGAAACTGAGAAGGAATTAGTTCAATCTGAGAACTGGTCTCCAACCAAGGAGGAGATCGAAGATGCTTCAGAATCATCCTCCTCTTTAGTGTCCCTAACTGTTTGGTGGAGAACAACACAGTAAACTTATTGTCCACAAGTATACCCACTGGTATAATTGCCTTTATCTTATTTTTCCTCTTGTTCTCTTGTTTTCTGACTGCGCGGAGGAGGACTGTCTGGTTGTGAGTTGTCTTGTGAGGTAACAACAAACATGTTCCTTTCCACGTCTGCCTGTCTTGCATGAGTTATCCGAGAAGGGAAAACTTCCTGAACTAAAGGTTTCTCAGCAGTAGGGTGAACATGAGCCTCAATCAGCTTGTCTCATGCTATCAGAGATGTCACTCTGACACTCTCACTCTGAGATTCCATCATAGAGTCCAACTGCTTGGACCCTGCAAATCTCTGAGCAGATGCTCTAGCAGACCCCTGTGTCTGCCCTTTCATTGTCAAGGATTCCTGATCCAAACCCTCCATCATATTATGTAACGCTAAGGGGCACTGGACATATGAGTACCCCATTCCTCACACAGATTGCACTCAATCCACATCACATACAACATTTACTGTAAGTGTCTTCTAGCCCTCCACTTATGGCAAGAGTGAGGCTGTCCAGAGTAGAAGTACATCCCTCTATCTTTACCTAAAGTAATTGTTGCCTGGGAGGTGGTAAGTCCCAGTGTTAGTTTGATGCAGCTTCACTTTGAACATCCATCCTCCTCTCCAGATCTGCTTTGTGTCAATTGTAGGCATTGGCTTATCTAATTCTTCAAACCTTTGCTTCAGCCAATACAAGATATCGGATACATAAACTCCTTCATTGTGAAACAAGATGGTAATTATTTTAATTGCAGGTTTAGATGAGGGATGGCCATAAACGGTGACCACAATGCAGTATTATTGAGAGCATCATACTTTAACCAAAACTTCTCTAAGGATTTTTTATGTTTTGAGACTAACATCATATGTCGTTTCTCCAGACATGTGTATAATGGCAAACAGTTCAGCTGCAAAGAAGTCCATTGAGTCTTTCAGTAGATTTCTTTTCTTTTTTTGTTATTACTTTATCCTCCCTGCTCCACGGCCCTTAATCAGGAGGGAGCCCCAGTCCCATCCCCTGACGTCCACCAGCCAACACCGACCATTACCCCTAGGGCTTACCCCTGGTAGGGCTGGCAGGGGTACCACAAACCCCACTGAAGAAAGGATTCCAGTATGGTCAGTGCCATGGCTATTCGGGGGGTGAGACCTGTCATCCAGCTGGCAGCTCTCTTTCCTCCTGTTTCACCCCCTCTGGAGTAGAGCGTGAAATGACGTCAGCAACGGTAGTGTGCACGCTCCTGTGTGCGTTCTATCAGGTGTCTGCCCCACCTCTGACCCCAAGTTGGCAGCATCGGTGTGCCAACCCCCAGCCTCGACTAGGGGCCAGGCATGCACTGACATCTTATTGCCCCCCTCCTCAGAGAAGGAGAGCTGTCCTTGGGACACTCGATCCTTTTCCTCCCTGCTGACCCCTGGTGGCCCGCACTAGCTTCCAAACATGGGTTGCTGCCGTGGTGAGAGGTGTGGCATCCAGTGCCTCAACCCTCAGTGCCACCAGGCCGGCCATCTTTTAGGAAATTTCAAATAACAAATACCCTATCATGAGGAAGTTCCATACCCTCTGTACTTTAATCGAACAGCATTCTATCACCGTGAAGGTTCCCCCAAAACAGCAAATAAATCTGACATATGGAAATGTCTCTGAGGCTGAGGTTGAAGTTGCTCCTCCTGGGAGCCCTGCTCTATATCAGGGGGGTCAGTGCACCATTTTTCTGCTTCTTCCACAGAATCTTTCTACTTTTCTTCAGTTGGTAGGTGTAGCTGCAGGGGGGTTACCATTCCATCAGGACATAGCAGCATCTGGCATCTTCCTAGGTGAGCCATCTCCTCTTCCACCAGGCCTCCCACCACCAAGGCATCCTCATTTTCCCTAGAGGTTGAAACTAAAATATTCTGAGGAGCAAGTGTTACCTATCTAGAACCCAAGTAAATAGTCAAATTAGCCTGAGGGATATCATCAGGATATCCACAGGCAAATGTCCTACAGCCCCCCCAATCCACTCAAGACCCCCCAAGGTACTCACAGTCTCATGTTCAGCTGGGGTGTGGGACAGCCCCTCATTAATGCAAACATATTTGTGTCACCAGGAAGCCATGAAATCACATCCAGGTCTCAACTCCAGCTAGAAGATTTCAGAGCTGCTTCCACAGTCCATGCAGTGTTCCCCTCCTGTTGTTCCACAGTTCTGGATTGCTAGGAAGGGCATCCTTGTCTTAGGCCAAGCCACATACTGGCCTTCCCTTTTCCTGATATACTGGATGCCCTTCCATTCAATGTGGATGGTTTCTTTCCCATTGCTTGAAAAGCCTGACAGCCACACTGCACTATGTGGGGGCAGTCCATGAAGCATTTTTCATGCCGCACACTTTGATACAGGTCAGTGTCACTGCTTTGGCCTTGCTCCACCTGTGCTGAGACCTTTACACCATTACTGTATTCCGCCTCTGACTGATGATCAGGATTCAGGTGCACCACACTTCCTTCAACAGCCAAGATGCAATAGTCCACAATGGTACACCATTCATGCAGAGAAACTGACAGCTTTACACTGACAGCTGTAGTGACTGGTGACTCCCTTGAATTGCCTGCATCAGCTAAGGATCCAGATGCCAGGTGGCTCAACTTGACAGGGAGCTGCTCTGTTGTCAGCACATCCTTCCTCAGGCAAAGCACAGAACTGCTTAGTTTCTTTCTTTTGGCCAAATACTTTGCTTCTTCCTCCACAACAGAGGGGAAAATAAAAGTCTTTTACAGTCCTTCAATGCCTTTTTCTTCCTCTTACTATAAATGGAGCCTTTGGAACTGCTGTTGTTCAATTAGATTGCCAGACATAAGCTTAGCCTTATTTTCTATTTCTTTTCCCTTCTTTGAATCTCCAACCATACATACTATATAGACCTCTGTTGAATAGGTGATAGGGCAGGAGGTCTCCATCCCAAAACCTTCAACAACTTCTCCTTCTACCTCTCGATTGGCCATCTTGGCAAGCTGCCAACATGGTCAGGGGTTCCCTGTCCAGGAAGAGTAGGGGAATTTTCCCAATGTCCTCACCAAATATCCCCCATTCACTAAAATACCACCAACAGCTTAATGTGGTTCCATTTCAGTTGATTTGCACCTGCCCCCCAAGATGAGGCTGAAAATAAGCAGTATTGTCTAGCCCTCCTTTCCTGGTCAGCAAAAACTCAATAAATAAAATTATTATGAGCATAAAGAGAAACTTTGTAAGCAGATCAAGAGATCTCACAACGCCCCAATACAAATTTATGGTCAGACTTCATCTAGAGCATAGTGTACAGTTCTGGTCCCCATATCTCAGGAAGAATATCAACAGGATTGAGAAGATGCAGAAAGAAGGGTCATCTATTCATCAGTTGTGCTTTCTGTTACCTTCCTCATTTCTCTAAAAACTGATGCTAACAATTCAACTATTTTATTTTTGTAATAATGACCCTAGAGTAGATTATGATTAAATTCCCCTGTATTATCATTTCCATAAGGACATCCTTAATATTTTCCTTCATTTATACAGTAGCTTTACAGTATCAGCTTGGAGTGTTGATAATGTAAAAAACGGTCTGTTAAACATACCTTGACAGTTATTGTTTCCTGTGTATATTTAGGCCTGAAAGTAACTATTCTTGTTTGATTATGTTAACTGTTGGCTGCTGCTGTCCTCCCTGGGACCCCAATATAAAAAAGAAGATGTTGCATTTCATAGGGGTATTCCTGTTGGAGTCATTTTAAATAAAAAGTAATTGTAATGTTCCTGCTAAATTTTTGTTGAGTTTTAGCTAGTCAACTGTATCTCCAAATATACCCAAAGCCTACTGAAAACAAGTAAGGCTTTACATTTTCAGCCAATGAAAGCCATATATCCTTAACTGACCTTCCATGACTCCCTTAGGCACAGCTTAGATATTTTCTGACCAGCCATTTATAAGACATTTTTCCAGCAAGAAAACATGATATTTGCTTTCAAATATTACTGTATATGAGGATGTCTGTGTTCTGGCTGCACTAATGGAGTTGACACATTATTTGTAAGTCTTACTATGTTTATTATAAAGATATCTGATGGTACAATTAATTTATGTTGCTCAATAAACAGAAAATACTATGAATATTAAAACAACTGGCTGAGCCAGTGGTCCAGTGGTTGAGCTCTCATTCAACTTGTAGAACATCTGAGAATGATATTTGATCAAAGAGTTTCAACTGAGTCAGCGAAGTAGAAGTACCATCTATGGCAGATGTAGTCTTTAAAGAACTCAGGGGTATGCTGCAAAGCATGCCAACCCCCTAGTAGCCTGGAGGAATGAGATTCAGGCATGTCCTTGGAATCCCTGCTCACTCCTCCAGTGCCACGACACATAGCATTGCTGTATTTTCATCAGAGTCCACCCAATGTTGATCCTTGACTTCTATTCCAGTGAATTAATTTGTGTCTCTGGCCCCTTTGGGGGATATGTCTGGTAGACCATCAAGGGAGGTGCTAATGAGCCCGTGGCAGTCAGGAGTGATGACTAGTGGGGAACCAATAAAATGCACCTGTAGGAGAATCTGATGATAGCAGAACCAAACAAGGTAGGAGCAGGTTACACTAGAAGAAAGGGAGGTGGCTATGAGGGACAAATTAGTAAAATGTAGAAAAGGAAAAGAAGAACATCAGATCAATTGTTTCCACTGCATTCTGAGTGTCAGTCTTCATGATAAAATGATGTGTCCCCATTTTATTTCTTTTCCACACATAGTACCCAACAGTTGGGTGAAAAAAATTTGGCAGGTACTCTATGACGTGTAAAAGCCAGGGGTCAACAAGGTTTCTGTCACCAAATGTCTGCCAGATGATCCTTAAACTACACCAGACATCATATACTGTTAATGTCTCGGTGTCTGGACCTCATATCTGTGACTTATTACAATGATGTCACTGCTCCCCACCACCCCCAGTTGAATACAATCCACTGTATCCATACAATACGGAGCAATATGATTGCCTATGTTTGTATATGAATGTCATGTTATGCATTACATTATTGCGAAGACCTGGAAACAACACCAGCATATCTTTGCTTTGTAATGTAAATTGCCTTCAGAGGTATTGGTTGTGATAGATGATCTACAAACCCAATATTCATTTATTCATTAATTCATCTGTTCATTCATTCTACTTTTTACTGATTATAGTGACAATAAAGATATGACTTTGAAGATATATTCTCCAGAAGATGTGAACCAGATGAAGCATTTATTATCCGGAAATCTATATAAAACATGTCAGAGGGTGAGAACAAAAACATTAATTATAGCATGATATTTTACATTCATTAAAGTGTTATTCCTGTACTGCCACTCGGTTAATAAATATATTCAGTATTTATTATACCTCAGCAGTTGCCCTTAAGTAATATTAGCCAATGGAGCTCTCTATACCACCAAATATCTGATGGTGGCAGTATTTATGTGGCCTGAGCTGAATGTCAAAGGCAAATTCAACTATGTGATGGTACAAGCTGCCACAGACATTATTATGACGTGCTTATCTTTTTTTTATTTTATACAACTGTATTTCATTATTGGTTTTCTTTCTAGTCATGATTATTGTATGATTTCTCTGTTTATGACTGAGAGTTGTATATCCTTATACATGTATTTTTTGAGTTTTTAAAACAGTAGCAAAGAAGCTAGCTATTTTAGCTATAGCTATTTTATATCCTGAGGGCATATACTGGAATATATGGACTGATAAACAATTCTGCTTAATTAAAGGATATAAATCATTTTATAATTCTCCAGTTTTTTATGTGTTTACTCATTTGATCTCTTATGGTGAAGAGGCATGCCTATGAATGTTTTGGGTGAGAAAACTATGAAGTTAAGGTGAGCAGTTCTGGCACTTCAATGATTTACAAGGAGACACTCTTAAAATCAGGAAACATCCAGTGATCATACTTTATGTAAGCAATAACACACCCTGACGTGTAGGTTATGTCCTGATAAGAGCACACCCAGGTGCATTATAAGGCACGTGGCACTTGCACCGAGTGCCTTTTGCACCTGGGTGTGCTCTTATTTGGACATAACCCACACCTTGGAGTGTGTTATTGCACTTATAAAATGGGTCCCCAGTAAAAAATTAGTTTAAAAAATGTACATAGAAACTGTATATAAAAAGACTAAAAAAATGTGATTACTAGAAAAAGTAGTCTTTCTCATTATGTTTAAATGGAGCTGTTTCATTAAAAGTCAGTACAGAAGGTTGATGTCTATCTGTGACTATATTACCCAGTCATCCACAGATACAAACAGTCAAAAGACTGTTTTTTTTTTCTTTTTTTAATTTATGTATTTCTTTATTTTAACTGTCCATTTTTTACTTTCAGCAAGGGGGAAGGAGTGTGTCCCCATGCAGTTACACTTACAGCAATGGGGAGCGATGCTGTCCCATACTGTGCTATGTATTAAGTGTGATGTTTCAGATGTACTCTGATATCCTTAAACTTATACCAAGTAAAACTGCCGAAAATACACAGCCCTGACTCACTGATATGCCTGACATATGAATTTTGGGCATTGCAGTAAAATTAAGTATACAATTCGGGGGACTCTGAACCCAACCACCCCGTAACTAAAATATCCAACGCTGAGGAGGAGCAGACCCCAGAGTAAAATACTAACAGTTATGGAGGGCGCAGTGTGTAAAATGATGTGACCCGGACCGGAACCTGGGCCACGCACAGTATGCTGGCCGAGCAACTGGTGGTATTCCCCTTCACACCACCGGGACAACTCAGCCAGCAGCCCCCATCTAGCACTCCTTTTCTGTGGATCACATGAGGTGAGGTAGCAGTCCATCACATCCGCTACCTTATCCCATCAGGAGCAATAGTGTCGGGTGTAGTAGCGCCAGGTTATCTCCTGTATCATGCATAGCAGACCAGGGTACTGCATGTTGGGATTGTAAGCTGCCAGACTGCATAAGTATACCAATGTTTCTACCTGATGTTCCTTTCAAAGATAGTAACCTTTTTTGTGTGTGTGTGTGTACTTCCATTTTTTGGGGAGGTGTCTTTTCTAAACGGCTGTCTCGACTGGCAGCGAGAGTGTCCATCAGCGGCCGCGATATCTCCATCACTTCCCGCTTATGCGTTTTTCAAAACGTAACATTCATGATCAAAAAATTAAAGAGTTTTTCCTTGCAATATAACAATAATGTGGTCCTGTTTTTATTTTTGCATTATTGAGGCTGGGATCACACTTTAGGTGATGGTTGCGGGGGGGGGGGCATGCCGAAGTATGCAGTGGGGATGGAAGAAACGAAGAAGGCAGTGGGGACTGGGAGCTCATGCAAGGTGCTGCAGTGAGAAATCAGAAGGCTGCCAAAAACTTTTATTAACATAAACTATAGTAAAGGTGTGACTGGCGAGAGTGCCAGTTTAACTATGCTGAACTTTTTTTTTATTGGTGCCTGTGTTTGGGGGACGTTTCATTAAGAAAGGACTTCTGTTCAAGCTGTCCAGCTGGTACATTCTCTATGACAAAACTTGTGTTCCCAGTGGCAGGGTGGTATGAGTCTCGATGTTTTAAATGAGTCTTTATTTGTTGTAGGTTTCTTCCCGATAATTTGTGGTGAGGCTGGTAGGGTGGAATTAAGTCTCACTTACAGGACTTCACATCATGCTGCCTAACTGGTGCTGTGTTTTGTTCTGCTTCTTCGCAGTATGTGACTGTCTGTGACGGGATTTTCTCTAACAGCAGGTTATTGATATGGTACTGCTGTGGGGTCAGACTTAGGACGTTAGTGCTGGTTTTAGGGACGGGTTATGGACTAGTAAGGACCTGGCTTTGAAGCTGTTTCAGACAATCAGGTTTTAGAATTTTCTTGCCCATTTTATAAATAGAAACATGCAGGAGTACTGCCAAGTGATGTGAGTGACCATTACCCTATAGCTGGCATAAGATCCACACTCAAACCACCAAATCCTGCAGAATTTATCCTCAAAAGGTCAAAAAAGAATTTCAATATCTCAGGTTACCTCCATGACCTGAGTACTACAATATATTGGCAAGATTTCTATCTTACAACCTCTGTTGAAACAGCACTCCAGACTTTAAAGGATATTATCACCAATGTTCTCAATATTCATGCACCTATCACCAGTATCAGAACTAAGGTAAAATCCTGCCCTTGGTTCACCTCTGAGCTTAAAGCAGCCTTGAGAACCAGAGACAAGCTGTGGAAAAAGGCAAGAAAACAAAGGACACCAGTGATTGGCTAAATTTCAGAAAAGCAAGGAATTCATGTACAAAAAAATAAGAACTGCCAAAACTGCCTACTATACAGCTGAATTGGATGCCTCCTACAATAACCATCCAGACTCTGGGGTACAATAAAGGACTTCTGGGCCAGAATTCTACTCCTGCCTTAACCACCAAATTGCTACTAAATGACACAGAAATTACAGGTAAACAAGAAATCTTAAATACCTTCAATGTTCACTTCACCACTGCTGGTCTAGCATTTGACTCATCACCTGCAAATATCCTGAGATCTTCCTTGAACCTGCAAACTACTGTGGGACAAATGGCCACTTCAACTTTTTCCTTCATCCCAATATCCGTGAAAGAAGTGGAAGATCTCCTCTCTAATTTAGACACAACTAAAAGTGCAGGTGCAGACTCCCTGGATCCCTATTTCCTGAAAATTGCTTCACATGTCTTATCTGCCCCCCTTACTCATCTCTTCAATCTTTCCTAACTACTGGATCCATTCCATCTACTTGGAAAACAGCTCAAGTAGTTCCATTACTCAAATCTGGTGATACTAGGGATCTCAACAATTACAGACCTATCTCCATCCTACCAGTACTATCTAAGATGCTCGAAAAACTAGTAAACTCTCAGTTAAGGGACTATCTGGATAACAATAACCTTCTAAATTCTGCACAATCTGGATTTAGATCAAAGCATAGCACCATTACTGCCTTAGCCAAGGTAACCAACGATTGGCAGACTAATTTGGACAAAAAATTTTACCTGTGCTGTGTTTCTGGATTTGAGTAAAGCTTTGACACAGTGGATCATGACTTATTACTCACCTCCTTAACTCATTAGGCCTGGATTCCCTATCACCAACTGGTTTAAGGATTACCTTTCAGATAGGTCGCAACTGGTTAGAAATGGAAATTACCTATCCACCTCAAAACCTCTGCTAAGGGTGTACCACAAGGCTCTATTCTTGGCCCTATCCTCTTTGCTATTTATATAAACAATATTGATGCCAACCTCACTCAATCTAACATTCATCTGTTTGCTGATGATACTGTATTGTATGTCAGCAATCCCTCACCTTCCAAAGCCTGTGAACTTCTACAATCCGAATTCTCCATTCTGCAGCACAATCTACTTGACAAAAACTACTTCTAAATGCAAAAACAAAAGCTATGTTCTTTACCACAAAGAGTTGTACTACCACTACCCCAGCCTCCAACAACATATATCCACCTTACTTGAGAGAAACTTGAATTTGTTGATAACTTCAAATACCTTGAGTCTGATAGATAACAGGCTTGACTATTCTGTCCATATTGAAGAGTTACTTAAAAGCTAAGACAGAGGCTCGGACTATTTTTAGAATAAAACATTACCTAAACAGTGATTCCAAAAAGGTTAATTCAGGCCTCATTCCTATCCCTCATTGATTATGCTGATTTTCTACTGCCATTGTTCAAGTCATCTCTACATAAGCTGGACACCCTGTATCACAGGTCCATAAGATTTATTACTGACCTTCCCTCCAACACCCATCATTGCTCCCTTTATATGGCAGTCAACTGGACATCATTGCAACACAGAAGAAATAGGAATGCTGTTATCTGGATACTCAAAGCGTTAACAGGCAACCACCGACCTATATCACTGATTGCTTTACCCAAATTACAACCAGGCCATACACCTTAAGGATCAGTAAACTCATCACATTAAAGGTCCCCAATGCCTGCACCGGTATGGGAGGGCTGCTTTCAGCTATTCCTAGCAGCTGCATGGAACTCTCTCCAAAAATCCATGAAGCTAGATAGCCTACTACCTCTGGCATCCTTCAAAAGATTGTTCTCCTCTCTTTCCAGAGCTCTGCAATTGCTTTTATAAAGCATAATCCCCACCTATCTGACCCAACTAAACCTCCTTTTCTATCCATTATATTAACTCAATTTCTTTCTTCGAATCACCTATTATATTCACTTAAAAACTAGTTTAGACCATATAACTTATATTTTAGGACTGCTATACCCTTTGTCCTCTTTTTTTCCTACAGGCTAAATGGTTCTATTGTTACTTGTATATATGTAAATTGTTGTATATAATCATTTCATGCCATTGTATTGCTATTTATTCTATTCTTGTCTATGTAATAATACTTGTATCCTCATTTGTATGACCACTCAGGTCCATCTTGTAAATGAGCTTTGCTCAATGATGTTCGCCTGAATAAATAAAGATTTTGATTGATTGATTGATTGAGAAACATTATATATCATGTTACATGCTGTTTCTGAAATGGTGCTCTAATTTTAAATCAACGTTTTACTTAAAGGAGATTTATTTTTTTTAAAATATGTTTACACCATCTTGTATTTTTCATTCAATAATATCCACTATTGTATGTTTTGGATGTTTTTTTTCCAGTTGTGAAAAAAAAATGTTGTATTGCCTTTAATTCTAATGTAGCAGTCTTAGATTCATTCATTTTATTGTTGAATGCTCAGAACATGGAGCTGAGTGCTTATGCAACTTAAGTTTTGATTGCTCAAGCTCTCTGGCCCCAGACACTGACTACCACGCTGTTAAGGTACCACAGAAATTGATCATATAAAGCAAACAAACCCTCTTAAGGAGAGTTCAACCCCTAGAGGTGCTGTAGGGACAAGATCCACTTACATGAAAGGTACCTTAGGGAAGTAGGGTGAGGGATTCTCCATAAAAAGAGACGGAATGGAATATTAATGCAGACATCATCTAGGTCAACATGTGGTGGAAATGTATGACCTTTAGCATGGAGAAAAGGAAAAAAAAAACCTTTGGCAGTTCAGAGCCCCAATACAAATGTCATTTGAGCATCACAGCTTTGATAGGTATTGAGTCATTGGTGCTGATGAAGCACTGAGCCATTGAAATTCAATAAGGAATTGATACAGGTAGTCATTGAGAGCCTTGATATCAGTGGAGCATTGATGGCCTGAGAAAGAGTGCAGGCAAGGCTGCTAGAATCTTGCCACAGTGAATGGAAGTAGGGAAGAAAACATATGGAGCTAGGTTAGACCTCCGGAGTGCAAAAAAGCCAGAGACAGCAGAGGAAACGCACACTAGGGTGAGCCAAAACAAACAAGCTCTTGAAAGATTCTCTTTCTGTTCAGCCTGTTTCTGTCCTAGATGTTGTGAAATAACACTGGGATGAGAGTAAGGAAGTGGGATAGTGTAACATACTGGAGTACATGACCCAGCTCAGAAAATGCCTTTTAAGATATGTGGAACTAGCACATCGAAATCTAGGACAGAAACAAACTGAACAGAAAGATCATTATGACCAGGGCCCCTGGTGTTCTGCAGCAGAATTTTCTGATTTCTGCTGCAGGGCTCCTTGACTTCTACGGCAGCATTTTCTGATTTCTGCAGCATGATTTATTAATTTCTCTGGCAGAATGCAGTCCTGTCATTGGCTAAATATGATGTGATGTCATCGATGACATCATATGTTGAGCATAGAGGAGGGCTTCAGGATAAACGAGGTGAGAAAGAAAGCCTGACACTATGGAAAAACAGTATATTTATATGAAAATTCACCAAAAACAATGAATTCTGAGGCACTATATATATTCTGCGCATGATGCAAATTCTGCGGCAAATTCCGCAACCACAGAACTGCAGAATTCCAGGGGCCTTGATTATGACCGATGGGTGGGTAGCAAATCATTCCAGGTAGGGGATAAAGTCCTGTTATTACTCTCAAGTACTGAGAATAAATTGCTTATGAAATGACAAGGCCCCTTCCCCATTTTGAGATGGACAGGGGCAGTCAATTATGAGATTGAGATGCCAGGAAAGACCCCCCGAAGATCTGTCATGTAAATCTTCTAAAGAAATTGCATGAAAAGGGTACACCTGTATGCTACATACACCCAGAGGGCAGGGAATCTGAATTAGAGACTGCATACCAAAGACTAGAGAAACCTGGGAGTTTAGAAATAATCCATGTTAACCCAGAGCTAACCCCCCAGCAACACAAGGAGTTACAGACAATGTTGCATAGATATATTTCTACCTTTACTAATGTACCAGGGAGGGTCAAGGGGATCACCTATTCTATCACAGTAACCCAAGATAGGCCCATACACCAAAAGGCTACCTGTCAAAGTTAGGAATCATGTAGTACAGGAGGGAAAGAAGATGGAAAAACTGGGCGTTATTGTACCATCTAGAAGTGCTTGGTCCTCACCCATTGTGGTGATAAGTAAACAGGCAGGTGGGATTTGCCTCTGTCTTGATTTCTGGAAGGTAAACAATGTATCGCTTTTTGATGGCTACCCCATGAGTTGAATTGATGATATCATTGACAGAGTGGGGAATGCATGTTACATCTCCATGTTGGATTTAACAAAGGATTATTGGCAGAATTCCCTATCCCCTGAGTCACAGGAGAAAACTGCATTTAGTACCCTCTAGGCTTCTACCATTTTGTAACTATGCCTTTGGATTGCATTGGACCCCTGCCACATTCCAGGGGTTCATGGGTCAAATGCTGAGGCCACATGCAGAGTACTGTGCAGCTTATATAGATGATGTTGTAGTTTTTAGCCCAGATTGGGAAACCCTTATGGTATATCTAGGTAAGGTTTTACAGTCCATTAAAGAAGCATGGGTGATAATAAATTTATCAAAATGTGCTTTGGTAAAAGTAGAAACAAAGTATCTGGGATTTATTCTGGGGAACCAGCAGATTAAGCCTGAGCAGGATAAGGTAACCGCTGTAGCCAACAGCTCTGTGCCAACTACAAAGAAACACGAGAGGTCCTTTCCAGGATTAGCTGGCTATTATACCAAACGTTTCATCTGTTTTTTTTTTATTTTAGTCTTTGGTAACCAGGTAAGGTCCACTAGTCACAAGTGCCGGTTTTCAGGGGTGTCCTGGGAGCACTGGGTGGTTAAGTGACTTGCTCAGAGTCACACAGTATGCAAGTGGAGGTTGTGAGAATCAAACTCAGGTCTGGTCTGCTGGATGTACCAAGCTTGTTCACACCTCGTTCCTCTAACCTCTAGGCTACACTTTCAGCAACCTATTACCAGCACTTTGATGGACCTCACAAAGAAAAGGTGCCCTAACAAAGTACACTGGTCCTCCATGTGTGATGAGGCCTTTAGGAGCATCAGGGCTATCCTGTGTACCTCCACAGTCTTACAAAGCCCTGACTTTAACCAACCATTTGAGGTGTATACTGATGCATCAGAGGCAGGTAGTGGGGCTATATTAACCCAAAGAATAGATGGGGAAGAACATCCTATAATCTATATCAGTAGGAAACTGCATGAGATAGAAAGGAATTATGCTACTATTAAAAAAGAATGTTTGGCTTTAAAGTGGTCTGTGGAATCCCTTAAATATTATTTATGGGATACCAAGTTTAAAGTGCTCACTGATCACAACCCTGTCTGCTGGCTCCATCAAATGAGGGAAAAGAACCTTCTAATCACAAGGTGGTACCTTTCACTCCAGCCCTAATGCTTCACAGTCTTTCACAGAGCTGGGACTGTCCATCTGAATGCTGATTATTTATCAAGATATGGGGCAGGAATTGATGTAATGTCATGAATTATGTTGTTTAAGGTCAAATGTGTTATATTGTAAGTCTCAGAGTAAAAGTTTTGTGTTATGTTTTGTTGTATTGTTGAGGACAGATTGTTTTATGGACTATAGTACTTGTTGACAAATAGGGACCCTGAGACAGAGCTTCTGGAGTGAGTGGGCAAAAGCTTCATCCCTTCCAGGGATAGGAAGGTGGAAAGCAGTTTTGAAGAAAACTGCTCCCCTCTTAAGGTGGGGGATGTGTGACAGAGGAACTCCCTGCCACTGTGTGGACCATCCTTTTATAACAATAACTCTGTTGCAACAGTTCTCATATTCCTTTAATCTATCCCTATTATTTCTAGTCTGAAATGTTGGCCACTTTTGAGTGCCCCACTTCTCTCTTAACTATATCCCACTTTCATTTCCTATTTCCTCATTAAGATCCATATATGGGGTGGTCATGACAGTGACCTCCGAGCCAATAATATGAAATGCACCCAATGTGTGGGTTATAAAGAAAACACTGGTACCAGAGACAATATGACCCTGGGTATCAGGATGCTCAGAAAATGACCCTCTTCAGTATTTACAAGGAGGTAGTAAAAATAAATGAATGAGGGGGTTATCTGTTGGAGCAGGCAGCTCTGACTAAGAACTATGGAGCAGGCATTCCCTTTCTCTCTTTTGTACCCCAAGATCTCCCTGCCACTCCGTGGTAGAAAGAAAGCATACAGAGTTATTGTTTTAATCTGTTTTAATAGGAATAGTCAATGGGTAAAGCTGAAAAATGGATAAATAACAAAAGTAGCACCAGAAAAGAACAGAGCGGCAGCCTCGTTTCCTTTTATGTACCCTTCTGCCCTATACCGCTCTGTAGTAAAGTTTATTGTGCACATTTTAAGTTGTCATTGTAAGAGAAAGGCCAGGTTTATTACGTGTTTCCCGGAACACTTGCCACAACATCTTTGAATATGAGCGAGAGTGGCATAAGATAAAAAAAAATGTCTCTTGGCTTTTGTGTTTGTCTTATTTACCGCCTGCTGCTCCTGGAAAGGACTTATTCACAGACAAACATTAAGGTGGCTAAAACCCATGCAGTCCCCCTTATGGTCCTAATGTCTGTAAACAGAAGTGGAGCTCCAGTTCAGTGGTTGCAGTAATTATTGCATCAGACTGCACCACTGCCGAACCTCTTCACCTTAATGTGCCCCTAGTGCCAAGTGATGAACTGTACTGCACCACAGAGAAGTAGCCTCTTAATTTACTTTATGGGTTGCATGAGGCTCTCCTTTATCATAGCCTTCCTGATCCAATACTATTATTATTGTTTACACTCCTAATGGAGAAAAAGAGTACCTAAGGAATCCTGGCACTTCTGGCTTGCGCTTCCTCTCTCTCAGTTCGGGAGGTGTACACTCCCTGTAGTGGTTTGCAGCCCTAGCGACTGTTTATTTCAGTGCCCTGTTCCAGGGTATTTACAGTATAATTATATATAAGAGAACAAAATAAACACCATTATAAAAGCAAAGTATAGTACATAAAGGCAATACTTTACCATTTCCCTTGGTAAAATAAGTTACCAGAGAGTAGCAATGGTTTAACTATTAGTGGTGCAGTAAAAAGAGGCTCCATGATGGCATCATTTTCCAAAGGCCTTGCTTCACTAACAAGTGTGGACTCTATACTTCCAAGGGGAACCTTATTCTGTACTGAGCCCTATGAGGCAGCAGCGGCCCCTAGAGCATGTTTTTTATTACCCCAGCTGTCAATAGTACTGAAGGGGAAAAGCTTTCAGCTGTTTGAAAATTAATTTAACCCATATGGCATTCTTTTTATGATGTATGCTTTGGGAAAGGTTCTGACATCACTAAGATGGTTCTCTAGCTTAATATAATTTAAAAAGAGGAAGAGGACCTAAATAAAATGATATACAACTCAGGAGCTAGAATCATGTGACCCCTATTAGAGCGAGTATAAAGGCACCACCTTTGCTCTAAAGTAGCAGATAGGGCCAGTACCTTCTGACTGGTGTAGATGAAGGACCGAGGGGGAGTCTGTTGCTACATAGAAGGTGAAAACTGAAGGAAAGTTTGCCACATTAAGAACCATTTATTTTCTGCTTTATTTTATTTTTTTTGAAGTATTTCTTTTGAATTTAATCTGTTTATGAAGGAATAAACATCACATGAGACAAAGTGTGTTAACTTGAATTCACCAAGTTATGTCCATCTGTTATTCCACACTCCAGTAGGCATGCAGCCTGGGTCAGAACTGAGGGCTTACATGTCAAGAGAAATAGGGAAGTGGGAGTGAAGTTGGGCAAACCATAAAGGATGGCAAAAGGTGTAAGGGGGGCAAGTAGCTGGGACCACTGAGGTCAGGGACCCGAACTGCACTGCCAAGGAATGAAAACACTGAAGAGAGCTGACAAAAAAATGATCAACAGATCATCAGAACCTGCAAGCACAATAAATGAGCATCTGACATTGAAGCATGCAATTAAAATACCGTTCAGTGACAATGGAACACGTCATCCACTGTCTCACTGAACCAAAGGTGTACTCTTACTGGATACTTAACCACCTGTTTTTTGTTTAATAAAAATGGCTTCATAGCTCTGTAAAGTAAAGGGTTTTGCTTGCATTAATACTGGAACTGCATTTATTGATAAAGATAAATGCAGTTTTAGCATTTAATAAAGATATGTAAATGCAGTTTTTTACTATTAAAAAATTGAACAAAGCTTCTCCTGTTCCAAAGACAGGTGCCAATTTTATTGATTTTTTCCAAGGCCTTCAACACTATTTATCTTGGGTTATACATTCAGAGATCAGGGGCCAGATTTTCAGCCTGTTGTGGGAATAAATCCCACTTCACAGCCACTGATGTGAAAAACAAACCTCTTTACTTGCGCCAAGTCTCAATTGCTGCACAGCAGCACATGCAGCTGTGGAGGATGTTACACCTAGTCCAGTCAGGCATAACATTGGGTGGAGCTGCACTAAAAATGGATACAAGCTGCCATAGATCATGGAGCTGGTCGCAAACAGCTCCGTAGTTGCAAATACAGCACATGTGGAAACACCTTGCAGACCCACTAGGGTTTTCCACATGGGTGCCAAAAAAAGCCATCTTTAAAAATCCAGCCTTGTGGTTTCTTGATTTTAAGCAGCACAAGTTGCTGTCTCCAGGTACAGTGGGGCCACAGCTCACTGAAAGCTACAAGCACAACCCTGGGCACACACTCCACACCAGCCATGATGAAGCACCTGAGAGTGGAAAATGTATGCCCATGTCTTCTCACCATTGCTAATTTTACATTTCATAAGTACCTCCCTTTAGGTAATTATAAGCTGAAATAAAATGTTTTTACAGCTTATTGTAAGTGATTTTGATTAACAGTGGTGTGGAGTATGTGACCAGGGATGTGCTTGTACTGTAGTTCTTGGTTTTAAGACTACTTTTGACTGGTTTTACAGTTATCTTAGTGCTTGTTCTTTGGTGACTTCCTTGTCTGGCTGTGTCCAGTCACCTTGCTGTAAATAAGGGTGTTCCACAGGTCTCAGCTCTTGGATGGCTTTGTTTTATGTTTGCATAAACAATCTTGGATCTGCTTGCTGTGAAGTATCATCTGCACACTGACAACACCATTATTTTTTTGTCATCCTCTCTGGACTGAATTGTCATATGGACTCCCTGAAATCACTCACTTCACACCTGCTTGGTTCAAAACTGACCTTTATTTGAGCAGAGTTTCCTGACATCTTCTAATCACATTCACCAATTACACATTTTTAAATCATCACCAACATAAACCATAATTTTTTACATCTTTACTTCACCATTATATTCTGGGGTTGTCCTTTTTTTTTACAATTTTCACCATTCAAAACTTTATTTACATATATGCCCCGATACCTCTTCACCCACCTGGTTCTCTCTCTGGGGTCAGGCATCCCACCTGATCCCCAGCCCTGCCCCCTCTGGGGTGACTACCCCATGAGGGGCCCTCCCCCTGCCCCATGAGACCTCCATCCGGCTGCCCCCCTTATCCTCATTTTTCCAAACTCTTGCTGTCATCAGTAACCCATATCCAAAATGTGGCCTGCACCACCTGTTGCCCTAAGTTGACAACCTGACATCCCAAGCTCTATTCTCTACTCAACCTTGACTTGGCAACCAGTCTATTGGTGGGTGGTGAATATTTATTGGAAGAACTGAAGGCAAAGACAGGGTCTCTCCCTCTCTGCAGCTCCTTATCTACCCCAGCTGGCCCCTCCCATGTCCCTATCCCATCCAATCCCTTAATCTGTCATTCACTACCCATGCCACGCCCCCTTTTCCTTAACTCATTGCTCTGGCTTTGGATCCACCTTGTAACACATTAGTATCCCCCTTCTATTCCCACCTTAGCTCCACCTATTTCTTACTCTTCTCCCACTGCCCTATATCTGTTCCAGGGAACCCTTGACAGCCTAGGCTGCCCTTAAAAAGGCAGCCTCTTTTGTCATATGTAGTCCCTGAAATCACTCACTTCACACCTGCTTGATTCCAAACTGACCTTTATTTGAGCGATTTTCCTGACAGCATCTTTATTTACAATTTTCATCATTCGAAACTTTATTTACACATATCCTGTATTCTTCTTGGCTCAAGTGTAATGCCCCAATACTTCTTCACCCACCTGATTCTCGTCCCTGGGGTCAGCTATCCTACCAGATCCCCAGCTCTGCCCCCTCTGGGGTGACTAACCCATGAGGGGCCCTCCCCCTGCCCCATTGGGCCTCCTTTTGGCTGGGACCCCCCACACACACATTTTTCCCCACTAGCCCATATCTCTGCGATTGGCAGCGGACTATGGGCTTCCCCACCGAACAGTAGCAATATACCCCCAATGCCTCGCCAGACTTCTATAGCCTCGCTAATGTCCCCATTGAGTAGTGTGTTTCCCACTTCCGACATATGTACCCCATCCTTTCTGTACATCCCGGCTTTGTCATGTGTGATGACCTTGTGCCCTATGTACCTGCACCCCCATGCCATGGTCCAGGCTGCCATTTTATGATTTACCCTCTTCTTAGCCCTTTCAATCCCTCTTATGTCTCTGGCTTGCCTCCACACCCTTCTGGGAATAATTTCTGACCATGCTATTGTTTCCTGCGACCACCAGGATTTTATGATCTCCAAATCTCTCTGAATAGTGTATACCAGTACTACCCACAGGGTATTCCCCAGATCATTGCCTCCTGCATGAATTATCAGTAAGTCTGGTGGAGGTCATATCTTGCTTTTTTTCTTCCAGTAGGGGTAGCATCTGCTTCCAGTGTAAACCCCTCACCCTGCTTCACTTGATCCTGGTTTTGTCTGGGTCTTGCCTCATTTGCCTTCCCTCCGTGGTTGACATTGCCCATTTCTCTGCCCAGTAAATAAATGAATGGCTGACTATACACACCACCTGGTGCCGATCATTATCTGCAAGATATGAAAAACATTTGTTAGCATCTACTTCCTGATGTACCTTCTGTAGGCTTGTGATGCCCATCTTCCCACTCTCTGGACATCCTCTCTACTCCCCCGTTGAGCTGCAATCTCCATTGCTGCTCCAATCCTGAATGAGTGCAATGTGAACTGAGTAGGATTCTCCCCCAGGAACGCAATCCCTTTTTTAAATACTGCCGAGACCTGGTATCTGGTGGCAGGATCCCAATTACCATGCTGGAAAAAACACCCCTTTCCTTGTTTCCTCACCACTAAATCTGCTTTAAGGCTCTCCCTCTTGCTTTATCTCTGTTCTAGTCCCCTTACCCGCTTGATCCATTTTAGACTGCCGAAGCCATATGTAAACCTTGTCACCAGCCCAGGTGATGTTCTGCCTCTTGAACCCACCCCCGCAGTCCACCTGGTTTCATGCCACCACCTAGTTGACCTGTAAGGCCCCCTTGTGTATCACCAGAAAGATTGCGGCATTCAGCTGGGTTTCATAAGCTGTGGTGCAAACTTGCTTAAGGCTGTCCATTAATCTAATGAAAACCTCCCCAATTAGTGGCCTTCTCCTCTCTAAATGCTGTTCCTGTAAACGGTACCAGCCCTGTTGCATTCTATGCAATCCTGGTGCCCTGGTGAGGGTTCTCCAACCTCACAGCTGGCAGACCAGGCCAATTCCTGCCAGCTGCAACCCCATCATAGACCCTGCCATCCCTGCCTCCCATCTGTCTAACATGTACATCATCACCCGGGTTTCAGATACTTTGCCACTTACCTCCAACTTAGCCTGCTGTTGGAACTCCTGAAAGCTCTGCCATGCATTCTTGTAGGTCCTCAGTGTGTTTGGTGCCCAGGCATTCCGAAACAGAAACTGGACTTGGTCCATCCAATTTCCCATAATCATGGTGGAACCCGTGTTCCCTGGGCTGCTGCCCCCAGGACCAATAACTGGAACCTGTCCATCTGTAAACATCAAACGCTGTCAGCTATGTGTTCCTAACATCCTCCACATTCCCAACCTTGAAAGACATGTTCAACCTAAGCCACTCTAACACCAGTTGCCGATCCACCTGTAAGACCACCTCCGTGGAACCTGACTATCTGTTTAAGACCGTGACCACCACCTTGTTTTCGCACCTGAAGATTACCCTTCTGTTCTGGAGGTGTTCACCCTATACCACTATGGCCACCCAGATGGGAAATGCCTCCAAGAATGTTATGCTCCTCATTAATCCAAGTTCTACCAATCTCTGTGGCCACCTCTCTGATATCCACTCTCCCTAAAAGTAAGCCCCCATCCCGTGACCCCCAGCTGTGTCCATATACAACTTCAGCTAATTGTCCACAAACCACTCCTCCTGCCAGAAAGTGACCCATTGTATTGTGTCAGAAAATGCCCCCAGACTCTTAGATCATCCTTCACCCATTTGTTGATATTCACCCAGTGGTGGGGAGCTTTGCTCTTGCAGTGGCTCTGGCCAACCAGTGTGTGAAAACCCTACCCGGCACAACCGCCCTGCAGGTGAAGTTCAAATGCCCTAGCAGCTGCTGCACCATTTTTAACGGCACCTGCCATTTGTCCTGGACCACCCCTATAAGCTCCCTTAGCTTGTCCACCTTGCTGGTGGGGAGGCAGAAACACTACTGCTATATGTCTAACTCTATGCCGAAGAATTCCAGGCTTTTGCCCAGCCCCTCTGTCTTATTCACTGCTAAGGGCCAAAGGGCCTAATTTCCCTCATTCACTAAAAATACCACCAACAGTTTCATCTGGTTCAAGGTCAGTTGGCATTCATCTGTATCCCCCTCCCCTGTATCGTGCCTGAAAATAGGCAGGATTTGTCTACTGCACTTACCCGGTCAACAAAAACTAAATAAATAAATAAAGGGTACCCCCAGTGCCCCACACATCTCTTCAAAATCCTTCAGCGTACCTAGGGTTGCTTTCCGCCCTTTGCCTATCAACAAGAAATCATCCAAGTGATGGACTATCACTGTATGCCCATGCCTATCTGAAAAAAACACTAACCAAGTACTGAATGTTTTGAAAGTAGCACATGCCGCTGAACACCCCATGGACATGGCCTTGTCAAAGTAGTATTTCTCTTGAAATTGAAAATCTAACAAATCCCAATCTTTTGCCCGGACTGGTAACAGCTGAACAGCAGACTCTGTGTCCACTTTCATTAGCCAAACACCTACCCTTGTCTTAATCAACTCTACTGCGCTGTCCAATGTGATGTATAACACCATGCTCCTGTCAGGAGCAATAGCATCGTTCACTGAATCCCCATCTGAATATGAGAGATGGTGAATTAGCTGATACTCTCCCTGTGGCTTCTTTGGCACTATACCCAGTGGTGAAATCCTCAGGACTGGAAAATGTGGGGACTGAAATGGGCCCTCTACCCTTCCCACTACCCTCTCGTTCTGAATCTTTGCTTCCACTCTTTCTTCTTTTCCTTTTATGGATCTCAAATTCTTTGCTGTAATATTTTTCTGAACCCCAGTGTAGTGAATATTAAAACACGATGTGAAACTCTCCCTTAAAATGCCCTTCACTTCTAAATTCAGGTATCTTTTAGTCCATGCATACAAAGCATCTATCTTAATTGGGAATAAAGCCATCTGGAAGCTTCCCAGTGGCTGTCATACCACAAGTCCAGCTTCATCTCCCCAAACCCTCCATGCCCCTACTGCCCCTAATGGCTGTTACCTTGGCCATTGTATCTTCTCCTCCCTCCCACCCCCAACCCCAGAAAGGGCAGGCTCTGGGCCTAGAAACCTGATTTGTCTGCTTGTTTGTGGCATCGAAATACTAGGTGGATGCCTCCACACCCTGAGTAGACATGTTTAAACTTACAGCTAGTCCAAGAGCAAGCTACCTAGTTGAAGGCCCAACACATTTTAATGTTAGTGGTTCCATTTCCTTTATGCCCTTCATTACCTACTCCCCCTTGTGCTGACAGGGTTCTTATCTGGAGCTCCAACAGTGTGACATCCCACCGGATGTCCCCATGGGATGCCATCCTCTGTTGAAACGTCTCATCATAAACTAACCACCCGTACCCACTCATCACCCTATATTCATCTCTGATTATGGTCAAGTATGTCAGCAAAGGTATTGCCAGCTTGGGTTTATTTTGCAACATGATGGTGCTGAAGTGCATAAAGCCCTCCATCCTCACCCAAAAAATCTTCCCCTTGTTGCTAGTATCCCCACTGTTTTTTCCCACGATGGCCAATGCCACCACCATCTCTGATTTCCCCGCCATCTCCTTCTGCTCATATTTTTGGGCCATATCCTTGTCAACCAGAGCAAACATGTCCATGAACTCTCCCTTCCATATCTGTTCCTTTATAGATTGTGGCACATGATTGCCTAATGTCAGACCTGGAGGCCCCCCTGTATCCTCCTTTGCTGGTCCCCTTCCCTCCCTCTGTACCCTGTTCACCTTTTTCCTCCCCTTTCTTTTCTCCTTTTAACTCTTGCCAGGCCTTATCCATTGTTCCCAGCCTTTATCTCCCTTTTCCACCATAATACCTGCCAGGCAGTCCTTTATGCTACCCCTCCACCCCCACTCCCACTGACAGGTTTGTCCCCGGCTCCTTACCAGTCAGTATTTTATATTTATTTATATATTTATTTTGACAAAAGTGGGGCCTTATCTTCAACCTTCGACCCACTAGATACTGGCATGTGTACAAGCCACTGACACTGGGCATGTAAAAAGAGTGAGGACCTGCCCACTTTGGTCTCCCTTTGCTTGATATGACCAGCTAATTGTTCAGCAGAAGTTTACCTCCTTTATAGCTGTTCTTAAGCAACTGCCCTGATGTTCCATTTTTTATTTGGGAAAACAAAATTATTTTGCTGTAATAAACTGGAGGTGCTTCTCTGCCAAGCACATCCACCGCATCTGCGCTTCCCCGAGAACCACGGCCTGCCTGAAGCTTCCCCACCAGCATCTCACCACATGGCGCATTTGCTGTTCTGGTTGAAATTGAATTCTATCTAGCTGGCCCAGTAGTGTGGAGGACTGGAGCATCATGCCTTACCTCCTGCTATGCTGGTGACTCATGTTCGTGATGTAAGAGTGTCACCGGGGTTCGGCTGGGAAGAGAGAGAATCGAGCATTCAAATAACAGCTCTCTTTTCCTGGAGTGGGGTGGGGACAGAGTCAGCTGCCTGCCTGACCCCTACCAGTGGCTGGGGGCTAGCACAGTGGGCCCACATGTAGGGGGCAGTTGCAGGGCAGACACCCAGTGTGCCATGTATGGAAGTGTGCGTGGCTCGGCCATTAGCGTCATTGTACACCACCATGCCATACTCAGGAGGATGGGCACCAAAAGGAGGAGAAAAACATTGGCCAGCAGGATGAAAGCTGGCCCCTAGAAGGCTCCACACCCAGCTAGCTGGCACCTCATTAGGGTGAGAGGTGAGTCCAATGGATGCTGGGGCGATGGGGCTGGAGGGGGCAGACAGAAGAGGGCTGGACGAGAGCATAAATAAATGGGGAAAAAAAACAGAATTCTCCCTCGCCTTCTTTTTTACTAGTAGTCCCGCCCCTTGTCTGCGAAAACTGCCGACCACCACATGGCATCTGGACCCGCCCCAATGCTGTCCCACCTGGATGACCATCTCTGCTTTCCATTTTTGTTTTTTGTTTTTTTGTGCAGAAATTCCCCTTTGCCTGTGGGCCAACCATATGGCCAGAACTCCCTATCATGCAGCCTGTCCGCACCGGCCCCCGTCTTAATCAGCCGGGTATGCAATCCAGTCAAAAACATGCCATGCAACCTTCTCCAGGGCCTGATCAAAAACAAACAAATCCCTACTGGGAAATTTCCCCCGTTTCTTCAGTGCCCATCAAACATTTTTTTTGGCACCAAAGGAAAAATTCCCCAAGTTGCTGCATTCAAGATTGCTGCCTGGAGTCAGGCCGTACCGGGTCATAATGTTGCACGCTTAATAGTGTATGGCATTATGGCGAAACCCGGACCTGTGCGTTCCCTAAGTTGGACCCCCCCCAGAGTTGAGAATTTTAGTGGGGGGTCTGGGCACAGTCCTCTGCACGGGGGTGTGGAGGCTAAGCCCCCCACAGAACAAAGACATGATGCCTCATGACATTAATCGCGGAGCGCGATAGTGCTACGCGGCATTATGTCTTGCAACATAATGACCCCATGCCGAGCCAGGCATGCTCCCAAGCCTTGAATACTCACCTGTGTGAACTCTCATTTTGTGGCCTTATCCAGGCCCCCACCACATGACCCTGCAAACCCTGAGATATGTATCAGTATACTGCGGCATCTCGCAAGCAACGCTCCTTACAGTCCCTTGCCCTATCACTGTTGTGGGACCTTCACTTGTCATGTACTCTTACCATCCAAATGATAAAGGATTCTGAGCACTAGCTCCTACAACATTGATTGCTGCCTGCCTACATGCTGCTCACGCCAAGACCCAAACAAACTGCCCTCCTATTGTTCCGACCACACAAACTGGCTACAGAACCTGGGATGCTTTTAAGGAACTGTGCATTTTATCTTTGTACTTGCGACTAGGGCCTACACGCTGATGGGGCCCTCCCAATCATTGCACTACCACTTGCATTGGCCATGCCCACCACCTATCACTCATCTGCTCCTCCTTCAATAAGGGCATGCCAAAACTCTGCAACTTCACCAAGCTGATACTTTTGTGTTCCAGTCAAGAAACAAGCTGCTACTTATGGCTCACCCTTCAGGTAAACACTGAGAGTATTATCAAAATCACATCAGGCCACCATTTAACACAGCTCATCCAACCTAGCTGAAAACAACACTCTTTGGAACCATAAGCTTAAATTCTGTAAAATAGGGAAAATTTAAGCAAACTATTTCATAGACCTTTTCCCCATTTTTTTTTTGTGTGGTTACCCATGCTCCGTGGTTTAGGCCTAAAACCTCGTCCCCTTTACCAGTTGGAAAATTGCTCAAACCTTAAAATGTAATTTCCATGCAGTTCCCAGAACAATATTTCTTAGAAGAACTGCAGGCAAAGAGAGGGTATCTCCCTCTCTGCAGCCCCTTATGTACCTCCAGCTGGCCTCTCCCATGTCCCCATCCCATCCAATCCCTTAATCTGTCACTCACTACCCATACCCCACCCCCTTTTCCTGACCTCATCGCTCTGGCTCTCCACCCTGTCTCCCGTTACTATCTCCCTCCTATCCCTTCCTTAGCTCCACCTGCTTCTTTCTTCTCTTCCACTGCTGTCTGTCTGTTCCAGGGAGCCCTTGACAACCTATGCTGCACTTAAAAAGGCAACCTGTTTTATTGGTTCAGGACAGCTTCATGAAGACTCAGGTTTTTTTTTTTTTGGTGTTCAGAATTGCTTAAGAATGCTTAGAAAACTAAGGTCATGATCTTTGGCTACCATGCTAAGTTATCACATCTTTTTGAGTGGTCTAGTTAATTTTTTCCACATTTTTTGCTTTCTTTTTATTGCATTTTGAAAAAAAAGTGTCCCGATAATACCTTTTCATGTAGGGGTGAAAAGCAGAATTTCTCTCCACTTTTTATGGTGTTGTCTTAGAGGTTGTTAATTCATGTCTATATCTAGATTATTAGTGGATTTATATACTGTACCTTGAGGACCATTCAGACTGAAAATCTAGCTAAGTCTACTACTCCTAAGAATGGCATGTTTGACCAGAATAAGTCCTATATCCAATTGGTCATGCATTCTAGGTTGGTTCTGTCCTTGTTTCCTTTGTTTGAGAAAAAAATATTCATTATAATTTGGCTCCTTACACTACATTTGATATAATGAATGTGTTATACCAAGGTCTCTCTCATTTTGCCTCTGGTACTGTATATCTTATTTGACACACCACTGCAACATATTCAAACAATTTGGTTGGTATTCTTTACAGGAAAGGTGCTTACCCCACAAACATTTTTTTGTAATATTCAGGGTAAACTTTCTGCCTATCTTTCTTAATCAGTTGCTATTAGGACTCATCTTTCTAATCTACATGATGCTGATTTTATCAAGCTATGGTTCCATGAGTTTAAACAAAGAAGAGAGAAGATTTTAGCTAATTTTGTCCTATTTCATGGTATGTTCTTCCTGCTTATTTACATGCACTTTCATCTCTAGCTTTACTTTCATCAACGCTATGTACATAGGGTAACTGGGTTTGTAACTCTTTGTTTAAATTTTCTTGTTGGAGTGTAATCTGATTGAGCTGGTATAATCTAATGTGTTATTTCTGTTCTAGTTGTTGATATAGAGTTTATAAAGAAAATTGATATAGAGTTTATAAATAAATAACTGAACAGTTAAGCAATCATGACCGTTAAGCCATGGGATTAACGACTGGTTGTGGAGATGGGCAACTCAAAGTACCACCAAGGGACATCTCCTCCAGTTGGCCATTAGTCCAAGGAAAAGATTGGCTTATAGACAGGCCCGTAGGAAGCATTTGAAAGTGGTAAGGTCAAACCATGTGACTCAACAGTGATGATGACATTATGATGTCATCACTATTGAGTCATGTGGTATGGCCTTGCCACATTTAAAATGTTATTAGCCAAAGTATGCTTTTCAATTTTCAGTATAGGGTTCCTTCTGTGAGAATGAATAGAAAATAAGGAAAATGTTATCCTTTTTTTTTATTTTTAGAATCAAAACACTCATCAAAATTGCTTAAATATTTAATTCTCCATTGTGAAACTTTTCCACCCACATTTTTTTTCATTGCTTGAGTCACTTGCAATGACCTTGTGAATTGACAGAATTCCTTACTAAGTCATTGTACTCTACTGGCTAGTAACGTACTATGCCACTGCTATCTCTACACTAATTTAGGACCAATTGCAATGGAAAAAAGAAAGAAAAAAACTGGCAGAATTAAAACACATTTTACTTTTAAGTCATTTTATTTTGAAATGGGAATTTTTCAAAGATACAGCAATGGTGCTCCAAGCCTTCTACAAACTTGTTGGCAACATCCAGGAGGTTCAAATTGTTTGTTATGGTCTTGTGGATGTGAAAGAGCACTATATTATTCTGGCTGGCCTGTGTCATGGTTGTACGGAGATAATGTTTAATTATTCTCAGCAAACTGAAAGACCGTTTGTTGGCTGCATCTGTGGTAGGTATCACAAGTATCCACTTAATCAAAATTGCAACATTTGATAAAAACTGCTTTTCGCCATTAGACAGATTCTTCATGAAGTCAATTACATCTCTAAGTTGCAAGCTGCCTTTTTTCATAGCAAAGTTTGCAGCAAGTGCTTATAGTTGTGCATGAAGGGATGAAGCATTAATGTTATCAGTGTACAGTTTTATGATGTGTTGAAATTCCTCCTCCCATTCTTCCCCACTAATGGTCTTCAAGATCAGTTGTTCCAGCTGAGCATATGTCTGATATCCAGGCTGCCCGGAATGGTCTTCGATGCAAGTTGTAACAACATCGAATGCCAAAATGCAGGCTTGCGACATTGGTCTGCAACCAAAGAGGGAAACACAGCTGGTGCTGGAGAAGTAGTTTCTTCATCAGATCTGTGTGGTGCTTTCCTCTTTCTGGGAAGCTGTGGTTGACCCACGTCCAGGTTACTGGCCATCTCTTTCATTTGTTCCCCAATTTTCTGGAACTCAGCCTCACGTCTGAGTTCTTTTAAAGTTTCTACAGTCATTCTTGTTAAATTCTGTCCTTCTGATGCACATATTTCTGGAGAGTGTAGGGACATGCTGAGGTTATTAAAATAAAATCTCATCTAGGGCATTATCAAACAGGAAATCAAAGGACTTAATCTGGGAATAAATACCCAGTATTCTGCTTTTAGTCTCTGGGTTTGGAACAGTCTTTATAGGCAATTCATGTGTTCTGGAGCACCTCATAGTTATCCAAAACACTCTTGAGTGACACCCCTTTCACAGTCCACCTTGTTAGACTAAGAGTACGAAGCTCCGGAACATTAGGTGCAAGATTCTTTTTAAGCTGTTCAAAGCAGGCTCCTCTGTTGCGAGAGTTTTTTGATCAATTTCTTTATTTCATGAGTTATCTCAAGAGCAGTTTTGACTTTTTTTCCACTTGTTAACAGCATCACAGCATGCTAAACTTATGGAATGCCCATAACTGTGGACAAACAGTGCACTAGGCTTAGCATCAGATATCTGTTGTGCCAGAACTGACTTTTTTCCAGTCATAGCAGTAGACCCATCATAACACTGCCCCCAGACTTTTCTGATGCTAAGGTTAACATACATCAAAACATCTTTAATTACCTGCACTAGCATTTTTGAATCAGTTCCCCCAGCTTCATAAAGTCTCAAGAATTCTTCATGACCTTCATACTGTTCATCTACCCATCTGATACAAATTACAACCCGTTCCTTGTTGGCAAACTTCCTGGTTTCACCAATCAATATCAAGAAGAATGCAACTGATTGAACTTTTTTCAGCAACTTCATGCAGGATTCTTAACCCTAAAGCTTGCAGCATCTCATTTTGAATTTCTGGGGATGTGTATTTGTCTGTTTTGTGCACAGTCCAGGTATTAAGCCTCTGGTCTTTGGTAGCTCTTAATTTGATTGTCTGCATAATGTTAGAATCCATTTCATCCCCATCTCCTTTTAATGCCAAACCATGTTGAGCTAAGAAGTTTCCAGTTTGGAGAATTTTTAAGAAACGATAATGCTGATCCCTCTTCTGTTGTTTGTGGAGTGATGACAAACATTCACCAACATCAGGCAATAACTTGGGAACAATCATAACCTTGAAAATGGCATTTTCATGGCATTTTATCAGTTCATGTTTTCTAAAGTTAGCACAAGCAAAATGTAATCTCTATATGCACTTTCTGATCTAAGAAACCGATATCCTTGTAAATTAATTGGTTTTCATGTATATCTACACTTGATGGATGTGTCAGCTGAAAGCAACATTAGATTATATTTTCAATTGTTTGGAGAAGAATGGGAGCAGATGTTAAGATTACCTAAGGGTAAATGAAGGGCATTAAGAATATAGGTTTTAACGGAGAATGATTCTGATCTAAATGACAAAGCTAGAGATACTGTACATGGGTAATATTTCTCAACTTTACATGTGAGGGGCCACTTGTTTGTGTGATTTTAACTAATTTGACATATTTCTCTGAGGTTAGAATAAAAATACATGAGGCCCCAGAATATAACCCAGCAAAGCAGTGTTAAAAGGATGTTTTCAAGGCTGCCAGAAACACTCCAATGGTCAATTGAAGGAATCTGCAGTGTCTTTCAAAGAGAAAGGTTTGTGCTGTGGTACATCTATCTGATGTGTGGGATTTTTCACCCCACATAAAGGGACTGCCTTTAAATTTGATAGTGAAAGAGACAAAAGACAAAATTCAAATCAGGAGAGAAAACACATTTTTTTTTCTGAGCCCTGTATGATTTAATCTGCATTTACAGAGATCTTAAAAGCAACTTGTGTTTTATATATATATATACATATATATATATATATATATATATATATATATATATATATTACGGGAGCCATTTCTATGTTAAACCCCAAAACTTTGCACCTTAATAACTTTGCAACTGTTTGATGGATTTGCCTGCAATTTGGAATACATGATCAACAACCATAGGCCTTGGTATCTGCCAAGTTTCGTATCAGTCAGATATACAGCTGCAGAGTTATTAAGCATGATCTGTGCACACGTTTATGCTTTTTCTGGAATTCTACGGTCGCGCCTACAGGTCGTACGGTTTGCGTGACTGGCCCAAAATCTTCAGGAGCGTCGCGGCCAGGGTCCCGATGTGCCTTTTGAAGATTTTGTGAACAAATATTAAACGGTTCAAAGTTATTCAAAAACAGTTTCCAATATAAGTCAATGGGAAAAGTTAGCAAAAAGTTTGACAGTGTCATAATGCATTTTTGCTTTCGAATGGGCCTGTTACTTTCTCAAAATCAGCAATTTTGTTTTCAGTTGGTGATCAGAGAAATGGTTGGCATTTAAATTTGGGACCCTCTAGCAACCTATTTCTTTTTGTATTCACTTAGTCGGACCCTGAGGATGCTTGCCATGTCTTTATTTTTTGGTAGCCTTCCCAGAAATATGTTTTCAAATTTCTGGAAAAAGTACTTTCTGAATTACTTTCATGCTCACGAAAGTGTCGAACTTTTTTGCGAGAGCTTTCGCAAATTGCGACAGTAGTTTTCCATCTGTGGGAAAGTGACAGCGATTCTTTGGCACTGTGCTGCAAAAGAACTGTTGGGAGTTTGGGGCTGAAATTTGGAGAGAACGGAGCCGACATCTCACAGATGTGCCTTTCAGTGTTTTATTGAAAAAATATTACACGGCGGCAAAGTTACGGCACTCCAAAATTGGCAGTTTTTCCCATAGGATAACATTACGGTGCCCGACGCATTACAGAAATCCTTTGGCACCCTGCTGCAAAATAACGGTTTGGTCTTTTTTCCTGAAATTTGCAGGGAAGACAGCCAACAGCCCACAGATGTGCCTTTCAGTGGTTTGGTGAAAAAATATTACACGGCAGCAAAGTTACGGCACTCCAAAGTTGATGGTTTTTCCCATAGGATAACTTTATGGCGCCAGACGCATTACAGAAATCATTTGGATCCCTGCTGCAAAATAACGGTTTGGTCTTTTTCCCTGAAATTTGGAAGGAAGACAGCCAACAGCCTACAGATGTGCCTTTCAGTGGTTTGGTGAAAAACATGGCAGGGAGGCAAAGTTATGGTGCTTGAACATTTCTTTTTCCCATGGATAACATTCACGGCATTCGCCCGCACCTTTCAGGGCCGTATCTAGGAAGCGATTGCCAGATGTAGACTTTCGTTGGAAAATTCTTAGCCCCAATGCCTTGGGCACGCGCTTCCGCCTCTGCATTACATTCACTATTTCTTGTTATCATTCTCAAAAGAAGGGAAATTAGAGGCAAAAACTCCATTTAATGCATTAGTTAGGGTTGTTCCACAGCGACAAAAGTGAGGAAATTTGCTGTTAGGTTGAAAACCCCTTGGCCCACCCACCCCAACCGGCATTGGGGTGTGCATTGGGATCATGGGTCCCTAACTCTCACCCATTCTCCTATACTTCTGCTGCTTTACACATGTCATGGGGTGAGGAGATTGGAGCTGATGATCCCAATGTACACCCCAATGCCACCACGTGTGTCATCCTTTGCGTTTTCATTTGCGCTTGCATTTCTGTTACTTTTTTGCCATTTGTGTCTACCGTACTGTTTCTCTTTCTGTTTCACTTTGTGTCACCATGCCCATTGACATTTCCATTTACAGGCACCATGTTACTATGTGACAAGACATCACATGGCACACCGTTCCCATCTACGCCACCGTGTTCGTTACCCTTTCTGTTCTCATTCGCGCTTGTGTTACCTTGTGCGCCACTGTTAGCGCTTCTGTTTGCGTTGCTCTTCCTGTTACTATGCTACAAGGCATCATGTGGTGGGAGTTCGGGGCCATTTGGGCCTCGCGCTTCCACTGCTGCATTATGTGCTGGGAGCGCGGGGCCCTATCTGCATTATCCTTTGCGTTTTCATTGCGCTTGCTTTTCTGTTATATTTTGACATTGGTGTCTACAGTACTGTTTCTCTTTCTGTTTCACTTTGCGTCACCATGCCCATTAACATTTCTGTTTGCAGGCACCATGTTACTATGTGACAACACATCATGTGGCAGACTGCTCCTCTACGCCACCGTGTGCGTTACCCTTTCTGTTCTCATTCGCACTTATGCTACTATGTGCGCCACTATTAGCACTTCTGTTTGCATTACTGTTCCTGTTACTATGTCACAAGACATCACGTGTCGGAGGGCCCCATGCTCCCGCCGCTGCATTACATTCACTATTTCGTTATCATTCTCAAAGAAGGAAATTAGAGACAAAAACTCTGTTTAATGCTTCAGTTAGGGTTGTTCCATAGTGACAAAAGTGAGGAAATTCGGTGTTAGGGTTGAAACCCACCTTGGACCCCAGCCCACCCACCCACCAGCATTGAGGTGCGCATTGGGGTGTTCAGTCTAACTCTCACCCCATTCTCCTATACTTCTGCTGCTTTACATGTGATGGGGTGAGTTAGGGCCAGTGACCCCAATGCGCACCCCAATGTCGGTTGGGGTGGACTTGGGGTCCAAGGGGGTTTTCAACCCTAACAGTGAATTTCCTCACTTTGTCGCTGTGGAACAACCCCAACTGATGCATTAAACAGAGTTTTTGTTTAATATATATATATATATATATATATATATATATATATATATAGTGTGTGTGTGTGTATATATATATATAAGAGGCAAAAAACTCCATTTAATGCATTAGTTAGGGTTGTTCCACAGTGACAAAGTGAGGAACTCGCTGTTAGGTTGAAAAACCCTAACTCCGAATTCCCCCCCCCCAGCACCACACACACACAGACACACACACACACACACACATATTCAAGTATGGGGGAGGACCAAGTCAACACAACCAATGACAGACATCCAGCAGCAGGTGACAGAAATAACAAACAATTGTCTAAATGTATTACCAGACATCCCCACCCACCTGACCAGGTACTGCATGCTCAGTGGAGATCAACAGCAAAACTGAGGCCATGTACACCAAACATACACATCCTTGATTGCAGCCACACACAACGTACCACACTTAGTAGTTGCATGGCCTTACCTACCGATGCCCCACACCAGACCACACCACATGTGGTGGGCCACCTGAGCAATAGAGTTCAGCAAAACCAAGGAGTTGTACAGGTATAATATCTCTGATTATAACAAGGCTTTGAGAAATGCAGCTTTCTAATTTACTGTAAACATTGTAAGAGCCTTATGTTTAGTTTTATTAACATACATGTAGAGCCTAACTATATGTTGAATATGGTTTATGTTTAAAAACAGTTTTATTATGATAGCAATAAGCCACTCCCAGGTATTATGTTAATGGTCAGTTTATCACTGTCTAGCGACATGTGGCACTCAGCTATGCCTCATTCAACATTAAACCCCTACAGGGTGATTAACAGACCATTTAACATAACTGTTGGTCATGCCTTATTGCTTAATTGTCTTTATGAGTAGATACTCTCCCTCTGCTAGGCACTGCAGCAGCTTTGCAACACACTGTCCCACCCAGTTATACCATACACTGTCTAGTTACTGGAGAATGGCTGTGAATATGAACTCATGAAGATGAACGGTGTAACTTGATAATTACAGTCATTGAAATCTTAGTGTGATTATAACTGACAGAGTCAGAGATAGAGAATAACCCCTGCTGTCCTAGTACACTTACCCCATTGTGAGTTAAATCAATACTAAAAGACATTCTGTTTATATCTACACCATACCTACTTGATTCCTGTTGTACCACAATTAACATAGTTATCACTTTGATAGCATCAGTGACAGAAGTGTGGCAAACCCAAACACTAGGCATACAGCCTGAGTATGAAACAACTGTTAAAAAAAATTACACTGTGTCCATAAGTGGCATAGATCAGTCATTGCAACAATAGTAAATGTATTACTATTTGAATAAGCTAGTCATCACAGATGCAATGAGATTGTCTTTATCAGGTACAACATACTCAGTAAGTGCCTACAAGAAAATCTATCCTATATACATCTCTGATACAGGTACGTCATTGTTGGCTCAGTAGTGCTATGATATTTAGAAGTTGCTTGGCCTGATCCATGCAATTACACTGTTTATTACAAAGAATACTCACTGCATCTTTAGTACTGAAACACACTGAAGGTCTATGTATGTACATCAGCAGTACACCTTCATCAGTAAGAATGCATGTGATACTGGCAGTACAAATTTCACAGCGTTGAACAGGCAATGCTTTTCCATACGTTTACATCAGCCATAGTTTTGTACTTAGCCCCCCAAGGAGACTAAGCATTTTTTCGACGGAAAATCCGTATCTCGCACCGTTTTCGAGATACGGGCCCTGAAAGGCGCGGTGAATGCCATAATGTTATCCTATCTGAAAAAACAGAAGTTCGGAATACCATAACTTTGCCTCCCTGTAATATTTTTTCACCAAACCACTGAAAGGCACATCTGTGGGATGTTGGCTGTGTTCCCTGCAAATTTCAGCCTAAAGGACCAAACTGTTATTTTGCAGCAGGGCGCTAAACGATTGCTGCAGTGCGTCGTACGCCGTAATGTTATCCTATAGGAAAAAGCATCAACTTTGGAGTACTGTAACTTTGCTGCCGTGTAATATTTTTTCAATGAAACACTGAAAGGCACATCTGTGAGATGTCGGCTGCGTTCCCTTCAAATTTCAGCCCAAAACTCCAAACAGTTCTTTTGCAGCTGGGTGCCAAAGAATTACTGTTATTTTGGGCATAGTATCGCAAAGTAGTGTCGTGATTTGTGAAAGCTTTCGCAAAAATTTGCGACACTTTCGTGAGTGCGACACTACTTTATGAAAGTACTTTTTCCAGAAATCTGAAAAACATATTTCTGGGGTGTTTTACCCCAAAATAAAGACATGGCTAGCATCCTCAGGGCCCGAATAGGTGAATACAAAAAGAATTAGGTTGCTAGAGGGTCTCAATTTTAAATGCCAAGCATTTTTCTGATCACTAACTGAAAACAAAATGGCAGATTTGCCACAGTAAAAGGGCCATTTGCGACAGTAAAAAGTGCATTTGTGACACTGTCGAACTTTTTAACTTTTCCCATTGACTTATGGGAAATTGTTTTTTGAATAACGTTTGAACCATTTATTACTTTTTCACGAAATCTTCAAAAGGCACATTGGGGACACCGGCCGCATGTTCCCTGAAGATTTTGGGCTGGTCGCGCAAACCGTGCGACCTGTAGGTGCCACCATAGAATTCCAGAAAAAGCATAAACGCATGCACAGATCACGCTTAATAACCCGCAGCCGTATCCAACTCAGCCTAAGCTTGGCAGATCCTAAGGCGTATGGGTCTTGATCGTATATTCCAAATTTCAGGCAAATCCGTCACACAGTTGCAAAGTTATTAAGGTGCAAAATTTTGGGTTTAACATGTAAATGGCTCCTCAACCCTAACTATTGTGGCACTACCGTGACACTATAATATATATATATATATATATATATACTGTATGTGTTATATATATATATATATATATATAGTGTATATATTCAAACAGATATTATTTTCCTATAATATTGTTGTTGTTTGCATGGCCTGAGCTTCAAAAAGAATGCAGTGGTATCTCTTCTGAAGACATGAATACCAGTTCAAGTTTTGTAAGTTGCATGGGGAGAATTTATTGGGCAGTGCTAGACATCCTCTACAAAAGTGAGTCATACCCAGGAGGGCACACTGGAAGGAATTAAGCAGAATGACAACCAACAAGAGGGGAAAGTCTGCCTCACATGTTCTTTGGTAACAATCATATTGGAGCAACAAAACAGAGTGCTAAAGACATACCAATGATCACAAAAGTCACAGGACAAACATTTTATGCCACCCAGTGTGTCTTTAGCGCTGCTTCTAAATCAAACAACCAGTCTTCACACCTACAGTAGGTGGTCATCCTACTTTTCTCCAAAATCAAGCCCCATATTCCTATGCCTCACCTACCTGCCATCCCACACCTCTACCATAATTAAAACACTGAGCCCCTTCTTATGTCACCCAGGTCTGGTATGTTCATTTAACCAGGAGCAATAGGAATCAGACAACAAGCTCCACTAAGCACAGCCTAAGTCAAATTTCCAGGTTTATGTTGGGGGTAGGCAGGTCTGCTATGCTGGTCATGGCACAGGGTCATGTCACCACAAACAAAACCTGCACAGTAATAAATACTGCAAGGAAAACAGCAGCCTTCTAAACAACATCGGGTACAACAGCAACCCAACAGAAAAAGCGCAGCCCCATAGAAAACAATGGGACAAGGACCTATGCCCACCACCACCCCCACACCCCCCAGACATTAAATAATCAACTCCAGGGGTCATGGATTTTGGGGATGGGGAGAAAATCAGAAGGGGGAAAGTTCTTGTTTAAAAAAAAAAGTTTCAGCAGGAGGAGACCTACCTGAAACTGCACCATGGTCCCAGGTCTCCTGCTTCACCGTATGCTGGTGCCCTAGCCACTCTACCATGGGAGTGGCTTGGCCAGGCATCCCAGCACACAGCAACTTGTTCCTTCTAGTTGAAATGCAGAGCGAAAGAAGTAGTGGTAATTCCCTGCCGCTATACTACCCCTGTCTCTCTATGTCCTTTTGTGCTTCACACAGAGCAGTTCCTGCAGCACTCTTCCTGGTGCACTGTTTTGACCTGGTACCGCTGGTCACCCTTACATCAATACCAGCTTTGCCAACTCTAACCCAAAACTTCAAGTTAGACTGTGCTTAGCACAGCATGTTATATAACTCACGCTGCTCAACATTATAATAATGACCTGGTTAACGGACAGCTGAAGAAACAGTTGCATCCCTGAAACAAGCATTTATCAATGCCAAATGTTGATTGCTTTGGTCCGTTGAGCTCGCTCACTGGCCCTCTGTCACTCACTCATTCTGTTTCTCCCAGTGCTGCAGGCTGCTGTTTTGTACTGAGCTCCTGCCTGCGTTGGCACCCTTTTCTGTCCACAAGGAAATCTGCAGCTGGCCCGACAGAGCTCTGTTGAGGTGGGTCACTCCCCTCCTCTGACTTGCTCATTCTGTTTCTCCTTGCACTGCAGGCTGGTCTTTTGCACTGGGCTCCTGCCTCTGTTGGTGGCTTTTTCTGTCCACAAAGAAATCTGCAGTAGCCCTGACACAGGTCCATTGAGGTTGCTCACTCCCCCTCTGTCATTCGCTCGTTCCGTGTCTGCCAGCGCTGCAGGCTGGCCTTTTGTACTGGGCTCCTTCCTGCATTGCCACCTTTTTCTGCCCACAAAGAAATCTGCAGCAGTCATGATAGAGCTCCGTTGAGCTTGCTCACTCCCCCTCTCTCACTCGCTCATTCTGTTTCTCCTGCCGCTGCAGGCTGCCCTTTTGTACTGGGCCCCTGGGTGCATTGCTACCTTTTTCTACCCACAAAGAAATCCGCAGCAGTCCCAACAGAGCTCCGTTGTGCTCACTCACTCCCTCTCCCTCACTCACTTGCTTGTTCTGTGTCTCCCACTGGTGCAGGCTGTCCCTTTGTACTGGGCTTCTGCCTGCATTGGCAGCTTATTCTGCCCACAAAGAAATCTGCAGCAGTCCCAACACAGCTCCATTGAACTCGCTCACTCGACCTCTCTCACTTGCTCATTCCGTTTCTGCCAGTGCTGCAGGCTGCCCTTTTGTACGGGGCCCCCTGCATGCATTGCTGCCTTTTTCTGCCCACAAAGAAATCCACAGCAGTCCCAACATAGCTCCATTGAGCTCACTCACTCCACCTCCCTCACTCACTTGTTCTGTGTCTCCCGCTGCTGCAGGCTTCCCTTTTATACTGGGCTTCTGCCTGTGTTGTCACCTTTTTTTGCCCATACAGAAATCCACAGCTGTTCTGACAGAGCTCCAGTGAGCTCGCTCACTCTGCCTGTCTCACTCATTCATTCTGTTTCTCCTGGCACTGCAGGCTACCATTTTGTAGTTGGCTCCTGCCTCTGTTGGTGCCTTTTTCTGCCCACAAAGAAATCTGCAGCAGTCCCAACAGAGCTCCGTTGAGCTCACTCACTCCCCCACTCTCATTCGCTCATTCCGTTTCTGCGGCGCTGCAGGCTGCCCTTTTGTACTGGGCTCCTGCCTACATTGCACCTTTCTTCTGCCCACAAAGAAATCTGCAGCAGTCACAATACAGCTCCATTGAGCTCGCTCAGTCTCCCTCTCTCACTGGCTCATTCTGTTTCTCCCGCTGCTGCAGGCTTCCCTTTTATACTGGGCTTCTGCCTGTGTTGTCACCTTTTTTTGCCCACAGAGAAATCCACAGCTGTCCCAACAGAGCTCCATTGAGCTCACTCACTCCACCTCCCTCACTTGCTTGTTCTGTGTCTCCCACTGCTGCAGGCTTCCCTTTTATACTGGGCTTCTACCTGTGTTGTCACCTTTTTTTGCCCACAAAGAAATCCACAGCTGTCCCGACAGAGCTCCATTGAGCTCGCTCACTCCCCCTGTCTTACGCACTCATTCTGTTTCTTCTGGTGCTGCAGGCTGCCCTTTTGTACTGGGCCCCTCCGTGCATTGCTGCCATTTTCTGCCCACAAAGAAATCCGCAGCAGTCCCAACAGAGCTCCGGTGAGCTCACTCACTCCCTCTCCCTCACTCACTCGTTCTGTGTCTCCCGCTGCTGCAGGCTGCCCTTTTGTACTGGGTTCCTGCCTGTGTTGGTGGCTTTTTCTGCCCACAAAGCGGTCTGCAGCAGTTGTGACACAGCTCTGTTGAGGTCACTCACTCCCCCCTCTGTCACTCGCTCATTCCGTTTCTGCCAGGGCTGCAGGCTGGCCTTTTGTACTGGGCTCCTGTCTGCGTTGCCACCTTTTCCTGCCCACAAAGAAATCTGCAGCAGTCATGATAGACCTCCGTTGAGCTCGCTCTCTCCCCTTCTCTCACTAGCTCATTCTGTTTCTGCCGGTGCTACAGACTGGCCTTTTGTACTGGGCTCCTGCCTCTGTTGTTGCCTTTTTCTGCCCACAAAGAAATCTGCAGCCATCCCGACAGGGCTCTGTTGAGCTTGCTCATTCCCCGCTCTCACTCGCTTGTCCCATTTCTGCCGCTGCTCCAGGCTGCCCTTTTGTGCTGGGCTCCTGCCTGCGCTGCTGCCTTCTTCTGCCCACAAAGAAATGTGCAGCAGTCACGATAGAGCTCCATTGGGCTTGCTCACTCCCTCTCTCTAACTCGCTCATTCCATTTCTGCCAGCTCTGCAGGCTGCCCTTTTGTACTGGGTCTCTGCGTGCATTGCTGCCTTTTTCTGCCCACAAAGAAATCTGCAGCAGTCCCAACACAGCTCCGTTCAGCTCGCTCACTCCCCCTCTCTTACTCGCTCATTCCATTTCTGCTGGTGCTGCATTCTGGCCTTTTGTACTGAGCTCCTGCCTGCATTGCTGCCTTTTCCAGCCCACAAAGGAATCCATAGTAGTCACAATAGAGCTCCGTTGAGCTCGCTCACTCCCCCTCTCTCACTTGCTCATTGTGTTTCTCCCGGTGCTGCAGGCTGCCCTTTTGTACTGAGCTCCTGCCTGCATTGGCACCTTTTTCTGCCCATAAAGAAATCCGCAGCTGTCCCAACAGAGCTCCGTTGAGGTCGCTCACTCCCCCTGTCTTACTCACTCATTCTGTTTCTCCTGGCGCTGCAGGCTGCCCTTTTGTACTGGGCTCCTGCCTCTGTTGGCATCTTTTTCTGCCCACAAAGAAATCTGCAGTGGTCTCAACAGAGCTTCGTTGACCTCACTCACTCCCGCTCTCTTACTCGCTCGTTCCATTTCTGCTGGCACTGCAGGCTGCCCTTTTGTGCGGGGCTCCGGCATGCGTTGCCACCCTTTTCTGCCCACAAAGAAATCTGCAGTAGTCATGATAGATCTCTATTGAGCTCGCTCACTCCCCCTCTCTCCGTCGCTTGTTCTGTTTCTTCTGCCACTGCAGGCTGCCTTTTTGTACTGGGCCCCTGCGTGCATTGCTGCCTTTTTCTGCCCACAAAGAAATCCGTAGCAGTCCCAACAGAGCTCCGTTGAGCTCACTCACTCCCCCTCCCTCACTCACTCGTTCTGTCTCCCAGCGCTGCAGGCTACCCTTTTGTACTGGGCTCCTGCCTGCGTTGGCTCCTTTTCCTGCCCACAAAGAAATCTGCAGCAGTCCTGACAGAGCTCAGTTGAGCTCGGTCACTCCCATCCCCCCTCACTCGCTTGATCCTAATCTGTCCCAAACACTGATTTCCAACAGCGACTGTGGTATTCTGCGCTGGAAGTGCGAAAACGCATTTCGGCCAGGATGTGAAAAATGACAGCTGTACTGTTCATAAGGAGGTATGAAAAGATGGCAGTGTTGAAAATGTGACATGAAAATATTACTAATCTGCGAAGTTACAAGGGTGGGTGGAAACTGCATAACACACGCTCGTAGCACAGTCATTTTATGGACTTTCGTCACAACATTTTCAACATAGGCATTTTAGGACCTCTGCTCATGAACAGTGTCAGTGTGATTTTCTTAATGTGTCCCCAACACTGATTTCCCACAGCAACCGCGCTATTGTGCACTGGAAGAGCAAAAACACATTTCAGCCAGGATGTGAAAAATGACAGCTGCACTGTTCATAAGGAGGTGTGGAAAAATGGCAATGTTGAAAATCTGGAGTCAAAATATTGCAGAGTTGCAAAGGTACGAGCATGTGTGGAAACTGCGCAGTGCACACTTGTAGCACACTCATTTTATGGACTTTCATCACCAAATTTTCAACATAGGCATTTTAGGACCTCTGCTAATGAACAGTATCACTGTCATATTCGTAATCTGTCCCAAACACTGATTTCCCACAGCGACCGCGCTATTCTCTGCCGGAAGTGCGAAAACACATTTCGGCCAGGATGTGAAAAATGATAGCTGTACTGTTCACAAGGAGGTGCAGAACAATGCAATGTGGAAAATCTGGTGTGAAAATATTATAAATTCACGAACTTAAGAGCATGCATGCAAACTGCACAACGCACGCTCATAGCACAGTCATTTTATGGAGTATCGGCACCAAATTTTCAACATAGGCATTTTAGGACCGCTGCTCATGAACAGTGTCACTGTCATTTTTGTAATCTGTTCCAAACACTGATTTCCCGCAGCGACCGTGCTATTCTGTGCCGGAAGTGCGAAAACACATTTCGGTCAGGATGTGTAAAATGACAGCTGTACTGTTCACAAGGAGGTATGGAAAAATGCCAATGTTGAAAATCTGGCATGAAAATATTGCAAATTCGCAAAGTAAACAGTAATTTTTTTTTAATTTTTTTCCCCCAAATTTGCAACAAAGGCTTTTTGAGATCCCACCTCATGAACCCTGGCACTGTCGTTTCGTTAATTGGTCCAGAAAGGTGATTCCGCAGTGACCACAAAATCACCTTCTCAGGTTGATCACGCACATGACAGTGGCAGAATCTATGAGGAGAGTCCCATAAAACCCCATGTTGAAAATTTGGTGCCAAAATTCCAGAAAATGACTGAGATATGCATCAAAGTTTCAAAAACCCTATTTATTCCATTATACAGCTTACTGGCATTTCCTCATTTTTCGCAGTCGGCTTTGAAGAGTGCAGACATGTTCCTGATCCACCGAAGATTGTCACGCCAGACTCTGGAGGTAAGTATGGGGTGAGGGGGGTATGGAGAGGCAGTGTGCGCAGTGGGTGGGCGCGGGTTCCAGGAGGGGGGCAGGGAGGCCGGCGAGGGGCCGTTTCCTTTTTTCACAGTTCAAAAAAAAAAAGAAAAGTCAATGCAGGACCGTTTTATGTTTTCAGGGACATGGGGCATGCTGAGGTGGGCTCCCAGTGTGCCAACGGACTCTTTGTTTTGTGGGGGCAGCTGTAGCTGATGGGGGATTGGGCACCCCCATCAGCACACAACAAAAGGTGGGGGCCACATCATCCTGACGGAGATTGGGCACCCCCGTCGGCACACAACAAAAGCGGAGGGGTGACATTATGCTGATGGGGATTGGGCACCCCCATCAGCAAAAATCCAGGGGAAGGGACATGATGCTGAGGGGGAATGGGCACCCCCTCGGCAAACAGGCAGGAAATGCAAGGGAGCCCTGCAACGAGGGGTTGCTCCCTCATTGCAGCGGATGATGCTGCAATGATGAGGTGGCCCCTGATTGCAGTGGCTAAAACCTCTCAAGGTTCCAGCACCCTGGCTGAACTAGTGTCAGCAGCAGCATGCCATGCCATTGGGGAAAGCAAGCCAAGCCTTTAAAGTCTGTGAGGACATTGGCCACAACAGTGCAGCGCCTCCACAACCTGCCACAATATGTTTCTTGCGCATGCGTGCAATCAACATAAAAAGGTGGAGTGGTAGTTTGTATAGATGGGTAGAGAGTTAGTGTTTGATTTCAGTGGGGGATTGGCAGAATAAGCAGATGAATAGGGGTGAGCTGGCTGGTTGATTTAGTATCAGTGTGGGGAGGATTTCAAGTTTGGGAGAATTGCTATAACCCTCAGGCTCTCATCACTGGTGGTCAGTAACTTAACAAATGTCTTACCTGCCCCCTTCCCATTATGCTAGGGAGATAGTTTAGGTTTTATAATAGAGAGAGAGAACAAGATTGTTAAGAGTTTTGTTAGTTACTACAGTCAGTACACCCCTAAGCTGTCCAACCCCTACCATTCCCATATCCCCTAACGGACATTTGAGTGTGATGGTTATCAGAACTCAGACTGTGTGACAAACAAGGCAAAAGGTATCAGCTGTAGAGATGGAAAAGCACATGTGATGGTTATGTGAGAGGCAGATTAATGGGGGATGGGCTGGAGGATGCTATGAAGTCTGAGACATAAGTATTCTGTTTTCATACAACATCCTTATGAATGATGAAAGACAGGAGACAAATACATTAATAACTGAAATAAAAGTGGGATTCATACAGTGTGTTATTTTATAAAGTTTTTCCAGAAACTGGTAAAACATTTTAAAGGACAGTTACTTTTTGTGCAAAATAAACTGCCAGGTTCTGCCTATCTTTAGAGTATACACATTAAACAACTGCTAGCATTGCTGTCTCTGGTGTTAGAAATAGTAGCATGGCAAAAAGGAAGACTATATAGTACTGGTAACTATTCTTAAGACATCCTCTGCACCCAGAAAATAATAACAGTTTGCATCTTTGCCGCCAGTGTTCCCCAGATGTTTCACTCTCTTTCAACTTGTCATGTGCATTTTACCACACATCTAAGACAATAATTTTATTTCCAGACAATGTCATACAATAGATATGGCCTTCCCGAAGAAGCAAGAGAAAACCAGGCCAAGGAAATCTTGTTGCGTCATCACCACAGCCTGAGGGAGAGCATGAAAAGAGTCAACAGGCACTTACTGGTATTTATTACTGATTGATTGATTGACATTCTGATTTCAAACATTTTACCAGGAAAAACATATGGGGCTGTTAACAGCTCATTTCCAAATGCATCCTGGAAGTGTTTGATTACTTATTTTTTTCTGAACTGGCTAGCTATACCTTCCAAGAAATTCCAGTTTCACACTAGCTATGGGTATGGGTCAGTGTATTTCTCTTGCCAGAGGCGAGGGAGATATGCTGGTCCATACCCATAGCTGATCTAAAACTGTGTTGGAAGGTACAGATAGCCAGGCTCAGTAAAATAGTCAGTACTGCGAGGTAAATCTAAAACCTCTAATAAGGAATATATTTCCTGGTTATTAATATACAAGACAGAGGAAGGAATTTTGAAATTTGAATATTGACTGCTGTTAGTGTAAGTGGTGCATGAAATAAAATCTCGCTCTCACTTTTATCAGCTAATACTTAGGTTAATACTTTGGGCTTGGGGATGAAAATTAGGCAGTTTTGTTCATATAAGTTCATTTCATAATCACACTAAGTATGCTTTTATTTTTGCCCCTCTATTCCTTTACCAATGCCCTTTTTAAAGGCTTCCACATTGTTATAATTAACTAGTTCACATGGTAACCTATTCCATGTATTTGCTATCCTCTGTGTGAAGAAATGCCTTTTGATATTTTTTCTAAAGTGTGATATCATGAGTTGTTTACTGTGCCTTCTAAGTGAATATGTTCCTTGATCCCATTTGAAATTCATGATTTCTGTCAACTCTTGATCCCCATGTATTTTGAACATATGAATGTATGAAAGAAGCAGTAGAAAAAAGTTGCATGGTCTAGCTCGTCTGCTTGAAAGTTTGCAGTCCTCCCAGTATCTATTGCGTGATCCATCACCTCCGCTATCTACTCCTCCCTTCCCCTCGATGCCCCCACATTGCCCTCTCTCTATGCAATTTTACCTTTTGTTCAGTCCCATCCCCTCTTGAAGCTATCTACAGTCCTCAGGAAGACTACTTCCTTCAGCAACTCATTCCACTTTGCCGCCACCCTTTCAGTGAAAAAGTACCTCCTCATTTCCCCCTCGAAGCACCCCCTGCCAGTTTGAGACAATACCCCTTAGCAGTCCTGTTCTCACGAAGGTTGAACAGACATTCACAGTTCACTCTGTTGATACCCCTAATGTATTTAAAGGTTTCAATTATGTCCCCCATCTTCCTTCTGTCCTCCAGGGAGCACATGTTAGAATCTTCAAGTCTATATTCGTAGGGCCTACCCTCTTGTCCAAGGAGCATCTTGATCACCCTTCTCTGCACTGTCTCCAGTACATTGATGTCTTTCTTTAGGTAAGGGCCCCAGTATTGCATACCGTACTCCAGATTTGGCCCAACCAGTGACCTATACAGTAGCAGAATGTCCTTCCTACTGGTTATACCCCTGGCTATACATCCTAGCATCCTATTTGCTTTGGCTGCTGCTCTCTTGCAGTGAGCTGAGTGTTTCATGTCACTCGAGATGATCACACCCAATTCTTTCTACTCCACTGATTTGGTGACTGCACACCCCCCCCCAGCCTATATGTGGTCTCTGAGCTTTTTGCCCCTGAGTGCATTAAATTATACTTTTTGGTGTTGAAACCCAGTTGCCAAATACCTGACCATCTCTGTCTAGTTTCGTCATGTCTTCCCTAATGTCCTGTGTCCCTTCCTTTGTGTCCACCCTCCACAGAGCATTTTGTCATTCACAAAGATGCATATTAAAGGAATAAGGCCCAACAGGGTGGGTGTTATGCTGGGATAACGTCCCGCTTTGGGTAACTGGGTCAAGGCTGCAGGCCAAGGGCATCTTACATCTGAAAAGGGATGTATCCCCAGCATAACATCCACCCTGGAGGGCATTATTCCTATCATACAATGGCTCATCAGTGTAAAAAAATTAAAATATAAAAAAAAATACATTTAAAAATATATTTTTTGCTGTTTATTTAATATGTTGGTTTACTTTTTTTTTTTAATAGTGCTGATTTCCTGTTTTGACTAGTAGGTGGAGCTGCTGCTACTGTGCACTCCATAACACTAACTTTTGTTGGAGCTGCTGTTATTGTGGCTCTGCACTCCCCCACATGTTTGTATCTGTTCCTCAATTTTTCCCCTAGTTTAAATGTACAGTTTTTATTTATTATATTAATCTCTCTTTCCCCTCCTTTGCTGTTTTAGCCACCATGTGGAAGTGGAAAGTCGTCCCCCCACTTCGGAATGCAGCCACCGTGGAAGTTGGAGAAACATCTCTTGCACCCTGTCTCACTGTTGAAGCTGTGTCTTCTCCCAGTAGAGCATTTACCATTACCAGGAGAAAGGCAGAAAAGGGCAAAAGACTAAGAAAGTGAAGCACGGGGTTACGCATGCACTCACTCCACTCAGGTCACACACTGAATTACTGTGCAAGAGGTTTCTGAGTGGGGAGTGTCTGGACAGTGCAAGGCAGTGACAGTGTAAGCGGCAACAGGGTTTTGACTATATAATGGGTAGATTATTTTGTCGGTGGGGGTGGCAACCGCTGATTCCGAGCAGGGCCGGGCCACTGAAGCCACTCGTATGGATGGCTGTGGTGTGGAGTGATCTTTTTAAAACTTTTAATGCAGTCATTAGTGTGCTGGGACTAGAGCTGGGATGTTATGCTGTGATAACATCCCGGTTCCAGTCTCTGTCTGACCAATCACGGAGAAGCATTCTTTCTTGCCATTGTATAATTTGCCTTTTACCCCTTCAGCAATATCGCTGATGAAGATGTTGAATAACACTGGACCAAGCACTGAGCCCTGTGGAACCCCACTAGGGACTGTCCCAACATCTGAGAATTCCCCCCCTGCCACTACCTTCTGTTTACTATCTTGTAACCTGTGTTTTATCCACCTAGTCAGTTTCACCTCAATTCCCAAGTCCTCCAGCTTCCTAATCGATCTTTTGTTGGAGACAGAGTCAAAGGCCTTACTGAAATCTAGATACAGCATGTCAACGGTCCTTGTTACCCAATCAATGAAATCAATTAGATTGGTCTAGCAGTGCCACTGACAAGAACCCATGCTGCCTATCATCCATTATCATTTTGAAAGTTTACCAGTCTTTCCTTTAGAATGGTCTCCATGAGCTTCCCCACTATCAAGGTCAGACTAACCAGCTGATGATTACCAGTGTCATCCCTCGGCCCACTCTTATGTAGCATCACTACATGTGCTGTTTTCCAATCCCAGGGAAACACTCCTGTTTCAAAAGAGGTGTTAAACAGGTCCACCGGGGGCCTGCCAACATGTCTGCTAATTCCATTAGAACTCTTGGGTGTATGCCATCCAATCCCAGGGACGTATATACCTTCTGAGCTTTTAAACCCTTCTTCACCCTATGAATGTTTTTTTTTAAACTTTAATTTTTTATTGAGAGTTTCAATCAGTGAAATACATCATTGTACATCAGTACGTACAATAAAAGGAAAGAATTGAAAAGGAATATGCCCAGATGCATTCCCTGAGATTAACAATACACAAATGACATGTACATATATTGTATATGTATAAGATAAAAAGATAATACTCAATACAACAAGGTAACATTACTAACAGGGACAAAAAACTCATAAGAGGTGTATAAAACCATACAAAGTGCTCATCTCAGCCTTTCTGCAATAAGGACTATCATCTCTAATTAGTACATGACACTCAAGTTAAGTAAGGCTGTAATATACCTGGTGGGGGTGGAGGAAGCGGAGAGGAGGGAAGGGAGGTGAAGAAAGGGAGTTGAGTGGGAACAACCACTCCTCAGCAGAGACACTCATGAGGTCATTACGACCCATATGCGGTGACCTCTCTTCATGGTGCAAAAAGGATGAAAGGGTTGACTGTCAAGATCACAGGACAAAATCCTTTCTCAGGGCCATGATATAAAACACCTATCTTCTCCAGAATATTTCAAAGGCTTCAAGATGATAATTTACATAAGCAGTCATCTTTTCCATTTTATAAATGCCAATTAAGATATCTTGCCATTGAGAAACCATGGTGGGAACCCCAGACAACCATCATAGGGCAATGGCCTTTCTGGACACCAAGAAAGTGATATTCAATCATTTTCTGTAATGGGAAGAGAAGAGAGGTGCTTCATATCTAGAAAATAGGAAGGAGTCCACAGTTAAAGTCATAGGAGTAGCTAGTAGCGCCTCCAGTTCCCCCTGTTGTGATTGGAAAAAAGGTTAAAGAATGGGACATGACCAAAATATATGTCCGCATGTCATGGGGAGATGCCACACCCTCTCCAGCACTGGGCTTCTCGGTCTGGGAGGTATTTCACCTGGACAGCAGGTGTTCGGAAGTATCTAATAGCCACTTTCCAAGAAAACTCCCTCCAGAGGTATGAGGTGGTGACCTTCTGCAAGTGGTTTCGATGTCTCTCCCAGTCTGCTTCCTCCAAATTTATACCTAAATCCTTTTCCCATTTTTGTTTTAAGGAAACCAGTGGGCAACCCATGATAGCTTGTAAAGTGGCATAAATGTATGAGATCATATGCATTAGAGATGCCCTGCCCTCAATGGCCTGATAAAGAACCTCTATAAGTGGTGGGATAACTCTTGTAACCGCCCATTGGGACAACCATTTTTATGTTTGCTTGCATGCATGTGCAAGAAACATGGTGCCATCATCGGAGATTTCGGAGCTGTGTCACCTCCTCCTCCAATTCAGTCAGTGTGTTGGCAGGCGTGGCCCCTGTAAGCCAATGCATTCCGGAGCTGTCTATGACAAGCTCCAAAATGCAGTGGCATACAGTTGAAAGGGGGAAGCTACGCTGAGTGAGCAGCGAGCAGATAAGGCTGCTCACGCCGCGCCCCCGCACAGACGCCTCGCAGGTGTGCGCGCTTCGCACGCAGAACGCACTGTATAGCCGACGGGTGCCCAATCCCTCGCTATGCTGCATTCCCCACCCTCCCCCAAAACCCTTCTGAAATGCCACACTTGATGCCCACCCCAGCGTGGCAAGTAATGAATAGCCAAGGGGTGCCCAACTCGCCGGGCGGCACTGTCCTAACCCCCAGTAGTAAGTGCTATGCTGGGAGCCCACCCCAGTGTGGCAAGCACCAGAGGCTGACAGGGGTGCCAAATCCCCATCGGCTGAACACCTCCCCAACTCTTCTGTGCCACGCTAGGAGCCCACCCCAGCGTGGCAAACGCCCCACGCGCAGCGCTTTTTTATACCTGTAAGAAAAACGGTCCCACATAGTCTCCCGCCCTCCCACAACCCTCACCCACCCACTGTGCACCCAGCCTCCCCACACCCTCACCTCATACTTACCTCTGACCAGCAACGATCTTCAGTGGACCGGAACACGCTCTGCACTCTTCAAAGCTGACCGCGAACTGAGGAAATGCCGGTAAGCTGTATAATGGGCTAGATAGGGGTTTCAACTTTGTTGCATATCTCAGGCATTTTGGGAATTTTTGCACCAAATTTTCAACATGGGTTTTGGGACCCTTCTCATGATTGATGTCACTGTCATGGCGTTGTTCAGGCTGAAGGGTGATTTCGCAGTCACTGTGCGAATCACCCTTTGGCATGAATAACGCCATGACAGTGACATCATTCATGAGAAGGTCCCAAAACCCCATGTTGAAAATTTGGTGCCAAATTCAAAAATGACTGTTTTACGAGCGTGCGTTGAGCAGTTCCTACGCAGGCTCGTAAGTTCATGAATTTTCAATATTTTCACTCCAGATTTTCAACATTGCCATTTTACCACACCTTCTTATGAGTAGCATACTTGTCATTTTTCACATCTCACCCAAAATGTGTTTCCGGCCATGTAGCGCACAATGGCACAGTCGGTGTGCGAATTCAATGTATGGGACAAATTAAGAAAATCACAGTGACACTGCTCATGAGCAGAGGTCTTAAAATGGCTATGTTGAAAATTTGGTGAAAAAATTCTTCAAAATGACTGTTTTATGCATTGCTACGAGTTCCACCACGCTTTAAGGTGTCAATTTTCAATATTTTCACTCCAGATTTTCAACATTGCCATTTTACAACACCTTCTTATGGTAGTGTGCTCTGTCATTTTCATATCTCAAAACTGTGTTTCCTACCATGTAGCCTGCTACAATGGCGCCGAGGTCGGTGCAAATCAATGTACGGGACAAATTCAAGAAAATCACAGTGACACTGTTCATGAGCAGAGGTCTTAAAATGGCTATGTTGAAAATTTGGTGAAAAAATTCCTCAAAATGACTGTTTCGAGCGGGCGTTGCGCAGTTCCTACGCACGCTCGTAAGGTCGTGAATAGTCAATATTTTCACTCCAGATTTTCAACATTGCCATTTTACCACCTCTCTTATGAGTAGTACAGCTGCCATTTTTTATATCTCACCCAAAACGTGTTTCCGCCCGTGTAGCGCACAATGGCGCAGTCGGTGTGCCAGATCAATGTACGGGACAAATTAAAGAAAATCACAGTGACACTGGTCATGAGGTGAGGTGTTAAAATGGCTATGTTGAAAATTTGGTGGAAAAATTCCAAAAAATGACTGTTTTATGAGCGTGCGTTGTACAGTTCCTATGCACGCTTGTAAGTTCGTGAATTTTCAATATTTTCACTCCAGATAGCCAACATTGTCATTTTGCCACACCTTCTTATGAGCAGTACAGCTGTCATTTTTCACATCTCACCCAAAACGTGTTTCCGCCCATGTAGCGCACAATGGCGCAGTCGGTGTGCGAAATCAATGTATGGGACAAATTAAGAAAATCACAGTGATACTGTTCATGAGCAGAGGTCTTAAAATGGCTATGTTGAAAATTTGGTGAAAAAATTCCAAAAATTGACTGTTTTACGAGTGTGCGATGTACAGTTCCTACGCACGCTCGTACGTTCGTGAATTTTCAATATTTTCACTCCAGATTTTCAAAATTGCATTTTTACCCCACCTTCTTATGAGTAGTATAGCTGTCATTTTTCAAATCTCACCCAAAATGTGTTTCCACCCATGTAGCGCACAATGGCGCAGTCGGCATGCGAAATCAATGTATGGGACAAATTAAGAAAATCACAGTGACACTGTTCATGAGCAGAGGTCTTAAAATGGCTATGTTGAAAATTTGGTGACAAAAGTCCATAAAATGACTGTGATACGAGTGAGCATTGCGCAGTTTCCACGCACCCTCATTACTTCATGACTTTGTAATATTTTCAGTCCAGATTTTCAACAGTGACATTTTTCCACACTTCCTTATGAACAGTACAGCTGTCATCTTTCACAACATGGCTGAAGTGTGTTTTCACAGTTTCAGTGCAGAGATGCGTGGTCATTGTGGGAAATCATTGTTCGGCACAGATAAAGAAAAACACAGTGACACTGTTCATGATCGGAGGGCGCCAAAATGCCTGAGTTGACAATCTGCTGTAAAAAATCCCCAACCTAATTATATTATGGGTGTGCGTTGCACAGTTTCTATGTACACTCGTGACTTCAGCATTTTTTTAAATATTTTTAGTACAGATTTGCAACATTGCCATTTTTTACACCTCCCCATGAACAGTACAGCTGTCATTTTTTACATCCTGTTCGGAATGTTTTTGCACCTGTGGTGCTAAATGCCATAGTCACTGTGCATAAGCAGCTTTCAGCTAACAAAGTGATATTCCCCCCTGTTCATGAGGTGGGGTCACAAAACAAACATGTTGAAGATTTTGAGTGAAAATACCAACGAATGCCTGAGGTATTAGGGTTTCCAACTATAACGCCCAACCCTGTAGAGAATGACAGACATCAGGGGTGTGACTTGGGATTCTTGCCTGTGATGCTCATACCATTCCACACCCTGCAGTCAGTGAGAGGCATCGAGGTATGCCTTGGACTCTTCGGCCCCAAACTTCACCCCATTCTCCTATATCGCACCCATCTCACCATATTTCTGAATGAATGGGTGCGATATGGGCCAAAGACCCCAAGGAACACCATGACACTTGTCAGTGTCTGCAGGTGGGGTAGAAATGGCGCATGTTATGCCTGATGACCCAAACGCACACCCCAATGCCTGTCACTCTCTGCAGGGTGGTGGTGGGGTTGGCTTCAGTTCAGTACTTCACTGCCATTCCTATTACGCACCTCTGTAACTTCTACACTACCACTGCCAATGCCAGCAAGCAAACATTCGGCATTGACAAATGCTTGTTTAATATATGTTGATGCTTGTAAATATCTATATTTGTCTTGTGGGTGTAAAGCATATTTTTGTTGTAATTCCTTAAAAGTAAGGAGTTGATCTTTATTCATAAAATGGAAAATCAAATGCAGGACTTTTCTTTCCCAGTGGTGGAAACCATTATCCAGGCAAGCTGGCTGGAAATCTGCCAAATATGGTGTAAAGTATAACAGAAATCTTGCTTCCCGAATATGTTTAAGAGTTGAGCTAGCCTGCCAACATTGCATGGTTAAGGAGGTATAAGGATTAGATGTAACTGTAGACTGGGGGGGAGGGCTGTGCCAAAAGTACAGGTGTCAAATTGTGTCGGTCCTCCTCCTGAAGCTCCAATGCTTTCCAATGTGTATCATATTGGGGATGAAACCAGAGGAGGGCCGTGCATACCTAAAATGCCATAACTTAGTTCTGCAGATCCGGCAAAGCCATCCTCCCATCCCCTTGAGCAGATATAACGTGGTTAGGCAGATCCTTGGGTGTTAAAGAGCCCACATAAAATGTGAAATCCTTCTGTTTATCTCTTGAAAGAAACTGCCCCGGATGTTAATCAGTAGTGTCTGTGTCAAATATAAGAATCGAGGCAATAATTTCATCCAGATGACATCTATGCATTGAATGAAAGGTACAGTGAAGCTCACAAGGATGAAGCCCAACTCTGCAGAATTCTGCAGTAGAGTTACTGTAGCAAACAATGCAGTTTCAATGGGCGTTAATCCCTTTTGTCGTGCCAGAAACCTGTGACACTGTGCTTCATCCTGGCGGGTTTCACTATATTGGGAGAACTCACCATCTCTCTAGGTCACCGCTTAGCTGCTTGAGTAGGGGGTCATAGATCAGGTAATAAAGTTGCTGGTGATCTTTTGTCAGGTGAATTCCTAAATATTTCAGGGAGGTCGGTCCCCAATGAAATGGGAATGCTCCCTTGATCTCTGTGGATGGGGTGTACTGTAGCTTCAGGACCTCCGTTTTTGTTGTATTAACTTTGTATCCTGCCAAATGTCCGAATTCAGTCAGAATGCTCCACAGAGGTGGAAGGCATTGGTCCAGTGTGGCCAAATAAATGAGAAGATCATCAGCATGTAGGGCCAGCTTTTGCTGCCGACCACCCAGTGTGATCCCTACCACCTCAGGGGTCTGGCGAATCATCTGCACCAGAGGCTCCAGACAGACGGCAAATAAAAGAGGCAACTGGGGGCACCATTGTCTGGTGCCTCTAACCAAGGGCACTGCGGTCAAGATGGAGCCACTAATTTTAATATAGGCCATAGGGGATGCATATATAGTGGAAATCAAATGGCCAAATTGTTCAGTGAATCCCATATGGGATAATGTAGCCAGCAAAAAGGGCCACACCACCCGTTCAAAAGCCTTCTCAACATCAGAAAAGGTTGTTGAGACCAGGTGGCATGGTGTAAGATGTGTAAGGTTCTTTTGATAGTGTCCTGGGCTTGTTGAGCTTTGACAGACCCACATTGATCTCCATCTATAATGAAGGGGAAGACCCCATCCAACTGCTTAGCCATTATTGTGGCAAATAGTTTATAATCAACGTTAAAGACCAATATGAGCCTATAAGAAGAGCTGTGGATGGGGTCCATCCCTGGTTTGTGGATGCTAGATATTGTTGCAAGGTCCATATGGGGGGTAGCAGGTCTCCCTCGAGCAGCCGCTGGCACACCAGTTGAAGGTGACAGAGCAAAAGATCCTTAAAGGCGTTATAAAATTTGATGCTGTAGCCATCAGGGCCTGGTGCCATGTTTGTTTTCAGAGCCTGCACTGCTTGTTCCAGCTCTGAATATCCGATCGAGGCATCCAGCATGGTTATGTGTTGTTGGGACAATTTCAGCAACTGCAACTTTCTCAAGTAGTCATTAATAGCCTGATTATCTGAGGGTCCCTCCGGGGTATATAATTTTTAATAAAATGATTTAAATGCTCCTTAGATCTGCATGTATTGATGCAATAATAAGCTGGTTTTGGGACACTTAATTTGAGTTACAGTAAATTTAACAATATAAGGACATATGAATTTACCAGCAGAAATAGGCCACCTGGTCTATTAAGTCTGCTCGAGTGTGCAGCTAGCACCCTTACCTTGCAGCCGCCCTGCCCCCCTCCCCTTCCCAATTAACCACCCTCACCTTGTCCTATCCCCTTTTGAAACTATCCACTGTCTTACAGGCTACCACCTCCTCCGGTAGAGCATTCCATTCTGCCACAACCTTCTCCGTGAAAAATTGTCTCCTAATATCCATCTCAAATCATCCCCCGTCCAATCTAAGTCTGTGCCCTCTCTTGTCCCTCCCCCTCCTCAGCCTGAGTATCCCTTCAGTACCTGTCTTGTTTATCCCTTTTATGTACTTAAAGGTCTCAATCACATCCCTCTAGTCCCTTCTCTCCTCCAAGTAGTACATGTTCAACTCTCTCAGCCTCTCCTCTTATGATATGTCCTCCAATCCCTGGATCATCCTTGTTGCCCTGTGTTGTACCCCTTCCAGTAATTTCACATCCATCTTCAGATATGGGCACCAGAATTGCACACAGTACTCTAGGTGCTGCCTCACCAGTGCCCTGTAGAGCGGCAGGATCACCTCCCTGATCCTGGAACAGATCCCTCTCGCGATATAACTCAGCATCCTGTTGGCTTTCACTGCCGCCCTACTACACTGCTCTGTATTGTTCATCTTCCCTATTACAACCACTCCTAGAGCCTTCTCCTCCTTGGTGGAACCTATTTGCACCCCTCCCAGCTGGTTTCCCCTCCATGGGTTCTTTGCTCCAAAGTGTAGGACTTTGCACTTTTTCGCATTGAACTGCAACTGCCACGCTTCCGACCACTCCACCAGTTTGGTCAGGTCATCCTGCAGCCCCTGCCAAATTGCTATCTCATCCACCACCACCCCCAATTTGGTACTGTCGACTGATAGACTGATCTTATTTCTGATGCCACACGAGATGTCCGCTGTGAATATTTCAAACAGCACTGACCCCAGTAGTGATCTCTACAGCATCCAGCTCATCACAGCCCTTGGAAATGAGAGTTCCCCACCCCACCACTACTCTCTGCTGTCTCCTCTGCAGCCAGTTCTCAATCTGTTTAACCACCTTAGCCCCCACCTTCACGTATTTCAACTTCCCTCCCAACCTCCAATGCGGCACCAAATCGAAGGCCTTACTGAAGTCCAAGTGCATGACATCCACTGCATGACCCTTGTCCAATTCCCTTGTGACCCAATCGTAATACTCTACTTGGTTCATCTGGCAGGATTTTCCAGAGACAAACCCATGTTGGTGACTGTCCTGAAGCCCACTGTCTTTCGTAAAGGTCAACAGCCTTTGCTAAAGTATTGTCGCCATCCACTTCCCCACAATGGAAGTTAAGCTTACTGGCTGGTAATTACTCGGCTCCACTTTTATGGATGGGTGCCACGTGGACCATCCTCCAGTCATGCAGTACACACCCTGTGTCCAGGGAGGTATTGAATAGTTCCACCAGCAGTCCAGTCAGGATCTAGGCCAATTCCTTCAACACCCTGGGGTGCATGCCATCTGGTCCTGGTTCCTTATCCACCCTCAGAGCCCTTAACCCCTCCAATACCCTACCCTCAGTGATCACCCCATCAGATACCCCCTCTCACCCCCTGCCCACCTTGCCCACCCCCTGCGGTAGCTGCCCTCCTTTTTCCCTCGAAAATACAGAAGTACCCATTCAGTGCTTCTGCCTGATCCACCCCTTTCTCTGCCCATCCCCTGTCCTTCCTGATCATCGCTATCTGGACCTTGTACCTCCTTCTCTCCCATACGTATCTGAAGAAGTCCTTTTCGCTGTCCCTGATGCCCTGCGCCAGCCTCAATTCCCTGGAGGCCTTAGCTGCTCTGACTCCCCTGGTAGCTCCCTGTCCTCCCCTTTCCTGGATTTTTTGTATTTCTTGAATGCTGCTTTTTTAGCCCACACCATTTCTAAGACCCCACTAGTTAACCAGCTCTTTTTTTAGCCCTTCCTTTTTTGCTCTGCAATCTGGTACATGTCTCAGTAGCCTCCAATATTCCCAATTTGATTTTTTTCCATTTCTGATTCACATCCCAGTGTAGCTGTATTCCTTCCAGATGCCTCCTTAAGATTTTACCCATCCTACCAAAGTCAGCCTGTATGAAGTCCACCACCCTAGTCCCTGTACCCACTGCTTCTCTGCTCATATTAAGTGTGAACCACACCGAGTGGTGGTCACTCCCAGCCAGGGGGTCCTCCACCCCACCTCCCTTACAGCCTCCCTGTTGGCCAGAACTATATCCAGTGTATTCCCCAACCTAGTCAGCTCAGTGACCATCTGTACCAGGAGGCATTCCTGGCAGGCATCCAGGAGTATTTGCTCCCTAGCACTCAAGGTGGCAGGGGTACCCCAAACCACTCCTGGTAGATTGAAGTCCCCATAATCACTGTGTTACCTTCCCACACATCTTCCTAATTTGCTTCACCAGCTCCCTGTCCAGGTTTTCCCCTTGGGTTGGTGGCCTGTATACCACCCCTGTCCCGAGAGTCCTATTCTTTGTGTTCTGCAATTGCATCCACAAGGCCTCTGTCCTACCCTACTCCCCCTCTTCCCTTGCACACTTTATCCCTTCCCTTACATACATTGCTACCCCTCCCCCTTTCCCTTTGCTCCTACCATTCCTGTAAATCCTATACCCTGGGATCATCAGGTCCCAGTCCTGGTATTGGTTGGCCCATGTTTCTGTGATGGCAGCTATGTCCACCATCCCTTCTGCCAACAGAGTCTGTAGTTCTGTGATTTTGTTCCCCGGATTCCTTGCATGCAAGGAGTCAACCCTCCAAGATGTTCCCTTACACTCCTTACCCAATTCCCCACCCTTCTCAGCCCTAGCCTTTGATCCCTCCCTACTTCCAACCCAGTTTGTACAGGGGGTAGGCTCGTTTGCCTCCCCTCTCCGGAAAGCCTGCCCTTCAGCAACTCACTTGCCACCCCCTCCGCCTAGTTTAAATTAACCTTTGTATCTATGCATTCTCCTAACCTCTGTTTTAGCACATCCTTCCCCTTCCTGCTCAGATGTAATCTGTCCCCTGCGTACAGATCCCTGTTGTCCCAGACCCTGCCTCAGCCTCCCACTAACCCATACCCCTTGGATTGACACCATTTTCCCAGCCAATTGTTGAATTCATCTATCCTACCCTTCCTTGCTGTACTTGCCCTGGGCACTGGGAGTACCTCAGAGAATGCCACTGAGTTCCTCACCTCCTCACTCAGTTTACCCAGTTCCATGAACCTCTCCCTAAACACCGTTACCATTTCCCCTGCCAAGTCATTTGTACCCACGTGCACCACAACATCTGGTTTATCCCATCCCCTCTTTGCACACTTGAGAACAGCCTGTCCTGCTTTATCTGCCATCAACCCAGGTACAGACTCCACCCATATGCAACTATGTCTTTCCCCTGGAGCAGTACTTTTGACCGACTCTTCAAAGACCAACATCCATTTGACAGACGCTGCAATTCCAACTCGTTTATAAGCCCGCAGTGTAATTTACCGCATCTCAAAATCCCAACAGAATGTTGCGAGTAGATTGAGTGATGCGAGTGAAACTGAAGTTCAGCTCCACATAGTAATTGCACTGCCATGTCATCTGACAAACTGACTAGTACACCTGTTAGTCAGGTACTTCCACGTCATCAACATGTCAGTAATTGCACTGCCACGTCATCTGACAAACTGATTAGTACACCTGTAAGTCAGGTACTTCCACATCATTTGACAGACTGTACTTAGTTCGCTCAGGTGCACTGTCATGCAACACTGCAACACAAGATGGCTGCTTCAATGGTGGATCCCTGCAAGATAGTCCCTTCACAAAAGGGACATGACAAGCTGTGTCTCAACGTATTTGTGTTTGTAAAGGAGTAAAAGAGAAGCAGGGGGGTGACATCTTCTACTGGTGCTATCAGAAAAGGAATTGTGGTTGCCGTGGATATGCGAGCACTGTTAAAGTTGGAGGTCAGCACTTTTTGCATTCAAAAACAGATCATAACCATTCTCCTGATACTACCGAGGGACCTGTGGCTGAAGTTGTCACAGCTATAAAACAACACGCACTTGGCACCAGTGATACAGCAGCACAAATTATACAGGCTGAATGTTCCAATTTTGATGCAGAAGTGTGCCATAGCTTGCCATCTCAGCATGCTTCGAGACAGGTGGTGAAAAGAGCATGCTGAGAAAATATGCCACCAGAGCCACGTACGCTGGATCAAGTCTCTATTCCTGATTCCCTGAGGTACATGTACGGTGTGTTATTTCTCACAAAGGAATCTATTTGTGGAGAATAAGATTTACTGGATGGAATGGGACAAAAGAAGGCACAAGACCTATCGTGATTGTCCCCCTCAACAGAGGATTATTAGTTACCACAGTAATGAGAATTGATCCAAAGGTCTAAGTGGGATTTGAATAAATTAAAATTGACTAAATTAAGATGACAAAATCCTCAATTACCACTGAAGAGAACATTATTAGTGTAACCCCCCTACAAATGGGGGTTCCTGAAAAGTCTTCCTTGAGCTTGCCTAAATGCTCACTGCCAGGCTGGTGTCTTGCATTTTAGCAGTTGAAATGTGATTGCCAGAGAGTGCCTGTATAGCCTCTGTGTACTATCTCTTTAAGAGCTGCCTGGATTGCAGTCATAAGTAATTTGAGAGGGAGCTTTGTTGAAAGACGTAACTATTTGCTGAAAATCATTTAGAGTGACCATGAAAATATAGTTTGTCTAACCTGCCTTCCTTGCAGCAAGGAATGTTTTGTTTATCCCCACCACTTTGGCCCGGACTGCCGAATTGGACCAATCAGTACTGGTGGGACCTAAAATGGAGCCGGACTACAGGAGCTGTCTGGAGTCAGAATCTGTAGGAATTGTAGCTTGGGGCTTTTGATGCCTTTTTGCACCTGGAGGGGAAGCTCCTGTTGTGACTGACAGATGAATCAGCCAACTGAACCTTTTGGATCTTGGGGAAATTCCCAGGCTTTCTGCAGTTTGAATCAGATCTAAGTTGGGAGCTGAAGAAGCAAGAGCTCAATACAGTCTTGTGGAAAGGCCTGAGTTTTGGCTGCATGCCTTCGTGCTGCCCCTGAAAGGGAGAGAAGAGAATTATTTTGGACTAATTCCAAGTTTGTGAGAACAAAGTAAGCCACTGATTTTTTACCAGGCTCATACCTGAAGAAGACTGAAGATTTTGCTGAATGAGATTGGCCTGTCAGGATTTCCAGCTGCTTTTGAATCCCCGGTTTGTGCACAGACTTTGCGATTGTGACCGGAGAGCAGTTTGCCTGGTACAGTAGAATTTCATTACATGTAAATGTGCTGTGTATTAAAAGTGGGTCATGATTTGGTTCCCCACTGTGTGAACTGTGTTCTGCTTGCTGGAAGCTGTACCCAGCCCAAAAAAGGACTGTATCTGAATTTGTCTTCATTTTGCCTGGGCCTTGCCACACTGGCCCAGCCAGACTACCCGCTGCACAGAGAAAGCCATCGACGAGAGACCTGCCTGGGGATCAGCCCCCTGCTCCACACTTGAACAGGAATGATGCCTCGGTGAATCGTGTGGGCCCTGCTTCTCCTGGTACTCCAGATCAACCACCTGCAGTCTCAATTTTCGTCCAGCCTGTGTCCAGTCTTGGGTATCGTGAGTAATCATCAGGGTAGCTCCTGCAACAACAGCCTAATCTAAAAGTGTGTCATCTGATTGTCTTCTTGTTTCTTTTCATGAACTGAGCCTCTGGCTCCAGATTACAAATAGTGTATGTTGTGCATGTTGTTTCTTCCATCACAGGGCCCCAACCAGCTGCAACGTTCCTGGCTAGCCCACCATTCTCCATCTGAGTACCCAGAGTGTGTGACTGTTTATGGACCCTGAAGTGCATGCATAACTGTTTGATTGATACAGCCTTTAAGCAAATTAACCTGATTACACCCCTTCCTTGTTCAAGTCCCTTAAATAAATCAGATCTAACTCTTCTTTGCATTTACCCTGACTGTGGTTCCAGTTTGTGCAAGAGTACTGTACTGCTGTTATTTGCTGTATATAACCTTGTTTTGCAGGGGGTCCCCAGGGCCAGGTCAGTGGTAAGTGCAAACAGTGTGGGTATTTGTGCGGTGTATCGGGGTATTGTTAAAGTGATTAGTGTGTATAGTTCCAGCCACTAGTAAGGAAAGAGGGGGCATCACAGTATCCCAGAGGGCTGTGCCCAGGTTAGCTTGACCACTACCAACCCTGACCTCTGGGTGGAGGCACCCATTTCAGAACTTAGGCCCCTTAACCTGCTACTAGCCAAGCAGGCAGGGGTAGTAGCCCTTGGGATAGCGCCACCTAGGGGTTACATAAAGTTGTGCACTGAACTATTAAAAAAACAAGTCTCTACAGTTATAAATTTGGTGTGCCTTCGATCAGGATTTCAAGCAAGCAGTAAGACTAGTGTCGGTGTTTCAATTCAGTAGGGAACTTGGAGATGGGATAGTAATAGGCAGTTTTTTGGAAGTCGATCAATCATACCAAACCCCATTCCCTTTTCTCCCCCATCTGATCCCTTTTAGTATGTAATCACCCAGCACTAACATGTTCCCCACCTCGTTTCTCATCCCTCCCCCAAACTCTCTTTCCTTGTGCCTGCCCCTAGAGTCCACCCTGCCCTGCACATTTGTGTCCCTATCTGTACCCTCAACTTAACCCCCAGCTGCCTCCCCAGTCCTGCCCAATATGTTGACGTAGTCGGTGCACCAACAGGTGTGTCGCTCAGGGGCCCACAGCATACTATTTCTGTTTTAAGAATTGTAAAGCTTGTTCTGTTTTTGTATCCAGGAGGGCTTACACCCATTGCCAAGTAATCTCCAAAAGGGGGACAACCCCTCATCCCCCCTGCATGTTTGTTCTGAAGCTCTTTTAATTGTATTTGAAGCTTATCCAATAGAGCCTCCTGTGTTTTCTTATGATGTGATGCATATTTGATAACTTCCCCCCTCAGCACCATCATAAGTGTGTCCCATAAAGTGCCCAGAGTTATATCCAGGTGTGAGTTTCCTTTGATTATGTTTTGAAGTCAGTCTTTAATTTGGGTCTGAAAGGATGGTATATTCAACAGAAAGTTATTGAATCTTAAGAGTGTTGTTTTTTTAAGGGAGCTGCAAGCCAGCTTAAGCACCACTGAGTTGTGGTCCGGGGAGGGAACATCTGGCAGTCCTCAACGGAGGTTGGTGTTCACCAGATATATGGAAATAATCGATTCTGGTGTATATTTTATGGGTGCAGAATAATGTGAATACCCTGTTTGTGGGATTCATTAGACACCATGCATCAACCCAGTGAATCTCTTTCAAATAATTCTGGATCACCTTCTCTGTACCCATTTTTCGAGGGGGTCGGGGGTTAGTAGTATCTCAAGAATCATAAATTAAATTATGGTCCCCTCCCACTGTAAGTGTGCCTATCTTGAAATCTGTAATTTTTTGAAGAAAGGATCTGGTTGTGTGGGTATCAGTGCCCAGGGAAGATACGAACTCAGCAGAGTTATTGGTTGTCCCTCAGGATGACCCGTTAACAAAGTGAGGTGACCCTCCGGGTCAGTGTATGTAGTGGTCACCTGCATAGGGGTCTGATGGGGAATTAAAATAGCCACCTCCTCTTCTCTTCCCCAGCCCCCACCCCGTATGAAGAAGCTACAACTTGAGAGTAACCAAACGTTGAAAGCTTTTGGTGCTCTTCTTTAGAGAGATGCATTTTTTTCTAACAATACAAAAGTAGGATGGCATTTTTTAATCAGGGACAGCACCTTGTATTGTTTCAGTGTATTATTAAGGCCATTAACATTTTGCGAATAGATTTGAATATACTAGGATTGAGCCATCATCTACTGTCTAAAAAGATATCCCCGATAAACTGAAAAACTCCCCTTAAGACATTTGCGATCATACCACACCCTATGGTTACTTTTCCCATGGTCCCCCACAGATCCTCAAGATAACCCCCACCCAAGAAGACCTGCCCCAGTCACCCCCCCACCCCATACCCCTCTAATACTGAAAAAATACACCTCTGCATAATGAAACAATTAAATAACCTTACAATAAGAATGAATAACCCATAAAACTTTAAAAAACTTACATACAATCAAACATTAAATTATCTTTCAACTTCCAGAGAGGAAGGGTGAAATCTTAAGCCCATCCTGTGGCCACGACATTGCCCTGGTGGTTTGAGGGGTACAACCTGGAGGAAGGAGAACAGACAAAGCTATTGGTCCTTCCTTGCCATGTGTCACAACTGACCATTGCAAATATTTAGAGTCATGGCACACAGTCACCCAGGATAGCAGGCCGATACACAGGATCCACCATAAGTGATTCCAGACCATCACAATCTAGGAGAAAGAGTGTTGAATTGAAGCACTCCATACCACCACCCCCCTCCCAATCAGTGTTACTCCCCTAAGGGGAATATAAGATCCTTGGGACATCAGTTATATCCATGAGTAATTATAAGGAAAAAAAGTAGCCCAGGAGTTTAAGTAGCAAGGCACTTAAATCCAGAAGGACCCAGCATTAAATTACCTTGTACAACCTCCACCGAGTTAACGCTTATTTCCTCTGTTCTAAAATGTACTAGTCAAGTTAAGATTAGATGCGGAAGCATTAAAGCAAAATCAGCACCACTTCTTTGTGGTTACTCACATACAGATAAACAGAAAATCAGCTAAATAAATTTTAAGGAGCTTTGGAATGTCCCAACTGAAATTCAAGGAGGCTATAGCATTAATAAATTGAAAAGGAGGACAAAAAATTCTTTCAAACAGGCTGAACAGAGTAAGGTCATTGCCAGAGGGAATTGTGGAACAAAACATTATAACCAACAGTTTTTTGCAGTGGTCTAAGTTTAAATAATAAAGGAGGCTACGACATGCAAAATGAACTTTAAAAGAAAAGGGGGGACCTTCCCCCACTGCAGTATATATGAAGCCACTCCCATAGTCATCTCTGTTCTTTTCATATGCTTCAGTGAGTGGCTTCTGTACTTTCACTGTCACTCATGTCCACAGATGAGTAGGCACTTTTTCAGACAGTTAAGTACATTCCCTGTTTTGGTAGCAGAACAATATATGTATAGGGCATAATACAGGGTAGATCTGAGCAGTTATAGCAAAATTCCTTCAGCTTCCATTGCCTCCTTAAATAAGGGAACAAAGGAACACTTTTGAAAAATAAAGGAGGCTACTACAAGCAATGAGGCCTATGCTCCAACGGGTGGGAAATATGCACCAAAGGCACGTATCCTGCTCGTGGAGCTCCATACCTGTGGATAGGTGTGCACCGGCATCATGCACGACTGCCAGCTGTCTGTGGCCCCACCCCCCCCGGTGCACTGGGCGCCCATGGGTGGAGCTGCACAGCCAGGCGCATCTAATGGGATGCCCATCCCAGAAAATCAGTGGATCACATGTGCAGTAGGGGGCATGTTGACTGCACTCCCCCGCAGATGTCTGCATGGCCGGTGGCCATGACGGTGAAAGGTGGGATGTGCTGCCAGCTGTGCCTTGCCCCCAAACAGATGGGATGGTATGGGGGTTGAGGGGCATTGCCACGAGGGTGTGTGTTGGGGGGAAGGGATCATGCTGCCCACCACACCAACGGGGCAAGGGGACAAGAGGTGGGCAGATAGTGTTTTGAGGGGGTCTGCAGTCCAGGGGCTGGTGCCCCCATGTGTGTGTGGGGGGGAGGTTGTCATACATGGGGCGGTGTAGAGAATGGCTGGGTGCAGGTGTGGGTGGCCATGGGCGGTCTGTCACTGCACTGGTGTTGTGTCCCGGTGTTGAGGGATGGAGGAGTGGGGTGCATAGTGGACTTATGGCAGTGTTCTCCCTGGAGTAACCCATGTCTGCCTCCCACCCCGTGGCTAACCTTCAGCTGTTGTACATCATGGGTAGTGCTGTCATGCCCGATCCACCCTTCATGTTGCAGTTTGCGTGGGTGGGATCGGTGCAGGAGGGACTGCATGCACCATGTTGGCCATTCCGTGCAAGTGCGCAAGGGTGGCGGGGTGGCTCTACGGGCATGCGTCGTGATAGCCACTCCACCCCTTCGTGCATAGGGGTTGATTGAGAGGGAAAAAAATGCCTTCTTCTCCTTTTTCTTTCCCCTTAGAAATTAAATGCTGCCCCCTGCTTAATATAATATACTGTTCCTATCTGGTTCTGTGCTCTTCAGAGGTTCCAATCTTAAAATAGAGACTGTGCTTTCAGATCTTTTAACAGAAGGCCAAGTTGGCAACAAGATAGTAGTTATGGCCATCATAACTATCAGTAATGTGACCTGTGGAATCTCCACTCATGAGAGGAAACCGCCATCGATGTGATAGAAATACCAACTTTGTGCTGCATGCAGTTCAGCTGGGGGCATCATCCTGCATGTGCTTCTTTTCAGGGGCTGCTAGGAGATTCTTCAAGATGCTGAGAATGTTGGCTAGCGTGGCTGGAGCTGCTCATTTCCCAGATGCACGGTGGCATTGCAGATTGCCCAGTTTCCATGACGCACATTGCAGCTGCGGCTTTGATGTTTCTCATACCTCAGCTGGATCCTTAAGGCCCCAATTTTTAACAGCATGTTGCGCTTCCTCCGGGGTTGCATAGATATCAGTTCCTGACTCCCAGAAAACCTTAAGGTGGGCTGGATAGGAAGTCTGAATGCAGACCTGGTGAGCTTACAAACATACGAAATTTGCCAGCAGATAAAGGCCTAGAGGTCTATCCAGTCTGCTCAAATGTGCAGCTAGCACCCCTTATTCTGCAGCTGCCCCTCCCCTCCACCCTTCCCCTTCATTAACCCTCCCCCTTGTCCTGTCCCATCCTCGTTTGAAGCAGTCCACTGTTCTACTGCATACCACTTCTGCAGGTAACGCATTCCACCCATCCACCACCCTCTCTGTAAAAAAGTGTCTCCTCATCTCCCTCCTGAACCTTCCTCTCTCCAGTCTCATATCATGGCCCCTGGTGGCCTCCCTCCTTACTTTGAACAGCCCCTCTGTACCCATCTTGTTTATTCCTTTCATGTATTTAAAGGTTTCAATCATGTCACCCTGTCTCTCCTCTCCTCCAGTGAGTACATGTTCAACTCCTCTCAACCTCCTCTCGTATGATAAGTCCCCAGCCCCTTGATCATCTTTGTCGCCTGCGCTGCACCCTTCCAGTAACTTAATGTCCTCTTCAGATATGGGACACCAGTACTGCATGCAGTACTCCAGGTGTGGTCTAACTAATGACCTATACAGTGGCAGAATCACCTCCTCCTCCTCGAGGATATACCCCTTGCAATACAACCCAGCATTTTGTTGGCCTTTGCAGCTGCCTTCCCACATTGTGCCGAGTTGTTCATTGACCCTGTAATGAGCACACCCAGATCCTTCTCCTCCTCTGTCTGGGCTAGCTGCACTCCCCTAGCTGGTAACTCCTCCTTGGTTCTTCCTATCCCAAAATGCAGCACCTTGCACTTTTGGCATTAAACCCCAGTTTCCAGGTGTCTGACCAGGTTTCAAGCTTTGCCAGATCATCCTGCAACCCTGCCATCCCCTAGGTCATCCACCACCGCGTACCACCTTGGTATCATCAACAAACAGACTGATCTTGCTCTTGATGTCCCATGATATGTCTGCAATGAATATCCCAAACAACACTGGTCCCAACACCCAGCCCTGTGGGACACCGCTGTCACTCGCCTTGGGTGTGAGAGCTCCCCACCTACCACCACCTCTGTTGCCTTCCCTGCAGCCAGTTTCCTACCCATCTCACCAGCTTTGCACCTGCCCTGTGACTACTAACTTCCTCCCCAGCCTTCCATGTGGCACCGAGTCGAATGCCTTACTGAAGTCCAGATACAGGACATCCACTGCATGGCCCCTGTCCAGTTGCCTAGTTACCCAGTCATAGAACTCGACCTGGTTGGTTTGGCAGGATCTTCCACATATGAAACCATGCTGTCTGCTGTTCTGTAGTCCTTTGGCCTCTAGGAGGGCCACCAGCCTCTCCTTCAGGATAGTCTCCATTAGCTTACCCACGATGGATGTGAGGCTCACTGGTCTGTAGTTTCCCGGTTCATCCTTGGGGCCACTCTTGTGGAGGGTACACATGAGCCATCCTCCAGTCCTGAGGTACACACCCAGAAGTAGTGAGGCATTAAATAGGTCTGCCAAGGCCCTGCAAGGACCTCTGCCAGCTCCTTCAGTACCCTGGGTGGATGCCATCTGGGCCTGGCCTTGTCCACCCTCAGTACCTTCAAACCCTCTCAAACTCTGCCCTCTGTGATTTCCCATCTGTCACCACTTCCCCCTGCTTCTGCCATTTCTCCCACATGTGTGTCACCCCTCTTCTCTTTAGTAAATCACTGAGCAGAAGTACTCTTTTAGTGCTTCCATTATCGTACCCTGCTTCCACCCAACCCCTCCTTCCTAATCCTTACTATGTGGTCCTTACAGCTCCTTTTCTCCTGATGTACTTAAAGAGTCCTTCTCCCCTTCTTAATGCCTTGTGCCAGCCTGAGTTCCGTAGCTGCTTTGGCTCCCCTTACTGCCCTTGTCACCTCCTTCGATTCTGTCAAGTACTCCTCTCTGTCCTCCCCCCCCTGTTTTCTTGTACTTCCTAAAGGCAGCTCTTTTCCTCCTTACCTTTTCCATGACCTCCTTACTCAACCAGCTCGGTTTCTTAGCCCTAGCCTTCTTGTTCTGGGCTTTGCAGCAGGTTTTGGTTGCCTCCACTATCCCCAGCTTTATGAGCTCCCACCTCTGGTTAGTATCCATACTAGATTGAATTCTGGCCAGGTACCCTTTTACCACTTCCCCCATCCTCTCAAAGTCGGCCCTCCTGAAGTCCAGCACTCGTGCCAGATTCCACTCCTTCCTTGCCCATATCCAATGTGAGCCATACTGAGTGGTGGTCACTCCTTGCAGCGTTCCTCCACTGTAAGTTCTCTCAAAGTCCCCATTTGCCAGCACAAGGTCAAGGGTATTCCCCAACCTGGTTGGTTCACTGACTATTTGCAGCAGGAAGCTGTCCTGGAAGGCATCCAGCAGTACCTGCTCCTTCTGTTCCTGGTTGTTGGGGTGCTCCAGTCCACTTCTGGCATGTTGAAGTCCCCACAATCACCCACACTACCCTTCTCACAGGTCCTCCTGATCTGTCCCGCTTAGTTCCCTGTCTAACTCCTCCGTCTGAGATGGTGGCCTGTACACCACTCTTTCTAAGAATCCTATTCTTGGAATCCTGGATTTGCACCCAAAGTGACCTGTACTACCCTCCTCCCCTTCCTCCCTTACACACTTCAGTCCTTCCTTCACATATAGTGCCACCCCCCCTCCTTTCCCAATCACCCTGTCCCTACTAAATAACCTGTACCCTGGTACAGACAGGACCCAGTCATTATATTGGGTGGCCCATGTTTCCGTGATGGCTGCAATGTCCACCTCTCCCTCTGCCATGAGAACCTGTAACTCTGCAGTTTTCCTCCCAAGGCTCCTAGCATTAGGATAACCACCTTCCACCCTTCCCCCCATCCTGCCCTCCTTCCTAGCATCACCAATAGTACTTGCCATTTGTCCTTTGTCCCTGTTATGGGGGTAAGCTCATGATTTCCCAACCTGTGGTCTCTGCATATCTCTTCCCACTGCCACCCCCACTCCTAGTTTAAATTCCCAGCTTCCTCTATAACTCTTCCATCCTCTGTTTCAACACTTTCTTTCCCTCCTCACTCAAGTGTAGTCTGTCCTTGGCATAGAGACTACTGTCCTCCCAGGTCCCTCCCCACCCCCCAAAAGCCCATACCCTTTAGCACAACACCAGGTTCTTAGCCATCCATTAAATTCCTCTATTCTCAGCTTTCTTGTTGTGCTTGCCTGTCCCACCCTTTCCGCTATCATTCCTGGAATGGCCTCCACCCAAATGTGACAATGCCTCTCCCCCTTGCTACCCCACCTAACTCCTCTTAGTATTGAGTCCCCCAGCACTAAGATTCCACCCCTCTTACTCCCTGCTTGCTTCCATTCATCTCCCTCTCTCATTTCCAGCTCTTCTTCTTCCTCCTGCACATTATTTCCCCTTTTACCCCTGTTGCAATTCTCCCAGCAGAACTTCCCCCCCCTCCAGTTTGGTCCAGGCATTTATCAATTACTCCTCTAATTTCATCATTTCCCTCCTCCACTTTCTTCCTCTCTAGCAAGTGACAGCTGTTTTCTGAAGACCCTTCACAAATGCCCACTCCCTCTCTCTTCATAGTAACCTGTTCTGTCCTTTCCACTCCATGACTTTTGCCACTTCTTCACCCCCTCCCAAGTCCCTATCTCCTCCTTCCATTTGTCTTTTGTCTCCTGACCTGGTTTACCGGCAATCTTCTTCCTGGCCTGGGCCCTTTGTCTCTGCTTCCTTCTTCTGACCCTCCCTCACCACTGTTGGCTTAAATCGCCTCCCTCATCTCCCCTTCTTCCTCCCTCCAGTATTGGGCTAAACCCACCCCCAATCTGCCTTGCCTGTCTTAGTTCCTCCTGCAGACCCTCAATCTCCTTTCTAAGTTTTTCTATGTGGTTGCACACTAAACATCCTCCCACACTCCAGGCAATGTTTAGAAAGATTGGTGCACCGCAGTTGTTGCAGCCTACCACCCTACCCATTGCTGTCGTTGCCCACCAGCGACCCCCCACCCTTCCAGATGCAGGATACCAAACACTCCCCCAAGTCTCCCCTCTCCCACTCTATCAGTGCAAAACATTTTTTTTGATTTCCCTTACCTCTCTTTGTTGCACACATTTAGATATATTGAGCAACTGCCTTTTATATTCCTATCCTTCCTATCCACACTCAGAAAGAGATTTTAAGCAGCCATTGCACAACCTTCTTCAAACTCCTACTCCTCTTTTTCCCAATGCAATATCAATGTGAAGAAGTAATAATGAAAGCTCCTAGATTTGCATTTACTTCCCTTCCACTGAGAGAGCAGTCACCTCTTCACTTGCTGCTGTTCCTTTCCTGGATGTCTGCTTCTGCTATGACAGGTGCATATCATTGCCTGTTTGAGGAAGTGATGTCAGAACCCCTAGTATAAAGGAAATAATGGACCAGGGGTGGGTAGGGTGAGGGGTTTGGGGGGGTGGGACCAGCCCAAGTCTTCAGACACAATCAGGTAGCTGAGGCCTCTGGTCAGACCATTAGCACTCTTCCCCCACTGTGCACTCAAACTTTGCAGCTAGTGAAGCCAGCAACAATGAATCACAATTCTACTCAAAGCCCCCAAAATAGGTTTGCTACCCAAAGAAACAGGACTCCAATGCAAACAGCTTCACCAACAACACATCAAAATAGGCTTGGAATTAGAGATGATAGGTCTCAATTCAAAGAAACAGACACAGTTAAATTACACCAATTATGTTTTAAAACAGAAGAAATAGGCCTCTACAAATACAGCCTGCCACACAGTGAACCAAACAAATGAGCCCACTTATAGCTACCAAAACAGGTTTCAAAATTCCAACAGCCCCAAACAATACCCTGCTAGCCCCTTAGTAGTAAGAAAGAAAAGAAATAACAATCTACTAAGTAGAATCCACGAAAAACAATGTAAAACAAGAAACTACTGTACTGTAGATCTGATCCTGTCCCCCTTCTAGTTCCTTCTGAGAAGCCAAAGCACTGACTCCTACTGAGCTTGCAGTATGTAGAGTAATCCACCATAGGCTAGTCGCTTCTGAAGAATCTCCGGAGGATAATCCTGATCCAAAAATAGGCGAGCTCCATTATAACTCACTTGCTTTGTGCCCCAGACCAGCCATAGTATTTGTTCTTTGCTTTTATAACTGACGAATGTTATTACCACAGACGATGGACTGGCTTTAGAGTCTGTCAGTCACGGCGCTAAGGCCCGGTATGCTCGTTCAGTATGGAACTGGAGCTTGGGGGAAACACCCAAAACATGCCTCAGGAGGTCCTCCATGAATTCAGACATCTGCCCAGTCTCCGCACCTTTAGGTAAGCCATAGACTTGTAAATTGTCTCAACTGGAACGTGCTTCTTAGTCCATGCATTTTTATTGTAACAGTTCTTGTTGGTCCAGTAGGAAATTGATTGCAGTGTGGAGCTGTATAGTTTTATCCTCAGCTTGTGAAATGCGCTCCTCTGCATGCTTGATTCTGGTTCCCACAGCAAATAATTTGTTGTTTAATGTGCGGAATTCTTGCTGTGTCTCAGATCAGGGTTTTCATTTCACTTAGCAATGTTTCAAACCAAGACCTGGACAGATTTTCGATTTCTGTGTCGGTGTCTGGCGTAAGGCCCAACTCACTAGCTGGTGATGCGCTACTGCAGAAATGAGAGGTCATTTGGCTGGATCCATTTGCATCTCTTGGATTACAAATAGTAGTCACCCGGGACCTAGTCAATCTGTCTTCCCCTTGTTTTGATGCCATTTTATGCTGTTTGAGAGAGAGATTCAGTTTCCATTGAGGGAGTCTGGTCATTAAAAATTAGTAGGGTTCAATGGAGCTGCAGTATTAGCCAGCCATCCATTCAGTGATGTCACCGGAAATCCCCCTTCCTATTAATGTTTAGCTCCCCATCTGTGGGTTTTGGCCCATAACCCCTCTTCTTACACTGAGGGATTGGGCCATCCTTCTCCTTCATGAAAACTGAACAGGAGCACTCAGTAAGTACCCCTGGCTTTTTCCACAATACTCCGCCCACTCCTTGTCATACTTTAGCTAGACTGTCCTGTCCTCGATAACCCTCTTCTCCTTGATTTAGTGGAAGAAGTCTTTCTCTTCCCATTTTCACCCCCTCAGCTATCTGCAGTTCCTTCTTGGCCTTGGACGATCATACTTCCCTGTTCACCTCTCTTGCTTTGTTGTTGTATTCCTGTCCTTGTACTGCCTGGAGCTTTTGTACCTTTTGAAGGCAACCCTTTTGCTCTTAACCACCTGAGTAGCCTCCCTGTCAAACCATATAAATCCACAATTGAATGCATGCTCCTGTGTATACCCAGGTGGTGCAACAAAGGGCGGCTAACCCAGACACTCAGAAGTCTGAAAAGCTGCACTCCGACAGAAATCACCACACTGAGTTCTAATATATGCATTACATAGTCTTTAATGCAGACAGTGATTAGCAGTACAGCTTTTTAAATCATCTTAGTGGCAAATACCCCAGTGCTTCGCCTATCAATGAGGCTTCCTAAGGGGGCAATGAGCTGAAAACATACACAACCTTGTATACTCCCCCGCTGATGACATCAGAAGGACATGCTCACAAGTTTGTGATAAGAAATAAAAAACAAGTGATTAACACTTTACACAACATTATAAAACTTAATGTAGATCAAAGTAAAAAGCACAGTGAGAAGTTAATGAACTGAATACAACTATGCGTAAACAAATTACTCTACATAGGAGCAATTTTCTCTTAAATTACAAAATGAGATACATTTCAAAAGAGCATATTAGCCTGTCTGCGGCAGCATGAAAGTATCAACTGCTGCCAAGCCTCCATTCTGCACCATATTTTAAATTTCAGAACATGACCAGTAGACAGACAGGCTAATATGTTTTTTTGAAATTTATTTCATTTTGTATTCAATTCATTAACTTCTCTCTGTGCTTTTTACTTTGATCTACATTGAGTTTTATAGTATTGTGTAAAGTGTTAATCACTTGTTTTTTATTTTTTAAATACTTATTTAAAAAAATGTGAGCGTATCTCTATGTTGTCATCAGTAGGGAGTTTAAAAGGTTGTACATGTTTTCAACTCATTGCCCCCATAGGAAGCCTTGTTGATAGGCGAAGTGCTGGAGTATTTGCCACTTAGGTGATTTAAAAAGCTGTACTGCTAATCATTGTCTGCATTAAAAACTATGTAAAGCTTATATCTGAGCTTAGTGTGGTGATTTCTGGTGGAGTGCAACTTTTTTGGACTTCCCTGTCAAACCAACTGGGCATCTTGGCTCTGTTCTTTTTTTTTTTGGGCTCCTCACTTTGGAATACATATTAGAACCCCCAATAGCCCTTCCTTGATCATGGCCCATTTCTGGTCCACCCCATTTCTTCCTTGATTCCAGCGAGGTGCCCATCCAGAATACCCCACCATCTTTCCATAGTCTGTCCTGCTGAAGTCCAGTACTCTTGTCTTAGTCCAGTGTCTTCCTCCCCATCTGCCATTAGTGAATGCAGCTTGGCCACTTTTGTTTCCCAAGCTCTTTACATTTAGAAACACCACCTTCCACAATGACTCATATCCCCCTCTGCCCTGTACTGCTGTCCCCCCCTCCAAACCTGGCCCAACCCACTGCCTGTTCTATCATGTCCCCCATCTACCCCTTCATCCTAGAGTTCTGATTGGGAAAAGCCTAATGGACTCCTCCTCCTTCAGGTGACAATGGGTATTTTGACCCCTGCTGACCACCTCATCAGTTTAAATTTAATTCCCTGCTAATATACCAATCAAATACTGCCTTCAGCGCACTCACTCTCTCATTGAGGTGCAGCTTGTCTGGTGCATAAAGGTCTTTGTTTCCCCATGTGTTTCCCCAGCCTCCAATTATTCCATCTCCCTCTTCTTTACACCAACCCCCAAGCCATACATTGAATTCCTCTATCCTAGTCTTCCTTGCAGTGCTGTCCTTTGGTTCTGGTAGCACTTTTGAGAGTGCTACTGGCCTTCCCACCTTCCTGCAAACCTGTGTCACTTTTTGAACCTGTCCTGGACCACCCACACCTCACAGTTAGCCAGCTTCTTTGTACCCAGGTGATCAATGAGGTGTGGCTGCCCCCTCCTTTGGCCCACAACCTCAACTATTCTTGGCTCCACCCTCCCTGTGATCATTCCCAGTATACACCGCACTCTCCTGCAATTCCCTTTAGCACTTGTGTCTCCCCATTTCACTCCTTTAACTATGGAGTATCCTAGGATCATAACCCCCCTTCCCCACTTACCACCTGAGTTCCCACCCCCTCCTCAGTCCTTGCCTATCCCTCCATTGCTGATTTCTCCCCCTCTTCCTCCCATCTGCCACCCGTTCTGACCATCTGCACCTCCCTTGCATTGACTGCCCCCACCATAAAGCAGGAGTGTGGTGTTTTCTTTAATTTTGTTATACTTCCCTGGTAAGGTTGTTTCCTTACAACTTTGTACACTCTTCTTGTCTCTTTTGTCATTCAAGCCAATTTTTTTGTATACAGGGGATTTTCCATTATTGTTATAAGCCTTTCTGCATGGTATGTTTTTCTTTTAGTTTAGTTAACTTCTGTTTCAAGGTTTCCCTGCATTCCATTGCCTTTTATCCTCAAGTTGCCCCTCCCATTACAATTGTTTTAATTACTTCATTTTTAATGCTATAATTCCCTTAAACATATTTGTAAACAATAATTTTTCCTTTGTTGCATGTTAGGTTTCCTCCTACACATACCACAATTATCGAATGATTGCTTGTACGGAAGAGTTCCTTTACTTTATATTTTGTGTTTGCATTTTTTATTAGTTATTGCCAGATCTAACATGTTTGAACCCCTAACTGGTGTCCTTATGATTTGGGTCAAGCTATTTTCAGACAAGGTAACTAATAATAATTTCCCATTGTCTCCTGTTGCCTCACTTCTCTCCCATCTTTCTACAGAAAAGTTAAACTTTTCAAGTAAAATGATCTGCTGTTTCTTTGAGATTCCTGTTATTTTACTCATGTTTTTTTTAAATTGCTGTATGCTAACATCAGGTGGAATATAACAGTTGCTTATTATCAACCTGGAAGTTTTCATATTCAATATTGATACCGATATAGATCCTTTATCATTATCCCTGAATATATTTTTACTGTGTATTCCTCTTTAATATAGCTACTCCACTTTCTTTCCTGTCCCTCCTGTCCTTACAGTATGTACAAGATTATATCTTTCTACATTTTTGTCCCACTGGTCTTCTTGGTCCCACCATGTTTCTGTCATAGCCACAATGTCCAATTTATCTCTGATCATTTTTAGTTTGAAACTGTCAAATTTATTATCTAGACTTCTACCATTAAATGCTAATATTTATATATTCTTTTTCTGTGTTTCATTGAACGTCTCCCTCCTGCCTGCTAGTTTTTTCAGTCCCCACACCTCTTTATCAGTTTAAATTTCTCAAAGTTAATACATCTTTCTCCCAGAACATGTGCTCTTTTTGAGTTCAGATGCAGACCATCTTTCACATAAAGACGTCCCAGTTTTTAATTAAGAACAAATCCTCCTTAAAAGTGCAATCAGCCAACCGTTTTGTGTATTCTTATTATTTCCTGTACTTTTTTCTTGGATGCTCTTGGTACTGGAAATATTTCTGAAAATATGGGAGCATGCCAGAGAGACCTTAACTTCTTTCATGACTTTACGTATTTTTGTTAGCGTTCATACTCATTCCTACAGTATACATCATTCATCCATACATGTATCAGGACCTGCAGTAGTTCCCTTCTTTCCTTTAATATCTTCTTGATATTTTCTATTATATCCTGTATTTGTGGTAGACATGTTACTATCCTTTCATTCTTGTTTTTCTTGCACACTATCCAATCCATGTATCTCACTATTGAGTCCCTGGTAAACATTACTGTGCTTGGAATGTTCTTTTTAGTTGTTGCATCAACTTTACTGGCCATGAATAAGGGGCATAGGTGTTATAACATTCGATTACACTCCCTTCCCCAGTCTTTTGCATTTCAACCCTTCTTCTGCATTTTGCACCCCTCCATAACTGTGCTACAGTCCATTCCTCCTCCTCCCCATCACCGTCCTCTATTCACACAGAGTACTGGATTTGTAGGTAGAGATGTTACAAAGCTTAAATTCACAGGCTAAGTTCCAGCGAAGTCATCCATTCTGCCTCCATGGAGCAATTTGCAAATTTTCATTATTAGCTGTAAAATTTGCCATAAACAGTGGAATTTAACCCATGAACTGCAAAAGTCTGCCATTTGTAGGTGAAATTCTGAAATTTGCAGTTGAAATTCTGCTGTTCACTAGCGAAATTCTGCACTTTGCTGGTGCAAATTCACACTTCACAGATTGATCTGCACTCTGTGAGTTGTGTTTAATTCACAGATTAATTTGCAGAGTGAATTTTCCCAACTTTGCCCATCTCTATTTATGGGTTGAAATAACCTGACGGGACCCCTGAAGCCACTGCTATCATTGTGAAAGTAGCACAATCCTTACTGCCCAGAAATCACATGGTATGGTTCAATTTGGCTACTACATCTAAATCATCCCATTCCAAGGCAAAAATATGGGACTTCAGAGGAGCTGACTTTGATAAGATGGCCAACAGAGTTAAGCTAGCCCTGGCAAAAAGAAACACAGGTGAGGAGGTACAGGCAAAGTGGGCAAGCATTAAGGATACAATACTTGAAGCAACATCCCATTGTGTTAGACAGAAAAGGAAGTGCAAAGAAGAGGAAACCACTTTGGTTCTCAAATACAGTAGCAGAAAAGGTCAGAGCCAAAAGGCTGGCCTTCAGAAAATATAAGGGAACACAGCGGGATGAAGAATAGGGAGGCATACCAAACTGCCCTAAGGGAAGCAGGTAAGGCAGTAAGGCAGGCAAAGTCCCAAACTGAGGAAACACTAGCACAAACAGTAAAGAAGGTGACAAGACTTTCTATAGATACATTAGTGAAAGGAGAAAGTCCAGAGGTATTGCTAAGCAATGGAGAAAAGGAGCATGTGAGGAGGAGGACCCTGTAAAGACATCTATCTAAATAGATACTTTGCTCAGTATTTACTGAAGAAGGTAGGGCAGGGCCCACAGCTCAGCATCATGGACACAGGGGAGGAGGTGAGCACTACTCCCTTCACAAAAGAAAGGGTCTCAAGAGCTGCTAAGCTCAGGGTGGATAAGGCAATGGGACCTGATGGCATACATCCCAGGGTACTTAAGGAGCTAAAGGAGGAACTAGCAGAGCCATTAGCAGAATTGTTTAGTGAGTCTCTGAGCACAGGAGAGGTCCCAGAAGACTGGAGAAGGGCTCATGTGATCCCACTCCACAAGAGTGGTAGCAGGGAGGAGGTGGGAACTACAGACCGGTCAGTCTTACCTCAGTAGTGGGCAAGATTATGGAGGCACTCCTTAAGGAAAGGATAGTGCAACACCTGGAATCCATAGGGGCACAGGATCCAAGACAGCATGGGTTTACAAAAGGAAGGTCCTGTCAAACTAATCTCATAGATTTCTTTGACTGGGTAACCAGAGTGGTGGACCAAGGGGGAGCAGTTGATGTCGCCTACCTTGACTTCAGCAAAGCTTTTGACACTGTTCCACATAGAAGATTGATAAATAAGCTATGTAGGCTCGGGGTGGGTCAGAAGTTGGTCAACTGGGTGGCAAACTGGTTGACTGGCAGAAAACAGAGAGTGGTGGTAAATGGTATACAGTCAGAAGAGATGCAAGTCACAAGTGGGGTACCTCAGGGATCAGTCCTGGGGCCAGTCCTATTCAACATCTTCATTAGTGACCTCGCAGATGGACTAGAGGGTAAGGCTTGTCTGTTTGCAGATGACACCAAGATCTGCAACAGAGTAGATGATCCAGATGGGGTGGGCAGAATGAGAAGAGATCTGGATAAACTAGCAGAATGGTCAGAAGAGTGGCAACTGGGATTTAATGCAAAGAAGTGCAAAATCATGCACATGGGAAGAGAAACCCTGAAGCCACTTATAGGCTGGGAGGAGTTGCTAGCAGTCACAAGGAAGAAAGAGACTTGGGCATCATCATCACTGATGACCTAAAATCATCAAGCAGACCTCTAAAGCAGTAGGTAAGGCTAGGGGGGTGTTAGGGTGTATTAGTAGGGGTATCACAAGTCGTAAGAGGGAGGTAATAATCCCTCTGTACAAGACATTGGTTAGGCCCCATCTGAGTACTCATTGCAGTATTGGAGGCCACACCTTCACAAGGACATTAACCAAATCGAGGCAGTCCAGAGAAGGGCAACCAAAATGGTGCAGGGACTGCATCAGAAGACATAGAGGACAGATTAACGGAGCTCAATATGTATACCCTTGAGCAAAGGAGGGAGAGAGGTGATATGATCGAGACATTTAAACACCTTAAGGGCATAAACAAGGTGAAAGAGTCTAATTGTTTAAATATAAGAAAATAGCAGGACAAGAGGACACAGCATGAGATTAGAGGAGGCCGATTAAGGGGAATGTGAGGAAATTCTTTTTCACAGAAAGGGTGGTAGATGCATGGAATGGCTTACCACAAGAAGTGGTGGCTATGAATACAGTGCAGGGCTTCAAACAGGCATGGGATAGGCATAAGGGAGCAATACAAATGACTATGAATAGATAGGTCACTGACAGAGCAAAGGCCGATGGCACATTTATAAGGTAGAAAAAGAAATGGGCAGACTGGATGGGCCTTGCGGTCCTTATCTGCCATCAACTTCTATGTTTCTATGTTTCTATGTTTCTATGAAATTACCTTTTAAAGAATATTTCATGATGTGTACTCCTCCAGTTTTAGGAACTACAGCGCCCCAAAGCCTCTGTTGTAACTGAGCCAGAGAATTAAAGCTAGATAGAATCCATCCTTTTTATGGCTGCAGTGGATGTAACCCTGCAGACATCTTGCTATGCCAGTAGAAATAGGGAACTCTTCAGATTCCCAATGGACTACATGCAACTGGGGGTTTTGTGAAATTACTAAACTACTGGACTATTTTGTGTGATTACAATTAGTTTCAATTTGGCTTGTATTCTCTTTCAAGAAAAATTCATAGCTCATAAACATATCAGCTTAGTCATCCTTTCCCAGTAACAAATCTCAGTAAAAAGAGTTACAGTTTTTTTAACCTCATAAGACACTATCTGATTAGCATTGAGTCAGACATAGTTTACTATAGCAGAAGACATCTGTTCTTTAACCCCTAACACAATGAAAGAACTGTTATCTTTTGTTACTCCTTTTTCTATGCTTTTTTTTGGGAAAAACATGTATATTGAGCTATAGTATGGCTGGTAAATACATCCTGTAACTTTCATCTTGTAAATAACAACTTTTCTGGTTTCAGATCTAAGCACATATTACAGACTCCAGCACTATGTCCAACATACAGTAGTTTAGTACTGTATATCAGAAGACAGCTGTTTCATTAACCCCTTTCACTCAGACACACACATACACATCCTTCTCTTGGCCACAAGATTCAAAATAAATACTGCAGCTTAATGTCTCATAAAACAATAAAGAAACTGTTTGTTTATGTCAGTCTTGGTTATATGGAACACAGTGAAGTTCTGTTTACAATGTGGAATGTGCTACCATGGTAAATGTAATTATGTACCTACAGTCAGCTATTTAAAGACTAAAATAACATATTTATCATATTAGCCTCTTCCCCACTTCCACCATGTCTTGACTACATGATTTACATAATGATAGTATAGAAAGAATTTTAGATTTCCTTGACATTTTCCCTATCCTATATTTTGTATCCTGGATAGCACAGGGGAGATGCCAAATCTCATTCTCATAGGGATCTTTATTTTACACATTTTTGTATGCTATTTACTCAGGATATCACAGATTAGATGCAAAATCTTGTTTTCAGTGGGGTCATGATTTTAACCATTTTTACAATGTATTTTTCCAGAGTAGGCTAGTCCAGATGTAAAATATTGTTTTCAACATGTTCTGATTTTACACAATGCAGCATAATAATGTGTAGATGTAGAACCCCACTGAAAATAAGTTGTCACATCTTGTGTGAACTATCCAGGCTAAACGTATAGCAATCATCAGGCATATTCTAGGAAAACACATTGTAAAAATGTATAAAAGGAAGACCACATTGAAACTGCATCTCAGCATATCCACATTGTGCAAATACATTAAAAACAAGCAGTCATCAGAAATAATTGTACAGTTGAAAAGCTTCTGGAACAGCAGTTTATGTTACTAGTAATACAGCACATGAAAAATGACAAAGAGCTGCTGAAGATTATTCAAAAATATTTTATACTGTGGTCCTCAAAAACTAAGTGTACACTCGATCTTATTCCATAATATTCTTTGACCAATGCAGGTAACAAAATCAAAAGCAGATGCTTTGAGAATAAAGTCTATGTTTAAAGGCAGTACAATTGCTGAAGTCTGCAGTGCTATGTAATAATCAATAAATCAGCAAACATTAAATCCACTTAGCTTCTAAAATATGGATTCACTAAAAATTAGCTCGAAGCAGTAAACATTGCACTGCAAAAACTACTAAGCAGCGAGATTAACAAAGAGACATCAAGAATTCAAATAGCTTTTTTATCGAGAGATTTTTGTTCGTAGTGGGAAACCAAGCAATTGATATCATGCAGTTAGGAAGTAGCTTTAGTAGTAAAAAATTGTGAAGGGCTGTCAGTACCCAAAATAAATTTGTAAAAGCAGCACAGTCTGAAATACTGCACAGGGTACTCAAATGAATGTGTAAAAGCAGCGCACTAGGACAATATTAATAACTGTAACACAGGCACTAAACTTCCTGATGTTTAGGCAGGTAACCAATGAGACTACCAATTTCACTCTCTTAGCTACTAATCCTCTGCTGTTTTTCAGATGATATAAGGCACTTACTGCAATGCAGCTCTCCATTCACCTTTCAACTAAAGAAATCACTGTTCGCTTTTGAATGGCAAAATCCAGATTCACATAAAGTGTATTACTGTTTAGCAAGTACAAGCTTCCAGCGCTGCTCAAAACCTCAATGCATTACATTTATTACACTGTATATATACTACATGTTCATTCAGACAAAAAAACTTCTATTCACAGCCCTACACGTGCAAATATCATACGAACATACGAACCTACATACGAACATACGAATGTGCCAGCAGAAACAGACCACCAGGTCTATCTAAGTCTGCTTGAGTGTGCAGCTAGCACCCCTAGTTTTCAGCTGCCCCAACCCCCCTTCCATTTGTCATTACACTGCCACTCCCACCTCCCCCACCCTCACTCTCCCGTGTTCCCTGTCCCATGCCCTTTTGAAACTGTTCACAGATTTACATGATACCACCCATTCTGGTAGGGCATTTCATTTTGCTACCACCCTCACTGTGAAATAGTGTCTCCTCATTTCCTTCCTAAATCTTCCCCCCTCTATTCTTAGTGCATGCCCCTGGTGACTCTCCCCCTCCTTAACTTAAAGATCCCATTTGCCCCATCCTTATTGATTCCCCTTAGATACTTGAATGTCTCTATCATGTCCCCCTGTCCCTTCTATCCTCCAGGGTGTACATATTCAGGTCTCTCAGCCTGCTGTCATAGTCTGTCCCTTCCAATCCACATGTCATCTTTGTTGCCGTCCTCTGCACTCCCTCTAGTAGCCTGATATCGCGCTTTAGGTATATCCTCCAAAACTACACACAATACTCTAAATGCAACCTTACCAGAGATCTGTAGAGGGGCAAGATCGCCTCTCTTCACCTGGATGAAAACCCCTCGCTATGCACCCCAGTATTTTGTTCTTTGTTCGCTTTTGCAGCCACTCTCCTGCACTGGGCAGTGTTGTTCATATCCTGGCATTGCTGCCCTTTTGATCACAGAAGCCCAGCTTAGATGATGAGAAAGTAAGACATAAGTTGCACATACTTTGGCAGAATTTAATTGATCTTATCTTTGAAACCTGGAACTTTTACTTTCCACCTCTGTCTTGTAAGCCATCAACTATTCCAGGCAGCATTGTTATATTCATCAATGTCACAGGAACAAGTGCCTCTCTCCCAGTGTTTAGTGTTGCTGAAAGCAAGGGAACCAATATTTAGTGGGCAAGAAGAAATGCAGCCAGTTGCCTTGAACAAGTGAAAATGAAAATAACTTTTTTGTTTACTTCCCACCACCCACAGAATCAGTCAATCAACAAGATAATCCTGCTGTTAAGTGCTGAATGGTACTGTGAACTCGCTACCCTCCCTTTCCAGCAGCCAAAAAGATACTGGAGCAGTGGGGGGTGGGGCACACCAAACAGCCAGCCTCTAAGCAAGAAATTAAAGCCATGACAAAGAGATGTTGACTATGCTTTGGGCTATATGCTACAGAGTTCTATTGTTTTGGGGGAAAGCTTGTTAAACTGTCACAAACTGATTGATGGGACAGACAGTAATTTGGGGCTTCAAAGGCTCAGTTCAAAAGCCCACCTAACATATTTCTTGTAGTGGAGAAATGAGTTTGGGGGCAAGGGAGGAACTGTTAGTAATGACCAAAGTCAGTGGCTCAGCTGCTGCACATTCCTCTGAGGCCAGGAAAAAGACAGACATAAATATGCACAAAGTCATAAAGCTACTCAGCTGCTTGCCAGCTGGCTTTATGCAAATGAAGGTACTGAAGTGCTCTACCATTGGAGCCCTTCAGTGCTTTAAAGTACATGAAGATTCCACCCATGAAATTGTGACCACCATCATACTCAACTTGGGTATTCATTGGTCTTCCAGGGATGAACCCAATGTATCTTGCCCTAAATTGAGCTAGTCACTGACACACCTCTGAATTTCCATTCATTGTAGCAAAACGTTTCTTGCACAAGCGCAAGGAAACATAAAAATGGGTAAAAGCATGACCACACTGTAAATGACATATTGAATCTCAGCTGGCATATCCTGTAAAAATTCAATATTTAGAATGGATTAAACACTTTACCCAAATGAAATAACTATTTTAAATATTGGCTTGGTTAGTCTTTCCTCATAGGTTTTATCCCGCAGACCATGCACCATTTTAGTTGCCCTCAGCTACACCCCCTCCACCCTGTCTATGTTCTTTCTCAGATGGGATCTTCAGAACTGGACACAGGTGCAGTCTCATGAGAGTCTTATACAAGGGCAAGATGATCTCCAGTTTTATACTACTGATACCCCTGCCAATAAATCAAAGCATCTGGCTTGCCTTTCCAGCTGATTTATCACATTGCCTAGTTTCTCTTTGGTCCTGTGAGATGATAACACCCAGGTCGCTTTCCTGCTTCGTGAATGTCAGTACCTCCCCACATAGTTGGAACTTTGCACCTGGGTTCTTGTGCCCTATGGGCATGATCCTGCACTTTTTTGCATTGAATCCCAGCTGCCATTATTTGGACCATTTCTCCAGTTTTTTAAGGTCTTCCCTCATTCTTTCAACACCCTCTGGTGTGCCCACCCTATTGCATACCTTTGTATTTTTTGTGAAGAGGCATATCTTCCCCTCCAGTCCCTCTGCAATGTCCCCAATACAGACATTGAAGAGGACCAGACCCATCAGTGACTCCTGCAGCACCCTGCTCATCACCTCTCCCTCTTCAGAGTACTCCCTGTTTACTACAACCCTCTGACTCCTTCCATTCATCCAGTTCTCCACCCTTATAACTATTTTAGGATCTACCCCTAGGCTGTGCAGTTTGTTAATCAGCCTTCTATGGGGACGGTGTTAAAAGGCCTTTATGAAGTCCAGATAGGCCACATCCACCACACCTCCCTGGTCAACTACCTTAGTTATCCAGTCATGCACTAGATTAGTACAATGAGTTAGTGCAAAACACAGTGCTTATCCTAAATACAGTAAACGTTAGGGTTAGATATATAAATAAATAAATGCCATATAAGGCAGTGTATGTTTGTTACTGTGTGTGTGTAAATACTCTGTGTGTGTGTAGACAGTGCACTGCTATGCTATCTTGGAATGTATATTCATATGTGTATATGTATTAGTCAGTGTGTGTGTATCACAACAATTAGGAAATGCAGTTAGATGGCTCAGAAGTTAATGCAAAAATTACTAGTCAACATTCCCCTGCTATCTAGATCAGTTTTAGCCATATGCATGTTATTGCTGATTTAAATGAGGTACCTAATAGAACCCCACCACCACCCTCCAATGTCCCTTGGAGCCTGAAAAGTAGAAAACAGACCTTCAATGGCTTCTTTTAATCTGCAAAAATGTGTGTAGACAGTGCATTACTCTGTTATACTGGAATATGTTTGCATATATGTGTATATGTATTAGTCCATGTGTGTGTATCACAACAATTAGAAAGTGTGGCTAGGTGGCTGAGTGGTTAGTGCAAAATTGCTAGTTTACACATTCCTATCTGCCCACAATACCATTATTTTGCAGCCGTATTGGCTCTTGCTAGAGTTTGTTTATTTGGAGTTTGATGTTTTTATTAGGATGATAGGTATAGGAAAAATAGATGTGAGCTAGACTACTAGTGACAGGGAGAGATTTATTTGCAGTGGTGTAATTCTTCCACAACCTCCCTCCCTCAGGAACTGACAGAGGCATCTGCTCACACAAAGTACTGGATTTATAGGTCAAAATGACCTGCTGTTACTCCTGAAGCTGTTGCCACTGTCACAGTAGTCACCTGATCTTTACTTCCAAGAATTTAACTTGTAAAAATATTTACAGCACCTGCACACTGGGCAGATGTGTTAACATTTTCTTAAGTACATTTTGGAACTAAAACAAGATTTATAAATTGAACCTGCCCCTTTGTTATTTGTAGTCATCTGTCTCTCAGGACTGCAACTCCCAACAGCCTCTGTTGTAATCTAGCCAGTGAATTATGAAGACTCCCTCCTTTTTTCTTTTTATATTTTTATTAGGAGAATAGGTATAGCAAGAAGAAAGGTGAGATAGACTGACAGTGACAAGGGGCAGATTTACTTGCAGTAGTGTGTAATCCTTCCACAACCTTGATCTCTTAGAAACTGACAGTTTGGTGGCTTATAATGTAGCAAATAACATTACTACAACTTAATAATAGGGAGCTGAGTGCTTTTCCTTACTAAACTGACTGACAGATATTTGACAATTTGATCTGTACAATATATCTATTAATTTGGGTGGTTTAAATACATTATCTGTGTAGATACTAACCTTGTATTAATTATTTAGTTGTACTGTTTTCTGTCAGGCAATAAGTAATAGATTCAGTCCAACACTAGGACTAGGGTTCATGGCAAATGCTATCACTACAGTAGTCTACATTGAGGTGCAGTCCTCTTACAGGAGACATCCATCAGATGACATGTTAAAACAAGGTCTTAACTGCTTGTTTCTAGAAGTTATAGACCTGGCTGTAAAAAATTGAACTTTAAGAAAAGCATATAACTCAGGTCTTCATCATTAAGAAAAGCATATAACTCAGGTCTTCATCATGACTCCAGTCCTTCACCTTGGCCTGTCAGAGGCTGGGACATGCTTCAGTGGTGCATGCTCAGACTCTCAGGTGGGGGGGCAGTGATGCCTGTAACTATAGCACCTCTTGCAGGAGATCATCATTCAGAAGTGAAAGCATGGACAAATCTGCAACAATTTCAGAGGTCCCCTTGCATTGGGAGAACTGGAGGCATCTCTATGATGTTGGTGAAGTGTGCAGGGCAAAAGAGAAAAGGGAAGAAGTCCCACATGGTGGATAGGATGATAGCTTAGGAACTTGCTAGTGTTGCAGATCCGTCAAATAGATAGCTCTTCCTGGTTGGCAACAGGAGGCCCCCATACTAGGATAAATAATAAGCCTTTGAAAATGGATTTCCTGGTGTGTTCGAGGAAGTTCCAGGAGTCTTTAGAGAATCCCACCTGGGCATTAGGGCATAGATTGCCCCCCCCAAGAGTGATATACCTGGTGCCAGTGTGAGCAGGAAGAGACAAATAGTAGAACCCTGGTCTTCTGGCCAGCATTCCATCTCTCATTTAGTAAAACAGGTACAACTACAATTGCCCACAACTACAGTATGTAAGGCATGTTGCTAGCCCATAATGGCTGTATAGGTATAAGAGGTCATACTCCATATACTCCATAATATCCAATATTGTTATAGGGGGCTACAACAAGGCTTTGCACTGCTGTTATCGTTCCATAAGACACAACACAGAACTAGCTGATCCTTTTTGTAATTTCATTCCTGGGCGTAAAAACTAGAAGGGATGGCCACTGAGATTGTCTTTGCATCCCAGGGCCCCAACAACATTACATGCTCTAGGATGGGGTCCTATGTGAATGTCTGAGGGAGGAGTGCATGGCAACTGTATTTAGCCATGCATGGGTTGGGGCAGCAACCAATGTCATTGTGTAAAAAAGTGATGCTACTTGGATTTTTAGAATGTTAGAGAGTACAACCATTCAGACAATTGGTGACAGACTAGAGAGATTGCTTCAGTCCTGGTAAATGTAGTGTAATATTGCAGAGGGGCATCATGTTTTGGGTTATTGAGCAGGTGGGATTTTGCTTTGTAACAACTTCCAGAAAAAAATACAATTTTTCGAGGGACTGGAAAAAAGTTTCTAATTTAAATTTAAGAAACATAGACTGTCAAAAATAAAGTATGGGAAAGCCTCCACAACAATCCAAATGTTTATTTCTCAGAATTTTGATGACATGAAATACTTTTCAAGCTTTACTCTCAAAGTCATTGATGTCACCTGAACCTGTTGATGGAAATGCAACTTTGTTTTTCATTGTTCTCCATACATTAGTGTTTATGTAGATTGCACTGAATATGTAATTAAATAGCACTTAAAGGCTGTAAAAATACACACAAAATGTTTTGGAAAAATGCTGTCATTTAAACAGAATTTTTAGTGTTTAGATCATATTTCATTATGCTTTGCCTGCCACTTCAAGAAAAGTTTATAAACTCAGTGTGTCTTCTTACACAGCTTAACAACGAAAATGTTGGCTTCTATTCAGTACCTCAAGGCACCAGACTTCAACATATACCAGAAAACAGCTTGGATTTTACAGGTAACTGAAACCATTTGAGATTAAATTTTGGAGATCTAGTCTATGCTTCCGGAAATAGTAGTAGGTAAGAAATAACACACAATGGGATTTGGGTTAGTGTGGAAATACACATGCCTAGCAGTGTAGTGAGGCACAAGGTCACTGGCTGAGTGCTGCACTGCCCCTTGAAGTACATTGATGCACACTAAACCACACCTGAGTGTGTTTTTGTGCTTATAAAGTGGTATATGTTGAGAAACTATATTTTTTCAAAAATTTGGTAAAATAAATGTCTTATTTAATGTGAAATAGTCCCTCCATTTTCTATTTTCACCAAGAGCACTGTTGCATCATGTGGTCACTAGGGGCACTGTGCTGCAGCATTATTTAATAGAGCAGCCAGGTGGCTACCTTAGGTCACCTGCAAGCCTGTGAAAGATCTTGCCAGCAGCACACTACCACCTGTGATAGCATTTCAAGAAACTGCCTGCAGTCTCTGTGTGCCTGCGTGTCAGGAGAGGGTAACGCATATGGCTCAGGAAGAGTTGGAAGTGAGCCAGAAGGGACAGCAGGATGGATTGTATAGCACAAAAAAACACTTTTAAAGTATTGGAAATGTTTTTGTAATGTACAGTTCTGTAACAAGCGACTTACTAATATAAAGCAGCGTGGTGGCCAACTCAATTTGAAATTATGTGCCAGGCTGGCACATGGATACCAATTGCATATGGGCACAAGACCTTGTTTTCATCTGTGGAATAGTTAAAGTAAAAGAAACAGCCACAGACAGGTTTTAGTCAATCACTTTCTCTTAGTTCCCCAACTCATTTTAAAATGTAACGAATAGTACTGTGCTAAAGAAAATGTATGTGTGTATATATGCATTTTAACATAATGACTTTCATACATATTCCAAAGCACTTTACAATCTAGAGCAAGGGGAGAATGTTGCTGCCATTTCAAGCACTAAGGGATATTTAAAGAGCAAGCATACTGATAGATTACAGAAAGGTTAAGCACAATCAGGGAGGTTATATAACTCATTCAGGGTCACACTACAAGTGGCAGGTGTGGAATTTAAACCTACTGTAGAACTGCCAGTTCACAGCACAGCACTCTAACCATTAGGCCAAACTGCTACTACAGGATCCTGTCTACCAAGTGACACAGGATTTTAGAGAAATAACCACCTTCAAATTCTGAGAAATGGTGGTGCTGTTGAAGAAAATAGCAGTGTAGAAAAAAGGCATTTGCCGCTTTAAATTAACAGTTGTACAGAAATAAGACTTTGGGTTGTTTGTTTGCTTACAATTTACTTACACTGACTAGCTCAACCCTGATACAACTGTGAGACCCTGTTCCTTCCCAGTTTAATAACAGGGAAAAATGAAGAACAAAGAGATAAAATTACTTGGTCAGGGCCAAGCAGTAATTATGTGACTTTGGAAAGGTTTGAACCTAGATTCTGGCTACAAATCCAGGACCCTATTTTTAGTCACAAGGGACTGGCAGTAAATAACTTTGAGACAATTTACTGCCAGTCCTATGACTGCAATACCCTCGAGTTATGCTCAGAGAGGGCCCTTCCACACTAGCACACATCAAAGTGCGCTGGTGCACAGAAGGGGATGTAACTGGCATGCTGCCAGGAAAACAATAGCAGTGGAGAGGGAGGCAGTCATCTAAGAACATTGCTGAATGTATACTTCCAGTAGTCAAAGGAGTTTAGCTTAGGATCAGATCATCATTATACAGTGCTGGGCAGCCAGGATAAGGAAGGGGAGAACCACTAGACAATCAGGGATCAACAGTTATTTTAGTTTGGGGGCTCACTGGACTACAAACATATGAACATATAAAATTGCCAGCAGAAGAAGAAGTCTATTATGGTCTATCCAGTCGGCTTGATGTGGAGCTCATGTATCTGGTGTTATATGATGCTCCACCCCCAAAAAAAAACTCTTACCTTCCCATGCTATTATGCCCCTAAGTCTGCCAACCATTTTATGGTTTACAATCTCCTCCACCCTATCATCTCTCTACCTTTGAATCTAGCCTCCTTCCAGAACCTTATTCCCACGAATTTAGAACTGTGCCTCCTCATATTCTTATTTTCTCTGAACCTAAACAGGTCACAAAGATTTACCTTATTTATACCTTTGAGGCCCTTTAACAGTAATATCTGGGTGCCTTAATTTGAATATTAGGATCTGGACTTGAGGGGTAACTGTCACCAGTGCCAACCCTTGGTTCACAGAATAGCACTTTTAAGTGCTAGCATAACAGGGTGCACTTTTTACCTTGTTTTCTAGCACATGAAATTATGACTGAGAATTAGGCACTGTGCTTAAACCACTAGACATAGAAACATAGAATAAGTGCAGAAAAAGATTATAAGTTCATTACAGTAAGTCTGCCCTGATGCCCTATTAAGCATTATTCTGAATTTGTCTTCCTCTCAGACCTTCACTGTCTCCTTTTGGCTTCTTCCCCCTCTTAACCCCTTTAAAGGTATCTCATTATGTTTTGAACTCAGTTATAGTCCCAGCCCTGAACACATTACTTGGGCAGACTATTTAACCCATCCACCACTTGCCCTGTGGGGGGAACAAACTTCCCAATGTCCTTTTTGAACATGCCCCCTTCCAGATTGAGACTGTGCCCCTGGTAGATGAACTGTTCCACAAACTCAGACTGAACTGCTGCCATTGAAGTTAACAGATAACTTCCCTCCCAGCAGGCTTTCTTACTTACCTGCCACAGGTATCAAATTGCTGCTGCAGAAGCAGCTCCAATATCCTCCGCTCTCTCTCTCTCTCCCCCATCTATTCTCCCTGGGCATCATGTTGCTTTCATAAAAGATTATAATAACATTTCAAAGTCACATGTCACTAATCAGTCCTGATTCTGCAGTGTATTACATTTGCATTTTAGCAATTAACATGAGGCACTACATGTGTGAGCCCCTCCCCCCCCACCAAAGCTCCCTCAATCTACTTTCCCTTCTGAATTTCTTGTCTCTCAACATAGATGTAATCTCAATTTTATACTTGTGCCTGTATTCTATATGGTATTAAATTATGTATCAGCAGTGTTGATATATTAATTTAGTTATTAGATAGGAATGTCAGTCCTTTGTATACTTAAATAATCGTCATATGGGTCAAGAACATTGACATTTGGGTCTATCTTATTTGTTCAGCTGCTAGCTATTATGCATAGTACTCTGTCTAAAGAATACATTTATATTATATCTGAGAATTGTGCCACCTATTTAGTTCACCACACTCATGTATTATGGATTATAATTGGAGATGACCTTTGTTTCTCTTTTTTTAAATTCATTGCAAAAAACACATTAATGCAGCAGTTAGGGTTAAATTTATTTAATGCCATAAAAGTAGGGAAATATGGCATTAGGGTTTCCAACCCTAACTCCCACCCCAAGCAGCAAAAGGACAAGACCACACAAGCAACCACAGACAGCCATCATTGAGTAAGACAAACGACATACAACTGTTTCCAGGTGACACAAATGCAGTAGCACTGATGTGCTACCTTTGTTGATTTGATTCTGAAGCTGTGTACATCAGTGCTACTGCATGTGTGTCATCTGTAGGGCCTGTGCTTATGCAGCCACACCTGTGAATGTATGTTGTACAACATGTATGACAACACCTGGGAGCCTGCACTTCTGATGACAGAATGCCCCATGGGGCATGCGCCTGTGCTTATTATGCACAAGGGGCCCAGAAACCCAAGGGGAACATCTCAGTTAGGGGGGGAGAAGTGTTAACATCAACAAAATAGGAAAGGGATCAGGGAGTCATAATATCTGATGACCTGACAGTGGCAAAGCAGTGTGATAAGGCAGTGGGAAAGGCTAGTAGCAGAAAGAGGGAGGCAATGTTACCCTGTACAGATCAATGGTGGGACCACACCTGGAGTTCTGTGTCCAGTTCTGGAGGCCCCATCACAGGAAAGACATAGATCGGGTGGAGGCAATACAGAGAAGGGCAACCAATATGATACATCGCCTGCACCAGAAGCCCTAGAAGGAAAGACTCAGGAAACTAAGTATGTACTCACTGGAGGAAAGGAGAGAAAGGGGAGACATGATAGAAGCATTCAAATACCTCAAAGGTATAAATAAGGTACAGGAGGGAAGTATGCTGCACAGAAAGAGAAGCTCAAGGACAAGAGGCATGATATGAAGCTGGAAGGGGGAGACTTTGATGGGATGTGAGGAAATATTTCTTCACAGAAAGAGTGGTGGACACCTGAAACAACCTTCCAGCAGAGGTGGTAGGTACCAAAATGATAACAGGGTTCAAGCATGCTTGGGATAGACACAGGGGGGATCTTAGAAAAGGCGGAGGAAGGCCAGAGATCATTTAGAGTCTATGGTAGCACAGTAGGTAGGGACTTTAGGGCAGACTGGTTGGGCCAGGAGGTCCTTTTCTGCAGATTGTTTCTATGTTTCTATCATGGATAATGTACAAGGTACCTCACTAGATATCATGATCTGCTACTGCAATTGAAAAGCTGCTGCCCCCTTGAATAATTTGTAGATCTGCTGCTGAAACTAGGATATGCACATTGCAACAGTACTTCTATCTGCATAACAGCTGGCCCCACAGGTGCCTGCTCTTCTGGAGTAAGAAGTCAGTGTGCATGTATTACACCTGTGGCTGAAGAGACACAGGCTCCTTGGTGGTCTACACTTCTGTAGACAGAAGCACTGTCACAATTTTGATATCATGGATTTTGTGGCTGCAGTGCTTCTGCAGCCAAATGTCACTGTATGTGTCTTACACCTGCGACTGAAGAAGGGCAGGCCCATCTAGTGCATGTGTGTATATATATTACCATGTGCATGAGTACTTCAGGCTACAGAAGTGCAGGCTGAGGCCGCTTACTGGCCTGCACTCCTGCAAACAAAAGATCTCTTGTAGTTTGGGTGTCATGGATTTGTATCTATGACTGGATGGGCCTGTGCTTCTGCTCAAAGAAGCCATGTTGAGATTTGAATATGATGGATTTCTATCTGTAACCAGAAGAGAGTGTGTATGTCTGATGGTGTGCATGCCACAGACACAAACACACAAAGGCAGCACATCACTGTTGCTGCATTTGGGTAATATGGAAACAGTTGTATGTTATTTGACTTACCTGAGAACGGCTGTCTGTGGTTGCTTTTGCTGTCTTGTCCTTTTGTTGCTTGGGGTGGGAAGTTAGGGTTGGAAACCCTAATGCCACACTTCCCTACTTTTGTAGCATTAAGATGAACCCTAACTGGTGTGTTAATGCAGTTTTTTGTAATGAATATATATCTATCTATATATTATAGGGGTGCAGTAGCACCCCTATAGTTAGGGTTGAGTAGCCTGTTTAATGTTAAACCTCACATTTTGCACATTAATATCTTTGACTCTGTTTGACAAAACTAACTGAAATTTTGTATGTTTTGTCTAGGTGGCAAGGTCTTGATGTGTAGAAATTTATGTGATGGTAGCTTGTGTAGTTGCTGAGATCCACATGTGTCATTTTAAGTAAAAAAAACAAACTTTTTTCCTATATTTAATATTGGGATTTTTTGCTCTCCATACAGTCTACATGGAAATGACATTTTGCCCCAAACTTGCAGGGGACATGTGTCATGTCATAAGGTAGTGCCTCTGACAGGTCTGATGAAAAAATATTCAAGTGTTCCCAAGTTATAAGGCTTTTAAATGTCATGTTTTCCAACATGCGCATATGCAGTAGTGGTCTTGAGGTAATGTTCTGTGGCAAAAGTAAAAATTTGATGCCACAGAATTTCCTGATTTTGCTTTCGCACCACTCGATTGGCAGGGCACCAAGCATTTTTTGTGTTGTGCCGACCACCATCTTGTTACTATTTCCACAAATAACAAATGTGGAAAACACATAAAAATAAATGGATTTCAAAAAACAAACATCAGAACCTAGCTAAACAAAACCTGTTTAGTTAGATTCTGATGTTTGTTTTTTAAAATTATGATGGCAAATGCCTTTTTTGGGCATCCAAAATCTCAGGTTCCCAGCTTGGCAAGAAGACCATTTCAGTCCCAGCTCATGAGAGAAGCCACGAAAAAGTGAGTTCATAAGGGACTCAGACCACTTTACAAACTCATAAAGGGATCAATTTTATATGGATGGTCACATGATATACTGTATGGCAATAAGTATTATCAGTCAGCAGCAATAATCAGGTAAACTAGCATTTTTTAATTTGATTCACCTTAAGAAGGGACATGTGAGGCCCCAAAAGCTTGTGTATAATTCCATCTTTGTACAAGACTCTTGTTGGTCCAATAAAAGGTATAAAATCCTCCAGTCTCTTAATTTGTTATTAAATGCACTCTTTCCTGCAAAGGAAATGGTGGCAATTTGTTTAGTTACAGTGTTTAGAATTCTGTTCTTAATTATCTATAGGCTCGTGTTTTTAATCACAGTTCTTTGTCCGATTCAAAGCATTGACAGGCAGCACCGTGTAAGGTGATTGCTGGGGCTCAATCAGTGTTGGAAGTGCACTTTATGAACTGGGGTCGGTGGGGGCGTAAGAGCCCTATCTTTAAACAGACCCCTTCCCCTTCCCCATTATAAGTTAATGGCTGTCATGCATGAACTACAGGGGCCTCTTCAGAGCCATGGGGGGCTGAACTCTGGACCCCCCCATTATTCCAGCACTGGAAATATAATACAGTGCTACTGGACCTGACCCAGTCACAATAACGAGCTCCCATAATTACAGCTTCTGATTTTTTAATGGAGAAATGTGGCAGTGTTTATGTGATGCATTCCTGGAACCTGCTGTGTTTTAATGTGTGGTGTGATCACCAAATGGATGTTTTAGAGAAAAGTATGTAGTCTCCTTCATGAATGGAATAAGCATGCTTTCCAGTACTACAGAAGGGTTACTCATGGTCATTGGGCCAGTGCAAAGAGATGTGGGCATTTGTTTCTATTATTGGCTGCCCAAAAATTAAAACAGTTTCATGGTTGCCTTGAAACCGTGGTGCACATGGGCTGCATGCTTAGCCATCTAATTGTGTGTTGCTTCTCATTTTCATTTTGAAGTACCTCACTGGGATCCTTTGGTCCTGGCATTCAGTCAGATAGCTGTGAACTCGGCGCCAAGTGGATAGCTTTGGTTGCCGACTGTGAGATTGTGCTTGCTATATTTTCCTTCCCAGACTTTGTCACTTTGGATTGAATGGCACGTCATGTTTGTTGAAAATACTACCTCCCTCATTGAGATCTGGCATTTTGTTAATACAAATATCATCTTGTTCTGATTGCTGTTTTAAAATTAGAGCCATACCTCTCAACTGTCTCACATTATGTGGGACATCTTGGTTGCCTCTCAGAATTCCTGTGTTCCTACAACTTGGAAAAGGCAGGGTATGGGTGAAAACTAGAATCGATCCAGAACCCAAATGCATCAAGAATCAGAATAATTTCAGTGCTGGAATGTTGGAACCAGATAGAATGCAGCAAGTTTGTTCTGGAATGCAAGTGGAACCATGGTTCCCTAAACAGAATGCACCTGGAACCATTGTATATTTTGGGTAGTTTGGGGGACAGTCCAGTTCCAGAGCTCCATGTTCGGCATGCTTTCTATGTCCAGAACCAGCTTGTTGTATTCTAGTTCTGTAAATATTCAGGATCTGGATTCTTGATTTTGGGTGCATTCTGTTGTTCAGTCTGTTCCAGTGTTTGTTTTAAGTATTATGCAGTTTTTGGCCAGGAAAGGTACACTGATCTGAGGCTTGCTTCCAGGTGCATCCTGTGAGCCCAGGGATGATATGAATGACTTGCTGATGGTCACACAGAGTACAGGTGGTGGTTGTGGGATTCAAACCCAGAACTATGGGTTTGCAACTCAGAACCTAAAATGTTGAAAACAGCCCCACTGTTTTTTTCAAACTCTAAAAAAAGAAAATGGTACCTCTCTGATCAGCCCCTAACCCCACCTCCCATTCAGTACCCACCACACATCCCCAGTACACCCCACACACCCTCACTCATCTGAACAGGTTCCAGATTTGAGATCCACTCTTCTCTTATCGAAGACAACTCTTGCTGTTGGAGCCGGTGGCTGCAATATGAGAAGCTAAGGTAAATGCATTTCAATGTATTTCAGTGGGGCTTCCAATTTTAATGAATATCTTTGCCATTTTTTGGTATTTTGACCACAAAGTTTCAACATAGCCATTTGGGGACCCTACCTCATGAACAACATGACTGTCATTATGCAGCTCCCGCCAGAAATGTTATTTTGTTGTCACTTGGGAAATTTACCTTTTGGGCATGATTTGTGTAATGACAGTCATATTGTTAATGAGGTGAGGTCATAAGAAAGCTATGTTGAAAATTGGGGTCAAATATGTAAAATTACCAAGGTTATGACAATTTGTTGCAATTTCACTATGCGCCCTCGTAAGTTTGGAAGTTTTCAATATTTTGACCCCAGATTTTGAACATAGCCTTTTTATTACCCCACCTCATGTATGTCGCAGCTGCCATTTTTCAAATCCTGGCCAAAATGTGTCATCACACCTGTGATGTGGAACGGCATTGCAGTTTCGCAGCATTATGTTTTGGCAGAGATTCGAACATTTTCTGTACTGGGTACATGAGGTGGGATAATAAGATGGCTATGCTAATAATTTGGTCACTGTTGTCCTATGAATGGAAGTGAAGGGCCTGGAGACCCCTGTGCTTCCATAGCTACATGCATATACACATCTATGGAGGGATGGGAGCCCCTGCACTCCCACAGACATATAAGGATATGATTATACTATCTCAGAAAGTGAGGAAATACATTGCAAAAACTGTGTTAATGCTCTAGTTAGGGTTACAGCCACAAAAGTAGGCAAATGTGGCATTAGGGTTTCCAAGCCTAACACCCCTTCCCCATTCTGCACACACCAACAGGTGTCTGGTGTGTGCCTTGGGGTTGTCAGCACTAATGCTCACCCAATTCTCATATACCTTACCCATCTGAGCTTGTTTATGTATGTAATGGGGTGAACGTTAGGGCTGATGACCCCAAGGTACACCTCTGAAGCCTGTCGATGTCTGCAGCATGGGGATGGGGTTTTCAGTTTGGAAAACCTAATGACATATTTCCCTACTTTTGTGGCTGTAACCCTAACTAGAGCATTAATGCATTTTTTTGCAATTTATTGATATATAAATTGCAAAAAACTTTGTTAACACTTGCATTAGGGTTAAAGTAACAAAAGTAGGGACATGTGGCATTAGGGTTTCCAACCCCAATCAATCAATCAATCAATTAATCAATCAACACTTTATTTATAAAATTTATAAAAAGCACAACACCCCACCTCCACCTTGCACAGACCAAGAGGTGTCAGGGTAGCATTGGCATCATCAGCCCTAACGCTTACCCCATTCCATTAGAAAATAAACTGGGTGGGTACAGTATAGGAAAATGGGGTGAGTGATAGGGCTGACAACCACAATACAGCCCCTTGATGCCTGTTGGTCTGTGCAAGGTGGGATGTGGGGTGTTAGGGTTGGAAACCCTAATGTCACGTTTCCCTGTTTTGTCATTTTAACCCTAACTGATGCATTAATGAAGTTTTTTGCAATTTATTTCTTGACTTTTTGAAATAGTATAATCATATCCTAATTTGCTTGTGGGAGTGCAGGGCCCTCCAGGCCTTGCACTCTCATTCCTCCATAGTTGCATATATGTACATAGCTGTGGAAGTACATGGCCCTCTGTGCCCTGCACTTCCATTTATAGGACAAGAGTGATGAAATTGTCAGCATAGCCATGATATTACCCAATCTGATGTACCCAGTCAGAAAATATTTAAATCCCCACTGAAACGTAATTCTGCACAATTGCAATGCCATTCCATGCCACAGGTGTGAAAACACATTTCAGCCAGGATTTGAAAAATGACAGCTGTGACATGCTGTACATTCGGTGGGGGTAACAACAAGTCTATGTTGAAAATTTGGTGTCAAAATAGTTTAAATTTACAAAGTTACACATGTGCAGAGTGGAATTGCAACAAATGGTCATAACTCAGCCATTGTTTGACATTATGACCCCACATTTTTAACATAGCCTTTTGGGGACCACACCTCCTGAATAATATGACTGTCATTATGCAACTCCTGCCCAAAAGGTAACTTCACCAAGCAACTGTGATTTCACCTTTCGGGCAGGAGTTGCGGAATGACAGTCATATTGTTAATAAGGTGGTGTCCCCAAAAGGCCATGATGATAATCTGGGGTCAAAATCTCACAAAACAGCTAAGTTATGCATAAAAGTTGAAGCCCCCATTGAAATATATTGAACGGCATTGACCTTAGTTTCTTGTATTGCCACCAGTTCCAGCAGCAACACTTGCCTTTGATCAGGAGAGCAGATCTCGAACATGGGACCTCTTCAGATGAGTGGGGGTGTGTGGGGGTGTAAAAGGGGATATGGGGAGGTGGATGCACAGTGGAAGGTCATATGGGGGTGCTGGTGTGATCGGCGATGGACTATTTTTTACAGGTTAAAAAACATCTGGGGATGGTTTTCTTTGTTTCAGAACATTTAAAATATACAAGGGGCAGCCACTAACCACCAAAGAAAAAAACAAAGAAAATATGGGGATCGGAGGGTGGGGTGCCACTAGACCCCAGAAAATGATATTGGAGGGTGGGGGGTACCACTAACACCAACACGTAATGAAGAAATATAGGGATTGGAGGGCGGGAGTGCCGCTAGACACCAGGGAAAAAGATGGGCAGGTTGGGGGTACCAGTAACACCAACAAAATGAAAAAAGAAACTATGGGGATTGGATGGAAGGGAGTGATACTGGACACCAGGGAAATTCTTTTTATTACAGGGACAGTGATCATAGGGTGGGGGAAATGTAGGGGTAGCGGTATTGGAGGGTGGGGGCACTGGACATGAGGGGAAAACAGAGTACCGGGGAGGGAAATGGAAGGGCTAAGCAAGGATTCTCGAATGATGAAAAAGGATCCTTTTTCATGAATCATGATACAAAAAAGGATTCTGTTTTTGTATCACACTGTCAAGAAAAAGGATTCTTTATATTAAAGAAAATACACATTTAGAGGGCATATTTCTAACTTTGAAGTGCAGATTGCACCTAACAGTGTCCAGATCAAACAGCCAGGTGTGTTGGTGTCACTTCAGGATGTAATTTTTGTGGCTTTTGAAAAAACAGATTTTAAGAAAAAATAGAAATCAAGATGGTGGATTGCGAAAAAAGATTTTTCACTCACGAAAAAGGATTTTATTCTCACATTGAGATGATGCTAAATAAAATTTCACTAGTGAAATTTCCACAAAATCAGCAATTCTGCCAGGCAAAATATTTTGCGAAATTGCGACACTTCGCCCAAAATGGCAGCTCAGAGTGAAGCAGAATTTTTTATTTTCACTTCTTGTTTCAAGAAACCACTGAAAATGGTGTCTCTCAGTTTAGTTATCAGGCATAAATAAACTGTAAAAAATAATTTCTTCATCTACAGTGATGGCATTCCCATGTTACAACTTAAAAACAACTCTGGCATTCCCATGATAAATGCGTTTCCATTATTAATTTTTATACATGTAGGCTCATAGATCTGAAGCCCTTCTTGGCATCAGAACATTCCCAAGACATTGTAATATCAAAGGAATAATGCACGACAGGGTGGGTGTTATGCTGGATAACATCCCACCTCAGATGGTTGGGCCCAAGGCCTCAGGCAGGGGGCATCCAGCACCCAAGAAGGGATGTTATCCTAGCATAACACCCACCCTGGAGTGCATTCTTCCTATTATACAATGGCTCATTTATGTTAAAAAAAACAGATAAGAAAAACACATTTTTGAATAGACTTTAACTTTATTTTCCAATGTGGAGGTATACTGAGGAAAAAAGTAGTTCCATTTTGGCCAGTAGGTGCTGCTGCTGGTAAATGAGTGGCTGTGTCTATGTAGGTGCACAGTACTGGGTGAGCCATCTCATCTGCCCTGCTCTCGGTATAACCAAAGAAAGTTGCTGGTTTCTTTAGTCCTGCTGCCCACACTGGGAGAGGTAAAAGGTTTTTGGGAGTGCCTTTTTTGGGGGGGGTCATGAAACAGGTAGTGGACTGTGTGGCCTCAGCAGAGGGCATGTACCTGTGTTAGGTGCAGGGTAGGCCATGTGGAAGACAGCATTCATGTTGGAATCTGTTAATTTGAAAAAAAATGTTATTTGTGTTGCCATTAGTGATTTGAAAGGCTTTGTGCAGCCAGCCAGTGCATGCGTTTCTTGGAGGTGAATGCCTGCTTTTCTGTTACAAACTGAGTGGTGTCAGTGAACTACAAAACTGTCAGTTACACTGTCCATGGTTCACTGAAGCTGTTTGGTTTGGGGAAGGGGTTGTAAAGATTAGATTTATTTTGTTACTTTTGTGCCGTGATGGAGAGGAGAGTTTGAGTACAACACATCTTGTGTGTGTCTATAGTGGGCACGGAGTGCCGGTTCTTCTAAGTGGGCCATAGAGAGGTGATTCTAAGTGGTGCAGGGAGTGGTGAAGCCAGTTATTGGGACAGCTATGAAGTGATTTTTTTTTTGTTTTAACAACTGATGCAGTTGTGAGTGTGTTGGGACTAGAGCCGGGATGTTATGCTGGGTTAACATCGTGGGTCCAGTCCCTGTTTGACCAATCAGGGAGCAGCAGTCATTCTTGCCACTATATAATCACATTTAAAACACACAGAGCTGTGACTCAATAAGGCTGTTTGACAACACTCTTGCATTATTGTCTGTTTTGTACAGTTCTCGTACACATCGCCTGCTTTTTTTGCTCTGAAATTACCGTGCTGAAATTCATGTGCTGTTTACTTTTATCTGAGTTTATGCTATACCCTAGTGGACTCCCAACCCTGTCATCATCAGGTAGTGCTCCTCCCTCTCTTCCCTAGTGCCCCAAGTGGGCCACCGACACAGCCCTCCACTCATCTCCATGGCTGACAGCCCAACTGAGTGCTTCAGTAAATGAGCACTTATTCATTGAAGTGCTCTGTCAGGCTGTTGGCTGTAGAGGTGAGTAGAGGGCTGTGCCAGTAGCCCATTCGGGGTTCTGGGGGGAGATGGGGGCACTATCTGATTACAGGGTGGGAGGGTCCACTAGACACCAGGGAGTCAGGAACTTTTTGCTTTTATTTTTATATTCTGGGATTGGGAAATTGATGGAAATCTCGGCATGGGCGGGGGGAGGGAATTTTTCAATTTGAAAATTTGGGCCAGTGATCAGCTGGGGGTGGGACCACTGGACACCAGGGATGCATTTTCCAGTGCTTTACAGGAGTGCTAGTTGGCAGTAAAAGGCAGGAGACATGACCCCTATGCATTCCCTACAACAGCAGCAGACAGGGGTAGAAGGCATGCAAGGTGTGTTTTGGCTAGATATTTAAAAAAAGTAGGTCCCATGTATACCAAAATGGTTAAATTTTGCCCATGAGCAGTGAATTTCTCCATTTCGTGGGTGAAGGTTCACCTGTGAAGTGTGAACTTTTGCATTTGACAACCACAAAATATTTTGCGAAATGCACAAATTTCACTAAATATTTTGCTTAATGAAATGTGATAATTTCACACAACTCTATTCTCACATAAAAGGAATCGATCTCACAAGACAGAATCCTTTTTCATGAGATCAAATCCTTTGTCAAACTTTCTTCTACTATCCTTAAAAGTGATCTTACCATTGAAAACAATGGGAAATGAAAAATTAAATAACTTTGCAACAGATTAATATTTTCTCACAAAGCAAATGCATGTCTGTTCTGTTACCTAAGCTGATTTGACTCCCCCCAAAAAATCACACCAAAATTCCACTGCATCTGGATGCAAGGCAATGAGGAAAAAAACTGCAAAAAGTGGTGACTTTATGACTTTTTGCACTGCCTGGATCTCAGAATCCACACATCAAACCAGAACAAAACTTATCATGTCAGAGACCTATCCCAATGGGACAGCACATGCAAAATTTTGTGCAAATCTATTGCATGGCTGCAATGTTATCAAAGTGCAACATTTGATGTTTAGCATTAAACATGCTACTCAACCCTTACTATAGTGGCGCTATCGCACTAATATGATAAAACTTGCAAAAAACTTTGTTAATGCTCCAGTTAGGGTCAAAGTGGGAAAAGTTGTGAAATGAGGTGTTAGGGTTTCCACCCTAACACCCCTCCCTCCCAAACTAGGCAGGAGAGCAAGTGTGGGGTGTGCCTTGGGCTTCTCAAGCCTAACGCTCACCCCGTTCCATCTGTAAATAAGGTCAGATGTGTAGACTTTATGAGAGTGGGGTATGCATTAGGCTTGAGATGCCGAAGGCCCACCCCACACCTGCTCTCCTGCCTGGTTTGGGAGGGTGGGGTGTTAGGGTTGGAAACCCTAACTCCTCATTTTGCAAATTTTGTCACTTTGGCCCTGACTGAAGCATTAACAACGTTTTTTGCAATTTATTTCCTCACTTTTTGAGACAGTATAATAGTATTCTTATCTTACAGTGGGAGCGCTGGACTTTTGGACCCCACATTACCATCCTTCCATAGATGCATACATGTATGTAGCTGTAGAAGGGCACCAAATTGTTAGCATAGCCATCTTATTACCCCACCTCATGTACCCAGTACAGAAAAGTATTGAATCCCTGCCAAAATGTAATTCTGTGCAACTGCAATGCCATTCCTCACCACAGGTGAGAAAATATATTTTGGCTAGGATTTGAAAAATGACAAATGTGACATACATGAGGTGGGATAATAAGAAGGCTATCTTGAAAACCTGGGGTCAAAATATTTAAAATTTCCAAAGTTACAATCATGCGTTTCAAAACAGAAATTAATGGGCATAACTTTTGCATTTTTTCATATTTTGACCCCCAGTTTTCAACATAGCCTTTGTTTGACCCCACCTCATGAACAAGGGCAGAAGAAATGTTCAAATCTGTCTGAAAGGTGAATTCACCAAGTGACCGAGAAATCACCTTTTGGGTGGCATTTGCATGATGACAGTTCTATTGTTCATGAGGTGGGGTCCCCAAAAGGCCATACTGAAAATGTGGGGTCAAAATTTCAAAAGAACAGCTAAGTTATGCATAAAAGTTGAAATACACAGTTGCCAGTTCCAGAAGCAAGATGTGTCTTTGATCAGAGACCTGGGACCTGTTCAGGTGAGTGAGAGTGTGTGGGGGTGTGCTGGGGGCTGCAGAGTGGTAAGCACTGAGTGGGAGGTGGGGGAGCTCATCAGCGAGAGACTGTTTTTTTCACTGGTTTCAAAAAGAAACATCAAGGGACCATTTTTTTTATTTCAGACAGCACTTGCTAACACTTACTTCTCCTGTTCTGAAGCTACCGAAATGGCTCACTGTCCAGTCGGTAGAGTCAGGAGCTTATTTTGAGGAAAAACACTGAAATGTACACAGTTTTACAGGAATTCTTACACAGACTGCAGTAGTGTACAGCTCTGATGGCACATAATGTTCCACTTTTCACACCGCCCTGTCAAGCTACATATTGGGGCAGAATGTGAAAGTACAGTACCATTATCAAATACCATAGTGGTCATAGGTGCCAGAACAGGGGGGGGCCACTAGGGCCATGGCCCTACCACTTTCATAAGTGGCCCTATCACTTTTTGCTATCATGGTAATATATTTAATAGGAGAAAATTTACCCCTTATGTCCTTGGCCCTACCACTTTTCAAACCATTCTGGCACCACTGATAGTGGTGGAATCAACCAGATATTTTTTTTTATTATTATTTATTTAAAAATATTGGCAGAATCAACCAGATGACCTTCTTTAAATAAGTTTTAAATGGCAGGATAAACCACATAATTTCTTTAAATAATATCTGTCATCTGTTATGTTGGTAGAGGATATGTGAATATCTGTCATCTCTTATGTTGGTAGAGGATATGTGGTATTATGCCATGAGGGGGTGTTGTGTTTCAATGCCCAAAACACATGTTGTATAAACAGAACATGACATGGCCTGACTGAAGATATCATATTTATCTTCACTTGAGGCCAATAGCATCAAGATATCTCACTCATTGCTTCGCCACTCATGAGATATCATGATATCACTGGTCTCTCATGAACATAAATATGATATCTTCAGTCAGACCATGTCATAGCCCCTATATAGGGGTGAGCTGATAACCAATGAGATATATCTGGTTATTATTTTTCACCCTAGTGAGATAAATCCTACTGACATAGGCAGAGTGAAAATATCTGACATTTATAAATACTCTGCCTATGTTAGCAGATTATATTCTCACTGTGGTGATGTCTAGACAGGCACCTCCCTAACCAGACTACTTATCTATATTAAAACCATCTTAATGTAGCCCATATTTCAAAAGATAAGCTACAGAAATGTCATATGAGAAAACATTAAATAAACAAGTGATGCACAGAATCACAGAAATAAACTCCCAGTCCAAAGAATGAAACCAGCTTTGTGAACAAATCAGATCCCACTCCGAACTTCTCCTACAAATAACATAACGCCACAGAATACAAAATCACCAGAGCATCCACAGTTTCCCACAACATCCCACAACGTGAAAGGTTTGTATTAAAGCAGTACCTGCTATATCTTGTACTCCCTTCTCATCAATCCTCCACAAGACAAAAAACGAAAGTCATGAAAACACGCCAACTGTGAGAAGAACCGCAACAGACTGTAAAGTAAAACAGCCACTCAACAAATCACACAACACAGACGATGCAAAGTACATCTTACAGAATTAAAAAAATAACACCAAAGGAATCGGAAAGCACTTAAATAAATAGTGCTACACAAAATGTTGTTCAGGAAGATGCCTACCAAACTCCCACCAACTGCAGACAAAAAGATGATCACATTACAGAAACAAACAAATTCCAACCAATCATAGCATATAACCAACAAAACCAACCAATTGCAAAACATAAAAACTTCCTATTCATGCTTCCAACCAATCAGATGACAACATTCACTCCCATTTCCAAAATACACCAGAAACTAAAAAAGCAAGCATACATTCAGTGGACGAAAACCTCAAAAGAAATAAAACCATTAAGTGACACAAATAAAAACTATCATAACTCTATCCCCTATTGTATAAATCTTACACATGATGTGCAGATCATATGATATGGCAAAGTATTCTCACTCCTGTGTGATTTATACAATAGAGGTTAGAGTTATAGTAGATCTATTTATCTTTAATTTATTATATATATATATATATATATATATATATGTGTGTGTGTGTGTGTGTGTGTGTATATATATATATATATATATAATCAATCAATCAAAATCTTTATTTATCCAGGCGAACACCGTTGAGCAAGCTCATTTACAAGATGGACCTGGTTAGCTCCGGGTCAAATGGTACAATAAATACAGAGATATTTACGATACAGCCAAATAACGCAAGTAAAAAAACAATTAATGCAATTAAAGCAAGTAAGTACTGAATGTTACATCAGTCATATCAGTTCAGAGTGCTTCTGTAATATTTAAGGAGGACATAAGATGAGGCTTAGTAGGAACTTCAGTAGGGAGAAGAGATTGGCTGCTTGTGTAGGGAGCTGACACAAGTACAGAATTTCAAAAGTAGTGTAATCACACAGTATCCCTATATGTAAAACTCTAAACAGAAGAATAAAGGTCTTAACAGTCAAGGAGAAAAGCAATTACAGCTCTTTTTTGGCAAATTTCAGCATGGAAATCAGATTTATGCTTGGTTTAGAATGGACACAGAAGCAGACTGCAGGAAGCCAACGCCAAAGAGCACTCACCTTCCAATTGGATGGCTGCTAATGCCATGCTTTGCTAATGGAGAGTCCAAGCTTAGGTTCTTAGGTGGCAGTAGAGGCAGCGCCATCTGCCCAGTGCCTGGGATCCCCTCGCATATGGGCAGGGAGCCCTTGGAGAGCATATCCTTGGCAGGGGATGGAGGAAGGGGTCGGTATTAAGTACTGGGCCATGGACAATGGAACATCTGAACCAGTGGGAGGACCAAAACAGCAGGACAATGAAGTTGGGTATTCCTTGATGCCTAAAGACTGGCCCAACCACAGAAATTCAGAAAGGAGTGTAATCACAGATTCCCAACTCTAGACACTCTAAACAGGAAAAAATAGAGGTCATAACTGTTAGGCAATAAGTAAGTACAGCTCTTTTTGTGTGCAAGTTTTAAACAGAAGATCAGACTTTAGCTTAGTATTGAGGGAGACACAGGAGCAGACTGCAGGAGCCAGTCAGATGCCAGAGCAGAAAAGTACTCGTTGTTCCGATTGGGTATCAGCAATACCGCACCTCGCTAGTAAGGAGTCTGGTCTGGGTGTCTCAGGTGGCAGCTATGGAAGTGACAACCACCCGATATCTGCATTTTTTCCACCTGAGGGGCAGAGAACCCCTGAAGGGCTAGTCTATGGCAGGAAAGAGAATTAGGGGACAAAGGCAAGAGATAGTAAGAGTGGAATGCAGTGGAAAGGGAATATGAAGATGAAATAGGGCAGTTAAATGGTACAGGGTAGGGAAATAAGGGCAGCAGATTAAGCAATATGTAAAAGACAGCAGGGTGAGTAAGGTGTAGTGGCCACGAAAGCCATGAGGAGATAATAACCCTACAGGGATTTCTAGAGGGGAAAAACATTTAAGACATAAGACGCTCACAGAGTTAAGATCACCAAAGGTTACAAGCAATCATAAATTCAACTACGCACAGAGGGCAGCAGCCTGATGCTTCAGACTAAAATTAGGGACTAGGGTAGCAATTGCATGGCTCACATACATTCTGAGCATATAAAGATTTAAAGGCATTCATACTGTGGAGGCAGCTTAATTTCAATAATTTTTGTACTTTGTTCCACAATGCTGGCAACAGGAAACTAATGGCCACTCTGCCATAGCAAGAGGAAGCCTTGGGGATACATAATGTGATGTAGGATGCTCTTCTTAGGGCATACGTCCCTAGCTCACTTAGTGGGAGACAGTCTATTATATATTGTGGAAGCCACTTCAACAAGACTCTATAAGTCCAAAGGACTGCGTTTCTATTACGCCTAAACATAAGAGAGGACCACCCTACGGCTTTGTACAAGGAATAATGATGGGTAGAGATGGGGAGACCAGTAATAAACCAGATGTCCCTGTGGTAAAGCGTATCCAACTTTGCAAGTGAGGCTTTGGGACATTGACTATAAAGGAAATCTGCATAATCGATCAGTGAAAGAGAAGTAGTTTGGACAAGTTACACTTTTGCATCTCTACTATGAAACTGGTTAATTCTAAAGAATAGCCCCAGCCTCTGCCATAACTTCTTTGCAAGGTCCTCGATGTGCTGAGTGAATGATAGATTATGGTCTAACTACACATCTAGGTATTTAAACTTTGAGACAAACTCCAGTTTCTCTCCAAGAATTGTGGTAATCTGAGGTAGTGCTCCAGAGCTGGCTGGATTCATCACACGGCAATAGGGCAAGAACAACATTGTTTTTGTTTTTTCAGCATTTAGAAGAAGTTTTTTTATAGTGGAGCTGATTAGATTCCTCCTGGATATCAGCACAAGTGGCTTCAGGTGTTGGATGACTTATATATACAACTGTGTCATCGGCAAATAGGTGTATGTTAGCCTTGTTAATACTCTCATCAATGTTATTAACATAGATAGTGAATAGTAAGGGACCAAGTATGGATTCTTGCGGTACTCCCCTCAGTAGAGGTTTTAGTGGGGATAGCTCACCCTCAGCCTTAATTTGTAGGCACTGTCCTACAAGGTACTCAGTAAACCAATGCAAAGAAACTGAGTCCAGGCCTATACACTTCAGAGAAGAGAGAAGCAGGCTATGATCCACTGTATCAAAAGCCTTACTAAGGTCTAGAAATACAGCACAAAGTTTCTGCTGTCCAGTTCTCAGTACCAGTCATTTGTTACTTTGGCAAGGGCCGAAGTGATGTTATGTTTAGTTCTAAAGCCAGATTGCATAGGGTTTAGTAGGTTATTGGATTCATGGTGGTCCCTTAGTTGGTTACTGACAATCTTTTCCAGAAGTTTTGACAACGTTGGGAGGAAGGAAATTGGTCTATAATTGTTAAGGTCTCAGGGATCCCCTGATTTAAACAAGGGGATGACATGAGCAATTTTACAGATCTGGGAAATAAGCCCTTGGGACCATGATAAGTTAAATAAGTGGGTGATAGGAACAGCTAGGATGTGATAGGCGATTTTAAGGAAATAAGGATCCAAAGAATCAGCACCAGCACTTTTCTTATTATCCAATTGGAGCATGAGGTCTTCAACCTCTTTCAGAGAGACCGGGTGGAATGAGAAGCCAAGTAGCAGGAGAGTCTGGGCATGGGACACTTAATTGGGAGCTGACCAGGGATGCAGGGGAATTGTCGAAAGCTAGACCAGCTATGGCAAAATGATTGTTAAATGCATCTAGGATTCCTGGTTTATCATTGATAGTAGTACTCCCAGTTGTAATCTTAGGTGGCAAGGAATTACCAGGTGTATATCCGGACATGTCCTTGATTGTCCTCCAGAATTTGGAGGAGCACTTTGCTTCAGAATCCAATTTGGTAAGATAAAATGCTGCCTTAGCATCCCTGACCATTTTCATACAGGCATTGCGTGCCTTTCTGAATTGACACCAGTCTGAGTCAAGCTTAGTCCGGCGAGCATTTTTCCATAACTTATCCCTACCAAGCAATACAGCTTTCAGCTCAGCAGAGAACCAATAACATGTGTTGTTTTTTACATAAATTTTTACCATAGGGGCATACATATTTAGGGCCCAAACAAGTATATCATGGAAAATATCAAATACCGAGTTAACCGTGTTAGCTAAGTAGAAGTCTTGCTAATGTGGTGAGTGTTCCAACTCATAGACATAGGCAGCCACATCAAAGTTATGATGGGACCTTTTTGTAAGCAATTTAGCTGTAGGTCCTGTATGATGCAGTGATCTGACCGCAGCAATGAAGCAATGGTCACTGACATCAGCAAAGAAGGTTCCAGCATGTGAGAAGAGATGAGGCTTATCGACTAAAATAACTTCCAGCAGTGTGCTGTTGCTCATGTTCTTTTTGTTTGGAAGTGTGGGTTTGTGAATTAGTTGCACCAACCCACGGGAATCACGGAAAGTGTTTAAGGGTGAAGCAGACTTCGATAACCAGTCAGAATTAAGGTCCCCTAGGATGATAGTTTCAGGGTTCTCTTTCTCCATAATAGAGCCAAGATGTGTAAGAAAGAGTGTACCAGCAGATGGGGGTCTATTGCAACCAATCACTCTGAGGGCAAGGGAAGTAGATAAATCCATCTTCAGGGTCAAATACTCAAATTCATTTTTGACAGAAGTAGAATCCAGGCAGGATGTTGTAAATCTTTCCTTAATGTACACCGCCACACCACCTCCCCTAGTAGGCCTGTCCATTCTGAATAACTGGTAGGAAGGAATACTAATCTCCCTGTCCTGAGAGGATGGCCTAAGCCAAGATTCGGAGATTACCAGAACATCTGGCTGAGTATGGCTGACCCACGTCTGAATCATGGAGAACTTTTTTAGGAGGCTGCAGACATTAACATGCCAGAAACTCATGCCTTTAAGATGAGCAGCATCTGAGGGGGATGTAATGGTAGTGATAGGACCAGGGTTCAGCTCAATGTTACCCGAGCATAACAGTAACAGAAGTTATACCTTTGATAGGGGCAGTAATAGTTAGTTTAAGAATCCTGGTCCTAGTACATCTATAAGGCTTGCCAGGTTGGCTAAGCCAATCACCACCCCTGAAGGTGAGCCACCAATGAGCCAGTGTTGAGAATGGGAACAGGCGAACATACACCACACTATCATGGTTCTTCGGGTGTTGCCAGCCATCCCCATAGGAGAATGGGGGAGTATAGACAAGCTCAGTTGGAAGGGTACCAGAGTGGGTGTAGATAAGGTCAATCCTGTAGCCTAGAGGAAGAGAGGGGTATCTAGCTCCAGGCAGGAAAAACAGCGGAAGCAGGGAGCAAAAGAGAATGAGACGAAGAGGCAGAAGGGGCAGAGCCGTAGTGCTTAGAGGATGTGTAGAGAATAACCAAGAGCATCAATAGGGCAAGAGCCAGCCCATGGAGGTGAAGCAAGGAGAGGGAGCAGCAGGGGGTTCCAAGTAAGTGAGCTCAATGAGGTTCAAGCAGGGTGGATACCAAGGTCGAGTGGGTGGAGCCAAATCCTAATTAATAAAGGTAGGAGGTGGGGGTGTGGGGACGGTTGCAAATGTTCAGCAAAAGTCAATGCAAAGCAGAGAGTGCCGAAGCCCAGAGACTAAAAATCTGACAGGGAAAAGGCAGGGCCAAACAGTGGGCGAGTGGAGAGCAGCAGTCCAATTGGAGGAGGGTGGCAGCAGATGGCATCCTATCAAAGCCGCACAGTGCTACCCCAGAGCAGCCGGGACTCTTAACTGGATTTGAAGGTGTCCTGGTCATCAGGAGGATGGAGGTGTGGGCAGCTGGCAGGATTAGCCACGGCTACTCACTGGGAGCCCTCTCGGGACAGTGGGAGATATAAAACGTAGGTTAAAATAGGGCATTTGAGCTAGGGCAGGGGGTACCAAGGCAACCTGAAAATTACTGGGGCTATGTTGAGGGTAGCAAGGGAGGAAGCTCAGATATGGAACTGAAAAGTAGATAGCAGAGCAGGCACTAAACAAAACTGATAGACAAGCAGATGGCAAAAATAGGATGATGTCTTTAAAGGGAGGACAGGACAAGTGTTAGGCCTAATAGCTGCACTCTGTATCTTTAAGAGGAGTTGCAATATTATTGAGGGGGAGGATGAAGATTGCCAGGTGTGGTGCCGAGGGGGGGAGTATTTAATAAAGGCTGGAGGTGGGGGATGAGAGGGTGGGCGCAAAAATTTAAGGAGGAATGAGACAGAAGGACAGAAAGTGAAAGAGAAATTGGATTATTTGCAGGGCAAAGCTTACAACTATGAACCAAATGGAATCTGGTCTAAACAGAAAAAAACTGTATCACTTTAAACTTTGTTTCTGATCCAGGGTAGCTTACCACTGGACCTTAAAGCTAAGAGAGCTGTAATACTTTACAATCTACAAACCTGCGGCCTAAATAAACGTGCACTTCAAACTACCCTTGGAGTGCAAAATCGCTGTAAACAGGCTTAGGTTCACATTTAAGTTAGGATTCACAGGACAATTTGGAGAGACTTAACCAGTACAACAATCAGAATGTAACTTTAACTTAAAGTCCAGAAGAAACAGAAGTAGAAAAGATTTAAAGAACTGCAGCAGCCTGTCAGCAGGCAGAGTCGATGGTTCTGGTCAGTCCAGTTTCTGCAGCGTACCTTCGATCTGGTGATCGGCAGGCAGTACAGTGAGGAAGGCAGCTGGCGGACAGAAGGGGCCCAACTGGCTGCTTGCAGCAGCAGAGGCACTCATGTCAAGGGTGAAGCTTCGGTCTGGTGATCGGCGGGCAGTACAGCAAGGAAGGCAGCCGGCAGACAGAAGGGGCCTGCCCAGCTGCTTGCAGCAGCAGAGGCACCCATGTCAAGGCTGAAGCTTCGGTCTGGTAATCAATGGGCAGTACAGCGAGGAAGGCAGCCACTGGATAGGAGGGCCCCGCCCTGCTGCTTGCAGCAACAGAGTCACCCATGTCAAGGGTGAAGCTATATATATATATATATATATATATATAGAGAGAGAGAGAGAGAGAGATTAGAGGCAAAACTCCATTTAATCCATTAGTTAGGGTTGTTCCACAGCAACAAAAGCGAGGAAGTCGGTGTTAGGGTTGAAACCCCTTGGATCCCCAGCCCACCCCAACCGGCATTGGGGTACATTAGAGGTCATCAGCCTAATTCTCACCCCATCAGATGTGTGAAGAAGCAGAGTGTAGGAGAATGAGGTGAAAAGCTAGGACCGACGACCCTATGTCACCCCAATGCCAGTTGGGGGTATTTGGGATTCAAGGGGGTTTCAACCCTAACACTGAATTTCCTCGCTTTTGTCACTGTGGAACAACCCTAACTAATGCATTAAACAGAGTTTTTTGCCTCTTATTTCCCTTCTTTTTGAGAATGATAACGAGAAATAGTGAATGTAATGCGGTGGCAGGAGCACAGGGCCCTTTGAGCCCCATGCTTCTGCCACGTGATGTCTTGTCACGTAGTAACACGGTGCCCGCCACTTGATGTGTTGTGATATAGTAACAGGAACAGCAACACAAACTGAAGCGCTAACACTGGCACACATGGTAACGCAAGCGCGAATGAGAACAAAAAGTGTAACGCACACGGTGGCATAGACAGGAACGGTCTGCCATGTGATGTGTTGTCACATAGTAACATGGTGCCCACAAACGCAAATGGTAATGCCCATCATGATGCAAAGCAAAATAGAAAAAGAAACAGTACTGTAGACAGAAATGTTAAAAGCAACAGAAAAGCAAGCGCAAATGAAAACGCAAAGGGTAATGCCCATGGTGGCGTAGACGTGAACGGTAAGTGAAATGGGTATGGAAGCACAAGCTGAAATGGTAACGGTAACAGTAATGTAAGCGCACAGGCTGTTCTTCCCCAAAAGCTGCATAGAGAAAGACAGTGAGTACAAAGAATGTATGCCTAGTAATGTGTCTCGGAGCAGAAAATGAGGAGTTGGAATACTAACTTGCTTATATCTCAGGAACCGTACGACATAGAAAAAAAATTTAAAAGTCATATGATTTATGACTTTCCTGGCTAGTTTTGTAGTTAGCTCCCTTTAGGGGGCTAAGCATTTTTCTGACAAAAAGTCCGTATCTCGCACTGAAGTCCATCTTCTTCCAAGTTGTGTACAGGTGTGCTTGGAAACAACTGAGAAGCTCGTGGGATATACTATTTTGGACCAAATATCTGTAACTAATCTCTCTCTCTCTTGCTTACATCTGAGAGAAGTTTTCCTCACTTTTAAAGTGGTATTGCTTTGTGTTTGTTTAGTTTTTAATTCAGGAAGGGTTTTTAAAACTGCTTATCTTGTCAGCATCCTCAGAAGGGCTGAAACAACTGCATATTTGATTTTCCTTTGTGGCTAACAAACCACCAGGCTGTTTTGGGGCTGGAGAGGTTTACCTGTGTCTGACTTGGATGTCTGGATTTTCTCTGTTTGATTAGCAGGTACTTTCTCTGTCAAATTGTTGTGTAGGGTATCTTGCTGACAGGAAGGCACTCATTGCAGCGATGGGTGAGAGCTTTTAGTTGATTGTTTTGTGAGGGGCACAGTTTAGGCCCAACCCTTCCACCCCTCACCCCACCCACCCCTGGAAATAGTTCCTTTATACCTGAGGTTCTGACATCAATTCCTCGAGTGCAAGGTGCATTTCACTGTCATATCCTCTCTAGCACACTGCACTGATAATATAAGCATACACATTGTATAATACATATATTTCTATATAACAAATCACACATGCACGCCACACACACACACACACACACACACACACACAAATACAAAAAAAAACTAGATAAACATGTGGGGAGTAGTGCAATGTAATAGCTGTGGGGCAGCAGTCTTCCGGGAGTCTTTCTGGAGGCTGAGATGCTGCCCTATTTGCAAACAACTATCTGCCCTGAGGAGGAAGTTGCCCATCTTCAGGCCGCACTGGACAGTAGTAAGGAAACCTTCCCCCAGGCCACACTGGACAGTAGGAAGGGAACCTCCCCCATCCAGGGAGCACTAGTGCCACCACCACTACCTCAGAGGTTGCGAAGAAAGCACAGCATTATGACCACAGTGGGCTCAGGGAGGGTGAGGAGGGTGGAACAGAGGCACACCCAGTCAATTGTTCCACTCCACAATCCATACACCATTCTGGGGCATAGCTCCCCTATGGATGCACCCGCAGAGAAGACTGATGACAACTGTCACAAGGGAGGCCCACAGGAAGGAGGCAGAGGACACCACAGGGAAAGGAAGCAGCTCCTGGTGGGGGACTCAATTATTAGGGGAATAGAACTGGGGGAGCTGGGAAAACTGAAGTAAGGTGCCTGCCTGGTGCCATGGCTTGGAGGGACAGGAAGCGCATCCTCAGGATCACGAGAACAGCTGCAAGGGATTCTGAGCTGGACGTAATTGTCCACCTAGGGACAAATGACTGGCTCATCATGAGATTAGGAGCAGTGCAGGAGATTGCAGAGTTGGGAGGGACCCAAGACAAGTAGCACACACATATCCTTCTCAGGAGGTGCTGCCCATCAAAGGCATGGGGAGGAGGGTAATTGGCACCATGCAGTTTAATGAATGGTTGAAAAATGGGCGGCGCACAGGGTTTGGCTTCATTGGGGCTGGGGTTCTAGCTGAGGGACACCAGCCTATACTGACAGGATGGTCTGCATCTGTCCAGGAAGGGAACAAGTCTTTTGAGCAATCGGTTTAAATGCTTCATTTGCAAGCTTTTAAACTAGTCAAAGGGAGGCACTGACAAGCAACAGGAAAATCCCAGCCTCTCCCTACAAAACAGGGTACTAAATGAGAAAAAAGACCGAGGTAGAATGGTCAGTGGGGGATGCTGCAACAGAAGGTAAAGCCATCAAAAAATGGAGAGCAATGAGTATCAATGCCCATAGTCTGGGTAACAAGCTTCCTGAATTAGTGGCCTTGATGGAGGAGAAACATCTGGATATCATGGCAGTCACAGAAACATGGTACACACAAAATCATGACTGGGACATAAACATACCAGGATACATTGTCTACAGGAGGGACAGGGAGGGTAAAGAGGAGGAGGAGTAGTTCTTTACATAAGGGAAGGAATAAAAGCAACAGAACAAAAGGGTAAATAGGGAGAGAAGAAGCACTGTGGGTAGAATTTGAGACAGCAATGGCACCACAATACGCACAAGGGTTCCTCTGAACCCTTCTCAGGAGGAGAAATGGACAGGGAAATGATAGAAAGTATACTTAGAATGGCAGAAAAAGGGAGATATTGCTGATGGGTGATCTGAATATGCCAGATGTTAACTGGAGTGCAGTTGCAGCTGCCACTGAAGAGTGCAGTTATTCTAGATGCCCTACAGGGGCATGCATTAGACAACTAGTACTGAAGCCCACTTGAGAGGGAGCAATATTAGACTTGATTCTCTCAAATGGAGATGGAGAGAGATCACAGATGTAGAAGTGGGTAGCCATCTGGGAACTAGCGACCATCGAACAGTGTGGTTCACAATAAACACAGCAATAGAGTCAAGCCATACAAAGACAAAAGTACTGGACTTTAGGAGGGCTGACTTTGCCAAAATGGGTGAGTGCCAAAGGAATGCACTAGCAAATGGGCAGGAAGGAGGTGTGGAAGAACAATGGGGAATAATAAAAACTGCCATCACAGAGGTAACAAGCCTTTGTGTGAAGCAAATAAACAAAACAAGACGATGTAGAAACCACTATGGTTCTCAAAGGAAGTGGCAATGAAGGTTCAAGAGAAAAGAAAGCATTCGAAGTACAAGGAATGCTGAAGGAGCAGGACAGAGAACTGTATCAGTTAAAGAAAAGGAGGCTGGGAAGGCAGTCAGAACAGCAAAGGCCCAAACCGAGGAAAAGATAGCCAACTCAGTTAAGAAGGGGATAAAACCTTTATAGGTACATCAGGGAGCAAAGGAAGACCAAGGGAGGGGTAGTGAGGCTTAATAAAGGGAGGGAGGGTGGGCAGAGGGAGACTGTGAAAGGCAGAGATACTAAACAAATATTTTGCTCAGTATTTACAAATGAAGAGGAGGAGACATATAAACAAACAGTAGTAACACTCTGGATACAGAAGTTGATACCAGCCCATTTACAGAAGAAAGGGTTCTGAAAGAACTCTTAAAAATGAAGGTGGACAAAGCAATGGGCCTGATGGATTCATCCCAGAATTCTAAAATAGCTAAGGGTAGAACTAGTGACACCACTGACTACCCTTTTAACAAATCATGGGAGGATGGGGTGGTACCCGAGGACTGGAGGAGGGCAGATGTGATTCCCCTTCACAAAAGTGGGAGCAAGGCAGAAGCAGGAAACTACAGACCTGGTAGTTTAACCTCAGTGATAGGGAAAATGATGGAATCACTTCTGAAGGAAAGAATTGTTGAGTATCTAGAGGCCAGAGGGGCACAGGACCCTAGGCAGCATGGATTCACAGCGGGAAGGTCATGCCAGACAAATGTAATAGATTTCTTTGACTGGGTGACCAAAGTAGTAGATCAGGGAAGGGCTGTGGACATGGCCTACCTAGAATTTAGCAATGCATTTGACACAGTCCCACACAAAAGATTAATATACAAGTTAGCCAGCCTGGGAGTGGGTCCCAAGATGACAGCCTGGGTAAAGAATTGGCTGGAGAATAGGACACAGAGAGTAATAGTAAATGGAGTCCACTCAGAAGAAAGGATGGTTACTAGTGGGGTACCACAGGGTTCAGTAGTAGGACCGGTCTTCTTCAATGTCTTTATAAGTGACATTGCGGAAGGACTGGAAGGAAAATATGTCTCTTTGCAGATGACACTAAGATCTGCAACAGAGTTGATGCACAGAGGTGGGGTGGAAAGGATGAGAAGGGACTTGGCAAGGTTAGAGGAATGGTCAAATGTATGGCAGCTTAGATTCAATGCTAAGAAGTGCAAGGTAATGCACCTGGGAAACAAAAACCCAGGGGAAGAGTACACAATGGGGGGTGAGATACTAACAACAACAAAATGGAAAGGGACCTGGGGTAGTCATATCAGATGACCTAAAGGTGGGCAAGCAATGTGAGAGGCAGCAAGGAGGGCTGGGGAGATACTGGGATGCATAGGAGAGGCATCACCAGTAGAAAACAGGAAGTTATTATCCTCTGTACAGACAGCTGGTGAGACCCCATCTGGAGTACTGTGTGCAGTTCTGGAGACCCAATCTCATAAAGACACAGACAGGATGGAAGCTGTCAGAGGAGGGCAACTAAAATGGTGCAGGGTCTGCACGGAAGACATATGAAGAGAGACTTAAGGAGCTTAATATGTATAGCCTCGAGGAAAGGAGGAGGGGGACATGATAGAAACTTTCAAGTACCTCAAGGGAATCAACAAAGTCCAAGAGGGTAGCATCTTTCAAAAAAGAGGTGTGCAAGAACAAGAGGCACAATTTGAAGATGGGGGCAGCTCAGAGGTAATTTAAGGAAGTATTTTTCATAGAGAGGGTTGTGGATGCATGGAACGGCCTTCGGAGGAGGTTGTGGAGTCAAAATCAGTGGTGGAATTCAAGCATGCATGGGACAATCATAAGGCAATTCTGGGGGTGGTGGTAAGAAGAAGTGAGGCTGCTGGTTAACTAGGATCTGCAGCTTATCCAGTAGATAGGAAATGGGCAGACTGGGTGGGCCAAGCGGTCCTTATCTGCCGTCAAATTCTGTTTCTATGTTTCTATGTTTCCGAGATACGGGACCTGAAAGGCGCGGCAAACACCATAATGTTATCCAATGGGAAAAAAAGAGAAGTTCGGAGTGCCATAACTTTGGCTCTGTGTAATATTTTTTTAACGAACTACTAAAAGACACATCTATGGGATGTTGGCTGTCTTCCCACCAAATTTCATGGAAAAAGACCAAACCATTATTTTGCAGCAGGGTGCCAAAGATTCCTGTAATGCGTCGCTCGCCTTAATGTTATCCTATGGGAAAAAGCATCAACTTTGGAGTGCTGTAACTTTGGCGCCGTGTAATATGTTTTCAACAAAACACTGAAAGGCACATCTGTGAGATGTTGGCTGTGTTCCCTCCAAACTTCAGCCCAAAAGACCAAACCATTCTTTTTGCAGTGGGGTGCCAAAGAATTGCTGTCATTTTCCCACAGCCTAGAAAAGTACTGTCACAATTTGTGAAAGCTTTCTCAAATTCATTCGACAGTGTCGTGAGCAAGAAAGTACTTTGTGAAAGTACTTTTTCCAGAAATTTGAAAAACATATTTCTGGGGTGTTTTACCCCAAAATAAAGACATGGCTAGCATCCTCAGGGTCCGACTAGGTGAATACAAAAAGAATTAGGTTGCTAGAGGGTCCCAATTTTAAATGCATTTTTCTGATCGCTAAGTGAAAACAAAATGGCGGATTTGCGACAGTAAAAGAGCCATTTGCGAAAGTAAAAACTGCATTTGTGGCACTGTCGAACTTTTTGTTAACTTTTCCCATTGACTTATAATGGAAACTTGTTTTTTGAATAACTTTTGAACCGTTTAATATTTTTTCACTAAATCTTCATAAGGCACATCGAGGACCCCGGCCGCACATTCCCTGAAGATTTTGGACCGGTCATACAAACCGTGCGACCTGTAGGCGCAACAGTAGAATTCCAAAAAAAGTGTCAACGCATGTTCAGATCATGCTTAATAACTCCGCAGCCATATATCTGACCAGTATAAAACTTGGCAGGTCCCAAGGTGTATGGGTCTTGATCTTGTATTCCAAATTACAGGCAAATTCATCAAACGGTTGCAAAGTTATTAAGGTGCAAAATTTTGGGTTTAACATGTAAATGGCTCCTCAATCCTAACTATGGTAGCACTACCGTGCTACCATTATATATATATATATATATATATATATATATTCTATGCAAAAACTTTATTAATGCATCAGTTAGGGTTATTCTACAGTGACAAAAGCAAGGAAATTTGACATTGGGTTCCCACCCGTGCACCCATCCCCACCAACAGGCATCGGGGTGCATTGGGTCATCGGCCCTAACGCTCATACTATCCCATGTGTAAACAAGCTGAGGTGGTGCACTGTAGGAGAATGGGGTGAGTTATGGCCGACGACCCCAACGCACACCCCAATGCCTGTTGGTGGGGGTGGGGTGCAAGGGGTGGGAACCCTAATGTAGACTTTCCTTGCTTTTGTCACTGTAGAATAACCCTAACTGATGCATTAACAATGTTTTTTGCATAGAATTTCCTTACTTTTTAAGAAAGAATAGAAAAGTAGAAAATTGCGTAGGTTGGTGGGAGCGCGGGGCCCCACCAGCTTGTAAGTGCCGGGCCACATTACTCACCTAATGACTAGAAAGTGCATTGACAACACCAAGGCCAGCCACCAAACAAATGTTAATGTAGTAGAACAATAAAAAATGCTGTCTGCAAAATGTAAACTGTGCCACCCAATATCGCCAAAAAAAGAAAATATTATCCGACAAGTAAACACCACAATTCACATCTATAGAACATGCCATCAACCTCCTCCAAATTTCAAGTGAAAATACCAAACTGTGTCCGAGATATAACATGCCAAATTTTGACATATTCATTCATCAGAGTGGCACAGTTCTACTTCTGTTGACATTTAACACACACAATGACTGAAAACTACATCCATGACACTAAGGCTAGGTATCCTATCAATTTCAAGCCACCACCCCAAGCAAAACGCTGTCCGCAGAATGTAATCTGTGCCACGCCATATCTCCACTAAAAAAAAATTTCCGACACGTAAACACTGTTATTTACATCCAAAGAACATGCCGTAGACACCCTCCAAATTTCGAGTAAAAAGACCAAACCGTTTCTGAGATATTCAATATCAAAGATTAGTAAAATGTTCCTATCTATTCCATTATAAAAGATCTGGCCATCTTGTCCATAGTTTGCGATCAAGGATCACGATCAAAGAATCTCGCAATCAAAGAATTTGCAGGCTCATGAACAAAGAATAAAAAATGCCATGAATCAAAAAATTGAAGAAAGTGCGGTAAACCACCACCATGGTTCGACAGAATGAAGTCCCCTGAGCAAAAACCACTCTCATTTGACTTCCTAGGGCACCCCTGGGCTGAGAAAATTGATTTTTAAATCCGGCTATCTCGTCCCTCGATCATACTAAAATACATGAAGAACTCCAATTCTCTGGTAGTCTAGCACCTCCCCCTGATCGTAATAAAATACATGAAGAACTCCAATTCCCTGGTAGTCTAGTGGCCCCCTCGATCATATTAAAATAAATGAGAAAAACCCAATGCCCTGGTAGTCTAGTTCCCCCCCATCATAGTAATGCACATAATACTCACCCCATTTCCCTGGTAGTCTAGTGCCCCCGATCATAATAAAATAAATGAAGAACTCAATGCCCTGGTAGTGTAGTGGCCCCATCATAATAAAATACATGAAGAACTCCATTTCCCTTGTAGTCTAGTCCCTCCGATCATAATAAAATAAAGGAAGAACTCCAATGCCTTGGTAGTCTATTGGCCCCGATCATAATTAAATACATGAAGATCTCCATTTCCCTGGTAGTCTAGCGGCCCCCCATCATAATAAAATAGATGAAGAACTCCAGTTCCCTGGTAGTCTAGTGGCCCCGCACCCAGCCGTGCCAGCCCACCCAGCACCCTCCCACCGTCCCCAGCCGGTGACTGGCACAGCCCACCTCTCACCTCCATGGCCAGCCACTGACTGAGTGCTGTAGAGTGCTCATGTAAAGACATGCTAATTGAGTACATCTTTACAGGAGCACTTCACAGCACTCAGTCGGTGGCTGGCCATGGAGGTGAGAGGTGGGCTGTGCCAGTCGCCGGCTGGGGATGGATAAGGGGTGCTGGGTCTTGCATGGCTGGGTCGGGGTAATACTAGACTACGAGGGAACTGGAGTTCTTCATCTATTTTATTAAGATCGGGGGCTACTACTACCAGGAAAATGGAGATCTTTATGTATTTAATTATGATCGGGGCCGCTAGACTACCAGGGAAATTAAGTTCTTCATGTATTTTATCATGATCGGGGACCACTAGACTACCAGGGCATTGGAGTTCTTCATTTATTTTATTATGATCGGGGCACTAGGACTACCAGGGAAGTGGAGTTCTTCATGTATTTAATTATGATCGGGGCTCAGACTACCAGGGAAATGGAGTTCTTCATGTATTTTATTATGATCGGGGGCCACTAGACTCACCAGGTCACTGGAATTCTTCATTTATTTTATTATGATCGGGGGGGCACTAGACTACCAGGGAAATGGGGGAGAGTATTATGTTCTTTACAATAAAAATGCTATAAATCAAAATATTGAAGGAACTGCAGTAAACCACCACCATGGTTCAACAGAATGAAGCCCCCTGAATAAAACCCACCCTCATTTGACTTCCTAGGGAACCCCTGGACTGAGAAAATTTTTTTTTGTCAATCCGGCCATCTCGTCCTTTGCTCGTGATGCACGATCATGATCAAAGAATCTCGTGATCAAAGAATTTGCAGGCTCATGATCCAAGAATTTGCAGGGTCATGAACAAAGAATAAAAAATGCTTAAATTTTAAAAATGCAAGGAATTGCTGTAAACCACTGCCATGGTTCGACAGAACGAACCCCCCTGAACAAAACCCACCCTCATTTGACTTCCTAGGACACCACTGGGCTGAGAAAATTGATTTTTTAATCTGGCCATCTTGTCCCTCACTCGTGATGCATGATCGCGATCAAAGAAACCCGCGATCAAAGAATTTGCAGGCTCATGGTCAAAGAAATTTGCATGCTCACAATCAAAGAATAAAAAATGATGAAATGCGAGTTTTTCACTGATTTGAACCAAACCAATGCCATGCCTCAATAGAACGAAGCCCCCTGAGCAAAACTCACCCTTATTTGTGTCCCTAGCCCACACCTGAACCGAGATATTTGTGTTTTTTGGTCACAATGTAAGATCGCGATTAAAGAATTTGCAGGCTCGCGATCAAAGATCATTAGCAAGCTGCAATCAAAGATTTTAAAAGCTTATAACTCTATGTTTTGACTGATTTGGATGAAACCAAAGGCATGGTTCAATAGACCGGAGTCCCCTGAGTAAAACCCATCCAAGTTTTACTTCAGGAGTGACACCTGAGCTGAGATATTTGTGTTTTTACAATCGGAAAACTAAAAACAAGATGGCAGACCTTGCGATCAAAGAATTATAAAAATTCTTGGGGACAAAGATTCTTGAACCGCGAGGCTGCAAATTCTTTGATCGCCAGGCAGGACCAGATGGCCAGAACCCCATTCTTTGTTCGCAAAACATACATATAAATTTTCCCATTGACTCATAATGGGAACTTCAAACTGGCATAACTTTTGAATGCATTAATATTTTTTCACCAAATGAAAAGCGGAATATTCAGCTACCAAAGCTCTTTCAAATGAGCCATCTCACAGAGGAGCAGCATGCCACACAACGGCCCCACAGGGCCACATCCAAAATCCCAAAAGCTGCCTCCAAAAATGGATAATTTTACATTTTTTAGCATTTTGTAAGCCTGACCAAAACAAAATTTGGCAAATCAAGAGATCTACCATGCCCCACCATGCATTACAAATTTCTGGCAAATCCGTTGAACGCGTCCAAAGTTATTAACACACAACATTTTGACGTTAACATAGAAGTGACATCTGATACAGTATATATATATATATTAGAGGCAAAAAACTCCATTTAATGCATTAGTTAGGGTTGTTCCACAGCGACAAAAGTGAGGAAATTCGCTGTTAGGGTTGAAAACCCTAACTCCGAATTCATCCCCACAGCACCACACACACAGACACACACACACACACACACACACATTTCAAGTATGGGGAGGACCAAGTCAACACAACCAATGACAGACATCCAGCAGCAGGTGACAGAAATAACAAACAATTGTCTAAATGTACTACGAGACATCCCCACCCACCTGACCAGGTACTGCATGCTCAGTGGAGATCAACAGCAAACTGAGGCCATGTACACAAGCGTACACATCCCTGATTGCAGCTGCGCACAATGTACCACACTTAGTAGTTGCATGGCCTTACCCTACCGATGCCCCACACCAGACCACACACCACATGTGGTGGGCCACCTGAGCAATAGAGTTCAGCAAAACCAAGGAGTTGTACAGGTATAATATCTCTGATTATAACAAGGGTTTGAGAAATGCAGCTTTCTAATTGACTGTAAACATTGTAACAGCCTTATGTTTAGTTTTATTAACATACATGTAGAGCCTAACCATATGATGAACATGGTTTAATGTTGTTTAAAAACAATTTTATTATGATAGCAATAAAGCCACTCCAAGGTATTATGTTAATGGTCAGTTTATCACTGTCTAGCAACATGTGGCACTCGGCTATGCCTCATTCAACATTAAACCCCTACAGGGTGATTAACAGACCATTTAACATAACTGTTGGTCATGCCTTATTGCTTAATTGTCTTTATGAGTAGATAGTCTCCCTCTGCTAGGCACTGCAGCAGCTTTGCAACACAGTGTCCCACCCAGTTACACCATACACTGTCTAATTACTGGAGAATGGCTGTGAATATGAACTCATGAAGATGAACAGTGCAGCTTGATCATTACAGTCATCGAAACCTTAGTGTGATTATAACTGACAGAGTCAGTGATAGAGAATAACCCCTGCTGTCCTAGTACACTTACCCCATTGTGAGTTAAATCAATACTAAAAAGACATTCTGTTTATATCTACACCATACCTACTTGATTCCTGTTGTATCACAATTAACATAGTTATCATTTTGATAGCATCAGAGACAGAAGTATGGCAAACCCAAACACTAGGCATACAGCCTGAGTATGAAACAACTGTTAAAAAAAAAATTACACTGTGTCAATAAGTGGCATAGATCACTCATTGCAACAATAGTAAATGTATTACTATTTGAATAAGTTAGTCATCACAGATGCAATGAGATTGTTTTTATCAGGTACAACATACTCAGTAAGTGCCTACAGGAAAATCTATCCTATATACATCTCCGATACAGGTACGTCATTGTTGGCTCAGTAGTGCTATGATATTTAGAAGTTGCTTGGCCTGATCCATGCAATTACACTGTTTCTTACAAAGAATACTTACTGCATCTTTAGTATTGAAACACACTGAAGGTCTATGTATGTACATCAGCAGTACACCTTCATCAGTAAGAATGCATCTGATACTGGCAGCACATTTCACAGCGTTGAACAGGCAATGCTTTTCCATACGTTTACATCAGCCTCTATCTTGAGTAACCATTGCAGTAAATGTACTACTATGTAAATCACATACTAAATGTAACACTACTTTTATCTTGAGCATGCTAGTGTCTTGTAGTTAATTTATGTACTTCTCTTAATTAATGTATACTCACTAGTGTTAAACCTTTCTACAACTGTCATCATGCACCTTCAGCATTTATATTGACTAACGGCACAGTACCAGTTGTGGTGTGTGTGGGGCATCGGTAGGTAAAGGCCATGCAACTACTAAGTGTGGTACGTTGTGTGCAGCTGCAATCAGGGATGTGTACATTTGGTGTACATGGCCTCAGTTTTGCTGTTGATCTCCACTGAGCATGCAGTACCTGGTCAGGTGGATGGGGATGCCTCATAGTACATTTAGACAATTGTTTGTTATTTCTGTCACCTGCTGCTGGATGTCTGTCATTGGTTGTGTTGACTTGGTCCTCCCCCATACTTGAATATGTGTATGTGTGTGTGTGTCTGTGTGTGTGTGGTGCTGGGGGGGGTGAATTCGGAGTTAGGGTTTTCAACCTAACAGTGAATTCCTCACTTTGTGCGTAGAACAACCTAACTAATGCATTAAATGGAGTTTTTGCAACTAATTCCCTTCTTTTGAGAATGATAACAAGAAATAGTGAATGTAATCGCGGCAGGCGGAGCCAGGTCCTTTGGGCCCGTGCTCCCCACATGATGTCTTGTGGCATAGTAACAGGAGCAACAAAGCAAACAGAAATGCTAACAGTGGCACACATGGTAACACAGCGCGAATAAGAGCAGAAAGGGTAATGCACGGTGGCGTAAACGGGGAGCGGTCTGCCACATGATGTGTTGTCACATAGTAACATGGTGCCTGCAAACGGAAATGTCAATGGGCATGGTGACGCAAAGTGAAACAGAAGAGAAACAGTACTGTAGCCACAAATGGCAAAAATAACAGAAGCATAGTTCTAGTAAGCGCAAAGGATAAGCATATAGGGCCCTGTGCTCCCGGCATGTAATGCAGCAAGGAGCGTGCTGAGACCCAAAGGCCTCGCACTCCCACCACATGATGTCTTGTGGCATAGTAACAGGAACAGCAACGCAAACAGAAGCGCTAACAGTGGCACACAAGGTAATGCAAGCTCGAATGAGAACAGAAAGGGTAACAAACACGGTGGCATAGACGGAAACGGTGTGCCACGTGATGTCTTGTCACATAGTAACATGGTGCCTGTAAATGGAAATGTCAATGGGCATGGTGATGCAAAGTGAAACAGAAAGAGAAACAGTACGGTACACACAAATGGCAAAAAGTAACAAGCATGAAGTGCAAATGAAAGCATAAAGGATGCGATGTGGTGGCGTAGACATCAACGGTAAGTGAACGGGCATGGAACGCATAGCGGAAAGGGCAATGGTAACAGTAATGTAAGTGCACAGGCTGGTTTTCCCCAAAAGCTGAATAGAGAAAGACAGTGAGTACAAAGAATGTATGCATAATAATGAGTATCGGAGCAGAAAATGAGGACTTGGAATACTAAATAAGTTATATCTCAGGAACCGTACGACGTAGAAAAAAAATTTAAAAGTCGTATGATTTATGACTGTCCTGGCTAGTTTTGTACTTAGCCCCAATTTTTCCTGACGAAAAGTCCGTATCTCGCACCGTTTCCGAGATACGGGCCCTGAAATGCGTGGCGAACACCGTAATGTTATCCTATGGGAAAAAAAGAGAAGTTCAGAGTGCCATAACTTTGCCTCCCTGTAATATTTTTTCACCAAACCACAGAAAGGCACATCTGTGGGCTGTTGGCTGTCTTCCCTCCAAATTTCAGGAAAAAAGACCAAACCGTTATTTTGCAGCAGGGAGCCAAAGGATTCTTGTAATGCGTCGGGCACCGTAATGTTATCCTATGGGAAAAAAGTCAACTTTGGAGTGCCGGAACTTTTCCACCATGTAATATTTTTTCAATACAACACTGGAAAGCACATCTGTGAGATGTCGGCTGCGTTCCCTCCAAATTTCAGCCCAAAACTCCCAGCTGTTCTTTTGCAGCGCAGTGCCAAAGAATCGCTGTCACTTTCCCACAGGTAGAAAACTACTGTCGCAATTTGCGAAAGCTTTCGCAAAAAAGTTTGACACTTCGAGTTAGACACAGTAATTTGTAAAGTACTTTTTCCAGAAATTTGAAAAACATATTTCTGGGGTGTTTTACCACAAAATAAAGACATGGCAAGCATCCTCAGGGTCCAACTAGGTGAATACAAAAAGAATTAGGTTGCTAGAGGGTCCCAAATTTAAATGCCAACCATTTTTCTGATCACCAACTGAAAACAAAATGGCCGATTTGCTAAAGTAACAGGCCCATTTGCGAAAGTAAAAATGCATTTGCGACACTGTCGAACTTTTTGTTAACTTTTCTCATTGACTTATAATGGGAAACTGTTTTTTGAATAACTTTTGAACCGTTTAATATTTTTTCACAAAATCTTTGAAAGGCACATCGGGGACCCCGGCCACACATTCCCTGAAGATTTCGGGGTGGTCGCACAAACCGTACGACCTGTAGGTGCGACCGTAGAATTCCAGAAAAAGCATAAACGTGCGCACAGATCACGCTTAATAACGCCTCAGCTGTATATCTGACTGGTACAAAACTTGGCAAATCCCAAGGCCTATGGTTCTTGATCATGTATTCCAAATTTCAGGCAAATCTCTCAAACGGTTGCAAAGTTATTAAGGTGCAAAGTTTTGGGGTTTAACATAGAAATGGTTCCTCAACCCTAACTATAGTGGCACTACCGTGCCACTATAATATAAAACAAAAATACTGTAGTGCCCTCTACTTAGCATATAACTCTGAACTCTGCCTGCAAATTCTCACACCACCCCTTATAAGACCTACTTTAGTATACTGCATTTCAAAGGTCGAAATATAAAAAAAAAATTAAATACCAAACAAATAAAACTTGAGAAGCATGTTGAGGAGAGGAGAGGAGAGTAGGAATCAACTTGTTCCTCTGGCAATCGATGTGTTGGCATATCTCTGGCACAGCACAGTAGCTTCTTCGGTTGGTGAATCAGTGTTTTCCTATACGCAAAGTTTTACAAAGCCTATTACATTTTCAAAATAATAGTCATCAAACCATTTTGTCAAAGAGACATAGAATGTAACAGGAGATAAGGACCACTTGGGTTTAATCTTTGAAGTGTATTACCATTACAAAGGTATTTCTGTTGTTTCCATCTACTGTATTTTGTTATATAATAATGTATATTGATTGCTCCATATGTTTTGTAATTTGTGTTTGTTACTGAAGAAGCCAACAGAAGGGGGGAGGTGTCAAAGAAAGTTGCCTTACAAAGCTTCAGCTTCAACTTCTTTTTATTTAGTTCATTATAGCTTATTCTAAGCCCAATGTTTTGCCCAAGTCATAAGGGATTTTTCAAGAGTCAACTTATTTTATTAGACTGTCGTCAGCTTGTTTCTCACTATTTGTGCTTAATGTTAAACCTGCACATTGCTGTCCATATTCAATATATATATCTTCGCAAAATACTTTGTTAATGCTTATATACAGTATATATCTTTGCAAAATATTTCAGTAATGCACTAGTTAGGTCAGAAGCCACAAAAGTAGGGAAATGGGGCATTAGGGTTTCTGACCCAAATAACCCACCCTGCAAGCAGCAACAGGTGTGGGGGTGTGCCTTGGGGTTGTCAACCCTAACACTCACACTATTCCATGAGTAAATAAGCTGAGATGGGTATAGAATAGGAGAATGGGGTGAGTGTTAGGGTTGACAACTGCACAAGGACACACACCCACACCTGTCATTACCTGCAGAGTGGAGTGTTAGGGTTGTAAACCCTAATGCCACATTTCCCTACTTTTGTGGCTTCAACCCTAACTAGTGCATTAAATTACATTTTTGTTTGAAATAAAATGTTCCATTTATATTGTTCCTTATAACTTTGAAATAACTGAATATCCTTATACCAAAAGGGAGAGGCATCACCAGCAGAAAACAGGAAGTTGTTATCCCTCTGTACAGACAGTTGGTGAGACCCCATCTGGAGTACTGCATCCAGTTCTGGAGACCCCATCTCAGCAAGGACATAGACAGGATGGAAGCAGTCCAGAGGAGGGCAACTAAAATGGTGCAGGGTCTGCAAGAGAAGTCATATGAGGAGAGACTAAAGGAGCTTAATATGTATACTCTTGAGGAAAGGAGGGAGGGGGGAACATGATAGAAATGTTTAAGTACCTCAGTGGAATCAACAAAGTCCAAGAGGATAGCATCTTTCAGAAAAAGAGATGTGCAAGAACAAGGGGACACAATTTGAAGATAGAGACAGGACGGCTCAGGGCAATATGAAGAAGAATTTTTTTCACAGAGAGGGTGGTGGACACATGGAACAGCCTTCCTGAGGAGGTTGTGGGGTCTAAAACTGTGGGAGAATTCAAGAATGCATTGGACAGACATAAGGCAATTTTTGTGGTGGGTAGGAAGAAATAGGCTGTTGGTTAAATAGGATCTGCAGCTTATCCCATAGGTAGGGAAATGAGCAGACTAGGTGGGCCAAGCGGTGCTTATCTACCATCAAAGTCTATGTTTCTATGTTTCAAACCAGGAAGAGGCCCATCTGTGGGCCTTCCCCCCTTCTATCTTGAAAATTTCAGACAAAAATTCCAAAGCGTCTGGGTGCTACAGGTGTCAGAAGAAGAGAACATAGAAAAAATCCTCTCGGCCAATACAAAAAAAAAATATTCTTTTTTCTTTCACACAAAATAGGTGGTATCCTTTTAGTGGACCAACACAGTTTTACAGAAAAAAGCTTTAAGCTTTCGAACCAGCAAGGTTCTTCTTCAGAAAGAAAATAGCTGGTTTCTGAAAGAGCACACTTTAAAATACCCAGAGCTTTTTCAGAAATCTAACATTTTCTTTCTGAAAAAAAACCTTGAGGGTTTGAAAGTTCAAAGTTTTTTTCTGTAAAACGTTGGTACATTGAAAGTATTAAATAACCAATTTTTTTTTTTTGCATCTTATTGTACAATGTTCAATGTTCAATATGGCAACAGACATCTTTTTTGTTTGTATTGTCGTTCATAACTTTTGAATGGCTGAATATGTTTGCACTTTGCACCAAATGAGCAAATGGCTCATCTGTGGGCATCCCCTTTGTACCATGAAAATGTCAGAGAAAAATTCCAAAGCACCTGGTTGCTACAGGTATCAGAAGAAGAAAACAGCACAAAATGGAACGATCCCCTTGGACAATATAAAAAAAGGAACTTTGTTTGTTTGTATTGTAGTTCATAACTTGTGAATGATTTAGTATTTTTGCACCAAAGCAGAAAAAGGCACATCTGCAGGCCTTCCTCTCTCTATCCCTGCAGTTTCAGAGCAAAATTCCAAAGCACCTGGCTGCTACAGGTATCAGAAGAAATGAACATAGGAAACGTCTGATTCATTTCTCATTTGTATTGTAGTTCTTAACTTCTGAATGGCTGTATATATTTGCACCAAACCAACTAAAGATACATATGTGGGCCTTCCCCTCTCTACCCTGAAAATCTCAGTTCAAACTTCTAAAGCACCTAAGCACTACAGATGTCAGAAAAAGAGAACATAAATAAGAAAAATACCATTGGATATTCCAAAAAAGGATTAATTTTTGTTTGTATTGTGTTTCATAACTTTTGAATGACTGAGTGTGTATGCACCAAACCTGCTAAAGGTACATCTGCTAGACTTCCCCTCTCTACCCTGACAATTTCAGAGTAAAATTTCAAAGCCCCGGGTGCTACAGATGTCAGAAGAAGAGAACAACATCAAATAGGGACAATTCCTCTGGACAATACAAAACAGGATTTTTTTTTCATTTTTAATGTAGTTCATAACTTGTGAATAGCTGAATATTTTTGCACTGTACCAGTACAAGAAATATCTGTGGACCTTTCCCTCTCTACCCTGAAAAGTTCAGGCCCAAATTCCTGAGCACCTGGGTGCTACAGGTGTCAGAAAAAAATAGCATAGGAAAAATCCCCTTACACACTACAATAAAAAGATTATTTTTTCATTTGTATTATACTGTAACTTTTTAATGTCTGAATATGTTTGCACAAAACCAGCAAAAGGCACAGCTGTGGGCCTTCTCCTTTCTACCCTGAAAATGTCAGAGTAAATTCCAAAGCACCTGGGTGCTACAGGTGTCAGAAGAAGAGAACAGCACAAACAGGAAAAAATCCCCCTGGACAATACAAAAAATAAATCTTTTTTCATTTGTATTGTAGTCCATAACTTTAGAATGATTGAATATTTTTGCACCAAAGCAGCAAAAGGCACAACTGCCAGCCTTCCTCTCTCTATCCTGCCAGTTTGAGAGCAAAATTCCAGAGTACCTGGGCTCTGCAGCTCTCCCCCCTAGCCCACAAAAGCCATCTATCAGTTAAATCTGGTACGCTGACCCCACGATCTTCACTGCTCCTGGAGCTGACTGTTGCTGTGAGCGCTGAAGCACTGAGGATTGCCCCGACGAATGGCTCCCCACCACCCCCACCACCCCTTGGTCGGCTTTGCACATAACAGGGACAATTTTGCATCATGTGAGAAAATTTTACCAATCAGCCCACTTCTCCAGCAGCAGTTTATACCAGCACACCACTAGTGGCCGCCCTGTATCGAAACCACCCCATCATCAAAATGTTCCCATTATTGGTGATCAATGCCCTCCTTGCCTCTATGATCCTCCACCTAGCACTCTTACCTCCTCCTGTGGAGCATCTGCCACATGACGATTACTCTATTAATAACACTGTTTTAACCCGGTATGTCCTAATTTTGCTCTATATGCCTACACACAAGCCCCCCCTCCCCAAGTCACGCACACCTTCGTACACCATCTCCATCCTAGACCCAATAACCAGTCACTACGTGCACAACTCCCGCTGCATTACTACTCTTATACTCCTCAAGCCACAGCCCCCAACCCTCCAGTTAGCACTCTACCAGGTACCCTCCCTCCCATCACCTTGATAACACACCTCATATGCACCCTCCCAGTCCCCACCACACTCTTTAAAAAAAACACTATTTCCCAGACTAACCGAGCCACTCCAAGAATGCTTAGGCTAGCCCTTTTACATCATGCTCGCCTCCTTCTGTTGCTTTCTGGCAATATACACCACAACCCTGGACCGCCTCACTCCACTGTCCACCCTAACAACAAACATGGAAGCCTCCTGCTGGCAACACTTAATATCTGCAGCCTCCCAAAAAAAAACTCACCCCTCTCCAAGGCTGGATAGCCCAACATTCACCTGATGTACCAGCTCTTTTTGAGACCTGGCTTTTGGACAGGATACCTAATCAGGCTGTCACCCTCTGTGACTACACCCTGTACCGATCAGACAGAGTTAGCAAGCGGGGAGGCAGCTGTGCCATCTACATTAAATCCTCCCTCAGGTCCCTTGAGGTCCACACCCCACCACCTATGCATGGAGCCCAGACCCTAACAGTCAAGCTCAGTCTGGGCACCCCCAGGAAAAACCCTTTACATTATGGCAGTGTACGTTCCCCCTAGCAACCAAAAACTCGCTTTTGAATCAGTCCTGGACAGAATCTTCCACCTTCACCCTAGGCGTGAAGTCATCTTACTAGGTGACTTCATTGTAAACTGACTGGCTTCAACATCATCCCTCAGCAAGGACACAGACCTTGCTTGAGACCTTAAACAGGTCATCATCTCCCCGACCCGATGGGACCCTAGAACAGGGACCTCAACCCTAATTGACCTCATCTTCACTAACAAACCTAAGAACATCTCCCAAATCACTGTGCTCCCTGACTCAGTTAGTGACCACTCACCTGTTACTTGCCTGTGGTCCAGCAGAATTCTCCCCACCCCCACCAGCATCACCGAACATAGACATCTAAAAAAAGGAGCCCTAGCCCACCTCAAATCTCACTTAGCCTCCTGCGACTGGTCCCCTATTCACACTGCGCAATCTATGGACTCAGCTCTCTCCTACTTCATTACTACCTTCAACACAGCCTGTGATATATTCGCTCCCTTCGCCAAACAAGTAATCAAAAAAAGAAACACCCCGTGGATCTCCCAATCACTACTAGATCTTATGCAGCAGAGGGATAACCTGTGGCACAAGGCCCTTGCCTCACAGCTCCTGCTTGACAGTACAGAGCGGCTCTTAACAAATGCACATGGACCATCAGGCAAGCCAAAGCTGCATACTATAAGCACACCCTCACCTCCACCTCGGGCTCTGGGAAAAATTTCTGGAGTAACATCAAGGAGCTCTATGGGAAACCTCTCTCCCGCCATCCCTGCCCAGCTTACAGTAAATGGGGTAACTACCCAGGGCCCCACGTCCATCTCGGAAGCCCACAACACCTCCTTCTTGGACCTCTCTCATATTCTCCCTCCTAACTTCTTTGACCCTATCTCCCTCCCCCCCTCCGTCACCTCAGCCAACAGCACCGCAGCCCCCTTTAGGCTAAGAGTCATCTCCTGTAATGAAGCAAATCACTACCTCACCAAAGCCCTGGCAAATTCTCATTACAGTTCAGATGCGCTGGACCTCAAACTCATTAGGTTCATCCTGGATGTGACACTCCCACATCCCACCAAAATCCTCAACCTGTCCTTATGCCTCAGCCAATTCCCCTCAGCCTGGAAGGGAGCAGTAATAAGCCCCATTCTGAAGGGCGGGGACCCCACTGTGGCCTCTAACTATAGACCAATCTCAATTCTACCACCCCACTCCAAGGCGCTTGAAAGAATAGTTTCGGATCAGCTTACTGACCACCTATGCAAACATGACCTACTCTGCCACGAACAGCATGGTTTCCAGAGGGGCCATAGCACCTCCACTGCCCTCATCAAATTCACTACCTTTATTCATGAGGCCCTTGAACAAGGATCTGTGGCAGGGGCTGTTTATGTTGATTTAACCAAAGCATTTGATACTGTCAGCCATGAGCTATTACTCCATACCCTCCCTTCCCTTACCATTGCACCTGAGGTCACCACCTACAGAAGTTCAGAGATTACCTCTCAGGTCGGTCACAACAAGTCAAAATTAACAAAACTATCTCCACACACAAGCCAGTGAGTGCTGGAGTCCCGCAGGGGTCGATACTTGGCCCTCTACTCTTCACCCTCTTCCTTAACTCCCTCCCTGCATCCTGCAGTGTTCACTTACTGCTCTATGCTGATGATGCAGTAGTTTATTGGAATCACCAACATCCCAACTCTCTTCAACTTGCCTTGCAAGGATACTTTAGTGAGCTTGAAACCTGGTTCTCTAAACACTACCTTATTATAAACTACAAAAAAACGAAGTCTATGATCTTTGCCCACTGCCAAAGCCCCCACTGTCAAGCACCCCTAGTCATAACTAACACCCATGTCTCTGCCCTGGAACAGATCTCCTGTTTTAAATATCTCGGAATCACCTTAGACACCTCTCTCTCTCCTTCCACACCCATATACAACAGGTCGCCTCCTCTATCAACATGAGACTGGGGATCCTTTACAGACACAAGCACTGCATACCCCCCCAAAGCCATGCACCTCGCTGTATCCTCCTCTAGCCTATCCTTGCTGGACTACGGGATAGTCATCTATGGATCAGCAGATCAAACTGCCCTACGCAGCATTAACCTCACCCTCAACAAAGCCTGCCGACTAGTCTCGGGTTGTGACAAGTTAACCCACACCTGTGAGCTCTATGAACATACTGGTTGGCTTAACTTCCAAGGCAGACTTAAATACCTCACCTGTCTCATGGACAAAAAGATACAACTAAAGCTAGCCCCTATCGGTCTCCACCCGATTTTACGCACAGCCCCTCATAGGCGGTCACAACGGCATGTAGCTAACTCCAGCCTGCTAATCCCCCACTGTAGAACTTCTCTCAGACAAAGATCCTTCTGCTACTGGGCCCCTCTCTGGCTGAACAGCCTCCAGTCCTCCATCTCAATGACCCATAGTCTCAACCAATTTAAGACAGGGCTCAAAACCCTACTCCTTGCCTCCACAACCTGTGACTGCAATTTAAACCCCCACCTATCCCTCTCACCTACTTCCCCTGCCACCGCACCCCTTTCCTGAATCAGTTTACTCAGGAACCACCTCTGTCTCAGAAAACCTCCTATAATCCCTTGGTTGATTGCTGCTAGCCTCCATCCCAAGGCACCAAATCTTTCCCTATCCCTTTATGCCAAGTACTATGACTCCTGGGTCCTCAAGACCCTATGAAAATGTTTCCTGTCTTAACTTTGACTCGGGACTCAATGTGCTCCCAGATGATATATCCTACCAAGTTAACGTAAGCCAAGATTATCTAACCTGTATTTTTAACCACTACTGTTAATGTATCTGTATTGTGTCTTATGCTGTTCCTTTTACATCAACTGATGTGGAGCCTTTGCAAAAGAGTCTATGACTCAAAGGATTGTAATTCTGATTATTTTCAATAAATAAAGAAAGAAAATAAAGAAAAGAGCTGCGCACACAAGAAAAATCCCCTTGGACAATAAGCAAATTATTCTTTTTTTTTTTTGTTTATATGGTAGTTCATAACTTTTGAATGGCTAAATAGTTTTGGACCAAGCCAGCAAGACACATTTGTAGACCTTCCCCACTCTACCCTGAAAATTTCGGAGCAAAATGCCAAAGCACTTGGGTGCTACAGGTGTCAGAAGAACAGAACAGAGGAAAAATTCCGGTTCATTTTTCATTTGTATTGTAGTTCATAACTTTTAAAAGGATTACTATTTTTGCACCAAACTAGTTAAAGGTACATCTGTGGACGTTCCCCTCTCTACCATGAAAACTTCAGAGCAAAATTCCAAAGCACCTGGGTGCTACAGGTGTCAGAAGAACATAACATAGGAAAAATCCCCTTAGACAATACAATAACATATTTTTTTTGTTTGTATTGTAGTTCATAACTTTTGAATGTCTGAATAGTTTTGCACCAAATGGGGAAAATTCCTTTGGACAATACAAAACAGGATTTCTTTTTCATTTTTATCATAGTTAATAACTTTTGAATAGCTGAATATTTTTGCACCAAACCAGCAAAAGGCACATCTGCGGACCTTTTCCTCTCTACCCTGAAAACATCAGGCCAAAATTCCAAAGCACCTGGGTGCTACAGGTGTCAGAAGAACATAACATAGGAAAAATCTCCTTAGACAATACAATAACATATTTTTTTTTATTTGTATTGTAGTTCATAACTTTTGAATGTCTGAATAGTTTTGCACCAAACCAGCAAATGTGACATCTGTGATGCTTCCCCTCTGTACTCTGAAAATTTCAGACTGGAAATTCCAAACAACCTAGGCACTACAGGCAAGGCCCCTAGAATTCTGCGGCAGCAGAATTTTGTGCAGAACTTGCAATCTACCTCAGAACTTCCGCGGTGCTGCAGAATTCACTCTTCTTGGTGATTGTTTTATTAATATTTCTGTTTATCCATAGAATCTGGTTCCCTTCCCCTCTTTTTATATCCAAAACCCACCTATATGCTCAGAATGTGATGTTATCATTGCTATAACATCATACATTAGCTTATGAAATGGCTGCATTCTGCAACAGAAATGAACAGTCACTTATCTACCACAGCTCCCACTGCCAGAGATGGTGGCACAGCACATCATGCATGGTGATATTTGCTCAACCTGCACTACAGCCTAATACAATTTTCAGTCTTACATTATTGCGCTAGGGCCAACTTAAACAAAACCTTGTCAATAGCACAGACTTGTTAAGTCCATACCTCACTTTGTACTAACCTACTTGTGCCTTTAAGGTATAGAGATGCCATCTGAAATGAATAACTGGTAAAATAAATTTAACTGTCATTTTTAAGAAAAATAAAGTAATTATGCCTTTTATACTACATAATTATACTGTTGAAAGACTAGACCTGTTAAATAATTGCACTGTATGCATTTTTGCCAGGGTTATTGATTACATATTGTCATTGGTTGATAGAATCACCTAAAAGTCATGGAGAAATGCTGTGTGCAGGGACAGCTGTTGGACCAGAGGGTAGCATGCTGTGTTTCCGTGCCGGCAACTCAGGTTCAGAGATTAGCTCTGGTAGCTGGCTGGACAGCACAAGGATTGGTGGAACGCATCACTGCTCAGAGCCTGGGAAGGTATGGTGCAGTGTTCTGTCACATGGTGGACACATTGTGATGAGCTGGAGAGCAGACATGCATGTCATGGCCTGATAGTGTTACGCAGTGTGTCAGGGTAAGCAAGTTGATGTAAAAAATGAGTTTTGCAATAACTCCTCTATTCCATTTCCAATGGGACCTGTATGAATGAGGATGCAAGTTCATGGAAATAAATATATATATATATATATATATATATATATATATATATATATATATATATATACACACACACACACACACACACACACACACACACAGTATCTCTGTCTGTCTCACCACACACATGCACGCACACACACACATTTGTATGTATGTTACAGATTGCATATAAATATATAAGTGATACAGATACAAAGTGGGAACCTCATGAGTGGTGTAGAAAGCACATACAAATATGTAAGCGATAGACAGTGGGATCCTCATTAGTGGGATAGATAGCATGCATATAGAAATACCTTATTTATCACATAAGATCCCCTCTGCATATGTCATTTATGCAACAGGCTAGGACCTTAAGGGAGAGACATTTGTTTTGCTTTTTTAGGCATAAAATTATTTTTATAAGTCTGTTATTTTTTGAACTAGTGTTACTGTGCTTTCCACCATCCTGATTGCTATAACCACTGCCATGAAAGTGAAGTCAGAATGACAAGCTGACACTGTGATGTGGTACTTTGTTAGTGCCGCAGAACTTCTGCAGAAATTATAAACCACCGCCGCAGAAGTTCTGCGGCAAATGGTAGTCTTGCTGCAGAACTTGGTCCCACTGTGCCGCAGAAAAGTAGGGGACCTGACTACAGGTGTCAGAAGAAGAAAGCAGCAGCAAATATTTTTGTCTAATAGTTTTGTTCATAAATTTTGAATGGGTGAATATTTTTGCATCAAACCAGCAAACAACAAATCGATGAGACACCACCATTCTATCCTGAAAATTTCAGACTGCAATTCCAAAGTACCCAGGTGCTACTGGTGTCAGGAAAAGAGAGCAGCACCAAGTAGCAAACAAAAAAAGATTTTCCCCTCACAAAAAAGGATAACATCATACAAACTAAGATTTTTTTTTCGTATCATGAGTCATGAAAAAAGACTTTTAATTTTAAAAAAAAATAACACTTCAACAGCATTTCTTCAACATTTAAGTGTAAAATCCAGGTAACAGGGTCCAGATAAGCAAGGTTGATATGTTGGTCGCTTTGCCAAATGTCATGTTTGTGAGGTCTGAAATTATGAAGTTATAGAGGTAAAGGGAAAACAACATGGTGGCATATGAAAAAAGATTTTCCCCTCACAAAAAAGGATGACATTGTACAAAGTAAGATTCTTTTTTCATATCACGAGTTATGAAAAAATATTTCTTTTATCTTTAAAAAATAACATTTCAATGGCATGTCAACATTCAAGCACAGAATCCAGCTAACAGGCTCCAGATGACTAAGTTACATGTGTTGGTCATTTTGTAGAATGTCATTTTTGTGGTTTTTGAAATTGTGAAGTTGTAGGGAAAAAGAGAAAACAAGATGGTGGCATAAGAAAAAAAGATTTTCCCTCACAAAAACAGATGACACCATACAAAAAAAGATTAATTTTTCATTTCATACAGCTGTCTTGAAGTGGTTACTGAGCATGCTCAAAACCAATTTATGATCTCAGAAAACTAACAATGGCACATCTGTGGACCAGCCCCTATCTAACCTAAATATTTAAGGCCAAAATTCTTTATTTGATCTTTTGTCAAACTGTAATAACTTAGCTGTCCTATTATGAATATTATTGATTAATATGTAATGTACCCATTTTGTTTAATAAAGATGCATTTAAAAGAAGTGAAAAACAGACTGCCCACCATACTTGTGTTACCACACAAAAACATGTTTGTTTACTTTCCTTGATCAGGAAGAGACCACCACATTCAGAGTGACTGCACTGTTTGTGGGTGTTTGTCATGTTCAGGAAGTCCACAGCAAGGGTAGATCAAGGATTTAAAACAAAACAAGGCTGGGTATAATTACACCATTATCATGCATTCCACTTCTGCTCAGAAAGGAAGCAGATAAAACAACCAGCAGCATCAATGAATTTTAGAGGAGGTACACAGTCATAAAATGTGGGGTTTCAGGTTGAAATAATATGATACAAATGGGGTTAATAGTATCCCTTTAAACTGTTTTTTTTTAATAAAGAGGAGATACCCCAATATGTTTTGACTGTTTTGGTCTCTAGGTGACCAGTACTCAACTGGCTGGAGAACGGTACTATAAATTTAAATGATTTCATGGTCTGCACTAGTATGCTGTTTGTTTGCAAGTATGAAAAATCTAATTAATTGGCTACAGTTTTAAGTGTTATCACACAAAGAAACATTGACTTCCTAATGATGCCCTCTGGCAGTGCATAGGAATATTTTTGCATGACTGTTTAAGCACATTTGTCTCATGTAATACAATGTATAACTTTATATACAGCTCCACTGTGTGTGCCACTTTTTTCTGTTATCATCTATGTTCCCACATAATAACCTACTGTATATAATCTCTCGCTAGCTCTCTTTCACCCCATGCCCTGCCTGCCCACCCTTAAAAAAAATCAGGCTTGATTCTCAAAGATCAGCACAAGCTGTGCTATTGTGAGTTTGAACTGATCACCCGTGTGCCACAGATCTTACACCCGATTCTTTCTCTGGTCATATACTGTTGAAACAGCAAAATTTCAACAGCGATAGCCATTACAGCCACAATTTTGACGGAATTCAAAATTGTCACTGTAATGGTTAAATGGCAAAATGTTGCTGTTTTCACCAGTATTTCACCCCCCTTTGATTAAACTGTGACTCGGAGTTTGTTATCTAAAAAATTGGGGAGGGGTAAGGGGCAGAGCTGCACCCCCCCTCAAAAAAAACAATCAATGTCTGATAGGTGAAGGTTTGCCTGTCGACATTGTGGATGTTGCCATACCACATTTTCACACCTTCATTGTCGATGTGGCTTACTGGAACCCTCTCTGGTAGGGTCCCAGAGGTAAAGTCCCACAGCTTGTGGCAAAGGTGGCCATTTTCCAAAGAGATGGCACACCCAAGAGGTTTGCCACAAGCTGAGTGCATGGTCAGGCAACACTTATACTTGAAAAATATAAAGCAGTCCCTGGTGGCTAGTGGGCACCCTCAGCCCTGATCCCCATCTTATTAAAAGTAATCACATCCCTGGTGGTCTATTGGCCTCCCCGGCCCTGACCCTCTGTTTATTAACTGCAGCCCCATCCTTGGTGGTCTAATGAACCTCTCAGCCCTAATCTGCACGTAAGAAATTATCTATAACCTTCTCTGGAGGTCTAGTAGACCCCCAAACCCTATCCTGGCAGGCAGTGCCCCACCACTCCACTCCCCTATCCCATCTCTGAGTGACACAGCTGTCCACTCTCCATCATGGCAGGCCACCAACTGAGCATTCAAGGAATGTGTATTGTACAATCAGCTGTTACAGTACATGCTCACTGACAACCCAGTCAGCAGTCAGCCATGGTGGAGAGTGGAGGGTTTTGCTGTTCGCTAGCTAGGGATGGCATGGAAGGGATCAGGGTATTGGGGCACCACCTAGTGGGGTTGGGGGTCCACTAGACCACAAGGGAAGGTTATATATTATTGTTTATGGGCAGATCAAGACTGGGGGTCCTCTAGACCATGAGAGAAAGTTATATGTCATTTTATCCAGGCAGATTTGTGCTGAGAACGTCTGCTAGACCACCAGGGATGGGATTACAGTTAAAAAAGGGTATCAGGGCTGGGAGAGTCTGCTTAACCACCAGGGATAGGATTACAGTTAATAAAAAGGGGTTCAGATCTGGGGGAGGTTCACTAGACCACCAGGGACATGATTATTGATCATAAAAAAGGGGAAATCAGGATGGGGGGACCACAGCACATGTTCCCTCCCACCCAGGGAGGGCTCTGGGGTGGTGCAAATTTCCTAAACCTGCCAGGAGACATACTTCTAAGTACTCTTAGATGAGCCCTAGCTGGTCTAATAGTACTTATAATTTCACCCTCTGGGAGGGTTCAGAGAATCCCAAATTAGCACATATGGCAGCTTGCTTCTGCTGCAGGCCCCATAGCACCCTGTTGCATCCAGCTTCTTGGTACAGACCTGGTGCAGGGCTTGTCTGGTGTGAACTGTGAAAGCCACATGTTTTGATGCAAGGTGCCCCTTGCACCAGTGTTGTGTGACATAGGCACTTTGCTTCAAAATCTGGCTTTTGAGGTTTGGGCCCATCATTTTACTGCCACAGGGATGGCTCCGTTGTCTGCTGCTGACTCTATCTCTCCTTCTTGTCCTGCATATAATGTTGCTGCTGCAGAAGCCGCTCCAGTGTCTCCAGCAACCTGTCACTCTCCTGCCTTCTCCAGACATCATGTTGCTGCTGCAGAAGGGATTCCATTTTTGGCTTCCTGGAACATGGGGAGGATATGGGCTCCTGGTGGGAGCACAGACACCAGGTGCTCTCATTTCCACAATCCATCCTCATATAAGATCTTGCTGACAGTCACTACAGCTGGTGTCCAGTGACTGAACCCCTCTTCAGGCCTCAGCACTGATTTTAGTAGAACTGTACCACTCATCAGACTGAAGGTAACATTAATCTGGACAAAATGCATAAAAAGGCAAGCATGATGGCAGTAGTCACTGCAAACTATCGTTTGGTACCTAAATAGTGGATTGCTTGCTAGTCCCTTTCCCCCAGTCTGCCATGGCAAGAAGGCAGGCATGGAACATGATGGCTTCTTCAGTGGGAATGCTCCCCAAGGATTTGCACACCAGTGAGTGTAGGGGTTACAGCAGGATCCCTGCAATCATGATCTCTTCATCTCCACACACCAGCTGCTGACAACCATACAGAAGAGCCTTCAAGCATGCTGTGGATCACAGCTGAGCCTCTGACTCTCCCGAGACATGGTTTCCTGATTTTCAACCCATCAAGTTCCACAGAAAAGCAGCTATTGAGTTAAGAAGGGTGTGCAAGACTGGCAGAACTCCCTAACCCCATTATAAGCCAATGGGCTAACCCAGCATTTCACTGTTTTTTGTAAAATCTGCACATAACTTTTTTTGTGTGACTGCTATTTTGTATGTTTAGTTTTATTTGTCTTTTTGTAATTTTTTATTTTGCTCCCGGGTCAGGCCGGAAGTAGGGCCTTTGGTCCGGTGCTCTTACCCAGTTAACAAATCAATGAAATGCAATAAGCTAACCACATGTAAAAGTTCCTGCACTCCACTCTTAAAGAGCTAGTGTACTTCCTAAAACTAATATTATATTTTAAAAGCAATCAACTATTACCTTTTATATCTGAGGTACTGTTTCTTTTCCCTTTGTTTAATTAGGAAATGGTTTCCCTGATGTTAGTAGGTGTGATGTGTGGAACAGCTCTTAGCCTGGCAGCTGACATATTTTGCTCTACTGCCCCACACTACATCATCATGACTGTGACCTCACTGACTGTGACATCACTGCTACTTAGGAGCAGCAAGTGAGTGACTGCCAGGTCATTCACCTGTGATGTCACTGACAGTGAGATCATAATGCTGATGATGTAGTGTGGGGCAGTTGAGTTAGATATGTTAGCTGTCAGGCTAAGAGCTGTTCCACACATCCAGCACAATATTATCACATAGAAGACTTTTCGAGGAGCAAAAGGAAAAAGAAAAATACTTGAGAAATAAAAAGTTAGAACTGACTTTTACTTAAAATTTGTATTATTTTCCTGTCTGCCTGTTTTGGCTCCACTAGCTCTTTAAATCACATGTAGACTTCAAGCATAGAACCCTTCTTTACATTAGAGATGACTGGATTATGCTTTTGACTATTCTAAAGGGATCAGGAAGATAGTCCATCTATACAACTCCAGAGCCATCACCCTACTGGTGTGCCGACGCAAGGTCGACACCCGCACAGCAAACACCAGCACAGCGACAGATTTTGCTTGCCTGCAGCAAGTCACTGTGCTTGTACAAGGAAGACACCAGCGGTGTGTTCCACGGTGTTGCGCCCTCCCCCGGTCCAACTCCAACTCGGAGTTAGATATTTAGAGACTGGGGGATGTGGGTGGCAGAGCCCCCCACATGGGGGGGTTCAAGGGGTGCAGCCCACTGATAGAAATGCACCAACATCCCTGACTGTACAATGCAGACACTCGGCATTGTATCTGTCACTGTGGGGGATGTCAGTGCGAGCACTGTCGCAGCGCTATAGTAAAACCCATCCTATTCAACCCCATTCAGATTTTTAATATGAGTTCAGATAGTGGGATCCAAAATCCAATGTCTGCTTCAGATTACTTGGATCCTGAATAGTCACACTGGATATTTGGTTTTCAGTTGGATCCTATGTGATAGGATCCAGCAGTCAGATACAAAGTATATCTGATACCATCTGGTATCCAGGAAAATGGGTGGTATCCAATGGTATCCAATTCTGTCAGATCCAATGGTATCTGATTCTGTCAGATACTGCATTGGGAGCACCACTACTTTACATGGTACAACATTAAAAACTACAATTGGTCAGCCCATCTGCACAGTGGTTGGATTTCCACTTGCAATGCTGGTGACCTGGGTTTGGGAATGGACCCGGCACGCTGGAGGGCCGGCTGGGGGAGAGAGGGCTTGAGCATCTGATGACTGCTCACCTTCTCTCAGGGGGGAGGGTGGGGAGGCAACCTGGTGCTTGCCAACTCCTGGCAGAGGCCAGGGGGACGGCAATGTGCTGGGTCCCTGCTGACTAAAGGGGTGTGGTAAACATCGACATACATCCTGATGTTAGTGGCACAGCACGCTCCCGGGGGGAGAAAATGGGAAAAGAGCTCCATGGTCGACTAGATGATGGTTGCCGGCTCCTGCTGCCATGAGACCCTGAGCAGTCCAAAGACTACCTTAGCAGCACCTGGGTTAAGAAGGAGTGCATGGACCTGTCCCCACTGGCACCTTCTCCTTTGGAGAAGGGGGGACCCATCTGGTGAAGGGTTACACCAGATTACTGGAGGGGCTGTGATGTGGGGTGGCAGTGGCTGCAATCAGAGCAGGGTGGCAGCAAGGGGCATAGGATGCCCGAAGGAGATGCTGGCCAGGAGCCGGGGGGAGCAAGGAAAAATACAATAGTTCTCCACTGTGTGACAGACTCCTTCAAAGCAAATTATGCAGCTGGCCATGGTGGTGAAAAGAGGGCTGTACCAGTTGCAGGATCGGGCAGAGATAGGTGGTGGGGTGGTTGAGCAATGCCTGATGGGGTGGGAGGGTGGGGTCCACTAGACCACCAGAGACTATTAACGATTTTTATTTGGGTGAGATCATTGACTGGGAGGGCGCTATAGGACTAGGGCACTTTCATTTTACACGATAGAGATCAGCGATTGGTTGGGGGGGCACTACACCACCAGGGATTCTATGTACGCAGTGAGGATTGGGGAGGCACTAGACTACCAGGGATGATATTACAGTACATGCTCAGCTGCCATAAAATTAAGTTCTTTCTTTGCAGTTAATTTCTTTCATTGCACTATACTGCAACAGCACTACGTTGGGTACCACATCTCTGCGGCAGATGCCCAGCTGTGACTCAACCCCCTAAGTGCCTCCTCCCATGCCCCAGGGCCCCTCCTGGCAATGTATTTTTTCACCCCCCAACATCCCAGCCCCTCTAGTGTTGCACCAGTTGTGGGAGCCTGGATACTTTTGCTAATGTCTGCAGATGCACCAGGTGTTTGGCACACCTGGTGACCTGTGGCAAACTGAGGAAGTTTGGCACGGGACCCTTCATGTTCTAAAATATGACATATGGTCCCTGGCACACCTGGAGTTTGCCACACCTTGCAGAGTGATGCAACTCGTATTGCTCTTATGAGTTATTTTAAAAATGGGCCCTCTGTCTCTACTACTCTTCAGCATGATTTTTGTTAGCCTGCCTTCCAGATGCTGCAGTTAAGCACAATGAATTAGCTCACTGGAATGATAATACAGTACACGATTCTCTGATGATTTTAAGTTTCCTGATCAAAAGTAACCCTTTTTGACAATAAATTAGGACCTTTCAGTAGCCAGGTCTTTCCTCTGTAAAAGACAGATGAAATGATACTGAAATGTGTGTAGAACCAGAAGTTCTCTCTCTCTTCAGTGTTGCTGATTGACTGTTGCACGTTATGTGGCTTGCCATCAGCTTGGACATTTTCAGTATCTGCTCCCCGTAAAAAGTAAGCATCATGACATTGAAGTAGCAAAAAGTCGAAGGGAACTTGAGTTCCTTCAAACCAGATATGGCACTGTGCAAACCCATGCAAATTTGGCATTGAATTATACTAAATCCACACACAGAGTTTGCATTTTCAAATGACAAAACAGTGTTATTGACATACCAAACCTCAATTTTGCTGTATCAATGTCCTTAAAACTATTTTCACAAAACTGACATTAAGCTTTACATCTAAAAACAAGCATTTGTCAATGCCGAATGTTTGCTTACTGGCTTTGGCATTGGTAGTGTAGGAGTTAGAGAGATACATAATAGGAATGGCAGTGAAGTACTGAACTGAAGCCAACCCCACCACCACCCTGCAGAGACTGACAGGCATTGGGCTGTGCCTTTTGCTTGTCGGCCATAAGGCCCACGCCATTTCACCACACCCTACCCTGCAGACACCAAGTGTCACGGTGTGCCTTGGGGTCTTTAGACCTTACGCTCACCCCATTCCATAAGGAAATATGGTAAGATGGGTGCAGTATAGGAGCATGGGGTGAACTTTGGGACTGAAGAGTCTAAGGCACACCTCAATGCCTGTCACTGTCTGCAGGGTGTGGGTGGGGGTGGAATGGCATAAGCATTACAGGCGACAATCCCAAGTTACACCCCTGATGCCTGTCAGTCTCTACAGGGTAGGGCGGTAAGGTTGGAAACCCTAATGCCCCTGGTGTTTGTTGGTATTTTACTCCAAATTTTCAACATGTGTTTTTTGTGACCCCACCTCATGAACAGTGGTGATATCAAGTTCATTAGCCGGAAGCTGATTTTGCACAGCGACTATGCCATTTGGCAACACAGGTGCGAAAACACATTTTGAACAGGATGTGAAAAATGACAGCTGTACTGTTTATGGGGAGGTGTAAAAGATTGCAATGTTGAAAATCTGGAGTGAAAATATAAAAAAACTGGTGAAGTCACGAGTGTGCGTAGAAACTGCGCAATGCACACCCATAATGTAATTAGTTTGGGGATTTTTTTACAGCAGATTGTCAACACAGGCATTTTGGGACCTCTGCTCATGAACAGTTTCACTGTGATTTTCTTAATCTGTCCCGAACACTGATTTCCACAGCGACCGTGCATTTCTGAGCCAGAAGTGCGAAAACACATTTTGGCCAGGGTGTGAAAAATGATAGCTGTACTGGTCATAAGGAGGTGTGGAAAAATGTCAGTGTTGAAAATCTGGACTGAAAATATTACAAATTTGTGAATTTACGAGGGTGAGTGGAAACTGCGCAATGCACACTCGTAATACAGTAATTTTATGGACTTTTGTGACCAAATTTTGAACATAGACATTTTAAGACCTCTGATTATGAGCAGTGTCACTGTGATTTTCTTAATCTGTCCCAAACATTGATTTTGCACACTGACCACGCCATTGTGCGCTATATGCACGAAAACACATTTTGGGCAAGATGTGAAAAATGACAGCTGTACTGCTCATAAGGAGGTGTGGTAAAATGGTAATGTTGAAAATCTGAAGTGAAAAGAGTAACAATTCTCGAAGTTACGAGCATGCGTAGGAACTGTACAATGCAGGCTCCTAAAACAGTCATTTTTGGGAAGTTTTTTTTTACCAAATTTTCAACATAGGGTTTTGGGGGGCCCTACCGCTTGAACTGTGGCACTGTTGTTTCATTACTCAGTCCCGTAAGGTGGTTCCACATAGTGACCGTGAAATCACCTTTTGGAACCGAATAACAAAATGACAGTGGCTGAGTTCATGAGGTGGGGTCCCAAGAACCCCATGTTGAAAATTTGGTGAACGAATTCCCAAAAATGGCTGAGATATGTACCAACATTGGAAAAAAAAAACATTTATGTCATTATACAGCTTACCGGCATTTCTTCAGTTCGTGGTCGGCTTTGAAGAGTGCAGACGCCTTCCCGGTCCACTGAAGATCATTGCGCCGGCCTCGGAAGTAAGTATGGGGTGAGGGGGGTGTGGGGAGGTGGGGTACACAGATGGTGGGCGCGGGTTGGGGGAGGGGTCAAGAGAGTCAATGAGGGACTGTTTTCTTTTGTTCTAGGTGTTTGTTTTTTATAAAGATGACGTGGGACTTTTGTCACACTGGGTTGGGCACCCAGCATGGCACCTGGAAGTTTGTTGGGGGGCAGTGGAGCTGGCGTGGGATTGGGGACCCCCGTAGGCCACAGACTTCTGCCACATGAGGGTGGTTCCCAGCGTGGCACCTGGAAGTTTGCTTTGGGGGGGCAGTGGAGCCAATGGGGGATTGGGCACCCCCGTCGGTCATACAGTGTGCAGGGGTGGAGGGGAGCGCATGAGCATGCTGGGGTGGGCTCTCAGCATGCTACCTAGCTGTTCATGGGGGGGAACAGAAACAAACTGTCTACCACAGTTCAGATGCAGTGCTGATGCGTAGGCAATTTGCATACTGCCAACGGCAGTATGCAACTTGCCTACATGTTACCACTGCTGTTATGTAGTGGTGTTTTTCTCAGAATTGTATGGCACTGCATCTGAACGGCTGTCATAGACAGCTCGGACATTCATTGGTGCGATGCGGTGGTGCCTGCAAAAGGGAGCAGGGCATTGAAATGGGGGTGGCACCTACGAAAACTCATATGGTGGCACTATGTTTCTTGCACATGCATGCAAGCAAACATAAAAATGCAATTCACAAAGAGGACAGGAAATTATTCTTAATGAGCAGCTGTTTACATTGTTCCTAGTTTCAGAAATGATGTTCTTACCCCTAAATGATACATATGTAACTATACCTAAATAAAATGTGATGTGAAAAACTGAATTTCCCATTGTTTTGTTTTTATGGGCAGCATTCTGTTACAGTTCCCTTCATACAACCAATTATCTGGAATTTTAACTATGTCATGGTTTGAGCTCAGAGCCCTGAACATGGTTCTGATAGAACAATAGCTCATACTTAGCATTCTGTACACAAACCAGGACATAGCAAAGACTCCAGATTACTAATTGCATGAAGAGAACTGTAACAGAATGCTATCCATAGAAAAACAATTGAAAACTCAGGTTTTCACATTGGTACTTGTCCAGTTGTACCCCAGGGTCCTTAAAGAACTAAGAGAGGTGGTGGCTGAACCTCTGGCTATCCTGTTCAGCCAATCACTGGAAACAGGGGAGGTACCCAAAGACTGGAGGACAGCAGATGTAGTCCCCTTATACAAAAGTGGGAACAAAGAGGAAGCAGGGAACTACAGACCAGTCAGCCTCACCTCGGTAGTGGGAAAGATCATGGAAGCACTACTGAAGGAGAGATTGGTGGAACATCTGGTTGTCAATGGACTACAGGAGCCAAGGCAGCATGGTTTCACCAGGGGGAGGTCATGTCAGACCAACCTCATTGAATTTTTTGACTGGGTGACTAGGGAGGTGGATCAGGGGAGGGCAGTGGACATGGCCTATCTGGACTTCAGCAAGGCCTTTGACACTGTGCCACATAGAAGACTATTACACAAACTGGGGAATATGGGTGTGGGCAGGACAGTAGTGTGGTGGGTAGGTAACTGGCTGGGTGGCAGGACACAGAGGTGGTGGTAAATGGCTGTCACTCCACAGAGGAAGAGTGACCAGTGGGGTACCACAGGGATCAGTGCTGGGACCGGTCCTATTCAACATCTTCATCAGTGACATTGCACAGGATATAGAAGGCAGAATTTCACTGTTCGCTGATGACACAAAGCTCTGTAACAGAGTAGACACACCAGAGGGTGTAGACAGAATGAGAAGGGACCTGCAGAAACTTGAAGACTGGTCAAGGGTTTGGCAGTTGAAATTCAATGCAAAGAAGTGCAAGATAATGCATATGGGCACAAAACCTGGCACAATATATCAGTTGGGGGTGAGGATATAGCATGCACCAAGCAGGAAAGGATCTTGGGGTTGTCATCTCTGATGACCTCAAGGTAGGGAAACAGTGTGACAAGGCATCAGGTAAAGCAAATAGGATGCTGGGATGCATAGGCAGGGGCATCACCAGCAGGAAAAGGAGGTCATAATTCCGCTATACAAGACACTAGTGAGGCCCACCTGGAGTACAGTGTACAGTTCTGGAGACCATACCCACGTAAGGACATAGACAGGGTAGAGAAGGTTCAGAGGAGGGCAACAAAGATGGTGCATGGGTTGCATCACAAATCCTATGAAGACAGGTTGAAGGAACTGAACATGTACTCCCTGGAGGAGAGGAGGGAGAGAGGGATATGATAGAGACATACAAGTATCTTACAGGGAGGAACAGGGTGCAGGAAAACACTATTTTAAGCGAAAAGATGTTTCAGGACTAGAGGGCATGGGATGAAGTTGGAGGGAGGACGATTCAGAGGAAACATGAGAAAGAATTTCTTCACAGAGCGGTGGTGGTCAAATGGAACACCCTGCCAGAGGAAGTGGTGGGGGCTGAAACAATCACGGGATCTAAGAATGCATGGGATAGACATAAAGGAATTCTAGAGGTCAGGGGTAAGGGGAAATAGACTTCTAGGAAAACAAACTGAACTTACAAGCTCAAATGGGCAGACTAGGTGGGCCATAGGCCCTTATCTGCCGACACTGTCTATGTATCTATGTATCTATGTAGTTAAATATGGATCATTTGGAGATGTGAATTTAATTTCTGTAAATAGTAGCATTACTTACTGCTGCCAATGAGCACACATTTCCTGTCCCCTTTAAAATGTAAATTAAAAAACCTAGATGCACTCATGGTGTATCGGCATTTTTAATTATAATGATAAGGTGGAATTAATTAAAAATACCAGTCCACCAACAGCTTATTCTGATTTAATTTCAGTCAGTTTCCATCTATATCTTCCAACCCCCATGGTTGAAAATAAGCAGATGTTCCTTGCCTTCCTTTCCCAGCCAATGAAAACAAAATAAATAAACTGATTATATGACATTTTCAAATAACAAAAAAATAATTGTCAGAACTGATACATCAACATACTGAAAGTCATTTTTGATATCCTGAGAAAGTAAAAATCAGTTTTACTGCATTAGCACAAAGACTCAGCTTCAGTATATCATCATACCAAAAATCACTTTCACTCTGGTGACATTAAGATTTTTTTTTTAAATATAACAACTTTTTAAAAAAATGTTTCAATTTTGGGCTTATATTGGGCTAAAACTATTAATGGTATAATTGCTGTAAAGATTCCACTTCCCCAAAGTACTCTAATGGTGTCATGAAGAATCCTTATTTCTCCCTTAGCCAAGCCCCAAATCTTCCCATGCTTTTGTAGGCTATGTCTTCTAAAGCATCATCAGACAATTATGTTAAAATCTAATATTGTGGCTGCCCTGAGGCCCAGTGGCAGTGCATTGCATTTCCATGCAGGCAACCCGATCTGGTACTAAGATCAGGATGCAGACCAGATCACAGCAGCAGATGCTCTGCAATGCATTGTAGTGGGAAGGATGGCACTGGGCAACTGAAAGAGCAGAAACCCCTGCATGGGCTATGGGAGTTTGCTCCCTTCACAGAACATTACTATATGCAGCTGAGGCCAGGAACAATGTCCATCCATGCCAAGGGAGGAGGGAAGAATTGGCATAGAGGGGGAAAAAACAAGCACCATATGTTTGATTGCTTGGATCTCAGGGACCTCTGTGTTCTAGCACGGGCTGAATCCAGATTCTGGTCCACACCATGGACTCCTTGGGAGGGTGGCTCTCTCCCTAGAGCCCTTGCCATAGAGACATAGCCATTGGGGATGTTGGACCAAGGCATGGACCTAGTGGGAGCAAGAGGGCAATTGCAAGGTCTGGATATATCCCTTGGAGGGTACAGGGTGAAAATGTTGAAGGTAATGTAGTGCAACAAAAACTGCGTAGTGAAAATAGCAAAAAGCAAAATAGCTAAAGGGATAGATTAGCAAAGGGTCAAAATAGCTAAATGCGATATACCTGTAGCTATATTGCTGTCACGCAAACAGGTGAAGCCCTGCTTGGTAATGTGCTGCCAAACAGCTTCCATGGCTCAGAGGGTAGGGTCACAGGCATGGAGAGCAGTGAAGTGTCAATGTCCTGGGGTTTGATTCCCCGTCCTAGGACATCTAAGGTTTTTTAATTTTTGCAACTCCCATGGACATTTTCTGTTTCCCCTTGCCCTCCTTAACAATCCCCAAGGTTTCTCTCCATCCCCAAGTTGCCTCCTACCCAGAGTTAGTTAAAATAAAGGGGGAGGCAGTGGTACAGCCCCCTGTAACAGGGGGCATGGGGACAGAGCCCCCCCACAAACACACAGTCTGTTCATTGGTTGCTCAGTTAGCTAAAGTAGCAGTCACTGTTTTTGCTGAGCACTATCTCTGCTTTCAGCATTTTGACTTTGCAGTTTTTGACTGTGCTGTTAATGTTGCCAGCATTTTGACCCCATTCCCCTTGGAGCTGGGCATATCCCTGCAATGTAGTACACCCATGGAGAAATAAGTTCTGTAGAACAAAAAAGTCAAATACTTTGCCAAAGCTTGGTTTTGTTTGAAGTATTTGGACTCAGTAAGGGAGCCTAGACACTCCGTTACTGAACAAAACCAGGCAGTCTCATTTCTTATGGATGACATGAACTGCTGCTTTTTAGTGTCTCTTCTGCATGTGTTAATATATCCACAGAGCTACTTGTTTTGGTTTACATGTGTTCATCAGGTGAGGGAAGAGTGAAGTGAAGCTGAACTATTCTGTCACACAACAGATGGAAGTGAAACCACTCTTATACCACACAAGTGGCTCTGTGGGAAGTATTACTATATTACAAGTCAATGAATGCTGCTGTTTTTAAATAAAAAAAAAAGTAAAAATGAAAAACAGACTCTCCAAATTTGCCCATTTCCAGAGCAGCTGTGAATGAGACACTCTTGTCACGTATAGAGGGATGGAGCACTCTGATTGGTTGGCAGCATTCTCTCGATCTATATTGAATGTCTCAGGAATGATTAGTCCCAAAAGAGACTCCATACTGTGCAGGCATACTATAATGTCTACATGCCTCTGGTGCATTAGGAGGCATAAGGTAAACCTGAAAGTCTCCCTCACCAAAGCTACAATGGTAGTTATCAAAAAGTTTCCTATCTCAAGGTACCTCGAGGTACCACTGAGGTAATTTGCATTGACTGTAATGTGATCTTGCCTCATTCTGCCTCAGTATACCTAGGTATACTTCAGTACTGTGAAACTTTTCTATGACTACCACTGTATGTGTATTTTACACTAGGACCACATGGCCTGAAGTCTTTATTACACTGCTTATCCTAGTAACATCTTCTGATGTGACATCTTATTTTAAAACACAGTGTCATTTTGTTACTGCACATACTTTAATGTCTATAATATGTAACACTGATTCCTAATTTCCATCTTTGAAGTACATAACTATGATGATGACGTATTCTCAGATGCACCAGTGCATATGTGAATACGTCTCATTGTATAACACAGGTTAAACTTGTTCATTCAAGATCATTGTACATTTCAAGTGCTGAGTGTAAATTTCCAGACTGATACCTCAGAAATTAAAACTATGGCTAAGGTTGAAGTGATGTGCACAATAAGGTTAAAGTTAGAGACATGGTTGCTGGGAACATGATTACTGGTGTCTTGTCATAAATATATATATAGTATATTTTAAGTAGCTGAAACCTTGTAATTATTTGTGTATTTTACTTAATTATTTCCTTAGCTTTTATATAACTGATTTTACTAACTTCTCAGGAATATGCCCCATTATCCCTTCCCTGGCTTACCCACAGTATGAGGAGTTTGTGAATCTAACAATGCCCCCTCCCCTGACCACTCCTAGGTCCCACCTGATGAAATCTCCTTCAGATACAAGGGGACTCCCACACCACCCTAAATGTGAGAGACTGCATCTTGCACTGACTCCACAGCCAGAAAGATAGCAACTAAGTATTCACTGAAGAGGTAGTGGTCATTACTCTGCACACTTTGCAGTTGACAGGGATCTGCTGGAGTCATCCTACCTCTTGATTTCATGTACCACCTATGTGATGTGTCCTAACCTCATTCAAGGATCAAACTGCATATTTCTGAAACCAGGGCTACTTGGCTGCAAAAAGTTCTGCTGTTACATCATTAAATCTTCCTTACAATTCACTTTGAATCATTCTTTCACATTATATTCTTAATGCAGTACATAACTCTGATTTTATACGTTACTGATTTTCATCAGCTGTTACTGCACACTTTATAAATGAAAGAAGGCAAGCATTATAATGTCACATTTGCCATCCTACTATGAGGAAAGTCATTTCAATAAATAATCCTTTATTTCCCTTCTTATGCTGTTCAGTAGGTGATGGCAGTGATTCAGAACATATGTTTCCAGCCACAAGGCTTCTTATAAAACCAAAATATGGACCACCTTTAATGAATCTGCAGCCACAGCAACCCAAATTGGAGCAAACAAATAAAGTTCAGAATGACAGCAACAGAAGACAGTGGTCACACACTAAGAGTCTGGCAGAAAGTACAATATATCCACCTCAAGGGGCCCCTAGAGCAAGACAGCCACTAATGCCAAGACCAAAGTTTGGTAGTTTGAATGAACAGGACTGTGAGCTGAGTGAAAATGAAGTAGCTGGACTGGAAGGTCCAGCAGAGCCAGTTCAAGTCAGATGGACATCAAAGACTGGAGAGAAAGAGCAATTATAGATCTGCTGAACCATAGCAAAGAAGCACTGCATAATTTTGAATTTGTTGAGTCTGCACAGTCTGATACTGAGAAAAACACCTTTGCATGAACTGTGCTCCTTTAACCTGTGATACTAATAACATCAATGATACTAATGTGATCCTTTAACAAGTCAAGTATGGAGAGGTTGTGGTAACACTATACTCTTAATTGAGATACATTCCTAGCATACAATACAATTAAAGGGACACTGTCAACCCTCTTAGGTCTCAAAATACCTCTAGTGTAAAAAACCTCTAACACAATTCTAGTGAGACTGGTAATGTGGATTGGAGTGTGATCTTGATTAATGTTTTGCTTTTAAAAAGTGAGAAGCAGGTAACCCACCATAGTGCTGTTACCACACAAAACATGTTTGTTTACATTCCTTTATCAACTCTCACTGCAGTTTTCCTTGACTTGGGAACTTACATCATTGCATAGGCACTCAGTATGCAGTAGGAAGAGAGGATATAATGCATCATGAGTTGCTGCACTGTTTGTGGGTGTTCCTAATGTTTATGAAATGTGCAGTAGTAGTAGAACAAGAATTTGAAACAAAACAAGGTTGGGTACAACTAAACCATTTGCACACATATCAGTTCTACTAAGAAAGAAGGCAGATAAAGCAATGAGCAACATCAATACATTTTAGAGAAGGTAAGCAATCATAAAATGTGAGTTTTTCACCAGAAATAAAATTATGCAAAACAGTTGACGATGAACCTTGACATAAAAACCCCAGGTGGTGCCACTCTAAAATTTGTGTCAGAATACAGTTACCTTGGCATCCTGCTTGATCATACCTTAGATGTTTCTCTTCATATACAGGCACTAGCATCAAAGTCCTATTGAAAACCTGGAGCCCTCACAGCCCCAATACCAGTGATCCTTGCATTATCCTAGCATGTTTACTAGCTTTTTAGATTTAGCCACATTTAATGATCCCTACATTCTTGAAGGGGATTTTAATGTGACTCCATTTTGCAGATTAGACAAATCTTCCTCATTTATTTACAATATGACTAAGATTAGAAACATATTAATGGAATATATGGATGATATGAAGCTTGTAGGTCAATGCTGTGAAACCATTTTGGAAGTACAAACCTATTCCTTTTTCTTTTCTGCCACTGCACTCAAATTGACTATTTGTTAGTATCTCAGACTCTTCAGAATCATATATCCCATATAAAATACCATAGTATTTTCATTTCAGATCATGCACCAGTAGAACTTTCCATATATTCTAAACATGTTCATACAGATAGACAATGGTCAATGGACCCTACACTTCTTAAAGATAAACTTTGCTTGGAATCTATAAAACAATTTGATATTAGAATTTTTCCATACTAACTGTCTTTATCTACTTGCTGGGAAGCATTTAAAGCTGTAATTAGATGAGCCACTGTTAATGATATGTCTTAAAAATTGGAAAAAATAGACATAAAGTGGAAGGTTTAGAAAAAGAACTGGCCTGATTAAAAACTTTACATATGAATTCTCATGACATCATAATTGTTCAACAGCTGCTACTTGTGAAAGACCAGCTTAATAAATGTAAATCTATGGAAGCAGATAAAACCATTCTTCTGACTACAGTGAATTATTATGTACTGTGGGATAAACATGATGAAGTTATGGCCCTACAATTGCAAATGGAAAAACAGATTACAACATTTTTTTCCATTCAAGACACACAGCAAAAGACTACAAAAGATCCTATAGAAATCAATAGGATCTCTCACGACTACTACCAACATTTATAACAGTCTGACTGTAGTAAGTACCTGGATGCTATGAATGAATTTCTTTCCCAAATGAATCTTGCACAGCTGCATTGAGATCAGAAATATCAGCTGGATGTTCCCTTCACTATGGAAGAGATTTTGACGTCAATTATAACTATGTCTTCTGGTAAGGCCACCAGTAGTGATGGCCTTCCAACTGAGTTCTAAAAACATTTTGCCACTCTCATAGCAAAACCATTATTAGACCTTTTTAATGATACAATAGATAACGGAACATTAGCATTGTCATTCTACAATGAAAAAAAATTGTAGTCTTTGTAAAAATGGATGAAAACATTGTTCTTGTCACCTCTTATTGTCCCATCTTTCTGACGTGACCCTACAGTGCTGGGTTTATGTTAACCACAATTTGTAGTTTACATAAATCCATTAGAGAAACTGTTTTTGTTTATTGGGGGCTTTGCCTCCGAGCCCCCATACAGGGGCTCTCCCTTCCCCGCACACCCTGAATTTAGGGATTATCAGCTCCTAGTCAGAGTTGATTTGGGGAGGTGGTGCAGGACCTGGGAAAAGAGTGGTGGGGTCTTGGGAAGACTTTACCATGAACTGTCACTGTTGTCAGCATTGACATGTTCGCTGTAAAGGTTTCACTGTGCGATCAGCATATGTTCCTAATGTTACCCCTAAACTTGCTGTCTGTGACCTTCAGAGCATGTCCCTGTATCCTGCCAGACAACATATCCATATGTTCAATCCTGTCAATACCCCGGAGAATGGGAAGACTGAGATCATGTCCCATCTCAGCCTGATGTTCTACTAGGAGAACAACTACTAGCAAGCATAAATGTGGATATTATCCGTTAGATCCTTCCAGGTATTCCTGTTTTGAAAATGTGGCTTCTCCTTAACAGTGATATCTAAACAAAAAGGCCACCAGCAAATTAGTTTTTATTTTTAGTACTGAACATGTTCTCCTTACTGCTGCCGTAAATATAAACACTGGAGGAAATATGAAGAAACTGATCGAGGGAAGCTTACAAAGGATGTCAGTAGGGATTTTATGTGACTGCATAGATATTCAGAATTAAAAAATGCTACATCAATTCACTGCTACTAAGCAAGTGGCAGATGGGGAATTTATCAACACAAAAAGGGGGCTTGGTCTGCACTCAAAGAGGAGTGACAAAATCAGTTTTCCTATGTGGGACAGTGACCCACAGGGTGTAAAAAGTTGGGGCTATTGAAAATAAGATGGATCATAATGGTCTATAGAGCCCATTTTCTTAAAGCAGCTGTTTTGTCATCAAGGAAGAAAAAAAGGTGGGTCGGAATTGACAGCCATCTGTCATTTTTCACAATCCCTCACTAAAAAATAAATACCAACACAATTTAATTTGCTGCAGTATAAGACCACACCAACGAATTCAGCATCTATGCCAAGTTGGTATTTCTCTGCTTGACATGTGTGTTGCATTCTTTTGGCAGGGTCTTTATAGAGTACAGTACCACAATACATTTTCTTGACCTTATCCTCACTACCATCTGAGTGCACCCTAACTCCCTTTCTGCCCTGATATCATGATATTTAGGGCTTAATAAAGTAAAGCTGTATCCAAATTTCCTCCCCATGGACCAAGTGAAACTTTTTCAATGCCACAAAAAGACTAGCAATGCATTAATTGGCCTTGAATAAATGTAATATGGGTGGTATTATACTTTGCACATTCTTGTGTTCTATGATTCTAATATATTCACCTATTAAGTTATGAGGTTATCTTGAATTTTGCAAATGCAGTCTCATAACATTGGTAATATTCAATATTTTACCACAAATTTTTAACATAGCCATTTTGGTACAGCAACTTATGAATGTGACAGATGTCATTTTTGAACTCCTGTCCAAAATGTGTGTTTGCAGCCCAAAAGTTGATTTTGCCATCCCTGCATGACATCAGCTTTAGGCCAGGAGTTGAACATTTTCTCTGCCCTTCTTTCTAAAGCAGGGTCCTCACAAGGCTGTGTTGAAAATTTCATGTAAAAATATATAAAAAAATTAATATTTTTTAACCCAGACTCCTCTCCTGCAGCCCTATTGGCTCTGGCCAGAGTTTGTTTTCTCAGTGATGCACCCCAACCATAGCATCATACCAGGGCAACACAGTTTATAAATGGACACTGTCAATATTTAGCAGCCTCTTTGCATTGTTTGCAAGTAGCTGTATCTAGCATTATAACGTGTAGGAAAAGACTAGTGATTTGATTGGCTGAAAGCGATCAGAGCTGTGTAATCATTGACCCATAATTACACTCCTGAACTACATATAGCCATTCAAGTCCTATAACATAAACAAAGAAAAGTATCATCACACTGTCACATTCTAACAGGAGCTGTCACTTCAGACCTGTCACTGCACCAGCAGGCAGTACAGTAGTAACCACAGATATGGTTAGATATTTCCAGATATTTTGCAGCTTTACTAAAGAGTTTCTCTCTGTTGCCCCTTCTGTGGAAATGCAGAAAGCAGGAGATTTCTCTAGAAATATCACAGACATTTCAGGAAATATCTGACCATGTCCTTGGCTGTGACTGTAAAAGTGAAACATCTACACAGAATGGCAAATGAGCTTTGTGGCCTACCTGCATCACAAAACCATTTTCCAGAAGCTTTGATACACATTGTACTGCTTTAAGCACTATCAAAAAATAGGAGACTGCACTCTGATTAAGGAGATAGAAAAATCGGCTATTTACTGTACCCACAATACCTATGTAAATTAGTACACGGGCTAGTATATTTCTGCGCTCACTAGAGAAATAGGAGACTATATCTCTCAGTAGAGAAGTCTTGTAGCTAGATACATTATGCACAATGCCTTGTTTTGAAAATAAACATAAAACAGCTTATATTGTCAATGCCACTGTAGAAACATGAGACTGCACCTCACAGTAAGGAACTTGGAAATCAGCTTCTTATTGTACCCACAATGTCTTGCTATGGACATTTACATATTAGGTGCTAACCACTACCAACATACAAGACTATACTTCAGGTAAGGCACATTTAGGGCAACATTATAAATTACTCAGAATTCCTTGCTGCTGTATGTAAAACATTGACAGCTCCCTTGTATGACATACTTTTGGGGGTGTAGCCACACAGAGAAACTTGAAAGGCAGACAGAAACAAACCACTGATAAAACATAATAGAATGACTATGAATGCTTTTTTTACAAAAGAAATTGCAGCTTCAATATCTGAAGCATGGCTGGCAATGGCATACTATGTGAAAATGGCATTATGGGAACCTTATAATATCACTTTAAAGATTAGCATTGGTATCAACCACAGGCTCTAGATTCATCTGATTGGTTTCTTTAATTTACAGTATGACAAGTATGTTTTGGCTTACTTTTTTCACTTATAATTTATGTTGTTATGGTTGTTCGTTATTTTGACATAATGTACTGTGTGAGGTCTATTATGACATTTTCTTTCTTTTTGCTTTGTATGAGCCTAAGGAAAAATAAATGCTTGCAGCCCTCTACAAGGTTGGTGATTTCCTCTCTCAAGGTATGAGAAACTACTTGGTTGAGTGTATGATTTTCCTGTGACTGGTTTGGTGATGTGGTCTATGACATGCCCCCCCACCCATTGCCAATTATCCAAACTAGATTCTTTACTAAATGCTCTGTGTGGGTTCATTCTCTGCTGCCTCATTCAAACCCATCACTACACACTTTTTGATCACCTAAACTGGCCATCACTGAAAGATAGACATTTGCAGCACTTGGTACTGTATTTTATGGGTTAATACTGTGGTCAAATAAATTCTTTAATTACCTGTTTATCCTGCTCACCCCCCTGCTGCCCCCTCCAGCCACCTCCTTCACTCTCACTTGGGAAATAGATTCTTTATTCCCAGGTGTTAACATAACACTGGTCTTCTGGCTTTTAGTCACAAACTCTTACAGGTTTGTAATAACTTGGCATTGAGAAATAGCCCATCTGCCAGCACTGTCTCTGCCAACTGAACCTCAAATATGTAAGTATTTCTCACTGTGACTGTACCTGACATACAGTGGAGTCAGCCACAATGAAGTGCAGTAACTTGCAGTAATGACATGTAACAAAATCCTGCATGACAAAAGGACTTAATAGCGATTGACTTACAATGGCCCCTGCAGTAAACTGCAACATTCTGTGATATTCTGCAGCATTTCTGCCTTTCATCCTGGCTGTCACATCTGTAGGGCTGTTTCTCAATTTGCCTAACTGCCCTTTATTGTCCTGCTCATTCAGCTGTGGTTCATTATTGTATTTAATCTTATTTTTACTTCTTATACAACCCTTCTGAGTCACATCACTAAATGAGATTATTCTTCCATTTTT